>CM024616.1:3261680-4717204 GCA_014182575.1 Eucalyptus decipiens | reverse complement strand
GGAAAAGATACAGACCCGGAGTTTTATGCAATTATGAGTTTATCAATTGGTGATTATCTTTACCATGGTAGTATAAATGCAAGATCTCTACTATATCATTCCACCGTAGGTGTTGTTTTCCTTTTCAAGATTTTTTTGCCATTTTCCTTTCCTATACTTTTGGGTATACAAAAAAAAAGTTTTTAGACCAAGTTTTATTTCAATTTTTTGTTGTACTTTTGAGATTGATTGTGCAAAAATGTATCACACTTGCCTTGTACAATGGGGTGACCATAAATGCAAGATCTCTACTTATGTTCAGTCCTTTGTAGGTAAGTTGTTTTCCTTTTCAAGTTTTTGCCATTTTTTCTTTCCGATACTTTTTGGGCTATGACAAAAAAAATGAGTTTTAGTAAGTTTTTTCCATTTCAATTTTTGTCATACCTTTTCCTTAATTGTCAAAAATGTATCACACTTGTACAAAAATGAGTGTCCTCAAATACTAGATCTTACATGTCATTCCCTTTAATAGGTAAGTTGTTTTCCTTTCAAGATTTTTGCCATTATTTTTCTTTCGATACTTTTTGGGCTATGACAAAAGAGAGTTTTAGATAAGTTTTCCATTTCAATTTTTTTTGTCATATCTTTTCCAGATTGATTGTACAAAAATTTATCACACTGCCTTGTACAAAAATGGGAGTGACCATAAATGCAAGATCTCTACTTTATGTCATTCCACTGTAGGTAAGTTGTTTTCATTTTCAAGATTTTTATGCGATTTTTTTTCCTTTCCGATACTTTCCAATACTTTTTTTTTTAATACTTTTAAGATTAATTGTGCAAAAATTTATCACACTTGCCTTGTACAAAAATTGGAAAAATAACCAAAATTTTTAGATCTATTGTATGGAAAAGTATTAGAAAAATCGTAAATATATTGCATTGATATCGATTTAATTTTAAATATTTAATTGTGTTAATTTAGTCTTAAAACTTTTAACTTGGTGTCAATTTAATCTTTTCAAATAATTTCATTGGATATTGTGACATCCCGATTTTCCAATCTCTATTTAATAAATTGAGACGGGCATTTGTTGGCACGCATATAGTTCTTTTCCTTAGTGACCACTCATGTGGAAACTAGTCTATCGGGTGAAGTCGTTAAGAAATTCTAATACATTAGACCGAGAATTTGACCCAAGCGATCTTTCGGTAGCTAATCTGCAAGGGTTATTACGACACAATTAAAAATCGATTAGAGATCGGAGATAGGTCGACTCGCAGAGGCATGTGATCAGTGTGGGTGATTTCACCAGTTGCTTAATTCTTGTCAATGACTTGGACCGACTTTGTGTCGATTGAAAGATGCCCAGCTTTGTTCGTATTGAAACATTGAGATTATCCAGACAACCGAAGATCGCCAATGTTTCAAGATGTTCATGTGGCTTGAGATGATCAACCCTTGTCAAATGCCATGAAAATTCCTAAAGGCTACCCGTAGTTGGGCGCACTAATATCGTGCCAAAGTGAAATTAAATGGAAATTGAGATCGAATTCAGAAATTGGAAGTCATGGCGTGTCACAAATCATTTTAGGATCATTGACTCATCTTGGAAGATTTTTCTATCAATCAGTTTTGGCAATTAAATTAGAAAATGGTTAATTTGACCGAAATTAGTAGGCCCGCCTTTGGTCTTGGTTTTAGGACTTAAGTGGGTTACTATGGACAAGTGAAGATGTGAATTGAAGTGTTGTGACATCAGATTAATTTTATGGACTTCAATTTGATTCAATTGGAAAATCAAATTGGAATTGAAGAATTGGTTGTACAAGATTTTATGCCTCGGCGGAAAAATGAGAAATTGGACCTATTGAAGATAGTTGTGGAGGATTTGAATTTTAGTGGAGAGATGACATCACCACATGTCATGGTGGATTGGCCAAATTGAAGAAGAATTTGACAAGTGGAAGGGGGAGATTGACCTACTTCTTCTTCAACCTTGGGAAGAAAGAGAGAGAGGAAGGGGAAGGGAAGGGAGGCTGCTCGTGTACGTAGCCCTGGTGGCTTGCAAGACCACCATCATTCGCAGAAGTCGCCACCATTCGCCCATTTGGAGCTGCCGCAATCATCTGCCATGGGTCTCTGTAGTCAGATTTTGAAATTGACGATTGGATATTATAAATTAGTGTGGATACGTGAAAGATATGGATATTGTATTTAATTAATTTTCAGAATAATTTAATTCTTTAATAAATTCTTAAAAATTATTTTGGAGACCTTGGCCCACTACCTAAATTCGTCTTGATCAGCTCTTTACATTTAAATTTGAATTTAAATGATGGATGTGACAAATTGAGTGTTGATTGTGGTAAATAAAGTTTTATTCATAAAAATCAAAAGCGTCGAGGTCCGATGCAAAAATTGGATTTTAATAGTTATATTAAATAGTGGGGTTTGAAAAGTGAGATATTAGCTTTTGATTCAGAAATTAGCGTGTCCCACACACGTGAGTAATTTCCGAATATTTTAATATGAAGCAAAATGGCAAAGGGATCACTATTTTAAGTGGAAGCATTGAGTAAAATATAAAGTGTCTTTGAAGTAGTATGATTTGTGTGATAATTAAGAGAAATCGTCTGGGCTGTTGAGCGGTTTGCCTATATGGGATGCCCACGCGGTAGTTGCGGGTGAACGGTAAATTCAGGCCCATGCTCCTTCGGGAATGCACGTCGTCTCTTGTGAAACCCACGCTCCAAGGTGTGGAGCGATGCACGGCTATATGCCCAGTAGATGAAGCTAGCAGTAGGCTATGCCATTGTGTGGCAGTAAATAACAATTGGAATGCATGTTGAGCGTTGTTGATGTGTCGGATTATGGGATGGAATTTGTGGCATGGAATGAGACTTGTCATAGCGATTTAGTCTTATAATCGGGACCCTAGGTTGTTGGTTACATGAAAGTGAATGCGTTCGGTTGGTTAAGTTCTATTACTATCTGTGATTGAATGATTTCAATTGTCTTGTTTAACTGTAGGAAGGAACTAAAATGAGGTAAGTCTTACGTGTGATGTAGCTAGGCCACCCGGGGTGTATTTTCTTTCTAATGAGTTTTATGGGGTTGAACTTTTTGAGACATTGTCTCATCCGGTTTGGGGATTACAATTTCAGGTCCACAGTGGGCCGGAGCGGCTAGATAGCTTTGATTGACCTTGAGGAGTGCAGAGGCGAAGTCATAATGATTGGAGAACGATGTCAGACTTGTAGGTCGTAGGGCCAGTTCCTTTTTAAGCTTTGGTCTTTTGTAGACTTTTGGCCGTAGGTTTCTGTTTTGTAATTCTGTTGAATTATGAAAGTGTTATGTTGTGATTTTGCTTCCTTTTCTATCTCGTATTTCATTTATCGGGGTTTTATAATACGTTCCGCTGCGCAATAAAGAAATGAATGGGATTCGTGACACTGCAGGAATGTCGCATTTGCATGACCATGGTGGGGATGTTGCGCTCGTGTTCGGGCGTGGTGATATTCTTTGACATGAATGTTGATTGATTTATATGAAGGAGTTGGTAATTTCTATTGATAAATTCTGAACATTTTAGCTTTAGAAAAAGTTATCCATCATTTTATATACACTTAGTTTTTACTTATCAATTCTTATTGTAGTTTACCGATCGACTTGATGGAAAAAATTCATATGTTTTTATACGGAACAATGCAATTTTACTTTTATAAATAGAAGATATCATCACATGCATAGCTTATTTTTTAAAAGATTAAAATTAAGAAAAACAAGATAAGTCAATGAAGGAACTTACGATGTAAAATATTTATGTAGAGTTTAACATTCAATTTGTTAGTTCACACATTTATCTTGCATATATATATATGTGTGTGTGTGTGTGTATAAATCAACATCGTTTTTCAAAAAGAAAGAATAGGAAAATTTCCTTAAGTGTCTCTTTACCTAATATAATAATATAGATATAAAACTAAGGGTTGCATTTATTTCATTCCAAATTTTATGATAGAAATATTTTTTTTTTATTGTAAATCATTTTAGAAAAACACTTAGTTTTTGAAAGAAGTATACTCAAGTGTCAAAATTTAATGCGGATGAACACATAAGTGCCAAAACTTCTAAAAGGTAACGGCATTTAAAAAAAAAAAATTAGACACATAAAGAGACTTGTTAGAAAACCCATGAGCGCGATCATGTTGCTTGCCAAAATGTCCATCAACATGTTGTCCTAAGACAACATTGTTTTGCTCCCAAATTTGATTTTAATATAAATATTAATTAAATTGAATTTAAAAATCTAAATTAAATACAAAGGTAATTAGATCTAGGGCCATAGAGACCCGGCGTCGTCGGCCCACCATACGCTAAAAAGGGCAGGCGATGGTCGGTTGAGGTCGGTTGGGGTTTCTAGCCACTTCATGGCCCTAGATTTGATTCCTTTTTTAATATAGTTATTTAAATTTAATTTAATTAATATTTATATTAAAAATCAAATTTAGACCAAAACAACATTGTTTGCGCTTATTTAGCCATGTTAGCACTCAAGTATTCCTTTCTTCTTCTTAGTTTAGCACTTAAATGTACATTTTGCAAGTTTTGATACTTATGTGTCAATCATGCCAAGTTTTGACATTTGCGTTGTTCGTGCCTTCTTAGTTTTTATTTGTTTGGTAGTTTAGGGAAAGTGATTCATTCCTTTTTTTTTTTATCAAAATAATAATTCATTCATTTCCATGGAAATACAAAGAGAAACCAAGATAAATCCGAGACAAAACAAGCTCTAGATAACAAGAGGAATGACTAGAACGAGATTAGAAGTGATTGCTCAAGCAGATCTAAGATTTATTCAAGCCAAAACCAGCGGTGCATCACCGAACCCATCTTTAGTAATGAGCACATAGAGATCTCCATTTATTTCTATAGTTTTGCCTTTTGGTGGTGTCCCCAACACCGTTGCCTTTTAGAATAAAAGGTTAAATATGCATAGATCGACACTTGTAAGAGTGAAATCATGATGAAATTCTTGATGTCCTTTGAACTTGGATTGTACACCAATGAATCCCGAAGGAAGCAAAAACTCGAATTCACGTGTACCAAATCCTAAATCTAGATTAGATCAAGATAGAAATCTACCCAAAACTGAAGAGAGCTTCTTGAGATTTGGATTAGATTAGAAGAGGAAAGCTAAAAAAAAAAAAACAGGAGCAAAACAACAAAAGAGAATAGAGAACCAAATTAGCCAAAGAAAAAGGAAGAGGAGGGGAGGGATCTGGCTCAAACGCTTCTCTCCATGGAGGTTGAAGAAGAAAGTTGCGTGAAAATTAGAGAAGAATTCCTTCTTGTTAAAAAGGTAAGTCATTTTCTCCCTAACTAAGTTTGTTGTTTTGTTGAAAAACCGATTGGTTTTCCCTCGTCTAAGCATTGGAAAGAAGGAAAATATTTTTTCGGAAATAGTAATCCTTCAAATAAACGGACCCTCAATCTTGTCTATTTCACCCGATCCCTCAGGAATCGGAAATGTCTCTTCTCCTCTTTTTGAACTGTGCGTAATGACATCAACGGAGGAAATTAATCTGATTCTTACCGGTGGCGCAATCTAGCGCAACAATCATTAATCAATGGCAAAGGGGGAATGGAAAGAACAAGAAGAAAAAAGCTGTCTTTATTCATGATGAAGTCAATTCTAAATCCAAAGAACCAACTCGAACATATTCGACTAAAAGGCCAGGTAAATTGCAGCTTATAATCATCTTCGCTTTTGATGTAGAGATACAAGCCGTCCTGTCGATGCGCCAATAGCACTTCTGGTCGCCGCATCTTTCCCCATCCCTCGGCTCGTAGAACACTTGAAAATCTCCATGGGAGACGGCCCGGCTCATGTCGCACCGTACTCGGCCCCGTGCCCGAGGTCAAAGTCCCAATCAAAAGCCGCTCAAATTCTAACACCCGAGTGCCCGAGATCGGTCTCCTTCGACCGGCAATGTGCGGTGAGATTTGTGTAGTCCCCCAGGTTGTTTATGACATAAACATGGAAGGCGGTCGCCATTTGAATCTTGAGAAGGGTCAGGGCCAGGAATAGGAGAAGATTTGTACTGAGCGTTCTCATTCTCTTCTTTATTCCTTTTTCCTTTTTTTTTCTGGTGATGGAGAAGATACAAGACCCAGGTTTTACATGGCAATTAACAGAGTTGTCATTCGGTGATTGTCTTTTCTGTAGTGACCATAAATGCAAGATCTCTACTTTATGTCAATCCACTTGTAGGTAAGTTGTTTTCCTTCTCAAGATTTTTTGCTATTTTTTTTTCCTTTCCTATACTTTTTTTGGCCTATGAACAAAAAAGAGTTTTTTAGGCCAAGTTTTTTCCATTTCAATTTTTTTTTTGTCAGAACTTTTTAGGATTGATTGTGCAAAAATGTATCACACTTGCCTTGTACAAAAATGGGAAGAATAACCAAATTTTAGATCTATTGTATGGAAAAGTATCAGAAAAATCATAAATATATTACATTGATGTCAATTTAATCTTAAATCTTTTAATAATGTTAATTTAGTCTTAAATCTTTTAATTTAGTGTCAATTCAGTCCTTTCAAATAATTTCGATTGGATATTACTTGACATGAATGTCGGCTGATTTAAGTGACACTCTCGGTGCTAATGTGGACTTTTTTTTAATAATATTTTGGTTTTTTTATTCTTTTTTCTCCCTTTGTTTTCCTCTTTCCTTAAGCGATAGCCAACCACCAACCATGGCCAAAATTGTGGAGGTAAGATTTCAATGACATGGCCAAAATAACTATCATTTTTAAACCAAAAAGTTAATTTTCAATGTTGTAAATTAGTTTTGAAATAAAAAAGCAAGGTGTGACCGCCATCTTCATTTTGACGGGAAAAAGCATTCCACCATGCTTCTTGGCAATCCCAATAAGCGAAGGTTGAATGATATGATAATTTAGAGGTTAATATGACTTGAAATTATGATTGGGTATGACGATAAGGATCGTGGCTGTTGAATGAGTGATATTATTTGGGTTTCGGATGATGCAAAATGTTTGAATGTCACAGACTTGGTTTTAATAAGGATTTGTTCATGGCTTTTGACAAATCAATTGGTAGGTAATATCAATTTTCTAGGAAAACATGTTTTGCATAAACATTTTGACTTTCATGATGATATTCTCTTTCAACTACCATGAGGTCTTGATATTGGCTTTTAGTGATCGATTGTAATTTAGCGAGGACTTGTAATGTTATTATGGAGATAATGGAGGTAAAGAGTTTAAGCATTTGCGAGAGGAAGGTGGTTTTATGACTATTTCGCTGATTATTCTTTTAAGTAATTGTGATTTTTGGATTGCGAGAGGCCAATGGTGATAGATTTAAAGTGATCTCAATTTGCTTTGCTGGATTTTTTTGAGTAATGTCTACCAAAATTTTAATATGAACTTATAATGATAATGATTTTTGAGTTTGTGATCTTACTTGGGGCTTGTGTGATTGTAATGAGGTAGTTTCTGGTTTTACTTGTGAGAGCAGTGGAGATAAATATGGGACAAAATCGGGTAATATTGATTATGGTAATGATGTTTATTGGGTTTTGATTAGGTATAACCATATCAATGACGAGGGTGCACAAGCCATGGGTGAGGGCCTTTGCACCCGCGCTTATTGAAGGTAGGGGCACAGAGGCCCTTGGCCAAGTGAGGGGAGGGTGTCATGACTCTCACTGTGGCTAGTGACCTCACTAGCCTAAGGTTCGAAAAAAAAAAAAAGAAGAAGGAATATTAAAATATTATTCAAAAATGTCCATGTTAGAATTAAGCGGTGTCACATAGGATGGTGATGTCCAATGTGGGTCGAAAATGAGGGCATTTTGGAGGCAAGCATAGCGACATTTAAAATTGGGCCTGCGAGCCGAGTCTAGGTGTTCAAAGACCATCTCAAGTGAGACGAGCCTTCCGATCTGGTGTAGGTGTTAAAATTCGGGCCGTTCGTGACCCAAGTGCAGCACACCCTAGAAAACCACAACAAACCTTTTTCTAAAATGAGAAATTCAATTTTTTTCAAATCGACTTCCAGAAAATCCAATCATTAAAATTGAGGATTTCGAACTCATGGTATGCGGGGTGTTATTCCTTCAATGATTTAATAGCAAAAACCATCCCATAGCAATGGTCGACATCACTAGGAAGCACTCTACAACTCACAGCAAATCCCGCCTTTTCACTCGGTTTCCCAAACGGCCTTCTTAACCCAACCGCTCCGTTCACATTGAGGAAGAACCCTTCCTCCGTCACCCCTTGAGCACACAGCTCACGCCTGCGTCGCGGCCGGGCTGGAACGCCTCCCACGACGCGAACTCCCTTGTCCACACCGCCGTGCACCCGTACGGTGCCTTCGTGTGGGCGCCGGTTACATCCCCGCCCGCGCTCGGTGCACAGTCGATCACGGCGCCGGTCGAGCCATCGCGCTTGCAGCGGATCTGCATGGCTTCGTGCCCTTCGGCAAAGTGCGCTCACCACGCCGACCACGGGCTCGCCGGCCGTCGCCTCTTCGGTGTTTCTGAAGGTTTCCTCGCGCTTGCGTACGACGCTGTTAACAAGACTAGAAGGAGGAGAGAAACGCGCAGAGCAGTCATGGTTGCTTTTCTCTGGTTTTCTTCTCTTGGGTTTTGATCGATTCGGCTTTCATATATATATATAATACGAAAAGAAATCAAAGAACATGGTGCTGGAAAAGATACAAGACCCGGGTTTTACATGGCAATTAACTTGAGCTGTCATTCGGTGATTGTCTTTTCTGTAGTGACCATAAATGCAAGATCTCTACTTTATGTCATTCCACTTTGTAGGTAAGTTATTTTCCTTTTCAAGATTTTTTTTTTTGCCATTTTTTTTTTTCCTTTCCGATACTTTTTTTGGGCTATGCAAAAAAAAAAAAAAAAGAGTATTTTGGGCCAAGTTTTTTCCATTTCAATTTTTTTTTTGTTGTACCTTTTCGAGATTGATTGTGAAAAAATGTATCACACTTGCCTTGTACAAAAATGGGAGTGACCATAAATGCAAGATCTCTACCTTATGTCAGTCCTTTGTAGGTAAGTTGTTTTCCTTTTCAGGATTTTTTTGCCATTTTTTTCTTTCCGATACTTTTTTTGGGCTATGACAAAAAAATGAGTTTTTGGGCCAAGTTTTTTCCATTTCAATTTTTTTGTCATACCTTTTCCATATTAATTGTGCAAAAAATGTATCACACTTGCCTTGTAAAAAAATGGGAGTGTCCATAAATGCAAGATCTCTACTTTATGTCATTCCACTGTAGGTAAGTTGTTTTAAATTTCAAGATTTTTTTTGCCATTATTTTTCCTTTCTGATACTTTTTTTGGGCTATGACAAAAAAGAGAGTTTTTTGGGCCAAGTTTTTTCCATTTCAATTTTTTTTTTGTCATATCTTTTCCAGATTGATTGTGCAAAAAATTTATCACACTTGCCTTGTACAAAAATGGGAGTGACCATAAACGCAAGATCTCTACTTTATGTCATTCCACTTTGTAGGTAAGTTGTTTTCATTTTCAAGATTTTTTAGCCATTTTTTTCCTTTCCGATGCTTTCCAATACTTTTTTTCCTTTCCAATACTTTTCAAGATTAATTGTGCAAAAAATGTATCACACTTGCCTTGTACAAAAATTTGAAAAATAACCAAAATTTTTAGATCTATTGTATGGAAAAGTATTAGAAAAATCGTAAATATATTGCATTGATATCGATTTAATTTTAAATCTTTAAATTGTGTTAATTTAGTCTTAAAACTTTTAACTTAGTGTCAATTTAATCTTTTCAAATAATTTCGATCGGATATTGTGACATCCCGATTTTCCGATTATGTTTTCAATAAATTGAGACGGGCATTTCGTTGGCACGCATATAGTTCTTTTCCTTGAGTCGGCCACTCGTGTGGAAACTAGTCTATCGGGTAAAGTCGTTAAGAAATTCTAATACATCGACTCGAGAATTTGACCCGAAAGCGATCTTTCGACCGAGCTAATCTGCAAGGGTCATTACGACACAATTAAAAATCGATTAGCGATCGGAGATAGGTCGAGTCGACGAGGCATGTGATCGGGTGTGGGTGATTTCACCGATTGCTTAATTCTTGTCAATCGGCACTGGACCGACTTTTGTGTCGATTGGGTACCCTTTGTTCGTATTTGAAACATTGAGATTATCCCGACAACCGAAGATCGCCAATGTTTCAAAGATGTACATTGTGGCTTGAGATGATCAACCACAGGTCAAATGCATGAAAGTTCCTAAAGGCTACCCGATAGGTTGGGCCGCGCTAA
The DNA here is from genome assembly GCA_014182575.1 of Eucalyptus decipiens. Classification (NCBI taxonomy): domain Eukaryota; kingdom Viridiplantae; phylum Streptophyta; class Magnoliopsida; order Myrtales; family Myrtaceae; genus Eucalyptus; species Eucalyptus decipiens. The sequence goes on along the minus strand of CM024616.1, from coordinate 4,706,870 downwards.
TATCGTGCCAAAGTGAAATTAACCGTGAAATTGAGATCGAATTCAGAAATTGGAAGTCATGGCGTGTCACAAATCATTTTAGGATCATTGACTCATCTTTGGAAGATTTTTATGCAATCAGAGTTTTTCAGCAATTAAATCAGAAAATGGTTAATTTGACCCGAGAAATTAGTAGGCCCGCCTTTGGTCTTGCTTTTAGGACTTAAGTTGGTTCTATGGACAAGTGAAGATGTGAATTGAAGTGTGGTGACATCAGATTAATTTTATGGACTTCAATTTGATTCAATTGGAAGAAAATCAAGTGGAATTGAAGAATTGGTTGTACAAGATTTTATGCCTCGGCGGAAAATGAAATTGGACCTATTGAAGATAGTTGTGGAGGATTTGAATTTTAGTGGAAGACGACATCACCCTATGTCATGGTGGTTGGCCAAATTGAAGAAGAATTTGACAAGTGGATGGGGGAGATTGAACCTACTTCTTCTTCAACCTTGGGAAGAAAAGAGAGAGAGAGAGGAAGGGGAAGGAAGGGAGCTGCTCGTGCGTGACCGCCGAGCCGCCGGAGCCCCTTCGCCATTCGCCCGTCATTGCGCCATTTCGCCTTGTGGAGCCGCCGCAATCGTCGCCGCCGCCGGTCTCTCTTGTGTAGTCAGATTTTGAAATTGACGATTGGATATTATAAATTGAGTGTGGATCGTGAAAGATATGGATATTATTATTTAATTAATTTTCGGAATAAATTTAATTCTTTAATAAATTCTGAAAATTATTTTGGAACCTTATTTTCTCAAAATTTCGTCTTTGATCATTCTTTGTGCATTTAGAATTTGAATTTGATGAATGGATGTGACAAATTGAGTGTTGATTGTGGTAAATAAGGATTTTATTCATAAAAATCCAAGCGTCGAGTTCTGATGCAAAAATTGGATTTTAATAGTTATATTAAATAGTGGGGTTTGAAAAAGTGAGATATTAGCTTTTTGATTCGAAATTAGCGTGTCCCCACACACGTGAGTAATTTCCGGAATATTTTTAATATGAAGCAAAATGGCCGGGATCACTATTTTAAGTGGAAGCATTGAGTAAAATATAAAGTGTCCACGAAGTTTTGAGTATGATTTGGCTGTGTGATAATTAAGAGAAATCGTCGGGTGTTGAGCCGGACTTGCCCCTATATGGGATGCCCACGCGGTAGTTGCGGGTCGCAGTAAATTCTGGGCCCATGCTCCTTCGGGAATGCCGTCGACGTGCGACGAAACCACGCTCCAAGGTGTGGAGGCGATGCACGGCTATATGCCGGTAGATAGCCGAACTGCGAGTAGGCTATGCCCTTGTGTGGAGTAAATAACAATTGGAATGCATGTTGAGCGTTGTTGATGTGTCGGATTATGGGATGGAATTGTGTGGCATGGAATGAGACTTGTCATAACGATTTAGTCTTATAATCAGGACCCCTGCGGTTGTTGGTTACATGAAAGTGAATGCGTTCCGGTTGGTTAAGTTCCTATTACTATCTGTGATTGAATGATTTCAATTGTGCTAACCTTTGTAGGAAGGAACTAAGGCGAGGTAAGTCTTACGTGTGATGTAGCTAGGCCACTCGGGGCGTATTTTCTTTCTAATAGGGGTTTATGGGGTTGAACTTACTGAGACATTGTCTCATCCCGGTTTGGGGATTACAATTTCAGGTCCCTAGTGGACGGAGCGGCTAGATAGCTTTGATTGACCTTGAGGAGTTGCGGGCGAAGTCATAATGATTGGAGAACGTGTCCGACTTGTAGGTCGTAGGACAGTTCCTTTTTAAGAGCTGGTCTTTTGTAGACTTTTGGCCGTAGGTTTCTGTTTGTAATTCTGTTGAATTATGAAAGTGTTATGTTGTGATTTTGCTTCCTGCTTTTCTATCTCGTATTTCATTGTCAGGGGTTTTATAATACGTTCGCTTGCGCAATAAGAAATGAATGGGGTCGGCGACACTACACGGGAATGTCGCATTTGCATGACCATGGTGGGATGTTGGCGCGCTCGATGTTCGGGCGTGACAGATATTGCTGACATGAATGTTGATTGATTTATATGAAGGGAGTTGGTAATTTCTATTGATAAGTTACGAACATTTTAGCTAGAAAAAGTTATCCATCATTTTTATATACCGCTAGTTTTTTTACTTATCAATTCTTATTGTAGTTTACCGAGTCGGCAAAGTGGAAACAAATTCATATGTTTTTATACGGAACAATGCAATTTTGCTTTTATAAATAGAGAAGATATCGTCACATGCATAGCTTATTTTTAAAAGATTAAAATTAAGAAAACAAGATAAGTCCAATGAAGGAACTTACGATGTAAAATATTTATGTAGAGTTTAACATTCAATTTGTTAGTTCACACATTTATCTTGCATATATATATATATATATGTGTGTGTGTGTGTGTGTGTGTGTGTGTGTGTGTGTGTGTATAAATCAACATCGTTTTTCAAAAAGAAAGAATATGAAAATTTCCTTAAGTGTCTCTTTACCTAATATAATAATATAGATATAAAACTAAGGGTTGCATTTATTTCATTCCAAATTTTATGATAGAAATATTTTTTTATTGTAAATCATTTTTAGAAAAACACTTAGTTTTTGAAAGAAGTATACCTCAAGTGTCAAAATTTAATGCGGATGAACACATAAGTGCCAAAACTTCTAAAAGGTAACGGCATTTAAAAAAAAAAAAATTAGACACATAAAGAGACTTGTTAGAAAACCCATCTGGCGCGGTCTATGTTGCTTGCCAAAATGTCCATCCAACATCGTTGTCCTAAGACAACATTGTTTTGCTCCCAAATTTGATTTTTAATATAAATATTAATTAAATTGAATTTAAAAATCTAAATTAAATACAAAGGTAATTAGATCTAGGGCCATAGAGACCCTCGTCGTCGTCGGCCCACCATCGCTAAAAAGGGCAGGCGATGGTCGGTTGAGGGTCGGTTGAGGTTTCTAGCCACTTCATGGCCCTAGATTTGATTCCTTTTTTAATATAGTTATTTAAATTTAATTTAATTAATATTTATATTAAAAATCAAATTTAGACCAAAACAACATTGTTTTGCGCTTATTTAGCCATGTTAGCACCAAGTGGATAATCTTCTTCTTAGTTTAGCACTTAAATGTACATTTTGCAAGTTTTGATACTTATGTGTCAATCGTGCCCAAGTTTTGACATTTGCGTTGTTCGTGCCTTCTTAGTTTTTATTTGTTTGGTAGTTTAGGGAAAGTGATTCATTCCTTTTTTTTTTTTTTTATCAAAATAATAATTCATTCATTTCCATGGAAATACAAAAGAGAAACCAAGATAAATCCGAGACAAAACAAGCTCTAGATAACAAGAGGAATGACTAGAACGAGATTAGAAGTGATTGCTCAAAAGCAGATCTAAGATTTATTCAAACCAAAACCAGCGAGTGCATCACCGAACCCATCTTTAGTAATGAGCACATAGAGATCTCCATTTATTTCTATAGTTTTGCCTTTTGGTGGTGTCCCCAACACCGTTGCCTTTTAGAATAAAAAGGTTAAATATGCATAGATCTGACACTTGTAAGAGTGAAATCATGATGAAATTCTTGATGTCCTTTGAAACTGGATTGTACACCAATGAATCCCGAAGGAAGCAAAAACTCGAATTCACGTGTGCAAAATCCCTAAATCTAGATTAGATCAAGATAGAAATCTACCCAAAACTGAAGAGAGCTTCTTGAGATTTGGATTAGATTAGAAGAGGAAAGCTAAAAAAACAGGAGCAAAACAACAAAAAGAGAATAGAGAACCAAATTAGCCAAAGAAAAAGGAAGAGGAGGGGAGGGATCTAGCTCAAACGCTTCTCTCCATGGAGGTTGAAGAAGAAAGTTGCGTGAAAATTAGAGAAGAATTCCTTCTTGTTAAAAGGTAAGTCATTTTCTCCCTAACTAAGTTTGTTGTTTTCAGTGAAAAACCGATTGGTTTTCCCTCGTCTAAGCATTGGAAAGAAGGAAAATATTTTTTCGGAAATAGTAATCCTTCAAATAAACGGACCCTCCAATCTTGTCTATTTCACCCGATCCCTCGGGAATCGGAAATGTCTCTTCTCCTCTTTTGAACCGTGCGTAATGACATCAACAGAGGAAATTAATCTGATTCTTACCCGGTGGCGCAATCTAGCGCAACAATCATTAATCAATGGCAAAGGGGGAATGGAAAGAACAAGAAGAAAAAAAGCTGTCTTTATTCATGATGAAGTCAATTCTAAATCCAAAGAACCAACTCGAACATATTCGACTAAGGCCGGGTAAATTGCAGCTTATAATCATCTTCGCTTTTGATGTAGAGATACAAGCCGTCCTGTCGATGCGCCAATAGCACTTCTGGTCGCCGCATCTTTCCCCATCCCTCGGCTCGTAGAACACTTGAAAATCTCCATGGAGACGGCCCGGCTCATGTCGCACCAGTACTCGGCCCCGTGCCCGAGGTCAAAGTTCCAATCAAAAGCCGCTCCAAATTCTAACACCCGAGTGCCCGGATCGGTCTCCTTCGACCGGCAATGTGCGGTGAGATTTGTGTAGTCCCCCAGGTTGTTTATGACATAAACATGGAAGGCGGTCTCCATTTGAATCTTGAGAAGGGTCGGGGCCGGGAATAGGAGAAGATTTGTCCGAGCGTTCTCATTCTCCTCTTTATTCCTTTTTCCTTTTTTTCTGGTGATGGAGAAGATACAAGACCCGGGTTTTACATGGCAATTAACGAGTTGTCATTCGGTGATTGTCTTTTACGTAGTGACCATAAATGCAAGATCTCTACTTTATGTCAATCCCTTTGTAGGTAAGTTGTTTTCCTTCTCAAGATTTTTTTTGCTATTTTTTTTTCCTTTCCTATACTTTTTTTGGCCTATGAACAAAAAAGAGTTTTTTGGGCCAAGTTTTTTCCATTTCAATTTTTTTTTGTCAGAACTTTTTAGGATTGATTGTGCAAAAAATGTATCACACTTGCCTTGTACAAAAATGGGAAGAATAACCAAATTTTAGATCTATTGTATGGAAAAGTATCAGAAAAATCATAAATATATTACATTGATGTCAATTTAATCTTAAATCTTTTAATAATGTTAATTTAGTCTTAAATCTTTTAATTTAGTGTCAATTCAGTCCTTTCAAATAATTTCGATTGGATATTACCGACATGAATGTCGTGATTTAAGTGACACTCTCGGTGCTAATGTGGACTTTTTTTTTTTTTAATAATATTTTGGTTTTTTTATTCTTTTTTTCTCCCTTTGTTTTCCTCTTTCCTTAAGCGATAGCCAATCACCAACCATGGCCAAAATTGTGGAGGTAAGATTTCAATGACATGGCCAAAATAACTATCATTTTTTAAACCAAAAAGTTAATTGTTCAATGTTGTAAATTAGTTTTGAAATAAAAAAGCAAGGTGTGACCGCCATCTTCATTTTGACGGAAAAAGCATTCCACCATGCTTCTTGGCAATCCCAATAAGCGAAGGTTGAATGATATGATAATTTAGAGGTTAATATGACTTGAAATTATGATTGGGTATGACGATAAGGATCGTGGCTGTTGAATGAGTGATATTATTTGGGTTTTCGGATGATGCAAAATGTTTGAATGTCACAGAGACTTGGTTTTAATAAGGATTTGTTCATGGCTTTTGACAAATCAATTGGTAGGTAATATCAATTTTCTAGGAAAACATGTTTTGCATAAACATTTTGACTTTCATGATGATATTCTCTTTCAACTACCATGAGGTCTTGATATTGGCTTTTAGTGATCGATTGTAATTTAGCGAGGACTGTAATGTTATTATGGAGATAATGGAGGTAAAGAGTTTAACTTTGGAGAGGAAGGTGGTTTTATGACTATTTCGCTGATTATTCTTTTAAGTAATTGTGATTTTTTTGGATTGCGAGAGGCCAATGGTGATAGATTTAAAGTGATCTCAATTTGCTTTGCTGGATTTTTTTGAGTAATGTCTACCAAAATTTTAATATGAACTTATAATGATAATGATTTTTGAGTTTGTGATCTTACTTGGGGCTTGTGTGATTGTAATGAGGTAGTTTCTGGTTTTACTTGTGAGAGCAAAGCGGTGGAGATAAATATGGGACAAAATCGGGTAATATTGATTATGGTAATGATATTTATTGGGCTTTGATTAGGTATAACCATATCAAAGACGAGGGTGCAAAAGCCATGGGCGAGGGCCTTTGCACCCTCGCTTATTGAAGGTAGGGGCACGAGAGGCCCTTGGCCAAGTGAGGGGAGGGTGTCATGACTCTCACCTGTGGCTAGTGACCTCACTAGCCTAAGGTTCGAAAAAAAAAGAAGAAGGAATATTAAAATATTATTCAAAAATGTCCATGTTAGAATTAAGCGGTGTCACATAGGATGGTGATGTCCAATGTGGGTCGAAAATGAGGGCATTTTGGAGGCAAGCATAGCGACATTTAAAATTGGGCCCTCTTTTGAGCCGAGTCTAGGTGTTCAAAGACCATCTCAAGTGAGACGAGCCTTCCAGTACAGTGTAGGTGTTAAAATTCGGGCCGTTCGTGACCCAAGTGCAGCACACCCTAGAAAACCACAACAAACCTTTTTCTAAAATGAGAAATTCAATTTTTTTCAAATCGACTTCCAGAAAATCCAATCATTAAAATTGAGGATTTCGAACTCATGGTATGCGGGGTGTTATTCCTTCAATGATTTAATAGCAAAAACCATCCCATAGCAATGGTCGACATCACTAGGGAAGCACTCTACAACTCACTGAGCAAATCCCGCCTTTTCACTCGGTTTCCCAAACGGCCTTCTTAACCCAACCGCTCCCGTTCACATTGAGGAAGAACCCTTCCTCCGTCACCCCGCACGCTGGCAGCACGCCTGCTACGCGTCGCGTCGCGGCTGGGCTGGAACGCCTCCCACGACGCGAACTCCCTTGTCCACACCGCCGTGCACCGGTACGGTGCCTTACGTGGTGGGCGCCCGATTTGCATCCCCCACGCCGCGCTCGGTGCACAGTCGATCACGGCGCCGGTCGAGCCATCGCGCTTGCAGCGGATCTGCATGGCTTCGTGCCCTTCGGCGGTGCGCTCACCACGCCGACCACGGGCTCGCCGACCGTCGCCTCTTCGGTGTTTCTGAAGGTTTCCTCGCGCTTGCGTACGACGCTGTTAACAAGACTAGAAGGAGGAGAGAAACGCGCGGAAGCGAGTCATGGTTGCTTTTCTCTTGTTTTCTTCTCTTGAGTTTTGATCGATTCGGCTTTCATATATATATAACACGAAAAGAAATCAAAGAACATGGTGCTGGAAAAGATACAAGACCCGGGTTTTACATGGCAATTAATGAGCTGTCATTCGGTGATTGTCTTTTACGTAGTGACCATAAATGCAAGATCTCTACTTTATGTCATTCCTTTGTAGGTAAGTTATTTTCCTTTTCAAGATTTTTTTGCCATTTTTTCCTTTCCGATACTTTTTTTGGGCTATGCAAAAAAAAAAAGAGTATTTTGGGCCAAGTTTTTTCCATTTCAATTTTTTTTTGTTGTACCTTTTCGAGATTGATTGTGAAAAAATGTATCACACTTGCCTTGTACAAAAATGGGAGTGACCATAAATGCAAGATCTCTACCTTATGTCAGTCCACTGTAGGTAAGTTGTTTTCCTTTTCAGGATTTTTTTTGCCATTTTTTTCTTTCCGATACTTTTTTTGGGCTATGACAAAAAAATGAGTTTTGGGCCAAGTTTTTTCCATTTCAATTTTTTTGTCATACCTTTTCCATATTAATTGTGCAAAAAATGTATCACACTTGCCTTGTAAAAAAATGGGAGTGTCCATAAATGCAAGATCTCTACTTTATGTCATTCCACTTTGTAGGTAAGTTGTTTTAAATTTCAAGATTTTTTTGCCATTATTTTTCCTTTCGATACTTTTTTTGGGCTATGACAAAAAGAGAGTTTTTTGGGCCAAGTTTTTTCCATTTCAATTTTTTTTTTTTTGTCATATCTTTTCCAGATTGATTGTGCAAAAAAATTTATCACACTTGCCTTGTACAAAAATGGGAGTGACCATAAACGCAAGATCTCTACTTTATGTCATTCCACTGTAGGTAAGTTGTTTTCATTTTCAAGATTTTTTTTGCCATTTTTTTTCCTTTCCGATACTTTCCAATACTTTTTTTTTTTCCTTTCCATTACTTTTCAAGATTGATTGTGGAAAAAATGTATCACACTTGCCTTGTACAAAAATTTGAAAAATAACCAAAATTTTTAGATCTATTGTATGGAAAAGTATTAGAAAAATCGTAAATATATTGCATTGATATCGATTTAATTTTAAATCTTTAAATTGTGTTAATTTAGTCTTAAAACTTTTAACTTAGTGTCAATTTAATCTTTTCAAATAATTTCGATCGGATATTGTGACATCCCGATTTTCCGATTATGTTTTCAATAAATTGAGACGGGCATTTCGTTGGCACGCATATAGTTCTTTTCCTTGAGTCGGCCACTCATGTGGAAACTAGTCTATCGGGTGAAGTCGTTAAGAAATTCTAATACATCAGACTCGAGAATTTGACCCGAAAGCGATCTTTCGACTGAGCTAATCTGCAAGGGTCATTACGACACAATTAAAAATCGATTAGCGATCGGAGATAGGTCGAGTCGACAGAGGCATGTGATCAGGTGTGGGTGATTTCACCAGATTGCTTAATTCTTGTCAATCGGCCTTTGGACCGACTTTTGTGTCGATTGGGTACCCTTTGTTCGTATTTGAAACATTGAGATTATCCCGACAACCGAAGATCGCCAATGTTTCAAAGATGTACATTGTGGCTTGAGATGATCAACCACAGGTCAAATGCATGAAAGTTCCTAAAGGCTACCCGATAGGTTGGGCCGCGCTAATATCGTGCCAAAGTGAAATTAACCGTGAAATTGAGATCGAATTCAGAAATTGGAAGTCATGGCGTGTCACAAATCATTTTAGGATCATTGACTCATCTTTGGAAGATTTTTATGCAATCGAGTTTTTCAGCAATTAAATCAGAAAATGGTTAATTTGACCCGAGAAATTAGTAGGCCCGCCTTTGGTCTTGCTTTTAGGACTTAAGTTGGTTCTATGGACAAGTGAAGATGTGAATTGAAGTGTGGTGACATCAGATTAATTTTATGGACTTCAATTTGATTCAATTGGAAGAAAATCAAGTGGAATTGAAGAATTGGTTGTACAAGATTTTATGCCTCGGCGGAAAATGAAATTGGACCTATTGAAGATAGTTGTGGAGGATTTGAATTTTAGTGGAAGACGACATCACCCTATGTCATGGTGGTTGGCCAAATTGAAGAAGAATTTGACAAGTGGATGGGGGAGATTGAACCTACTTCTTCTTCAACCTTGGGAAGAAAGAGAGAGAGAGGAAGGGGAAGGAAGGGAGCTGCTCGTGCGTGACCGGCGAGCCGCCGGAGCCCCTTCGCCATTCGCCCGTCGGCCCGGCTCGCCGCCGGAGCCGCCGCAATCGTCGCCGCCGCCGGTCTCTCTCTTGTGTAGTCAGATTTTGAAATTGACGATTGGATATTATAAATTGAGTGTGGATCGTGAAAGATATGGATATTATTATTTAATTAATTTTCGGAATAAATTTAATTCTTTAATAAATTCTGAAAATTATTTTGGAACCTTATTTTCTCAAAATTTCGTCTTTGATCGCTCTTTGTGCATTTAGAATTTGAATTTGATGAATGGATGTGACAAATTGAGTGTTGATTGTGGTAAATAAGGATTTTATTCATAAAAATCCAAGCGTCGAGTTCTGATGCAAAAATTGGATTTTAATAGTTATATTAAATAGTGGGGTTTGAAAAAGTGAGATATTAGCTTTTTGATTCGAAATTAGCGTGTCCCCACACACGTGAGTAATTTCCGGAATATTTTTAATATGAAGCAAAATGGCCGGGATCACTATTTTAAGTGGAAGCATTGAGTAAAATATAAAGTGTCTGAAGTGAGTATGATTTGGCTGTGTGATAATTAAGAGAAATCGTCTGGGCTGTTGAGCCGGACTTGCCCCTATATGGGATGCCCACGCGGTAGTTGCGGGTCGCAGTAAATTCTGGGCCCATGCTCCTTCGGGAATGCCGTCGACGTGCGCGAAACCACGCTCCAAGGTGTGGAGGCGATGCCGGCTATATGCCGTAGATAGCCGAAGCTGCGAGTAGGCTATGCCCTTGTGTGGCAGTAAATAACAATTGGAATGCATGTTGAGCGTTGTTGATGTGTCGGATTATGGGATGGAATTGTGTGGCATGGAATGAGACTTGTCATAACGATTTAGTCTTATAATCAGGACCCCTGCGGTTGTTGGTTACATGAAAGTGAATGCGTTCCGGTTGGTTAAGTTCCTATTACTATACGTGATTGAATGATTTCAATTGTGCTAACTTTGTAGGAAGGAACTAAGGCGAGGTAAGTCTTACGTGTGATGTAGCTAGGCCACCCGGGGTGTATTTTCTTTCTAATAGGGGTTTAAGGGGTTGAACTTGCGAGACATTGTCTCATCCCGGTTTGGGGATTACAATTTCAGGTCCCTGGTGGACGGAGCGGCTAGATAGCTTTGATTGACCTTGAGGAGTTGCAGAGGCGAAGTCATAATGATTGGAGAACGTGTCCGACTTGTAGGTCGTAGGACAGTTCCTTTTTAAGAGCTGGTCTTTTGTAGACTTTTGGCCGTAGGTTTCTGTTTGTAATTCTGTTGAATTATGAAAGTGTTATGTTGTGATTTTGCTTCCTGCTTTTCTATCTCGTATTTCATTGTCAGGGGTTTTATAATACGTTCCGCTTGCGCAATAAGAAATGAATGGGGTCGGCGACACTACCACAGGAATGTCGCATTTGCATGACCATGGTGGGATGTTGGCGCGCTCGATGTTCGGGCGTGACGAGATATTGCTGACATGAATGTTGATTGATTTATATGAAGGGAGTTGGTAATTTCTATTGATAAGTTACGAACATTTTAGCTAGAAAAAGTTATCCATCATTTTTATATACCGCTAGTTTTTTTACTTATCAATTCTTATTGTAGTTTACCAGTCGGCAACAGTGGAAACAAATTCATATGTTTTTATACGGAACAATGCAATTTTGCTTTTATAAATAGAGAAGATATCGTCACATGCATAGCTTATTTTTAAAAGATTAAAATTAAGAAAACAAGATAAGTCCAATGAAGGAACTTACGATGTAAAATATTTATGTAGAGTTTAACATTCAATTTGTTAGTTCACACATTTATCTTGCATATATATATATATATATGTGTGTGTGTGTGTGTGTGTGTGTGTGTGTGTGTGTGTGTATAAATCAACATCGTTTTCAAAAAGAAAGAATATGAAAATTTCCTTAAGTGTCTCTTTACCTAATATAATAATATAGATATAAAACTAAGGGTTGCATTTATTTCATTCCAAATTTTATGATAGAAATATTTTTTTTTATTGTAAATCATTTTTAGAAAAACACTTAGTTTTTGAAAGAAGTATACCTCAAGTGTCAAAATTTAATGCGGATGAACACATAAGTGCCAAAACTTCTAAAAGGTAACGGCATTTAAAAAAAAAAAAAATTAGACACATAAAGAGACTTGTTAGAAAACCCATCGGCGCGGTCTATGTTGCTTGCCAAAATGTCCATCCAACATCGTTGTCCTAAGACAACATTGTTTTGCTCCCAAATTTGATTTTTAATATAAATATTAATTAAATTGAATTTAAAAATCTAAATTAAATACAAAGGTAATTAGATCTAGGGCCATAGAGACCCTCGCTGTCGTCGGCCCACCATCGCTAAAAAGGGCGGGCGATGGTCGGTTGAGGGTCGGTTGAGGTTTCTAGCCACTTCATGGCCCTAGATTTGATTCCTTTTAATATAGTTATTTAAATTTAATTTAATTAATATTTATATTAAAAATCAAATTTAGACCAAAACAACATTGTTTTGCGCTTATTTAGCCATGTTAGCACCAAGTGGATAATCTTCTTCTTAGTTTAGCACTTAAATGTACATTTTGCAAGTTTTGATACTTATGTGTCAATCTGTGCCAAGTTTTGACATTTGCGTTGTTCGTGCCTTCTTAGTTTTTATTTGTTTGGTAGTTTAGGGAAAGTGATTCATTCCTTTTTTTTTTTATCAAAATAATAATTCATTCATTTCCATGGAAATACAAAAGAGAAACCAAGATAAATCCGAGACAAAACAAGCTCTAGATAACAAGAGGAATGACTAGAACGAGATTAGAAGTGATTGCTCAAAAAGCGAGATCTAAGATTTATTCAAACCAAAACCAGCAGTGCATCACCGAACCCATCTTTAGTAATGAGCACATAGAGATCTCCATTTATTTCTATAGTTTTGCCTTTTGGTGGTGTCCCCAACACCGTTGCCTTTTAGAATAAAAAGGTTAAATATGCATAGATCTGACACTTGTAAGAGTGAAATCATGATGAAATTCTTGATGTCCTTTGAACCTGGATTGTACACCAATGAATCCCGAAGGAAGCAAAAACTCGAATTCACGTGTGCAAAATCCCTAAATCTAGATTAGATCAAGATAGAAATCTACCCAAAACTGAAGAGAGCTTCTTCGAGATTTGGATTAGATTAGAAGAGGAAAGCTAAAAAAAACAGGAGCAAAACAACAAAAAGAGAATAGAGAACCAAATTAGCCAAAGAAAAAGGAAGAGGAGGGGAGGGATCTAGCTCAAACGCTTCTCTCCATGGAGGTTGAAGAAGAAAGTTGCGTGAAAATTAGAGAAGAATTCCTTCTTGTTAAAAGGTAAGTCATTTTCTCCCTAACTAAGTTTGTTGTTTTTCGGTGAAAAACCGATTGGTTTTCCCTCGTCTAAGCATTGGAAAGAAGGAAAATATTTTTTCGGAAATAGTAATCCTTCAAATAAACGGACCCTCCAATCTTGTCTATTTCACCCGATCCCTCGGGAATCGGAAATGTCTCTTCTCCTCTTTTGAACTGTGCGTAATGACATCAACAGAGGAAATTAATCTGATTCTTACCCGGTGGCGCAATCTAGCGCAACAATCATTAATCAATGGCAAAGGGGGAATGGAAAGAACAAGAAGAAAAAAAGCTGTCTTTATTCATGATGAAGTCAATTCTAAATCCAAAGAACCAACTCGAACATATTCGACTAAGGCCGGAGTAAATTGCAGCTTATAATCATCTTCGCTTTTGATGTAGAGATACAAGCCGTCCCTGTCGATGCGCCAATAGCACTTCTGGTCGCCGCATCTTTCCCCATCCCTCGGCTCGTAGAACACTTGAAAATCTCCATGGGAGACGGCCCAGCTCATGTCGCACCAGTACTCGGCCCCGTGCCCGAGGTCAAAGTCCCAATCAAAAGCCGCTCCAAATTCTAACACCCGAGTGCCCGATCGGTCTCCTTCGACCGGCAATGTGCGGTGAGATTTGTGTAGTCCCCCGGGTTGTTTATGACATAAACATGGAAGGCGGTCGCCATTTGAATCTTGAGAAGGGTCGGGGCCGGGAATAGGAGAAGATTTGTACTGAGCGTTCTCATTCTCCTCTTTATTCCTTTTTCCTTTTTTTTTTTCTGGTGATGGAGAAGATACAAGACCCAGGTTTTACATGGCAATTAACAGAGTTGTCATTCGGTGATTGTCTTTTCTGTAGTGACCATAAATGCAAGATCTCTACTTTATGTCAATCCACTGTAGGTAAGTTGTTTTCCTTCTCAAGATTTTTTTTGCTATTTTTTTTTCCTTTCCTATACTTTTTTTGGCCTATGAACAAAAAAGAGTTTTTTGGGCCAAGTTTTTTCCATTTCAATTTTTTTTGTCAGAACTTTTTAGGATTGATTGTGCAAAAAATGTATCACACTTGCCTTGTACAAAAATGGGAAGAATAACCAAATTTTAGATCTATTGTATGGAAAAGTATCAGAAAAATCATAAATATATTACATTGATGTCAATTTAATCTTAAATCTTTTAATAATGTTAATTTAGTCTTAAATCTTTTAATTTAGTGTCAATTCAGTCCTTTCAAATAATTTCGATTGGATATTCGACATGAATGTCGACTGATTTAAGTGACACTCTCAGTGCTAATGTGGACTTTTTTTTTTAATAATATTTTGGTTTTTTATTCTTTTTTTTTCTCCCTTTGTTTTCCTCTTTCCTTAAGCGATAGCCAATCACCAACCATGGCCAAAATTGTGGAGGTAAGATTTCAATGACATGGCCAAAATAACTATCATTTTTAAACCAAAAAGTTAATTGTTCAATGTTGTAAATTAGTTTTGAAATAAAAAAGCAAGGTGTGACCGCCATCTTCATTTTGACGGAAAAAGCATTCCACCATGCTTCTTGGCAATCCCAATAAGCGAAGGTTGAATGATATGATAATTTAGAGGTTAATATGACTTGAAATTATGATTGGGTATGACGATAAGGATCGTGGCTGTTGAATGAGTGATATTATTTGGGTTTTCGGATGATGCAAAATGTTTGAATGTCACGAGACTTGGTTTTAATAAGGATTTGTTCATGGCTTTTGACAAATCAATTGGTAGGTAATATCAATTTTCTAGGAAAACATGTTTTGCATAAACATTTTGACTTTCATGATGATATTCTCTTTCAACTACCATGAGGTCTTGATATTGGCTTTTAGTGATCGATTGTAATTTAGCGAGGACTGTAATGTTATTATGGAGATAATGGAGGTAAAGAGTTTAAGCATTGCGAGAGGAAGGTGGTTTTATGACTATTTCGCTGATTATTCTTTTAAGTAATTGTGATTTTTTTGGATTGCGAGAGGCCAATGGTGATAGATTTAAAGTGATCTCAATTTGCTTTGCTGGATTTTTTTGAGTAATGTCTACCAAAATTTTAATATGAACTTATAATGATAATGATTTTTGAGTTTGTGATCTTACTTGGGGCTTGTGTGATTGTAATGAGGTAGTTTCTGGTTTTACTTGTGAGAGCAAAGTGGAGATAAATATGGGACAAAATCGGGTAATATTGATTATGGTAATGATGTTTATTGGGTTTTGATTAGGTATAACCATATCAATGACGAGGGTGCACAAGCCATGGGTGAGGGCCTTTGCACCCGCGCTTATTGAAGGTAGGGGCACTGAGAGGCCCTTGGCCAAGTGAGGGGAGGGTGTCATGACTCTCACTGTGGCTAGTGACCTCACTAGCCTAAGGTTCGAAAAAAAGAAGAAGGAATATTAAAATATTATTCAAAAATGTCCATGTTAGAATTAAGCGGTGTCACATAGGATGGTGATGTCCAATGTGGGTCGAAAATGAGGGCATTTTGGAGGCAAGCATAGCGACATTTAAAATTGGGCCTTGAGCCGAGTCTAGGTGTTCAAAGACCATCTCAAGTGAGACGAGCCTTCCAAAGACGGTGTAGGTGTTAAAATTCGGGCCGTTCGTGACCCAAGTGCAAAGCACACCCTAGAAAACCACAACAAACCTTTTTCTAAAATGAGAAATTCAATTTTTTTCAAATCGACTTCCAGAAAATCCAATCATTAAAATTGAGGATTTCGAACTCATGGTATGCGGGGTGTTATTCCTTCAATGATTTAATAGCAAAAACCATCCCATAGCAATGGTCGACATCACTAGGGAAGCACTCTACAACTCACAGCAAATCCCGCCTTTTCACTCAGTTTCCCAAACGGCCTTCTTAACCCAACCGCTCCCGTTCACATTGAGGAAGAACCCTTCCTCCGTCACCCGCCTTGAGCTGGCTCGCCCGCGTCGCGGCCGGGCTGGAACGCCTCCCACGACGCGAACTCCCTTGTCCACACCGCCGTGCACCGGTACGGTGCCTTCCGTGTGGGCGCCCGCTGCATCCCCGCCCGCGCTCGTGCACGGTCGATCACGGCGCCGGTCGAGCCATCGCGCTTGCAGCGGATCTGCATGGCTTCGTGCCCTTCGGCGGTGCGCTCACCACGCCGACCACGGGCTCGCCGACCGTCGCCTCTTCGGTGTTTCCGAAGGTTTCCTCGCGCTTGCGTACGACGCTGTTAACAAGACTAGAAGGAGGAGAGAAACGCGGAGCGAGTCATGGTTGCTTTTCTCTTGTTTTCTTCTCTTGAGTTTTGATCGATTCGGCTTTCATATATATATAACACGAAAAGAAATCAAAGAACATGGTGCTGGAAAAGATACAAGACCCGGGTTTTACATGGCAATTAATGTGAGCTGTCATTCGGTGATTGTCTTTTCGTAGTGACCATAAATGCAAGATCTCTACTTTATGTCATTCCACCGTAGGTAAGTTATTTTCCTTTTCAAGATTTTTTTGCCATTTTTTCCTTTCCGATACTTTTTTTGGGCTATGCAAAAAAAAAAAAAAAAAAGAGTATTTTGGGCCAAGTTTTTTCCATTTCAATTTTTTTTTTGTTGTACCTTTTCGAGATTGATTGTGAAAAAATGTATCACACTTGCCTTGTACAAAAATGGGAGTGACCATAAATGGAAGATCTCTACCTTATGTCAGTCCACTGTAGGTAAGTTGTTTTCCTTTTCAGGATTTTTTTTGCCATTTTTTTCTTTCCGATACTTTTTTTGGGCTATGACAAAAAAATGAGTTTTTTGGGCCAAGTTTTTTCCATTTCAATTTTTTTGTCATACCTTTTCCATATTAATTGTGCAAAAATGTATCACACTTGCCTTGTAAAAAATGGGAGTGTCCATAAATGCAAGATCTCTACTTTATGTCATTCCTTTGTAGGTAAGTTGTTTTAAATTTCAAGATTTTTTTTGCCATTATTTTTCCTTTCGATACTTTTTTTGGGCTATGACAAAAAAGAGAGTTTTTTGGGCCAAGTTTTTTCCATTTCAATTTTTTTTTTGTCATATCTTTTCCAGATTGATTGTGCAAAAAATTTATCACACTTGCCTTGTACAAAAATGGGAGTGACCATAAACGCAAGATCTCTACTTTATGTCATTCCACTGTAGGTAAGTTGTTTTCATTTTCAAGATTTTTTTAGCCATTTTTTTTCCTTTCCGATGCTTTCCAATACTTTTTTTTTCCTTTCCAATACTTTTCAAGATTAATTGTGCAAAAAATGTATCACACTTGCCTTGTACAAAAATTTGAAAAATAACCAAAATTTTTTAGATCTATTGTATGGAAAAGTATTAGAAAAATCGTAAATATATTGCATTGATATCGATTTAATTTTAAATCTTTAAATTGTGTTAATTTAGTCTTAAAACTTTTAACTTAGTGTCAATTTAATCTTTTCAAATAATTTCGATCGGATATTGTGACATCCCGATTTTCCGATTATGTTTTCAATAAATTGAGACGGGCATTTCGTTGGCACGCATATAGTTCTTTTCCTTGAGTCGGCCACTCATGTGGAAACTAGTCTATCGGGTGAAGTCGTTAAGAAATTCTAATACATCGACTCGAGAATTTGACCCGAAAGCGATCTTTCGCGAGCTAATCTGCAAGGGTCATTACGACACAATTAAAAATCGATTAGAGATCGGAGATAGGTCGAGTCGACAGAGGCATGTGATCAGGTGTGGGTGATTTCACCAGATTGCTTAATTCTTGTCAATCGGCACTGGACCGACTTTTGTGTCGATTGGGTACCCTTTGTTCGTATTTGAAACATTGAGATTATCCCGACAACCGAAGATCGCCAATGTTTCAAAGATGTACATTGTGGCTTGAGATGATTAACCACAGGTCAAATGCATGAAAGTTCCTAAAGGCTACCCGTGGGTTGGGCCGCGCTAATATCGTGCCAAAGTGAAATTAACCGTGAAATTGA
This sequence comes from Eucalyptus decipiens, assembly GCA_014182575.1. Taxonomy (NCBI): domain Eukaryota; kingdom Viridiplantae; phylum Streptophyta; class Magnoliopsida; order Myrtales; family Myrtaceae; genus Eucalyptus; species Eucalyptus decipiens. Next base: position 4,688,984 of record CM024616.1, on the reverse strand, counting down.
GATCGAATTCAGAAATTGGAAGTCATGGCGTGTCACAAATCATTTTAGGATCATTGACTCATCTTTGGAAGATTTTTTATGCAATTAGAGTTTTTCAGCAATTAAATCAGAAAATGGTTAATTTGACCCGAGAAATTAGTAGGCCCGCCTTTGGTCTTGCTTTTAGGACTTAAGTTGGTTCTATGGACAAGTGAAGATGTGAATTGAAGTGTGGTGACATCAGATTAATTTTATGGACTTCAATTTGATTCAATTGGAAGAAAATCAAGTGGAATTGAAGAATTGGTTGTACAAGATTTTATGCCTCGGCGGAAAATGAAATTGGACCTATTGAAGATAGTTGTGGAGGATTTGAATTTTAGTGGAAGACGACATCACCCTATGTCATGGTGGTTGGCCAAATTGAAGAAGAATTTGACAAGTGGATGGGGGAGATTGAACCTACTTCTTCTTCAACCTTGGGAAGAAAGAGAGAGAGAGAGGAAGGGGAAGGAAGGGAGCTGCTCGTGCGTGACCAGCGAGCCGCCGGAGCCCCTTCGCCATTCGCCCGTCGCTGCCAGCTCGCCGCTGGAGCCGCCGCAATCGTCGCCGCCGCCGGTCTCTACTGTGTAGTCAGATTTTGAAATTGACGATTGGATATTATAAATTGAGTGTGGATCGTGAAAGATATGGATATTATTATTTAATTAATTTTCGGAATAAATTTAATTCTTTAATAAATTCTGAAAATTACTTTGGAACCTTATTTTCTCAAAATTTCGTGCTGATCGCTGCTGTGCATTTAGAATTTGAATTTGATGAATGGATGTGACAAATTGAGTGTTGATTGTGGTAAATAAGGATTTTATTCATAAAAATCCAAGCGTCGAGTTACGATGCAAAAATTGGATTTTAATAGTTATATTAAATAGTGGGGTTTGAAAAAGTGAGATATTAGCTTTTGATTCGAAATTAGCGTGTCCCCACACACGTGAGTAATTTCCGGAATATTTTTAATATGAAGCAAAATGGCCGGGATCACTATTTTAAGTGGAAGCATTGAGTAAAATATAAAGTGTCCTGAAGCTGAGTATGATTTGGCTGTGTGATAATTAAGAGAAATCGTCCTGGGCTGTTGAGCCGGACTTGCCCCTATATGGGATGCCCACGCGGTAGTTGCGGGTCGCAGTAAATTCTGGGCCCATGCTCCTTCGGGAATGCCGTCGACGTACTGACGAAACCACGCTCCAAGGTGTGGAGGCGATGCCTGGCTATATGCCAGTAGATAGCCGAACTGCGAGTAGGCTATGCCCTTGTGTGGCAGTAAATAACAATTGGAATGCATGTTGAGCGTTGTTGATGTGTCGGATTATGGGATGGAATTGTGTGGCATGGAATGAGACTTGTCATAACGATTTAGTCTTATAATCGGGACCCTGCGGTTGTTGGTTACATGAAAGTGAATGCGTTCCGGTTGGTTAAGTTCCTATTACTATCTGTGATTGAATGATTTGAATTGTGCTAACCTGCAGGAAGGAACTAAGGCGAGGTAAGTCTTCTATGTGATGTAGCTAGGCCACCTAGGGTGTATTTTCTTTCTAATAGGGGTTTAGGGGGTTGAACTTGCTGAGACATTGTCTCATCCCGGTTTGGGGATTACAATTTCAGGTCCCCGGTGGACGGAGCGGCTAGATAGCTTTGGTTGGCCTTGAGGAGTTACAGAGGTGAAGTCATAATGATTGGAGAACGTGTTCGACTTGTAGGTCGTAGGACAGTTTCCTTTTTAAGAGCCGGTCTTTTGTAGACTTCTGGCTGTAGGTTTCTGTCTGTAATTCTGTTGAATTATGAAAGTGTTATGTTGTGGTTTTGCTTCTTGCTTTTCTATCCCGTATTTCATTGTCAGGGGTTTTATAATACGTTCGCTTGCGCAATAAGAAATGAATGGGGTCGGCGACACTACCCGGGAATGTCGCATTTGCATGACCATGGTGGGATGTTGGCGCGCTCGATGTTCGGGCGTGACAGATATTGCTGACATGAATGTTGATTGATTTATATGAAGGGAGTTGGTAATTTCTATTGATAAGTTACGAACATTTTAGCTAGAAAAAGTTATCCATCATTTTTATATACCGCTAGTTTTTTACTTATCAATTCTTATTGTAGTTTACCGATCGGCAACAGTGGAAACAAATTCATATGTTTTTATACGGAACAATGCAATTTTGCTTTTATAAATAGAGAAGATATCGTCACATGCATAGCTTATTTTTAAAAGATTAAAATTAAGAAAACAAGATAAGTCCAATGAAGGAACTTACGATGTAAAATATTTATGTAGAGTTTAACATTCAATTTGTTAGTTCACACATTTATCTTGCATATATATATATATATATATATATGTGTGTGTGTGTGTGTGTGTGTGTGTGTGTGTGTGTGTGTGTATAAATCAACATCGTTTTTCAAAAAGAAAGAATATGAAAATTTCCTTAAGTGTCTCTTTACCTAATATAATAATATAGATATAAAACTAAGGGTTGCATTTATTTCATTCCAAATTTTATGATAGAAATATTTTTTTTATTGTAAATCATTTTTAGAAAAACACTTAGTTTTTGAAAGAAGTATACCTCAAGTGTCAAAATTTAATGCGGATGAACACATAAGTGCCAAAACTTCTAAAAGGTAACGCCATTTAAAAAAAAAAAAATTAGACACATAAAGAGACTTGTTAGAAAACCCATCGGCGCGGTCTATGTTGCTTGCCAAAATGTCCATACAACATCGTTGTCCTAAGACAACATTGTTTTGCTCCCAAATTTGATTTTTAATATAAATATTAATTAAATTGAATTTAAAAATCTAAATTAAATACAAAGGTAATTAGATCTAGGGCCATAGAGACCCTCGCTGTCGTCGGCCCACCATCGCTAAAAAGGGCAGGCGATGGTCGGTTGAGGGTCGGTTGAGGTTGCTAGCCACTTCATGGCCCTAGATTTGATTCCTTTTTTAATATAGTTATTTAAATTTAATTTAATTAATATTTATATTAAAAATCAAATTTAGACCAAAACAACATTGTTTTGCGCTTATTTAGCCATGTTAGCACCAAGTGGATAATCTTTTTTTTTTAAAGAATTGCCACATAAGTTAAAAATCTATGGAAAAAAGTTACGTCAGCTGTTTGGTTTGAAATTCTCGCTATTAGCACTCAAGCATTCCTTTCTCGCTATTAGCACTCAAGTATTCCTTTCTTCTTCTTAGTTTAGCACTTAAATGTACATTTTGCAAGTTTTGATACTTATGTGTCCATCTGTGCCAAGTTTTGACATTTGCGTTGTCCGTGCCTTCTTAGTTTTTATTTGTTTGGTAGTTTAGGGAAAGTGATTCATTCCTTTTTTTTTTTTTTATCAAAATAATAATTCATTCATTTCCATGGAAATACAAAAGAGAAACCAAGATAAATCCGAGACAAAACAAGCTCTAGATAACAAGAGGAATGACTAGAACGAGATTAGAAGTTATTGCTCAAAAAGCAGATCTAAGATTTATTCAAACCAAAACCAGCAGTGCATCACCGAACCCATCTTTAGTAATGAGCACATAGAGATCTCCATTTATTTCTATAGTTTTGCCTTTTGGTGGTGTCCCCAACACCGTTGCCTTTTAGAATAAAAAGGTTAAATATGCATAGATCTGACACTTGTAAGAGTGAAATCATGATGAAATTCTTGATGTCCTTTGAAACCTGGATTGTACACCAATGAATCCCGAAGGAAGCAAAAACTCGAATTCACGTGTGCAAAATCCCTAAATCTAGATTAGATCAAGATAGAAATCTACCCAAAACTGAAGAGAGCTTCTTCGAGATTTGGATTAGATTAGAAGAGGAAAGCTAAAAAAAACAGGAGCAAAACAACAAAAGGAGAATAGAGAACCAAATTAGCCAAAGAAAAAGGAAGAGGAGGGGAGGGATCTAGCTCAAACGCTTCTCTCCATGGAGGTTGAAGAAGAAAGTTGCGTGAAAATTAGAGAAGAATTCCTTCTTGTTAAAAGGTAAGTCATTTTCTCCCTAACTAAGTTTGTTGTTTTCAGTGAAAAACCGATTGGTTTTCCCTCGTCTAAGCATTGGAAAGAAGGAAAATATTTTTTCGGAAATAGTAATCCTTCAAATAAACGGACCCTCCAATCTTGTCTATTTCACCCGATCCCTCAGGAATCGGAAATGTCTCTTCTCCTCTTTTGAACCTGTGCGTAATGACATCAACAGATGAAATTAATCTGATTCTTACCCGGTGGTGCAATCTAGCACAACAATCATTAATCAATGGCAAAGGGGGAATGGAAAGAACAAGAAGAAAAAAAGCTGTCTTTATTCATGATGAAGTCAATTCTAAATCCAAAGAACCAACTCGAACATATTCGACTAAGGCCAGGTAAATTGCAGCTTATAATCATCTTCGCTTTTGATGTAGAGATACAAGCCGTCCTGTCGATGCGCCAATAGCACTTCTGGTCGCCGCATCTTTCCCCATCCCTCGGCTCGTAGAACACTTGAAAATCTCCATGGGAGACGGCCCGGCTCATGTCGCACCGCACTCGGCCCCGTGCCCGAGGTCAAAGTCCCAATCAAAAGCCGCTCCAAATTCTAACACCCGAGTGCCCGGATCGGTCTCCTTCGACCGGCAATGTGCGGTGAGATTTGTGTAGTCCCCCGGGTTGTTTATGACATAAACATGGAAGGCGGTCGCCATTTGAATCTTGAGAAGGGTCGGGGCCGGGAATAGGAGAAGATTTGTGCGAGCGTTCTCATTCTCTTCTTTATTCCTTTTTTTTTTTTTTCTGGTGATGGAGAAGATACAAGACCCGGGTTTTACATGGCAATTAACGAGTTGTCATTCGGTGATTGTCTTTTCGTAGTGACCATAAATGCAAGATCTCTACTTTATGTCAATCCACTTTGTAGGTAAGTTGTTTTCCTTCTCAAGATTTTTTTGCTATTTTTTTTCCTTTCCTATACTTTTTTTGGCCTATGAACAAAAAAGAGTTTTTGGGCCAAGTTTTTTCCATTTCAATTTTTTTAGTTGTACCTTTTCGAGATTGATTGTGCAAAAAATGTATCACACTTGCCTTGTACAAAAATGGGAGTGACCATAAATGCAAGATCTCTATCTTATGTTAGTCCACTGTAGGTAAGTTGTTTTCCTTTTCAGGATTTTTTTAGCCATTTTTTTCTTTCCAATACTTTTTTTGGGCTATGACAAAAAAGGAGTTTTTTTGGGCCAAGTTTTTTCCATTTCAATTTTTTTGTCATACCTTTTCCAGATTAATTGTGCAAAAAAAAAAATGTATCACACTTGCCTTGTACAAAAATGGGAGTGTTCATAAATGCAAGATCTTTACTTTATGTCATTCCACTATAGGTAAGTTGTTTTCATTTTCAAGATTTTTTTGCCATTATTTTTCCTTTCGATACTTTTTTTGGGGTATGACAAAAAAAGAGAGTTTTTTGGGCCAAGTTTTTCCATTTCAATTTTTTTTTGTCATATCTTTTCCAGATTGATTGTGCAAAAAATTTATCACACTTGCCTTGTACAAAAATGGGAGTGACCATAAATGCAAGATCTCTACTTTATGTCATTCCACTTTGTAGGTAAGTTGTTTTCATTTTCAAGATTTTTTTGCGATTTTTTTTTTTCCTTTCCGATACTTTCCAATACTTTTTTTCCTTTCCAATACTTTTGAAGATTAATTGTGCAAAAAATTTAACACACTTGCCTTGTACAAAAATTGGAAAAATAACCAAAAAGTTTTAGATCTATTGTATGGAAAAGTATTAGAAAAATCGTAAATATATTGCATTGATATCGATTTAATTTTAAATATTTTAATTGTGTTAATTTAGTCTTAAAACTTTTAACTTGGTGTCAATTTAATCTTTTCAAATAATTTCGATTGGATATTGTGACATCCCGATTTTCCAATTCTATTTTTAATAAATTGAGACGGGCATTTGGTTGGCACGCACATAGTTCTTTTCCTTAAGTCGGCCACTCATGTGGAAACTAGTCTATCGGGTGAAGTCGTTAAGAAATTCTAATACATTAGACTCGAGAATTTGACCCGGAAGCGATTTTTCGACCGAGCTAATCTGCAAGGGTTATTACGACACAATTAAAAATCGATTAGAGATCGGAGATAGGTCGACTCGACAGAGACATGTGATCATGTGTGGGTGATTTCACCAGATTGCTTAATTCTTGTCAATCGGCACTGGACCGACTTTTCTGTCGATTGGGTACCCTGTGTTCGTATTTGAAACATTGAGATTATCCCGACAACCGAAGATCGCCAATGTTTCAAAGATGTACATTGTGGCTTGAGATGATCAACCACATGTCAAATGCATGAAAATTCCTAAAGGCTACCCGGTAGGTTGGGCCGCACTAATATCGTGCCAAAGTGAAATTAACCGTGAAATTGAGATCGAATTCAGAAATTGGAAGTCATGGTGTGTCACAAATCATTTTAGGATCATTGACTCATCTTTAGAAGATTTTTTTATGCAAATAGAGTTTTTCGGCAATTAAATTAGAAAATGGTTAATTTGACCCGAGAAATTAGTAGGCCCGCCTTTGGTCTTGGGTTTAGGACTTAAGTGGGTTCTACGGACAAGTGAATATGTGAATTGAAGTGTTGTGACATCAGATTAATTTTATGGACTTCAATTTGATTCAATTGGAAGAAAATCAAGTGGAATTGAAGAATTGGTTGTACAAGATTTTATGCCCCGGCGGAAAATGAAATTGGACCTATTGAAGATAGTTGTGGAGGATTTGAATTTTAGTGGAAGATGACATCACCCTATGTCATGGTGGTTGGCCAAATTGAAGAAGAATTTGACAAGTGGAAGGGGGAGATTGAACCTACTTCTTCTTCAACCTTGGGAAGAAAGAGAGAGAGAGAGAGTGGAAGGGGAAGGAAGGGAGTTGCTCGTTTGTGACCAGCGAGCCGCCGGAGCCGCCGCAGTCGTCGCCGCCGCCGTGCGTCCGCGCGAAGCTGCGCGCCAGCTCGCCGGCCGGCTCGTGCTCAGCTCGCGCCTCCAGCTCGTCGACCAGGCCGTCCCGAGCTGCTGCCGTTGACACCAAAGGGTCGTCGGAGCTGCCACCTTGCCCGCCCGAGCTGCCGACGCCCTTCCCACCGGACCGCGCCCGAATTGCCGCCGTGCAGCCCTCCGTTGGCCCTAAGACAGAAGCTGCAGAAAATGGGTATTTCAGCTTGGTTTTGGCTCATTTTGGCCACCTTCTCGAGCCCGGATGCTCGGCCCGCCTTGAGGAAAGTCGATCCTCGCGTCGTCCCCGTCGTTTTGGTCTACTCGGTTCGTTAATTGGGTGAGTTTAACTCATTAAATCTTGATTAGAGGGTTAATGATGCCCTAAGTGTGCTTAGTCTAAGTTAAGTAAGTTTAGGTAGTTAAATTAGTTTATTTGGTTGATGATTAGATTAGGGTGTCTAATTAAGTTAAAGTGTGTTTAGTTTAAAGTTAAGTATGTTTATATTAATATAAGCTTTGATGTGACTTAAAGGAATTTATTTTTGATTTATTTAAGTATTCCAAAATTGTTAAATAATTTAATAATATATATTTATTCAAAATTATTAAAATATTATTATTTAATTATTTTCGTAATAAATTTAATTATTTATTAAATTCCGAAAATTTTGTCGAACCCTAAATTCTCAGAATTTCGTGCCGGTCGCTCTGTGTAGTCAGATTTTGAAATTGACAATTGGATATTATAAATTGAGTATGGATCGTGAAAGATATGGATATTATTATTTAATTAATTTTCGGAATAAATTTAATTATTGAATAAATTCTGAAAATTATTTTAGAACCTTATTTTCTTAGAATTTCGTGCCGATCGCTGCTGTGCATTTAGAATTTGAATTTGATGAATGGATGTGGCACATTGAGTGTTGATTGTGGTAAATATGGATTTTATTCATAAAAACCCAAGTGTCGAGTTCTGATGCAAAAATTGGATTTTAATAGTTATATTAAATAGTGGGGTTTGAAAAAGTGAGATATTGGCTTTTTGATTTGAAATTAGCGTGTGCCCAAACACGTGAGTAATTTCTGGAATATTTTTAATATGAAGCAAAATGGCCGGGATCACTATTTTAAATAGAGCATTGAGTGAAATATAAAGTGTCTTGAAGCCGAGTATGATTTGGCTGTGTGTAATTAAGAGAAATCGTCCTCGGCTGTTGAGCCGGACTTGCCCCTATATGGGATGCCCACGCGGTAGTTGCGGGTTGCAGTAAATTCTGGGCTCATGCTCCTTCGGGAATGCCGTCGACGTACTAACGAAGCCGCGCTCCAAGGTGTGGAGGCGATGCCTGGCTATATGCCAGTAGATAGCCGAACTGCGAGTAGGCTATGCCCTTATGTGGCAGTGAATAACAATTGGAATGCATGTTGAGTGTTGTTGATGTGTCGGATTATGGGACGGAATTGTGTGGCATGGAATGGGACGTGTCATAATGATTTAGTCTTGTAATCAGGACCCCTGCGGTTGTTGGTTATATGAAAGTGAATGCATTCCGATTGTTTAAGTTCCTATTACTATCTGTGATTGAATGATTTGAATTTTGCTAACCTGCAGGATGGAACTAAGGCGAGGTAATTCTTCAGTGTGATGTAGCTAGGCCACCCGAGTGTATTATCTTTCTAATAGGGGTTTAGGGGGTTGAATTTGCTGAGACATTGTCTCATCCCGGTTTGGGGATTACAATTTCAGGTCCCTGGTGGACAGAGCGGCTAGATAGCTTTGGTTGACCTTGAGGAATTGCAGAGGCGAAGTCATAAGGATTGGAGAACGTGTCCGACTTGTAGGTCGTAGGACAGTTCCTTTTTAAGAGCTGGTCTTTTGTAGACTTTTGGCTGTAGGCTTCTGTTTGTAATTCTGTTGAATTATGAAAGTGTTATGTTGTGGTTTTGCTTCCTTCTTTTCTATCCTGTATTTCATTGTCAGGGGTTTTATAATACGTTCCGCTTGCGCAATAAGAAATGAATGGGGTCGGCGACACTACCTGGGAATGTCGCATTTGCATGATCATGGTGGGATGTTGGCGCGCTCGAGGTTCGGGGCGTGACAGATATTGCTGACATGAATGTTGATTGATTTATATGAAGGGAGTTGGTAATTTCTATTGATAAGTTACGAACATTTTAGCCAGAAAAAGTTATCCATCATTTTTATATACCGCTAGTTTTTTTACTTATCAATTCTTATTGTAGTTTACTAGCTGGCAACAGTGGAAACAAATTCATATGTTTTTATACGGAACAATGCAATTTTGCTTTTATAAATAGAGAAGATATCGTCACATGCATAGCTTATTTTTAAAAGATTAAAATTAAGAAAACAAGATAAGTCCAATGAAGGAACTTACGATGTAAAATATTTATGTAGAGTTTAACATTCAATTTGTTAGTTCACACATTTATCTTGCATATATATATATGTGTGTGTGTGTGTGTGTGTGTGTATAAATCAACATCGTTTTTCAAAAAGAAAGAATAGGAAAATTTCCTTAAGAGTAGGAAGTGTCTCTTTACCTAATATAATAATATAGATATAAAACTAAGGGTTGCATTTATTTCATTCCAAATTTTATGATAGAAATATTTTTTTTTTATTGTAAATCATTTTTAGAAAAACACTTAGTTTTTGAAAGAAGTATACCTCAAGTGTCAAAATTTAATGCAGATGAACACATAAGTGCCAAAACTTCTAAAAGGTAACGCCATTTAAAAAAAAAAAAATTAGACACATAAAGAGACTTGTTAGAAAACCCATATGGCGCGGTCTACGTAGCTTGCCAAAATGTCCATCCAACATCGTTGTCCTAAAACAACATTGTTTTGCTCCCAAATTTGATTTTTAATATAAATATTAATTAAATTGAATTTAAAAATCTAAATTAAATACAAAGGTAATTAGATCTAGGGCCATAGAGACCCTCGCTTTGTCGTCGGCCCACCATCGCTAAAAAGGGCAAGGCGATGGTCGGTTGAGGGTCGGTTGAGGTTGCCAGCCACTTCATGGCCCTAGATTTGATTCCTTTTCTTAATATAGTTATTTAAATTTAATTTAATTAATATTTATATTAAAAATCAAATTTAGACCAAAACAACATTGTTTTGCGCTTATTTAGCCATGTTAGCACCAAGTGGATAATCTTTTTTTTTTTTTTAAGAATTGCCACATAAGTTAAAAATCTATGGAAAAAAGTTACGTCAGCTGTTTGGTTTGAAATTCTCGCTATTAGCACTCAAGTATTCCTTTCTTCTTCTTAGTTTAGCACTTAAATGTACATTTTGCAAGTTTTGATACTTATGTGTCCATCTGTGCCAAATTTTGACATTTGCATAGTCCGTGCCTTCTTAGTTTTTATTTGTTTGGTAGTTTAGGGAAAGTGATTCATTCCTTTTTTTTTTATCAAAATAATAATTCATTCATTTCCATGGAAATACAAAAGAGAAACCAGGATAAATCCGAGACAAAACAAGCTCTAGATAACAAGAGGAATGACTAGAACGAGATTAGAAGTCATTGCTCAAAAAGCAGATCTAAGATTTATTCAAACCAAAACCAGCAGTGCATCATTGAACCCATCTTTAGTAATGAGCACACAGAGATCTCCATTTATTTCTATAGTTTTGCCTTCTGGTGGTGCCCCCAACACCGTTGCCTTTTAGAATAAAAAGGTTAAATAAGCATAGATCTGACACTTGTAAGAGTGAAATCATGATGAAGCTTCTCGATGTCCTTTGAAACTGGATTTGTACACCAATGAATCCCGAAGGAAGCGAAAACTCGAATTCACGTGTGCAAAATCCCTAAATCTAGATTAGATCAAGATAGAAATCTACCCAAAACTGAAGAGAGAAGCTTCGAGATTTGGATTAGATTAGAAGAGGAAAGCTAAAAAAAAACAGGAGCAAAACAACAAAAAGAGAATAGAGAACCAAATTAGCCAAAGAAAAAGGAAGAGGAGGGGAGGGATCTAGCTCAAACGCTTCTCTCCATGGAGGTTGAAGAAGAAAGTTGCGTGAAAATTAGAGAAGGGTTCCTTCTTGTTAAAAGGTAAGTCATTTTCTCCCTAACTAAGTTTGTTATTTTAAGTGAAAAACCGATTGGTTTTCCCTCGTCTAAGCATTGGAAAGAAGGAATTTTTTTTTTCGGAAATAATAATCCTTCAAATAAATGGACCCTCCAATCTTGTCTATTTCACCTGATCCCTCAGGAATCAGAAATGTCTCTTCTCCTCTTTTAAACCTGTGCGTAATGACATCAACAGAGGAAATTAATCTGATTCTTGCCCGGTGGCGCAATCTAGCACAACAATCATTAATCAATGGCAAAAGGGGAATGGAAAGAACAAGAAGAAAAAAAGCTGTCTTTATTCATGATGAAGTCTGTTGGAATATAATCCAAAAGAAAATACAAACTGTTTGTTGCAATCAGAACATGAAATTGGAGGTGAGGTACGGATATCCGAATCTCCTTAAGGCAATTAGTTCCCGCCAATGGTGCTCCGCAGATTCACGAACTATGCCTCTCAAGATACAACACCTCGAACCTGTTTGGATTAGCACTATGCAAACAGGACTCAATCGAACCGTTCCATTGAACCAGCACACTCAGAAAAATCAGAATAGTAGAAAAGTGTATCAGAGCCTTTTTGGAATCGAGTCGGAAAAACCAAAAACCATTATGAAGCTCTATGCTCCCACCTATTTATAGATACTTTTAGTTCATGTACAGAAGATATACATGAATTAAATAGACGCATGTATGCACGAAATTCATGAATCAAGAGATACAAGAATTCAAGAGATTCATGAATCTAGAGATACGTGAATTCAAGAGATTCGTGAACTCAATAAATACATAAACTAAAAGATACATGGATCTAGAAAATTCATGAATTCAATAGATACGTGAATGGAAAAGTTTAAGAAATTCATGAATCCAAAAAAAGATACGTGAATAGAAAAGACGTATCTTAATTAATGGCATTCATTGACCCATTAACCATAATTAATAATTATAACCATAATTATAACAATCCCCATATTAATGGATCAACAAAACATTTTTGACTCGAAGGAATCTGAGCATACCTGTTAAAATACACTGCATCAAGATAGGTAGCTTTTGCTTTGAACCTTCTTTAGTGAAAGCTTATTGGACTTGCTTAACTAGTCGATGGACTAAGCCTTGAATCGCCAGTTGTTTGTGTAAGCCTAGACAATAAACCTCACACAGAGTATTTCCAATTCAAGATTGGTTCTCGGTTGTGTTCGTTCTTTCGGCCCTGAACCTCTCGGGATTCATGCGTGCTTTAGAAAATCTAGCATTTAAAGATTTTCATAGAGTCAGCCAGCTCCACACATATAGGTGCATTCCTATTAAAGATATCCTACCATATCTTACTTGAATGTTATATTCCAAGTTATAGGAATCATTAAACGCATAGCGTACCCTTAATAACGCTGTAGGAAAGCACTGTTGCATCATAGGAAGGGAGACAGTGCTTACACTAGAGTTTCCAAAATTTACGTTGTCCTATTGAACCTAGACCATGGGATCTCCAATCGCATAGGTTAGGTTTCCACCCTGGAATCTCTTTATTGGGTTAAGGCTCTTAAACCAATTCCCCTCGATGCACAGTTTATTTGTTCTTTCGACAAATCTTTTGTCAGTGGATCCGCAATATTTTCCTTTGAATTTACAAAGTCTAAAGAAATTATTCCATTTGAGAGCAACTGCCTTACGGTGTTATATCTATGACGAATATGTCTAGACTTACCGTTATAAATCACATTACGGGCTCTTGCAATTGCCGCTTGATTGTCACAGTGTATGCAAATTGCAAGCATAGGTTTTGGCCACATTGGAACATCTTCTAAAAAATGTCAAAGCCATTCTGCTTCTTCAGCAGCTTTATCCAAAGCAACAAACTCTGATTCCATTGTAGAGTGAGTTATTAGAGTTTGTTTAGAGGATTTCCATGACACTGCAGCACCTCCTAGTATGAACACATATCCGCTAGTCGATTTCGATTCATCAGAATTTGAAATCCAGTTTGCATCACAATAACCTTCCAAAACAGCTGGATATTTGCCATATTGTAGAACATAGTCTTTTATCCTTTTCAAATATCCTAATACTCTCATCAAAGCATTCCAATGCTCGTGACCTGGGTTATTGGTATATCTACTCAGTTTGCTTACTGAGTACGCAATATCAGGTCTAGTGCAATTCATGATATACATGATGCTGCCGATTACTTGAGAGTATTCTAGCTGTCTAACACTATTTCCAGTGTTCTTTCTTAAAGTTAGGTGTGGAAGAAAAGGATTGTTTGCATCTTTAATGCCGAATCCTTTAAATATCTCAAATACCTTTTCAATGTAATGAGATTGTGTTAAACCTAAGCCATCACAATTCCTTAGAATTCTGATGCCGAGTATAACATTTTCAACACCTAAATCTTTCATCTCAAAGTTCTTCTTGAGAATGTTCTTGGTGATTTTGATGACCTCAATGTTATCTCCAAAAATTAATAAGTCATCAACATATAGACAAATAAGTACATATCCAACTGTAGTGGATTTAGTGTGCACACATTTGTCACACTCATTGATTCCATACCCATTTTGAATCATTACCCGGTCAAATTTCTCATGCCATTGCTTAGGAGCTTGTTTAAGTCCATACAATGATTTGACAAGTCTACACACTTTGTGTTCTTGTCCTTTGACCTTGAACTCTTCAGGTTGTTCCATATAAATCTCCTCGTCGAGATCACCATTTAAGAATGCAGTTTTCACATCCATTTGATGTATCTGCAAATTGTATAGCGAAGCTATAGCAATCAACATCCTTACTGAGGTTATTCTTGTGACAGGTGAATAAGTATCAAAGTAGTCAAGACCTTCTTCTTGTCTAAACCCTTTGGCTACAAGCCGAGCTTTGTACTTATCAATGGAACCATCAGCTTTTAGTTTTTTCTTGAAAATCCATTTACATCCAATTGGTTTATTTCCAAGTGGAATATCAACCAATTCCCAAGTATGGTTACTTAGGATAGAATGGATTTCATTGTTAACAGCTTCTTTCCAGAAAGGAGCATCTGGAGATGACATTGCCTCTTTATATGTTTGGGGCTCACTTTCTAACATGTATGTTAGAAAATCAGGTCCGAAAGATTTTTCGATTCGAGACCTTTTACTCCTTCAAAGTTCGGTTTCTTTGGCCACAACTTCATCATTCTCAGATTCTGATTCTCTAAGCCTTTTATGAGAAAGTTCTCATTGATTTCTTTTTGCAGGATATATATCCTCAAAAAATTCAGAATCCCTTGATTCTAGGATTGTATTGACATGAATTTCCGCATTTTCAGATTTATGAACCAAAAATCTATATGCGCTACTATATTGAGCATAACCGATGAATATGCAATCCACCGTTTTAGGTCCCAACCGAGTTTGTTTCGGAGGAGGAATCGCCACCTTGGCCAAGCACCCCCACACTTTTAGAAAATTGTAGGATGGCAACTTTCCATTCCATAACTCGTATGGAGTTTTACCTGTCTTTTTGTGGGGTATTTTATTAAGAATATAATTTGTAGTTAAAACCGCCTCCCCCACAAGTTCTGAGGTAAACCTGAACTCAAAAGCATGGCGTTAGCCATCTCCTTTAATGTCCTGTTCAATCGTTCAGCAACTCCATTTTGTTGTGGTGTATAAGGTGCAGTCGTTTGGAGAATTATTCCAAAACTAGCACAAAACTCTTTCAAATTGATTGAACTGTATTCTCCTCCTCTATCAGACCTAAGCACTTTGATTCGTTTATCAAGTTGATTTTCAACTTCATTTTTATACTTGACAAACATGCTCATAGTCTAATCTTTGCTAGTTAGTAAATAAACATAGCAAAATCTAGTACAATCATCCACAAATGTGATGAAGTACTTCTTTCCACCTCTACTTTCTACAAACTTTAAATCACATAGATCACTATGGATTAATTGTAGAGGTTCACTTGTTCTTTCAATGGATTTGAAAGGTTTCTTTGCAAACTTGGCCTCAACACAAGTCTCACACTTGTAACGGGTATCCAACTCAAATCTTGGAATTAATCCCAAGTTTGCTATTCTCTTCATTGTACCATAGTTTACATGTCCTAATCTACCATGCCATAGATAAGGAGACACAACAGTGTAAACTGAAGACTTTTCTTTATTAATAGTCTTTGGGTACACATACTTTGAGTTTACATCAATGATAGCCACATTGGCCTTAAACAGGTCATTACACAAGTACCCTTTCCCCACATACATCCCTCCTTTTGAAAGTACAAACTTATCAGATTCAAATACAACTTTGAAACCCTTCTTGACAAGTATAGGGCCATAAATTAGATTTTTCCGAATCTCCAGTACATGCAGCACATTCAACAAGGCGACCTCCTTGCCAGATGTAAACTTCAGGATCACCTTTCCTCTTCCGGCGATCTTTGCTGATGTAGAGTTAGCCATATAAAGCTTCTCATCTTCTTCAGCCTTCTCATAAGATGAGAACATGTGTTTATCTGCACAAATGTGATTTGTGGCACCCGTGTCTAGCCACCAGCCATTAGTGTTCGACACTAGAGATGCTTCAGACATTACCACAGCAAATAGTATCTCAATATTATCATGCTCTGTCAAATTCAGTTGCTGGGCTGCACCTTTGTTCTTGCCTTTTTACGGGCGCTTCTTGCAATCCTTAGCACGATGGCCAGGCTTGTTGCATATAAAACACGTCCCTTGGAATTTCTGGAACTGCTCCTTTTGCTTGCCTTTTCCTTGAAAAGACATCTTCCTTTTTCTATCTTGCTTGGATTTGGAAGATTCCACAACGTCGACCTTTGGCTCAAAAGAAGGGTTCACACTCCTTCTATTGTCCTCCTCAATTTTGAGGTGCAAAATGAGATCTTCAAGGCTCATCTCCTTCCGTTTGTGCTTCAAATAATTTTTGAAGTCTGACCAACCCGAAGGTAGTTTCTCAATCATAGCTGCCACTTGGAATGATTCACTAAGTATCATTCCCTCAGCCGAGATGTCACTCAGAATTAATTGCAATTCTTGAACCCGACTCATGACAGATTTAGAATCCACCATCTTGTAGTCCAAGAATTTGGCAACCACAAATTTCTTGGTGCCAACATCCTTAGTTTTGTCTTTCTTCTCTAAGGACTCCCATAACTGTTTAGCATATTCAATATTACAATAAACATTATAAAGAGAATTCACTAAACAGTTAAGGATATAATTTCGGCATAAGAAGTCCCCATGCTTCCAAGCCTCCAACGCACCGAGCGTCGTGACATCTTGCTCATTTGGACTAATTATTGGGCACACCTCCGATAAATATTTCGTCAAATTGAGCATGGTCAGATAGAAGTACATCTTCTGCTGCCACTGTTTAAAGCCCACTCCGGTGAATTTCTCCGGTTTCTCATTAGCTGTAACTGGAGGTATTGCCATCACAGTAGGCAAAGTTCGTTGAACTATCCCTCCAAAATCGGAGCCAAAAGCCATTTGGCTTGTATTGTTCTGAAAAACAGTCCTGGGCATACCAGTCGTATGACTTGTACCCGCACCACCGAAATTGGTGTTAGCCCAAGGGCCCGTAGCATTGGCTGCTACAAATTCAGACCCCAAGGATTGAACATCTTCCATAGCAACAGTAGAATCGACCATTGGAACGTCTCCATAAACATTCGGGACATTAAATGGCACTTGGTTGTTTCCAGCCATCTCAATAATCTGACGAGAACAACAAACGGTGAGTAAGATAATTGCCTTAAGATTGTTGGAATATAATCCAAAAGAAAATACAAACTGTTTGTTGCAATCAGAACATGAAATTGGAGGTGAGGTACGGATATCCGAATCTCCTTAAGGCAATTAGTTCCCGCCAATGGTGCTCCGCTGATTCACGAACTATGCCTCCCAAGATACAACACCTCGAACTTGTTTGGATTAGCACTATACAAACATGACTTAGTCGAACCGTTCAATTGAACCAGCACACTCAGAAAAATTAGAATAGTAGAAAAGTGTATCATAGCCTTTTTGGAATCGAGTCAGAAAAACCAAAAACCATTATGAAGCTCTATGCTCCCACCTATTTATAGATATTTTTAGTTCATGTACAGAAGATATACATGAATTAAATAGACGCATGTATCCACGAAATTCATGAATCAAGAGATACAAGAATTCAAGAGATTCACGAATCTAGAGATACGTGAATTCAAGAGATTCGTGAACTCAATAAATACATAAACTAAAAGATACATGGATCTAGAAAATTCATGAATTCAATAGATACGTAAATGGAAAAGTTTAAGAAATTCATGAATCCAAAAAGAGATACGTGAATAGAAAAGAAGTATCTTAATTTATTGGCATTCGTTGATACATTAACCATAATTAATAATTATAACCATAATTATAACAAAGTCAATTCTAAATCCAAAGAACCAACTCGAACATATTCGACTAAGGCCAGGTAAATTGCAGCTTATAATCATCTTCGCTTTTGATGTAGAGATACAAGCCATCCCTGTCGATGCGCCAATAGCACTTTTGGTCGCCGCATCTTTCGGCATCCCCCGGCTCGTAGAACACCTGAAAATCTCCATGGGAGACGGCCCAGCTCATGTCGCACCAATACTCGGCCCCGTGCCCGAGGTCAAAGTCCCAATCAAAAGCTGCTCCAAATTCTAACACCCGAGTGCCCAGATCGGTCTCCTTCGATTGGCAATGTGTGGTGAGATTTGTGTAGTCCCCCAGGTTGTTTATGACATAAACATGGAAGGCGGTCGCCATTTGAATCTTGAGAAGGGTCAGGGCCAGGAATAGGAGAAGATTTGTACTGAGCGTTCTCATTCTCTTCTTTATTCCTTTTTTTGCTGGTGATGGAGAAGATACAAGACCCAGGTTTTACATTGCAATTAACAGAGTTGTCATTCGGTGATTGTCTTTTCTGTAGTGACCATAAATGCAAGATCTCTACTTTATGTCAATCCACTTTGTAGGTAAGTTGTTTTCCTTCTCAAGATTTTTTTGCTATTTTTTTCCTTTCCTATAATTTTTTTGGCCTATGAAAAAAAGAGTTTTTTTAGGCCAAGTTTTTTCCATTTCAATTTTTTTTTTTTTTTTTTTTTGTCAGAACTTTTCAGGATTGATTGTGCAAAAAAATGTATCACACTTGCCTTGTACAAAAATGGGAAGAATAACCAAATTTTAGATCTATTGTATGGAAAAGTATCAGAAAAATCATAAATATATTACATTGATGTCAATTTAATCTTAAATCTTTTAATAATGTTAATTTAGTCTTAAATCTTTTAATTTAGTGTCAATTAAGTCCTTTCAAATAATTTCGATTGGATATTACTGACATGAATGTCGACTGATTTAAGTGACACTCTCAGTGCTAATGTAGACTTTTTTTTTTAATAATATTTTGATTTTTTAATCTTTTTAATCTTTTTTTTCTCCCTTTGTTTTCCTCTTTCCTTAAGCGATAGCCAACCACCAACCATGGCCAAATGGGCTGGCCTCACCTGGGTGAGGGTAGCCCTAGCAAGTAGGAGTGTCAACGGTTCGGTTCGGTTAAGTTTTTTTGAAAAATCGAATAGTTAAAAAAATCTTCCGAACCGAACCGAATACGAACCAAACCAAAATTTCGGTTCAATTCAGTTTGGTTTTTCGGTTTTTAACTTTTGGTTTTCGGGTTTTTTCTTTTTTCGTTTTTTCAAGAATCATCACCACCCCAGGGAAGCAAGAATCTCCAGATTTCTTTTCGTTTTGCCCTACTGGGATCCGAAAGATGAGTGTTCTTGGGTACCCAGATGCGTTCGACGCACCAGAGCTTCAGGTGTGGAATAACGCTGCCGCCGCCACTGCCGTCTAGGCGTCTTGGTTGTCCGTCAACCCCGTCTTCGTGAAGCTCTCCGACTCGCTCAAGTCCGACGAATTCAGCAAGGAAAACCAAAGCCCTGAGTGCGCCAATTCCCAGATTTCCCTTATATCCTCCGTTCCTTCCAAGATCCAAAGGTGGAAGCGGGCGTCTTTGGAGCCCCCTGTCGGCAAAGCCATAGATCGAGAAGGCAATGGCAGGACTATAGATGCGGAGATTGAGGAGGTAGAGAAGGAGATCACACGCCTGTCGTCGAGGCTCGAGGCGCTTCGCCTTGGGAAGGCCAAAGCCGGGGACGAGAAGAAGCCCCGCGGGAGAGTCGTCTCGGCCAAGTTCAAGGAGCCGAAGCAAGTGGTGGGGATCGGAAGAGATCCGGATGCCGCGAAGAGGATCGAGGAGACTCTGCTGTCGAGCACGAAGCCAAAATTGAATCGGAGAGGGCTTAGTCTGGGGCCGACAGAGATCGCTTCGAGCGCCGGCAAATTGCGTCCCTCGATCAAGGGAGAGTTCACTCTCGGTTTGTCGATACAGAACTGGAGGAAATCGTGCTTCTGGAAGCTGGAGGAGATGAAAGTCACGAAGGGGAGGAGGATAGATTTTATCAGTTTGTCGTTCAGTTCGGTTTGGTTAACCAATAAAAATCGAACCAATAAAAAAATATCGGTTTTTAATGAGAACTAAACTGAAAACCGAACCGAACCGAAAAAATTGAATTTTTTGGTTCGGTTTGGTTTGGTTTCGGTTCGGTTCCCAACACCCCTAATAGCAAGGGCTTCTCGTGCCAAATCTGGCAAGGTCGGCCCTCGCCTAGGCTAGGGTAGCCTTGACTTCTCCAAATCTGGTGAGGGGAGCCCTCGCCGGAGCTTGTCCTTGTGATGGCCGATGGCCTTCAATGATTTAATAGCAATAACCATCCCATAGCAATGGTCGACATCACTAGAGAAGCACTCTACAACTCACAACAAACCCCGCCTTTTCACTTAGTTTCCCAAACGGCCTTCCTGACCCAACCGGTCCCGTTCACACCTAGGAAGAACCCTTCCTCCTTCACCAGCCAGAGCACTCGACCCTCGCCTACGTTGCGGCTGGGCTGGAACGCCTCCCACGCCGTGAACTTCCTTGTCCACACCGCCTAGGACAGGTACAGTGCCTTCTCCGTGGCGGCCCAACTGCATCTTTGCCCCGCGCTCAGTGCCTGGTCGATCACGGCGGCGGCCGAGCCACCGCGCTTGCAGCGAATCTACATGGCTTGTGTGCCGTTTGGCAGTGCGCTCACCACGTTGACCACGAGCTCGTCGACCATCGCCTCTTCGGCGTTTCCTGAAAGTTTCTTTGCACTTGCGTACGACGCTGTTAACAAGACTAGAAGGAGGAGAGAAGCGCACAGAGAAGTCATGGTTGCTTTTCTCGTGTTTCCGTCTCTTGGGTTTTGATCGATTCGTTATATATAGCCCTTAGGAAATCCATTAAAAAAAATTTATATATTATTGAGGGCTATCTGGGGTAGCGATGAGTGATTTATTTTAGTACCGGATAGTCCAAGGATCTGGAATACTATATAAAGAAAAGAAATAATGGAGTAGTGATTAGTGTTTTAATCTAAACGTTTATGTTTGTTTGATCTATTTATTATGTGAAAGAATTATAAAGGTTTTATATCTCTAAAGTAATCAAAGAACTCTGAGAGAATTCTGTGAAAGTTGATAATATGAAGTATGTTAATTTGAAAGTTAAGGTGATTATATACAAGAAACGAACTGAGCAAAGAAAGGATGTATAGATGAAGATTAAACTAATTATAAATTCGATCATAAAATAATATGAAATGTAATTGAAAGTAATTAAATTAACAATATGATCTGTACACTCAAGCAAAAAATCTCATTGATATGCATAAACAGTGTGATCTTATGTAGGGACAGTAGTTCACACTCGAGCAGAGATTCCACCAACATGTGTAAGAAAAGAAAATGTGACCTTCCACAAGAGCAACAGTCTGCGCTCAAGTAGAGATCCTACTTAAAGTAAAAGGAAAAGAGAGCTAAGAGTAGGAAGTAATGATACCAACCAAAACTTGGTTGGTTATATTATTAAGTAATAGAAAAAACTTACTTGACGATTGATACAAGTGATTAGAGATGAGTAAAAGTGATTGGAGATATCTTGAAGAAGTGATTACAAATGATTGGGGGTGATTACAAGTGATTGAAAAGTGATTACAATAAGATACAAGTAATTTAAAAAAAAAAAAAAAGCTTTAGCCCATTTTGGTGCTTGGTCAACAATTGCAGCATCTTCAGCTATTGTCTTCAAAAAGGAAAATGATGAGATTCTTGATGAAAATCTTTATTTTTATTTTTATTTTTATTTCTTGTCTTCTTTAGCCTTTGCCTCCTTTTGGTCATTGGTGATTTGTGATTGATATTTTCCTCTATTCGTCTCTATCTTCATCTGACAGGTTGATACCATAGCAATCATCTTCATTTGTATTACCATTGTGATGGGATTCATCATA
This sequence comes from Eucalyptus decipiens, assembly GCA_014182575.1. Taxonomy (NCBI): domain Eukaryota; kingdom Viridiplantae; phylum Streptophyta; class Magnoliopsida; order Myrtales; family Myrtaceae; genus Eucalyptus; species Eucalyptus decipiens. Next base: position 4,667,433 of record CM024616.1, on the reverse strand, counting down.
GGAACTCGGAGATTTTTGATGTGATTTGGTGATTAGTAATTCATATGATTTTTGCCAATGCAAAACGATATTCTTATGGCGATTGAATGTCCGTTGAATGGTCTTGGGCCAATGCTTTTTGCTGAAGAAATTCTGTAATTTTGTGATCGGTTGGTGAATTGTGATTTTGCCAATTTAAGCAATTAAGAATTGATTCCTTGGAAATTTTTTCAATGAACTTAAAATTGTCTCACCACTTATGGTCTATTTGGTAAAATTTATGTTCTAGATAATAATTTCTTTTTAAAAATAGTCTTTTTCTATTTTTATTCTTTAGAAAAATTTCTGAGTAAAAGAATGCGTTTGGTAACTTCTCAAAATTTCTATTCTCAAAATAGAAAAAGAACGGGAATGCGTTTGGTATGATCTACAATTTTTTTTTTTGGTAACATAGTGTTTCTTTTAATTTTTTAAGAATTATTTTTCTTTTTTTCTTTTCTTCACCGTCCGCCATCGCCATCCTTTGCCAGCCGCCAATGGTGGCGGATAGGGGGTGGTGACGGTGGCAGACGAAAATGGTCTGGGGACGGCAGTGGCGGGGGTGGCGTGCAACAAGGAAGGAAAAAAAAAGAAAAAAAAGAAAAGAAAAAATGACTTACTTTTAGAAATTATTCCCGGGAATAAGAAACTATTTTTTTTACTTCTTGTTTCTGTTCCAAATCTATTCATCGACCACTTTTCTATTACGAGGAACTGAAAATTAATTAACGTTCCCAAACGCATTTCTATTTTTTATTTTATTTTTATTCTAGGGAGCAAAAGAACATTGAAAAAAAAGAAGAACAAAAGTGTTGCCAAATGGAGTCTTAGTTTTGAATTTCCTAAGTAGGCGTTGGACTTGTGATGAGTGGAAAGGCCAATGATAGTCGAATTCCCAAGCAGTTACCAAGAAGACTTGCAAATTAATGAAAAAGTGCATGAGATTAAAAAATTTTGATCCATGATTAGTTCGTTTGAAAAGTGTAAAAGATTTTTAACCTATTTTTAAATTGTGGAGGTAAGATTTCAATGACATGGCCAAAATAACTATCATTTTTTAACCAAAAAGTTAATTGTTCAATGTTGTAAATTAGTTTTGAAATAAAAAAGCAAGGTGTGACCGCCATCTTCATTTTGACGGGAAAAAGCATTCCACCAGGCTTCTTGGCAATCCCAATAAGCGAAGGTTGAAAGATATGATAATTTAGAGGTTAATATGACTTGAAATTATGATTGGGTATGACGATAAGGATCGTGGCTCTTGAGTGAGTGATATTATTTGGGTTTTCGGATGATGCAAAATGTTTGAATGTCACAGACTTGGTTTTAATAAGGATTTGTTCATGGCTTTTGACAAATCAATTGGTAGGTAATATCAATTTTCTAGGAAAACATGTTTTGCATAAACATTTTGACTTTCATGATGATATTCTCTTTCAACTACCATCAGGTCTTGATATTGGCTTTTAGTGATTGATTGTAATTTAGCTGAGGGATGTAATGTTATTACGTAGATAATGGAGGTAAAGAGTTTAACTATTGCAGAGGAAGGTGGTTTTATGACTATTTCACTGATTATTCTTTTAAGTAATTGTGATTTTTTTGGATTGCGAGAGGCCAGTGGTGATATATTTAAAGTGATCTCAATTTGCTTTGATGGATTTTTTCTTTCAGCAATGTCTACCAAAATTTTAATAGGAACATATAGTGATAGTGATTTTTGAGTTTGTGATCTTATTTGGAGCTTGTATGATTGTAATGAGGTAGTTTTTGGTTTTACTTGTGTGAGAGTAGTGAAGATAAATATGAGGCAAAATCGGGTAATATTGATTATGGTAATGATATTTATTGGGCTTTGATTAGGTATAACCATATCAAAGACGAGGGTGCAAAAGCCATGGGCGAGGGCCTTTGCACCCTCGCTTATTGAAGACAAGGGCGTAAAGGCCCTTGGCCAAGTTAGGGGAGGGTGTCACGACTCTCACCCATGGCTAGTGACCTCACTAGCCTAAGGTTCAAAAAAAAAGAAGAAGGAATATTAAAATATTATTCAAAAATGTCCATGTTAGAATTAAGCGGTGTCACATAGGATGGCTGATGTCCAATGTGGGTCGAAAATGAGGGCATTTTGGAGGCAAGCATAGCGACATTTAAAATTGGGCCTACTGAGCCGAGTCTAGGTGTTCAAAGACCATCTCAAGTGAGACGAGCCTTCCAGTACAGTGTAGGTGTTAAAATTCGGGCCGTTCGTGACCCAAGTGCAGCACACCCTAGAAAACCACAACAAACCTTTTTCTAAAATGAGAAATTCAATTTTTTCAAATCGACTTCCAGAAAATCCAATCATTAAAATTGAGGATTTCGAACTCATGGTATGCGGGGTGTTATTCCTTCAATGATTTAATAGCAAAAACCATCCCATAGCAATGGTCGACATCACTAGGGAAGCACTCTACAACTCACAGCAAATCCCGCCTTTTCACTCGTTTCCCAAACGGCCTTCTTAACCCAACCGCTCCCGTTCACATTGAGGAAGAACCCTTCCTCCGTCACCCTTGAGCACACCGGCTCGCCCGCGTCGCGGCCGGGCTGGAACGCCTCCCACGACGCGAACTCCCTTGTCCACACCGCCGTGCACCGGTACAGTGCCTTCTGTGTGGGCGCCCAGTTGCATCCCTGCCCCGCGCTCAGTGCCTGGTCGATCACAGCAGCGGCCGAGCCATGGCGCTCGCAACGAATCTGCATGGCTTGGGTGCCGTTGGGCAACGCGCTCACCACGCTAACGATGGGCTCATCGACCGTCGCCTCTTCGGTGCTTCCCGAAAGTTTCCCCGCACTTGCGTACGTCACTGTTAACAAGCCTAGGAGGAGAAGAGTAATGCACGGAGAAGTCATGGTTGCTTTTCTCGTGTTTTCTTCTCTTGGGTTTGATCGATTCGGCTTTCATATATATATAACACGAAAAGAAATCAAAGAACATGGTGCTGGAAAAGATACAAGACCCAGGTTTTACATGGCAATTAACAGAGCTGTCATTCGGTGATTGTCTTTTCTGTAGTGACCATAAATGCAAGATCTCTACTTTATGTCATTCCACTGTAGGTAAGTTATTTTCCTTTTCAAGATTTTTTTTGCCATTTTTTTCCTTTCCGATACTTTTTTTGGGCTATGCAAAAAAAAAAAGAGTATTTTGGGCCAAGTTTTTTCCATTTCAATTTTTTTTGTTGTACCTTTTCGAGATTGATTGTGCAAAAAATGTATCACACTTGCCTTGTACAAAAATGGGAGTGACCATAAATGCAAGATCTCTACCTTATGTCAGTCCTTTGTAGGTAAGTTGTTTTCCTTTTCAGGATTTTTTTTGCCATTTTTTTCTTTCCGATACTTTTTTTGGGCTATGACAAAAAAATGAGTTTTTTGGGCCAAGTTTTTTCCATTTCAATTTTTTTTGTCATACCTTTTCCATATTAATTGTGCAAAAAATGTATCACACTTGCCTTGTAAAAAAATGGGAGTGTCCATAAATGCAAGATCTCTACTTTATGTCATTCCACTGTAGGTAAGTTGTTTTAAATTTCAAGATTTTTTTGCCATTATTTTTCCTTTCGATACTTTTTTTGGGCTATGACAAAAAGAGAGTTTTTGGGCCAAGTTTTTTCCATTTCAATTTTTTTTTTGTCATATCTTTTCCAGATTGATTGTGCAAAAAATTTATCACACTTGCCTTGTACAAAAATGGGAGTGACCATAAAGGCAAGATCTCTACTTTATGTCATTCCACTGTAGGTAAGTTGTTTTCATTTTCAAGATTTTTTTAGCCATTTTTTTTCCTTTCCGATGCTTTCGAATACTTTTTTTTTTCCTTTCCAATACTTTTCAAGATTAATTGTGCAAAAAATGTATCACACTTGCCTTGTACAAAAATTTGAAAAATAACCAAAATTTTTTAGATCTATTGTATGGAAAAGTATTAGAAAAATCGTAAATATATTGCATTGATATCGATTTAATTTTAAATCTTTAAATTGTGTTAATTTAGTCTTAAAACTTTTAACTTAGTGTCAATTTAATCTTTTCAAATAATTTCGATCGGATATTGTGACATCCCGATTTTCCGATTATGTTTTCAATAAATTGAGACGGGCATTTCGTTGGCACGCATATAGTTCTTTTCCTTGAGTCGGCCACTCATGTGGAAACTAGTCTATCGGGTGAAGTCGTTAAGAAATTCTAATACATCGACTCGAGAATTTGACCCGAAAGCGATCTTTCGACTGAGCTAATCTGCAAGGGTCATTACGACACAATTAAAAATCGATTAGAGATCGGAGATAGGTCGAGTCGACAGAGGCATGTGATCGGGTGTGGGTGATTTCACCGATTGCTTAATTCTTGTCAATCGGCACTGGACCGACTTTTGTGTCGATTGGGTACCCTTTGTTCGTATTTGAAACATTGAGATTATCCCGACAACCGAAGATCGCCAATGTTTCAAAGATGTACATTGTGGCTTGAGATGATTAACCACAGGTCAAATGCATGAAAGTTCCTAAAGGCTACCCGGTGGGTTGGGCCGCGCTAATATCGTGCCAAAGTGAAATTAACCGTGAAATTGAGATCGAATTCAGAAATTGGAAGTCATGGCGTGTCACAAATCATTTTAGGATCATTGACTCATCTTTGGAAGATTTTTTATGCAATTAGAGTTTTTCAGCAATTAAATCAGAAAATGGTTAATTTGACCCGAGAAATTAGTAGGCCCGCCTTTGGTCTTGCTTTTAGGACTTAAGTTGGTTCTATGGACAAGTGAAGATGTGAATTGAAGTGTGGTGACATCAGATTAATTTTATGGACTTCAATTTGATTCAATTGGAAGAAAATCAAGTGGAATTGAAGAATTGGTTGTACAAGATTTTATGCCTCGGCGGAAAATGAAATTGGACCTATTGAAGATAGTTGTGGAGGATTTGAATTTTAGTGGAAGACGACATCACCCTATGTCATGGTGGTTGGCCAAATTGAAGAAGAATTTGACAAGTGGATGGGGGAGATTGAACCTACTTCTTCTTCAACCTTGGGAAGAAAGAGAGAGAGAGAGGAAGGGGAAGGAAGGGAGCTGCTCGTGCGTGACCAGCCGAGCCGCCGGAGCCCTTCGCCATTCGCCCGTCGCGCCCGGCTCCGGCCCGGAGCCGCCGCCGTGCGTCCCGTTGGCCCTAAGACGTAGGCCGCAGAAAATGGGTATTTCAGGTTAGTTTTGGCTTGTTTTGGCCACCTCTCGAGCCCGGATGCTCGGCCCGCCTTGAGGAAAGTCGATTAGAAATTAAGATTTTAAATTGACGATTCAAATATTATAAATTGAATAAGTGTGGATTATGAAAGATAGTCAGATTTTGAAATTGATTTATATTATAAATTTGTGGATCGTGAAAGATATGGATATTATTATTTAATTAATTTTCGGAATAAATTTAATTCTTTAATAAATTCTGAAAATTATTTTGGAACCTTATTTTCTCAAAATTTCGTGGCCGATTGATCGCTTTGTGCATTTAGAATTTGAATTTGATGAATGGATGTGACAAATTGAGTGTTGATTGTGGTAAATAAGGATTTTATTCATAAAAATCCAAGCGTCGAGTTCTGATGCAAAAATTGGATTTTAATAGTTATATTAAATAGTGGGGTTTGAAAAAGTGAGATATTAGCTTTTTGATTCGAAATTAGCGTGTCCCCACACACGTGAGTAATTTCCGGAATATTTTTAATATGAAGCAAAATGGCCGGGATCACTATTTTAAGTGGAAGCATTGAGTAAAATATAAAGTGTCCCGAAGCCGAGTATGATTTGGCTGTGTGATAATTAAGAGAAATCGTCCTGGGCTGTTGAGCCGGACTTGCCCCTATATGGGATGCCCACGCGGTAGTTGCGGGTCGCAGTAAATTCTGGGCCCATGCTCCTTCGGGAATGCCGTCGACGTACTGACGAAACCACGCTCCAAGGTGTGGAGGCGATGCCCGGCTATATGCCGCAGATAGCCGAACCGCGAGTAGGCTATGCCCTTGTGTGGCAGTAAATAACAATTGGAATGCATGTTGAGCGTTGTTGATGTGTCGGATTATGGGATGGAATTGTGTGGCATGGAATGAGACTTGTCATAACGATTTAGTCTTATAATCAGGACCCCTGCGGTTGTTGGTTACATGAAAGTGAATGCGTTCCGGTTGGTTAAGTTCCTATTACTATCTGTGATTGAATGATTTCAATTGTGCTAACCTGTAGGAAGGAACTAAGGCGAGGTAAGTCTTCTGTGTGATGTAGCTAGGCCACCCGGGGTGTATTTTCTTTCTAATAGGGGTTTAAGGGGTTGAACTTGCTGAGACATTGTCTCATCCCGGTTTGGGGATTACAATTTCAGGTCCCTGGTGGACGGAGCGGCTAGATAGCTTTGATTGACCTTGAGGAGTTGCAGAGGCGAAGTCATAATGATTGGAGAACGTGTCCGACTTGTAGGTCGTAGGACAGTTCCTTTTTAAGAGCTGGTCTTTTGTAGACTTTTGGCCGTAGGTTTCTGTTTGTAATTCTGTTGAATTATGAAAGTGTTATGTTGTGATTTTGCTTCCTGCTTTTCTATCTCGTATTTCATTGTCAGGGGTTTTATAATACGTTCCGCTTGCGCAATAAGAAATGAATGGGGTCGGCGACACTACCTGGGAATGTCGCATTTGCATGACCATGGTGGGATGTTGGCGCGCTCGATGTTCGGGGCGTGACAGATATTGCTGACATGAATGTTGATTGATTTATATGAAGGGAGTTGGTAATTTCTATTGATAAGTTACGAACATTTTAGCTAGAAAAAGTTATCCATCATTTTTATATACCGCTAGTTTTTTTACTTATCAATTCTTATTGTAGTTTTAGTCGGCAACAAAGTGGAAAAAAATTCATATGTTTTTATACGGAACAATGCAATTTTGCTTTTATAAATAGAGAAGATATCGTCACATGCATAGCTTATTTTTAAAAGATTAAAATTAAGAAAACAAGATAAGTCCAATGAAGGAACTTACGATGTAAAATATTTATGTAGAGTTTAACATTCAATTTGTTAGTTCACACATTTATCTTGCATATATATATATATGTGTGTGTGTGTGTGTGTGTGTGTGTCTAAATCAACATCGTTTTTCAAAAAGAAAGAATAGGAAAATTTCCTTAAGTGTCTCTTTACCTAATATAATAATATAGATATAAAACTAAGGGTTGCATTTATTTCATTCCAAATTTTATGATAGAAATATTTTTTTTATTGTAAATCATTTGTAGAAAAACACTTAGTTTTTGAAAGAAGTATACCTCAAGTGTCAAAATTTAATGCGGATGAACACATAAGTGCCAAAACTTCTAAAAGGTAACGCCATTTAAAAAAAAAAAAAAAAAATTAGACACATAAAGAGACTTGTTAGAAAACCCATCCGGCGCGGTCTATGTAGCTTGCCAAAATGTCCATCCAACATCGTTGTCCTAAGACAACATTGTTTTGCTCCCAAATTTGATTTTTAATATAAATATTAATTAAATTGAATTTAAAAATCTAAATTAAATACAAAGGTAATTAGATCTAGGGCCATAGAGACCCTCGCTGTCGTCGGCCCACCATCGCTAAAAAGGGCAGGCGATGGTCGGTTGAGGGTCGGTTGAGGTTTCTAGCCACTTCATGGCCCTAGATTTGATTCCTTTTTTTAATATAGTTATTTAAATTTAATTTAATTAATATTTATATTAAAAATCAAATTTAGACCAAAACAACATTGTTTTGCGCTTATTTAGCCATGTTAGCACTCAAGTATTCCTTTCTTCTTCTTAGTTTAGCACTTAAATGTACATTTTGCAAGTTTTGATACTTATGTGTCAATCTGTGCCAAGTTTTGACATTTGCGTTGTTCGTGCCTTCTTAGTTTTTATTTGTTTGGTAGTTTAGGGAAAGTGATTCATTCCTTTTTTTTTTTTTATCAAAATAATAATTCATTCATTTCCATGGAAATACAAAAGAGAAACCAAGATAAATCCGAGACAAAACAAGCTCTAGATAACAAGAGGAATGACTAGAACGAGATTAGAAGTGATTGCTCAAAAAGCAGATCTAAGATTTATTCAAACCAAAACCAGCAGTGCATCACCGAACCCATCTTTAGTAATGAGCACATAGAGATCTCCATTTATTTCTATAGTTTTGCCTTTTGGTGGTGTCCCCAACACCGTTGCCTTTTAGAATAAAAAGGTTAAATATGCATAGATCTGACACTTGTAAGAGTGAAATCATGATGAAATTCTTGATGTCCTTTGAAACTGGATTGTACACCAATGAATCCCGAAGGAAGCAAAAACTCGAATTCACGTGTGCAAAATCCCTAAATCTAGATTAGATCAAGATAGAAATCTACCCAAAACTGAAGAGAGCTTCTTCGAGATTTGGATTAGATTAGAAGAGGAAAGCTAAAAAAAACAGGAGCAAAACAACAAAAAGAGAATAGAGAACCAAATTAGCCAAAGAAAAAGGAAGAGGAGGGGAGGGATCTAGCTCAAACGCTTCTCTCCATGGAGGTTGAAGAAGAAAGTTGCGTGAAAATTAGAGAAGAATTCCTTCTTGTTAAAAGGTAAGTCATTTTCTCCCTAACTAAGTTTGTTGTTTTCAGTGAAAAACCGATTGGTTTTCCCTCGTCTAAGCATTGGAAAGAAGGAAAATATTTTTTTCGGAAATAGTAATCCTTCAAATAAACGGACCCTCCAATCTTGTCTATTTCACCCGATCCCTCAGGAATCGGAAATGTCTCTTCTCCTCTTTTGAACCTGTGCGTAATGACATCAACAGAGGAAATTAATCTGATTCTTACCCGGTGGCGCAATCTAGCGCAACAATCATTAATCAATGGCAAAGGGGGAATGGAAAGAACAAGAAGAAAAAAAGCTGTCTTTATTCATGATGAAGTCAATTCTAAATCCAAAGAACCAACTCGAACATATTCGACTAAGGCCAGGTAAATTGCAGCTTATAATCATCTTCGCTTTTGATGTAGAGATACAAGCCGTCCCTGTCGATGCGCCAATAGCACTTCTGGTCGCCGCATCTTTCCCCATCCCTCGGCTCGTAGAACACTTGAAAATCTCCATGGGAGACGGCCCAGCTCATGTCGCACCAGTACTCGGCCCCGTGCCCGAGGTCAAAGTCCCAATCAAAAGCCGCTCCAAATTCTAACACCCGAGTGCCCAGATCGGTCTCCTTCGACCGGCAATGTGCGGTGAGATTTGTGTAGTCCCCCAGGTTGTTTATGACATAAACATGGAAGGCGGTCGCCATTTGAATCTTGAGAAGGGTCAGGGCCAGGAATAGGAGAAGATTTGTACTGAGCGTTCTCATTCTCTTCTTTATTCCTTTTTTGTTTTTTTTTTCTGGTGATGGAGAAGATACAAGACCCAGGTTTTACATGGCAATTAACAGAGTTGTCATTCGGTGATTGTCTTTTCGTAGTGACCATAAATGCAAGATCTCTACTTTATGTCAATCCACTTTGTAGGTAAGTTGTTTTCCTTCTCAAGATTTTTTTGCTATTTTTTTTTTCCTTTCCTATACTTTTTTTGGCCTATGAACAAAAAAGAGTTTTTTGGGCCAAGTTTTTTCCATTTCAATTTTTTTTGTCGAACTTTTTAGGATTGATTGTGCAAAAATGTTCAATGTTACAAAAATGGGAAGAATAACCAAATTTTAGATCTATTGTTTATCAGAAAAATCATAAATATATTACATTGATGTCAATTTAATCTTAAATCTTTTAATAATGTTAATTTAGTAGTGTGACCGCCATCTTGGACTTTTTTTTTTTTTAATAATATTTTGGTTTTTTAAAGCGATAGCCAACCACCAACCATGGCCAAAATTGTGGAGGTAAGATTTCAATGACATGGCCAAAATAACTATCATTTTTAAACCAAAAAGTTAATTGTTCAATGTTGTAAATTAGTTTTGAAATAAAAAAGCAATGACCGCCATCTTCATTTTGACGGAAAAAGCATTCCACCATGCTTCTTGGCAATCCCAATAAGCGAAGGTTGAATGATATGATAATTTAGAGGTTAATATGACTTGAAATTATGATTGGGTATGACGATAAGGATCGTGGCTGTTGAATGAGTGATATTATTTGGGTTTTCGGATGATGCAAAATGTTTGAATGTCACGAGACTTGGTTTTAATAAGGATTTGTTCATGGCTTTTGACAAATCAATTGGTAGGTAATATCAATTTTCTAGGAAAACATGTTTTGCATAAACATTTTGACTTTCATGATGATATTCTCTTTCAACTACCATGAGGTCTTGATATTGGCTTTTAGTGATCGATTGTAATTTAGCGAGGACTGTAATGTTATTATGGAGATAATGGAGGTAAAGAGTTTAACTGTTGCAGAGGAAGGTGGTTTTATGACTATTTCGCTGATTATTCTTTTAAGTAATTGTGATTTTTTTGGATTGCGAGAGGCCAATGGTGATAGATTTAAAGTGATCTCAATTTGCTTTGCTGGATTTTTTTGAGTAATGTCTACCAAAATTTTAATATGAACTTATAATGATAATGATTTTTGAGTTTGTGATCTTACTTGGGGCTTGTGTGATTGTAATGAGGTAGTTTCTGGTTTTACTTGTGAGAGCAAAGTGGAGATAAATATGGGACAAAATCGGGTAATATTGATTATGGTAATGATGTTTATTGGGTTTTGATTAGGTATAACCATATCAATGACGAGGGTGCACAAGCCATGGGTGAGGGCCTTTGCACCCGCGCTTATTGAAGGTAGGGGCACAGAGGCCCTTGGCCAAGTGAGGGGAGGGTGTCATGACTCTCACCTGTGGCTAGTGACCTCACTAGCCTAAGGTTCGAAAAAAAAAGAAGAAGGAATATTAAAATATTATTCAAAAATGTCCATGTTAGAATTAAGCGGTGTCACATAGGATGGTGATGTCCAATGTGGGTCGAAAATGAGGGCATTTTGGAGGCAAGCATAGCGACATTTAAAATTGGGTCTAGTGAGCCGAGTCTAGGTGTTCAAAGACCATCTCAAGTGAGACGAGCCTTCCAGTACAGTGTAGGTGTTAAAATTCGGGCCGTTCGTGACCCAAGTGCAGCACACCCTAGAAAACCACAACAAACCTTTTTCTAAAATGAGAAATTCAATTTTTTCAAATCGACTTCCAGAAAATCCAATCATTAAAATTGAGGATTTCGAACTCATGGTATGCGGGGTGTTATTCCTTCAATGATTTAATAGCAAAAACCATCCCATAGCAATGGTCGACATCACTAGGGAAGCACTCTACAACTCACAGCAAATCCCGCCTTTTCACTCGTTTCCCAAACGGCCTTCTTAACCCAACCGCTCCCGTTCACATTGAGGAAGAACCCTTCCTCCGTCACCCGCCAGAGCACCTGGCTCTGCCCTGCGTCGCGGCTGGGCTGGAACGCCTCCCACGACGCGAACTCCCTTGTCCACACCGCCGTGCACCGGTACAGTGCCTTCTGTGTGGGCGCCCAGTTGCATCCCTGCCCCGCGCTCAGTGCCTGGTCGATCACGGCGCCGGTCGAGCCATCGCGCTTGCAGCGGATCTGCATGGCTTCTGTGCCCTTCGGCAGTGCGCTCACCACGCTGACCACGGGCTTGTTGACCATCGCCTCTTCGGTGTTTCCTGAAAGTTTCCTCGCGCTTGCGTACGACGCTGTTAACAAGACTAGAAGGAGGAGAGAAACGCGCAGAGCAGTCATGGTTGCTTTTCTCTTGTTTTCTTCTCTTGAGTTTTGATCGATTCGGCTTTCATATATATATATATATATATATATATATATATATATATATATATATATATATATATATATAATACGAAAAGAAATCAAAGAACATGGTGCCGGGAATTGAGGCGATTGCAGGGACACGTTCCGTAGAGGTGTGGATAACTGCACTGTCAAAAGGGCACGACTACTAAAGGATTTATTTCCTTACTACTAAGGATTTGTTTCCTTATCGACATGATTACTAGAGGATTTATTTCCTTATCTTTGTATATTTAATTGACATGATTACTAAAGGATTTATTTCCTTATCTTTGTATATTTAATTTTTTTATTGTATATTATATGGATTGAGGGTTGCTTTAATATTCCGAGGTATTTAAAAAAAATTGGAAAAATGACAAAATAGTCATTAAACTTTGGCTCAATGCGTAATGTGGCTCATGAACTTTTAATTTATTCAATTTAATCAATGAATTGTAGGTCAATATGCAATGTGATTTCTAAACTTTCAATTTATTTAGTGTCGTCTTTAAATTTTTAATTTAGGCACCAAATTGAATATATACTAAAAGTGCAGTGACTATATTGAACAAATTAAAAGTTGAATGATCATATTGTAAATCGAGATAAAGTTCAATAAACAAATTGAACAAAATAAAAGTTTAGAATCACATGGCATATTGGGTTAAAGTTTATGAACTATTTTTGTCATTATCTCCAAAAAAAAAAATTATATTCAACTTTAACTCTTTTTCATACTGAAAGAAAAATAATAATATTTTGTGGTATTCTCATCAAGGTGGCGCAATCGTGATGATATGTTTATTAGTTGTTTGCTTTTGTTGGTCGATATAACTTTGGTGCCGGATTGAAATGGTACCTTTTCTTTTCAAGAAAAGTAAAGCAATGACTGGTGCAATTAGGAATCGATTACATCCGTTTTATTTGGTCACAATTGCGATCTGAGGGTTGATTGATTTTTCTTTCCAAGTCCAATGTGTGAATGCTAGTAAACCATTTCGGCTGGTTGAGTAGGCGTTTGATTTCATTACCTACTTTCAACTACCGCACCCTACTTTTTTTTTGGGTTCTTTTTTGTCTTCCGATGTACTTTGGTTTGTCTTTTCTATTTAATTATCGAAAATGCGTATCCCCCTTTTCATGGTAAGCTTAAAGAAAAGAATTCATAAGGCCACGTTTGGTAATTATTTTATTTTTAGAATAAATTTTCATAAAAAATGATTTTTTTTTATTTTGTTCTCGAGAACAATTTTTGGACAAAAGAACACATTTAGTAACTGCAAAAATTTCTATTCCCAGAATATAAATGCATTTGGTAGGATTCTTAAATTTACCTTTTGCTTCTTTCAATTCTTTTTATTATTTTTCTCTTTTTTCTTTTTCCTTTTCTCTTCTCCTTCCTCCTTCTTTGTGGTTGGTTGCCGACTGCCATGGTCGAGGCTTGTTGTGGCTAGGCAAGCATGCTAGACTTTGCTCAATCGGTTGCCACCATTGCCAGCGGCGATGGCGGTGGGCAGCAGTGGCCAATGATCATCTGGGACTAGGAGGAAAAAGAAGAAGAAGAGAGAAGGAGAAAAGAAATAAAAGATAAATTTGGGCTTGATTCTTGAAAACAAGAAGTAACTTTTTTCTACTTTTTGATTTTGTTCCAAATCTATTTCTAAGAATAAAAATTTTACCAACAAAATTTCTATTATTTTTTTGTTCCAGAGAATAAAAGAATAGAATTAGTTGTTATATGAATGATTACCGAATAGAACCTAAGGGTGCGTTTGTTTAACGGAAAACTTAATGATAAAGGAAAATGCTTTTTGGGAAAGCATTTTTCAAGAATATGGTTTGTTTTCCTTTGTTTGGCAATATATAAATGAAAATGATTTTTGCCGTTTTGATCCCATTAAAAAATAATTTCACACTTTATCACAGAGAAAAAAATGAATTTTTAATTAAAAAAACATCAAATTTTTTTAATATCGTTGTTTTTTATTTACTTTTATTTTCTATTTTTTATTTTCTTTCTTTTTATTTCCTTTTTTTCTTTTTCCTTCTTCTTGTCCTTCACTCCTCAACTTCCTCTAGCGGTTTGTTCCCAGCTAGCTTACAAGGGTGAGCTCCAATTGTCGCTAGAGGTGGCGAGCTTGCCAACTAGCTGCTAGAGGCTATGAGCCCGCCCAATCTAGTGAGGCTTGAGCCTCATCGCTGGAGGCCACAAGCTCACCTGATTTAGCGAGGCTTGAGGTTCATCGACCTCGGGCAAGCTCAAGCCTTTTTGTTGAAGGCCATGAGATTGCTCGATCTGGTGAGACTAGAGTTCACTGGCCGTCCTTGTGGCCGGTGACGGGTGAAGAAGCAAAAAGAAAAAAAAGGAAGAAAAGAAAAAGAAAAAGAAGCAAATTCGAATTTTTTAATTATTTCTAAAATGTTTTCCAAATTTTAATTTTTTCAAACAATAAAAATTTCAAATTCAATTTTTTTAAAATATATTTTTATAAGAATAATTGTTTGTAAACCAAGTATCAAATCTAAGCTTTGGTAGATTTGGAAAATGTTTTCCGGTCCTTTCAAAGAGGAAATCATTTTCTTAAATTTAAGCTTTGTTAGGAAAACATTTTTTGTTGACTAGGAAAACGTTTTCTGTTGACTCATTTTCCTAAGCGACCTAAACGCCGAAAAATGAGGAAAATGCTTTCCCAAAAATGTATTCCGCGAAACAAACGCACCCTAAGTGTGAAAGGTTGCTAATCAAGAGGAATCAAAAAGGTAATTTGATAGTAGAGTTGCTCAGTTAGAATAATTAATAAAACGTTGATAAGTAAGTGAATGAGAGATAGTAATTCAAGACTAGTTCATAACTTAATCTAACAAAGGTTGGTCATCACTTTAATTTAAGTTCGTAATTCATCTGATACTTAGTAAATTCAAAGATTTTGGTAATTTCTAAAAATAAACATTGGTAAGTTAGTAAAAAAAATTGCTAACTCTTAAAATATGAAGGGAGTTGGTAATTTACATTGATAAGTTACGAACATTTTAGCTAGAAAAAGTTACCCATCATTTTTATATACCGCTAGTTTTTTTGCTTATCAATTCTTATAGTAGTTTACGATCAGGCAACAGTGGAAACAAATTCATATGTTTTTATACGGAAGAATGCAATTTTGCTTCTATAAATAGAGAAGATATCGTCACATGTATAGCTTATTTTAAAAGATTAAAATTAAGAAAACAAGATAAGTCCAATGAAGGAACTTACGATGTAAAATATTTATGTAGAGTTTAACATTCAATTTGTTAGTTCACACATTTATCCTACATATATATATATATGTGTGTGTGTGTGTGTGTGTGTGTGTGTGTGTGTGTGTGTATATAAATCGACATCGTTTTTCAAAAAGAAAGAATAGGAAAATTTCCTAAAGAGTGTCTCCTTACCTAATATAATTATATAGATATAAAACTAAGGGTTGCATTTATTTCATTCCAAATTTTATGATAGAAATATTTTTTTATTGTAAATCATTTTTAGAAAAACACAGTTTTTGAAAGAAGTATACCTAAAGTGTCAAAATTTAGTATGGGTGAACACATAAGTACCAAAACTTCTAAAATGTAATGCCATTTTTTAAAAAAAAAATTAGACACATAAAGAGACTTGCTAGAAAACCCATGTGGTGTGGTCTACGTAGCTTGCCGAAATGTCCATCCAACATCGTTGTCCTAAAACAATGTTGTTTTGCCCCCAAATTTGATTTTAAATATAAATATTAATTAAATTGAATTTAAAAATCTAAATTAAAGAGAAAGGTAATTAGATCTAGGGCCATAGAGACCCTCGCTGTCGTCAGCCCACCATCCCCGAAAAGGGCAGTCGATGGTCAGTTGAGGGTCAGTCAAGGTCGCTAGCCACTCCACGGCCCTAGATTTGATTACTTTTTTTTTTAATATAGTTATTTAAAGTTAATTTAATTAATATTTATATTAAAAAACAAATTTAGACCAAAATAACATTGTTTTGCGCTTATTTAGTCATGTTAGCACCACGTGGATAATTTTTTTTTTTTTTAAGAATTGCCACATAAGTTAAAGATCTATGGGAAAAAGTTACGTCAACTATTTGGTTTGAAATTCTCGCTATTAGCACTCAAGTATTCCTTTCTTCTTCTCAGTTTAGCACTTAAATGTACATTTTGCAAGTTTTGATACTTATGTGTCCACCCTTGCCAAGTTTTGACATTTGCATTGTTCGTGCCTTCTTAGTTTTTATTTGTTTGGTAGTTTAGGGAAAGTGATTCATTCCTTTTTATTTTTTTTATTTTTTTTATCAAAGTAATAGTTCATTCATTTCCATGGAAATACAAAAGAGAAACCAAGATAAATCCGAGACAAAACAAGCTCTAGATAACAAGAGGAATGACTAGAACAAAATTAGAAGTCATTGCTCAAAGAGCAGATCTAAGATTTATTCAAACCAAAACCAGCCATGCATCACCGAACCCATCTTCAGTAATGAGCACACAAAAATCTCCATTTATTTCTATAGTTTTTCCTTTTGGTGGTGTCCCCAACACCATTGCCTTTTAGAATAAAAATGTTAAATAAGCATAGATCTGACACTTGTAAGAGTGAAATCATGATGAAGCTTCTCAATGTCCTTTGAAACTGGATTTGTACGCCAATGAATCCAGAAGGAAGCGAAAACTCGAAATCACATGCGCAAAATCCCTAAATCTAGATTAGATCAAGATAGAAATCTACCCAAAACTGAAGAGAGAAGCTTCTAGATTTGGATTAAATTAGAAGAGGAAAGCTAAAAAAAACAGGAGGAAAACAACGAAAAGAGAATAGAGAACCAAATTAGCCAAAGAAAAAGGAAGAAGAGGGGAGGGATCTGGCTCAAACGCTCCTCTCCATGGAGGTTGAAGAAAAAGTTGCGTGAAAATTAGAGGAGAAGGGTTCCTTCTTGTTAAAAGGTAAGTCATTTTCTCCCTAACTAAGTTTATTGTTTTCAGTGAAAAATTGGTTGGTTTTCCTCGTCTAAGCATTGGAAAGAAGGAAAATATTTTTTCAGATAGTGATCCTTCAAATAAACGGACCCTCCAATCTTGTCTATTTCACCCGATCCCCTCAAGAATCGGAAATGTCTCTTCTCCTCTTTTGAACCTGTGGGTAATGACATCAACAGAGGAAATTAATCTGATTCTTACCCGGTGGCGCAATCTAGCACAACAATCATTAATCAATGGCAAAGGGGGAATGGAAAAAGAAGAAGAAAAAAAGCTGTCTTTATTCATGATGAAGTCAATTCTAAATCCAAAGAACCAACTCCAACATATTCCACTAAGGCCAGGTAAATTACAACTTATAATCATCATCGCTTTTGATGTAGAGATACAAGCCGTCCCTGTCGATGCGCCAATAGCACTTCTGGTCGCCGCATCTTTCGGCATCCCTTGGCTCGTAGAACACCTGAAAATCTCCATGGGAGATGGCCCAGCTCATGTCACACTAGTACTCGAACCCGTGCCCGAGGTCAAAGTCCCAATCAAAACCCGCTCCAAATTCTAACACCCGAGTGCCCAAATCGGTCTCCTTCGACCGGCAATGTGCGGTGAGATTTGTGTAGTCCCCCAGGTTGTTTATGACATAAACATGGAAGGCGGTCACCATTTGAATCTTGAGAAGGGTCAGGGCCAGGAATAGGAGAAGATTTGTATTGAGCGTTCTCGTTCTCTTCTTTATTCCTTTTGCTGGTGATGGAGAATATACAAGACCCAGGTTTTACATGGCAATTAACAGAGTTGTCATTCGGTGATTGTCTTTTCAGTAGTGACCATAAATGCAAGATCTCTACTTTATGTCATTCCACTGTAGGTAAGTTGTTTTCCTTTTCAAGATCTTTTTTGCCATTTTTTTACCTTTCCGATACTTTTTTTGGGCTATGACAAAAAAAGAGTTTTTTGGGCTATGATAAAAAAAAAGAGCTTTTTGGGCCAAGTTTTTTCCATTTCAATTTTTTTTGTCAAACCTTTTCAAGATTGATTGTGCAAAAAATGTATCACACTTGCCTTGTACAAAAATGGGAAAATAACCAAAAAAATTTAAATCTATTGTATGGAAAAGTATAAGAAAAATCGTAAATATATTGCATTGCTGTTAATTTAATCTTAAATATTTTAATGGTGTTAACTTAGTCTTAAAACTTTTAATTTAGTGTCAATTCAGTCCTTTCAAATAAATTCGATTGGATATTGCTGACATGAAAGTTGACTGATTTAAGTGACACTATCAATGCTAACGTAGACTTTTTTTAATAATATTTTGATTTTTTATTCTTTTTTTTTCTCCCCTTGTTTTCCTCTTTCCTTGAGCAATAGCCAACCACCAACCATGGTCAAGTGGGCTGCCCTCGCCCAGCAAGGGCTTCTCGTGCCAAATCTAGCGAGGTTGGCCCTTGCCTAGGCTAGGGTAGCCTTGGCTTCTCCAAATCTGGTGAGGGGAGCCCTCACTGGAGCTTGTCCTTGTGATGGCCGATCACCACCTAAAGGAAGAAGAAATAAAGGAGAGAAAAAAATAAATAGTCAGTTCAAAAATTTTAAAACTAAATTGACACCATTAAAAGGCCAATGCAATAGGTTTAAGACTTGTATAACACTTTTCCCCTAATTGTACGGATGCCTATTTAGTCATAACACTTCGCATTTGGCAAACTTTGTCCTAATTTTTTTGACAATTTACTAATAAAGTGGTCAATTGACATCCAGGATCATTGCTTAGCAGAACTGCACGCCTTTGAGTGCCTAGCCCATAATCACTGCATCACCAAGTTGGCCACCATACCACACCACCGTCGCACCATATTGCTGCGTGATGCAGCGCCATCTTGTTGTGCCTCCATGGCACCACCTTGCCACTGTGTCACCGTCGCCACCCCGCTAGCCCCACCACGACACCTTACCTGTGCGCCATGCCACCTCATCGCACCCCCTCGGCGCAGCTCACCGCCCACGTAGGCCCCGTTATACCTCCAATGTGTGGCTTGACGTGCCACTCGGCCTAGCCGAGTGTTCTCCATTTGGCGCCTCCATGGACTGCCCATGTTCGCAAAATGTGGCACGAATTTGTGCCCAAGTTCATGCAGGCGGAGGGAGAGGAGAAACTGAAGATTAAAACCAGCCAAACCACCGTTTTTCGTCCTTAGTTTCCCTCAGCCGGCGTCTTCTCGCGGTATTTAATCAACTATTAAGACCATGTAGGCGGCGGCGAAGGGCGAAACAAAAATATAAATTCAGCAAACTCCATTCATTTCCACCTCTTCTGCAACTCCACTAACCCACCGTCCCCCTCCGTTTATCCTCTTCTTCATCTGCGCATCATCCCTCCTTGCTGCTCGACACCACACGACCCTCTCTCGTTTCTTCTCTGTTTCCGCGCAACAACCGTGGCTTCCTCACCACCACCTTTGCTGGTGACGCGCCCCTCATTCAGCCAACACTCGCGCCACCCCGCCGTCCTAAAGCCGCCATTGACTTGTCGCGGAGCAACAAACAACTAGCCAAAACTGGGCTTCCGAGACCTTGCCAAAACCGCGTTGACACTTGCTTTGGACTAGAGGCAAGTGAATTAATTCTCATTTATGCTACGTTGGTCAATTTCCATACGTCGAGGGCAATTTCCTTGAATTGTAGTCGCCTTGATTGTTTTCGTGCTTAATTGTGTACATCGACAATTTCAGAATGTATGTGTTGCAAGTAGTGTTAAGATTTTAGTAATATATAAATATATTGTTGGAATACTAGATATTGAAATGTGCATTGATTTAAGTTTAATTGACACAGGTCGTGGACAAATCCGAGGTTACAACACTTTCTGGATCAATTTACTTTAGGTCGAATTTTTCTAATTTGGTACAAGTCTTTATGGTACAAATTTGATGGGACTTTCTTCATGAAATTTGTGTGTTATGCCTTGGTCTACAACCTACTTTGATTGCAGATTTTTCAGACTTTATATGTGCAAAATTCCCCCGGACCTTTCATTTCCCTAAACCATGCCCGCGTGTTTCAGCAGGGAAGGCTTCACGGGGATCCAGGTTGGTTCCCCTACCCCTCGTAAGGGGGGTGTGGACGGGAGAACCAATGGAGCCGGTATATTTTTATTGAAACCCTGGACCTGGGCCTCTACCCAGACTTTTCTAGTGGTCAGAGCCTTTTAAGGACCTGCTCAGGTCCAGTCTACAACCTACTTTGATTGCAGATTTTTCAGACTTTATATGTGCAAAATATATTTCAAAAACTATGCGAGTCTGAAATTGTTTTTATAAGCCATTTCCTAACCTTTGCTAGGTTTCCATTTTCTACAGGATTTTTGATAAACAATTTGGACTAGTGTCCTTCATAAAAATTTTAGACCATGTAATGTGGAATTTTTCCACGATTTTTGGAGTTCCATTAGGCGTCCAAAGTGCCATTTATTGAATCTCTCGTAACCTGATTTTGTGTCCTGTTTTGGTCTGAGATATAGAAAATTATTGGGACCTATATAAGCTAAACTGGACCTCAAGTTCTCACGAAAAACGTTCCTCAGAGTCTCACCCACAGTATGTTAAAGTTTCGTGATTTTTGGATTTGATTTGCTTGGCGAATTCCCTTGATTTCTACAGATGGGGGAGTTGCCCTTTTTATGTTAGTTCTCGATCTTTGCTTGCTCTCGGTCCTCATCACATTCGTTCACTGCCTCGCCTCCAACCCTTCCTCCCTCGCAGCTGCAGCTTCGTTGTCGATCCATCGCAGCATCACAGAGTGATAGCCTATGTAGCACGGACACTCTCCGGAAGCCTTCGTGTCATGTCCGACACGTCCCGACACACGGTCAACGAGTGTCGAAAAATCCGACACGTGGTCAACTCTTTCCGACACGCTCCGACACGCGAGTCCAGAATTTCAACACGCGATTCCGACACGCATGGGGTCAATTTTAAAAATTTCTAATACTTGAGGGGTCAAAATATAAATATACACAAAAGAAGTAATAAAAAAAGTAATAAAATTGCTATAAATATACACACGCAGGGTCAATTTTTTTTTTCAATTTTTTTTTTTAGAATTGTTTTATTTTTTTAAAAAGTCTTTCACTATGAAAGAAGTAATAAAAAATGCTATATATGATAAATAAATAAATTTAAAAATATCATTTCAGCATTTTCTTTAAACAATGTTTTTTTCCTCTAAGTTTTGTGTATTATTGTAACAAATTAAAATAATGAATGATATTATTTAATATTTTTGTGTAAATTAATTCTATGCTATTTTTATTATTATTTATTTATTTATTAATATATAAAAATATATTTAATATATAACGTGTCGGAACGTGTCGAAATTCTCTATTTTTAAGAAATGACGTGTCGTCGTGTCGTGTCGTGTCGTGTCGCGTGTCACGTGTCCGTGTCCGTGCTACATAGGTGGGAGCCCTCGCCTCAGTCTCTACTCTTTCTCTGGCTGTCTCTTGCCGTCACGGGCTCACTGTCGCTCGCGGCCTCGTCTCTTCTCCCTTGCCCTCGTCTCCACCCTCCATTATCTTTTAGACACACGTGTCGAAACGTGTCGAGAAAAGTTGACTACGTGTCGAAAAATCCGACATGCGATCAACGTGTGTCCGAGCGTGTCAACGTGTCCGACGCGCTTCGACATGCGTTGGACACGACATGGAAGCACGTGTAACGTGTCCGTACTTCATAAGAGTAACTAGGTTCCTCTAGATGTTTGAGAGTGTAACATAGTTTCCCCAAATGTCATCACAATGCCAGATGGGTGTGAGATGCCCAAGAGGTAATGGGGCTCCCCGGAAGATGGTGGCAATCGATTCACAATAAAGATGATCAATTGCAATTTCAGATTTTAATTAAGTTACTAACTCATGAAGAAATGTTTTCTATTCACTATCCTATATTTAAGAAAGGTTCTCAGGCAAGTTGATATTACAATGATCTTTTGTCCTTTTATATATAAACTTTCTCGTATGTGTTGTTATTGACTTACGTGGTACAGATAGATTAGTAATTTGCTTGCTGAGCTTTGTGTTCACTCGTGGTTAATCATTATTTCTCAAATTAGTAGTATTTTGAGAAGACCAGGCCAAATCATGGGTGAGAGACAAATGACATAGTGTATATGTAGTATTCAGGTTGGGATGATGTAGCAGCTGGAGCTTTTAGGTGTAGTACGGAGTAGTGGTACCCCAACACCTAAAATATATACAAATAAGAAATGAAATGAGATTGTCGGGTTTTCATTTCTGCGTGTGTTCTTTTAAATTTTTATAAGTCTTGGATATTCTTTAATCGCACACGCTTCTACATGCTTAAAAAATTAATAAATAAAACTTTTGTAAACACGTTAACAGTGACACAGTGGAGATGTCACAAATTTTGTTTGGTCATCGCTGATGTGAATATATACTATGATATGACCAATGCTGACATTGACAGTTTTTTGGATTTTTCTTTTTTTCTGGTTCTTTTCTTCTTCTCTTTTTCCCTCTTCCTCCGCCGGTTGCAAGGCCTCAGCAAAGCTGGAAGTCAACCTCACCGGCCTCTAGCGAGGCAATGGAAGACAAGACCGCGATTGCTGTGCTTGCGCACCATTAAAGTTAACTCATCATAAGATGAATACAGGAATTCAAACAGATGCTAGTAATTACGTAACGCTGACGAAATCCATTATATAAAAAGACAGTATTCTAGCCTACGAGGCAATGGAGAACACCGCCCATTAATTGACGACCGAATAGAAGACCATTCGTGAAGACTTCAATTTAAGAAAGAGAAATGGAAACGCCGGATCAAGCGCTCGTTCACGATCCGATTTTGAGAAATTCAATCACCCTGAAAACAATACCAAAGACTTGCCCGATGCTTTTGAGATACTCGGATCGAAGTGCTTGCTGTTCTAAAGGTTCCACGAATGGATGTTCCCCCCGTTGCCCCCCCGACAGAAAGCAAAGGACGAAATTTTCGACGCCTGCTTTGCTTTTCCTTTGCAAGAGAATTTTGACCTTTCTTCTGGCGCACGCGAGATTCCTTCGTATCGTACCTCGCTTACATAAGCATATACCCGCCGATGCCGATGGAGACTTGGGCCAAGTCAAGATGCGCAACTCGTTCAACGCCGAGAACCGTGGAGACTCTGGTTTCACGACCGGTGTGATGAACAAAACCGGTCGTAACATAGGAAACACTGCTGGGTCAATCATCTTATTACGCGCAAGGGGACTCGGTTTTGCTGTACGTCTGTAAGAGTGGAATGATTAGACGCTTATAGTGCGTCGAATATTACTCTCCTGGACGTCACAAGTTCATTTTGCTGTTACATGAAGCGTGCACGTGCACAACAAGCGTTCTAATGGCTTGAGCAAAATAAGGTCTCAGCAATTTTCTGAGTCAATTAGGATTCGAGCATGTAGTCTATGGTGGTAAATAGTAAGTATTGAATCTTTACTGAGCAAAAAAGTATAATAAAAATTGTGTTCTATTGTTGGGATATAATACGCGAAAATGATAATATCTTGCAATTTACGTTAACGCGAAATCACTAAAGAAATAAACGAGAAAAATAAGGACACCGGAAATTTATGTGATTCGGCCCGAGTATTAGTACCCACGTCTACGGGGAGAGTCAGCAGCAAATAATCCACTATAATCGGAGTGTTAGAGTTACAATCACTCATACGCTCAAATGTTTTCCACATCTAGATTTAACCTTAAATTCAAAGTTTAGTTGGATATAAACTCACGTCAACAAAATTACCGTGTTCAAGTCGTACGCCAAAAGGAAAAGATTTTCAGCTTCCTCGTGCAGCTTCTCTCTCTCGGCGGCGTGCGGCTTCTCACGGATCGTTGTACGTAGGCTTCGGCGGCAACTTTTGGAAGAGGGGAAGAAGACCTGCAAAAAATTCTCTTTCTTCTTTTATACGTATGCCCAGGTCAAACTTTGACCTGGGCCCACCTACGCTTTGTTTTATACGCATGGACTCCATCTTCACGGCAAAGGAGAAAATCGTGTGTTTGGGCCCCACCGTGGATAACAACTTTCAACAAGAATTCCGAAGAAGGAATTCGTATACGTGTGCCCATCCTTTTTTTTTTTTCCCTTCTATTTCATTTTCTTATTTGTAAATCTTCAAAAATCCAGCGAATTGCGTTTTGTAAACACTTAAACTCGAGACATAATTTAACATATTCATTTACTCAAGACAGTTGGAGTCTAAATCTCTTTGAATACCCGATTATTCACAAAATATCGCGTGGTCCATCGTTGAGATTACAAATTATCGAGTACAGACCACAAAAGGCGCTGTCCACAGAAGTCACACGGCCTGCCGTAGAGATTGGACGTTGACTTATGAAAGAGTCAAGCGATGACTAAGCCAAACTTGTGGACATATTGTTTTTTTGCGACGTTGTGAACAACGTTTCGGTTCATCTGGTTTCCTCCTCTTCGCCTGCAAAGCAACCGCATTGGTAGATTTTCTCTGTTAGTGCTTCTTTGGAAGATCCGACCCAACAGGAGCGCGATGATGGAAGAGCTTGTAGGTATCGTCGTTCTTGCACTGGTCAAATTCCTAGCGTTTGCAGTGGTCATAGGCCTAGCCTTCGCTTTTCGGGGGCTCCTGCTTATCAAGTGGAAGAAAAGAAGCGCAGAGCACAATCTGGAAGAGTCGCCTGCTACTACAGACGACTTGCCACCGGCTGCACTGAGGCAAGGGATCGATTACGAGGTGTTCTTGAGTTTTAGAGGACCCGACACTCGCAAAAGCTTCACCGATTGCCTGTACCATGACCTGATTCATTCCGGGATTCACACCTTCAGAGATGCGGAAAAGCTCCAAGTTGGAGACAGCATTGGTGACGAGCTTCATCAAGCGATAAAAAATTCAAGGATCTACATACCCGTTTTGTCCAAGAATTATGCTAATAGCGAATGGTGCCTGATGGAGCTTGCACAGATGGTGAAAAGCAAGAGATTTTCGGCCCAACGACAGATATTTCCCATCTTTTATGACGTGGAACCTTCTGATGTTAAGCTCAAGACTAATACATACGAGAGAGCTCTCTCCCAACACGAGAAAAAGTACGGCTCTAGAAGAGTCCTGGAATGGAGGGAGGCTCTTATAGAAGTATCTAAGCTGAAAGCATGGGAAGTAAAATCTAGAGGGTAATTCCTAAACGACACTTGTTTAGCATTTTCAGTAGCGACAGGCCTGCTATCTTTCATAATTTTGCGTCTCTGCATTATACGACTGATGATTCTGGAAATTCAGCCTTGCTTTTAGTTTTAGCCTATGTTAAATCAAAGTTGCCGATTGCAGCATTTTTTTAACGACGAAACTCCATATTAGCCTCTTGCAACTGTAATTTCATCCACCATCGTAACAAGAAATCATTCAGAGCGGTGGATATATCAAGATCTGGAAAGAGTAGTTCAGGGCTTTAGTTTGACACAACTCAACACAGCATGTTTTGGGCAGAATTATAGGGACAAATGACGGAACTAATGTACCTTGACGTGTTTCGATGACTTACTAGATTATCCCCCTTTCTGACTTATTCATCTGTTACAAATTTCATGTTTGTTGCAGACATGGAGAACTCATAAAGTCGATTGTTCAGAAGGTTTTGATTGAATTGAAGATCAATTATCTAAATGTGAGTGACCATATAGTGGGAATTGATGATCCCGTTGAACGAGTAACGAGGTTGCTAGAGGTTGGTTCAGAGGGTGTACGTATGGTTGGAATTTGTGGAATGGGAGGGATTGGCAAGACAACTCTAGCCAAGGTTGTCTACAATCGCCTTTCTTCTCATTTCAAGAGTTGCAGTTTCATCGCTGATGTCCGAGAAACAGCGAAAGCCCATGGTCTTCCGACTTTACAGAAACAACTAACACGTGACATCCTCAGTTTTAACTGCGTAGGACCTCTTAACGTTGACGAAGGGATCAACCTGATCAGAGAGAGGTTTCAGAATAAGAGAGTTCTCATTCTTCTTGACGATGTTGACCACAGGGATCAACTCAAGGCACTAGTAGGGAAACATGATTGGTTTGGTTCTGGAAGTAGGATTCTAGTTACGACAAGAGACAGGAGTGTCTTCAGTGCAGGAAGGGAAGGTACCTCTGAAGTTCCAGATCACTATGAAGGTGACTGGATTTATGAAGTTGCCGAATTGAAGCGCGCAGAAGCCTTGGAACTATTCAGCAGACACGCTTTCAGAACAAACTCTCCTCCACAAGACTACATGGCTCTGTCAAAAGAGGTAGCCCTCACCACTGGAGGGCTCCTTTGGCAATTGAGGTCATAGGTTCCTTTTTGTGTGGCAAAAGCAAGGCAGTATGGGAAGGTACTTTGGAAAGGTTGAAAGATGTCCCACATAAGGAAGTTGAGAAGAAACTGATGATAAGTTATGAGGCATTGGAATATGAACAACAACAAATATTTCTCGATATTGCATGTTTCTTTAACAAAAGGAATAGAATAAATGCTTTTTATATGTGGGATGACTCTGGCTTTTGTCCAGAGTATGGTTTAGAAGTCCTTCTCCTAATGTCTTTAGTTAAAATTGGAGATAATGATGAGTTATCCATGCATGATCAACTTAGAGACCTTGGTAGGGAGATTGTTCGCCGTGAGAATCGTAAAGATCCCGGGAGGCGTAGTAGGTTGTGGAATGACAGGGAAGCACTAGATGTGCTGAAAAGTAAGAAGGTAAAATTTTGACTTCATCACTACTTCTGTTTGCTGAAAAAGCTACTTGTATGCCTTCCTTAACCTTGATTTCTCTTTGATACGAGGCATGTTCCATGTTCACAGGGAACAGATGAAGTTGAAGCACTTGTTTTGAACTATTATACTAACGGTTCTGATACTGCCTTAAAGAACCAGAGCTTTACTCGTGAAGAATTTTCAAGCCTCTCAGAGCTAAGATACCTCCAAATGCATGGTGCGGACCTTGTTGGAGACTTTGAGCATCATTTCTCAAAACTAAGATGGCTTTCTTGGAAAAATTGTCCTCCAGATTTTCTAGCTACCAATTTTCATCCTAGAAATCTAGTGGTTCTTGACCTGTCATGGAGCAAAATAACACACAAATGGAAAGGCTGGAAGCAGATTGAGGTAACTTAAGTTCAGGAGTAGATTCTGCGTCTATATTTTTGTTATGTTTCATGCACCTCTCTGCGTTCATCCATTTTAAATAAAGTTTCTATCCAGATGGCCAAGAAACTGAAAGTTCTGAATCTTTCCCACTGCGACAAGTTGACCAAGACTCCAGACTTATTAGCCTATGGAAGCCTGCAAAGATTGATTCTCGAAGGGTGTTTGCGTTTGTTTCATATTGATCCGTCAATTATTCACTTGAAGTGCCTCACTCATTTGAATCTCCGAGGATGTTATTCTCTGAAACACAACACCTGGCGCAACATAAGTTTCCCGGAGGATCTTGAAGAGCTCATCACGGATGTACCTTCTCAGAAAGCTGATCCTATGTCGCAAAGGACAGAGAAGCTGGATACTTCAATTGCTGCCCATTGGAATTTAACGATCTCCCAAGTGCATCACAAGATCAACCCGAGATGGTACACATCGAAGTGTCCGCTCCATAAACTGTCACCCAATTCCACATACCCAAGTAAGTATCAGAACGTAGCATCAATTTTAGGGCTTTATATGATGAAGAAAAACAACAATAGGACGAAGATAAACATGCTCTAATTGCCTACTAGGCATAGTAATCCCTGAAAGTTTACTGCAGGCACAGGAATGACTCAGTCTAGAGATTCGACAGGAGTGGAAGAAGAACACAAAGATTTGGCTTCAAACCAACTAGAGTGGGTGGAGAGACTTCCAGAATCAGTAGGGTATTTGGAATCACTGGTTGAGCTGGACTTATCAAGCACAGGAATTACCGAATTACCTGATTCAATAGGTAATCTGAAGAATTTGAAAGTGCTGAGAATTGATGGAAGTTGCATAAGAAAGTTACCTGATGCTATAGGAAAGGCAGAGAAACTCGAGGAACTACATGCCTTAAAAAGTGAGAGGTTAGAGGAAGTTCCTAGTAATTTTGTGTGCCTTCCCTGCTTGAGAATCTTGAGATTATCAAGAACTGCCATAACTAGAATACCGAAACTTCCAGCAGGCCTAACCAGTCTACAAATTGAATCACGATCAGCAAGCAGTATCCCTGATCTGTCGAACCTCATCAACATAAGAGACTTGCACTTGGATTTGAGGATATTTTCCTCTAGAGAGCCATCTCACCTTCTACAAACTCCCGGCCCCAGTTGGATTGGGAACTTATCCAAATTGGAGCACTTAAAATTGTCCCTTTCAAATATTATCTCTCTGCCTTCATCTTTAGGCTCACTTTCAGGTCTCAAGAAACTTGAGCTCCTGTCCTGTGTAAACCTCAAATCCCTGCCACTGCTTCCCACTAGTTTGACAGAGTTATCCATCCGAAATTGTATTTCAATGATAACATTACCGACAGTTTCCAATTTGGAGAACTTGTTGTTATTTGCTCTTGGCGAGACACAGGTAACTGAGATCGAAGGACTTCGGGGCCTAGTATCACTCAAATATTTGGATATACAAAGGTGCAAAATAGAAAATCTCGATGAGCTCCAACAATTGCAAAATTTATCCACACTGAAGGTTTCAACCTGTAAATTCCTCCAGAGACTGCCTGATCTGTCAAACTTGCCGAAATTAAGGGAGTTGAGGCTACTTCAATGCACAAACATGTTTGAGATTCGAGGTCTTGAAGAATTAGAATGCTTGGAAGAGTTGTGGATTCAAAATTGCATTTCCTTGCAAAGATTG
The DNA here is from genome assembly GCA_014182575.1 of Eucalyptus decipiens. Taxonomy (NCBI): domain Eukaryota; kingdom Viridiplantae; phylum Streptophyta; class Magnoliopsida; order Myrtales; family Myrtaceae; genus Eucalyptus; species Eucalyptus decipiens. The sequence goes on along the minus strand of CM024616.1, from coordinate 4,638,676 downwards.
CCAAACCTATCAAACTTGAAGAAGCTGAAAGTTTTGAATGTATACAAATGTGAGAAGATTCACAGCATTCATGGAGTAGAGGAATTGAATTCCCTGAAGGATCTAACTGTGTGTGGATGCAAGGCAGAATCTTCGCCTAATGTGTGTCTTGCAAAGAAGAGAGTTCTCCAACAGCATTGGCAAGTCGGGGCTTTTCAAGAATTCTGAGTTGGTAATAGCATGAACTCCAAAGGGATCTCAGTTAACGAGGCTATTCGGTACCTTACATGTACTTTCTTGCCCTCGCCCTTGGTGAGCGTTGGTTTTTTATCTTCAATTTATTGTAACAGTCTTGCGTGTTGTTTCTAAAAGTTAACTAAATGCTAGACCTAGAAAAGTCCGGTTCTCATTTTGAGAATGAATTAAACTAACTCAGATAAGGAGTTTGCATGTCATAGGATGGGTTGGGTATCTCCCTGTGGATCCCAGCTTCCCACATTTTAACTCGAAATCCACCTTGTCTCCTTTCAATACAGAATGGACTGTGAGTCCATAAATTTTGCGTTACCGTGCTTTTTTTTTTTTTTTCTAATTAAGATCTATGTGAACAAGAAAAATTCAATATACCTACTAACTACTGACAAATTCAACATACAAAGTAATTAAAAGAGTAGCGTACATCTCATTTGTTGATGAGAACAAATAAGCAAAACACAATTCAAAACATGACACCGAGAGAGATAAAAGTAGAGCAAAACTACTTGAATTCGATTTCAAAGTTTCTCAAGTTCATTTTTTCTATTCATTCTCGAGCTCAATTTAAGTCAAATTTGGTTCAAGTGCAGTACATGATGACTAACGTAAAGATACTTGATCATAGGAATAAAATGCTGAATGCTCTTAACATTCACAACAATAAAATGCTGAATGCTCTTAACATTCACAACATTGTTTCACAAGTAAGGATGTTCTAGGTTTCTTTACGAGATCTTATAAATCTCGTTTAGTGAAATGTACACAATTAAGAAAATAAGTCAGATGGCTAACATCAAAAACAGAACTCGGGTGGCTAATATCTACTGATATTCTGGTAACTTGACATGGATTTAAAATGAGGAGTTAGGGTTTTCTGTGCTGTTACATGAGATCCGAATTTTTTTTTGCATAAAACTTTTACTTGCTAAATGTTACTTAACAATAAAACACAATAGTTACACAACCACCCATTTTGCATCCAAAAGACGAACCATGGAATAAACCCCGAGTCTTTATTTGAGTGAAACAAGGGCCATAGCATTGACGGCGTCTTCTGTTTCATGTATTCTTCTTCTCCACTTTTCACATATACTAAGCAGGTAGAGTTCGGAAATTTTGACATCAAGAAGAGAATCTGAATCCAGTTTCGGAAAGCTGTTTTTTTTTTTCACTCTTTTCTACTAACACTATTTTTTCATTACGCATTTCTGTCAAAATGTATTAAGAAGTCTTAATGAACTTTTTCAGGAACGAGAAGTTGTGAAGATATGCTTCTGTTGACATCAAAATCAAAATAGAGGCTATTCATTTGATATTCCAACTGTCCATGTTCTCATGTGAAATGAAGCACTGAAACACAAACAACATTTGCTCCATCTTATATCATATCTGGAGACATTTTCTCTTGATTTTACTTGAAAATTATTTGGTGTCAAACATATTTTCTAAGCCATATTCATTCTCGATAAAATAAAAGGAAAATTTATGAGAGTATGCAGGAACTAAACAGGGTTTAAAGACATTGGTTGGTGAATTCTCACCTGTCATTGATGAAGATGTTAATTTTCAAGTACCTTATATCCCCTATAAATGCCGTCGAGACAGGCAAGACGATAATTTGATTGAAATCAGACTTACGAATTTAGAAGAGATAATCATGTGCTAAAGAGTTGGGGGTCAAGGTACTTCAAACTTCGGAGACTGCCTATTCTATGTTCCATTCAATATTGTTCAATGGTTAGATAAAAGGAGATTTGACGGAGTTTTACTTTACATGCTCAGCCATTAAAGACATTAGCATTTTAAATTTGATTTTAGCTTTGAAATTTCAATAGTGCTTTTACAGTTTTCTCAATCTAAACAAAAGGAAGAGCTACTAATATGTTGTCTGTCTATAAAAGATGATACACAAGGTAAAGGGCGCCCCACCACAAGTTAAGGGACACGCCAGAACAAGCCACAATAGTAGACCAGACCTACCATGAAACGCCACTCGCTGTAAAAATTCCACACAACATATACAATGCTACAAGCAATGCCTCCATATAATCCTAGTAAATATAATTACCAGGAAATTCCTTTGGTTTCCTGATGGAGTGGATGACTTTTCTTCTGTCTCCAAGATTCCAACACAGTAACATATGCTGATAGACAGGAGAGAATCTTGCAACTTTGTACCCACAACATGCCAACCCTAGAAAGTCATTCAAAAAACATCTCCATGGTTGGCATAGTCCCAGCCAAATTAAATTAAAATGATGTACCTAACTTAAATTTGCGGAACATGGACCAGAAAAATCACTGCGCCATCCCAGCATGTCTTGTTGAAACATTGGTTTCCCTCTTGTCAAAGTGAGCAATTGAGCAGTCGATTTCACTTCTGAAACAGAGGACTGAACTGATCTAACACTGAATTTATACGGCAGTGATCTTTTCTATGTAAACAGTGAAAGAGGATGAGACCTCACGTTAGTCTGTTTACAAAGTATTTCTAGCAGGCAGTATTAATCCACAACATTAATCGATACGAGCAAGGCCAGCTAAGTGAGTAATCACATCCTCAAGGCAAGAAAAATGAACTAAAAAGTTATCATGAAGTTCCGAGGCGCTAGCCTCAGCCTTCTCCCACAGGGAAAGACCATCAGAGATGGCCTTCAAACCACTCTGCAGCAATTCAACACCCTTGCTGATCTCATCAGGAACCTTCCTCTTCTTGTTGGATCTATTTTCACAAATCATTTCCATTATTTCGTGCCTCGTAGCTTCCACATCAATATTTTGACTCTTTTGAGCTGTGACCTTAAGGATTAAAGCTTCTTTCCTCAGCATCTGAAGCTGCTCAGTGCATGGAAAAGTTTTAATAAGGGCAACTTCTTTCTCGAGAAATTTCTTGAATTCAGACATAAATCTTTCCTCATTTGCCTCATTCCCTTGCAATAAATCATATGATAGAGCAGCATTTTGAGGCACAAATCTCCAAAGCTGATTGCAGGAGGTTCTCGCAGCAAAATGTCCAAATGCTTTAATTGCCAAATGCATGAGAGCCCAGTGCTGTTCTCTGAGTAACATGTGATACAGCTCCCAAATAGCAGAGCTCTTCGGACAGCCATCTCTTTCTTCCATTTCTATATGACCAAGTCCTGCCATAAAAAGAGCCAATTCAACTTTGCACTGGTACAACTTGGCATCAGCTGCCAATGGCCTTGTGATAAACAGGTTTTGCAGCTTCATGATGACTTCGTCCATGCCATTACATGCATATAGATGTGTCATGTTAGAAACTACCGCCAGCATTTGACCCAAAAGCTTAAGGCAAATGTCACTTGCCACATGCTCTGGAGAACAGGTGCAGCTCTGCAGAATATCAGCTAGGAACTTTAGTGTCTTCTCGTCAATGTCAGATTCGGCAATCTGGCTAGAGAATGTAAGAAAGTTTATTCAGATTTCAATGAAAGTGACAATTGCTACTTAAACTGAATTCACTAAGTCAAAAGGTGTTGTTAGAGTTCAGTGATCATGCAGTGCTGGAAACAAATTCACAAAATTTGCGTTTTACTGTAAAAGGGAAAAAACTCATGAAATGAACTAAAAAGAATCTTCTATTGAATAAAAAAGTGAATAAAGTAACACAAAGCAAACATTTAACATTAAGCCCAGCAGAGGAAAATAGACGATCAGATTTCTCAGGAATTGAAGAATAATTTTGTGAAACAGCCCTTCCTATCTGATAGAAAAGGGTCAACCCCCATTGCATATTGGTACTTATTGGATATAGATCTGCTTCTCTTTGTTCCTACAAATGAGTCTCATTCATTCAATTAGCCCTTCCTCGCCCTTGGATGTCCACATCTCAGGGTCAGGCAAGGAAGGACATAAAATTCTTTTTCCTTTCCACAGGGACCAGGGGATTAGATCTAGCTGTAAGAAGAATGCCTGGCTGATAAATAACTCCCAATGCCACATTAGGTTTAGGGGGCTCAGAAATAATAGCTCCTCTGCGAAACCTAGTGATTGAAGGAGTTAAAAGGGCCAAGAAAAATGAATCGGCCGTTATGGGAAGAGACCTGTGAATAGTTGTGGGAAAAAAAAAAACTGCAAATGAATGTAAAGGATGCCCTGGTTTTGTGCTACAATCACTTATTGCAAACTACTTCAAACAACTAGAAAAAATCCCATTATGATAGTTATTTTTCAGTAAGCCTGGGCAATATAATTGATGCATATTTTTCTTCTGATTGGAACTTCTCTTTCAAAATGCAAAGGGACTTACAGAGATGGCAAAGAAGCACACAACACAAAGAGTGGAGCCCCCAGCAGCCTAGAAGGGCAAGTGCTGACAAGCGTGCCGCTAAAACCTCCAATGAATTCATCATAGTCACTGATTATCCTTTGTTTAGCAATGCCTCTCAGTTTGTCTGAAAGCAAATTCAGCGGAAAACCTTCCGCAAGCAAGGCTACAGTCATGACTGATGAAGACAGAGATCCACCCCCGCTAGTAACAAAGTTATAAACCCTGTCTGCCACAGAAGTTGTACCACAAGAAACCAGCATACTTATTGATCTGGCCACTCTTCTCAGGGAAGAATCATCAACAAAAACAGCTTCGACAGAAGACACAGATTTGAGACATGAGCAGAGTTTATCAATAATGTCATTTACCACATAGGTTTCAGCATAGCGCATCATAAAGCACCACAGCTCCATTATAATCTCCCAACAAAGAAAGTGAGGATGGAAGAAGTTGTCAAGCAAGAAAGCCTCCACATCTCCCCATGCCGTACTAGAGGAGGCCACAATCATGAAAGACTTGAGGGAATGTACAAGAGAAGCAAACACAGTCTCCCATACCAACTCTGGGGTCTTCTTACTACCATATAGTTGGGGTATCGACATTGAGAGGATGCAAGGATATACTTCTTCATGGACAAGTATGTCAAACAGCCATTGGAGCATTCTGGTTATCCCAAGTCGTACATCTCCCTCAATATCGCAAGAAGATCTCAGGAGACAAGCAAGTAACAGAATCCGGCCAATCGAAGGTAGTCTTGTCCCAAACATAACCTTGGAGTTCGCTGAAAAGATTTTATCCACTGCCTTTGTGCAACAAACATCATTTGAGTTCTCATCGACATAGGTCTCGTCACTGAACAAACAATCCAGAATTTCAAACTTCATCTCCTGGTTTACTTCATCAGAATTCAGCAAGGAGTTGAATAAATTCATGGATATTTGATCCAGAAGTTCAGACAACACCTCGCTAGCAATTTTTAGGTGCTCTTCAAGGCACATTTGAATTTTCAAATTTGCAATCATCAGGGCACAGTGTGTTAACTGTCTGTGAACACCATACGATTGACATGGATACAGGGAGGCTATCTTCACAGCATTTACAAGGTAAAATTTTACAGGAACAAAGGACCGTCTAGCTTCTGCTTGAGAAATAGGTTCCTTCAGCAAAGACCAATTCTCAGCTGCACATTTCAGAGATTCATTGGCTAATGAAATAAGAGTCAAAATTATATCTGCTACATTAAAATCAACTTCTAGTGCTGCTTTTCCTATTTGAACAAGTGTGACAACACCTTTCCAAGTGACATTCAGAATGCTGACCAGACTTCCACCACCACTAGCTGCAATAGTTCCCAATTCGCACAGCTTTTCTACTGTATGTTTTGCCATGTTAGCAACATAGTTTATGTCACCAGCCCCTTCTGTATCCATAGTACTCTGGTCTTTCTTAGATCTTGCTTGCAAATGGTTCCCAGATTGGCAATAATCTTCGCATAATTTTACAACCGAATTGATGACTGTATGTGCAACCTTCACTATTTCTGAGCTAACGGATTGGATTCTCTGTATCAGACATGAACCAAAACATTCTATCAAAAATGGCATAATGAAGGCATATGCTTTCCCTGTTCCATAGGAAAAGAATAAAGAGAAGAAATCCGTGTTTTCAAAGTTTAACCAATCCAAAATACTGGAAATAAGCCCCCAAAGTATCTAATCTACAGTTGTTGTATTAAGAATAGAAACAAGATATGAAAGAGATGATTGAAGGCGATACTTAATGCAGTAAATAAGTTTAACCTATCCAAAATACTTAATACAGTAAATAAGTACCTCTATATTTGACAATAAATCTTTTGTTAAATTTAGTTGTTCCAATAATGAACACTCCACAATGTTCATTAGTGTATTGTCTGCTAGCAAAGGATACTGCACCAAAGCAGTGAAGCTTGCACTGCAGAAATGAAGTACTTCTAGAAGCAGCTGCATTAGAGAATTTCAGAATGTCAAAGATAGAGAAAAGCATTTGGCCAGAAGAAAAAGATACATGATAGCATCCAACAGTAATAAATGAAACATATCTTTCCCCAATTTAATTTATGGCATTTTACCTAATCAGAGAATTATTAATACAGAATATTTTCCTTTCTTCCTACGTGCACAGGTTTCAGTTGCCAGAGCCATTCACAGTGTATTAAAGCAGGGATTTCCTACTATAAGTTTAAGATAAGATGGTGCTGAAGTAATATAGTCTAGTCAATATAAATTCAGTCAAACTTTTGACTTCATCTTGTACCTTGTCTAAGCTCCCAACACAGTCCTAAATAATATAAGTGTAATGATGTGACAAGAGCCAGCCACAACTTGCGCTGACCCCTCCCTGCTTGCAATTCCCCAGCTCCAGCCCTCCCCCATCCTCCAAGAACTCCCCATTCCTCACCCCAAAATATAGAGAAAGCTCTCTTCTACGCCCAGCAGTATTGCATGTCTGGTAAGGAAGATACTAAAGAGAATCAACTAGCAAAAAGAGATAAGTTACCACATAAAAAATCTTGCAATGTTCTTCCTCTTGAGACTCCTCCATTGACATAGTCGTCATCTGTAGATGCTTTTTACACCAAATGCTTGCCTGTCATGAAATTTATAACACCACTCATTATACAAAATTTCGAAGAAGTGTTCGCTCATGTGAACTCACTTACACCATGCTGGTTTGTAACAGCATGCAAGGCATTCTTTACTTCCTAGGTGGGAGTTGGGGTTAGGAGCATCATAAGAAGATAAAACTACCTGGGCCCCAAGGGTAAGAAATGGTGTCAGGCCACCACATAAAGTAGGCTTGAGGAACTTTGTAGCGACCTTTATGATTGCTTTGTGTAATATGCACTGGGTAACATCCAAACAGGTGTAGTCCTCCCAAAATGTCCAGATTGTTGTCAAGGTGAAGATCATGATTTTGCAAAGACAAGCATGAAATTATTCCCTTCTGTTTTCTTAAAGAATTCCAATGGATCAAATCAGTCATTATGATTAAAGAAAAAACAGCTTGCACAGGCTTTAGTCCTTCAGTCCTTCCATATTCCAAGCACTTCTCAAGTTAAAGAAGGCAAAAAAGGCATAAAGATAGTATGAAGGAATTAGTCAGAAGCACTGAAAGACTGACTAGTCCTTTAGAATAGCATGTGTATAAGGACTAAAAGAATGTTAAATCATCTGCAAATTCTTTGAGTTTTTGTTTGGAAGACGGGGAGTAAAATTTTGGGTGGCAGAGGAAAAATCACATTTTCCCTACAATCTCTCCTCACAAAAAATTCAAATTTTCTGAAATTTTGCAAACCCACCTCTCATTTTCTCTCCCTCCCTTCAAGGTATGTCAAAATTATAAAGGAACATTTCAAGAAAGGGTTGGACATCAGTGGAATATTTTAGTGCTAAGCCAGTAAGCTAAGAGAAATAGAAGCTCTGTGTACTCTCTTACTCAAACCACAGACTACTAAAGTGCTATTGGCTGAAGAATAGATTAAGAATGAAGGTGTGTTTTTTTTTTTTTTTTTAAGCATGTAAAAGTAGAGAATTATTCTGCAAGCTAGATACCATATGAGTTTTCTCTAAAACTCTCATTGAAAGGCTGAATAACACAATCTAATCTAGCCTCCATCTAGAATTTGAAGCCTGAAAATTTATTCAATGGCCCTTGATCTCCCATTGGTTGAAAACAGATGGCATCTTCTCTGAAATGACAAATCCTGTATCAACTAGATCACTCTCTGGTAAGTAATCCTTGAGAGCCACAGGTAGAGTGATTAACTAATGAAGTCCTGTATTTCTTTCTTCCAATTTGAACCATTAACTTTGAGATTTTCACTATGTGCAAGCTATAACAGGAAAAGAAAAATCAGTGGCCTTGCGAGCACTGTATCTTCCTTCTCACACATATGCACACTAACGCGTGTATCGAAAAAAGAAAGATGTATATCAAAGTACACAAGAAGTGGTATATTAAAAAGATACTACAGCCCTCTTGTTCTTGCTCCCTTTTATTAATATCTTCTGCAAACTCAGACACCTTAATATACCAGACAATGGCAACAAACACATTGATGCTTCACCATAGTAGCTTTTCTTTTGTAAATAAATTAGTCTGTATTGCTCAGAACCAAGGAAACATGGGTTGACTAGATCCATTACAAGCCAGCTACCACCATAGTTGTTAATAATACTTCTTATAATGCAAATACAAACTGTTCAGTGGATATCCAATATAATCTATCACATACATGGCTCATTCCAGAAAATCCACTCTGCACATACTTTTCCGATAAACCCAGAAGCTTTACTCGAGCATTGATTAAAAGTAGAGCAAAAGGCAAAGAATCGGCAGGGAAATACAGTGAACAAAGGCATAGCACACTATTTATACAAACTAAAAATTAGTAAAAGAATACACTTGATTTATCGACACAGAGAAACAGCATCAGAGAGGAAGCTCATCCACATGACATTCATCCAAACGTGCAAAATAATTCATCATAGCAGACTCCCATATGTGCAAATTCAAGAACAACAATACACACATTCATCGGGACTTGCAACCATCCAATTCACTTGTATAAAAAGGACAAACGGCGATGTGCAGATAGTTTTCAATTTTAGATATTAAAGGATTTGATATTACAGGCGCAGCTTCATAGTGCAGCTGATTCCAATTCCACTTATTCTCTCAACATCATTAAGCAAAATGACTGAAAAGAAAACTCGGCTCAGAGGATACTGCTAAGCTTTCAACGACGAAAGCTATGTCAGATCCCTTGCGGATTTCCAGCTCACCGAGCCTAGTAATAAGCTGAACCCGAGTCTCGACCACCTGCAAACGCATCGACACAACCCAAAAAAAAAAAAAACATGAGAAACAGTTTCCATCGCTGAAAAAGCGAAGCCTATGCTAGCTCCCGAAGGATTCACTGAGCTCAATATCGCATTTCTCTCCCTCGGTTCCCCCCGCAACAATTCGGGATAATCACTACGAGATACTTCCGAATCAAACGGTGTTCACATAATCATCGCTTCGCGACGACACGCGCGAAACTTCGAAGCTGCCCCTTCTTCGAACCCGGACAGCGATCGGCCGAACGAACGAGACGACAATCGACGGAATCGACGGCGGAGTTCGGAGGAGGCGGAGAGCTTACGTCGGCGGATCTGATGGCTTCGACGGCGCAGAGCAGCTCGGCTCTCGAGCTCTCGAGCTCCATTCTCTCTCTACCTCTCTCTCTCTCTCTCTCTCTCTCTCTCTCTCGCTTGCTGCGTCTCTGCTTTGCAATCAGATTCCCGCGTCTCTCCTCTTGAGACTCCCAGAATCGGCGATTTTCCGTTTTTCCCGCCACTGCGAAGCCCATGACCCGACGGAGAACCCACAAACCCGAACCGCTCGCCCATCCGGGTCGGCTAAGGCGAATTTGTTTCATTCGGGAATGCCGCGAGGGAAGGCAGTGGCTGCTGGTATCACCTAGATGAGGTGAATATGTGACTTAAAGAACTTGACAAATAAATATGGGTTTAATGTGAGAAAAATGATCAGTGTTCTTATAATATTGAGCAATGCAAAAAGTTCTATCGAGTAATAAGAAAATACAAAAATAGAAATTGAAAACTTTGTACACGTGACTTTATAGTGGTTAGTGGTTCGGTCTACTGTAAGCCTATTTCACCCTCCCACACAAATAGCCCCTCGGTTGAATTCCACTGGTAAATCAACCAGAAACTGCAGTAATATTTTGTTGCTTATATTCAAGCTCTTCTCCATGAAGTCGATAATGCTTATACACGAAGCTGAGAGGACTCACTGTCTTGCATCAAAGCACAAGCAAACACTCTGCCAACACTTCTCAAATGATTACAATAGACAATGAAAATTCACGAAGTTCTCGATCTATCTCTCTTCAGCGCCTTGATCTTCTTTTACACTCCTTGATATTCAAAACTTCCCCTTGGACAATATCAATCTCCAAACTAGCCATTGAACAATTGAGGAGAAAATTAGGCAAACTATTAAGATAGAACAATCAAAGACCCACAGGTCGGCTAACACTCTAAATAAGGTAATTTTTTTTATTCGTGAATGCCATGAGTGCAATAATTTTGAAATAATTTGTATGAAAAAAATGGTTATTTGTATCGATTATAAAAAAATAAATCGACCAAGTGGCTATACACCTTTTTATGTGCCTATATACACTTTCTTTTTATCAAAATAAAAATGTAAAATACATTACATGGATTTACTATAGTTTAGCTAGATGATTTGATTTTTTATAACAACAATGTCATTGGACTTGTTCTATGTGTCTAATGCATTTCGTGCGTCGCTCCGAGCCTTTTCTGCACCCATACCCAGAGCCACAACCATCGTGATCTATGCTACTACCATCACCTCCGCATTCACCACCACCCACGCCTACGCCTATAAGGTTGTGTTTGGCAGTTGAGATAAAATTCAGGATATGATATAATTTATCCTATCCTACGTTTGGTGCTCGCTTAGGACAGGATAAAATCGAATATAATAGTGATATAAGTATGATAAAATTATCTCATGTGGGAGATAGGATAAAGGTGGATAGAATTTCTAATGTTCATAATAGGAAAGTTATTTTTTTTTTTTTGAATAACAAACTTGTTATTTAACAAAATTGAAATTATATTTCAATATAAATAGTATTTGAATTCTAATTTAAGAAACTAAAAATAAAAACTTAGAAATATATTTTTAGTTAATCTTATTTTAATTTATATATTCAACTTTAATTCTATCTTAAAATAAACAGTCAATCTATAAATTAAATATTTATATTTATTATGGATTTTAGGTATGTTAGTATAGTTTACTATTTGATAAAATTTTATTAAAGAATGATGAAATGGGAAAAAATAAATAATAAAGAAAATAATATAAAAAAGAGAAAATAAAATAAAAATAAATTAAGGAATAGTGTTATGAGATATTTTCACCATCTCCATTTATGAACATTTATGTTCATTTATAATGACATGCCATTTATATAAAAAAAAAATGTACATGATATAATGTGAATACATCTGACTTTAATACTGCAATTCACCAAATAATTAAAAATGATACAAAAAAATCACAGGATTTCATATCCTGTTCCAATTAGAAATTCGGACGACCAAACATAGCCTAAAAGGGTAGCTCATGAGGGCAAGAATTTCAGGATGCGTTTTTAGACCTCACGAGACATGCAATGTATGTGACTTCTAAGGAAGATGATCATCGTTGTATTGATCTTCGCTAACCCCATTTCTATTGCTTTCTTTGGGGGAAATAAAGTTCATTCAAGGGACTTCGAATATTAAAATCAAATTTGAAATGGAGCAAAGTGTTAGCTATATTCACTCATATGTGGAGGAGGCCCAATGAGTTGCAAGCCTAAAAAGAACTTGAGCCCATATGATAAGTTATATAAGAAATTAGGGTTTCTCACTATCTATATAAAGTGATAGCCGCAAAAGGAGAAAAAGAGAAAAAGAGAAAGTAGAAAATCTGGGAGTTGGGGTAATATTTGATTTACATCAAGCTAGCATGGAGGTTGATTCGTGGTCTGATTGAGCTGAAATTTTGTCAGCATGTTCGTGGCGCAATTTTCTCGAATCTAAATGGTTTGATTTTCGTTTGAAGCTCTCTACATCAAGTTTTTCGTAAATTGATCAAAACCTGCGTTTTTGGTCAAATTTATCCTTGATCTCTTGTGAAATTCATATGTATTGCACTTTACCCAAAAAAAAAATCATATTTATTGCCAAAAATTATGTTCTTGAGGTGTTTGTTACTATGTACCTCTAGTATTTGCTAGAGAAGAACATTGTTTACCAGATTTCGTTGATAGTGAAGAATTTCGGGTGGACCCCGGTCCCGTGGTTTTTTATCTCCTCACATCGAGGAGGTTTTCCATGTAAAAAAATTGTTTTGTGTTTGCGTGATTGGTATTTAGTTTACTCTATTATATCGATTCTTATTAGGTTTACACAATATGGAAGACTATTTTATTCCGTTACATTGATTCGATATTGTTTGAATTGTTATTGTTCTCCCATCAGAGTGGTATCAAAGCATCTGGTTATTGCTTGATTTTTCTGCCTTGTGTTAAACAATGGAAATGAATACGAGTAGAATGGTTACTCTGAATGGTTCGGGTTATCATATTTGGAAAGGGAAGATGGAAGACCTTTTATATGTGAAAGATTTTTGCCAGTATTTGCCGAGGAGAAACCAGAGAATAAAACTAATGCTGAATGGTCTATATTTCATCGTCAAGTGTGTGGTTGTATTAGGCAATGGGTGGATGATAATCTTTTGAACCATATTATTGAGGAAACACATGCACGCAGTTTATGGGATAAGCTCGAACAGTTATATGCTCGAACGAATGGGAATAATAAATTATTTTTGATAAAACAGATGATGGCTTTGAGATATCAAGATGGTACTCGTTTGACTAATCATTAAATTCTTTTCAAGGAATTATAAATCAGTTGGCTGTGATGGGAATCAAGTTTGATGATGAGATACAAGCACTATGGTTGCTTGGTACTTTGCCGGACTCTTGGGAGACGTTTTGAACATCTTTGTCTAATTTTACCCTAGATGGTACAATTACCATTGATTTGGCCAAGAGTAGTATTTTGAATGAAGAGATGAGAAGGAAGACACAAGGATCGTCCTCTTCACATTCTGATGCATTGGTTGTTGAGAAAAGGGGAAGAAGTGAGTCTTGAGATCCGAGAAATAAAGATAAAAGTCAAGATAAAAGTAGTGGTAAGTATAATAAATTTGCTAATGTTGAGTACCATTATTGTCATCAGAAGGAACATATTTAGAGGTTTTGTCGCCAGTTAAAAGGGAGAAACAAAAGGAGAAAGGTAAAGAGGAGAAAAGTGATAATGATAGTGATGACAATCGTGTTGCTGCACTTAAAGAAGACTTTCTTACTATTTTTTATGATGATGTGGTGAATTTTGTATCTCATAAAACCAGTTGGGTAATTGATAGTGGTGCATCCGTTCATGCTACGTCTCGTAGGGATTTCTTTACATCATACAGGTCAGGTGACTTCGGATCTGTGAAGATGGGGAAATAATGAACTAGCTCAAACTGTAGGCATCGGTGATGTGTGCCTAGAAACTAGCAATGGCACAAGGCTAGTATTGAATAATGTTAAACATATACTTGATATCCACTTGAATTTGATTTCTACAGGCAAGTTGGATGATGAGAGGTATTGCAGCACTTTCAATAATGGCTAATGGAAGTTTACCAAAGGTTCTCTTGTTTTGACTAGAGGTGAAAAATATTCTTTGTTGTATATTATGCAGGCAAAGTTGTCCATAGACAAAATTAATGCAGTAGATAGCGAAGATGCAGCTGAATTATGGCATAAGAGGCTCAGTCACATCAGTGAAAATGGTTTGTCAATATTGGCAAAAAAGAAACAACTTTCAGGATTGAAAAGTTCAGCACTTAAAAAGTGTGCTCACTGTTTAGCAGGAAAACTAAACAAAGTTGCATTTAAAAGCTCCATCCTTCAAGAAAGTCAGGTATACTAGATTTAGTGCATTCTGATGTTTGCGGTCCTATGAAAACAAAATCACTTGGTGGCTCTCTTTATTTTGTTACATCTGTAGATGATTTTTTAAGGAAAATTTGGATTCATACTTTGAAAACTAAAGATCAAGTGTTAGATGCTTTTAAGCAATTTTAGGCTTCAGTTGAGAGACGGACTGGAAAGAAATTAAAATGCATCAGAACTGATAACGGGGGTGAGTATATTGGACATTTTGATGAATATTGCAGACAACAAGGTATTGGACATCAAAAGACACCTCCCAAGACGCCTCAGTTGAATGGCTTAGCTGAGAAAATGAACAGAATACTAGTTGAAAGGGTAAGATGCTTACTTTCACAGTCAAAGTTACTTGGATCCTTTTGGGGTGAGGCATTAAGTACAATTGTGCATGTATTAAATCTTACTAATGTGTTCCTTTAGAGTTTGATGTTCCTAACAAAGTTTGGATAGGCAAAGATGTTTCTTATGATTATTTGCGTGTCTTTAGGTGCAAACATTTGTGCATATTCCCAAAGATGAGAGGTCTCAACTTGATGTGAAAATACGACAGTGCATATTTATTGGTTATGGACAAGATATGCTTGGTTACAAATTTTATGATCCGGTTGAAAAGAAAATTGTAAGAAGCAGAGATGTTGCGTTTATGGAAGTTCAAACAATAGAGGATGTGGCATCCCGGAAATTCAAAGCCAAGCCTTAAGGTGTGTTAAATGTCTTTAATTAGGTGATAGAATTTTATGGCTTATGCTTTAGCCAATTTGTCTTTTAATTTGATGAATTTTGCTTGTGTTGTGGAAATTTAAATTTAAATGCTTGGCCATATGATTTAAATTTCAATAATTAAAAATATTCCAAGACTTTGGCCAAGATGGAAATTGGAATTCAAAAATATTATAGAAGAAATTTCAAAAAAAAAAAAAGGAAAAAGGGATCGAAAATTCGAATGGGCCTTGGGCCCATTAGCCTAAAGCTTGGTGGGCCAAGCTAGTCGGCCCATTAGGGCCCAATAGGTGGCTGTCGACCAGCCCAAAGTGAGTGGCCGGTTGGGCCTAAGCCCAAGCCCAATTAATTCAAAAACAAAAATTACAAGTGGCCAAAGGAAGAGCATGCATTGGTTGGTCATTAGGTGGATCAATCATTGCAAATGATGGGATTAAGGGATATAAAAAGAGAGAGAGAAGAGGAGTGGCCGGTTCCTCTAGCTCCATTCGGCTGAGAGAAGTGAGAGGGAGAGAGAGATTTCGAGAGAAAGGGAGAGGAGAGACTGAGAGAGAGGAGGTGGAGCCGAGAGTTGCCGCCGCCCGTCCGCCGTACGTCCGCCTAGTCCGACCGCCGTACGCCGCCGTTCATCGCTGTTTGTTCATCTTGGAGGCAAGTGGGGTCCTTAACTTCTCTTGCATGTCTGTTTTGTTGGTTGCATGTTCGGTTTTAGGTGTGATTTGTGCGAAAAACCGAGGTAAGGGTTGGATGTGTTCAAGCTATGTGACTGTTTTCGTTCGGGTTTGTGGTAGTCAGTACCTTATTCGAGCTTGCATGTGTATTTGGAGTGCGATTTTGGCTTCGGTGTCTTCATGAAAGTTGAAGCTAACATCTTTTAGTATGACATACTCTAATTTAATGGAAAACGATGGTGATATGAGGGGTCAAAAGCTCTATTATACGGAGACCTCAGATCTGCGAAATCTTCACTGACCTTTTGTTGATTTCTTGGTTGCATGTTGATTTCTGTTGGAGATCTCACCTTGTTGTCTTCATGAAAGTTGTAGGTAACATCCTAAACTACAACATACTCAAATTTGAAGAGAAAAAAATGAGTATAGCTTAGTGAATCGGCTAGATCTTTGAGACGGTTGGTTCTGTTGAAGTATACCGAGACACCCGAGACTTCAAGGACTTAAAAGAGGATCATACTTTGGTTATTTAACCTAGATCTCTTCATAAAACTTGTAAAGGACACATTTATACATAACATAATCGAATTTCAGAGGAAACGAAAGGGATTAGATGGGTCAAACCTAAGTTTTTCGGTGATATGTACTCTGGACGAAACGGTAGAGGTTCCAGAAGCTTCGTGGAGTTGTATAAATTAATCTATGAAGAATTTGGCTTAGAGTTCTTCATGAAAAATTCACGAAAATGTGTTGGCTATCACCCTGTAAAATTTTGTAATTTTGGGAGGCCATATGAGTATTTTAATCGAATTTATTTGTAAACTGTGCAATCTGGCCATGTTCCAAATGTTATGTGCTATTTTGTGGAAATTTGGGAAATTATGTAAAATTCAAATTGGCCATGAATTTTGCATGAAATTGTGATTCTAATTGTTTGTTTAATGATTGTTTGAATATTATGATTTTGGGAAAATCATAAATATTGAATGAAATATTTATTTATAAAAATATAATAATAAATAATAATATAATAATATAATAATATAATAAAAAATAAAAATAATAAAAATTAAATAAAAGTGGATTATTTTATTGGCCATGTACTCCATTGAATTTATGATGCATTGTTATAAGACATTGGTGTATGTATGATCATGAATTGTGATGCATGTGTGTGAATCATATGCCATGTAATAATAAGATTAAAAGGATGGTGAATGTGGAAGTGGTATGTGAGTAAGAGGTTGTGGCGGAGGATGATGTCTGGTGGCCTAGTGGCATAATTCCAGAGGTTCCCGGGAGTTTCAGGATGCCCGGAATGTGGGGGCCGGAAGCCCGTCGGAGGTTTCGCCCGAAGGGAGTGACTCGCGATGCCGGGATTGGGGTGCGAGATCCCCGGCTAGAAGGGTAAAGGCCGGAAGCCCCGTCGGAGGTTTCGCCCGAAGGGAATGCCTCGTGATGCTAGTTGAGATGCGAGATGCCCGGAATGTGGGGGCCGGAAACCCGGTGGCCATGAGATGGCCGGAATCGGGATCCCTATCGGAGGTTTCTGCCCAAAGGGATGATGATGGTGAATTTGATGATTTGAGAAAAGATAATGTGGGATCAATTGATAAGTAAAAAGTGGCTAATGATGATATGATGTGATATGCATGGTGATGCATGGTTAGTAATGATGATGATGTGATATGCATAGTGATGCATAGTTAGTAATGATATGATGATGTGACATGCATGTTGATGCATGGCTAATGATGATATGATGTGACATGCATGGTGATGCATGGCTAATGATGATATGATGTGATATGCATGGTGATGCATGGTTAGTAATGATGATGATGTGATATGCATGGTGATGCATAGTTAGTAATGATATGATGATGTGATATGCATGGTGATGCATGGCTAATGATGATATGATGATGTGACACGCATGGTGATGCATGGCTAATGATGATATGATGTGATATGCATGGTGATGCATGGTTAGTAATGATATGATGATGTGATATGCATGGTGATGCATGGTTATTAATGATATGATGATGTGACATGCATGGTGATGCATGGCTAATGATGATATGATGTGATATGCATGGTGATGTATGGTTAATGATGATATGATGATGGTATGAGATGCGTGATGATGCATGAATACGCTTGACATCAAAAAGGTAAGCAATGCTTGCATTGTATGATGGTATGCATGGTGCATTGAGTTGTTATTGGATTTCCCTACCTGCTAAGTGGTTGTACTCACTCCTTTTTGGGGATAACATTTCAGATTAGCAGTATGCCGCTACCTGCTGTTTCGCGTGGGGTATTTTACGGTCTACCGTCTGATGTTGAGGTGGAGTGTGCGGAGATAGATTGTCCCTCTATGCCCAAATTGACGTTTATCCGAGTGCGATGCTTAGTGATGTATGATATCGGCCTGACTGGGGGCCCTGTCATACAAGAGTTTTTGTCTGTGCACGTCCGACGGGATGGAGCGATGCGAGGGATGCTGCCGCCACCACCTGACGCACCGGGTTGGGTGTGAGACCGCGCGCGAGGAGTAGGAGCTAGATCACTTTTTGGTGTAGATAGTTGACGCTGGTGATGGGAGGGTTTTGTGTTCATGTGATGTTAGGGGTCGGAGCTCCTTTTTGAGATTTTAGGTAGGACATGGCGAGTCCTAACCTTTCGGTTTTGTACCGACCCGAAGGAAACCCCATCTCGCTATATGTATGTATGTAAGCAAAGCGTCAACGGTATTTATAAAATCGTGTCGTTAGTTGGTGTGTATTTGTATCATGGGTTAGAAGGGAGATAGATGACGACGTGAATTTTGCTTCCGCTATGAGTCGTGCATGGGACCGCTTTAAAAAAAAATGCCTGTAATCCGGCAAGGCTTAATTTAGCGAAGAGATAGAGATGGTAAAAGATGTAACATCGGCACTGTTAACGACCTGCGAAGGGTTCGGGGTGTTACAGAGGATATTGAGAAAGTGGAGATAATTTTAGCACCACAGGTTAGTGATAATTTGGTTGATTTGGATCCAGTTTCTCTTACAATATTCCTACACAAGTTGATGAAGAGCAGCAGGAAGTCAATACTCCAAATAACGCACATGTTCCTGAACATGTTGAAATAGATTACTATTCCTAAACTAGAGGCTTAATAGATGTTCCACTGGATGTTCCAGTCCAAAGATCCGTTAGAGACCGACGACCTTCCACCAGGTATTCTGAAGATGAGTATGTATTATTGATTGATACAGGTGAACTAGAGTGCTATGCAGAAGCAATAGAAGATGAATACAAAAGCAATTGGTTCGATGCTATGCGAGATGAAATGAAGTCACTTTATGATAATCATACTTTTAAGTTTGTGAAGTTACCTAAAGGTAAAATAGCTTTGAAGAACAAGTGGGTATATAGGTTGAAGCAAAATGAACATACTTCACAACCACGATACAAAGCTAGATTGGTTGTTAAGGGATTCGATCAGAGAAGGGGTATTGATTTTGATTTTTCTCCGGTAGTGAAAATGTCTTCTATTTGTGTGGTACTAGGTTTGGCAACTAGCCTAGATTTGGAAATTGAGCAAATAGATATCAAAACAGCCTTCCTACATGGTGACTTGGAGGAAGAGATATACATGGAATAATCTGAGGGTCTCAAAGTGAAAGGAAAAGAGGATTATGTGTGCAAATTGAAGAAAAGTCTTTATGGCCTAAAACAAGCACCGAGGCAGTGGTACAAAAAGTTTGCGTCAGTTATGACAGAATAGGGCTATAATAAGACTTCCGCGGATAACTGTGTGTTTGTCCAAAAATTTTCTGATGATGACTTTATTATTCTCTTACTTTATGTTGATGATATGATAATTGTTGGTGGGAATGCTTCAAGAGTTGAGTTATTGAAGAAACAGTTGAGCAAGTCTTTTGCCATGAAAGACTTGGGCTCAGCAAAGCAGATTATTGGGATTAGAATTACTCGAGACAGAGATGTTAAGAGGTTGTTTCTGTCACAAGAGAAATATATCGAGAAGATCCTTCATAAATTTTACATGGACAATGCTAAAGTGGTTAGTACTCCTCTTGCTGCTCACTTTAAGTTAAATATGAAGTAAAGTCCTATGACTGATAAAGAGAAGAAAGATATGTAAAGTGTTCCATATGTCTCAGCTGTAGGAAACTTAATGTATGCGATGGTATGTACACACCCAAACTTGGCGTACGCAGTTGGCATTATTAGTCATGATTTGTCAAATCCAGGCAGATAGCACTGGAATGCAATGAAGTGGATTATGAGGTATCTTCGAGGAACTTCAAATTTGAAACTCAGTTTCGGGACCGGGAAACTTGAGTTAGTTGGATACACAGATTCCGACTTGGTAGGAGATATTGATATTCGTAAATCTACTTCCGGTTATTTGATTTCTTTTGCGGGTGGAGCTGTGTCATGGAAGTCAATATTGCAGAAGCGTGTTGCACTTTCTACAACCGAAGCTGAATTTATTGTAGCGACTGAAGCTAGTAAAGAGATGTTATGGATGAAGAAGTTCTTATAAGAACTTGGGTTCAAACAAAAGAGGTATGTGCTATTTTGTGATAATCAAAGCGCAATTCATCTTGGTAAGAATTCATCTTTTCATTCTAGATCGAAACATATTGATGTTAGATATGGATAAGGAATGTTCTAGATGAAAGGTTGTTGGAACTTGAGAAAATTCATACGAATCATAATGGCTCTGTTATGATGACGAAGACTCTACCATAAGAGAAGCTTGAACATTGTCCATTGATAACAGGGATGGTGAATCCCTCAACATTGTTGTGAGTGGGAGATTTGTTAGTTGGGTTCACTCCTATGTGGAGGAGGCCCAATGAGTTGTAAGCCCAAAAAGGGCTTGAGCTCATATGATAAGCTATATGAAGAAATATGATTTCTCACTATCTATATAAAGTGATAGCCGCAAAAGGAAATAGTAATAAGAGAAAAAGAAAAAGCAGAAAATCTGAGGGTTTGGGCAATATTGATTTACATCAAGCTAGCATCGGAGGTTGATTCGTGATCCAATTGAGCTGAAATTTTGTCAGCATGTTCGTGGCGCAATTTTCTCGAATTTGAACGGTTTGATTTTTGTTTGAAACTCCTTACATCAGGTTTTTCATGGATTGATCAAAACTTGTGTTTTTGGTCAAATTTATCCTTGATCTCTTGTGAAATTCATGTGTATTGCCAAGAAATATGTTCTTGAGATGTTTACTACTATGTACCACTAGTATTTGCTAGAGAAGAACATTGTTCACCAAATTTCGTTGATAGTGAAGAATTTCGGGTGGACTCTGGTCCCGTGGTTTTTGATCTCCTCATATCAAGGAGGTTTTCCATGTAAAAAAATCGTCTTGTGTTCGCGTGATTGGTATTTAGTTTACTCTACTATATCGATTCCTATTAGGTTTACATAAGAAGGAAGATTATTTTATCCTGCTGAGTTGATTCGATATTGTTCGAATTGTTACTGTTCTCCCATCACAAAGGATGTTGGTTTTGTAATCCTTTGATAGCAAACATGAAAAGATTACGATAAAAGGGAAAAAAAAACGCAAAAAAAACGAAATTAAGCTGAGGAAAATTTTGATCATTGAATACTTATTTATTAATTTCTAGGCATACATGGAATTGTGAATATTTTGATAATAATTAAGTTAAAGAAAACTTTTGACCCGAAAAAAAAAATTAAAAGAAACTATGCAAAATGGAAACCTAATGCCAATTTTGTCTATCTAGTAAAAAAAAAAAAAAAAAAAGAGTGCATTTATATGTAGAGGAGATGGTGTTGAATTATCTTGATTTTTAGGATCTGATTATTAGGAATATTCAATCCTGATTTTTTGGGTCCTAATTATTAGGAAATAGCTGTAAATAGTTAGTTAGGAAATGATTTATTAGTATCCCTTGATTTGTGGGATTATAACTGTATTTTTACAGATCTGTTTTTTCCTAGTTAGTACTTGTAGAAGTCTTATAAATAGCTTTGTAATCCTGGTACAAAATATTGAGAATTATCACAATTCTTTTCTCTAAATTCTTCATGGTATCAGAGCATTAGGCTCATTTTTCTGGGATAATGTTGCAGTGCATCCTTCATTGATGCAATAATCTTCCAATCACAGCCTTCATTGCTGGATTTGTCTTTGTCCTTAACAATCTGATCGCAACTATCATTGTTGTGATCCCTTTAGCTATATTTTTCCCTCTTTACTTCTAAACTTGTCCCAATTTTTTTTTACCCTAAAACCTCATTCACTTGCAGCAGCCTTTATTGCTTCTGTTTTCTTTCGCTCTTCCTTTCCAAGTACTTTCTTTGTGCCTGGAATTATCCATGTCTGAGAGAAAATTGATTGGAGATACTTCGGGTCAAAATGAGGAGGCCAACACCAACCATATGACCGGAGATCTACAAAATGTGAGAGCAACTTATAGGCTGAATGAAAAGAATTATCTCAAATGGTCACAATTCATCAAGACTTATTTGAAGGGTAAAGGAAGACTCACCATCTTCTCGGAACGGGTCCAACACCGTAAGATCCCACGTTCAACGCATGGGATGAGGCAGATTCAATGATCATGTCATGGCTTTGGGATTCAATGGATCCGGCCATAAGTGATACATGTATGTTTCTCAAAACTGCAAAAGAGATTTGGGATTATATTCGCAGGACTTATTCGAAGGCTCGAGATGCAGCACAAGTATATGAAATCAAGGTAAAGACAAGTGCAACAAAACAAGGGAGCAAAATGGTGACAGAATATGCCAATTCCCTTCAAAATCTATGGCAAGAACTCGATCATTATCGAGTATTTGAGATGAAGTGTGCAGATGATGCTGCAACTCTAAAAACCTTCATTGAAAAGGATCGAGTATATGATTTCTTGGCAGGTCTTAATTCTGAATTTGACCAAGTCAGAATTCAAATACTTGGAAAAGAAGAAATTCCTTCTTTGGAAGAGACAATCTCTCTAATCCGGGCGGAAGAAAGTCGAAGGGGAATAATGCTAGAGCCTCAAGCCGTGGAAGGCTCAAAGCATTAGTAACTCGCAATGCGTCAACACAAGAAAGAGGAAAGGTGGATGCTTCGAGGTCTACATGGAGGGATAATCGAGATAGTTTGTGGTGTACCTATTGTAAGAAGCCAAGGCATACAAAGGAACGTTGCTGGAAACTGAATGGCAAACCAGCAATATCAAGCCGAGAGTGGGGAAACAAAGGAGGACAGCCAAGGCCCCAAGCTCATCTAATTGAACAGACCAACCAGCAAATCAGTCACGGTGAAGGACAAGTGAAAGAATCCTTCAGCAGTGAGGAAATAGAAAGAATTAAATGGCTTTTAGGGTCTCTTGATAAACCCTCTGGTGCATGTTCCTTAGCACTCTCAGGTAAGTCTTCATTCTCTTTAGCTTAAATGCCTCAGAAAAACTTTCAAGTGAAGCTTGGATAATAGACTCAGGTGCCACTGATCACATGACTCACACTTCTCATATTTTTAGTACCTACGCCCCTTGTCCAAGCAATAGAAAAATAGGGGTGGCAGATGGTTCTTTGGCCACTGTTGCAGGAGTTGGTGATATCTATGTTACGCCTATTCTCACTCTAAAAGATGTCCTCCATGTGCCAAAATTATCAGCCAACCTAGTCTCCATACAAAGGCTCACCAATGACCTCAAATGTTATGCAATTTTTTACCCTACCTACTGTGTTTTTCAGGAACAGGATTCGGAGAGGAAGATTGGACTTGCTAAGGAAAAGAATGGGTTGTACTATCTTGAGACACCGGGGATTTCAAAAAGAGTCATGAACAATTCACCCTTGTCATTTCTTAGTGCTTCAAATAAGGATGTCATTTGGCTTTACCATTTTCGTTTTGGTCATCCATCTTTTCGTGTCTTAAATATCATGTTTCCTTCTTTGTTTAAAGGATTAGATACGAGTCAATTCCATTGTGATACTTGTGAATTTGCTAAGCACACCCGTGTATCTTTTCCTATAAACAACAAAAGAAGTTCTCATCCTTTTGATTTGATTCACAGTGACATTTGGGGACCTTCCACAATTCCAAATATCTCAGGGGCTCGATGGTTTGTTTCTCTAATCGATGATTGCACTAGGGTCACATGGATATTCTTACTCAAACACAAATATGATGTAATTAGTATTGTTCCTAATTTTAATTCTATGGTTCAAAATCAGTTTGGAATTAAAATTAAGAACTTTAGATCAGATAATGCTAGAGACTACTTTAATCAGATCTTGTCAACTTATTTTCAAAAGGAAGGGATAATCCATGAGTCATCTTATGTAAACACACCACATCAAAATGGGGTGGCTGAAAGGAAAAATGGTCATTTGCTCAACACTACTCGAGCATTATTGTTTCATGGAAATGTCCCTAAGTCTTATTGGGGGGAAGCTATCCTTACATCTACATACATGATTAATAGATTGCCATCAAGAGTATTAGATTTCAAAACTCCTATGACAGTTCGTTCTAGCTTTTATCCACATTTTAGGACAACAAATAATCTCATACCTAGAGTCTTCGATTGCACCTCTTTTGTACATGTTCATAATCAGCAAAGGGGAAAACTAGATCCTAGAGCAATCAAGTGTGTCTTTCTTGGTTACTCCGCTACACAAAAGGGGTATAAATGTTATCATCCTCCTTCTCGAAAAACCTATATTTCAGTTGATGTTACATTTGTAGAAAACAAACCTTACTTTCCACAATCTTATCTTTAGGGGGAGAAGTCATTAGCTGAATATAAAGAATTTGAGGTCCTTAATCTTGACTTACCTCTTAATAATCTTCCAATCCGAGCTCCCACTTCTGATCAACCAATCCCTAATCAATCAACTCCTAACCAATCAGGCTCCAATTCTGATCAACAGGCTCCTCATGAATCAATTTTTGATGAATCAGTTATGATTGAGCCTATTCCGGAACAAGAGTCCACTCCCATATCTCCTCGTATTTATGACTCTATGAGATTTCCTCAGGTATACTCAAGAAAGACAACTGCCAGACCAAACACAAGTTCAAGATTCCCATCCGAGTTTTGCAAATGAATTTCCGGTAAGTTCTGACTCTCCTTTGCATAAACAGTCAATTGATATGCCTGAAAATGACTCGCATCTTTCCATTGCTGTTAGAAAAGGTACTAGAGAATGCACAAAGCGACCCTTATATCCACTATCTCACTATGTGTCACTTGACCGCCTATCACCATCTCATAAAAATTTCATTGTGAGTCTAAACACCTTTTCTATTCCAAATACTTTATCTGAGGCATTGTCTAAAGAAGAATGGAGGAGTGCAATGAGAGAAGAAATGGCTACACTAGAAAAAAACCAGACTTAGGAGATTGTCGAAAAACCTAAAGGAAAGAATCTTGTGGGCTGCAAATGGGTTTTTACCTTGCAAATGGGTTTTTACCTTGAAAAACCAAGTATGATGTGAAGAATGCATTCTTACATGAAGACCTAGAAGAGAGATCTACATGAGTATTCCACCAGGATTTGAAGGAGAAAAAACAACAAACAAAGCATGTAGATTACGGAAAGCACTATATGGGCTCAAGCAATCACCTAGAGCTTGGTTTGGGAGATTTTCCAGAGTTATGAAAGCTTCAGGCTACAAACAAAGCCAAGGTGATCATACCCTCTTCATTAAGCATTCAGCAAGAGGGAGAGTAACAGCACTTCTAGTGTATGTCGATGATATTATTGTCACAGGTGACGATGATGAGGAGAAACAGTAGCTAAAGTAGTGTTTGATTAAAGAGTTTGAAATAAAAGAGCTAGGAAGACTCAAATACTTTATTGGCATTGAAGTTTCTTACTCTATACAGGGAATTTTTGTCTCACAACAGAAGTATGTGACTGATCTCTTGAAGGAAACTGGAAAACTTGGTTGTAAACCAGTAGCCACACCTATTGAGCCTAATAAAAGGCTTGGAGATGCAAAGGAAGAACCTGCTGTAGATCGAGAAATGTATCAAAAATTGGTTGGGAAACTTATCTATTTGGCTCATACTAGACTTGATATTACCTATTCAGTAAGTGTGATTAGTCAATTTATGCATGATCCAAGAGAATCGCACTTACAAGCCGTCAATCGAGTGCTACATTATTTAAAAGGAAGTCCTGGAAAAGGAGTCATATTAAGAAGAAATCAAAAACTGATGCTGCAAGCTTATACTGATGCTGACTATGCAGGATCCATGGTGGATAGAAGGTCAACATCTGGTTATTGCACATTTCTTGGTGGAAATTTAGTGACTTGGCGGAGTAAAAAACAGAATGTAGTTGCAAGATCAAGTGCTGAATCAGAATTTCGAGCAATGGCCCAAGGAATATGTGAGCTATTATGGCTTAAAATCATCCTAGAAGACTTGAAAATCAAGTGGGAGGGTCCTATGAAGCTGAATTGTGACAATAAATCAGCAATTAATATTGCTCATAATCCTGTACAACATGATAGGACGAAGCATATTGAAATTGACAGGCATTTCATCAAAGAAAAGATAGAAGAGGGGTTGATCTGCATGTCCTACATACCTTCCAGAGATCAATTATCTGATGTGCTAACCAGAGGACTTAATGGTGGGATCTTTCATGAAATAATCTCCAAGCTGGGAATGGAAGACATCTATTCCTCAGCTTGAGGGGGAGTGTTGAATTATCTTGATTTTTAGGATCTGATTATTAGGAATATTCAATCCTGATTTTTTGGGTCCTAATTATTAGGAAATAGCTGTAAATAATTAGTTAGGAAATGATTTATTAGTATCCCTTGATTTGTGGGATTATAGCTGTATTTTTACATATCTGTTTTTTCCTAGTTAGTACTTGTAGAAGTCTTATAAATAGCTTTGTAATCCTGGTACAAAGGGCCCGTTTGGTTCGGCTTTTGGGGAATGCCATTGGGAGAATGCAAATATTTTTTAGGGAAAGGGGCTTTCGGAAATGTTAGACCGTTTGGTAAATTTTAGCATTGAAATGCAACTTAGCATAAACACCGTTTGGCAAAATTTACATTTGGAATTAGCTTTGGTTATTTTTTTATTTTTTTAAAAATCTGAAATCAAATTCCGGCGGCCGGCCACTGCCGGCCAACCGCCGGCCACCGCCGGATGGCAGATCCGCCGTCGCGGACCGCCAGATCCGCCGCCGGAGGTCGCGGTTGCCAGATCTGGCCTCAAGACCGGCGGATCTGGCCGTCGCCGGACCGCCAGATTTGGCCACCGGAGGTCGCGGTTGCCAGATCTGGCCTCAAGACCGGCGGATCTGGCCGTCGCCGGACCGCCAGATTTGGCCGCCGACGACCAGATCTCGGCCTCAAGACCGCCGGATCGGCCTCAAGACCGCCAGATCCGGCTCGCCTAGTCGCCCGGGTCTCGCGCGACCGGGCGACGCCGCCTGAGGTCCGCGCAACCTCAGCTGACGTCGCCTGCTTCTCGGTGGCCAGATCGCGGCTGAGCGCCGCCTTTGGCAATAAAGAAGACGAACGGTGAAGAAGAAGCGAACGGCGGAGGAGACGATGAACAGTGACGCGATGAACAGTAAAATCGCATGTCCAGAATGCCGAATGCTCAAAGCTGGTCCCCCCCGGCATTCAGCTTTCAGCATTTAAAATGCCTACATTTCGCAAATGGGCATTCAAAAGTTTTTGCCAAACACCCAAAATTTTGCCCAAGGGGCCCAAAGCCCCTTGGAAATGCCCAACCAAACGCCCCCAAAATATTGAGAATTATCACAATTCTTTTCTCTAAATTCTTCAAATGGAAATAACCCCACCCTCGAAAATATTTTGCAATTTTCTCGATTTTTTTAAAGATAATGTTACCTTGTCTCGCTTATCGTGGATTAGTATCCATTTATGTCTCTAACACTATATATGAGAATTCCGTCCCAATAACACTTTGAGCAAGAGAAATCTGCAACGAATACTTCTCATATGTTGTGACACAATTGGTAAGTTGCCCATGCCTATGAAAGAATTTCGTCGCTGATGTTGCGGTGACCGGTGATTGAGTAGCCGAGCTCGGTTGGCACCGGTGATCGGCAAAACCGCACATGCGACGAGTACTGTCTCTCTGTCTCTTTCTCTCGGACAGACCAAGACATGAAGAAAGGAAAAAGAAAAAAAAAACATGTTGCAGATTTCTTTATTGATCCTCGTACTCGTTGACATAACCGTAGCTTGCATCCATATATGTGCAAGCGATATACATGAAACCGCGCGAGCCTTTGTTTCTCGATGAGGACCCGGAGGGCCCTTCACAACGGTCCATTCGCCGCGACCTTTGGCCGAGCCATCACCACCCAAATGACCGCCACCCGGCAGACTAACAAAGCCACGGCCAGATCCGAAGTGATAGCCACTCCCGCCGTCTCTTCCCCTGCCCATGCCGCCGCTGGTGCCGCCTCCTCCTCCAGTCCCAACACTGAAGCTTCAACCCCAGCCATACCCGTAGCCAAAGCCGCCTCGACCTGCAGCACTGCCGATTTCTCCGCCGCCACCTCCACCTCCACCTCCAGCTATGCTTACATCGTTCAAAGCGGACAGTGAAGGCAGTCTGCTCAGAGGAGGAGGGGGCAGGCGATAGACTCGGCGGGCATAGAAAGAGGAGCACATCAGTAGGAAGAGGAGCGACCATAACATGGTCGCGTAAGATGCCATGTTCGAAGGACTACGGCAGTAACCCAGACTTCGTACGTACATGCAATCGGATTTATATACACGCTATGTGCGAGGAATGCGTGGGGTGAATCGACGGGATGCCCGGAGGATGCCAATATACCTGCCGTTTAATTAGCTTGTTATAAAATTTTCTTTTCATCGTCACTCCTGGATGATAAGAGTGTATTGCTTTTGTCTATTGCATGACTTCATATAATCTCTAACACACAAATTGATCTACAGTCAATGCGAGATTCAAAGCCGAAGCATACCCTAGAAATTATCGCGTTCAAGTGTATAAAATGTGTGTTTACCCGACACGTTGTGTAGCCGACCAATTATAATGTCGTGAGTGCATAAATGTCATCTGACTTGAAGCCACATACATCAATACACTCTTATTGACTGATGCCCCCCAAATTCTATCTTTACTTCACGAAAATGTGCAATTTTTCCAGGAGGGAGAGAGCGGATCTGAAGCGTAACGTAAAGCGGGAGAATCGAACTCGGCAGCTTTCCGTGCTTGGGAGACACGTAGGGGCACTTAGAAAGAGATAGAAGCATTTGTTGCGATCTCTATACAAATATCTCCTTTAATCCATGTTTAATTCGACAAAACAATGGTTTAATTCGATTAATGGAGAATTTTATGATGGTGTATCATCTTGAGATAAGAAGATATACTCCGCATCAGATTTTGACATTTTATACTTTTATGGAAAAGATAGTGTGCTCAATTATTGATTGATTTTCTCCATTATTAAGAAAATTAGACAGAAATATTCTAGAGCACAAAAATACACATTATAAGCATTAGTTTCTCGCAACCGAAATCTTTTTTCTCATCAAAACACTCAGATAAACTAAAAACAAGTTAAACAATTTTATTTTTTATTAGAAGCATGTACGTGTCACATTTAATGTCTTTTCATATCAAATATATGTATAAATATACTATTTTTCCATGTGAAATATTACTAACAATGTGGGCGTTACTCATTGATAGGTCCCAAGTTACTTTAACGATAAAAACTTTCTGTCGCTTGGAAAAATTACCCCGCCATTCATAAACTCACATTTAATTTTCAATGTTAGAATGAACTGATCATAGTGAAGAAGTGAGTTGGTTTAATTCTTCGATTACTTAATTGTCCATTAAAGAAAGTTGAAGGTCCAATCTGGTGAGAAGATGGAAAGCTCGGAGAATTAAGACTATCTTTACCTAAAGTTACTAACATGCGAAGAAATTTCTGACTATTGATTTTTTTTTTTTGGCCAACTAATTAGCTGATAATACTTTATATACGATAAGATAAATATGACTAATTATGGTCAAACAGATTTTTTCAATTTCTTCGTTCGGTAGGACCTATTATTAAGTTATCACTTCAAAACAGTTCACTTCAATGCACAAATAAGATTCGAATACCGATGCAAATAATCATAAAGCTTATTAGTAAGTACATTCTTTCCATTCATAAACCATTGCCTCTAAATATTTCTATGGTTAATGTTTTTGATACATATCGTATGTGATTACGATGTGTATTTAAGTTGTGATGAATCATAATGTTAACGAATTAGTGAATTGAGTTTAGCAAGCATTTGATAGCTTTCCAATCATTTATGCGAGTCAATCTAAGTTAGTATGACGCGAAAATTTATTCCAAATACTAAACAATAATAAATATTAATTTTAAATCCATCGGCTCAAACACAATCTCGCCACATAAAAAGAAACCTATCAAAATGAGTCATAAATCAATTTTTAACCCATATAGGCTGAGTTGTTATATAGGTTAGTTATTTAGTAAATGAGTTATAAATAGATTTAGAATAGTAAATGCGAAAATAGTATGAATGTTAAATGAGTCATAAATAGGCATCAAGTTAAATATATACAAAAAGTCCAGTGACCATATTGAATAAATTAAAAATTAAAGGATCATATTGTAAATCGAGATAAAGTTCAATGAACAAATTGAACAAAATAAAAATTTAGAATTACATTATATATTTGGCCAAAGTTTATGAACTATTTTTGTCATTATCCAAAAAAAATTGTATTCAACTTTAACCCTTTTTCATACTAAAAGAAAATTAATAATATTTTCTGGTATTCTCATCAGGGTTGTGTGTAAATATAATTATAAAAATTGTGATGATATGTTTAT
This sequence comes from Eucalyptus decipiens, assembly GCA_014182575.1. Taxonomy (NCBI): domain Eukaryota; kingdom Viridiplantae; phylum Streptophyta; class Magnoliopsida; order Myrtales; family Myrtaceae; genus Eucalyptus; species Eucalyptus decipiens. The sequence continues at coordinate 4,608,209 of CM024616.1, read as the reverse complement.
AAGTTGTTTGCTTTTGTTGGTCGATATAACTTTGGTGCCGGGTTGAAATGGTACCTTTTCTTTTCAAGAAAAGTAAAGCAATGATTGGTACAATTAGGAATCGATTACATCGGTTTTATTTGGTCACAGCCCGATCTGCGGGTTGATTGATTTTTCTTTCCAAGTCTAATGATGTGAATGCTAGTAAACCGTTTCGGCTGGCTGAGTAGGTGCCCAGATTTCATTACCTACTTTCAACTCCCACACCCTCCTTTTTTTGGGTTCCTTTTTGTCTTCCGATGTACTTTTGTTTGTCCTTTCTATTTAATTATCAAAAATGCTTATCCCCATTTTCATGGTAGGAGGTTTAAAGAAAAGAATTAGTAAAAGCGCGTTTGATAATCATTTTATTTATGAGAATAATTTTTCATTAGAAATAGTTTTTTATTTTATTTTGCTCCCGATAATAATTTCTTAATAATAGAACGAGTTTAGTGATTGTAAAAAATTTATACTTCGGAGATAGAAATGTGTTTGTTAGGATTCTTAAATTTTCTTTTTGTTTCTTTTAATTTTTTAATATTTTTATTGCTTTTCTTTTTTATTTTTTATTTTTTATTTTTCCTTTTTCTCTTCTTCTCCCTCCTTCTTTGTGGTCGGAAACCAGCCGCCGTGGTTGGTGATCGATTGGGTGAGGTTCAGCGAGCTCTTTGGAGGCTCGCCTAGCCATGGCGAGCCTCGGCCTCGCTAGATCTAAGCGAGGCCGAGTCTCGCCGATGGCCAGGTGAGGCTCAACCTCACCCAGGCAATACGAGATTGGTCTTGCCCAGATCTGGTGAGGCTGAAGCTTGTCATGGCCAGGTGAGCCGAAAAAGAATGCTAGAGTGGGAGAGTTAGAGTCGAAAAGAGGATTCCTCACTTCTTTCTCTCATTCAAAACCATGCATGAGACTTTCATCTCGCATGGCTCTCACGTGATAAAAGAAAGAAGATTAGAAGTAGAAGGCGCTTTGGTGGAATTCTTGCGAACAGAAAAAAAAAAAAATTACAGTAAGTTTGATAATGATTGAGTGACATTGCTTTTTCGGCCTAACCCGGGAATCCCTTAGATTTGATGCAAGAAAACTACCCTATGATGGATTGTATGATCATTGGATTTATACCAATGACCCAAGAAAGAAAAACTTGAGCAAAAAGTTTAGAAATCAAATGGAAACTTTATATAAAGGATCCATTACTCTAGATGTATTCGAAAAATGAACTAGATTGTGTAATGATGAAAATAAAAAAGAATACTTGCCTAAAATATATGATCCTTTTTTGAATGGGCCCTATTGTGGAAGGGTCAAATTTTTTTTTATCCCCAGTCCTAATAAAATTTCCATAAAAAATTGCATCGAGACAAGTTGGATAAATAAGATTCATGGTATACTTTTTACTATTGATCAGGAAAAATTTGAAGAAAAAAATAGATGCATTTGATAAAAATTCATTATCACAAAAAAACAAAACTTTCTTTATTTCCATTTCTACTAAGAAAAGAAAGAAAAGGAAAAGTTGGGCTTGATTCTTGAAATTGTTCTTGGGAACACAAAACAACTTTTTTTCTACATTTTGATTCTGTTCTAAATTTATTTTCGGGAACAAAAATTTTGTTAAACATATTTCTATTCTTTTTTTGTTCTGGAGAGCAAAAAAATAGAATCAATTGTTTTAGGCATGGTTATCAAACAGAGCCTAAGTGTGAAAGGTTGCTAATCAAGAGAAATAAAAAATTAAAAAAAAAAAAAAAAATCACTAGAGTTTGCTCCGATGGCCACCCTTCCAACTTGGAAGGGGGAGGTGGGGGGTTCGAATCCCCACCTTCTCAAGGGGGTTGGGGTGGGGAAAATTTCGTTTGAGGAGTGGGTTTCGACTCTCACGCCCTGCGATGAGGTAATGTAAAAGTCGAGAATGAGAGTTAGAGTAGAATGAGACCAAAAAAAAAAAAAAAAAAAGAGGAATAAAAAAGGTGTGGAGGGCCATGGTGATGGGTCATGTGCTAACTTCCCTTCAGATATAGTCGGTGGTCTCCGTTGGGCCTATTGGGCTTACAGTGGTTGTGAGCACCTATAAGGTGTTCTAGGCCAGATCCTGGATATAAAAAAAAAGAAAAAAAAAGAAGACAATTCAATAGAAGAGTTGCTCAATTAGAATAAATAATAAAATGTTGATAAGTAACTGAATGGGAGATGGCAATCCAAGACTAGTTCATAACTTAATCTGACAAAGGTTGGTAATCACTTTAATTTAATATTGTAATTCATCTGATGATTAGTAAATATAAAGTTTTGGTAATTCTGAAAATAAACATTGGTAAGTTAGTAAACAAAATTGTTAACTCTTAATATATGCAAGGAGTTGGTAATTTCTATTGATAAGTTATGAACATTTTAGCCAGAAAAAAGTTACCCATCATTTTTATTTAACGCTAGTTTTTTGACTTATCAATTCTTATTGTAGTTTACCAGCAGGCAACAATGGAAACAAATTCATATGTTTCGATACGGAACAATGCAATTTTGCTTCCATACATAGAGAAGATATCATCACATGTGCAGCTTATTTTTAAAAGATTAAAATTAAGAAACTTACGATAAGTCCAATGAAGGAACTTACGATGTAAAATATTTATGTAGAGTTTAACATTCAAATTGTTAGTTCACACATTTATCCTTGCATATATATAAATCGACATCATTTTTTAAAGGATCAATACCCTGAAAAATCTAAACAGGTACACACACCTATGACAAATTTACCATAAACTAATTTTTTCACCATTAAAAACTCTAAACTAGTACACTATTAACAAATTTACCTCAAATTGGTATACTTGTAACAAATTTACCCTATATTAGTTTTTGTTAAATTTTACTATCAAATTATTAAGTTGAATAACACATGACAGTTGACTAGTGTACAAATTTATGATTTTATTCTCCATTTGTTGCAGTTATGCAATTTTTGTCATATTTTATGGTATTAATCTAATTTAACAGATGATATATTAGTTACAAATGTACCGTTTGGGGTTTTTTGCAGTCTAATAACTTAGTTTAAGGTAAATTTATCACAAATATACCGGTTTATGGCTTTTTATAATCAATCGGGATAGATTTGTCACGAGTGTACCTGTTTGAGATTTTTCAGGCTATTAACCATTTTTCAAAAAGGAAGAATAGGAAAATTTCCTTAAGAGTAGGAAGTGTCTCCTCACCTAATATAATTATATAGATATAAAACTAAGGGTTGCATTTATTTCATTCAAAATTTTATGATAAAAATTTTTTTTTATTGTAAATCATTTTTAGGAAAATACTTACTTTTCAGAAGAAGTATACCCTAAGTGTCAAAATTTGGTGCGGGTGAACACATAAATACCAAAACTTCTCAAATGTGCACTCAAATGCCACTTCTATTTTTTTTTTTTTTTTTGAAAATAAAACACATAAGTGTCAATTTTGACAAGACTTGCTAGAAAACCCACGTGGTGTGGTCTACGTGGCTTGCTGAAATGTCCATTTAGCATCTTTGTCATAAAACAACGTTGTTTTGCTCCCAAATTTGATTTTTAATATAAATATTAATTAAATTGAATTTGACAAGTTGGATTAAATAAAAAGGGAATTAGATCTAGGGCCATGGAGACCCTCGCTGTTGTTGGCCCACCATCGCCGGAAAGGATCGATGAAGGTGGGGTGAGGGTCAGTTCACGACCCCGCATTTAATTCCTTTTTTAATATAATTTTTTAAATTTAATTGAATTAATATTTATATTAAAAATCTAATGTAGACCAAAACAACATTGTTTTGGGCTTATTTAGCCAAGTTAGTGCCACATGGATAATTTTTTTTTTTTTTAAAGAATTGCCACATAAGTTAAAAATCTTATGGAAAAAAGTTATGTCAGCTATTTGGTCTGAAATTCTCACCGTTAGCACTCAAGTATTCCTTTCTTCTCCTTAGTTAGCACTTAAATGTACATTTTGTAAGTTTTGACACTTATTTGTCCACCCGTATCAAGTTTTGGCATATGCGTTTCTGTGCCTTCTTAGTTTTTATTTTTTTGGTAGTTTAGGGAAAGTAATTCATTCCTTTTTCTTTTTTCTTTTTTAATAAAGTAATATTATTTCCATGGAAATACAAAAGAGAAACCAAGATAAATCTGAGACAAAACAAGCTCTAGATAATAAAAGGAATGACTAGAACAAGATTAGAAGTCATTGCTCAAAGAGCAGATCTGAGATTTGGAGTGAAACCATGATGAAGCTTCTCGATCTCCTTTGAAATTGGATTTGTACACCAATGAATCCCGAAGGAAGCGAAAACTCGAAATCACATGCGCAAAATCCCTAAATCTTGGTTAGATCAAGATAGAAATCTACCCAAAACTGAATAGAGAATCTTCTAGATTTGGAATAGATTAGAAGAGGAAAGCTCCACAAAACCATAGGAAAACAACAAAAAGATAATAGAGAACCAAAGTAGTCAAAGAAAAAGGAAGAGGAGTGGAGGGATCGAGCTCAAAGCCTCCTCTCCATAGAGGTTGAAAAAGAAAGTCGTGTGAAAATTAGAGAAGGGTTCCTTCTTGTTAAAAGGTAAGTCATTTTCTCCCTAACTAAGCTTGTCATTTTCAGTGATTGGTTTTCCCTCGTCTAAGCACTGTAAAGAAGGAAAATATTTTTTCAAAAACAGTAATCCTTCAAACAAATGGACCCTCCAATCTCGTGTATTTCACCCGATCCCCTTAAGAATTGGAAGTGGCTCTTCTCCTCTTTTGATCTTCTGCTTCATAATATCAACAGAGGAATCAATCTGATTCTTACCCGGTGGCGCAATCTAGCACAACAATCATTAATCAATAGCAAAGGAGGAATTGGGGATATATATGTATATATAAAAGCTGTCTTTATTCATGATGAAGTCAATTCTAAATCAAAAGAACCAACTCAAACATATTCAACTAAGGCCAGTGAAATTGTAGCTTATAATCACCATCGCTTTTGATGTAGAGATATGAGCCGTCCCTGTTAATGCGCCAATAGCACTTCTGGTCGCCGCATCTTTTGGCGTCCCTCAGCTCGTAGAACACCTGAAAATCTCCATGGGAGCTAGCCCAGCTCATGTCGCACCAGTACTCGGCCCCGTGCCCAAAGTCGAAGCCCCAATCAAAAGCCGCTCTAGATTCCAACACCCGAGTGCCCAAATCGGTCTCCTTCGACCGGCAATGTGCGGTGAGATTTGTGTCGTCCCCAGGCTGTTTATGACATAAACACGGAAGGCGGTCACCATTTGAATCTTGAGAAGGGTCAGGTCCAGGAGTAGGAGAAAATTTGTATTGAGTGTTCTCATTCTCTTCTTTATTCCTTTTTCCCCGAACTTTGCTGGTGATGGAGAAGATACAAGACCCACGTTTTACACTGCTATTAACAGAGTTGTCATTCGGTGATTGTCTTTTACGTAGTGACCATAAATGCAAAATCTCTACTTTTGTCATTCCATCGTAGAGTTGTCATTCGGTGATTGTCTTTTACGCAATGACCATAAATGCAAAATCTCTACTTTTGTCATTCCATCGTAGGTAAGCTGTTTTCCTTTTCAAGATTTTTTTTGCCATTTTTTTCCTTTCCAATACTTTTCTTGGGCTATGACAAAAAAAGAGTTTTTTGGACCAAGTTTTTTTCCATTTCAAAGACCTTTTCAAGATTGATTGTGCAAAAAATGTATCACACTTGCCTTGTACAAAAATGGGAAAAATAACCAAAAAGTTTTAAATCTACTTGTATGGAAAAGTGTCGATCATAAATATATTGCATTGTTGCCTATTTAATCTTAAATATTTTAATGATATCAATTTAGTCCTAAAACTTTTAATTTAATATCAATTTAATCATTTCGAATAATTTCGATCGAATATTACTAACATGAATGTTGACTTATTTTTGTGACACTATCGGTGTTTACGTAAATTTTTATAATAATATTTTGATTTATTATTCTTTTTTATTCTCCTTCCTTTTCTCTTCCCTTGAGTGATAGCCAGCCACTAGCCATGGCTAGGCTGGCCTAACCTAGGCGGGGTAGCTCTTGCAAGGGCTCCTCACTAGTGAGGTTGGCCTTATCCTAGGTCAAGGCAACCTTGCCTTTTCCAAATTTGGTGAGAGGAGCCCTCGCCAGCTTGTCTTTTCAATGGTCGATGGCCACCATCGCCTAGAGGAAGAAGAAATAAAGGAGATATAAAAAAATAATAATAAAATCACTGCTTTGGCCGCGATGGTTTGAGCTCTCTTCCTCTCACGAAGATGAAGAGTTCGAATCCCTCACTATCGCTTAGGATTGTGATGTCAAGGTGGTAGGTCTTCTAGAAACCTAGTCAATGCAAAACTTTTCTAATACTTTTAGTTGTAAGACTTTGCATTTGACTAACTTTATCTTAAATTTTTTGACAATTTACTAATAAAGTGGTCAATTTGTGACATTCGGGTCATTGCTTAGCAAAACCGTGTGTCACCAAGTTGGCCACCATACCAGGGTTTTTCAATAGGGTGTATCAAGGAATATTTCAAATAAAGAAATAAAGTATTTTAAAAATAAAATAGAAAAGTACATAATTTGAATTTTGGCTTCCAAAGGAGGCTTAGCTAACGGCGGCTCGTGGCCCACGATGGAGACTCGGCGTGGACGGGTCGCTGTGGTGGCGGGCAGCTGAGGGTGGTAGGTCGCCGTCGGTCGGAGCTCCGGCGAGGGGGCAGCAGACGCGCGGCAAGGGGGAAGCTGGAGTAGCTGCAGGGGACGGGCGCCGGACGGTCGCAGACGGGCGAGCGGTGGGGCGGGCTGCAGCGGCGTCGACGCTCGGGCAGAGGACAGGAGTGGCGATGGCGGACGCGGCTAGCTGCTATGGCGTCGGCGCTCGGGCTGAGGCAGACGGGCGACGACCGGCTCGGGATCTGCTGGCGTCGGGGGCAGCGATTCGGATTGCAGGCGGAGAGCGGCGAGAACAGGGGGCGGCGCTCAGGCAGAGGGGCGGCAACCGGCGCGGCGGAGCGGGGCTGCTGGCGGTGCTGCCGGCGGAGACAGCGGCTGCGGCAGCGTCGCGGCTTCTAGGCAGAAGCAGCGACGCGAGTACGCGGGCGATGGAGGGTTCCGGCGGCAGGCGGGACAGCGGCCGGCTCGAGTGGGCTGGCAGAGCGGCTGCTGTGGTGCGGGCGCGGTGGTGCGAGCGCGGCAGCACGGGCGCGGCGGTCGGCGCAGGCGCTCAAGGACGGAGGCCGGCGGTTGGCGAGGACGCCCGCTCGAAGAAGACGACTGTTTGCTCTTTTCTTTTCCTTCTGCCTGCCGCACGTCCTTTCACGCGTCCCTCTCTCTCTCTGCTGCTGTACTTTCAGCGTCCCTTTTAGCTGACTTTGACTTTTCTCCACAAAAGCATTTTTTTTTTCTGTTGTTTCGAAAGAACGAAGAAAAGCCTCCATTTTTTATAGTGTAACAACCTTTTTATAGGTGAGTGGATTAGGGCTTTATTTCAATCTTCAAATCAACATCCACGTAGATCACCTCCCGAATGCAATATTCTCCACAGATTTTATTACATATTATTAAGGATTCAAGATTGCAATGAGATTTTTCTCAAATTTCTAATCTTGCAAAGATGAGCTTGCAATATCTCTTTGTCATACTTGCTCTATCCGAGGATATTCAAAAATCCACCGTCATATATCCGAAAAATATCAAATCTCTATTTTTCACAAGATAATTTTTGGTCATCAAAAAAATAACGAGCTCGAGCTAGTTTGCTCTCTTGTGGGCTTAGTCCTACTTGTCAAATTAAAGCTCAAAACTATCAATTCAAACTCATATGTTACTAGTCCGATGCAAATGCAAATAAATAAATAAATAATGCTCCTAAAACTATATGCTACACAATTTAATTCTAATATTTTTTAAAATTAATCCCTAATTTTTATGCAATAGATAAATGATTAGGTCACCAAAATTAAGGTATCAACACAAACAATCTTTTGAACTGATATAGGCAACTAAATGTTTGTATCTTTTCTCAGGTTTATAAAGGATTGCTGGTGGTAGGAACTGTTACTATACATTTTACTCAGTGGATGGTCTGTTTACATTGAGATATTTAACTTGCTACGCTATGGAATAAGTGCGTGATTTGGGAATGCCGTCAATCCTTAGGACGACAATGCCCCGAGTGGTAGTAGGGATGCCTAGAGGGCTAATTGGGTTCCTCTAGATGCTTGAGGGTGTAACACAGTTCTCCCAAATGTCCTCGCAATGCTAGATGAGTGCGAGATGCCCGAGAGTAACGGGAATGCCCGGGGGTAACGAGACTCCCCAGAAGATGATGGTAGTCAATTCACAGTAAAGATGATCAATTGCAATTTCATATTTTATTCAAGCATTATTTAGTTACTAACTTAGAGGAAATGTTTTCTATTTACTATCCTAAATTTAAGAAAAGTTCTCAGGCAAGTTGATATCACAATGATCTTTTGTCCTTTACATATAAACTTCCTTGTATGTGCTATTATTGACTTACGTGGTACAGACAGGTTAGTAGTTTGCTTGCTGAACTTTGTGTTCACTCATGGTTGATCATTATTTCCCAAATCAATAGTATTTTGAGAAGACTAGGCCAAATCACGTACTGTGGGTGGAGAAGATGACATAGTGCATACTTAATATTTAGTTCGGGATGATGCAACAGCTAGAGCTTTTAGGTGTAGTATGGAGTAGCAATACATTTTGCTTGTCCCCTAGTGTACCTCGACACCTAAAATATATAAAGAAGAAATGAAATGAGATTGTTGGGTTTGCATTTTTGCGTGTGCTCCTTTAAATTTTTATAAGTAAAAAAAAAACTTTAGTAAATGCGTTAACCATGATGTAGTAGAGATATCACAAATTTTGATTGGTAATTGCTAACGTGGATATCTATCATTCTATGCAATACAACCAATATTGACATTGACAATTTTTTGGATTTTATTTTTTCCGTTCTTTTCTTCTATTTTTTTCCCTCTTCCTCCGCCGGTCGTAAGGCCTCGGCAACATCCGGCAACAACTGGTGTTCTATTCTTTTCTTCTACTTTATCCCTCTTCCTCCGCCGGTCATAAGGCCTCGACAACATCGGGCAACAGCTGGTTTTCCGTTCTTTTCTTCTACTTTTTTCCCTCTTCCTCCGCCGGTCGTAACGCCTCAGCAACATTTGGCAAGAGCTAGAAGTCAACCTTCTTTGTTTTTTTATTTTTTTTTGTCGGTCCTACTTTACTCCAATTCTAATTCTCGTTTTCAGATTTTTGCCCTACTTCCTTACGGGATGTGGGAGTCAAAACCTACACTTGAAACTAATTCGTCGTTACCCCAACCCTTGAGAATGTGGGGATTCAAACCCCTTATCTTCCCCTTCCGTGTTGGAAGGGTGGCCATGGGGCAAACTCTAGTAGTTACCATTAAGGTTAACTCATCATAATATGAATACAGGAATTCAAACGTTGCTAGTAATTACGTAACGCGGACAAAATCCATTATATAAAAAAGACAGAATTCTAGCCTACGAGGCAATGGAGAACACCGCCCATTAAATGACGACCGAATAGAAGACCATTCGTGAAGACTTCAATTTAAGAAAGAGAAATGGAAACACCGGGTCAAGCGCTCGTTCACGATCCGATTTTGAAAAATTCAATCATCCTGAAAACAAATACCAAAGACTTGCCAGATGCTTTTGAGATACTCCGATCGAAGTGCTTGCTGTTCCAACGATTCCACGAATGGATATTCTCTCCCTTGCCCCTCCACAAAGAGCAGAGGACAAAATTTTCGACGCCTGCTTTGTTTTTCCTTTGCAAGAAAATTTTGACCTTTCTTCTGGCGCACGGAAGATTCCTTTGTATCGTTCCTCGTTTACACAAGCATATACCCGTCGATGCCGATGCAGACTTGGGCCAGGTCAAGATGCGTAACTCATTCCAGATTTAGAACCATGGAGACTAATTTCGCAACCCGCGTGAAGAATAGAACCGGTCAGAACATAGAAAACACCACCTGGTTCAATCATCTTATTACGCGTAAGGGACTCGGTTTTGTTGTACATCTGTAAGAATGGAATGATTAGACGCTTACGGTGCGTCAGATATTACACTCCTGCCCTTTAAATGTTCGTTCTGCTGTTACATGAAACGGGGTGCACTAAAAAAAAAAAAAACGGGGTGCATGTGCACAACGAGGGTTCTAATGGCTTGAGCAGAATAAGGCCTGAGCAATTTTCTTGAGTCAATTAGGATTCGAGCACGTAGTTTACGGCGGTGGTAGTGAGTATCGAATGTCTACTAAGCCAAAAAAAAAATAAAAATTGCGTGTTCGAATATCAAAGACAGTTGGAATTCTACATCTCTTTAAATACTCGACTAATCCCGTGGTCCATTGTTGAGATTACAAGTTGTCGAGTACAGACCCCAAGAGGCGCTGTCCACGGACATCACACAGCCTGCTGTAGAGATTGAATGTTGACTTTATGAAAGAGTCAAGCGATGATTAAGGGCACCTTTGATAACATTTCGTTTAAAAATCATTCAAAGGAATAAAAATAGTAAAAATTATTTCTGTTCCGGAGAACAATTTTTGAATAAAAAACGCATTTGGTAAACTTATTTCGAGAATAAAAAATGAACAAAAACACGTTTGGTAAATTTGTGTTCTTTTTTTGTTTTTTTTTTTTTTTTTTTTCTTTTTTCTTTTTTTCTTCTTTTGGCTGGTCGCCGGCCTTGGCCATGGCCGGCGACCGGCCGACGAGGGTCGGCAGCCTCGCCCGGCCACGGCAAGGCTCGCCGTGGTTGGGTGAGGCTCAACCTCGCTTTGGTTGGGCGAGCTTAGTCTCGCCTTGGTCGGGGAGCTCGGGCTCGCCCGGATCTGGCGAGCCCAAGCTCGCCTAGCCATCGGCAAGGCTCGGCCTCACCAAGCCACCGCTGGCCGGCGAGCCTCACCGGTGGCTGGGCGAGCTCGAGCTCGAAGAATTTGGGCAAGCCCGAGCCTTGCTAGGGGCCGGCGATGCTTGGCCTCGTCGGGGGGGCCGACATTCCGACGAGGTCGCCAGCCCTCGACGGCCGGTCGCCAGCCATGGCTAAGACCGGCGACCAGCCAAAGAAAAAAAGAAAAGAAAAGAAAAAAAAAAAAGAAGAAAAAAAGAGAGAGAGAGAAAATTTGTTCTTAAAAATTGTTTTGAAACAAGAAACATGTTTTTCTTGTTTCTTGTTTACATTCCAAATGTGTTCCTAGGAACAAAATAATAGATTTGGAATAAAAACGCAATTGTTTGCGTTTTTGTTCTTTTTTTGTTCCCTGAAAAAAAAAAACAGAAATTTTATTCATAAAAAGAAATAAAGAACATTAACAAATAGCCCAGGCCAAACTTGTGGACATACTATTTATTGCAATGTTCTGAGAACAACGTTTCGGTTCATCTCCTTACCCAAAAAAAAAACGTTTCGGTTCATCTGGTTTCCTCCTCTTTGCCGGCAAAACAACCGCACTGGTGGATTTTCTCTGTTAGTGCTTCTTCAGAAGATGCGACCCTACTGTAGCGCGATGATGGAAAAGCTTGAACGTAAGGGTAAAAACAAAACGAGGCATTTCTTCCTTATTGCACTGGTCACAGTCCTAGCGGTTGCTCTTCTGGTTCTTCTTGCACTGGTCGCAGTCCTAGTGGTTGTGCTTATCAAGTGGAAGAAAAGAAGCGCAAAGCACAATCTGGATGAGTCGCCTGCTACTACAGACGACTTGCCAACAGCTGCACTGAGGCAAGGGATCGATTACGAGGTGTTCTAGAGTTTTAGAGGACCTGACACTCGCAAAAGCTTCACCGATTGCCTGTACCAGGACCTGGTTCATTCTGGGATTCGCACCTTCAGAGATGCGGAAGAGCTCCAAGTTGGAGACAGCATTGGTGACGAACTTCTTCAAGTGATAAAAAATTCGAGGATCTGCATACCCGTTTTGTCCAAGAATTATGCTAATAGCGAATGGTGCCTGATGGAGCTTGCACAGATGGTGAAAAGCAAGAGATCATTGGCCCAGCGACAGATATTTCTCATCTTTTATGACGTGGAACCCTCTGATGTTAAGCTCAAGACTAATACATATGAGAGAGCTCTCTCTCAACACGAGAAAAAGTACGGCTCTAGAACAGTCCTGGAATGGAGGGAGGCTCTTATGGAAGTATCTAAGCTGAAAGCATGGGAAGTAAAATCTACAGGGTAATTCCTAAACGACACTTGTTTAGCATTTTTATTAGCGACAGGCCTGCTATCTTTCATAATTTTGTGTCACTGCATTATACGACTGATGGTTCTGGAAATTCAGACTTGCTTTTAGTTTTAGCCTATGTTAAGTCAAAGCTGTCGATAGCAACATCTTTTTAACGACCAAACTCCATATTAGCCTCTTGCAACTGTAATTTCATCCACCATCGTAACAAGAAATCATTCAGAGCGATGGATTTATATCAAGATCTGGAAAGAGTAGTTCAGGGGTTTACTTTGACACAACTCAACACAGCATGTTTTGGGCAGAATGATAGGGACAAATGACGGAACTAATGTACCTTGATATGTTTCAATGACTAAATAGATTATACCCCTTTCTGATTTATTACTCCGTTACAAATTTCATGTTTGTTGCAGACATGGAGAACTCATAAAGTCGATTGTTCAGAAGGTTTTGATTGAATTGAAGAACAATACTCTAAATGTGAGTGACCATATGGTGGGAATTGATGATCCCGTTGAACAAGTAACCAGGTTCCTAGAGGTTGGTCCAGTGGGTGTACGCAATGTTGGAATTTGTGGAATGGGAGGGATTGGCAAGACAACTCTAGCCAAGGTTGTCTACAATCGCCTTTCTTCTCATTTCGAGAGTTGCAGTTTCATCGCCGATGTCCGAGAAACAGCGAAAGCCCATGGTCTTCCAACTTTACAGAAACAACTAGCACGTGACATCCTCAGTTTTGACTGCGTAGGACCTCTTAACGTTGACGAAGGGATCAACGTGATCAGAGAAAGGTTTCAGAATAAGAGAGTTCTCATTCTTCTTGACGATGTTGACCACAGGGATCAACTCAAGGCACTAGCGGGAAAACATGATTGGTTTGGTTCAGGAAGTAGGATTCTTGTTACGACGAGAGAAAGGAGTGTCTTCAGTGCTAGAAGGGAAGGTACCTCTGAAGTTCCAGATCACTATGAAGGTGACTGGATTTATGAAGTTGCCGAATTAAAGAGTGCACAAGCCTTGCAACTATTCAGCAGACACGCCTTCAGAACAAACTCTCCTCCAGGAGACTACATGGCTCTGTCAAAAAAGGTAGTCCTCACCACTGGAGGGCTCCCTTTGGCAATTGAGGTCATAGGTTCCTTTTTGTGCGGCAAAAGCAAGGCAGTATGGGAAGGTACTTTGGAAAGGTTGAAAGATGTCCCACATAAGGAAGTTGAGAAGAAACTGATGATAAGTTATGACGCATTGGAATATGAACAACAACAAATATTTCTCGATATTGCATGTTTCTTTAACAAAAGGAATATAACAAATGCTTTTTATATGTGGGATGACTCTGGATTTTGTCCAGAGTATGGTTTAGAAGTCCTTCTCCTAATGTCTCTAGTTAAAATTGGAGATAATGATGAGTTATCCATGCATGATCAACTTAGAGACCTTGGTAGGGAGATAGTTCGCCGTGAGAATCGTAAAGATCCCGGGAGGCGTAGTAGGTTGTGGAATGACAGGGAAGCACTAGATGTGCTGAAAAGTAAGAAGGTAAAATTTTGACTTCATCACTACTTCTGTTTGCTGAAAAAGCTACTCGTATGCCTTCCTTAACCTTGATTTCTCTTTGATACGAGGCATGTTCTATGTTCACAGGGAACAGATGAAGTTGAAGCACTTGTTTTGAACTATTATACTAACGGTTCTGATACTGCCTTAAAGAACCAGAGCTTTACTTGTGAAGAATTTTCAAGCCTCTCAGAGCTAAGATACCTCCAATTGCATAGCGCGGACCTTGTTGGAGACTTTGAGCATCATTTCTCAAAACTAAGATGGCTTTCTTGGAAAAATTGTCCTCCAGATTTTCCAGCTACCAATTTTCATCCAAGAAATCTAGTGGTTCTTGACCTGTCATGGAGCAAAATAACACACAAATGGAAAGGCTGGAAGCAGATTGAGGTAACTCGAGTTCAGGAGTAGATTCTGTGTCTATATTTTTGTTATGTTTCATGCACCTCTCTCCCTTCATCCATTTAAAATAAAGTTTCTATCCAGATGGCCAAGAAACTGAAAGTTCTGAACCTTTCCCACTGCAACAAGTTGACCAAAACTCCAGAGTTATCAGCCTATGGAAGCCTGCAAAGATTGATTCTCGAAGGGTGTTTGCGTTTGTTTCATATTGATCCGTCAATTATTCACTTGAGGTGCCTCACTCATTTGAATGTCCGAGGATGTTATTATCTGAAACACAACATCTGGCATAACATAAGTTTCCTGGAGGATCTTGAAGAGCTCATCACGGATGTACCTTCTCAGAAAGCTGATCCTGTGTTGCAAAGGACAGAGAATCTAGATACTTTAATTGCTACCCGTTGGAATTCAAGAGTATCAACGATCTCTCAAGTGCATCACAAGATCAACCCAAGATGGTACACATCAAAGTGTCCTCTCCATCAACTGTCAAACAATTCCACATACCCAAGTAAGTATCAGAACTTAGCATCAATTTTAGGGCATCATATGATGAAGAAAAACAACTATGGGATGAAGATTAGCATGATTTAATTGCCTACTAGGCATATTAATCCCTGAAAGTTTACTGCAGGCACAGGAATGACTCAGTCTAGAGATTCGACAGCAGTGGAAGCAGAACACAAAGATTTGGCTTCAAACCAACTAGAGTGGGTGGAGAGACTTCCAGAATCAGTGGGGTATTTGGAATCACTGGTTGAGCTGGACTTATCAAGCACAGGAATTACTGAATTACCTGATTCGATAGGTAATCTGAAGAATTTGAAAGTTCTGAGAATTGATGGAAGTTGCATAAGAAAGTTACCTGATGCTATAGGAGAGGCAGAGAAACTCGAGGAACTACATGCCTTAAAAAGTGAGAGGTTAGAGGAAGTTCCTAGTAATTTTGTGTGCCTTCCCTGCTTGAGAATCTTGAGATTATCAAGAACTGCCATAACTAGAATACCAAAACTTCCAGCAAGCCTAACCAGTCTACAAATTGAATCTCGATCAACTAGCACTATCCCTGATCTGTCGAACCTCGTCAACTTAAGAGACTTGGACTTGGATTTGAGGATATTTTCCTCTAGAGACCCATCTCACCTTCTACAAACTCCCGGCCCCAGTTGGATTGGGAACTTATCCAAATTGGAGCACTTAAAATTGTCCCTTTCAAATATCATCTCTCTGCCTTCATCTTTAGGCTCACTTTCAGGTCTCAAGAAACTTGAGCTCCTGTCCTGTGTAAACCTCATGTCCCTGCCACTGCTTCCCACTAGTTTGACAGAGTTATCCATCCGAAATTGTATTTCAATAATAACATTACCGACAGTTTCAAATTTGGATAACTTGTTGCTATTTGCTCTTGCCGAGACACAGGTAACTGAGATCGAGGGATTTCGGGGCCTAGTATCACTCAAACATTTGGATATACAAAGGTGCAAAATAGAAAATCTCGATGGGCTCCAACAATTGCAAAATTTATCCATACTGAAGGTTTCGACCTGTGAGTTCCTCCAGAGACTGCCTGATCTGTCAAACTTGCTGAAATTAAGGCAGTTGAGGCTACTTCAATGCACAAACATGTTTGAGATTCGAGGTCTTGAAGAATTAGAATGCTTGGAAGAGTTGTGGATTCAACATTGCATTTCCTTGCAAAGATTGCCAAACCTATCAAACTTGAAGAAGCTGAAAGTTTTGAATGTATACAAATGTGAGAAGATTCACAGCATTCGTGGAGTAGAGGAATTGAATTCCCTGAAGGATCTAACTGTGTATGGATGTGAGGCAGAATCTTCGCCTAATGTGTGTCTTGCAAAGAAGAGAGTTCTCCAACAGCATTGGCAAGTCGGGGCTTTTCAAGAATCTGAGTTGGCGATAGCATGAACTCCAAAGGGATCTCAGTTAACGAGGCTATTCGGTACCTTACATGTACTTTCTTGCCCTCGCCCTTGGTGAGCGTTGTTTTTTTTTTTTTTTTTTATCTTCAATTAATTGTAACAGTCTTGCGTACAGTTTTTAAAAGTTAACTAAATGCTAGACCTAGAAAAGTCCGGTTCTCATTTTGAGAATGAATTAAACTAACTCAGATAAGGAGTTTGCATGACATAGGATGGGTTGGGTATCTCCCTGTGGATCCCAGCTTCCCACATTTGAACTCGAAATCCACCTTGTCTCTTTTCAACACAGAATGGACTGTGAGTCCATAAATTTTGCGTTACCGTGCTTTTTAAAAAAAAAATTAAAATCTATGTGAACAAGAAAAATTCAGTATACCTACTAACTACTGACAAATTTGACATACGAAGTAACTAAAAGAGTAGCGTACTTCTCATTTGTTAATGGGAACAAATCAGCAAAACACAATTCAAAACATGACACCAAGAGAGATAAAAGTAGAGCAAAACTACTTGAATTCGATTTCAAAGTTTCTCAAGTTCATTTTTTCTATCCTCGAGCTCGATTTAAGTCAAATTTGGCTCAAGTGCAGTACATGATGACTAACATAAAGATACTTGATCATAGGAATAAAATGCTGAATGCTCTTAACATTCGCAACATTGTTTCACAACTAAGGATATTCTAGGTTTCTTTACCAGATCTTATCAATCTTGTTTAGTGAGATGTACACATTTAAGAAAATAAGTCAGATGGCTAACATCAAAAACAGAACTCGGGTGGCTAATAACTACTGATATTCTGGTAACTTGACATGGATTAGATAAAATGAGGGGTTAGGGTTTTTATGTGCTGTTATATGGGATCCGAAAATTTTTTGCATAAAACTTTTACTTGCTAAATGTTACTTAACAATAAAACACAATAGTTACACAACCACCCATTTTTGCATCCAAAACGCGAACCATGGAATAAACCCCGAGTCTTTATTTGAGTGAGGGCCATAGCATTGACAGCGTCTTCTGTTTCATGTAATCTTCTTCTCCACTTTTCACATATACTAAGCAGATAGAGTTCGGAAACTTTGACATCTAGAAGAGAATCTGAATCCGGTTTCAGAAAGCTGTTTTTGTTTTCACTCTTTTCTACTAACACTATTTTTTCATTATGCATTTCTGTCAAAACGTGTTAAGAAGTCTTAATGAACTTTTTCAGGAACGAGAAGTTGTGAAGATATGCTTCTGTTGACATCAAAATTAAAATAGAGGCTATTCTTTTGGTATTCCGACTGTCCATGTTCTCATTTGAAATGAAGCACTGAAACGCAAACAAGATTTGCTCCATCTTATATCATTTCTGGAGACATTTTCTCTTGATTTCACTTGAAAATTATTTGGTGTCAAACATATTTTCTAAGCCATATTCATTCTCGATAAAATAAAAGGAACATTCATGAGAATATGCAGGAATTAAACAGGGTTTAAGACATTGGTTGGTGAATTCTCACCTGTTATTGACGAAGATATTAATTTTCAAGTACCTTATATCCCCTATAAATGCTGTCGAGAAAGGCAAGACAATAATTTGATTGAAATAAGACTTAAGAATTTAGAAAAAGATAATAATGTGCTAAAGAGTTGGGGGTCAAGGTACTTCAAACTTCGGAGACGGCCTATTCTATGTTCCATTCAATATTGTTCAATGGTTAAATAAAAGGAGATTTGACGGAGTTTTACTTTACATGCTCAGCCATTAAAGACATTAGCATTTTAAATTTGATTTTAGCTTTGAAATTTCAATAGTGCTTTTACAGTTTTCTTAATCTAAACAAAAGATGATATGTTGTCTGTCTATAAAAGATGATACACAAGGTAAAGGGCGCCCCACCACTAGTTAGGGGGCACGCCAGAACAAGCCACGATACTAGACCAGACCTACCATGAAACGCCACTCAATGTAAAAATTCCACATGACAGATACAATGATACAAGCAATGCCTCCATATAGTCCTTGTTAATATAATTACCAGAAAATTCCTTTGGTTTCCTGATGGAGTGGATGACTTCTCTTCTTCTGTCTCCAAGTCTCACTGGATCACATATGCTGATAGACAGGAGAGAATCTTGCAACTTTGTACCCACAATATGCCAACCGTAGAAAGTCATTCAAAAACATCTCCATGGTTGGCATAGTCCCAGCCAAATTATATTAAAATGATATACCTAACTTAAATTTGCAGAACATGGACCAGAAAAATTACTGCACCATCCCAGCATGTCTCGTTGGAACATTGGTTTCTCTCTTGTCAAAGTGAGCAGTTGAGTAGTCGATTTCATTTCTGAAACAGAGTGCTGAACTGATCTAACGCTGAATTTATACGGGAGTGATCTTTTCTATGTAAACAGTGAAAGAGGATGAGACCTCGCATTAGTCTGTTTATGAAGTATTTCTAGCAGGCAGTATTAATCCACAACATTAATCGATCCGAGCAAGGCCAGCTAAGTGAGTAATCACATCCTTGAGGCAAGAAAAATGAACTAAAAAGTTATCATGCAGTTCTGAGGCGCTAGCCTCATCCTTCTCCCACAGGGAAAGACCATCAGAGATGGCCTTCAAACCACTCTGCAGCAATTCAACACCCTTGCTGATCTCATCAGGAACCTTCCTCTTCTTGTTGGATCTATTTTCACAAATCATTTCTGTTTTTTTGTGCCTAGTAGCTTCCACATCAATATTTTGACTCTTTTGAGCTGTGACCTTAAGAATTAAAGCCTCTTTCCTCAGCATCCGAAGCTGCTCGGTGCATGGAAAAGTTTTAAGAAAGGCAACTTCCCTCTTGAGAAATTTCTTGAATTCAGACAAAAATATTTCCTCATTTGCCTCATTCCCTTGCGATAAATCATATGACAGAGCAGCATTTTGCAGCACAAATCTCCAAAGCTGATTGCAGGAGGTTCTCGCAGCAAAATGTCCAAATGCTTTAATTGCCAAATGCATGAGAGCCCAGTGCTATTCTCTGAGTAACATGTGATACAGCTCCCAAATAGCAGAGCTCTTCGGACAGCCATCTCTTTCTTCCATTTCTATATGGCCAAGTCCTGCCATGAAAAGAGCCAATTCAACTCTGCACTGGTAAAACTTGGCATCAGCTGCCAATGGCCTTGTGATAAACAGGTTTTGCAGCTTCTTGATGACTTCATCCATGTCATTACATGCATATAGATGTGTCATGTTAGAAACTATCGCCAGCATTTGACCCAAAAGCTTAAGGCAAATGTCACTTGCCACATGCTCTGGAGAACGGGTGCAGCTCTGCAGAATGTTGGCTAGGAACTTTAGTGTCTTCTCATCAATGTCAGATTCGGCAATCTGGCTAGAGAATGTAAGGAAGTTCATTCAGATTTCAATGAAAGTGACAATTGCTACTTAAACTGAATTCACCAGGTCAAAAGGTGTTGTTAGAGTTCAGTGATCATGCAGTGCTGGAAACAAATTGACAAAATTTGTGTTTTACTGTAAAAGGGAAAACCCTCATGAAATGAACTGAAAAGAATCTTCTATCGAATAAAAAAGTGAATAAAGTAACACAAAGCAAACATTTAACATTGAGCCCAGCAGAGGAAAATAGACGACCGGATTTTTCAGCAATGCAAAAACTTCTATCAAGTAATAAGAAAATATATGCATAGAGATGGAAAACTTTGCACACATAACTTTATAGTGGTTTTAATGGTTCGGTCTAGTGTAAGCCTATTCCACCGTCCCACGCAAATAGCCCCTTGGTTGAATTCCACTATTAAATCAACGAGAAACTACAGTAGTATTTAGTTGCTTATATTCAAGCTCTTCTCCACAAAGTCAATAGTGCTTATACACAAGCTTATAGGACTCACTATCTCGCATCAAAGTACAAACAAACACTCTACCGACACTTCTCAAATGATTACAATAGATAATGAAAATTCACGAAGTTTTCCATTTATCTCTCTTCAGCGCCTTGATCTTCTCTTTTCTACTCCTTCATATCCAAAACTTCCCCTTGGACAATATCAATCTCCAAACTAGCCATTGAACAATTGATGAGAAGATTAGGGTAACTATTAAGATAGAACAATAAGAGATCCCACGGGTTGGCTAACACTCTAAATAAGGTAAATTTGTTTATTCAAGGATGCCATGAGTGCAATAATTTTGAAATAACTTTTATGAAAAAATGGTTATTTGTATCGATTATAAAAAATTAATCTAACCAATTGGCTATACACCTTTTTATATGCCTATATACACTTTCCTTTTTTCAAAATAAAAATGTAAAATACATTATATGGATTTGCTGTTGTTTAGCTAGATGATTTGATTTTTTATAAAACCAATATCATTGGACTTGTTTTACGTGCCTAATGCATTTCGTGCACCGCTTGGAGCCTCTCCTGCACCCATACCCAGAGCCACAGCCATTGCGGCCTGTGCTGCCGCCGTCACCTCCTCATTCGCCACCACCTACGCCTATAAAAGGGCAGCTCATGAGGTCAGGAATTTCAGGATGCGTTTTCAGACCTCACGAGACATGCAATGTCTACGACTTCTAAGGAAGATGATCATCGTTGTACAGATCTACGCTAACCCCATTTCTGTTGCTTTCTTTGGGGGAAATAAAGTTCATTCGAGGGACTTCGAATATTAAAATCAAACTTGAGATGGAGCAAAGGACGTTGGTTTTGTAATCCTTTGACAGCAAACAGGAAAAGATTACGATAAAAAGGAAAAAAAAAAACATAAATAAAACGAAATTAAGCTGAGGAAAATTTTGATGATTGAATACTTATTTATTAATTTCTAGGCATACAGGGAATTGTGAATATTTTGGTAATAATTAAGTTAAAGAAAACTTTTGACCAGAAAAAAAGTTAAAGGAAACTATGCAAAATGGAAACCTAATGCCAATTTTGTCTATCTAGTAAAAAAAAAAAAAAAAAAAAGAGTGGATTTAGATATAGAGGAGATGGAAATAACCCCACCCTGGAAAATATTTTGCAATTTTCTCAATTTTCTAAAGATAATTTTACCTTGACTCGCTTATCGTGGGTTAGTATCCATTTATGTCTCTAACATTATCCATGAGAATTCCATCCCAATAACACTTTGAACAAGGGAAATTTCCAGCGACTATTTCTCATATGTTGTGACACAAATGGCAAGTTGCCCATGCCTATGAAAAAATTTCGTCGCTGATGTTGACCGGTGATCGGCTAAACCCAACATGCGACGAGTACTGTCTCTCTCTCTCTCTCTCTCTCTCTCTCGGACGGACCTAGACATGAAGAAAGAAAAAAAAAAACATGTTGCAGGTTTCTTTATTGATCCTCGTACTCGTTGACATAACCCTAGCTTGCATCCATATATATGCGAGCGATATACATGAAACCGCACGCGCCTTTGTTTCTCAATGAGGACCCGGAGGGCCCTTCACAACGATCCATTCGCCGCCCCTTTGGCCGAGCCATCACCACCCGAACGACCGCCACCCAGTAGACCACCAAAGCTGCGGCCACATCTGAAACGATAGCCACTCCCGCCGTCTCTTCTCCTGCCTATGCCGCCGCTGGTGCTGCCTCCTCCTCCGGTCCCAACACTGAAGCCGCCACCCCAGCTGTACCCATAGCCGAAGCCGCCTCGACCTACAGCATTGCCGATTTCTCCACCGCCCAAATTTGATTTTTAATATAAATATTAATTAAATTGAATTTGACAAGCTAGATTAAATAAAAAGGGAATTAGATCTAGAGCCATGGAGACCTTGCTGTCGCTGGCCCACCATCGCTGGAAAGGGTCGATGATGGTGGGGTGAGGGTCGGTTCATGGCCCTGATTTAATTCCTTTTTTAATATAATTTTTTAAATTTAATTGAATTAATATTTATATTAAAAATCAAATTTAGACCAAAATAACATTGTTTTGGGCTTATTTAGCCAAGTTAGTGCCACAAGGATAATTTTTTTTTAAGAATTGCCACATATGTTAAAAATCTTATGGAAAAAAGTTATGTTTGCTATTTGGTCTGAAATTCTCGTTGTTAGCACTCAAGTATTCCTTTCTTCTCCTTAGTTTAGCACTTAAATGTACCATTCGTAAGTTTTGACATTTATTTGTCCACCCATATCAAGTTTTGGCATATGCGTTTTTTGTGCCTTCTTAGTTTTTATTTGTTTGGTAGTTTAGGGAAAGTGATTCATTCCTTTTTCTTTTTTTCTTTTTTATCAAAGTAATATTATTTCCATGGAAATACAAAAGAGAAACCAAGATAAATCTTAGACAAAACAAGCTCTAGATAACAAAAGGAATAACTAGAACAAGATTAGAAGTCATTGCTCAAAGAGCATATTTGAGATTTGGAGTGAAACCATGATGAAGCTTCTCGATCTCCTTTGAAATTGGATTTGTACACCAATGAATCCTGAAGGAAGCGAAAACTCGAAATCACACACGCAAAATCCCTAAATCTAGGTTAGATCAATATAGAAATCTACCCAAAACTGAATAGAGAATCTTCTAGATTTGGAATAGATTAGAAGAGGAAAGCTCCACAAAACCAGAGGAAAACAACAAAAAGATAATAGAGAACCAAATTAGCCAAAGAAAAAGGAAGAGGAGGGGAGGGATCAAGCTCAAAGCCTCCTCTCCATAGAGGTTGAAAAATAAAGTTGTGTGAAAATTAGAAAAGGGTTCCTTCTTGTTAAAAGGTAAGTCATTTTCTCCCTAACTAAGTTTGTCGTTTTCAGTGATTGGTTTTCCCTCGTCTAAGCACTGAAAAGAAGGAAAATATTTTTTCAAAAATAGTAATCCTTCAAACAAATGGACCCTCCAATCTCGTGTATTTCACCCGATCCCCTTAAGAATTGGAAGTGTCTCTTCTCCTCTTTTGATCTTATGCTTTATGACATCAACAGAGGAATCAATCTGATTCTTACCCGGTGGCGCAATCTAGCACAGCAATCATTAATCGATAGCAAAGGAGGAATTGGGAAAAAAAGAAAAAAGAAAAAAAAAGCTAATGATGAAGTCAATTCTAAATAGAATCATAAGAACCAACTCAAACATATTCAACTAAGGCCAGTGAAATTGCAGCTTATAATCATCATCGCTTTTGATGTAGAGATATAAGTTGTTCTTGTTGATGCGCCAATAGCACTTCTGGTTGCCGCATCTTTTGGCGTCCTTCAGCTCGTAGAACACCTAAAAATCTCCATGGGAGTTGGCCCAGCTCATGTCGCACCAGTACTCAGCCTCGTGCCCAAAGTCGAAGTCCCAATCAAACGCCGCTCTAGATTCCAACACCCGAGTGCCCAGATCGGTCTCCTTCGACCAGCAATGTGCGGAGAGATTTGTGTCGTCCCCCAGGTTGTTTATGACGTAAACATGGAAGGCGGTCGCCATTTGAATCTTGAGAAGGGTCAGGGCCAGGAGTAGGAGAAATTTTGTATTGAGTGTTCTTATTGTGTGTTCTCATTCTCTTCTTTATTCCTTTTTCCCCAAACTTTGCTGGTCATGGAGAAGATACAAGACCCAGGTTTTACACTGTAATTAATAGAGTTGTCATTCGGTGATTGTCTTTTACATAGTGACCATAAATGCAGGATCTCTACTTTTGTCATTCCATCGTAGGTAAGCTGTTTTCCTTTTCAAGATTTTTTTTGCCATTTTTTTCCTTTCTGATACTTTTTTTGGGCTGTGACAAAAAAAGAGTTTTTTGGGCCAAGTTTTTTCCATTTCAAAGACCTTTTCAAGATTGATTGTGCAAAAAAATGTATCACACTTGCCTTGTACAACAATGAGAAAAATAACCAAAAAGTTTTAAATCTATTGTGTGGAAAAGTGTCAGAAAAATCATAAATATATTGCATTGTTGCCGATTTAATCTTAAATATATTAATGATGTCAATTTAGTCCTAAAACTTTTAATTTTAGTATCAATTCAGTCCTTTCAAATAATTTCGATCAGATATTGCTGACATGAATGTCAACTGATTTGCGTAGACTTTTTTAATAATATTTTAATAATAATTTGATTTTTTATTCTTCTTTTTTTCTCTCCTTCCTTTTCTCTTCCCTTGAGCAATAGCCAGCCACCAGCCATGGCCAGGCTAGCCTAACTTGGGCAGGGGCAGCTCCAACAAGGGCTCCTCACTAGTGAGGTCGGCCCAGGCCTAGGCTAGGGTAGCCTCACCTTCTCCAAATTTGGCGAGGAGAGTCCTCCGGAGCTTGTCCTTACGATGGCCGCCCACTGCCTAAAGGAAGGTGAAATAAAGGAGAGAAAAAAAGAAAAAAAATTAGTAAGTTCAAAAGTTTTAGAACTAAATTGACATCATTAAAAGGCCAATACAACAGGTTTAGGACTTTTCTAACACTTTTCCCCTAATTGTACGAATGCCAATTTAGTTGTAAGACTTTCCATTTGGCAAACTTTATCCTAATTTTTTTTAACAACTTACTAATAAAGTGGTCAATTTGTCACATCCGGGTCATTGCTAAGCAGAATAGTGTGCCCTTGAGTGCCTAGCTCATAATCACTGCGTCACCAAGTTGGCCACCATACAGCACCACCGTTGCACCAACTCGCCGTGTGATGCCGCACCATCTTGTTGTGCCTCCGTGGCACCACCTCGCCGCCGTGTCACCGTCTCCGCCCCGCTAGCCTCATCACAACACCTCACTAGAGTGCCACGCCACATCATTGCGCCCCCTCAGCGCAGCTCACCACCCACGTAGGCCCGTCATGCCACCAATGCGTGGCTCAACGCGCCACTCGGCCTAGTCGAGTGTTCTCCATTTGGCGCCTCCATGGACTGCCAATGTTTGCAAATTGTGGCACAAATTTGTGCCTAAGTTCATTTAGGCGGTGGGAGAGGAGAAACTGAAGATTAAAATCGGCCAAACCGCCGTTTTTCTTCCTTAGTTTCCCTTAGCCGGCGTCTTCTTGTGACATTTAATCAACTGTTAAGACCATGTAGGCGATGGCAAAGGGGGAAACAAAAACATAAATTCAGCAAACTCCATTCATTTTCAACTCTTCTGCAACTCCACTATTCTACCGTCCCTATCCATTTATCCTCTTCTTCATCCGCGCATCATCCTTCCTTGTTGCTCGACGCCGCATGACCCTCTCTCGTTTATTCTCTGTTTCCGCGCAACAACCGTGGCTTCCTCACCACCACCTTTGCCGATGACGTGCCCCTCATTCAGCCAACACTTGCGCCGCCCCGCCTTGCTAAATTTGCCCCCATCAACTTGTCGCGGAGTGACGAACGACCAGCCGAAACTGGGCTTTCGAGACCTTTTGGCATCGACACTTGCTTTGGACTAGAGGCAAGTGAGTTACTTCCCATTTATGCTAGGTTGGTCAATTTCCATACATCAAGGGCGATTTCCTTGAATTGTAGTCGCGTCGATTGTTTTTGTGCTTAATCGTGTACACCAACGGTTTTAGAATGTACGTGTTGCAAGTAGTGTTAAGATTTTAGTACTATATAAATATATTGTTGGAATACTGGATATTGAAATATGCATTGGTTTGAGCTTAATTGACTCGAGTTGTGGACAAATCCAATGTTATAACAATTTTTGGATCAATTTACTATAGGCCGATCTTTTCTAATTTGGTACAGGTCTTTGTGGTACAAATTTAATGGGACTTTCTTCATGAAAGTTGTGTGTTATACCTTGTTTTACAACATACTTTAATTTAAGATTTTCAGACTTTATATGTGCAAATTATACTTCAAAAACTATGCATGTTCAAAATTGTTTTTATGAGCCGTTTCTGAACCTTTGCTTGGTTTCCATTTTTTACAAGATTTTTGATAGATAATTTGGACTAGTGTCCTTCATAAAATTTTTAGACCATGTAATGTGGAATTTTTCCATGATTTTTGGAGTTCCTTTAGGCGTCCAAAATGCCGTTTATTGAATCTGTTGTAACCTGATTTTGTGACCTATTTTGGTCCGAGATACAGAAACTTATTGGGACCTGCACAAGCTAAATTGGACCTCGAGTTCTTCACAAAAAACATTCCTCGAAGTCTCATCCATAATATGTTAAAGTTTCGTGATTTTTGGAACTAATTTGCTTGGCGAATCCCCTTGATTTATACGGATGGGCGAGTTGCCCTTTTTATGTCAATTCTGGATAAACCTTTGTTTTGCAATCAATCTTTTGAACTAATACAGGCAACTAAATGTTTGTATATTTTCTCGGGTTTATAAAGGATTGTTGTTGGTAGTAACTGTTACTATACATTTTACTCAGTGGATGGTCTGTTTATATTGAGATATTTAAATTGCTACTCTGTGGAATAAGTGTGCGATTTGGGAATGCCGTCGATCCTTAGGACGACGATGCCCCGGGTGGTAATAGGGATGCCTGGAGGGGTAATTGGCTTCCTCTAGATGCTTGAGGGAGTAACACGGTTCCCCCATATGTCCTCGCGATGCTAGATGGGTGCGAGATGCCCGGGGTAACGGGAATGCCTGGGGTAATGGGACTCCCCAGAAGATGGCGGCAGTCAATTCACAGTAAAGATGATCAATTGCAATTTCAGATTTTATTCAAGTATTATTAAGTTACTAACTTAGAGGAAGTGTTTTCTATTTACTATCCTAAATTTGAGAAAAGTTTCAGGCAAGTTAATATCACAATGATCTTTTGTCCTTCACATATAAACTTCCTTCTATGTGCTGTTATTGACTTACGTGGTATAAATAGGTTATTAGTTGCTTGTTGAACTTTGTGTTCACTCGTGGTTGATCATTATTTCCCAAATCAGTAGTATTTGAGAAGACTAGGCCAAATCACGTACTATGGGTGGAGATAGATGACATAGTGCATACGTAATATTTAGTTCGGGATGATGCAACAGCTAGAGCTTTTAGGTGTAGTATGGAGTAGCAGTACATTTTGCTTGTCCCCTAGTGTACCCCGACACCTAAAATATATATAAAGAAGAAATGAAATGAGATTGTTGGGTTTGCATTTTCGCATGTGCTCCTTCAAATTTTTATATGTCCCGAGTGTTTTTTAATTGTACACACTTCTACATGCTTAAAAAGTTAAAAAAAACTTTATAAACGCATTAACGGTGACGTAGTGGAGATGTCACAAATTTTGATTGGTAATGAATATCTATCATCTTATGCAATACGACTAATGCTGACATTGACAGTTTTTTGGATTTTATTTTTTCCGTCCTTTTCTTCTACTTTTTTCCCTCTTCCTCCGCCGGTCGTAAGGCCTCAGCAACAACTGCAACAGCTGGAAGTCAACCTCACCAACCTCAGGCGAGGCAATGGAAGACAAGACCGCGATAGTTGTGCTTGCGCACCATTAAAGTTAACTCATCATAAGATGAATACAGGAATTCAAACAGATGCTAGTAATTACGTAATGCTGACCAAATCCATTATATAAAATGATAGGATTTTCTAGCCTACGAGGCAATGGAGAACACCGCCCATTAAATGACGACCGAATAGAAGACCATTCGTGAAGACTTCAATTTAAGAAAGAGAAATGGAAACACCGGGTCAAGCGCTCGTTCACGATCCGATTTTGAAAAATTCAATCATCCTGAAAACAAATACCAAAGACTTGCCAGATGCTTTTTAGATACTCGGATCGAAGTGTTTGCTGTTCCAACGATTCCACGAATGGATATCCTCTCCCTTGCCCCTCCACAAAGAGCAGAGGACAAAATTTTCGACGCCTGCTTTGTTTTTCCTTTGCAAGAAAATTTTGACCTTTCTTCTGGCGCACGGGAGATTCCTTCGTATCTTTCCTCGTTTACACAAGCATATACCCGTCGATGCCGATGCAGACTTGGGCCAGGTCAAGATGCGTAACTCATTCCAGATTGAGAACCATGGAGACTAATTTCACAACCCGCGTGAAGAATAGAACCGGTCATAACATAGGAAACACCACCTGGTTCAATCATCTTATTACGCGCAAGGAACTTGGTTTTGTTGTACATCTGTAAGAATGGAATGATTAGACGCTTACGGTGCGTCAGATATTACTCTCCTGCACTTTACATGTTCATTCTGCTGTTACATGAAGCGGGGTGCATGTGCACAACGAGCGTTCTAATGGCTTGAGCAGAATAAGGCCTGAGCAATTTTCTTGAGTCAATTAGGATTCGAGCATGTAGTTTACGGTGGTGGTAGTGAGTATCGAATGTCTACTGAGCCAAAAAAAAAAAAATTGCGTGTTCAAATACCAAAGACAGTTGGACGTCTACATCTCTTTAAATACCCGACTAATCCCGTGGTCCGTCGTTGAGATTACAAGTTGTCGAGTACAGACCCCAAGAGGCGCTGTCCACAGACGCCACACGGCCTGCTGTAGAGATTGAATGTTGACTTTATGAAAGAGTCAAGCGGTGACTAAGCCAAAGTTGTGGACATATTATTTTTTGCAATTTTCTGAGAACAACGTTTCGGTTCATCTGGTTTCCTCCTCTTCGCCGGCAAAACAACGCATTGGTGGATTTTCTCTGTTAGTGCTTCTTCGGAAGATCCGACCCAACAGGAGCACGATGATGGAAGAGCTTGTAGGTAAGAAATCAAATGAACCGGCGCATTTCGTCATTCCTGCAGGGTTCACAATCCTAGCGCTTGCTTTTCTGGGGCTTCTGTTTTTCAAGTGGAAGAAAAGAAGCGCAGAGCACAATCCGGATGAGTCGCCTGCTACTACAGACGACTTGCCACCAGCTGCACCGAGGCAAAGGATCGATTACGAGGTGTTCTTGAGTTTTAGAGGACCCGACACTCGCAAAAACTTCACCGATTGCCTGTACCATGACCTGATTCATTCCGGGATCCACACCTTCAGAGATGCGGAAAAGCTCCAAGTTGGAGACAGCATTGGTGACGAGCTTCATCAAGCGATAAAAAATTCAAGGATCTACATACCCATTTTGTCCAAGAATTATGCTAATAGCGAATGGTGCCTGATGGAGCTTGCACAGATGGTGAAAAGCAAGAGATTTTCGGCCCAACGACAGATATTTCCCATCTTTTATGACGTGGACCCTTCTGATGTTAAGCTAAAGACTAATACATATGAGAGAGCTCTTTCCCAACATGAGAAAAAGTACGGCTCTAGAAGAGTCCTGGAATGGAGGGAGGCTCTTGTAGAAGTATCTAAGCTGAAAGCATGGGAAGTAAAATCTAGAGGGTAATTCCTAAACGACACTTGTTTAGCATTTTTAGTAGCGACAGGCCTGCTATCTTTCAGAATTTTGCGTCTCTGCAATATACGACTGATGATTCTGGAAATTCAGCCTTGCTTATAGTTTTAGCCTAATGTTAAATCAAAGCTGCCGATTGCAGCATTTTTTTAATGACGAAACTCCATATTAGCCTCTTGCAACTGTAATTTCATCCACCATCGTAACAAGAAATCATTCAGAGCGGTGGATATATCAAGATCTGGAAAGAGTAGTTCAGGGCTTTAGTTTGACACAACTCAACACAGCATGTTTTGGGCAGAATTATAGGGACAAATGACGGAACTAATGTACCTTGACGTGTTCCGATGACTTACTAGATTATCCCCCTTTCTGACTTATTCATCTGTTACAAATTTCATGTTTGTTGCAGACATGGAGAACTCATAAAGTTGATTGTTCAGAAGGTTTTGATTGAATTGAAGATCAATTATCTAAATGTGAGTGACCATATAGTGGGAATTGATGATCCCGTTGAACAAGTAACGAGGTTGCTAGAGGTTGGTTCAGAGGGCGTACGTATGGTTGGAATTTGTGGAATGGGAGGGATTGGCAAGACAACTCTAGCCAAGGTTATCTACAATCGCCTTTCTTCTCATTTCGAGAGTTGCAGTTTCATCGCCGATGTCCGAGAAACAGCGAAATCCCATGGTCTTCCGACTTTACAGAAACAACTAACACGTGACATCCTCGGTTGTAACTGCGTAGGACCTCTTAACATTGACGAAGGGATCAACCTGATCAGACAGAGGTTTCAGAATAAGAGAGTTCTCATTCTTCTTGATGATGTTGACCACAGGGATCAACTCAAGGCACTAGTAGGGAAACATGATTGGTTTGGTTCCGGAAGTAGGATTCTAGTTACGACAAGAGACAGGAGTGTCTTCAGTGCAGGAAGGGAAGGCACCTCTGAAGTTCCAGATCACTATGAAGGTGACAGGATTTATGAAGTTGCCGAATTGAAGCGCGCACAAGCCTTGGAACTATTCAGCAGACACGCTTTCAGAACAAACTCTCCTCCACAAGACTACATGGCTCTGTCAAAAGAGGTAGCCCTCACCACTGGAGGGCTCCCTTTGGCAATTGAGGTCATAGGTTCCTTTTTGTGTGGCAAAAGCAAGGCAGTATGGGAAGGTACTTTGGAAAGGTTGAAAGATGTCCCACATAAGGAAGTTGAGAAGAAACTGATGATAAGTTATGACGCATTGGAATATGAACAACAACAAATATTTCTCGATATTGCATGTTTCTTTAACAAAAGGAATAGAATAAATGCTTTTTATATGTGGGATGACTGTGGCTTTTGTCCAGAGTATGGTTTAGAAGTCCTCCTCCTAATGTCTTTAGTTAAAATTGGAGATAATGATGAGTTATCCATGCATGACCAACTTAGAGACCTTGGTAGGGAGATTGTTCGCCGTGAGAATCGTAAAGATCCCGGGAGGCGTAGTAGGTTGTGGAATGACAGGGAAGCACTAGATGTGCTGAAAAGTAAGAAGGTAAAATTTTGACTTCATCACTACTTCTGTTTGCTGAAAAAGCTACTTGTATGCCTTCCTTAACCTTGATTTCTCTTTGATACGAGGCATGTTCCATGTTCACAGGGAACGGATGAACTTGAAGCACTTGTTTTGAACTATTATACTAATGGTTCTGATACTGCCTTAAAGAACCAGAGCTTTACTTGTGAAGAATTTTCAAGCCTCCCAGAGCTAAGATACCTCCAAATGCATAGCGCGGACCTTGTTGGAGACGTTGAGCATCATTTCTCAAAACTAAGATGGCTTTCTTGGAAAAATTGTCCTCCAGATTTTCCAGCTACCAATTTTCATCCAAGAAATCTAGTGGTTCTTGACCTGTCATGGAGCAAAATAACACATAAATGGAAAGGCTGGAAGCAGATTGAGGTAACTCGAGTTCAGGAGTAGATTCTGTGTCTATATTTTTGTTATGTTTCATGCACCTCTCTGCCTTCATCCATTTTAAATAAAGTTTCTATCCAGATGGCCAAGAAACTGAAAGTTCTGAATCTTTCCCACTGCAACAACTTGACCAGTACACCAGACTTATTAGCCTATGGAAGCCTGCAAAGATTGATTCTCGAAGGGTGTTTGTGTTTGTTTCGTATTGATGCGTCAATTGTCCACTTGAAGTGCCTCACTCATTTGAATCTCCGAGGATGTTATTCTCTGAAACACAACACCTGGCGTAATATAAGTTTCCTGGAGGATCTTGAAGAGCTCACTACGGACGTACCTTCTCAGAAAGCTGTTTTTATGTCACAAAGGACAGAGAAGCTGGATACTTTAATTGCTACCCATTGGTATTCAAGAGTATTAACGATCTCACAAGTGCATCACAAGATCAACCCGAAATGGTACACACCAAAGTGTCCTCTCCATCAACTGTCAGCCAATTTCACATACCCAAGTAAGTATCAGAACGTAGCATCAATTTTAGGGCTTTATGTGATGAAGAAAAACAACAATGGGATGAAGATAAACATGTTCTAATTGCCTACTCGGCATATTAATCCCTGAAAGTTTACTGCAGGCACAGGAATGAATCAGTCTAGAAATTCGACAGGAGTGGAAGCAGAACACAAAGATTTGGCTTCAAACCAAGTACAGTGGGTGGAGAGACTTCCAGAAACAGTGGGGTATTTGAAATCACTGGTTGAGCTGGACTTATCAAGCACAGGAATTACCGAATTACCTGATTTGATAGGTAATCTGAAGAATTTGAAAGTGCTGAGAATTGATGGAAGTTGCATAAGAAAGTTACCTGATGCTATAGGAAAGGCAGAGAAACTCGAGGAACTACATGCCTTAAAAAGTGAGAGGTTAGAGGAAGTTCCTAGTAATTTTGTGTGCCTTCCCTGCTTGAGAATCTTGAGATTATCAAGAACTTCCATAACTAGAATACCAAAACTTCCAGCAAGCCTAACCAGTCTACAAATCGAATCACGATCAGCAAGCACTATCCCTGATCTGTCGAACCTCATCAACATAAGAGACTTGGACTTGGATTTGAGGATATTTTCCTCTAGAGAGCCATCTCACCTTCTACAAACTCCAGGCCCCTGTTGGATTGGGAACTTATCCAAATTGGAGCGCTTAAGATTGTCCCTTTCAAATATTATCTCTCTGCCTTCATCTTTAGGCTCACTTTCAGGTCTCAAGAAACTTGAGCTCCTGTCCTGTGCAAACCTCAAATCCCTGCCGCTGCTTCCCACTAGTTTGACAGAGTTATCCATCCGAAATTGTATATCAATGATAACATTACCGACAGTTTCCAATTTGGAGAACTTGTTGTTATTTGCTCTTGCCGAGACACAGGTAACTGAGATTGAAGGACTTCGGGGCCTAGTATCACTCAAACATTTGGATATACAAAGGTGCAAAATAGAAAATCTCGATGGGCTCCAACAATTGCAAAATTTATCCACACTGAAGGTTTCAACCTGTGAGTTCCTCCAGAGACTGCCTGATCTGTCAAACTTGCCGAAATTAAGGGAGTTGAGGCTACTTCAATGCACAAACATGTTTGAGATTCGAGGTCTTGAAGAATTAGAATGCTTGGAAGAGTTGTGGATTCAAAATTGCATTTCCTTGCAAAGATTGCCAAACCTATCAAACTTGAAGAAGCTGAAAGTTTTGAATGTATACAAATGTGAGAAGATTCACAGCATTCATGGATTAGAGGAATTGAATTCCCTGAAGGATCTAACTGTGTGTGGATGCGAGGCAGAATCTTCGCCTAATGTGTGTCTTGCAAAGAAGAGAGTTCTCCAACAGCATTGGCAAGCCGGGGCTTTTCAAGAATTCTGAGTTGGTAATAGCATGAACTCCAAAGGGATCTCAGTTAACGAGGCTATTCGGTACCTTACAAGTACTTTCTTGCCCTCGCCCTTGGCGAGCGTTGTTTTTTTTTTACTTCAGTTAATTGTAACAGTCTTGCGTGTAGTTTCTAAAAGTTAACTAAATGCTAGATCTAGAAAGTCCGGTTCTCATTTTGAGAATGAATTAAACTAACTCAGATAAGGAGTTTGCATGACATAGGATGGGTTGGGTATCTCCCTGTGGATCCCAGCTTCCCACATTTGAACTCGAAATCCACCTTGTCTCTTTTCAACACAGAATGGACTGTGAGTCCATAAATTTTGCGTTACCGTGCTTTTTTTTTTTAAAAAAAAAATCTATGTGAACAAGAAAAATTCAGTATACCTACTAACTACAGACAAATTTGACATACAAAGTAAATAAAAGAGTAGCGTACTTCTAATTTGTTGATGGGAACAAATCAGCAAAACACAATTCACAAAGTGACACCAAGAGAGATAAAACTAGAGCAAAACTACTTGAATTCGATTTCAAAGTTTCTCAAGTTCATTTTTTTCTATTCTCGAGCTCAATTTAAGTCAAATTTGGTTCAAGTGCAGTACATGATGACTAACATAAAGATACTTGATCATAGGAATAAAATGCTGAATGCTCTTAACATTCGCAACATTGTTTCACAAGTAAGGATATTCTAGGTTTCTTTACCAGATCTTATAAATCTTGTTTCGTGAGATGTACACAATTAAGAAAGTAAGTCAGATGGCTAACATCAAAAACAGAACTCGGGTGGCTAATATCTATTGATATTCCGGTAACTTGACATGGATTAGATAAAATGAGGGGTTAGGGTTTTCTGTGCTGTTACATGGGATCCGAAATTTTTTTGCATAAAACTTTTACCAGAGAATATTATTCACTATTTTAAAATTTGCAATTGAATTCTCCATATATTTCTCATTATTCGAATGGTGTTGTGGGATTTGTTTCTTATTGTGTGAATATGATTACTATTTAAAAAATGAATATTATTACTAAATTGTAGGAATTATTTCTTCGGTACACTTGACAAAGATGGCAAGAGAATCTCCTAATTAAAAGCTCAGCCCAAACGGATCTGGTAGTCACTCCATGTATTTCAATGTCATGAATGCTTGATTCGTGAAATCTTTAATTAAGGTAATACGTCTGATGCTCTCCTTCAAGCGCTTTCTCCGCATAAAGTAAAGGGGACTTGCTACTCAAAACGCATGAAAACTCCTATAAAAACAAGCAGCTTCCATTTCCGAAGAAGTGCACATTAAAGAAGATGGCGTCTTGACTTGTCTGCAAGCATATACTGATCGCGATTATCTACGCCGTTCTACTGGCCTGTCACTTCTCTTTCGGTAATTTGCACGACTACTTACTTTTCTTGCGCTTTTTCCATAATGACATAAATAATTCAGCATCTTCCGAACTCGCACATCCTCTCCTTAGGTTATTTGGACTTTGGAAATACAAACGAATGAAAGTCAGTTTGGAAATGAGAATGAGAATGAAAATTAAGAATGCTTCGTTTCATTGGTAATTTATGATGGAGGAAAAAAAATTTCATGGGAATCATTTTTCAAGAAAATTCTCGATTTTTATTTATTTGATTGCTTAGGAAAAGTGACTTATTTTTTACTATATGGAGAAGTCGTTTGCTCTTAATCTAGATTTGTTGTTCTCACTCCATGGAAAACCTTTTTTGATTAGATCGATTTGTTTTACATCATTTAAATAGAAAGTCAGACAATAATTTTTCTTCAAACAAATGGATCCTGAAATATTAAAGGATTTTTCATTAATTATCTATTTTTGTCCAATTATATTTTGGACTCTACAGAGAGTATATGTGCCCATAATTGCACCCCATCAAATATCTTTAATAGGATCACGATAATCTTCCTTTTTTTTTTCTTTTTGCTTTTTCGGCTTGTAAGGGATGCAGCAGGAGGATACGTTTGCGAAGGGAAAGGTGAAGATATTCCCGATTGCGACGGCTCTTGCCGACATTGGGGATATCGAGGAGAGAAATGTGTAGAGCCGAGAAAATATTGGCTGGGTTTTACCCTCCACATAGGTGAAGGGTAAAGACCATTCAGAAATCGACACGTGGCTCCACATAGGCGATGGGGTCAGATGTTCAAAATTTGCGCGGGGCGCTCCTGGGGCCCACCACTCTGACGCTCTCTCTCCTTTGCTCTCCTCTGCGACCTGTCGACTCGTCCTCTCCCTCCTTTCTCTCTCTCCCCGTTCTCCATTCCGTTGCGAGGGGAGAACAAAAATTGCAAGTGCTTCCATATGCTCTTCCCCCTCCTTTGCTCTCTCTCCTCCGCCGGTTGCTTGCGACGCCAACGCCAACGCCCTTTCTAGTGAACCGCGACACCGATCTTCCCCCTCCTCTACTCTCTCTCCTCCACTGGTTGCTCGCAACGCTGATGCCGACGCCCTTTCCACCTCCGCCGACGCCGACGCCCTTTCCAGTGAACCGCGACGCCGACGCCCCTCTGTCGGTTGCCTCCGTTGCCCCCAACTCCAGCACCCCTCAAGCTGGTTGCCTCTGTTGCCCCCAACTCCAATGCCGACGCCCCTCCGCCTCCGCCTCCACCTTTGCCCCCGACGCCATCATCGACGGCCTTTTGCCTCCCTCTCGCGACCTCTTCTCCACTCTCTCTCTCTTTCCTCTACGGAGTGCCCTTGCTGGCCAACCTCGACGCCAACGAACCCCTGCTCGCGTTTTGGCCTCCCTCTTTGCGAACGGAGGTCGCTCTCTCTCTCTTTCCTCAACGAAGCGCCCCCTGCTCCTAAACGTGGACGTCGTCGCGAGTCGCCTCCCGCCGTCGCTTTCCCAAGCCCCACCAATAGGCACCCCAATGGTGAATCTCGTACTTCCGAAGGTTCGTTTTTTCAACAGTAGACCATCATTGTAATCAAAAAAAAAAAAAAAACGAACCTTCGTACGTACGAGAGTTGCCAATGGGGTGCCTATGGGGCTTCGTAAGGTGACGGCGGGAGGCGATGGCGTCGGCGACATTTGCGTTCAGAAGCAGGGGGCGCTTCGCCAAGGAAAGAGAGAGAGAGAGAGAGCAACCTTTGTTCCCAAAGAGGGAGGCTAAAATGCGAGCAAGGGTTCGTCAGCATTGGGGTTGGCCAAAAAGGGCGCTTTGCAGAGGAAAGAGGGAGAGAGCAGAGCAGAGGTCGCAAGAGGGAGGCGAAAGGGCATCGGCGACAGCGTCAGGGGCAGAGGCGGAGAGGCATCGGCGTCGGAGTCGGGGCGACAGAGGCAACCAGCTCGAGGGGCGTCGGAGTTGGGGGCAACGGAGGCAACCGGCGGTGGAGGGGCGTTGGCATCACCGTTCACTGGAAAGGGTGTTGGCATTGGCGAAGGTGGAAAGGGTGTCAGCATCGGCGTCACGAGCAACCAGCGGAGAAGAGAGAGCAGAGGAGGGGGAAGATCGGCGTCGCGATTCATTGGAAAGGGCGTTGGCGTCGGCGTCGCGAGCAACTAGCGGAGGAGAGAGAGCAGAGGAGGGGGAAGAGCATATGGAAGCAACTACGATTTTTGTTCTCCCCCCGCAACGGAACGGAGAACGAGGAGAGAGAGAGAGAGAGAGAGAGAGGACGAGTCGACAGGTTGCAGAGGAGAGCAGAGGAGAGAGAGCGTTAGAGTGGTGGGCCCCAGGAGTGCCGCACAAATTTTGAACCATTGACCCCATCGCCTACATGGAGCCATGTGTCAATTTCTAAATGGCCTTACCCTTCGCCTACGTGAAGGGTAAAACCCAGCCAATATTTTCTCGTGTTGAGTCTCTTTAGCAGTACTGTTGTTGCGTTGAGCTTTGAATGAACTCTCATTGTTCTCCTCATTTTCTTTACATCACTATGATTTGCGAATAGTGATGTAGCGAATAGTGATGTAGCCTGGTATTTAAATAAAATAGTAGAAATGGTTCTTTCTACTTGAGTTGCATCATTCCTAAGGACTGGGACTCTAGCTTATACCTATTAAGATTACGTGGATTCCTACGCGTTCTAAATCCTTATTTTTAAATTCAAACGAACCCTTAAACAAACATTTTATTTTATGGGGATGTGTGGATATTGCAAAGAGGCCAAATATGAGAATCATTTTTATGTTGATTTACATTTTAGGGAGCTGATAGGTCAATATATAATACTTTGAAAAGAAATAAAATAATAAATAAAATAGGAAATATATTGAACATTAAATTTACATAATTCAGTCTACTTTAATCCGTTTCGTTCTCTCATGAAAAAAGGGATTCCCCGCAAGTTTGAGTGCTGTATCGTTGTCACAAAATAAATTTGTTGGTCCTATGACTCGTACCCCCAAGATCTAAAAGCAAGCCTCGTATCCAAATTATTTCACAAATGGTTTTGGCCGTAGCTCGATATTCACCTTCAGAGGATGATAATGATATTGCCAACTACTTCTTTGTTTTCCACAAAAGTAACGACTTCCCCGATTTAATGCAAAAACCAGTGACTAACCTTTGACTCATGGGAGGCATAGTCCATGTCATAATAAGCATTCATTTCCAAATCACGATCTCGAGAGAGAAGTATTCCAAGCCCTAGACATCTCTTTAAATATTTTACGACCTTCGAGGTTGCATTCATGTGAGATTTCTACGAGTTATGCATAAATTGTCTGAGTATATGCACTGCATAACATCCATTTGGCCTGGTCATTATGAGAAATATAAGTTTCCCTACAAGCCTTTGATAATGAGATGGATCTTCGAGTGGTGGGTCATTAGTCTGAAAGACGGTATGACGTCATAGTCAACGGTAGTTAACTTGATGTTTTGATCGATAAGAATGGCAACCGATTTACATCCTAATAAGCGTGCTTCAGATATAATTTCCAACACCAATTTTTGTTGATTGAGAGAGATTTCCAAATCTGAGTGAGCAATCTCAATACCAAGAAAATACTTGGGAGTTCCCAAGTCCTTAATATGAAAAGTAGAGTGCATATCCTTTGAGATTTTTGATGGCTAAATCGTCGTTTCCCATAATAAGTATATTATCAACATATATCGTTAAGTAGATTGATGACGTACCTTTTGTCCAAGTGAAAAGAGCATAGTCATGCTTGGATTGCTTGAAGCCAATAGTTGTAAGAGCTGTAATAAACTTTGCATACCAATGCTGAGAAGCTTGCTTAAGCCCATAAAGGGATTTACGGAGACGACACACTCCAACCTCTCCCTATCGTCACAATCTCGATGGAAGTTCCATATATACTTCTTCATATCCATTTGATGTAGATCCCAATCTTGGAAAGCAACAGAAAGGAACAAACAGTGACGTCCTTCGCAACCGGAGAGAATGTCTTGTGATAATCGAAACCTTCACGTTACGTAAAGCCTTTTGCCACCAAGTAGGCCTTGTACCGTTCAACAGATCCATCAGCCTTGTACTTAATTTTATATACTCATTTGTAGCCAATGGGTTTGCAATGAATAGGTAATGGAACTATATCCCATGTGTGATTTTCCATTAAGGCATGCAACTCTACTTCCATGCCTTCTGCCACTGTGGATCACAAACTGCTTCGTCATAAGATGATGGCTCTATTTCCTTGGAAATACAACTAATGCAACATGTATGTTCCGTAGACAGGCAATCGAACAAAACATAATAAGAGATAGGGTATGAGGTACCTGATGAGTTGAGGGAGGCACAAACATAATCCTTCATCCACGTAGGAGGACGAGTAATCCATCTTGAACGTCGTGGGGGAATATGGTTAGGTGTAGAAGAAGATGACTCCGAAGAAGACTATGGAGATAACCATTCTAAATCAAAATTTTCTTCGATGTGTACTATCGATTCTGCAACTAAATAATCTAGGGTAGATGGGGAAGCCGCAGTGGTCTTGATCATTGGAGAAGTCGAAGCAGCTGAGACATGTATATAGTGGGAAATAGGAGATAAATCTTCCTCAAACAGAAAATGTCCGTTCTAATTATTCGAGCTGGAAGGCTCATTTGAAGATGCTTCATCTTGAAAGAGGAAAATTTCTTCATGGAAAACGACATCTTTACTTATAAAGAAGTTTCTTGTCGATGGCTCATAGACACGATATCCCTTCTAAACAGTTGGATATCCCATGAAGATGCATCGTCTAGCCCAAGGACTCGTCTTGTCATGAGGACACAGGGCAATGACATAATATAAGCAACCAAAGACTTTCAAGTGATTAACCCCAGGCTTCTTACCAAATAAAACTTCAAAAGGAGTCCGTCCGTCAAGAACCTGAGTCGGCATGGGATTGATCAGGTAAGTTGCCAAGACCACACTATCTCCCCAGAAAGTTCCAAGAATGGATGCTTGGAATTTAAGGGTACGTGCGACTTCTAAAAGATGACGGTGTTTACATTCAACAATCTCATTTTGTTAAGAGTGTAAGCGCACAAGATTTCATGCAGAATTCCACGAGAAGAGAAAAGTGATTGATAGTCATAACTAGAAAATTCTTCTCCATTATCCATTCGGATGCATTGAACAAATTACCCAAATTGATTTTTCGTCGTCCTCAAATTTTCGTCCTCAAGATTTTGGCTTTGTTTACGTCATTCAAAGCGACAGCAATGGAGGTATGCGTCTCTGACGAGGAGGAGGAGGAGGTCTGAACGGCGTAGGAGGGGAGGGAGAAGGAGTACGGCGGTAGCGGACAACATTGGAAGAGAAGCTCGTGCCGCTAGTGATGTTTAACACCGCCATCCATAGGAAGAGGAGCGAGCACAGCAGAGCCAAGCGAGGTGCCACATTCGAAAGACTTCTACTACTACAGCTACCGAGAGCGTGGTCTACCACACTATGAGAACAAGCACCGTGACCTCAACAAGCATTGAACAGGAAAAGCAGGTCCAACACAAGCCTATAAGTCTCATCTAAATAAGAAGATAAGGCCAATCATTAGCAGAACCGATCAAAGGCGCTGAACGTTGAACACAATGTGTTGTAACAGCGACAAGCTTAACAAGACATAAAGTTGAAGCAACACCAAAAGAGTTCCCACCTACCGCTATTACTACTAACAAGAGACTAGCAGCGGCAAAAGACTTCTACTCTTCCCTTCTTTGAAGTAGAGCCAAGCGAGGTGCCACATTCGAAAGACTTCTACTACTACAGCTACCGAGAGCGTGGTTGCATTTATATACACGTGTTATGCGAGAAAAAGCGTGAATGGATTCAACGGGAATCTCGGAAGATCTGATTTGAAGTAGGGGTGAGCGGTTCTCGGTTCCTTACAGGTTCCGCTTGGAACCTGGAACCTACCATCGGGTACAGGTTCCTCATTTTTTGGAACCTGGAACTTACCCTGTCACAGGTTCCGGGGTCGGTTCCAAGTTCCAACAGGTTTCAACAAGTTCTTTATTTTTATTTTTTTCATTTTTAGTTAAAAAAAAATAGAAATGAATGCAGCAATAATAAAGATATAGCCATGAATCTTGCAACCTGATGCTAGAACACACTTCACATGCTAAACCGACTTGAAGCTACTCAAGATGCCCATAAACTAATAATTACTCTCATTTAGACATTGCAGATGGCAAACCAGCTGGTAGGTGAAATTCAGCACTTACATCACTACTGCATACATACCACATAAGTTGAAATTCCTCAGAATTGACACAACTAAAAGCTCCCCAATGTCTGGAAGGATGACCACTAATAATCACTACCACACTATGAGAACAAGCACCGTGACCTCAACAAGCATTGAACAGGAAAAGCAGGTCCAACACAAGCCTATAAGTCTCATCTAAATAAGAAGATAAGGCCAGTCATTAGCAGAACCGATCAAAGGCGCTGAACGTTGAACACAATGTGTTGTAACAGCGACAAGCTTAACAAGACATAAAGTTGAAGCAACACCAAAAGAGTTCCCACCTACCGCTATTACTACTAACAAGAGACTAGCAGCGGCAAAAGAGCAATTCTCTTCCCTTCTTTCTTCACTCATAGTTCTAGCTTTCTTCATAAGTAAGATCGGTGCCTTTTCTCCGGGAAGACTCCTAAATCAATTAACTGGGTATGAGAAGGCCTCCCTTCTAGTCTATAGTA
This sequence comes from Eucalyptus decipiens, assembly GCA_014182575.1. NCBI lineage: Eukaryota > Viridiplantae > Streptophyta > Magnoliopsida > Myrtales > Myrtaceae > Eucalyptus > Eucalyptus decipiens. The sequence goes on along the minus strand of CM024616.1, from coordinate 4,566,763 downwards.
GCCCTTCTTTCTCCAACCCTGAAAACAGTTCTAGTGAGACCAGCTAAGCCAAGGAAAGCGAGTCCAATAACAGCTTCGTCAATAGCAGGCCCTCCAACGGCTAAATCTAGGGCACTGCATAAGGAATAAGGAGGGGATCCCCTGGTATGAACTCAATTGGGCATTTCTCTTGGAACGATGATTCTTGGCCACTTCCTATTAAGATAAGGTTTCCCGTCTCTCAAGTTCGAAGTCTTTCCTGCTGTTAAAGGATTTGCTGCTTACTACGCCCCTAAGTCCATTAATGTTGTCTCCTTTCTCTGCTCTCAGTTCAATTCCTATTTAGGGAAGATTCGTTTGAAAATTCAATCCCTATCATCTCTCGATTCAAAACTCATTGATAGAGTCAGATTCTGGATCTTATTATACGATGGCACTAGTAAAGGCAAAGCCCTTCTTCTTGCAAAAGTAAAATTCACTAAAATCCCATCCCTGATACTATCAAAACCACATGAAGCAACAAAAACTACCACAATTCGCAAATCATCAAATATAAAAAATGCTCGTGCTCGAGAGTAACAAAGCAGCACTGTATCTAAGCAGCTATTTGCTTCCTTAAAAGTCTTAAATTCGCTTAAAAGCAATAATCAGAAAAGCATCGAGAGGTCTCTTTCGCAACAACTAAAAAGCTCTAACCCAAAGCAAAAGCACCTCCTTCCATGAAAACACCTTAGAACCCTAGCTTGGTGCAGCGCCAGTGCCTGCGCTTCGTGTTGTACCTGAACGATTTTGGCGACAAAAATTAGGCCAAAAAAAAAAAAAAAAAAAAAAAAAGACAGCTTTTTTGGGAGAAAACGTGAAGGAATTGGATATGAACCTGATGGTGTTGTCGGTCCGCATGCGAATCCAGTGAGGGATGGGCCTGTTCTGCCTTATCTTCTTCGCCAGCTTCTTCTTGATCTGGCGACGGCAAGCACGCGGCGACGGTGGCGCAACGACGACGAAGGCACGAGTCTCATGGCACCAACGGCGGCATGAACGGTGCACCGAAGACGGCGGCGGTCGCGGCTCAACCCACGGCCAAGGGGGGGAGAGCTCAATTCGGGCGGAGGTGGTGACGGTTCGGAGCAACGACGGCCCAGACGGCTGAGCAAGTGGCGGCAAGAGGTGGTGATGGTGGCTTGGGGACGGCGGCAGTGCCTCACGGCGGCGCGGACGGCGAGACGGCTCGTCGGGCTCAACGGCGAGATGGCTCGTCGAACAAGCAGTGGGTGGTGGGGGTTCGGTGGCCAAGAGGTGGTGGTGAGTAGGGCGTGGGGCGGCGGTGTGGTGGTGGGTGAAACAGCAGCCGGCGAGAGGAAGGAAGAAGAAGAAGAAGAGGGGGGGGGGTTCGTCCGAGAGAGGGGGAAAGAGAAGAGAGAGAGAGAGAGAGAGGAAAAGAAAAAAAGTGGGGGGCAGGAAGTGATGTGAGGAGCAAAAAAGGGGAGAAAAGAGAGAGAGAGAGAAAAAGAAAGGGAAAGGGGGAAAATTGAACAGAGGGGAGGGGAATCGTGTGGAAGGGGATAGGGGTTTTTTTTTTTTTTTTTTTTTTAATTTGGCCGGTTCCGGTTCCCAGAAAAAGAGAACCGGGAACCGGTTCGGTTCTCCGGTTCCCGGTTCTACCCGGGAACCATGCTCACCCCTAATTTGAAGCATGAAGCAAGAGAGAATCCAAACTCGGCAGCTTTCCATGAATGGGAGACACGTAGGAGCATTTAAAAAAGAGACAGCTACTATTTGTTGCGATTTCCATGAAAATATGAAAAATTATTATGTGATAATTTTTTAATCTATAGTGAGGATAACAATCTATTCTAAATTATAAAAATTAAATAATAAATTATTATAAATTATTATAGAACCCATTCATTCAATAATTTATAATTCACAACAAACTATTATTCTCATAATATTACAGAAACTATTATACTAACAAAATCTGAAAATTATTTCTTTTAATCTATTTTTGATTAGAAAACAATGGTGTTCAATTATTGTATTTATATTTTGCTTTCCTTTTTTTCGTCTTTCCCCTCTGTTCCTCTAGTGGCTGGTGCTTGCCTCCAGTGGCTGGTGCTTGCCCTTGCCTAAGTGAGTCCCGACAAGATCGACTCTCACCTGTGGCGGCGAGGGTGACCCTTGCTCGGGTGAGGCTAGTAACAAAAATGCAAGTTGGTACAAAAAGAAAATTCATTCAAGAGACTAGAAAGGCAAAAGCTTGAACTACAAATCCATAGGCTCCAACTCAAGAACATAGGTAGTCCAGCGACACGACAGCTTCTCACCACATAAAAAGTTACACACAAAAACGACCACCGAAGGTTAAAAAACACAGACAAAACACCGTCATGCCAACATTGAAAGAAAAAGCTTCAAAACACATCAACTCCAACGCCTTGTATGCTCAATCCACCGCATTGATCGAACCCTAGGGAAAACTTTCTTCTAAGGAAGAGGAAGAGGATCACCACTTCCACCAGGGCCGACACCAACGCCGTTAAGACTGCCAAGCGGACCAGTGCCGACATCCCCCATGCCACCAACACCGGAACCACCTCCCGCCGCAAAACCGCCACCCATGCCAAAGCCACCGCCGACTCCACTGACCCCACCGAGCGTCGGCATTACTCCGCCGACGTAACCGCCCATGCCAGCAAAGCCACCCATTCCGGCGCCCATCCCGATGCCACCGACCGGCAGGAAGTTCTTCTGATCGCCCACACCATTTCCTCCAGTCTCCATCGGCACTGCTGCCACCGCATCTGACGCATGAGCTAGCAGTTCATTTCGCTCTCTGGGCATCCCCCGATCGCAGCCGCTCCCCACAGGACGTGCAGCTCCGCCGTCCACGATGACGGCGAAAAGCACCATAAACACGACCCAAGTCCTCGCCATTAGGTTTGATCAGGTAGAGGTCGGAGCGCAGGAAAATCCTCTCTCCTGATTGCTTGGTCTCTGCACGCATGCATGGCATGGAGTCTCTAAGCTTGTCGCTTTTTATAGGGCGAAGATTTTGTGGTTGGTGACGGATGTGAGCTATCAATGGAGGGTTTCTTGTAAATGAAAGATCCATCAGCGGTCTTAGCAAACAGAGCTGTCTCGTGAAGGAAACGTCTTTCAATTCCGCTCAGATTTGGTAAATTGGAAACGAGAGAAAATCAATGTGCCTTCCCTGCAAAAGCAAAAAGAGCACTGGGGGTTTTTCTGAGACTTTGCATTTCCAATTTTTGACAGTGCTGGATTCTTAGGATTTAATTGAGATGTGTGAAAAAGAGAGAAGCTCCTTCTGACGACAAAAGTACATTAAATTGGGGAGTCATCTGTACGAAAATTCGCATTCGCGATTGCGTTTTATACGGTTATCCTCCGACCGACTACGATATGTCTGAGTTGAGTATGATTCTACTGATTTTGTCCCAAAAGGAAGGATTGTGTCGATAAATTCCTAAAGGAGTTAATAGTTATTAAAAGATTATTGGTAAAAATGGTTATCGGTATTCTAATTTTCCGAAAACTTGTAAATTATCACCGAGTCCCAATAATCTTATATATTTGTATTTACTATTTACAAATTATTAACTTTTCTTATCTTCTTTATTTTTGACATTTTAAATTTACTGACTCCTACACAAATTTGCTGATATTTATTTGAATGATTTATTAACTCTCTTTTTTTCCCACTTAAATCACTAACTAATTTTGAGTTTCGAACTCTCATTTTAAGTTAGTTACCAATTTTTTGAGTTATCAACTTCTCCTACTTCTCTTATCGATGTATGAACTTTTATTTATGAAATAATTATCCAACAATTTCTAAACCTATTGTACAATGTTAATTTAGTCTTAAATCATTCTATTGTGTCATTTAAGCCTTAATATTTTAATGATTTGTCAACTTAGTTATTCTGACAAATTTTGGTTGAAATTATTGATATGGACATCAGTTGGTCGTCGACTATCCTACATAATGTGGTCAGCATTAAGAAGGACAAATTTTGTATCTTTTAAAGTTTTCCTTTTTCTTTTCCTTTCACTTGTGGCTTGCGAGGGTTGGCCTCCTAGGCCACAAGGCTCGCGTCCTTGCAAAATCAAGCAAGGTTGGCCCTTGCCTATGGCCAATTGCCAGCCAAGGCTGAGTATCGACCATAAGGGAAAGAAGAAGAAAGAAAGGAAAATTTTAAAAAAAAATTCCAAGTCAATGCTTGCAATGCCATTTAGGTCGATTAGCATCCACACTAGTATTTTCCAATCAAAATTGGTTGAAATCATAAAATTGACAAATTATCAAAATATTGAGGACTAAATTAACTTACTTGAAAGGTTTAAGACTGAATTGTCATTATAAATTTGATTTAGGATTTTTTAGATAATTTTCCCTTTTATTTACTTTTGTTGCGAATGTGATGCTACTGATTATTATATTAATGGTCAGCCTTTATTTGAGTGACCCATCATTTTTTTATATTAAATTATCAACTAATTTTTGGTTATCAATTTTTTATTTGAGTTGCTTGTTACATATGTTTATTTTCCTTTAATGCACTAAAATTTTTAACGAATCACCACTTTTATTTGTCTTGCCTATTGAGCTTTTAAATTTATCAATCCTTTTTAGAAATTACAAACTTGAATTTGAGTAACTATTAATTTCTTTGATTAAGTCATCAAATTAATTTTGCTCTACTAACTCCTACTGAGTTAGTTACCATTGTTTATTTGTGTTTTTATATGTGTCAACTCCCCTTATCTTTGGTAAAAAGCTTTTATTATCTTATTGTTTACCGACTTTGATTTATTTACTTAAAATATGTTCAATTTTTATATGTGGGGGTTTGAAATTCAATCTCAAAGAGTCTAAACCATCATTGAGGGACCTTGACCCAGCTACCGAGGGTTATGATCCACACACCAATGACCCTACATGGGTGCTGGAGTCCGGTCCAACCTCAAGGGACCTAAGGTTGACTACTTGGGACCCCAGCCTAGCCTTGAGAGACCTAGGCACAAGCATTAGGGTCCCAAGGTTGATTGCTTGAGACCTCGGCCTGGCCTTGAGGGACCTATGCGCGATTGTGAGGGTTTCTTGCCCAATTGCTAGGGCCTTGAGTTCAAGTCCGAGGTCCATTCATATAAAATTAATTTTAATTTTTGGAGAGGAAGCGATTTTTCTAAATTTAAGGAAAAGTCTGTCTTATTTGAATTAGTTACCTTTGTTTAGCTGTTTTTTTTTTTTTATTCTTTTTAAATACCAACTTCTTTATCTCTAACAACAAAAGTCTGTCTTATTGTTTACCCACTTTCATTTGTTTACAAATATTAGCTCATCATTCTTTTATTTACAGGGGTCCCGGATTTGGTCTCAAGGGATCTAGACCCGTTCTTGCGGGATCGAACCTAGCTGTCTTGAAGGCATGAGTTGGGGTCTCCGACTCTGCCTCTAGGGTCCAGCAATGCTTTTGAGGCCTCAGTCTTGAGCTAAGAGATCAGAGCTTGGCCTCTAGAGACCTACGCATGGGTGCCGAGGTCCCAGGTCGACAGCTTTAGTCCTAAGCCTAAGCTCGAGGTCTATTTGTACTTTGAAAAATCAATTCTGTTGCAAATGAGGAAGTCGTGTTCCTAAATTCAAGCATATGGTTTCCGTTCTCATTTTTCGAAGCATCCAACTATCAAAAAATGAAAAAAAAAATGAATGTTCTCCGATAGCAATTACTTCACAAAACAAGTAGACCCTAATATACTTGTGAGTATCTTTCAGGCACTTGTTAACAACCTTGAAAGTAATTTAATATTCAAGGCAGTCATAACACACGATGCCAAAAAAAAAAAACAAGTAGGCCTCAATTGCTTCATTAACAGGTGCCACCGGGACATTAACAAACCTGCAATAGTCTCCTTTCTCGTCAAATTCTGCCCCATCACTTAGGATTTTTCATAGTGGCTGGACCATGTCAATCGGGTACGGTCCTTCCCCGTTTTTTTTTCAGTAACAAACTTAACAAGATAGCTTCAACACGAGTCATCGTGATCGAATTAATACATTTGTTTTCCCTCTTGCGAATTACATCCCTAAGTATGCATTTTTCATAATTTGATCAATAAATATAAAGATCCTCTGAAAATATTTTCCCCTAGCTGCGCGCTTCTGTCGTTCAACCTTTTCTAGCGCGAACCACGCCGAGCAAACGCTAATGAAGTGCCCTCATTTTCTCCTCTGCAGCATATTTTATGACACATTTGCCTTTAATGCACCATTTAAATTTCTCAGCTGTCTTCATTAAATACTTAGGAGGACATAAATCTTCTGCCACCTTAGAGCTTCGTACAGATGGTGGGCATGCAAAGCGGGGGTTCAGGCTCTCTTATCAGCAGCTGCACTGGTCTTCTGTAACATACTTTAAAATGTACCATATTTGAATTTTATTTTATTTTTTTGGTAGTGTCCTATTACAATAATCTAAGTTTTTCTTCTCGAAAAATAACAATCATAGCAGTCAATAACTCGTTTTTTTGTCAAAAGTTTAAAAAAAGAGTCAATGTAAATGTGTTTATAGCATATTACTTTACAATCCTCTTGCGTGTAAGTTGGTCCTTACACTAGCAAAATAAGAGGTGGATGGAAAATTTGAGAGGAGATGATAGAACTTACACTCTTGAATTATATTCTGATATTATATTGGACAAATCGATTTTCCAAAATTATGGGTGCGCGCGAATCCTAATAAATATACCTGTGCTTAAAACTTGTCATGTTATATTTTTGGACGGTCGATCTCATGCATATATTTTTTCAGGAAATAGTCTTAAGAAAAGCACCGATGGTAAAAGACAATACAATGAGAATCTAAAATCTCACAATTTCTAAAAGAGTTCCCACTTTTCAAAAAATTCTTTAGTTTAATGTGTGAAATTACAAAACCATAAATGAGTAATGATGTTGTACAGTTATTTTGAAATTGATCAAATCAATTCATATTAATCAGTTTTATCGAGAAAAATCAGTAAAAGAAATCGGTGCACCGCATTGTAATTGAATTACTGTAAGTCAAAACTCTGCTTTTTTCATCTGTTTATCTTATTTGACTATTTGACAAGAATTATACATTCGCATCTATGCTCGTGAGTGTTAGGGCATCTGATTATTTACACTTTTTTAATAACTTAAGCTTTTTAAACTATAGGGGTTATACAAGATTTCACATCTTATGATAGCAAAAGGCAATGCATTATTACGAATTTACGATATATTTCTCCGGTCTCATTTTTTACCTGCCAAATTCTAATAAGCTCTCTTGTGCTACAATCTTTGAATTTTAGGCAAAATGCGACCTACTCGTGGCGGACGGTTTTTGTCTAATAATTTAAATTTTTAGACCTAACTGATCTTGATTACAAGATCTTATGCTAACAAAAAGTCACAAGATAGTCCCTTTCAAGATTAGTGCAACAAAAGATGCTTTTTACCTTGGCCCCCTCGAGCACGATCAGATTTTTATACAGAAAGTAAAACGGCCGAAACTTAGTCAAGTTTCATAAATCCGGATCTCCCATTCTAGGGTTTCCCAAAGTCTAAACTTGGATAATTAACAAGTAAAATACGCATTGTCCTTCTCATTCTTCCACATGCAAGCACTCCCCTTCGTATTCTTCATCTTCTGAAAAAATACCATAAAAAGGTCCAAGAATTTTCAAGAGGCTCACTGGGGAAATTCATTAAAGAAAGCTAACATCTCCATGCATGCGTCAATATACCGAAGTACAACGACAAAATGCAACAAACCCAAAATGAGGATGTAAAAAGCGACTTCACTGACAACCTCGAATAAGGACAACGATGTCCTCCAAACTCCTCATCGACGACCTTACCCTAACAATGCTCCTAAACTTCTTTATTTGACAATGACCGACGCTCAAAGACCACAACATTAAACTTAGTGTTGAAGAAAGATTAAATGTGACAAACATCTAGGAATGCCCGAATTTAATCAAGGACAAATTCCTGGGAGGCCCCCCAATCCACCAACTCCACCGGTCCCACCACCTACCCCTCCGGCCCCACCGCCAGCCGGACCACCTACACCGCCAGCCGGACCACCTTCACCGCCAGCCCCGCCTCCGACACCGCCTACACCGCCAGCCCCACCTCCAACACCACCTACACCGCCAGCCCCCCTCCAACACCACCTAAACCGCCAGCCCCGCCTCCAAGGCCCTAAACCGCCAGGCCAGGCCGCCTAAACCGCCAGCCCCGCCTCCCAGGCCGCCTAAACCGCCAGCCCCGCCTCCGAGGCCGCCTAAACCGCCGACACCCCCAATAGGCAAAACCCCGCCGACGCCGCCGATTCCTGCAGCTCCTCCAATTCCATGATACTTGCCGATCCCACCAGCACCACCGAGGGTCGGCATGATACCACCAACTCCGGCGTACCCGCCAGCTCCTGCAAACCCACCAACGCCGCCAAAGGCGATGAAATTCTTCTTGTCCTCCACACTGCCGCCTGGTGCCTCCGCTGTGGCCACCTTTTCCGGTGCACTCGCATGCATCATGACCGTCTGCTCCTTCGGAACCTTGCCGCTTGGCTCTTTACATGCACTTGCATGCACAGAGGCGTCGTCGTTTGGACCAGCGTCGATGGGAACCTTACGTGCACTTGCTTGCGTTGTTGCCACGAGAGCAAGCACCAGAAACGCACATGCCAACCTCGCCATCTCTCTCTCTCTCTCTCTCTCTCTCTCTCTCTCTCTCTCTCTAAGATTGAGTGTTCCTGTTTGTTGCCTTGCATGAGTGTGGACTATTTATAGAGAGAGAGAGAGACGGTAAGGCGTACGGTTGAGGTTATTGAAGGGGTCGAGTTAATGACGGTGAAAACTGCAGAGTTGTGTTGCAGGGGCACTCTCGAAGGGGGCGAGATGGAGGTTTGAATGAAGATGGCAGAGAGTTGGTTGAAACCTGTGAAAAGAAGAGAGCCATTTATGGGAGATGCATCTCGCCGCTTCAAGTAGAGGGACGTGCATGCCATGCAGAGGAGAGACCGCCAACCTCTCTCTCTCTCCCTCTCTCTCTCGCTACGACTGGTGTACAAATTCCGGGCGGTCCAAAAGATCGGATTCGGTATCAGATAAGTTATGAAAACTCACTAATTACTCTTCAATCCTCTGTGATTAGGGGTTACTAGTCCTAAATTGACTTTAATGGGATGGACAATTCTCTAAGGGAAACTTGTCAAACGCCTATAAAACAAAAGTAGGTGGTTTTCATGTTACGTGTAACTAATGTATTAAAATTCAAAAACTAGTTTGTCGAAATAGTGCCCCCACATACTTGTTAAACCATATATTAAATATGTTTGAGAATTTAAAGTTTATTTTATGAGGTACGTGAGTTTGCGAAAACATGTTATTCTAAAAGAAACTATAAGATTTTGTGAAAATACTGCTAACTATTCTAAAAATTTAAGCTATTAAATGAATATGTAGTTTATTATTTAAATATTTTAACATTTCCTTTTATGCTGTTCTGATACCATGTAAAATTTTGTAGAACCACTGTCAACTGTTCTAATTTAAATAATTAGATGAATGCGTTGATTATTATTTAAATATTCTAATAGAAACTAGTTAACATAACCTTATGTAATATACCACTAACAAAATGTAAAAGTTCCACAAGCAACTTCATCCACCATTAAATTTATGATTACAAAGCTAGGGTTTGATTGACTAACCATATACCTGAAGGCCTAAAAGGCCCGATTAAGAAGAACACACCAAGATATCCAAAGATAAACCCTAGCTCCTTCGTCTCTTCCCGCACCCCTCTACCTTTGTTGGATCTCCTCTGAAGTTTGCGCGACCATTCAATCGTCGCCACTGTGATGAATAAGGGCTTAATGCTAAACTGGGAGTCCCCTTCGAGTCGAAGGTCGCCCAGCCTCAAGCGATCTACGATTTAGACCGCTTGAGGGCGGCAAACTTTGTCACAAAGAACGCATAAAAGGAAGGAGAGAGGGAGAGTTGAGCGGGGGTGGTGGCGGCTGCTGCGACGGTGACGCGGTAGCCACTGGGTTTCGCGGCTCGGACAAAGGTTGGCAGGGCTGCGACGGTAGAGGACGTCTACGTGCCTAGCGAGCTGTTCGCTGTGGCTTGGGGAAGAGAGAACGGTAAAACTGGAAAAGAAGAAAAGAGGGAAGAAAAGAACTGTAAAAGCGAAAACAAATTTGGATTTTCCAACACCTAATCACGTTGATGTGGTCGAACACACTCTTATTTGGTTTTAGGATTACTCTCATCCCTCTGTTTAGGCCTGTAACATTGTGTTGATGTATCAATAATAATGAATAGGGTCCGGTTTAACTGACCGTCCTCCGTCAGCTAAGGACCACCCATTTTTTGATGAAATAGTTTTATCTTTTGCCCTATTTTTCTTTTTCTCTTGTTTTTATATTTTCTCATTTGAAGCTTAAATTGAAAGATAAAATAATAAGATGGCCCACACAATCAATTTTCATGAATATGATGAAAAAAATAAATTAGATATCGAAATACAAATGACTACAGGTAAAAAATATTATCATCTACTAAAAAGAAATGGTTAATGTCATTATATAAATATATCAAATTTAAAAGATGAAAAAACGCTTGAAATGCACTTGCTTTCAATATGTACTAATCTCATCTTCATCACCGCCATTATTTTCATTAGCGAAGTTGCTTTCAATACGAATTCCATCCATCTAAATGAGATGTCAAGAAAAAAAATAAGAATTATATTTCTAAAATAGGGAGAATTACTAAAAAGTCCTAAACTTATTGTGATTGTGTCAATTTAGTCCTAAATTTTGTTTAGCTATTTCAATCCTAAAACTTTTTCAATTGTGCTAATTTAATTCATCTGGCCGACGTTGACGTGACAATTTCTTAAAAGTATATTGTATTTTTTTGAAATTTTTTATTAACTTTTTCATTTTTCTTTTTCTATTTCCTTTTTATTTCTCTTCTTCCTCTTCGGCTTCCTTACCCACAGTGGCCAGTGAGGCTCTAGCAAGGCTTCTCCGCCATTGGGTGAGGCTGTAAAGCCCTCACCGATGGTTAGCGAGGCCTCACCCACCTCGCTAGTGATTGGCAAGGGCTTCACGGGTGTCGCCTAACAGTTGGTGAGTCGGAGCCTCGCCAGCCACCGCGGGGAAGAAAAAGAGAGAAAAGAAAATGAAATAAATAATTAATTAATCAATTTGAAAATAAATATATTATTAAAAATTACCACGTCAACGTTCGTCGAACGCCGACACCGATCGACATTCATGTCATTGCCAATTGGTCAAATTTGGACAGATGGACTAAATTGACATAATTGCAAAAGGTTTAAGACTGAATTGACACAATTACAATAATTTTATGACTTTTTTGGTAATTCTCCAGTCTAAAATGTATAGATACAAATTAGAATTCAACAATAATGAATACCTTTTACTTTCTTGCAATAAGAAAATTCTCCAAATCTATGACTTGTTCAATTAAAAAATCGTACAACAATCGAAGTTTAAAGCATAAAAGCTAATTACACATTTTGCAACAAAAAAGGATAATTATATTACTTTTTTTTTAGTTATTAAGTTTTTTTTTTTTAATTTACTGACCAAAAAAAAAAAATTTATTTGATAATAACGTCTACATCATCTTTTTCTTTGTCGAGAGAATAATATCCACTATTTTAAAAGTTGTAACTGAATTTTCCATATATTTCTCATTATTCAAATGGTGTTGTGGGATTTGTTTCTTATTGTGTGAATATTATTACTATTTAAAAAATGAATATTATTACTAAATTGTATGATTTATGACAAAGATGGTTAGAGAATGTCCTAATTAAAAGCTCACACCCAAACGGGTCGCGCAGTCACTCGGTCGATTTCTATGCCACGAATGCTTGATTCGTGAGATCTTTAATTAAGGTAAGTACGTCTGATAGTCTCCTTCAAGCGTTTTTCTCCGCATAAAGTGGAGGCGACTTGCTACTCAAAACGCATGAAAACTCCTATAAAAACAAGCAGCTTCCATGTCCGAAGGCGTGCACATTGAAGAAGATGGCGTCTCGACTTGTCTCCAAGCATATACTGATCGCGATTATCTATGCCGTCCTACTGGCCTGTCTCTTCTCTCTCGGTAATTCTCATGACTACTTACTTTTCTTGTGCTTTTCCATAATGACATAAATAATTCAGCATCTTCCGAGCTCGTACATCCTCTCCTTAGGTTATTTGGACGTTGGAAATACAAACGAATGAAAGTCAGTTTGGAAATGAGAATGAAAATGAAAATTAAGAGTGCTTCGTTTCATTGGAAATTTATGATAGAAGGAAATCTTTTTACATGGGAATCATTTTGCAAGAAAATTCTCGATTTTTATTTGTTTGATTGATTAGGGAAGGCAGCTTATTTTTATTATATGGAGAAGTCGTTTGCTCTCAATCCAGATTTGTTGTTTTCACTCCATGGAAAACTTTTTTTCGATTAGATCGAATTAGCTTTACATCATTCAAAAGGAAAGTCAGAAAATGATTTTTCGAATATAATTTTTCTTTAAACAAATGGACCTTGAAATATTAAAGATTTTCCCGTTAATTATCTATTTTTGTCCAGTTATAGTTTGGACTCTACAGAGAGTATATGTGCTCACAATTGCACCCTGTCAAGTATCTTCTTTAATAGGATTAAGATAATCTTCCTTCTTCTCTTTTTGCTTTTTCGGTTTGTAGGGGATGCAGCAGGAGGATTAGTTTGCCAAGGGAAATGTGAAGATATTCCCGATTGCGACGGCAAATGCCGAAGTTGGGGATATCGAGGAGGGAGATGTGTCGAGCCTCTTTACCAGTACTGTTGCTGCGTTGAGCTTTGAATGAACTCTCCTTTTTCTCCTCCTTTTCTTTACATCACTATGATTTGCGAATAGTGATATAGCCTGGTATTTAAATTAAATAGTTGAAATGGTTCTTTCTACTTGAGTTGCATCATTCCTAAGGACCGGGACTCTAGCTCGTAACTATTAAGATTAGGTGGATTCCTACGCGTTCTAAATCCTCATTTTTTAAATTCGAGCGAACCCTCGAACAAACATTTTATTTTATGGGGGTGTGTGGATATTGCAAAGAGGCCAAATATGAGAATCATTTTTATGTTGACTGACATTTTATGGAGCTGATAGGTCGATATATAATGCTTTGAAAACAAATATAACAATAAATATAATAGGAAATATATTGAACATTAAATTTACATAATTCGGTCGAGGTGACCTTAGAAAAGCATCATGAATTTTCATAATAGATGAAGATGAAGCATTACAATAAAGAATATAAATGCACTGGAATTACTCAAATAATATTGGTATTTCCTAGGTTTTAGTTAGATTCAGTAACTCGCTATATTTAGTCATACAATTCTCTCGTTACTTTGTGATTCCTATTGCATAAGGCAGTTTTTTTTTCCCCAGTTCGCTCTGTTCACCTATTGACATAAAAAAAGCTTCGGATGCCCATTAAGAATCTATTAAATTAATCCTTGCTACGCTAACTCTTTACATTCCTTTTGAACAATATCAAAGTCCAAGTTGGACTTTTTTTGTTGTGCTTAAACTTTGCATTAACATGTGTCATTACCTACTTCACAAAATTTCTCAAACACAACTTTGTCTATAATAAATCAAATTTAAACAGTATTTTGTATCCATCATCATGAGAGATAAACCTGCCAAAATGGGTAATAAATCCATTCCATATTTAATGGCTTAAGTTGTTATATGGATTAATTACATTTAATAAATGAGTTATGAATAAATTAGAATGATAAAGTCCAAAATAATGCGATCATTAAATGGGCTCACAACTTACTTAGATCCAACTCACCTGTATAACTCTCTCTTCACTCTCTCTCTCTCTCTCCCCTCATTCAATCCCAGCTCATTTACTTCATTCTCACACTCTAATCTAGGTATGAGTTTTTCTATATTAGATTAAATATATTAGTGTTTTAATAATATGGGTCGGTTCAAATCAAATCCTTAAATTTGTATTGCATAATAATGGATTTATTCGAATCCTATTTACTTGATCCGATCCATCCATTTGACGAATCTAGCAAGACAATCGAACTCGGGTCTTTACCTACTGGACGAGTGGAGATCGCACTACTTTAAAGTTCACGATTCCATTAACCATGGTCGGTGCGATTGTTTCGAGCATCACAAAAAAGTGTGGAAACTGGGAAGTGCAAGGAAGGAACTTTCGCAATCTTAAAAGCCAATTCCATCGTTCCTATAAACCCTCTCCGACAACTAGGCGGGAAAACCATGGCGGCCGTGAAAGCCTGCGGTCCGGTGCTGTCGCGGCCGGTGACCTTCGTGACCGGCAACGCCAAGAAGCTCGAGGAAGTCCGCTCCATCTTGGGTCAATCCATCCCCTTCCAGTCCCTCAAGCTCGACTGTATACTCTCTCTGTCTCTGTCTCTCTCTCTCTCGATGTCTCGATGATCTTCTGTTACTCGCCTTCCTCTTGAAATCTCTTATCCGGGTGTTCTTGTTTCGTCGTTCTAAGTGCCCGAATTGCAAGGAGAGCCTGAAGACATCTCCAAAGAGAAGGCTCGATTGGCTGCGATCGAGGTACACTTTCTCTTCTCTCAATTATTATTATTATTTTTTTTTTTTGGGTTTCTGTAACATGCTATTTGCGTATTTGCCCGGTGGACTTGATTTGACTCTTTGAATTGGAAGGTCAATGGACCTGTTCTGGTTGAAGACACTTGCCTCTGCTTCAATGCCCTAAAGGGTCTTCCGGGTACGTCTCCATTTTTGAGTGCTTGATGCCTTGGTGAGTAATTTATGGTACGACGGATTGTTCTGATCGATTTGTTTTCGGATTGATGTGCAGGGCCTTATATGTAAGTCGCTTTCTCTTGTTGTTGCTCTGCTATGTGAGTTCTTGTTTCAACTTCTTGTTATTTCTAAGTATCTGGTTGTTTTGGTGCTCTGTTTGATTTTTTTCTTTCTTTTTTGCTCTATAGCTTCCTTTTCTTAATTAGCAATAGCTTTTAGAAATTTCTTGAATAATTTGAGAATAGCGGTGATGGTACGTTGTTTCTGTAAATCGGCACTTGTCTGGTGCTTTTTAATTTTTTCCTCGATTTTAAGTCAATGACTTTGTAACTGTGGACTGTTTTGGATTTAGTTATCTTGAGTAGGGCATTGGAACAAATTGAGGGGTTATACTACTGATCAGTTTATTGTAGGATCAAAGTTTCTTATTGTTAAATTGGGATATTTAGTATGATAAGTTTATACTTGGTTTTATATCTAATTAGGGCATTGGTGTCGATAATTGCTACTGCAGTAGTCATTTCTGCAAACTAGTGTTACATATTAATTGATGGAGGAGCAAACTATTGTGAGGCTGAAACAATCAATCAGATCAGTAAGTAACCGAGAGAAATTGAAAGTTCGGAGCTACCTTGACCTTCTGATAGACATTGAGAACTGGCTGAAGGGCTGCAGATTTGGATTCATTCTATTCCCTTCCAGAAACCAGTCTGAACTATTACACGCAAAATTTTGTTCGCTCAGGAGCTTTAGCCAGTTTCTCTCTCTCCAGAATTATTTTTTGTCACTCTGCCAATGGTTGTTCTATGGAGGACAATACCCAAACAGGTCCTGGAAGAGAGTCATATTTAGAGAAGAGTGAAAAGGGTGTTTTAGTGTCACTCAGGAAAGATGATTGCCTATATGATTATTTATGTGAGGTCATGCGCTTTGTATTATACATCAAGCATCAATTGAGTCTTAGTCTTATGCTGTCAAAACTCGAAACTCGAGTTTTGACAGCAGTTACTGCTATCATCCAGAAGAATTCTGTCCAACAATTGACCTAGTAATTCTTTCACCTCTGTCACTTTCTATCCTATAAGGAAAGTGTTGACCCCTTCTAGAATATTTAAGGGTCAAGGACATAACATATGCATGCTTGGTTGGTGTATCAACTACATTCAAATTAGTATGCTTGCCCTCAAATTTAGGCAACTTCTCTCAGAGATCTTTTTTTTTTTTTTTTTCCTTTTTTGGCTCTGGGACTGAGTTGGTGTGTGCAATGGTTGTATGAGGACTGGGGGATATTTTTATCTTTTAGCAAATGTCAATATCTACCACAAGGGTGCATTCTGACTTCTGCATGCCAAAAACTCCCAAGTGACAAACTAAAGCGGAAGAGCGAAGTGATTGGCTGTAGTTGTTGGTTGTAGTTGTCTCTAGGTTCCAAGTTTTTTCCCTAAGTAATGTTTGCCTCAGAGTTTGAGATGACTTTTTATCAAATGGTCGGGATCACTGGAAACTATAAACCTGAGTATAATCGAAGAAGAACAATTCATAGCTCTCGAGATACACTGATAAATCACGATGAGTGCACTGAAAGGTCGCGAGCATTGGTTGAGAGTTAAATCAAATGATATTGATGTCCTACTGCCTACTAAGAGTTGTAAACGATGTTTCATGAATATCCATTGCCTTTTACCGTATGATGATGGTCAAATCTCATATTATTCTTGGAAAGAACTTTGCAGTTTGCGCTCACATAATTATCCTATCTCATTACAATGGATGAGAATATTTATCCTTCACTTTCCAGGCATCTGTTTGTCTATAGATCAGGCTGTCTCCAGCAACTTTCCTGCAAAGAGTGAGGCAAGTGAAAGGGCTGGGGCTCCTTTGGATGATTGAACTTTGTTCACCTGTTTCATAGCTCCTTTGGATAATATTTATAAGGCCTTGAGCCCAAAATTTTGAATTGGATTTAACAGGGATGCTATGATAATGAGTTCTACCTGAAGCTAAAGCATGAGTATAAAAAAAATATCAACAACTTTTTGAAGCAATGGTCAAAGAGATGGTCAAGTATATTTGTTGGCTGGTGTATAGACTATGAAGTGCTGATACAGGACTGCTGCATAATTTCTTTAGTTTTCAGGACTAGCATGACTGATGAACGTGAGTGTTTCTCTATCAGCGACGCCTTCCCCTTCCATATTCACTGATCCATTTGAGAGGATCGTTTAAATTCTTGACATCTGACGAGATGGCCTTTATGCCCTCCCTCCCCCGCATCATGGACTAATTTTGTACCCTATACTCTACTAACCTTGATCCAACCTCAATCAGTGCACTTGCATTCTCAAGTATAGGATGCTTAAGTGACTCAGATTCTGTGTGGTGTACTAACTTCTACCATGCACTTAAGAGGAATTGTCACTTCTGGTATCGGAGTCTGAGAAGCTACGTGCACTTCTGCCCCTTAAGTAAAATGGTGATTGGCCCCTCATACACCTTTGGCCTGATGAATAACCTTCAAAAGCACGGTTTCTAGGTTTTCTCTTCTTTCTTTCCTTCGGCTGCACTCATATATACTTTCATCTTCTGGCCTGCTAACTCATCATAAGAAGAAAAGTGGCTGTTTGTAGTCTTACTCTGACATATTAGGGTTGCTTCTGGTAAACATACCTGGGAAGCCATTAGTTATTCTACTATGTTCTTGGAGGAGTTGGGAGTGATGCAGTATAAGATGCTTTTCACACTCTCAACCTCAATCAAAATCATAATTGGCCCCAGATGCAGTGAATAAGGTTACCTTGAAGAGCATTGATTTCAGATGTTCACACCCTTCTTTCCCCTTATCTGCACACAAATGATCTATCTGACATGTTTATATGTTACTAGTCTTTCTCCTACAACCAAGGGGCCACTTCTCTGATAAATCTAGCCAAGAAAAGTTGCTTGTTATTCTTTTAGCTTCTTTTCTCCTTCCTTTCTACTTAGGCAGGTTATATTAATGGTTGATTAAGTGAAAAAAATCTTATCACTTTCATAGGTTACTGACTTCATTATCTGAAAAATAATTAAATTTTGGAGTTTTCCTGTTCTTGGTCAACAGTAAACTGGATTGAAGATAGGAATTCTTTCAATAACTGGATTTTGAATTCTTTCAATAATCAAATATTGGAGGGTTGTGGCCACCGCCCCATTGTCGTGGGGCGGCGATGATGCTCGGCAGGGTCACCGGCGCTTGGGCAAGGATCGGCGACCTTTGCCGACTAGAGGCGAGGGCCAAGGGAGAGGGTCGCTGCCCCTTGCCCAACAACCCCAGACTTGGGCAGCGAGGGCTGCCAAGCTAGCGCAAGGGTCAGCAACCCTCGCCCGGGTTGGGGCGAGGGTAGGCAACCCTTGCCCAAATCTGGGAGAGGGTCACTGCCCTCTCCCTTCTCTAGCAAGAGCTTGGCCCTCCCTCACCTCTGGTCGGCAGGGGTTGCCAGCTGTCACCGCTGCCCCACCGGCGATGGGGCAGCGGTCCTCCTGCCTGTGTTTTCCTTTTTTAAAAGCATTTTTACTTTTATTTAGATTTTTTAAGAAAAAAATTGAAAAAAAGAAAAGAAAAAAGGAAAAATTTAAAAAGACAAATTGCCCTTCACAACTAATGAGTTCAGGCTCTTATTTGAGATTGATATGGTCACTTCAGGTCCTTATTTAAAACAATATCCATTTTAGGCCCTTATTTAAGGAAATGATGACATTTCGAGCGCTTATTTGATACAATGTCTATCCCCTTATTTGAGAAAATGAGGGCATTTTGGGTCCTTATTTAGAATTTTTCTTTTTGCTTTTGAAAACCTCTTCCATATATAGATGCAGAAGTTTTGAAAGTTCTACCTAGTCACTTTACTATTTTCCTACGATATTTAATGCCAGTAAATATCAGATTTTTAATGCTTTGAACTAAGTAACACGTATACGTGTTACCATGTATTGTTCTTTAATTGGGTTACTAAAATATCTTATTTTCTTTCTGTGATAATATCTAATTAATTAAATAAATCACACAGCAAGTGGTTTCTGCAGAAGCTTGGTCATGAAGGTATTTTTTTTCCTTTGCTTTTTTCTGAATTATTTTGCCCCTGTTCTCTTGGAAGTGCTCATACATCTATTTTATACCCTTTTTGTCTCACTACTCTAGGTCTCAACAATTTGTTGATGGCATATGAGGATAAATCAGCTTATGCTTTGTGCGCATTTTCTTTCATGAATGGACCTGGTGCTGAACCAATCATTTTTCTTGGAAAGACTCCAGTAAGTTGCTCTTGTAGAAAACACCATCATACATTAGATTTCTTTTTCTGCAATTTTTTTCCATGCCTTTAGTCCTCTTATCTTAGCTACTTGACAGATTATGGAGAACTTAGTTATTCTACTACAACAGTTTGCAACTTCCCTTGTTTTTGGTACTGAAAGGATTCCATGATGAGATTAAGTCCAATTTTAGGTTAATTTGAATGAGATCCTTGGTTTTTGTGAGGTGAACCCGGGATTGTACTAAGTACCTGATTATAATTCTACATTCTCTATAATCTTTTATTATAATAATGTTGAGAATTGTTTTTTACGTGAGAAGAATTAACTCGGGACTTTCGATCATATCCATGGTTGATTCTTAATCGATTTTTTTCGCTTGTCAATTACAATGTAGCTTTTCATATGCCATGATTGCTGTCTTTTGTCTGCTCCGCTAAATTGTAGAAATTTTAGTTGTGGATTGGTTCATTGCACTGATCTGACTTTTGTGGCCATCTCAGGGGAAGATAGTACCTGCAAGGGGACCCACTGATTTTGGATGGGATCCAATCTTCCAACCTGATGGCTACGAGCAAACGTAATTTTTATGTCCGATTCCTCTTTGGTTTCTGCAGTCTTGCCTATGTTAACGGTCATATTATGTTACGGGAATTTAATATGTTGTTTCTTTTTGTTATAGGTACGCACAGATGCCCAAGGAAGAGAAGAATACGATCTCTCACCGCTACAGGGCTCTTGCACAAGTAAAATCCCACTTCGCCGAGGCTGGTTACATTTTCCAGTCTGACCCATAAGAGTAAGTTTTTTATACTTCTGTAATGGCTATTTCTTGTACTTCTTCACTCTGTACTAGCAATAACACGCTGTGCAATTTATCTTTCTACAGTGGATGCTCAAGTGATGGAGGAGGAGAAAGAACAGAAAGGCCAGAGAAAATGTCAGGATCAATTGCTAGTGTTGCTTTTCCTGCAACTTTGTTAGGTGCAGTAAATCAGCAAACTGGGCTTTCATGGACATCATCTTTCAATAGTGTCTAGAAGAGATTGATCATATCTGCAATTGAACAAATTGTGCAAACATTGCTCAATTGCTTGCATAGCGAGCATCATGTATTGTCAAACTTTTTGGAAGTGCTTGACAAAAACCCTGAAGCATCGTTTATATAAAATTACAAAAAAACGATCATAAAAAGTCTATATATGCTGTTGTGGTTAATTGCATCCCCCGGCAATACATGAACAACATGCAAGTATTGTCCTATTTCGGGATCATATTGAATCACTCTCTAGAAATATATTTGATACTGCCTTACTGAAGAGCAAAACGTTGAGAGCATGAGTGGCTGATTGGAGTTTGAGAACACTCTTTCTACCAACACAGGAGGCACAAACCAGGGTTGATTTAATAGACCGTCTTCATTCTCAGTTTTGATGGTGAGAACATTTCCTCCCAAACCCAATTTGTACACAAATTATATAACTTTGGAGAAGTTTAGATAACATAGCCAACCGGATGTATTTTTTCACCTTTTTCTTGCAGCAATTGGAAAGCAGATATATAGTGAAATGAAGGTGACTTAGAAAGACTTGCAAGCAGGACTGTACTCTTCTTCCTTTTCTTTTCCTTTTCCTTGTCATCTTTTTTATGGTAAATTAGATCCTGAACTTCCTTTCAAGTGCAAACTTATTCGTCCCTTTTGTACCCTTTTGACAATTTTTGGTTCTTAAGCAAAATCTTGCAAGGAACAAGGACGGAATTCAATTGATTTAGAGAAGGAAAAGAGAAAGATGTCAGCAAGAAGGTTCGCTGACAAGCTGTTTCCCTCCGAGCTGAGTTCGTTCTGTGTCTTTGGTCCAATCGAGATTCGTTCTTCAACAGTCTTCAGTCCTAAACATAACGTTGCGAGCCAGCTTTTTCGTTATGTAAAATCAGCACTCACTACTTGTTCCTTGTCTTGCCCCTTGTGGACAAGAATACACATCTATACTATACACTATAGCAAAACGCGCAACCTCTGTTCACTAATATTATAACACTTTTATTGTTACTACATGGATATCTCTGTAGAATCACGCTAATTTGCTCTATAAACAAGCATCTGCACTCACTCACTTGGCAGGACCTTTTTCATAGCTTTTACATTGTAATCCTTACAATTGTAGAAGAGAAACTATTTCTCTTTGCATTTGTATCCCGAAGTTCTTTGTGAGTTCTCTTTGAACAAATCATTTATCATTTCTTATGTAATTTTCTTATCAATTTAATACCACTCCTACCACCTACATGGTTGGTTTATTCATAATTTCTTTTGTAACTTTCTTGTCATCTTAATATCAATTCCATCTGATTGGTTTTACGTAATGTTTAATTGCTTTCATTACATTATATATTGTCTTTGCTTTTTTCTTATTTACATCCATTCGCGAATCATCTTACTTTCAAAATTAATTGGCAAATCATTTACACTGCACTTAACATAATAATACCTCACCATCGAACTCTATAGATCTTTTTTATTATTGTGATTTTAGAGCCTGAGGATCTAAATCTAAACTAAAGAGAGAAAATATACTAAGATCTGGGGTTTAAAATATCACAACTAGAATAATAATAAAAAATATTTACATAGAATAAAGAGTTCGATGGTGAGGTAGATTATGTTAAATGCAGTGTAAATGATTAGATTAAAATTAAAGTAAGATTATTCATGAATGAAAGTAAATAAGAACGAAAGCAAAGGGAATATATAAAATAATAAAAGCGATTAAACAAAAAGTATAATCAACTTATAGGTGGTAGAATTGATATTAAGATGATAAGAAAGTTACAAAAGAAATTATGAATACACCAACAAAGTAGGTGGAAGGACTGGCATTAAATTGATAAGAGAATTACATAAGAAATGATAAACGGTCAAAGAGAACTTACAACGAACAATGGGACACAAATGCATAGGAGAATGATTTCTTTTCTACAATTGTAAGGGTTACAATGTAAGTGTTCTACCCTGAAAAAGTTTAGGAGTGAGTGGATACAAATGCTTATTTATAGAGCAAATGCGCATGATTATATAGTGATTATCCGCATGGTAACAGTACAAGGGCTACGGTAAAGTAAACAGTGAATGCGTGTGATTGGATAGTGTTTTTACTGCCTTGTTTTGCTACTGTATCGTTGCCCGTGCTACCGCATTCTTGATATGCCATCTACTCCGATCGATCTTATTCTTCTTCTAACAAATTGATTTTATAGTAACAACACTGTAAGAAAATATGACAGACAAAATACTATTCGATCACTGTGGCAAAATTATCGTACGATGTAGCAGCACGCGTACTTACTGTTCACTTTTGCTGTTATTACATGGATGTCACTGTATAATCACCCGCATTTGCTCTATAAATAAGCATCCGCACTCACTCACTCCGTAGAACCTTTCTCAAAGTAAAATGTTCACATGGTAACCCTTAAAATTGTAGAAGAAAAACCCTTCCCCTTTGCAATTATATCCCGAAGTTCTTTGTGAGTTCTCTTTCAACAAATCGTTTATCATTTCTCATGTAACTTTTATACACACGCACGCACACACAAGGTTATTTCTCAGAGCTTCATGAACTCATTATGCTTATATGGAGACGTGTGCTCATTGAATTAGATAAGTAGGTATTTATTGAACAGGAGCGTGGAGGGGGCCTCTAATGGTTCCTCAGGGGCTCAGTCTCTGTCGCAACGCCTTGCAACCTAATGCATTTTTCGTAATTTCTACATGCACAATTTTTCTAAAACAGAATTACTTAAAAGTGCCTTAATGCACATTACAGATTTATAATTGTGATCCAGTGGGTTTTTCGATGTAGTGTTTTAACCACATTATAGAAATCATCAAGAGTGCAAAATAGATAGTAGCTGCAATTTCTAACATGACTCGCAAGAGAATCGCTAGGATGAAATCTTAAGTCAGAATGATACAATCATGAATAAGTTGGAATCGACGTGACTCAAAACATGTCTTTAGTAAGTAAGTGAAACCCCCATTCTAATGGACAAACGGTCGTGCAATTTAGCCGCCATACCGTAATGAGTAAGGCAACACAATACAATACGAAATGTGGCCCTAACAATACATTATCCCCTTAGTATTGAGATAGCGGAAGCTAATATACACCCCCAAAAATGGGGTGGGCAATAAGTGTGCTAAATAACTTAAATTAGTTCATGGGTGATTGGGAAAGTTACACATGAAATGACTCCAAATGGGATGTCGGCCAATGCAACATGTCGTCATAAGTGCATGATGCATGGTGCTGTGCCTAGAAAGCTCTCACAAAGTCCTGAGCTTTGAGGTCCACGGCAATCCCCACCACCCAACTTTGCACATGATCATCGCATACCATGTGCAACGTTGGGGAGGACATTATGTATGTGTGGGGGGCGATGGGGTCCATGCCATGTAGGTACGGAAAACCCCTCACATGCCATGTGGGGCCACATGGTCACATGCATGGTCATGTGACATCCACATCTTCCACGTCAACTAGGACTATCCCCCATTCAAATCTCCTCCTCCTTTGTGGCAGATAGATTCGATCCCAATGACCTTGGTAGGAGCATTGTCCATCTCATAACGTTTGGCTTAGATTGGATAAGAGACCTTTTCTTCAATTCTCCAAAAAGTAGCTGCTTCCACGCCGGGATTTTCCGGCTAAAAGTTGACCGGAATGACTATATTGATATACTTATTAGGAAGTTTTAAAGTTGAATTGGCATTTAGACAATATATTTAAGGCATTTTTATTGGTAATGATTCTGTACATCCTCTAGATCTATTAGGCAATTCGATGATCCTTGTGATGCACTCGACATGAAGGGAACCAGGATCGATCAATCAAGCATGTTAGGTTAGCATTCATGCTCAGACAGTTCATTTTGCCCCCTATTTTGGTCCCCGGCTTGTTAGTTGGTCAAGTGAAGTGAAGTCATATCCACTCTTTTATTTCTCTTCGCATGGCCAAACGAAACTACACGTCGCTTTTGGGACCGCCGAAAATTAAATAAATAAAAGACAAGTCTTTTTAGAGTGATTCGGCCAAAAAAGAATAAAAATTACAGTCTAAAAATTTACCAAATTAGACTCCTGGGTGTCGTAGACTATAGACATAAGCTACAATTAAGCTTAAGCGACATCGATTCTACCGTAAATTTAGGGATAATCGCATGTCCTCTTGAATTCATGATATTCATACTTGAAGTGCACTTGAATTTTTAAAGTTTCCAATCATGCGATTAAATCCCAAAAATTAGTAAAGTATTGTTGCAATCGAGTATCTCTATTAGATTTGTGGACGGTTTTTTTTTTTTTTTAAAGACAAGGGGAAAAAACAAATCTCGTAAAATTATTAAAAAAATTAAAAGAAATTATATGTTACAAAAAATTTGAGTATCATACCACACACATTCCTATTTTTTCAAAAAAATTTAGGATAAAAATTTGGGAAAATTCCAAATAATGACCCGAAGTGAATCTATTTTATCAAATAATGACCCAAAATGAACTTTGTGTCATATAAGGAATTGAAGTAGATTCATTGTTCCAAATAAGGACTTGAAGTGAATCTATTTTCTCAAATAATGACCCAAAGTGAACTTTACGTCATATAAAGACCTGAAGTAGACCCATTGTTTCAAATAAGGACCTGAAGTGAATTTTGTATCAAATAAGGATCCGAAGTAATCAAGTTAGTCTCTATTGAGGACCTTAGTTAGCCGGCAAACATTTTTCGGCAATTAAAATAGGGTCAATTTTGTCAGAAATTTGTGATTGGAAAAAAAGGAAAATTCTATATTAATTAAGTTTAGGTTATTCATTTAGATATTTATGTTTTCTTCTTTCTTCTCCCCGGCTCCTCCTCGCCTTGTTCAATCGGCGGAGAATTTGGGTCTTCGACTTTTCGGAGGATTGGTACAAGGAATGAAGAGAACTTCAGTCTTTGACTTTGTGGAGGATGGGTACAAGGAACCTGGAGACCGTAGAAAATCTAGGGTTTCCTTTTTTTCTTTTTCTTTTCTGTTTTAGGATTTGTTAATTTTCCCTATAATTTTTTTTGGACAAAATTGCCCAAACTCTGGTCATCGAAAATATCACATGCTTGATAACTAGCGAATATTTGGCTGACCAGCAAGCTGAGGTTCTTATTTGGAATTGATTCAACTACTTTGGGTTCTTATTTGAGACAATGGGTCAACTTTAGGTCTTTATTTGACACAAGGTTCATTTTGGGTCCTTATTTGAGAAAATTGGTCAACTTCAGGTCCTTATTTGGAATTTTCCCTAAAAATTTTAAATAGTTATCAAATGTGTTCAAATGCTCAAAAACTTGTCGAGAAATAGAAATAAAAACTTATTTTTTATCG
Source organism: Eucalyptus decipiens (assembly GCA_014182575.1). Classification (NCBI taxonomy): domain Eukaryota; kingdom Viridiplantae; phylum Streptophyta; class Magnoliopsida; order Myrtales; family Myrtaceae; genus Eucalyptus; species Eucalyptus decipiens. The sequence goes on along the minus strand of CM024616.1, from coordinate 4,541,181 downwards.
GATTTGTTCTACAAAATAAAAATATTACCAAATGCGCCCTTATTCGTGACATCAAATAAATTCTCAAAAAAAGAGTAGATTTGATAGGCATGAATCGAAAACCATAAAGAAAGAGTGTGCTGAAATAGCGTCGCTGGCATTGCTAGTTGCAGAATCACCAGGAAATCACATTGTCTTACAAAGGCTCGAATTCACACTTGCGTTTTGCATACTATTGCTTCGTACCATCATACCTATCAAAGACAGACTGCAGAACTCTTGAGCACATTCACCGTAAGAAAATATTACGATCCGATGGTTACGACCAAGGGGACAGACAGACACGAACACGACACATGCACGCGAACAAACGAGTCGACGAAGACAGAAAAAAGCGAGGCAGCTAATCGAAGACAACGCTTCCGCACCAGCTCCAACTGTGGCACTTGCTTTCCCTTCCGATTGAAGCAGGCCGAGGTTGAGAATGCGATGGATGGCCATCGCAATGAACTGGGTGTAAATTGCTACACTCAGTCGAAAACATTCGAAACGAATGTGAACTTCCTTTTCAGTATCTTTGCGGTATAGGGAGCGAGTGTGTTCTGTACTTAGACCGTTAGACGTATGATTATATACCAAGAATTGGAAAAGTGCCCCCTTCCGAGGCTAGCAAGCGCGGCTGGGGCGACAGGGGAGAGGACCGGCGCCGGAGGTTATGGTCCCGACCATGGTAGAAGACTTGGCCCCAAGGCTGGAGGCTCGGGCGTAGCTGGCTGACGCCCCAGCACCCGACGGAGTGAAATAGGCGCCGTTCAGCAGGAGATCTCCCTCCGACCTCCAGTTCCAGCTCTTCCACTGGCCCGCAGCAGTGTCCACCCTCTTGGTCACCTGCATGATATGGCCATTACAGGTCACTTATTGCGCGAGTTTTGTTCGCAATTTGCAGCGGCATTTAGTTGCGACGGGCGTATGTTACACTAGCTAGCTCGATCCATATTTATGGAGGCATGCTAGACTGGCCTTTCGACTGGCGGGTAGATATCTTACCTCTTTCGCAAAGGGGTTGACCGGGGCGGCATATCGGTTGCCCTGGCTGTTGATGGTGGGGCTGGCGCTTCCGCCGATGGCATACATTTCCCAGTGAGTGTAGTCATTGTTCACCACATGAAAGTAGCCATGTCTGCACCTGCATATTGGATGAGATCATTCAAATCTTCTGTCAAAATCGACACCACTCTGCTAGGAATGGCGGCTGCCGGAGAAAAACTGGAGAAAACATTAACCGAACGCGAGGCCTCGGCCATTGAATTCTGTACCGATCTTTTTACCTCGGCATTCTCTGGATCAGTCCTTCGCCAAAATGGTTGTAAGCGATGGTGACTTGCATCGACTTGTCTCTCATGTAAGAATCGCTATGACCGAGCAGAATCACCTTCATCCATGAGAACATGAATCCGTCAATAAGCCTTGCGATTGTACAAAGGATGTGTCGATTTGTTAACCCAAACTCGAGAGGATAAAACAGCTCAACGCACCTCGTTGTGGTGGGTGAAATGGTTGTTGGAAACAGTGATCGCGGTCGAGCCCATCACGGCATCAACAAGGCCATCCGCGCAATTGGAGAGAGAGTTGTGGTCGATCCAGATGTGGCTCGACCCGAAGATGGATATAGCATCGCCATCGGCCATGGTCCGCCAGCCAAAGTGACTTGGCGAGCTCCTGACCATGGCATTGCCGGTGGGCTTGCAGTCGTGGATGTGAAGGCCGTGGATGATCACGTTGGTGACGAACTGGATCGTGATGCACGCCCTGTTCGCAATGTGGACGTTCGACCCGCGCCCGTCGATGGTCTTGAAGCTGTTCATGAGCAGCTCCTGCTTCAACTGAATCACCATGTCGCGCTTGAACACGATCCACAGGGGCTCTTCCTGGATAACAGCATGCCTCAGCGTGCCAGGCCTCGGGTTAACTGGGTCGTCGTCGCTGGGGTCAGTCACCACGTAGATTCGCCCGTCACGACCGCCGACGGCATTCCTGCCAAAACCAATGCCACAGTCGGCGAGGCGCTTGCGGTTGAGGTGCCAGTTCGGGTCGCAACGCCAGCAGTCGTCGATCGGATTGCCAGTCCCGCAGGAGAAGAAGCCCAAGTTCCTCCTTTCCGTGCTGTTCCTGATGATCCTATCAAAACTAAACCAAGTCAAGCTGCTTTCCCAAAACACTCCCTTCAATCAATCAATTTTCAATCACAGCTTCTTTATACATCAATGTGGACTCATCCTTTCACAGATTCTGCATTTACAATCTCGCTAATTCAGTATAAATCGCCAACCGACAGCGATAGATAACGACACCGACGCAACGTTTTCAGACAAAGAATTGAATCCTTCTGTGACATCACGGTTCTTGGACATAGCATTACACCAAACAAGCGACAGAAAATCCGTCCCTTCACGAAAACAAATCGGGGTTTCGACTCGGTCAGCGCAATGAACAGAGGAAACTCTGGCTTCATTTTGGAAGTTCAGAAGAAACAAACAGGGCACTTTTATTGCTTCTTTTGGAAACGTATTGCCTAAATTGTCGCGTATGGTCACATTTGAACAGGGAATACGATAAAAAAACACTTCGGTGCCAAAGCTCTCACATGGCATCTGATGCTGTTGGGTATCTGATTGATGGTCCCCACGAAAACTTAAGCTCTATCTAGTGTCGGAAACATACAACATCGAAGGAAGATTGAGAGGGAGCGGAAGGAAACTCACCTGTCGACCATGGAAGCAACCTCTTCTGGGTCATCGACTGCTTGACCGTTCAGGCGATCCGCCTCTTTAGAGCTGCGAAAAGCAAGTCAGATATTTCTGAGATTTCGACAGCACGGCATCGCGGGTAACAATTGCTAGTTGATGTCCATGTCCATCAAACGACCACTGAATAAATGCACTGTTTTGTACTTACGTTCCGTTTTGGATGCTAGCAAGGACAAAATGCGGAAGTACATAATTTTGCAAATGTAATAGGACGAAAAAGGAAAGAAGAAGCAGATCTTGAAAATTAAGTTCCTATTCTGTCGGTGAACCTACAGTCTTCTGATGGATGGCAAGAAGGGAAGTTCGAACAGCGCAAGAATGTTAGCTCAATGTATGAGCGGCCGACAAAACTAATGGCTCGCTCGAGCTGAACAAACTTATCAAATCCATCGAGGTGAAATCGAGAGTAATTTCTCAGGTTAATGGCATCGCCGAGTCATCGAAACTGGAAACTAGTGTTTAGATTGTGGAATTTTCGTAAAGCCCGGTCGAGCAAGTGCGCAATGCAGTTACCTCGATGACGCCATGGACGAGTAGTTCGAGATCGAGCTCCGGAGCACTCCCGTTTTGAGGTTCCTGCAATTCAGAAATTCGAAAAGAAAAATTAAGTTTTCCGGAATCCGAGTTTTCACTGATTGAGGATTCGCTGGGAGCTAGAGCTGCCATTAAAGCACAATGCATTGCAAGTCATTTTCATGGCTAGTTTCGCATCGACAAGGGAGAGAGGAAAAAGAAGGAAAAAATCTCAGGTGGCCCAGAGAAAGAAAATAAGGAAAAGAGAGCACTAAATTGAAGGCAAGGTGCCCTGTTGAAGCTCGCCAGAGAGCCATTAATGGAGTCGCTCGAGCACTGAATGAGGAGGCCTGAATACTAAAAAAAAAACGTTTTCTTGAAAAAGGAACAGGGATACCGGTTAGAGTGATCTCATTGGCATCCATTTGTCTAGTTAATGAAAAACAGAACAAATTCGGTTTGAAGTCGTGATAATTTGCTTTTGTCGAGTCGTGTAGATCTCGGGTTCTAGATCAAACGGGTCGCAGATCTCTCTCTTCAGCAATCCCGAATCGTATGATCACGTCGCGTCGGGACTGAGCTGGGTGTTAAAACAGAGTAAGACATTGTTCCCCTGTCAAAAGGGGTTTAGGAACCGAGAAAATCCGGGTTTTTTCGCTGGTTTTTCAAAGCTTCCCCCATCATCCACGAAAACGTAAGTAATGCAGACGAACTACTCCGATATTTCTATCAGGAAATCAAACTGCCAGAGCGCAGACCGTGGAATGCCCTGTTTCTACATGCACATGCGGGAATGTAGAAGAGGAAGAAGGAAGAAGAAGTACTCGGATCGAGACAAGTCGCGGGCGATCGCTGCTCCAGACATTGCTCCGGCGACCAGCAAGACAAGAACCACCGTGCTCAGCCGACACGAGGCCTGACATTGCGCCACCATTTTCGCTCTGTCCCTGTGCGGATCGAAGATGCAGAGGAAAATGAAGTGAATGAAGGATGAGTGATGAGAGGATTCGTAAAGACGCAACAAAAAGGGGCGCTTTTTATAGAACTTTTTTCCTAATAATGTGTTTTCTTTCAACTTTTCCAAAAAGGAAATCTTAATAATTGTTCCTTTTCTTTTATTTTCTTTTCATTTTTTTCTGGAAAAAATGTAAATTAGGGTCTTGGGTTATGATCCTTATTCAATTATATTTTATGAAAGATGCTTTGACTTCTATAAGAGCAAAACTACGTAATAGTCTCTTGTCGCTATGTAGATAATTCGGCTCGTTGTATCAAATAAAATAAATAACGTGGCGTGAAAAACAAAATTGTAGAGTAAGGCCCTAATTGGAAGCCGAGTATTATTCTATGTCTGGCTTTGAAAATGAAAAAAAAATCATAATTATACATATATCTTGATATAAAAGTTTTATTTAACGAATACTTTATTATAAATGGGAAGCCTTAGGGATATTCGACAACAAAAACTCCTTTTAATTATGAGGAATTGCAAAGTAACATTTTAGAGGACGAATTGGGTATCTTGCTTTTCTTTTCTATATTTTTTAGTGATCAGAACAAATTGTGCAATTTCTTTTTTATTTGGTGGTATTGGTAACCTAAGTTAGTAACCCTAACACCCTTAACTACCCCCATTTAGCATTTACTTCCATAACCGCTGTCAACCTCCCCCATTACAATACCGGCTCACCGTTTCGGGTCAACATCGGACACGATGGGCTGTGTGGAGATCGGGAAAAGATTTTGGAGGGTCCGCTTTTTGGTGGAAGGAGTCGATTGCGACTTTCATGTGACATGAATCGCAAAGAATCTTGCCATCGAATTTTGAAAGGATTTGATGCCTATGGACTTGTTTCTCTGTGTATAATTGCCATGTTTTATGGTCATAGCGTCTTAATACATTCTTGACAATCGCCCTAAATAAGAGCTTGAAATGAGACTAAATCGAGTTGCTTGTGAGGAACTCGGGCTTGACTCGACAATTACTCAATATAGATGATCATAAGCAATATAGATGATCATAAGCTTGATAATATCTAAAATGGCTAGAAAATCTTTGGGATTAAATTGTTTATCTACGAATATATGTAGAAAATCACTCGAATTTATTGAACTTATGTTAACTTGATTGTAATGTGGTTCAATTAAACCCGGTACCACATAGTTGCTTTGAATTTACATGAATCCCTCCAAGTCTTTCTGAAATCTCCCCCTTGATCCTACCCACTTTTCATTTGTTTATTTATTTATTCAACATAGATTCCTATGTGTGAAATTGTGAAAATAGTTTGTTAGGTTCCTATGCCTAGCAAGAGTTGACTTCTTAACATGGGTAATTGAGTCATTACCAAAAAAAAAAACTTAGTTAACCATTTCTAGAAAAATCAAATTAGGCAATACAGTAAAAAATGTGACTGAAATTCTTGAACTCCCTCATCACTTATATAAATTTATGATTCTCTTTTTTTTTCTTTTTGTATTATTCTTAACTATATGTATCAATTTTGATCCCTAAACTCACCAATCACAGCCCAGGTCCACTATCTAAATATTGAAAAGTGGCCCCTTCAACTTTTTTTTAAAAATAATTTTATTAATTCAGGGAAATCTATAGTTGATGCCTTGATGGACAAGTGAGAAGCACGTGAGTGGACGTATGAATTGGGGGGAAAAAACCACGTAATAACATGCATGGCATTACATCTAAAACAGAAAAGTGAAAAAAAAAATTTTTAAAAAAACTACTTTTTGCCAGAAAATAGAAAGATGGAATTGATTTTAGTCACTTACTTATATACACACATATATAAATATATATAAACAACCCCCCCCCCCAACATAAAAGGGATGCTATCAAGGACGACATTAATTGGGGTCATTGTCCAATGTGGCCTCTAGCTAATTTCTTAGGGTTTGTGGTCAAAACACTGCATAGATAAAAATGTCATGGTGGGTGACCCCATGTTCCCCAACCATCCAAATTGGGCACATGCAAATCGACTAGAACCACACAATGTACATGCAAATGGGTTCATCACCAAAGCCATCTTGGCACTCAAAAATACCAAAATTATTGTTGAGATTATTATTCAATTTATATTTTATTTTATTTTTTGCCTTTGTGTCAGTTCTCTTCTCCCATGGGTTTGTGGATTAGGCCTTATCTTCTCCAATTGCCAAGCTGGGTTTTTGCCAATTGTTGGGATAATGACTCTCCATCAACCAAGCCATGTGAGAAACCATGTGCTTGTTCTATAATCCCTCGGCTACAATCAATCACATCACTCCCACTCTGTTTTCTACTTCGCTTCCGAAGGTTCCTTCCTTGTCTCCATCCTATTTATGCACTTTTAATTCCCCATTTGCAGCGTTCCCTTGAGGTACCATGAACGTACTTGCTTCTTTCTGTGCAACTAAATTAATATGGAATGCCATCATATTCTAATTAAAAGATTAAACACGACATTTCGCATTGACTTCTCAACTCAATAAAAATATTTGTTACAGCGGTTCATGGTCCCTGGGGTACCATAAAATTGCTCTCAATAAAGGACAATGGAAAAGGTCTAGCTTTTTCAAATTTAAATTGTTCGTCGTGGCAAGTTTTCCTAATGTGCCCCGAGACCCCGTTCTGTGGTGGAGGTGACATATCCGTGGTACCGATACTTTTAACGTGGCCAAAGAATATCGCATTTCGTGGGAACGCATTTCGAAATACACGTGCCGCAGAGGTAAAACGGGTACTCACATGGATGTCTAGGCAGAAATAGGAGGTACATAATACTTTTTTTTTTTTTTTGAACAGAGGTACATAATACTTTGGCTACCGATGATTGTGGGTGTTTTCCATGTGGGGGAGGCGGTGGTTGGTGTTAGGAAAGTCCCCGCTGTTTCCCATTAAGAAAAGACAGTCCAATGCCACGTACAACTAATTAAAGAGGATTTCCACAACTTTCATTTGAACCAACAAGAAAAAAAGAAGAAGTTTCAGACGGCAAATTCCGAAATTCTCTTGACACTTGAAACTGATTCCTTATGAACGGTGGTGCGGACGAGAGGAAAGGAACCTGTGGAATGAAGGGACCTTTGATAAAAGCTCATTATGGAAATCATAATTAGTTGAAGAATTATGAGGGAAATAAAAGGATATTTGTTTGATTTAAAATTGTTTAGTAAAAGACCGTCACCCGTCGTATATTTAGGGCGTGCATGGAAACGTTTCTTAGAAACGTTTCTGGAACACTTCTGTACGGATTTTGTTAGGAATAAAAAAAATGTAAACGCGTTTGGTTGCGTTTATTTCTTTTTTGTTTTTTTTGAGGAACAAAATAAGAACAAAAAAAAGAAACAACAAATTATTGTTTATTGTTAGAAACAAAAATGAAGAAACGTTTATCTTCTCTCTCTTCTTCTTCTCTTCTTCTTTTCTTCTTCTTTTTTTCTTTTTTTCTTTCGCCGGTCGCCGGCCTCGGCCATGGGGCGGCCATTTGTCGAGGGCCGGCGACGCCCTCGAGGGTCGGCAACCTCATCGGAGCGTCGGCCGGCCCCCGGCGAGGCCGAGCGTCGTCGACGCGGGCGAGGTCGAGCCTCGCCTTGGCCGGGCGAGCTCGGGCTCGCCTAGATCCGGGCGAGGCCGAGCCTCGCCTTGGCCGGGCGAGCTCGGGCTCGCCCAGATCCGGCGAGGCCGAGCTTGCCCGGCCAAGGGCGGCCGAGCCTCACCCAACCACGGCGACGCTCGGCCGGGGCGGCGAGCCTTGCGGTGGGCGGGCGAGGGCTGCCGCCCCATCGGCCTGGTCGCCGGAGGCCGGTGACCGATCGAAAAAATAAAAAATAAAGGAAAAAATGAAAAATAAAATAAAAATGTTTAAAAAATTAAAAGAAATAAAAAAGAATAAAATTTACCAAACATGTTTCTATTCATTTTTTATTTAGGAACAAACGTTACCAAACGCGTTCTTTTGTTCAAAAATTGTTTTCCGGAACAGAAACAATTTTTTTTGTTTTTGTTTAACAAAACACTTTTTTTTTTTTTTTGTTTACCCGAAACAAAAAAAAAACGAAAACGTTACCATTCGCACTTAGTTTCTAAAATTTCTAAAATATCATTAATGATAAACCAAAGCGTATTGCTTCATTAAATTTATAATTACTACTTCCAATTTTAAACTGCCATTTTTTACCTTAATATTAGAATCCGTTTGTTTCACGAAAAATATCACATTTCTAGAAAATATTTTCTAGGAAGTCTATTTCAAAGAAAATAACTATATTTTCTAATCCTTTTTTTGTTCGGTTGAAATTTGAAATTTGAGTGGAAAATATTTTTAATTGTTTGTTATCTAATTTGATTTTTGGGAAAAATTACCCAAAAAATTAATTTAAATTTATATGTATATTTAAAAAAGTAAATTTTAATTATTTTTATTTTTTATTGAATTTTCATTATTTTTAATTTTTCTTTCTTTTCCTTCCTCCACCATCTCGTGCCTCGACATGGCTAGCTACCTAGTGGTCGACCAAGACCCAATCACCAAATTTGGCAAGCTCGAGGCTCAGCCGATCTAGGCAAGCAGTGTCCTTTCACCTAGATGGGCCAAGCCTCGAGCTCACTGACCTTGGTGGAGCTTGGGCTTGCTTGGATTGGCCGAGCCGCAAGCTCACTGACTCGATCCAAGCTAGCCAAAGCTCTGCCAAGGCCAACGAGCTTGCAACTTGCCAGATTATGGCGAGCTCAAGCCTCACCCTCATCGAATCTAGCCTTGGGTAAGGCTGGAGTTGGGCTATGGCCGGTCGATGACTGCTATCGTGGTCGGCGGCTAAGCAGGAGGAAAAAGAAAACGAATTAAAAAGAAAAAGAAAACATAAAAATAAAGAAGAAGAGGGAAAACAAAGAAAATAAAAAATAATTAAATAAATAAATAAATAAAAAGGAAGAGGAGGAGGAGGAAGTGAGGGCTTATAAGGGAGTGAGACAAGAGGAATCAAGTGAGGAAAATATTTTCTACTTCCCCTAGTTTAGAAGACATTTTTCCTTTCATGGAAAATATTTTCTCCAAGCAATTCATTTTCAGTGAAACTAACGCTGGAAAATTTGGAAAATGTTTTCTCGGAAATTATTTTCCATGAAATGAACGGAGCCGTAGTATATTCTCACTGATGAACCTTAGACAATTCTTGCCTTATTCTTGTTTAGGACGTTTATACGTACTTTGCATATAAGGAGGAAGTTAGTTTGTTGGATCAGCAATTTGAATGTATTTTAGTTCATATAATACATCACCGAACACGTTCCCGCATACAAGACATTATTATTGAAAAAAAGCATAGAGAAAATATTGCGCATGAGCACATAAACAACTCGAAGTATCTAACGAAGCTATGAACCTTAATAAGCCCAAGAGCCTGTACCTTGTATGTCCTATCTTAGTCCAGTTGAACATACGATAAGGATATAACTAAAGAGGGCCCAAAACAAAAGTAACTCAAGTAACATGGATCTTGGGCTTATTATGGTTCCTAGCTTCGTTAGAATGGGCCATTCCACTTGGAAAAGGCCCAACCTTAGAATAAAAAGAGAACAGAAAAGAAGAAATTTGCAGCCTTTCTTTAGACATGTATCCACTATATTTTCCAGAATCTACATCTCATATCAAATTAAATCTGTCGTTCAGAATTGTTTATTTTCTAAAAAAATATGTCAAATTAGTACTTCAACAACAATCTTCCACATGATGGGGAGAATGCGTAGACAATAGACTATTGATTCGACTTAATTGCGAAGGGAGCGAGGTTTAGCTGCTGTCAAACAATAACATTGGCATTGTTGTCTAAGACATGGCGGACTAAATAACGAGCTGATGAAAATTGCAAGTTGTTGGCCCTAATCAATAACAATTATTTGAACAACGCATTTAGATCGTGTTTAGCTAGATGAGCCTACCCAGCCATTTAGATTTGAACTACTTTAAAAGCTTCTCATTAGTACAGTTATTCTAAAGTATGGGGATAATTGTCTAAAAAATACTTAACCTATTGTATGACAGCTAATGTAATTCTAGACCTTTCAATTGTGCAATCTAATTTTAAATATTTTATTAATTTTATTTTTCTTTAACCAAGGTGAGTGGGGATGCAAGCTCTTGGGCAAGGGCCGCAAAGCCCTCACCTATAGCAAGGATCACAACCCTTGTCAGTTGCTAGGGATAAGCATAGTTCTAGAGTAAAATCAGAAAAATGAGAATTAGTCTGATTCTAGGTTCTAATGAGATTAGGTCTGGTTCCCAATTTCATATTTTTCATGTGGTTTGATTCTTATTTTCCAGGTAAGAACTGAATCGGAATCTACGAAATCCTAAAACAGAATAATTTGTGTCCAAGCTCCGCTGCAGCCGCTAGAATCCAGACTCCATCTTTCAGCATGTGCTCCTCCCACTACAGTCCACACCTCCTTATCAAGGGTACCTGCATTCAAAGGTTTAGAGCATATGTCAATATTTCCAAAGGCTCGTTCGTTCTTTTCCCTTTTCTTCTAGCAATCTTCGTGCCATCGCTTGGTTTTAGCAGGCTTGCATTCCTCACTTTTGCTCGTGCATCCTGATCCCGTTTGCCACATGCTGTAATGATTAAACATGATTCTTAGATCGGTCATTGGCTAGTGCTCACCATGACTTTGATACTTAGGCAACTATTTGTTAATTCCTAAACATTATGGATAAGTGTATCGAAAGTTTTAAAATTTATCATGAAAGTTAAAACTTTCAAAAGTTAAAACTTTTAAAAAATACAATCAAGTCGTAAAACATTTTAGGAATGTGTAAACAAATCTTAAAACTTTTAAAATGTGCAATTAAGTATTAAAACTTATCACGGAAGTGCAATTGAAAACTAAACTTTCAAAAAGTGCAATAAATTACTAAAACTAATCACGAAAGTGTAATTGAGTCATAAAATTTTCAAAAAGCACAATCAACAAAAGGATTTGATTGGATCAATTTGATAAGTTTTAGGACTCGATTGCACTTTCCCGATAAATTTTAGAACGTGATTACATTTTTTTGAAAGTTTTAGGACTTTTAATAACATTATGTATGGAGAATCGGTCTTTGCTAGAGACAGGGACGTCTGGGTTCTTTTGTTCCTCATAACCAAACAAGATCCCGATGCACTATACCTAATTGTGGCTCTTAGGTTAGTCTTTAAAGCATTAGGCATCTGGTTTTTGCCTTTTGAGATTTTGCCTAACATGACATGCTCAGTACACTTAAAAGAGACAAAGTAATTTCCTAAACTACACACCATAAAAGTGGCAATTAGGTTGTTCCTTGAGCAATTTGTCATATTCCAGGTAAAGTTCTGGGCATGTGCATATATGTCATTTTATTCAAGATTATATACCAACACAAACTAGGCCTTGAATAATCTTTTGACTTTGTTTTGAACTTGTTATTATTTATTTTATTTTATGTACTCATCTTTTATGGATTTTTTTTTTGGTTAAGGATAAGAATATATTGAGCTTTAACCAACGAATACATAAGATCTGACGTCACAAAACTTGCACTCAACAAGACAACAAGTCAGAGTGAGTGGAAGGGAGCCGGATGCAAAAGAAGTTCGCAAAGAGCGGAAGCAGAGAACAACTTAAAACAACATGCAAAAGGAGAACTAACAAGAGGCAGGAGAAGGCCACGCAGGGTCGGAAAGACCCCCAAAACCTCATATCGCATACACCGGCGACAAAAGTGAGGAATCTCCAAGGAGCAAGCCGCGTGCAAGGATATCAACAAAGTAGCACCCAAACAAGCTAGGGCCCTACAAGATCATAAGAGTCCCCACTAGAGAAGATAATCGGATCAATGCCCCAACTACGCTGCAGTCTCCTGTTTCTAAACGTATCGTCCACACTCCGAAAGTGATGGCCTTGTCTTTGACGACTTTGAAGAGCTGATTCTTCACCGCTGGAATGGCCAAGGTCTCTCCTCTAAAGAGGATGTTGTTCCTATGCTTCAAAATAAAATAGCAAAGAGCACCAAAAGAGAACCGAGCAATGCACTTATAGAAGTCTTTGCCGACAAGGAAGAAGATGGCCTAATTGAGATTCTTGGCCCATGATCTATTCCACCACGGGAGGTTGCATCTCGCTGCCCAAAAGAAGGCGATGCTAGTAGTGATGCAACATCTAAAAAATAAGTGGTCTATGGAATCGAGTACCTCATTACAAAAGGTGCAAATGCATTATCTATGCTACCATAAGATAATAATAGAGCTTGGATAGGAAGTTTGCGTTTGGCGATAAGCCAAAGGTTTAGTTGGTACCTTGGGACAATCGAGTTGCTCCATATGAATGCATGCCAGAAGACCTGCCTCTTCTTCCTTCTAGTAATCTCCCAAGCCAAAGCCACCATGAAGAGGTGAGAGGAGTTCCCCTTCCAGCTAGAACGATCCAAGTTCTAGGTAAGGATCGGTAGGGGCTTCTCTCAAGAATCCAAGATCATCTTGACCGTGTCACCATGGATGGTGAATAGGTTCGCCATCGTCGCTTGCCTAGTAAGGCCAGATGCATAAATGCTACATCTAAAAAATAGAAGTTTAAGGGACCCTTAGGGTGCCAATTATCGAACCATAGAGACACCGATCGGTCATCCCCAATCCTCCAATAGAAGGAGCTTCGAAATTCAGTCCTGAGTTGGAGAATTTTCTTCCAAGCCCACGAACAGAAGATTGGCTTTTTGGTCACCCAAAAATTCGACCCTTTTAAAAAGTCGAGTGAACCCATTTGCTCCATAATGATTCATTGTCCGAAAACAGAAGCCAAATATATTTTAGCATGGCAGCCTTGTTGTACTCACGAAATCTATAGATACCAAGGCTCTCCTCTTCTTTTGGGCAACGGATATCCTCCAAGATACCTTTGCACCCCCTCTTCCCAACTCTGGGCCTTTCCAGAGAAATTGCCTGAGGATTTGTTCAATTTGATCCAAAACAACCATAGGTAACATGAAGACACTAGTCCAGTATGCTTGGATGGCATGAAGGATTGACTTGATCAATTGTAGTCGGCCGGCAAAGGATAGGAATCGATGAGTCCAAGATTGTACTCTTGCTGTGATGCGATTGACTAGCACGCAACAATTCATCTTGGTGATCCTGGAAGTGATGATGGGGACCTCGAGGTAGATCTTTTATGGATTGTTGTTATTTAAAAATGAGAAATTTTCATTTTTGTTGTTGCATTCACTTTCATTTTGCTTCTTTAAAAAAAAAAAATGAAATTAGCCAATTCCCTAATGGACATTGGAATCAATCTTGTAACAAGATAGATTTCAGGTTTCATTATATGCAGAGTAGATTTTAGGTTCAGAAAAATGGAGAATCAATTCCGATAAGTGTTTCGAGTTCTAGATAAACTTGGGACCACTCATTTCTATTTGCACCAGGCAAGGGCTTTACGACTCTCATGTGACACTCGGGTTTTCACTCGATGGAATCACGAGCCTCAAGCGATTAGCAGTCATTTGCCATGGCACCAAACTCGTCACCGGACCACGTCATCCACGTCACCACCGTGTTGCCAACTATGCCTCTCCGCCACCAACAGCAATCGGTGGAAGAAGAAACGCCGAAGAACCAAGCACCGTGCCATTCCCTCACCCCCACCGATTCTCTAAAATGGGCGACACGCCACCAGCCGGTAAAAACTTCTGTCCTGAGTCAACAAACGTGACTGCAAGAGGAGCTGACTAGCAATGCCACCAACCCCCGCGTTCCCTCCCTTTTCGCTGCCAAGTATGCAGGTCAAACGGTGGAGGCATGGGGAGACCAGGGAATAAAAACAGTAGCGGCATTCCCCTCTCCTTCCTCCATTTTCTACCTCATAGCTGAGCCTCACACTCTCACTCTCTCAGTGTTTTTCTCATCTTGAGCACGACGGCACCGTCCCGATGATCGACCTCACCGTCGACGCGTCTCGTCCAACGACCGCTCACGCCTCCTCATCATCCCGCATCATCGCCTCAACATGACTCAGACCACCAGAAAACAGCTGCAACCGGGACTTCCAAGACCTCGCCAAGCCACATCAACACTCAACTCAAACCCGAGGCAAGTGAATTACAGCAGCTTTGCCCTCACTCATGATTGATCATTATTTCTCATATTAGTAGTATTTGGGAAGATCAAGCCAAGATTTTGGACGCTCTATGCATGGGACAGATGATATAGTACATGTGCAGTATCCAGGTCAAGATAATGCGGCTGCTAAGGTTTTTGGGTGTGGTATGTAGTAGTGGTATCTTTTTGCTCAGTGCTCCAGTATGCCTTGACCTTATCATCTAAAATATACATAAATAAAAAATGAAATGAGATGCATAGTTTGCATTTTCGCGTGTCCTTTTGAATTTTTATATGTCATCGGTGTTATTTAATCGTATATACTTCCGCACACTTAAAAAATGAAAAGATTTTACTAATTACGTTAGCCATGACATACTAGGGACATCACATCCCACTCAAGGGTCAATAAGGATTGCTAGCCCTTGCCTAGTGATCGATGGAGTGCCATCTGCTTTGTGTAAAAAGAAGAAAAATAAGAAGGTAAAAAAAAAAAAAAAAAAAGTCAGTAGAAATTTGAATAATTCAAAAAATAATATAAAATTATTCACACTAATAGCGATTATGTCATTCAGAATACTTAGTATTTATGCTAGAGGGTTCCGGCCAAAATTGGCCAAAAAGAGGTCTGTTATTTTGATCGCATAGGTTCCGTTACAAAGCGTCATAGGAAATAACGGAATAACTTTCAAAAGAGATGACATTGACATCCCACTATTATATAAAGAAAAAGTGATTTGGTCAAAAAAATATGTCTAATCAAAAAATTAACGTCGTACCATTTGAAACCCACATATTAAATATTAAAAACATTTTCCCATCGATTTCGTCATTCTCTACGTCATTCTTCTCTCCCGTACATGTCCACGCCATGCACGGGCGTGCTTCCAAACGTAGGTAGCAACCAGCCGCTGACACCGCTATGCCACGCTGGCAAAATAAAAATCACGTATCGAGTTCGTATTTCTAAGATTTTTCTTAAATTGCATTTCAAGAAATGTAGTTAAAGGCTATGTGATTAACCCTAAATAGTATAGGTAGGGTTTCATAATTCTAATGTATTCCTTTTAGTCATCTATAGCTAAAAATTATTGACGGGATAATTTATATAAGACATCATTTCAAGGTAAAATTGTCCATGTTAGCATGTTGCGCAAAATAACAAGCGATTTATGATGGCAGTTAATCAGAATTTTAAGTAAATGTTCGAGACAATATCAACAAAATAGAAAAGCATAAGACCAAATTGACATTTGTACTATGATATATTTATGATTGGTTTTGTAATTATTATCTATAATTTTTTAAGGGTCGATATTACGAAAAACTCAAGATCGGTACGTTTATAATAAATTTATCATTCGTTAGTATTCATTAAATTTTGATATCAAATTATTGAGTTAAATGACACTTGGCAATTGATAAGTATATTGATTTGAAATTTTATCCCATGTTTGTCTATTTATGATTTTTCGTAACATTAATTCGATTTAATGAAAAAATCACAATGCATTGATTTTTGATTTTCTTGGCAAATTTGTTATAATTGTATCGCATTTGAGATTTTTAGTGATCAAAAAATTAATTTGGTATAATTATTAGGATAAGTCAATTAATGGTTTTTGGTGGAATTGATATTTTTCCAAATAAGGCCACCTAAATTCGTCGTTTTCCCACTCGAAAAATCAAATTCATGTCGCTTTCTCCTTGGACTTTGGACGACAACGCATCATCGTGTCTTGTTTAACAAACAAGGAAAAATGGAAATCTATAATAATAAACGAAAAAAGAAAAATCATTTTCCGAAAGACCGGCCGCAGTTGTTCTTTTACTCCAGAAGAGTACGAGGCGAGAAAGCTCTTGTTAGATTCTTTGCTTCGCACGTGCGAACGCGCCACGCGCCACCACTCGCGTACTCGCCCATCTGCCGTCCTAGGATTCTCCTCCCGAGCGCGGACACGCACGTGCGTCGCTTCAGACGGCGGAGGGCGAGCACGTGGACGCCACGCGCCGCCCCCAGCTCCGCGCATCATTTCTTCCGCTCCCCCCCGCCCCCCAATGTCGCCCCTCGCGAGTATAAAAATTCTCCTTCGCATCTTCGTCGTCTCGAGTCTCTCTCTCTCTCTCTCTCTCTCTCTCTCTCTAGTGCCGTCGCCCTGTTGGATTCGCTATCGCCGGAGCTCGCCGGAAGGGGGAGGGGAACGCGCCCGATCGGTCGGTCGGACGGTGGCCGGGGAGGAGAAGATGCAGTACAAGAACCTGGGACGGTCGGGGCTGAAGGTGAGCCAGCTCTCGTACGGGGCGTGGGTCAGCTTCGGGAACCAGCTGGACGTGAAGGAGGCCAAGTCCCTCCTGCAGTGCTGCCGCGACCATGGCGTCAACTTCTTCGACAACGCCGAGGTGTACGCCAACGGCCGCGCCGAGGAGATCATGGGCCAGGCCATCCGGGAGCTCGGCTGGAAGCGGTCCGACATTGTCGTCTCCACCAAGATCTTCTGGGGCGGCCCCGGCCCCAACGACAAGGGTCTGTCCCGGAAGCACATCGTCGAGGGCACCAAGGCCTCGCTCAAGCGCCTCGACATGGACTACGTCGATGTGATTTACTGCCACAGGTGCGTGCTTTGCCTTCCTTGTTGCTTCGATTTTGATCGGTCGATTGCGTTTCGGCTTTCGATTGCCCTGCATTTCGTGGTTTGATGCAGTTGACAGGACTGATCCGTCTGTCGGTCTCTGTCGTAGTTTCATTAGTTGATCTCCTGGCGCTGGTAGTGGTAAAGTTAAGTTTTTTGCTTCGTTAGAGCTCCATGTGGGATGAATTTTTGCTCATTTCTGTTGTCTTTTGCTTGAGAGGTGAGGAATGTGGTTTTGTTTAGGTTGAATCTTATAGTTTATAGAGGCGTTCGGTTCCTCTCATCTGAATGTGTTGATCTTTCGATGGTTTTTGGTTGGGTTTTGATCTTGCTTTTTGGTTGCTTGACTTTATTGTTCTACTGATAGAGACAGAATTTATTGTTTAGTTTATAGAATTCAAATTTTGGTGGTAGTGAGTGCTTTTTCACGTGAATGGGTTTTAATTGCAGGCCGGATTCTTCTACCCCCATTGAAGAGACGGTTAGAGCAATGAACTATGTCATTGACAAAGGCTGGGCCTTTTACTGGGGAACTAGTGAATGGTCGGCACAGCAGATTACTGAGGCTTGGGGGATGGCACAGAGGTTGGATATGGTGGGGCCGATTGTTGAGCAGCCAGAGTACAACTTGTTCTCTAGGCATAAGGTGAGTGTTCTTGGCAAACGGTGAATCTTGCGATGCTGTTTGCTTGTTTGAACTAGAGGTCTGTGTTTCAATCTCGCTGGGCATGTTTCCATTAGGATCATGATTAAGTTTGATTCTGCTTTTGATTGTTAGTATGACAATGTTGTGCTTTGATACCTGACTTCCCTTTGCTCTGAATGCTTAGCACAATGTGAGAAACTAGAACTCTTGGCATCTTCAAATGCAGAGATTGTTAAGTTTGTGGTTGTCTTTTTTTTTCCCTTGTAGATTTAATTTGTTAGCGTGATATTGGTAATGGCAGTGGGACACCATTATACCCACTTTGACAATACCTTTCTGTGCGGTTGCAGTAATTGAAGCTCTGTGGATGCCTTTTCTTATTCCCAGTTGTGACAGTCATGATCTGTTTGTCGCCTTGAATTAGTTATGGTTGACATTGCTCTGATGCTGTCAATGGGCACCATTTTGTTTATAAATTGCATGGAAGTGAGGCATGATCATTATGACTGGATCATTTTATTCAATTTAAGTGAAAGGAATAAGTAGCAGGTTAACATCATCAGTTTTACTGAGCTGATATGGGTCATTTGCTCAATGCATAGTCCTCTGTAACCTCATGCTGGTTTTGTTAATAATTCTCATGTAATAGTTAAGAGATACGTTGTATGAGTTCATTTAATCCTTCCATGTCATGTATTTGTGGCACATTTGCAGCCTAAGATGAATTTTCTTGTCTTGAATCAAGTGTTAGATATTGGCATGTGATATAATAGTTTTAGGATGGTCTAGCAACAGTGTATACTTTGTCTATTTTCTTGATCTGTGAATGGGAGGCTCCCCTGTGGTGTTCACAAATAAATTCATTTGCGAAGCTTGCAAAAATAAAATAACAAAAGATTGGCACTCTATTGGATTGGCTAATGTCAACAACAAAAAAATGGTTTTCCAACTTAGCATAAGAAGAATTGGGTGGCAATGTCAAAAGGGGACTTCTGTGCAGTTCTGGCTAAGGAAATGGCTCCAAATTGAGTTTGATATTGTGCTTTGGAAATGTCACATATGAAAGTATTGGAAAGGACGCATTTGTATCGATTGTCTTGGTTCTGATTTATAATCTGAATACTGGATGCAGGTCGAGTCTGAATATATGCCCCTCTATACCAACTATGGCTTGGGTCTGACTACATGGAGTCCACTTTCTTCTGGAGTGCTCACTGGGAAATACAACAAGGGAAATATACCTCCTGATAGCCGCTTTGCTCTGGAAAACTATAAAGTAGGTTTCTTTGAAATACAATTCTGATTATTGATATCTCCTTCAAAATGGGTTGGCTAATTAAGATTTGTATGGGTCCTGGAACTATAGAGTGGAATGATCCATTTCAGGTGTTCTTCCTGACTAACTTCTGCATTGATGTTCCCCTGCCCCAGGAGCAATGTACAACTCCGTGCCCTCAATCCTTATGTTGTTTGATTAGATAAATCTTTCATCCATCACTGTGCTAGCGTAGCCTTGATAAAATAAAGGAGAAAATGATTTTGGCCTTCGATGTACTCTGCTTTGAATATATGATAATTTGGATGAGCCTTCTCATTACTTTCTTTTAAGTGACCGATTATTAGATACGGTATATTCCTGGTCCTCATTGACTTACAAACCATTCAACTTGGGAAAGAGATCAATAATGTGTTTTGTGAATGGTCATTGCTTCAATTTTGTTTATGAGAAACTATAGGCTCATGGTATGAGGGTCAGCAATTTATAAGCTTATTGTGCTATTTTAAAACTTCCCGTGGTTTAAAAAATATTTTTAGTTCTGCTTTCTTTTATTCCTGTTTATTTTTATAAGAGATGCAGTATATCTGTAATTCCTTACTGTTTAAGATGATATTTATGGGAAATATACTGAACTGATAGATGCTGATCTTACAAGACCCTATTGGCCCCAAAAAAATGTGGTAATTGTTTATTCTGTACAATCATGGAAGACATGTCGCCCTTGCTTATCTTTTAAGACAATGCATGTTATATATTTGATCTCCCCGGTGTTAGTCTAAATTTTAACTTTTCACCCTTCCAGTTTGTTTGTTTGTTTGATGAATGCTTCACTTTAAAACAACATGAGAATTAATGCTTCTTTTTCTCTTAGAATCTTGCTACTCGTTCCTTGGTTGATGATGTGCTGAAGAAGGTCAATGGACTGAAACCAATTGCGGATGAACTTGGGGTGCCATTAGCTCAGCTTGCTATTGCATGGTGTGCTGCAAATCCTAACGTCTCATCTGTTATTACTGGTGCAACCAAGGAGTCCCAGGTTGGTTTTCAAATGCAAAAATCTCTGAGTAAACTCATTTAGCATTTAATCTTGGTATGGTTACTTTTAGGTATTTGGAACTTGTTTGTAGCTTTATAATCTCATGTAGCATCCAATTAGCTTATTACTATCATCTCTCGTTGAGGTTGAAGGTGGCGTTATGAATTTAAGGCATTAATTTTATTTGCCATGATTGGTGTTCCCTGGATTCTTCAGGGTGTTACAGGATATATCATGGAATCAAGTTAGGGTATTACATTTGTATTCCACCGTGCATTGTTTTAAATTGAGCAAACCAGGCAACTTTTGCACATCGCAATTGTTAGACTTCCATCAATCATCAGGAGTGGCTGATGTGCATAACTTTTCTCGGCTATGTGTAGGTTGGGGTACGTTGGGGTTTGTATGTGGAATCTAGAAAAGGTTTACTGTAAGAATGACATGAGAATGAGGAACATAATTAGCAATGGACACAAATGTTATTGGAAGTGAAAAAAATGGAAGATAAGAATATTATATTGAACTGAGGATTATCCCCAGAAGTTGACTCATCATGAAAGTTGTCCATATGTGGTGTTCAATAGCAGTTAGGGCTGAGCTCTTCCTTTGAGGCGTTAGCTAATAGTAAGAACTCCAAGGTACTTCTTTGTGAAAGTAGATGCAATAAACTGAAGAACTGCTGAACTTTTCTGGCAAAATTTATGGAATCAAAGCCTCCATCTTGTGAAAGGAATCCTGAGTTCTCATGGAGGTTGCTCAGGTTAGAAATATAGTCAATTAAGTGGAGGAAAGACCGATAAGAAGGTAGTTCTTGCTGCCCTTAAAAATGTTACATGAATAGGTCAGTCCAGAGTAGTTACTATCTGCACAATCATCCGTCATCAATAAAGTTCCTCAAAAGGAGCCCCTATAAAGTTGAACTACGATATGATCTGCGAATTTTTTTCTATCTGAGTAGATTGAGTACTTTGGATATCCTGACAAATATGTTTTTTGAAGATAGTACGTTCAATTTTTGGGCAAAGGCAATTTTCTGATGGGGCCATCACTGTGAGGCTGCTTTAGATCTGTGCATTTAGTATATATTGTGAAACAGACTGAACTTTGAACAGTATAATTCAATCATAGTCTTCCTGATTGCTTCCCTTAGAAAACTCAGAAGTCATCATATATGCTTCACATGGTTATTGATGCGGCCTGTGTTCTTGCAGATTCAAGAGAACATGAAGGCCATTGATGTCATCCCCTTACTGACTCCTGCTGTGATGGAAAAGATTGAAGCTGTTGTTCAAAGTAAGCCAAAGCGTCCCGATTCATTTAGGTAGACGATGGATATCCATCCGATATCTGCCTATGTGCAGCCAACTCAATTGTTTGGGCAAAGCTTAGTGCCGATTCCATCTCCATATGGAGCCTTTTGTGCGTAGTTTTACTCTGCACCGTGGTGATGGTGTATTTGGGCCTGGGTGTGGTGTCCTTTTCATTTGAGGGAGCGTGAGGTTTGGTTGGTGGTGGACATGTTTACATCATTGAGCAAACATGGAACTATTGACCATGTTGGGTTGTTATAAACACTTTTATTTCGACTTGGCTATATGAAGCCATGTGGTTCGTTTGCATTTCGTGGCCTGAGTTTGCTTCCTTCTTGAATTAGTTGTGTTCATGCTCTCGTACATTTTAGCGTGAAAGGGTTGCAGGTAACACATAACTGTGGAGAATATGTTGTCTTATTATGTCTGAATATGCTCTCTCTGTAGAGTGCATCTTTATTCATTTCGACACATATCCACGTCAGTTTTGTGGGACTTCAAGCACCACATTAGATGGTTCTTAAAGACATGAAATATAGCAAGCGAAGCGCGGTGTCGGTATGATCTTTTAGCCCAAATACCTTGATGGATATAACTTATTTGATCCTTTTCTGCTCCATCAACTTGATTATGCACCCATTTCCTGTTTAATTCTTAAATTTCCCTTTAGCACTGCATTACTGGTTCTTTTTTATTTTTTTTTATTTTTTTTATGTTTGTTTCATTGAAAATTTCATGATAATGAAAAATATTTTTCATAAAAACAATTTTAAAGAAAAATACTTGGTGTCATTTGTTTAGTGGTTTAGGAAAAATAATTCGTTAGTGTTAGTAAGTGCATATTGTCGTCAGCCTATGAAAAACATTTTCTTAGGATTGATTAGTTCTCTGTCATCTAAACATCAGAAGGTTAGAAAATTATTTTCGAAAATAGTTTTCTTTCGAATAAATGGGCCTTAATTCCAGAAAGATTTAAGTATTAAACCCTTCAACTTGAAAGGGGAGTAATGATCCTCAGGGAGAATGCCTTTCTTTTCTTACATGAATTCCACCTTATCGAATTCCTTCTTCATGAAGTACCCGATTATCCTTATGGACCATACGAGAAATGTCCTAGGAATCAAAATTTGGGTGGGTCGCTTTAAAGTTAGTTCGGTTGCATTCAGTGGTTCGACTTACCTTATATCAATATATTTGTCCTTTTCGGGAGACTTCATTTTGGATCATATAAAGATAGGAAAATGATACAACTTGTGCAATGCCGTCTCTAGATTTTTTGTACATGTTCAATTTAATCAATTGTCTATATGAAAATATTTAAATGAAAATATTCAATGTTGTCCTTCCATTTTAAATATTTTCATATAAAAAGTTTAGGAATCGCATTAAAATATATCAAAAGTTTGGGGATAACATTGTTCATTAATATAAAGTTTAGTCACCGTATTGAATAAATTAAAAGTTAAAAGATGACATTAAATATTTAGTCAAAGTTTAAGAATTGTTTATGAAATTACCATTTAAAAATTGGTGGACCACCAAGAAATAAGATTGGTTGCACTTTAGGGGTGTGATGATCCGATCGTGGACACTGAAATTGAAAGCTACGGAGAAACAACGTGATAACAAACCATCTAGAAGTATTTTCAACTACGTTTAATTTAAGTTTTTCCATATCCTTACCCGTCTTTGTTAATTCTTAACGTTTTCCTAACAATGTTTAAAATTTCTTGTGTCGAGAAAGGAATTAAAAAGTCAAGACGTAACTATCTAGAACTCGAAGGCAACATAGTGACTCTTGAAGGATGATATGATCGCACAAGATCGAGCCACGAATATCATCTTATGTCATTTATGTCGCGTATGTCGCGTTATAAGTCTGAATTACATCGAAAATATACGATCAATGACGAATCGTCCTCACGCATATGGTAACGGTGAATCGCAAGGATAGATATATACATACTGACATGAGGTTGATTCTGTAAGGATCGGGAGAAGCTTGTCCCATCGCGGACATGCGTTCATCGTCAACGTTCATCTTGCAGTTTGGGTCCTGAGGCTGTATCCTTCCTCCTTTCCTACTTTCTTGCCGGACTATTCTGAGACCTGTCTTCTCACAGCCACTCCATTTTACCTCTCTCTCTCTCTCTCTGCATTACTCATTGAGAATTCCACAATCTCTTTCCCTTCCTCGTCTCTCAGCTTCCAACAGACTATCCTGGGATTCCGAAGGCAAGAATTGCCTTGAACAAGCAAGTAGGTATCATTCTATGTGCTTTGTTTTGCTTTTGATGATCATTGGTGATGGTTATTTTTTTTTGCCCCATCATTTCAGCTAACACTATACCATTCTTCAGTTCTTATCCCCAGGATCTGACATTCGTGACGTTCCTGAGCATCGGTTTTCCCAACGACCCAGGGTTGACGCCCGTATCATTTCGAAGGTTACCTGCATAGTCTGGAAGCGTGCTTGAGGAAAGGATTCACCGGCGTTATTTTGAATCTTGATGAGTGTCGAATGATAAGGGTCAGAGGATGTTTATATTGGTTGAAAAGCAGACGAGGGTCCAGTTGAGACCATGATGAATGAGGCCAGGGAAGATTCAAGCCAGAAAATCAAAATAGGCAGAGCCGACGGGAACTTCGGCGACGTATGTTCTCAGACAGGTGAAGAGTTTTCGGTTGAGTTCTTAAGGGATCGGATGGGCGTCCGGAGAATCCACGTGATGCCGAAAGCGGATCATTTCCTGCCAGAGAGTCCAAGCTTCAATTTTTTGAAGGATCAACATGTGGTTTACGAGGAGGCAAGTGGCCCGCTCCGGCACGCCGGAGGGAAGTCCTACGCCAATGCGGATTTCGCTAATGTCATGGCTAAACCTATGCCGAGTCCATACACGGAGAGCCCCACTCATTTGGATTATACAGCAAGGCCTCAAGGAGAATACGATTTTCTCGGGCAACGGTCCAATGTATATTACGACGATGCTGCTTATGCTCGAGGCGCCATGGATCCGCCTTATTCCTCGGGGTCGCCTCAGTCGTACTTTCATCAGGGACCAGGAATCATCACGCAGGGCTCTTCCCATTTCAAGATGAAGTTACTTTGTAGCTATGGTGGACGGATTTTTCCGAGGCCTAGCGATGGGAAGCTTCGGTACGTTGGCGGCGAAACCCGCATCATATCCATAAGGAAGAACCTCTCTTGGGAAGAACTCATGAAGAAGACCTCGGCGATCTGCAACCAGCCTCATACCATCAAATATCAACTACCTGGTGAAGATCTCGACGCCCTGATCTCGGTTTGTTCCGACGAGGACCTACTGAATATGATAGAGGAATATCATGAGCTCGAAAAAGTCGGTACTTGTCAGAGACTCCGGATATTTCTCGTCCCCCTGACCGAGATAGAGAGCCCGAATTCCTTCGAAGCTAGATTATCGGCTGAGCAGCAAGCCGTCGATTATCAATATGTCATCGCCGTTAATGGAATATTGGATCGGAGCCCACAAAAGAGCGCAAAAGGACAGATTCCGGCGAGCCAAGTAATGCATCAGGGCACAACGTCCTCAGACAACAGCCCAAGTTGTCTTAGGGACTCTCCAACGTTCGCTCAGCCTCTAGAAACCCACGATTATAGCCCGAAATACTTGAATTTGGCAAGAACAAGTTCGAATCCTTCCGCTCAATTATTGACGGCAAGACAGATCTCCAACAATCTTCATGACCTTTCTCTCCCGACGACTCAGGTTCAACCACAGAAGAGGGATTTGACGAATGACAGTCATGTGAATGAGAGCAATAGGCATTTTGTGCTGGACAAGCATCCTAGTGATAAGTCCTACTATTATGACAATGCCAATCATCAAAATCCTACATCTACTCAGCCTTTTCAACTGATCGACTCGCAAATACCGAACTTGTTTGAAGCCGAACATATATATAGACAAAGAGGCACTCATGTTCCCGATCAGAACATTGCAGAAGATTTTGTGCCAGCATCGTGCTACGGTCTGTTCGACATCAATTTCAGTAGGCCTATACTTAAGGCAAGGGTGTTCCATTCAGATAAACTCGCAACTCGTCCTGAAGACCCGGCATCTCAGCTTCTGGAATCTCCTGAACTGGATGACCCTCATTACGGATTGATGCACGTGCTATCGGACTCACAGTTGGAAGGACTTTATAGGGGATCGACGCATTCTACAGAGGAAGGAACAATTTCATGTTCATTGAGTTTTTCGACAGAGAAGGTCCCCTTGCTGGCAACTTCAAGCCATTCTTCCCGTGAATGGAAGATGAAGTCACAGGACCTAACTGCTGCAAAATATCAGGAAAGCACATCTGGTTCGCGCTCGAATGAGGAGGCGCGAATGATCAGGGACCAAACAGTACTGGAGTGGCAAGATGACAAAGATTCCAATTCCTTTCAAGAGAAAAAGCAATTTAGAGGTGAAATTTGATTGATCAAGTCTTATAACATTGTGAAATTCTATATGAACTTTCTTACTTTCCCAAAATGACATCTGTTTTAGTAGTCATTGTTGATGAGGATTGCGCGAACATGCTACAAGGGCACAAGGCAAGTTCCAACATTGAACTAAACGTTTCCTCAGAGAGCCAAAAATATAGCCTTGCACCTCATGAAGATGCGAAACGAATGGTATGTATTGAATCAGCTTTCAAAGATCAGCATGGACAGACCCCTGTGCGGACTCATGGATCACCTAACCAAGTTCCTGAACTCGTTGTGTCTTCAGTCTCTGTATGTATGACTCCCCCCAAATAAATCACGAAATCAATTCAAATTTCACAAGTATTCTCTATACTTAACATTTTCTCTTTTTCTGACAATCTTCAGCCTAATCATTCTTGCAAAGAGAGAAAATCCCATGAAGAGGGTCTGTTGGACAGCGCTGGAGAAGTCAGCTCTGAGGCAAGATTCAATAAGGGATTGAAACCTGTAAATGTAATGCCTCCTTGCAAAGAAAATCATCGGAACATTGTCCACCCAATGTCGGTGATCGTTGAGGATGTAACTGAGAATATACCTCTTGACATCCCCATTTCCTCAAGTTCAGTGGCGCATATCCAGGATGACCCTAGTGATAGCATCTCATCCGCTAGAGAAACAGAAGGCGAAAGCATTGCTGCTGATACTGACTATGAGGTACTGCAATTTGATTTGAGTCACTGCTAAACGTCTGATTGAGTACGCTATGATGGTTGTTAAATTTCTCTCGCTTTACATTCTCCAGGATGTGAAAAGCGATGGCCATGATGCAGATGACCCCATATCTGATGCAGTGATAGCTGAAATCGAAGCTGGCATCTACGGTTTGCAGGTTCTAATCTTGGAAAATCGCTCTATTATTCGTGGACTAAAATGAGCAGCACTTATTTTATTACGCTAAACCTTAAAGGATGTTGATGTCATATCTACCACGATGGACTTCCAAACTTTTTCGTTGACGTTTGCCCTGTGAAACTATTCGATTCTCTCTCTCATTTTATACTTGCTTTAGCATGGAAACAATATTCCTACGATTAAACGCGGTGTGTGCTGTTGTAGATCATAAAGTACGCCGACCTGGAAGAACTACAAGAATTAGGGTCTGGCACATTCGGGACAGTTTATCACGGCAAATGGAGAGGGACAGATGTTGCCATCAAAAGAATTAAGAACAGTTGTTTTGCAGGAAGATCGTCCGAGCAAGATCGCATAGTAAGTCTCATAGCTGCATAGTTGCAAATAAGATATTAGTGCTCATGTAATTCAACTCACATGACAATCGTTTCACAACACAAAAGATTATTCCAGATAACAACAGAATCATCTGAATAGTGTTCATGAAGCAATTCTTTGATAAAACTGACAAATCTCGGACAGAATGATAGGGATATCAATGTCTCCGTGTTTACCTTGCGACTATTTCTGAATTCACAGCTACAATCTCTACATCAAGTTTTAAGTTTAGGACTTTTTGTGAAGTTTCTTTTCCTGGATTAACAGGTCCTAAACCTAGTAGATATCATGTTTAATCTCTTTCTGTTTCAAGAAAACATTTGTAATGCTACTTACAGACAAAAGATTTCTGGAGAGAGGCGAAGATCTTGTCGAATCTTCATCATCCCAACGTCGTGGCATTCTATGGAGTTGTTCCTGATGGCCCTGGTGGGACATTGGCAACGGTGACCGAGTTCATGGTTAATGGCTCACTCAGACATAATCTAGTCAGAAACAACAGGTCATTTTTCTCGTGCTTTAGTCTTGTTAATCCCAATTCCTTTCATGTTATGAACATGAGGAAGCGCATTTTGAATAAGCGAAAGCCTGGATGTATGAGTAGTAAAACCATCTATCTTACAGAGCTTTGGACCGTCGGAAAAAGCTTATGATAGCAATGGATGCGGCTTTCGGGATGGAGTATCTGCATTTCAAGAACATCGTCCATTTCGACTTGAAGTGCGACAATCTGCTTGTAAATTTGAAGGATCCCCGTCGACCAATTTGCAAGGTACTCACCTGATGTAGCCTTCAACTCGAATCTACTTGCATGATCACGTTGCTAATTCCATAGCACAACAGACAATTCGAAAAGAAATCTGAATTCTCTTTGTTCTTCTGGTGAAGGTCGCAGATTTCGGCTTGTCGAGGATCAAACAGAACACTTTCGTGTCGGGTGGAATCCGGGGTACGCTCCCCTGGATGGCGCCTGAGCTCTTGAACGGTACTAACAACCGAGTCTCGGAGAAGGTTAGCGATAACTAATCACAATTATCACATAAAATAGCATAATCAATCAAGACTTTGTGACACAATGCTGTATCTCTCAGGTGGATATCTTCTCATTCGGGATCGCGATGTGGGAGATGGTGACCGGCGAAGAACCTTATGCTAACATGCACTGTGGTGCAATCATAGGTGATCTTCCGAAGATGCCTGCAGATCTTATTCTTGATTAATATGATCGAAAAGGACTGATCTTGTTTTCAATTTTGCTCGACATCTTTCATGAAGGGGGCATTGTCAGCAACACGCTGAGGCCGCCGATACCTGAGGGGTGCGATCCGGAGTGGAGGCAACTGATGGAGGAGTGCTGGTCTGCTGATCCCTCGAGGCGGCCGTCCTTCACGCAGATCACCATGAGGCTGCAGACCATGCTGAAGACTCTCCAGACCAAGCGATACGCCGAGAAGCCCAAGTACTGATCGCCGCGGACCGGATCGGACCGGACTGCACTGCATCGAATTCTTCTTCTGCTGAAATTTTGTATATAGAGCCTGCTAGCCAAGGTTCACAAAGCACAGACAAGGAAGAAAAGGAGGAGAGAGTCAACTTATGATTGTGCATTCTAGGAGGGGAGGATTTTGACGTTTCATGACATGTCATTAGGGGTTGCAGATTTGCTTAGCACACACCGACAAGTTTGGTCTTTTGCTCCGGGGCCCTGTCCGTCCTAAACGTTTCGAGTCGAGGTTTGCAAGGGACCGTGTCGGTCCGACCCAGATCGACTCGATCGCCTGACCACGCCCGCTCGGCCCCAATGCCGCTCACGTGTGATTGCGGGCTTGAGAGCATTACGGTCCTTTGGGAGATTTGAGAGGGATCGTCCCGACCAGGACCGACTCAACAGTCTAATCACGCATGCCTGGCCTGGCGCCGCCGCGCGAAGCCCGTTATCAACAGGACGCCGGCTATGATGCGTCCTTTTTAGTTAGGTCGTTGCAGTCGAGGGCATTATGGTCTTTCCGAAGGACGCGGTCCATTCGTCCATGCGTCCTTTTAACGTTATCTTGCGGCCTTGATTCCTGCGGCAGTTTTTTGGGTAATAAAATTGGAAAGAAAAAAGGGGAAAAAAAAAAAGAGAAAAGAAGTTATAAGCAAGAAAATCGTTATCCAGAAGGCACGCATTCCGATTCCTAGTCATTCCGCAAAATCGCCACGCGAACCGAGGCGCGTGAGTTCAAAATCCTTTCTCTTCGTTTAATAGAAAGGGCAAAGGCCGAATCCAAAAATTTAACATGATTGGTTTACTATCCATATATTATCCTCTGATAAAATATGAAGCACTTCCGTTAAAGGTAATGAAAATAAACTAGCATCCTCCAAGATTAGCAAGCTAATCAGCAAAATCTGAATATTGATCCTATAAAATTTCGAGTTATTTGATGAAGTTGATTTCCCACCATGGTCAATAAACATACTTTTATGAATGTGACAAAACCAACAACCCAGTCAACCCCTTCATCTCTAAATAAATCCCTGCACTAGTATTCAATGTGATCTATCCAAAAAGTGGAAGGTTTCATCTAATCTAAATTACTTGTCCTGATTTCAAATGAAAGGCAAAATTATCAAAAAGTCATATACATATTGTTTCAATTATGACGAAAGTTCAATTGCCCCTCAATCGTCCTCTTTCTCTCTCTTTTTTCTTGAAAGTCATTCTCTCAATAAATAAGTAATTAGCGATAGATAAATAAGATATAAAAAAAAAAAAAAAAAAAAAAGCGAAGATTGCACAATGAGGAGAAAGATGGGCGCATCCCAATTTCTTTATAATTTAATTTAATTTTTTCTAGGGAGCAGCATCGTGGGAGCCACGCGCTGGAGGGGAAAGAGGAGGGGAAGAAGCAAAATCGGCACGATCATCGTCCATTTACTATTAACAGGTAGATCACCGCCCCTCTCTGACTCCTCCCCCCATCACTTCTTGTACTGTTTTCCAAAGAATATTAGATGGAATCATTCCCCATATGGTACTAAATAAATAATAATAAAAAGACGTTTATTTTGTGGAAATTAGAAAATTTTAAAAATATTTTTAAAAAAATTAATTGCCTATATTACTTATAAATATAAATTAACAAAAAATATTTTCATTATTAATTATAAATTGTCGGTGATAATAATAGTATTTTTTATCATATTATTATTTTTTGTGATATAAGTAATTTTTTTTAAAAAATATTTTTTCGAATTATTCATTTTTCAATGAAATCATGGAGTCACTCAACATTCGGGTCTTATCATAAAGAATCGATAGGATAGAATGACTTTCGACGGCCATAAATGTTGAGAAAAGATATAATACCAAAGTTAGATTGCAAGGACAAAATGGTTGAGGTACGATCGATGGATTGCGTCCTTCGATCAAACTATAAAAGGTATCCTAATCACGCACTCCATAATCAATATGCAAATGGTGAATTCGACAGGTCTCGTACATATCCACGGGATTCGACATGTGTGTTCTTGGATCAAAGCTCATTGTCTACCACAAGACGTAGCCAAGAAGGGTGCAAATGGTGAAATTTACGTTTTCGGAAATAATTTCTATTCAGAAATAATTTTTTTATTTTTATTCTCAAGACGAATTTATGAGGAGAGAAAGGCGTTTGATAAATGCATAAATTTTTTATTTTCGTAATAAAAAATAAATACGTAAATACGACCCTAAAAATTTATTTCCAATTTTTATTTCATTTTCCCTGGATTTATCTCAATTATCTAACTTTTCTCACTTATCATGACAAGGCGGCCAACGATTAAGGGAGAAAAATAGAATTTCCCAAAATAATAATATTTATCCGAAGGAGAGCTCTCTCTCTCTCTCTCTCTCTCTCTCTCTCTGTGCAAATATAAATGGCGTCGTCCTCATCGCCTTCTCCTTCCATTTCCATCTTCTGCACGCAAATCCTGCACCGGCTGAAGATATCCTAGAGAGAGAAAGAAGAGAGAGAGAGAGAGATGGAGAAGGCGATCGAGAGGCAACGAGTTCTCCTCCAGCACCTGCGACCTTCCTCCTCCTCCTCTTCCGTCCATGGCGATGCATCTTCGCTCTCCGTGAGTCGCTGAACTCTATTTTTTTTTTTTTTTTTCCATTTCGTTTGGAATTTCGCTCGTTCGATTGCGGAATTCGAGTTCTTCCCGCGCTCCCGTTCGATCCGATCGCGAGCGGCTCGAGGTTTTGTCCGCTGTGCGGTTTGCTCTGAATCGGTCGGCCTCGGTCGAATCGTCGGATTTCGTGATTTGCGCCGTCCTCCGGCTCGGTCGTCGGCGTCGTCCTCTAGTTCCGCTTGGAATTCGCGATTTCGTTGCTTTCCTTTTTTTTGTGTTGTGTTTTTTTTTTTTTTGGCTGATCCTTTGAGCTCTGCTGCGCTTGTGTTGCTTTTCCGGTGTTGCTACTCGTAAAGCGAGCGAGCTTTTTGACTTTACTGTTTGGGTGTCGGTGATTGTGCGAAATTCAAGATGAAGGTCGAATTTTGAGGTGTAGATCGGTTCGCTGATACTCTCATTCTTGCTTGCTCCGTCGTTATGCATCTATTTGGCATATCTTGCCGGACAAGTAAGGCCTGCATATGTCGAAAATATGATGCTGTCTATCATAGTAATTTTTTTTTTGGTTATTCGACTGTGATTGTTATTATGTTTCTTCTTGTTAGCATCCTTACGATTTTTCGGACTTTTTTGGGTTTTGTGATTGGAGTGTAGGCATCTATATGTGCGGCAGGTGATAGCGCTGCGTATCAAAGATCCGGTAGCTTTGGGGACGACATAGTGATAGTAGCGTAAGTATTGTTGTTTTTAACTGTTGCAAGTTGGGGTCTGTTTTTGTGTCTGTGCTCATTGCTGACGGTGACCTGTAATTCTTCTACAGTGCTTATAGGACAGCACTCTGCAAATCTAAGCGCGGTGGCTTCAAGGACACGTACCCAGACGATCTGCTTGCACCTGTTCTGAGGGTAAGTCATTTCCCCTGGCTCATGTGATTGCTCGGCTTATTTTGGAGACACATGAATGTATCGTGGAAGGTACACTTTCAAGAACCCCTAGTTTGAATGGATGGTGATTGTTCTCTCATTTAAACGGAAATTTAGATCTCAATTGATCCTCTCTAATGTGATAAACAATTTCAAGGAAGATCCAAACAGCTGAAATTCTTTCCAGAAAAACTTGGTTGCCAACCATGTTTCAATTTTTAAAGTGCTGTGGTCTTTGCTGTAAATTAATCACTCTTAAACTGAGAGTATTCATGCCTTATTTGAAACTCATAAATTGAATATTTGAAAACTGTCACCGGTGCAGGCATTGATTGAGAAAACAAAGATAAATCCAAGTGAAGTTGGAGATATTGTTGTGGGCACAGTACTGGCACCTGGTTCACAAAGAGCAAGTGAATGCAGAATGGCTGCATTCTATGCCGGTTTCCCTGGTAATTTTTGTTAAATGCGTCTTTGGTTTATGGTTTATGGTTTATGGGGTTGGTGTTGCGATCTTCATTGTCAATTGTTCTTTTTTTCATTTATCATTAGCTTTTTTAGTTGACTCTTTCCTTGTTGGTTGAATGGCTTAGAAACCGTGCCGGTTAGAACTGTCAACAGACAATGTTCATCTGGGCTTCAAGCAGTTGCTGATGTAGCTGCAGCTATAAAAGCAGGATTTTATGACGTTGGTATGTTGGACATGCCTTATGAGAAACTCGTGTTTGTTGTGGCTGTTGTGATCATGATTTATCATACACCCTTTTTTACAGGCATTGGAGCTGGGCTTGAATCTATGACAGTCAATCCAATGGCTTGGGAAGGATCAGTCAACCCAAAGGTACTCTCTCTCTCTCTCTCTCTCTCTCATGTGTCCGCATCTGCGATGCCACTCGCACAGACGAATGTGTGCATGGGCATGGCCACAAAGCATGTGTGGTCCAATATGCTGAACTGTGTTATGCTCTAAAGTTCAGTTTCACGGATTAGTTCTGTGGGCTCATTCTCTTCTGAAATGACACCAGGTCAAGAGCTTTGCTCAAGCTCAAAATTGCCTGCTGCCGATGGGTGTAACTTCTGAAAATGTCGCACACCGTTTTGGCGTGACAAGGCAGGAGCAAGATCAAGCTGCTGTGAGTACAAAAAATGACATCTACAGCTAATGTTTCTATGCATCAATGATTCGTTTACATTTTCACGGGCTTTGTGTACAGGTTGAGTCTCACAGGAAGGCTGCTGCTGCTACAGCTGCTGGCAGATTTAAAGATGAAATAATCCCGGTAGCTACCAAGGTAATATCAGTTCATTTATAGTATGAGTCTTCCTCCGCAAGCTTTGGACATGGCCACATCGGCCTCTGACACTTACTCTTCCAGATTGTTGACCCAAAAACTGGTGATGAGAAACCTGTAACCATAGCAGTGGATGATGGTATTCGGCCTAGCGCAACATTGTCAGATCTGGCTAAGCTGAAGCCCGTGTTCAAGAAAGATGGTTGTACAACTGCTGGTAATAAATGATAAAGTGTTGAAGACATGTGGAACAATACTCTGTCGTGGTTTAGCACTTATTTTTATTTTTTTGTGGTCATATAGGTAATTCAAGCCAGGTGAGTGATGGTGCTGGAGCTGTTCTCCTCATGAAGAGAAGTCTTGCAATGGAGAAAGGCCTACCTATTCTTGGTGTCTTCAGGTATACTGTTGCAGTATGCTTGGTCTGACTAAATCCTGTGGGCGTCTTGTGTGATCAAGAGAAGGACTTGTATGAAGACATTTGGAAAGGTTTCTTAAAAAATACCCAATTCTTTTCATCGTTATGCAGAACTTTTGCTGCTGTTGGTGTGGATCCTGCTATCATGGGTGTTGGGCCTGCTGTTGCAATCCCAGCTGCAGTTAAAGCTGCTGGTCTTGAACTTGATGACATTGATCTTTTTGAGATAAATGAGGTAAGTGATGGTCTCTAATATTGGTTTTTCATTCAAGCCACAAGATATCTCAAACATGGCTGTGCCTTCAGGCTTTTGCATCTCAGTTTGTCTACTGTCGGAACAAGCTGGGTCTTGATCCAGAAAAGGTCAATGTCAATGGAGGAGCAATGGCCATGGGACATCCTTTGGGTGCAACTGGTAATTCCTTCTGATTTTAATGTTGTATTGGTTTTGACTTTTACGAGATCTTTTACTTGTACTATTCAGTAGATCAAGGAAAAACTATTTTTAATCTAAAACCAATAGTAGACTGATTATGATGCATTTCATGGAATTGTCCGTGACTGACCTAAAGTCCTGCTTGTTGTAATGGTATGACTCTGTAACTGATTATGCAGGACTACGCAAAGATTTTAATCATCCATCTTAAACATCTTTATACAATCTGTTTGCCATGGAATTAGGGTGAGTAAAGCTAAATGCCTGCTAGGTGGAGGTTTGATGACTAACTAGCAACAGTTTAATGAAATGTCGGTGACTAACCTAATGGCTGTCTACTTGGAAAGTTACAGCACAAAGTTTCGGTCACTCTGGCAATGATTTTTCAGAGAATTTGTTTGGGTCATTTAAACTGGAAGAGTGAAAGGATTTAGGAACCAAATCCACAGATGAGGGAGAAACCGCTTTCTATTAAACCCTATATATGGAGAATACTGATTGATTGGGTAAATAGAATCTCGGTGTCATTAGAGACTAGAGAAAATTGATTGTATGGCGGCAATCCACTTGCATCTGCAGATTTTAGTGCCTTCTGATATGTTCTTAATTGTAATGAAAACTCTCAAGACCGCCAGGCATATGTTTTTCTGAGTACATTTACCACTGTCTCAGGGGCACGTTGTGTTGCTACTCTGTTGCACGAGATGAAACGCCGTGGCAAAGATTGCCGGTTCGGTGTGATATCGATGTGTATAGGTACTCTCTCTCTCTCTCTCTCTCTCTCTCTCTCTCTAAGCATGTGCATGCAGCTGAACATAAAAAAAAAAATTTGACATGCAGGCACTGGGATGGGCGCTGCAGCTGTACTGGAAAGAGGTGACTCGGTTGATGAGCTTTCCAATGCCAGGAAAGTGGGAGCCAACAGTCTTTTGTCCAAGGATGCTAGATAGAGGTTTGATATGAGCTTTGCATTTTCATCTCCTCTTTGCCATTTCAGCCAATAATGTCGTATTCGAGTATTCACAAATTTGGTCAGGGCATTGTAATAAGACGTGCATCATTTAAATGACGAAACTCAAATGCAAATTCAGTGGTTACACAAGACAATCCTTTTATATTCCACCCCCTTATGCCTCCGGGGATCTTTGTTATACTACATCTTTACACGTTTGATATTTTCCTTTCATTTCTGTCCCAAGACCGTAGAATTGGATAACGTGATTGTGATGGGTTATGAGGCACGGCTTCACGTACATTCATTTGTAATGGGCATACAAAACAGAGTTTGCCCTAGGACTTGAGCGTTCATTTTCTTTGCATGCTACAATGACGAATGCGGTGCATGAATACGTAACTTCTCACGCAAGGAAATGGTGGGGATGCAAAAATAGGCATTCCTCTAGTTCGTTGTCTCTTTTGCCGTCTTGGCGATCGCGTATTCGAAATATGCAGCCACCGCAGCTTAAAATTTGATCATTTTAATCATATCTCTCGGCCGCATGATAAAAGGTGATAGAGGACAAAGTACGTGAAGAGTAGACGAAGAGGAGGAGAAGAAAATACAATAAGAGAATCATACTAAACTGGCAAGCGCTGAACAAGTGCATGGATCACACCGACTATTGGAGGTAAACCATATAGAGCGGTATGACTTGGGAGCACCAAGCGAGAGCGTACATCCGCAAATCAGGCAGCTTCAAGAAAAAATTGCCAAGAAAGTCTTAAATCAATTGTATTTATGCCAATTCAATCATGATTAGTGTAACATAGGATGGTCAGCATTAACGTAAACAATTTTCATAATTTTTATAAAAATTTTCTGCACTTTTTTATAATTTTAGTTCGGTGAGAGTTGCAGACTCACCTTTGTTGGTCATTGGTGGGAGCCACAAAGCCTCACCGGTAGTGGGTCAGGACCCTTGCCTGCGGCTGACAAGTTTGGGTGAGAACTGTAACCCTCACTTAGTGCTCGGTAAGAGTCTACCGGCCTCATCAACCTCCAAAGAGAAAAAAGGAAAAAAAAAAGAAAAAGAAAAGGAATTGAAAAAAAATTCAGCTATTATTGTAGAAAAATTATAAAAATTATCTATGTTAATATTGACTATGTTACGTAGGATTGTTGATGTATTAACGTGTTTTGATCAAAATTGATGGGAATGATTAAATTGACAGATCATCAAGAAATTTAGGATTAAATTGAAAAATTCATAAGAACAATAGATTGACATTTTTGACAATTTCGAGTGTTCATGTGATTGATTTTGAGGGAAAATTCCAAATAAGGACCTGAGTGACTTTGTTTTCTCAAATAGGGGTTTAGAGTGGACATTATTTCGAATAAGGACTTGAAGTGCTCATATCAATTTTAAAGAGCCCAAAGTGTTAAAGCTATTTCAAATAAAGGTCTAGCCTTGTCATCGGTAAAAAAATTTGATTGATTAGGGAAGTCCAAATACAATTTAAATTAAATTAGATTAGATTATAAATTAAAAAAATTAAGAGGAAAAAAATTAAAGAGAACACACAAGGGACCACTAGGCCTACACGATGACCGGTGACCCTCGTACAGATCGGGTGAGGGTGAGCAATCCTCACCTCGATTTGGGAGAGCGTCGCCACTCTCTCCCATCTTTGGCAAGGGCCAGTAGCCCTAGGGTCACTAGCCCTCCCCAGGCATTGGCAACCCTGTTGGCCTTCATTGTTGCCGTCAATGAGGTAGCGGCCACCGTCCCATTTGTGTTTTCTTTTTTCTTTTTACTTTTTTGAAAAGAAAAAACATAAAATAAAAAAAAGAGAGAAAAAAAGAAAATTTAAAAAGACAAAATTACCCTCTGCATTGGGTGAGTCTAAGCCCTTCTTAATCTAACATATATACATTTCATACATTTATTTTAAAAAAAGTCCACTTTAAGTCTTTATTTGAAAAAAAAAATGAAGATATTTTGAATCAGCTATGGGAAAGAATATCCATTTCAAACATTTATTTTAAAAAATATGGATATTTCAAGTCATGTTTAAGACTTCCCTTTGATTTGATATACCATTGGGTTCCTGCAAGCCTCAAGACAACCTCTCGACATCAATCCCCAAAAAAGTAGAGGCAAAGATGAGTAATCAGTTGACCCAACGGACAGAATCCATCGGCATTAAATGATCGAGAAAACCTAACAATGAAAACGAACGGTTCTTACCAGTCAATGGAGCCAAAGTAATTTTGCACTTCCATAAGGAAAGAACAGAGTACTGCCCTTTGCGCCTTTTTCGATTTAAAGTATAAACTTCGCACCCACCCTTTTGTGACATGCTCATCCAAAGATGCTCATCCAAAGATACCTCGACCCACGATTGATCTCTAGATTTAGAAGCCAACACGTGGGAACCTTTTCCTCTTTCTTTTCTAATTGCCCGGAACAAAGACAAAATCTCCCTGACGAGTAAGGGACGCCCATGTCTTGACAGTCCTTTTTCCCTGCAGATAACTGCAAAAGCATCCGCATTGTCTTGTCATATTGCGGTGCCGATTTACCGAAATTACCTCGGGGCTCAATCGGATAGAAAATCACAAAACTATCTTAATTGCGAACTCCTTCCTGCTCATATCATAGGACTGTAACAATCTCAAAGCAGCTCCACCAATGCTCCATCTAATTAATTTCGATTTACATATCACCGACCCTCAAAGATCGCCAAGAAAAGGGCTGCTCATACACAAAATAGATACCTTCGCCACATGGGCCACAAAAAGATGCCTGCACCACATAAGTACAAAAGCAAGCTTCATTTTGGTACAAACCCACAATTACTTGGGCAGCCAGGTCATCAATACAACCCCATACGAAGAGCCATTTATCCAGACTCCCGAGTAGGAATCCATGGGAAGCCAATTTGCAAGAGATTGTACCATAAGAACTGGGTGTGCTTCAATTAGATCAACCTACAGGCAACAAGAAAGACAATCTTATATCCACTACAAGTCTAGAAAATAACGAATGAGGCCATATAATTCTCACTCACAGCCTATACAGTAAGCTTTATGCAACTGTTAGTAAACTTGAGATAGTAAATTATAAGCGGGGAAAAGTAATCTATCATTACCATCAAATAGAGAGTGCGCTTTAGTTTTGCATAACCAGCTGCACTATAATTATTGCCTTCTACAGTTCCAGGGAAGTCACATTATTGATGACTTACAGACAGGGCAAGACGTACTTCTGCGGAGCCAGGGATCAATACACTGCCAAATGAAGTAAAAAAGTTGTCAGACATGTTACAACTCTCTCAAAAAGAAATCTATGTCACAACTGAATAAAGCACTTACATCTTTATGAAATTTGTGCAAGCAAGGGAGGTGCCGTATTGTATCCCCAATTGTGGGTGTGTCCAGACATATTGCGCAGGCTTCTTCAAAGACATCGGACTGCCAGAAACATAAATAAGAAACTGCTTAACAAATGGCATATAATAATTCAGGCAAAGATGCTATCCCACCCCCAAGATGCCCCTCCTAACAAATTACAGATAGAACAGCATGGGCAGAGGAAAAAAAAAATAACAATAACAATTTCCCTGTATGTAAAAAATACTCACCTGCACTTCTGACTCCGGCAAACTATTAATCTGATTATCAGAGGTGCCAACATTGCGGTTATTCTCATCAAGTGCCAGCAGCATTTCATAGTCATTTCTGCATAACAACAAAGGACCCCATAGTTATTATCACGTGCTTTATAACATAGTTTTCTGGTCCAAGCCAAAGCCAGAATCATGTACGATGTTACCATCTGAACCCTTAGAAAGAATGAAAATCAGTTTTAGATAACAAATGAAGATACAAAGAAAGTTAAATGATCACAAATTCCTCAGAACACATCATTAGACTCTTTAAAAAGCAATATCATGCCAATTTGGGCAAGTGAAGTGAAAAATTCAATTCGAAAGTTTATGGGGTACATCTTTCTGAGATGTGATCACAAGGTAGATGATGGTCACTGAATATGCCCAACTACAAGGTGCATGTCCAGTGCAGGCTGCTAATTCCTTCCATGGCATCAAGAAAAGCTCAGATTTTTTTCGTTCTTGGTCACAAGGAAGAGCTCAGATGACTAACTCAAATCGCGCATATAGCAACCCTTATCCCCAGCTCCCAAATCTAATTAACCAAACTCACAAATTCTACTCTAGATACATAACACCCTCCAAGCTCATCAACTGTTGAGTTAAATATATGGGCATTACAGCAGTTTGCTACATGCTTTCAACATAGCATTTGGCAATTTACATGAGTTCACCTAGCTAATACTTTTTAACATTCCTGTAACCATAGATATCTAGAAGAACAAGAAAAAATCTGTCTTAAAAAAAAAAAAAAAGGATACACTCTTTTATCTGTATTATCATTCATAGTAATATTTTTGACAAGAACGGAAGGTCAGTCAGAAGAAAGACAAATGTTCATGTTGCTGACCGCCAGATACATAATAAATATAAATTTAAAATTTTTTTAGCAATTGATGACCAATATATACTGCTTTATTCCTAAATCAACACATAGACTACGCACAAACATCAATGCAAAGAACTGCACCTCTACGATTTCTTAAGAAAGACAACTGGCTTTATTGTGTCTCAAATTTCATCCATCACTTGAATAAACATTCTATTTCTGTCTTCAACAAAAAACTTTAGGAGAATTTTCACATCACTTCAGTCAAACAAAATTGTCTTCTAGGTGAAAAAGATCAATTTTTTCTACAATACCAGTCATAGAAAGAAACCAAGTTCAGGCAGCACATACGGTAGTATGAAAATAACCTGATGCACAGCATTTAACACAAGCAACAGCGAAGGCCAGGGTTCAACCTAAGTATCCAATCTTGATTAAGTAAGCGCTTGAATAAAATGTGATGTTCAGTCAAAACCACAAATAACCAATCTAAAGACTGAGATGCTGAAGATACACAAAAAATCAATCGCCGGCTTCAAATAACAAATAGCATGAAAGTCCAGGTCAGCGGATAGATAGACAGTGATCTTACTCATTAAAATCACGCTGAGTTTGATAAATGCTACCGGACAATCCTATGTCACTGACGTCTCCCAGTGCACTTTCCAGTGCTTCCAATATATCCATCCTCTGCAACACAAAGGCCAATTTTCAATTATAGCTGTGACAAGCTCAGCCTATGTAAAACAGCCAGCAGGAAAACATAACAAGATCACAAACCAGATAAAAGAACCTCTTCCAAAGAAATGAACTAATCGTTCCATCAGAATTTGCAGTGCAACCAACACGAAGTGACAGATTCAATAAAAGAAAAGGAAGTGAAAAGAACAGATACCAAAGACATAAATCAAATATCCCCCACCCCATGACTTTCACATCATATTTATGCCTTTCAACAAACCAACAACCCAAAGCGAAACCCAATTGACATTGTGAGTAACAATATGATTTAGCAATGGGAAATGAAAACCATTAGAGCCAGTAAAGTATTCATGTCTATGGTTTGCTTCCTGACTTTCCTAAGGGAGGTTCAAAAGGTTTGGATTGCTTTTCTTTCAGAAGTTGTGTTTGGCTTGGTTTAGTTAATTAATTGATAGAGATTCCCACTAGTATGGGAAGGCTACTCTATTCATCACACGTCATTCTCATAAGTAACAAATTTATCTAAGCATCAGATGTATCTTCATAGAATCAAATGTAACTGCATACAAGGGAAGATGCAAGAAAAGAGACCTGAAAAATAAATAAAGACACACAGGAGATACCATGTCGAGATCCATATTTAATGGAAAATGAAGAGTCCTCTCCCCAGATACAAATGAGGAGGGTGATTGAGAAATGGTCCTCCTAGACTGCTGAAGTCTTGCACGTACAGGAACTCGTGCCTCTGTACCTCTCCTATTTGAAAGGTTCTGAAAAGACCGTGGCAGGGGTTGCCTTCGTGAACGCGTTTGGAATGAATTTCCCTGCATTGACATACATGAAAAAAAAAATGATCTTTACTAAGCATCAACATTTCATTGAAAAGTAGATGTAAATCTACAAATTAAAAGATCATATGAATTGCTAGATCAACACGTTGTTCAATCCATTTCAGATAATTTTGTCCAACTCAACAAGCTTGAATAAGCACAGGATTCTCAAAACTTAGCCATTTCCTAGGATGAATATTTCGCTTACTAGCTTAAGTGTACTTTGGTTTAAGGGAAAAAAGATAACTGTTATAAATAGAGGGCACCCTAAACCAGAGATCATATCAGCAATCTACTTAGAGCCAATAGCCCACAGGTAAAGCATGCATTGGATAGGTCAATATCAGGAGAGCCAATCTCCTGAGATGAAGTTATTCCTTACGCACCAAATAGATAGCAATGCAAGAGCTCTTTTCGTGAAAGAAGAATTGGAAATGCAACTCCGAGGCATTAAGTCAAAAGAAGCTCCATATGAGAAATTAATTATTCTCAACTTGCTGAGGTAACTCTCAAATTGACTTAGCTCCACCAAGCACTAAAATAAAAATCTTCATGCATATAGCAGAAGCTAAGCATCAGATCAAGTGTAAGTTTTAGAAAACCAAGAGTCACGGGAAAGACCATAGTTGGCATTTAAATTGAGGAGAAAAATAAAGCCGCCACATACTTTTTCCTCTTCTTTGGAAAAAAAGAGGTCTCCACACCTTTACTGGTACAATCATAACCGATCAAGCTGATTTGACTTATCTGAAAATTTCTAAGCATAGCTTTACTTTTTGGCTTGCTGTACACAATAGACTATCAAAATGATCAAATGAAAGCTTGATACTAGGCCTTTCTGTGTTTTGTCAGTTAAGTGATGAAAACAGAGATTATCTTTTCTTTGGTTGTGATTTTTCAAAGCAAGTTTAAGAGTTTAAGAGAGTAGCAGGCTGGAATCAGGAGTTTGATTGGGTTGCAGAACATCTTAAAGGGAAAGCTTTGCCTACCTTAATACTTACACTAGCTTGCTGTGCCAATCTCTATCATATACGGGTGCAACAAATAAAAGAATTCATAATGTAACACTGTAATATAAATACAATCTTTTAGTCGACTGTGTGTGATGCAAACAGATTGTCATCCAATGATATTGGAATGATTACATATATGAGATCTTTGGTTGTTAAACGTATAGCGAAAGGGGAACTATGGCTGATGTAAGGTGTTCATAGTTTGTCATATTGCAGGAAGCAATCCACCCTGCCTTTTGGATGAATGATTTTCTTGCTTACCCCACAAAGGAAAAAAGAATGGCACCTCTACTTAAATGAGCAATGAATGATTACACTTACATGACCAGTTCGACGACGACTTCTAACAGAAGTAGATGAATTTCCACCTACATTCTCCTCCTGCTGTAGTAATCTAGCCAGGTATTCATCCATCTGCTCAAATGCCGGCAAACAACAAAATTGGCAAACAATTCATAAGCCAAAAACATACATGCTACAATCTCAACATTAAACAAAACAATAGTACAACCTCCCCATTTCCAAGCATCGGTGAATCGTTGTATAGTTGTTCTTGAAGTTCACGAGCCAGCATCTCGTCTGCTTCCAGTTGTCTCAACCTAGAATCTGATTCAAAACTACTGAGAGTATCTAGAATAGGTGTACCAGATTGACCAATTCCAGGTGACGTGTCATCAATTTCGATAACTGAAGAAGAAGCCCCTTGATGTTGATGCCTAAGTTGTCTAGCAAATGATGGATTTCTAGAATCCCTGGGTGAGACCAGGTTGATAACATCTGAGTTATTAGGAACTGATCTGTTGCGAGAATTGCCATTCCCAAAAGATACTTCCCTATTGTTTTGTCTTCTAGTGGAAGTTCTTGTAGAATTTGGCCGTCCATGTGTTTGGCCTGCCTCAGAAACAATCTCGGAAATTAATTGATGTGTATCCTTGTTTGCAATATTGCCACAACTAGTGCTGTTATGAGGATAGCTGCTTGTTCTTCTCCCCACTATATTATCACAATTCTGGAATAAGTTTCCAGCACTATCAGTTCCGCCAGAAAGCAAATCGTCAGTTTCAGAGCCGTGGCGTGCTTTCTTAGCATGGGCATGTGTAGTTCTCCATCCACCAAGTCTCTCACATCCTTCACCCAAATTAACAGGGGTGTCATTGGTTCCCTTATCCTCCCCACGAATAATAGGTCTCCTGCACAGTGACCAACCATGTGAGTTGACAGTCTGCAAAAAAGAGAGCTGACAAAATGGATGACATCTAATTTGCCCATTGAGACTCTTGGGGTCAATAAGAAAGCAACACAAGATCATTAATTCTAAGCTAGACCAGTTCTTCAAATTGATTGCAGCAAAACCTATTCAAATATCAGTCCATGCAACCAAATATGGTCTTCATTCAAAAGAGAATTTTGCATTGCTTGAAACCCAAACACAGAGAAAGAGAAGTTTGCCAAAGACACAGGTATGTTTATCAGACCCAACAATTCTTCTTCAGAATGTCTGTGATTGTCAGAGATAAGCAGTCAGTATGAACAAGGCAACGGTTGCAGATTTAGCCCTAACACAAGCATTGAGGAATTTATAGATGTAAATTGTAACTATTTAGGAAGGTAAAATGGTTAAAGAGGTTATGCATGAGGAGACTAGAAAAAATACAATGCAAAGCAAGATTATCATCTAGACAATTAGATATCATTGGAAAGCATTACACATTCAAGTTCCTTAATGGAATTCACATAGCATCTGAACATACTACCTGGTCGAGATATCCAAAAGTTTTGCCTCTTGCTTCTCTGATGTACAAGGATGCATCAATATCCCTTTTCCTTTATTTCTATCACGAGTACTATCTTCAGCATTACTACTCTCTTTTTCAGCTAATTCTTTTTCCCTTGTTGCTATATT
The DNA here is from genome assembly GCA_014182575.1 of Eucalyptus decipiens. Classification (NCBI taxonomy): domain Eukaryota; kingdom Viridiplantae; phylum Streptophyta; class Magnoliopsida; order Myrtales; family Myrtaceae; genus Eucalyptus; species Eucalyptus decipiens. The sequence continues at coordinate 4,497,068 of CM024616.1, read as the reverse complement.
AAGTGGAGAGATACAACCATTTCTGACCAACCTTTTCTGTCCAACATGTCTTGGAGAAGATACACTTTTAGGAGACTGAGGTACATGTTTTGAAGATTTTTCATGCAAATCCCTTGGCACATCAATTGATTTCTCACCGAACATAATCGAACCAGAATATTTGCATGCACTTTCATCTAGCTTCTCTTTGCCCTTACTGAACCTGTTCAATGTCTGAAAAGAATCAGAACAAGGGTAAGAACGTTCATGATCAGTTTTCATTTCTATTCTTCGAAAGCCATCAGCTAGAAAACCTTCTGAATCACCAAACGGCTCAGCCGATTTAAGAACTCCATTGTGCCCATTGCGTCGAATTGCATTCAAAGCAGCACCTTTTTCTGCATAAGCGAATGACCTAGGACCTCCGATCAAAGCACCCTTCCCTCTCTCCGCATTCTCAGCGCCAGAAGACTGTCTGGACTCAGGTTTAACGTGCCCATTCCCTGCTGCCCTCCTAAACAAGCGATGCTGCAAAGCACCGGATTATCCGATGACGAGTCCCCGACAGAGTCGCCGCGGCGACCGAATTCAACGGCACTCAGAACCCTTTTAGGAGGGCCAATCTGCAATCTCGGGTCCCGCCCGGTCCCATTCGCCGCTCGCCCGGCGCCGCCCCCGAGCCAATTCGGGGATTTCTGATTCGAAGAACCTAGCGCAAGCGAGTTCACTCTCGCCTCGATTCCACTCTTGCCACGCCGCGCGGCCAATCTGTCGGGCGTATCGGGAACCTCAGCTGCTCGATGAACGTCCGCATCCAAATCCTCCATAATCCGACACGGGAGGGTCCGGAATCAGCCGCCGACGCCGAACAAGCAGCGAACTTTAGGCAGAGACGGGACTAACGAAGACCTAAAAGCGAAGCACTTCACCGATTGCGACGGGGGGAAAAATTCGAAGGAATCTCACGCCGAAAGCGGCGGGGACGCGCGAGAGGGAGACGGACTCACCGTGCGATTGCGCCGGAGCGGGGATCGCGAGGACCGACGCCGGTCGATCGGGAGGAGGAGGAGGAAGGGGATGGAGATGGAGACCGACCTACTGAGCCGCCGCCGCCGTCGAAGGTGGTGATGGCCGACGGATGAGGAGGAGGAAGGGACTGTGAGAAACGAAAGGCATAGTAAAACAAAGAAAAAAAAATATCTGTTTAACTCAATGTTTCAAAATGGGAAAAAGTACCAACAACAAAAAAAAAAAATCATAATTCTAAAGTATTTATTGCAATCCAATTTAAAACTTTTTAATTGTATTAATTGAATCTAAAATAATTAACCAATACAATCTATATGACCAATTTTTTTTTTACTGAAAATTGCTAATACGAACGTTGGTCATCATTTATACAGCATGATCGACAATGATATGAATAAAATTTATAATTTATTATCTTTTCAAAATTCTCAAATATTTTGGCTTTTTATTTAAATTTCATTTTTTTATTTTCTCTTATTTTTTATAACTCTGGACCAATAATGACCAATAATCCTTATTTGGTATGGATGAGGGTCACGATAGCCTAGCCCAGCCCTTGCCAGCCAACAAGCAAGGGTGTTGTCCCTTACTTAATCTAGGCGAGGGGTTGATGCCCTCACCCGTGGATGGCAAGGGTCTTTGGCCCTTGCAGGCGGCCGATGACTTTGTCGACCCATAGTTGGGAAAAAAAAAAAATATATAAAAAAAGTAATAAAAATTATAAAATTATTCATGTTAATGTTAATCATTGCATGTAAGATAGTCAATGTTTATATCATTAATTTCTAGCTAAAATTGACTGGATGAATTGCATTAGCAAATAATCAAAAGATTAAACATTCAAATAATCAAAAGATTAAACATTCAATTGGCTTGGTATCACCTCCATCTCAAGAGTGCCAAATCTTTCGCATTTCCAATTATTGCAATCTAATTCCAATCAAAAAGAAAAATGAATCCAATCAAATCAATTCTCATGTATAATAAAAAAATCAAATCAATTTTCAAATTAATAATAATTAACAAAAGAATATCGACGAAAATAATCTAATAAAACAACTACTCAAACTCTCCTATCTTAATAGACCTTTTAATGTATGCACCAAGCCATCACAAGCAAATTATTTTATCATGGGCATTTAATGAATGCGGCAGTTGAAAATATTAACGTATAAATGGCAAAATCATACGGGCTATGGTTAATACTTATATGGTGTCATTTCAACACACAACTTTAAGGTTATTTTTGAATTCAATTCAAACTCTCCTTTAGACCTTTTAATGTATGTGTTTCGTATAAATGGCAAAATCATCTCAAACACTTTGGATTATGTGTTTCTATCTCAAACACTCGTAATGTCTAGTCGTGCTAGTATGGACAATATATGTAAAGCTATTGAAAGGGTTCAATTGATCAAATTATTCTGTGCTAATAGTCCTTTAATGTACATTATATACATCATTGATTAATACAACCGAGTAGCATATTTTCTCATGATTCGTTTTAGTTCTTGCTTTATAACGAATGATCCTACGAACTACACGTGTGCCCTACCATCGGGACATCTTGCGCTTGATTTTGCCGATGTGCTACTCATGACCGTGAAATAGTGCTTGCTGAACGGTCCTCCTTTTTTGGCCAACGGTCCAAATCATAACATTTATAAATCAAGTCTTAAATGCTCTATTTATAGTCAATTGAGTCCTAACCTCTTGAAAGGCTGCAATGAAAGTCCTAATCTCACGTTTGATGATCATTTGGTTGCCTCAAAATTCCATATCCGAATTTTATCTTCACAAATTTAAGTGCGATTGATGACAGTTGGAGAATGATATGTATCCGAATTTGGTAGATCATTGAATGGTGACCAGGATCTCTATAATAAACTTAGAACATAAACTACAATTTTATGATTCCATTGCCTTTCAATCAAAATTAGCGTAACTAATATGAGGATGCTTGGATGATTAGAAGGACCTTTCAAGAAAAAATGATTAATATCACAAAAAATTCAAAATTGTATATATTTGCACATTTACTTCAAATCAAGTTGTGTCATAAAAATCTCAAAGCAATACACCAATGCCACATTAACCCCAAAATAATTTTCATATAACAAAAAATCTCTAATTGATACACATGTATTTCATTTACTCCGGACTTGTCATGTCATAAAAAAATCTCAAATTGAAAGTTGGTGATTTTAGTAGATTTCTAAATGTGAGGGAGCTCTTCAGAAAAATTAGTAGATTTTAACAATTTCACAAATTCTATTCATTCTCTTCATATCTGTCTTCCCAAACAATGTTGTTTAGAATATACATTTATATGGTTTGGTAACCATCATGTTTCGAGGAACAATTTTTTTTTTCATCATAAATGGTTTTTTCTGATTATGTTCTCCGAGAACAATTTCTGAGTAAAAGAACATGATTGATAACTATTCAAAATTTTTATTTTGTGGATAGAAATGCATTTGGTAAAATTCTTAAATTTTTTTATTTCTTTTAATTTTTTAATACTTTTATTATATTTTCTCTTTTTCCTTCCTCCTCCTCCTTCTTTGTAGCCGGTCGCCGCCCACCGCCATGCTCGGTGACCGACTAGGAGAGGTCCGGTGAGCTCACCGGAGCCTTGCTAGGCCAAGATCCGGCGAGCTTGCCAAAGGCTTGCTTGGCCACTGGCAAGGCTTGACCTCGCCTTGGCTTAGCGAGGCCGAGCCTCGTGCCAACTGGTGAGGCCGAGCCTCACCATGGTTGTGTGAGGCTCGGCCTCATCGAGCCATTACTAGGTGAGCTGACCCGGCGAGGCCAAGTCTAGCTAGTGGTTGGGCAAGCTCGGCCTCACCGAATCTGGGCGAGGCTTGGCCTCGCTAGGGGGGCAAGCGAGCTTGCTGGCCAATGGGAAGAAGAAGAAATGAGAAGAGAAGAAGAGAAAAGAAAAGAAAACAAATAGGAATTGTTTTCAAGAAAAAAAAGTTACTTTTTCTACTTCTTATTTATGTTCTAAATCTATTCCTAAAAACAAAAAAATAGATTTTTTATTCCCAAGAATTAAAATTTTACCAAACAAGTTTCTATTCTTTTTTTATTTCTTGGAACAAAAGAACAGAAATTATTGTTCTGGGGAACATAAATTTTTTTTACCAAAAGAGCCTAAATTTCCATATTGGATCCATGCGATTTGCTCGCCATGTGTGTTTTCACATCAACAACATAATGGAGATATTCAATGATAGCTAACAGAGTGTAGACTTGTTGAAAGTGCACTAGTTTAAATTTTTGGCAATATTAACCCTTGAAAATTGAGGTATGTTATGCTAGAATATATGTGAAATATGCCTTTATCTAACATTTTAAGCTCTTTAGGTTGGACACTCTAATATGGCATTATAACTATATTCTGCCCCACTTTATTTCGCATATGTGTCCATCCTATAAATTCATGTGTCATCTATAATATAGCTTACACATGAGAGGAGGTGTTGAATATCCGACATCATTTGACTATAAGGTTTATATACTCTTTATGTACATGTATTTTCTCCATTTTATGAAAATAAGCAAAATTTTACATGGTATCAAAGTAAGATGTTGTGGGTTAAAATTTAAAGCTCCTCATTTGCCTTACCTCCCCATTATATATTTCCACACGCCCTAGTACTTGATCAAGGTTTGGGAAAAGAATATCACAAATGTCTTTATTTTTGTATTGCGTTCACTTATGTGTCATAACTTTTTTTTTTCGTTTATGCTCACTTAAATACTATAACTTTTAAAGCGTGCACTACATCGTGTCACGTCAAATTTTTAACACTTGGGTGACCGTTTTTTTTAAAGATATAGTAATTGATTAGAAGCTGTGACACTTAAGTAGATGTTTTTTTTTTTTTAATATATATAATGGCACCCAATTGGTTGAAAAAAAAATTATATCACTCGAGTGAGTATCATTGCAAAAGTTATGGCATAAGTGGTGTATTTATCACGTCAAGTTTTTTATTTGGACTTTCTAACATTTTTATCGTGCATGCAAAAATACTTGCGTCTTTCAGGGGTTTGGCCATAAAAAATATGATGTGAACAACTTACTTGAGCGGGCTCAACCACATTAGAAGAAGACCTTCACAAATCACTGGGCTCTTAGCCCAATGAGGCTTTTCATTTGTGCGTGAGGAAGCGTTACTTCAATCGCACTTTTGGATGCGCGTTTGAATCCTCCCTCAGTTAGTACTCGGTTCGACTTTACTGAGTGCCAAGGTAAGGGCCCTCCCTGGCGGTTCAGGAGAGTTCACTCTTCGCAATCGACGCAAACGGGACGGCATGGATTTCCCTCGTGATCATAAGAAAACATGGGAAGGGACGGCAGGCTCTCGCTCTGGATTCCAGAGCGGAACTTTCAATCAAGGAAGGAAGACAGTCAGTGGCAGTCAATCTAGAAAAGAACTCAACTGCCTGACCTCCCTCGCTATCGGATGAGAATATGAAAGGAAATTCAATCCCTAAACTGACACCACTCGCAGGGCATGCTGGCATATCGACTACTTGCAGGAAGAAAGAATAATGCCACCACTTTTGTTGCTGTTCTTGCAGTACATACATATGTATGTGTATGTATATATATGTATGTATGTATACATGTTAAAAGGAATAAAGGATACTTCTAACCAAAAAAAATCGAGGGATACTGATGGAAAATGAAAAGGAAGATAACAGATTGCTATATATGTATGTATGTATGTATGTATGTATGTATATGTATGTATATGCTCAGCCTCTTTGGAAAATTCTCAACTCCACTTCGTCTCTTTTTCTTACTTGTTTAATCCTTTCTTTCTCTTCTTTTCCTCAATTTGCTTTTGTATTATCTTTCTATGATTTAAAACAATTAATAGAACATGTGTATGTTTATAGGCTAAAATATTTATTGCAGTCGTGAATTTTGATGTTTAGAATTTATGGTGTCAAATTCTTCCTTAAATTCGTTAAATAAACTACATTTCTATTAAAAAGTGCAATTCTAAAAATTCTAGCAAAGATTATATGCACAAAAGGGATTCCCCTATGTACCACTCGACTCTAACGCTCTGTTTGATAATCTAAGTGAGGAAGGAAATGGATGGAAAGGAAGAGATAGAAAATGGAGAAAAAAAAAAGAGTAAGTTAAATTCCTTTTCCTATGGATGCATGTTGAGTGGAAATAATGTGACAAAATTAATCTCGTGAATAAACATAATTAACCTTCATCTTATTGCCACTTTTATATATATATAAAGTACTAGCAACCTTGAAATAAAGCGCAACAATTGCATTTTCTTTCATTTCTCTCCACTTTTGAAAAAGAGAAAAAAAGCGGGCCCGGAGGGAAGTATTTTCTTCCTATTCTTAATGATGATGATGATGATGATGATGATGTTAATAATAACTCTAACAAAGTGAGTGGGGATAAGAGCCCGGATACTCAAAACATAAACCCGTCCGTATTGATGATCCGACATAGAATTGTTTTTAACAAAATGGAAAATCGAATTTATTGTATGCGCTTAAACCACATACAAATTTATCCATCAATCGCTGAGCAACTCCATGGATTTGTCCATGAACAATGTCACCGACCCAAGCTTGATAATTCATGTATTTAACTATTCAAGAACATTTTATGTTCAGGCCGGGTTGGACTAGCCCAACGGGCAACGAGCTTTGCTTGAACTCGCCCAAAAGATCTTCAAGCCTCTCGAGCCCTTCAAGCTACTAAACCAAATCCATGAATCAATCAATTCCAATCTACTCTATTCTTTCATCTTTCGATATTAGGGTTTTGGCGTTTGAATATGTGGTAAATAGATAGGGAAATAATTACCACAACCAAAAAAATATTATTCGAAATCTCTATTTTGATTTGCCCTTAGATCTCATCCACAATTACTTTCCATAAAGATTCCCAATAATTCTGAAGACAAAGTTACCTTCTACCAAATTAAATTATCAAAAGAGTACAGACCTAATTTTGTTTGTCTTGTCCATGACAAGAAACCTTATCAACTTTCCTTTTTCATTCTAAAGCGTCTTCTTTTCTTAACTTAATTGTCACTTTTGCTTTATTTATGTGCTCTTTTGCACTAATGTGATAGTATGAGGCAACCACGAAGTGATTAAGGCAAATAGCTCGTCACAATCTATTTAATTGGTGTTATAGTGAGATGATAAGAGTAAACAATAGAAATATACTTAGTTTATAAGTAGATTATTCGATTAATGCATAACTTTCCTTAATACCATGAACTTCCATTAAGTTTGGCCATAACCATCGAATTTACTCATTGAGAAAAAGTTAGTAATGTGCATCTTACTAGAGTAAAATTGCAAAGAAAGCACAAAATTATCTTATTCCCAAAACATTTATTTATAAATTTACGTACAACCTAATTGATTAAGTGAAAAGGTTGTAGTTAATAAATTTGTTCTTGTCAATTGCCAAAATGCATTACTTTTAATGTAACCATTAAATGACTTATCTACTTAATTTACATGGACAAATGGAAAAAGATTAAAGATTATTCATAACACATTATTTATAGTTTACAGAATAGCTTATTTAATTTAAGTGAATGAACAGCCATTAATAAAGATATACCCTTTATTTTTAGGTAAACTCAATGCAAAAAAGTACAATAAATTTTGATACTTACTTGAATGATTTATGTTCAAATTAGAGTGAAATTGAAAATATGGGCTTCTTATTGTTGTTCTTTTAAGAAATAACTTCTGATGTAGTATTCAGAAAATAGACATTGGTACTTTTAGGGCTTGTTTGATAACACTCCAAATAATGCCCGATTCTATTCTTTTGTTTCCCAGAGTAAAAAATAAAAAATTGTTTGGTAAATTTTTTATTCTCAGGAACAAAAATCCATTTTTTTTGTTCCCAATAATATATTTGGAACATAATCAAAAAGTAGAATAAAGTTACTTTTTCTCTTTTTACTATTTTCTTTTCTTCTTTTTCTTTTCTTTCCTTTTCTCTTTCTCTTCCTCATTGCTAGTCGCCGGCCATGGCGATGTCTGGCGACCGGTTGGATGAGGTCTAATGAGCTTGGGGAGGCTTTGACAAGGTTGCTGGACCTCGCCCAGCTTGTCGCTAGCCATTGGCCGATGACTGGCTAGAGAAGAAGAATAGGGATGGAAAAAGAAAAAGAAAAAAAAAGAAAAAGAAAAAGGAAAAAAAAAAATATATATATATATAAAGTATTAAAAAATTAAAAGAAATTCTAATTCACAAAAGAATTTGAGATTTTATTAAACGCATTTCTATATTGGGAATAAAATTTTTGGATAATTACCAAATATATTCAAATGCTCATAAACTTGTTTAAAGAACATAATAAAAAGGAATCATTTCGCACCCTTAGATTATAACAAGGTTAAATAAGCAAAAAGTGAAAAAAAAAAAAAAAAAAAAAAGGTAGAAACTAGAAAACTAAGGGTATCGCTAAATCCACCCAAACTTTGGTTTCGTACACACCTTAACAAGTTAGAAAGACATACATACCCACGTTATGTGTGCGACGCTCCAAAATGCGGATGGATTTAGAGTGCGTTTGGTAACGATTATGTTTCCGAGAGCAATATCTGATAAAAAATGATTATTTTTTATTTTGTTCTCGGGAACAATTTCTGAGCAAAAGAACGTGTTTAGTAACTGTACAAAATTTATAATTCTGGAATAAAAAAAGAATAGAAATGCGTTTGGTAACTATATAAAATTTCTATTCCAATTCTAAAATTTTATCAAATTATAGAAATTCTATTAATTAATTATATTTATACTAAGTAATAAACATATTAACTAATCAAATTTTTATTAAATATTAAATAATAAACTATAGTATAAACTATAAATATAAATAATAAATAATAAATTAGAATACAAAATAAATATGTATTCTATAAATAACAAAATTTCAATTCATACTTCAAATCATTTTTTTATTTTTTAAATAATTTTATTAATTTTTTTTTCTTTTTTTTTTTTTTTCCTTTCTTCCTCCCTTCTTCTTCTTCTTCTTCTTCTTCTTCAAGGTGGCTGGTTGCTAGCCTTGGGACGATCGGCAACCAACCATATGAGGGCTGGCGACCTCATCAAAGCATCGTCGGCCCTCAGTGAGGTCGGCAGCTAAGCGAGGCTTGCCCAGCCCTGCCAGTGGCCAGGCAAGCCTCGCCGGGGCTGGGTGAGGCCTGCCTAGCCACCGGCGAGGCTCGTCCAGCCTCGCTGAGGCTCGCCCGGCTAGGGCTAGGTCTAACAAGCTTATCGGACCGATTGTTGGCGACCGACGGCGGCGGACGGCAAATGGTGGCGAATGGCAACCGCGGTGGTGGCGGTAGATGAAGAAGAAGAAAATGGAAGAAGAAAAAGAGAAAAGGGAGGAAGAAAAATAAAATGGCTTGATTCTTAGATTTGTTCTCGAGAACAAGAATTAACTTTCTTTTTATTCTTGATTTTGTTCCAAATCTACTTCTGGAAACAAAAAAATAGAAATTTTTTCCTGAGAACAAAATTTTTATCAAACACAATTCTATTCCAAAACCACTCTAGGGAACAAACACGATTCTATTCCAAAACTACTCTAGGGAACAAAAAATCAAAATCGGGTACTGTTTGGATGGTTACCAAATAGCCCCTTACCGCAACACAAATAGCAACTGTCCACTTGATTTGGTATAAGGGCATTTTTGTCTTTATAATCTTCATGAAAAATATGCATGAGGTCCCGGGAAAAATTATTCCAATCAAAATAGAGATTTCCACAAGGTTTGGTAATGATATTATTTGGTTGTAAAAAGGTAGATAGGATACTAATTGAAAAGGAAAGTTCAGATGTCACCTAGTGATAATAAGTTGCTTACTAGATCTAATGACCTTAAGCTAGACTTGCCGGCCAAGAATAAAATTGGCTGAATGGGTGGTGAAGACATCTGAGAAAAGTTCACCTAGAAATTAAGAGATAGGCAAGGTTATGGTTGAGGGCATCTTATCGATACCTTCATCGTTGATGTATCAATTTGAGCAATCTGAGCTTGACTTTAACCATAATGCAAAATAATGGTCTGCAACATTTCCATCTCGTTGTTTTACCAACTTTTGCGTATAATAGGGAAGGAGAGTCTGCTCAATGGTGAGTAGCTTGACATTAGTCAGTCAAGAAATTTTGGACCCCCCTCCTCCGGGACCAAACTCCCTTGAATAGCTTAGTTCGGTTGGTGGTTATATGCCTTCCCATCATAATTCAGAAACATTTGCACACCATAAATCCTAAACCGAAAGTACCACCTAAATAGAGATTACCTCCTTGTATAGGAGTGATATTTTAGCTAATAAATCATCATTAAGACCGTAGAAAATATGGAAAAAAAAATTATGCCTCAACAACCTTGTAACATGAGAAGAATTTGTGAGACTCTGACAATAAGTCATCCCAGTTGGTGACTGATCCGGATAAAAAATGGGGCTATATAACCTTCCTAATATAATTTTTGTTTTGTAATGTTTGTAAATATTGGTTTTGGAAATTGATGAGATATGGTGTGATGGGACGTTTTGATAAGTGGATCGCATCGAAAATCCATTATAAATCAGTCATGTCATTTTGTAAATTATGTTCGTAGACTCATTTTCATATTCATAACTCGCGGATGAGACATGATAGAACACGACAAAACTACTCGTTATAAACCCAAATTGATGCACATCAAGTTGGTTCTTGTTTGGGACAAGTGTGGATACTTGTCTTAAGGTTTTGGCAGTTAATTAATACCGTTTATCAAGGACTTAAGACTTTACAAAAACCATAGTCAAGTGTCAATCTCGAAATTATGGAGTTCAAACCTTGGAAATCACACATGGCAAATGGCTAAATATTTCACATGAAAGCCATGCCAGATTTCCGACGTTTGAATTCTATTAAGGGCGAGCTCACAACTTGATTGTGACTTTTTGTAAGTTTTAGGTTTCCAATAGACCAAAGGGTGAGCTTACAAGTTGATTATGACTTTTTGTAAGTTTTAGGTTTCCAATAGACCAAAGTATAATCTCTCAGTTCTTAGTTGACTCGGTCGAAACCTTTGATCTCGGTCTTTCATTTATTCCGTTTTTCTAATCTTGTCAAATTTTCCTTTAAAAGAGGAAAAACATGATTGCAAATGATCCTAAATATCCAAGTCCTCAGTGCCAAAAAGCAAAAACCTGTTCGAACATGCTCTCAAATATGCTATAGTGTAGAAGGCAGTATCGATTGGTTCCTCCCCGCCAGAAATGAGAAACATTTGGCAGGACTTTCCGGTTACTAAGGTTTGTCAACGGGACTTGAATGATTAATTTCATTGTCGGCGAAGGATCGCGTGCAGCAACCAATTTTTTATTTTTATTTTTTTAAAAAAAGGGACCGCAATGGATCAACAGGATCAGACGCCTCCTCCCTAATCCACCCTCCTTACAGGTCTGTAATGCATGCAGCCACTAGCTACTCACGTACGCACGCGCAGACCTCAGGGTACAGCTCTCTAGATCCTAATAAGATGCCGCCCTCGACTATTATTCTAAGAGTTTTCACCATAAGAGTACTGTGGACGGTGTATTTTACATCGATAAGTATATTAAAAATTATAAAATTTATTATGAAAATATAAATGAGTCCTAAATTTTTTAAAGAGTATAACTAAGTGCTAAAATTTATTAAATTGATTCAATCAAATCATTATGTAAACTACGTCCAATTAGACTAGAGAAAAAAATGCCAACATGTCTTATTTTATTATTTTCTTAAGACACGTGGTGATGATGTGGCACCGTCAAACATCACTCTAGAAAAATATTCAAAAATTTAAATCACAAACTAAATTAGACTAAAAATAAAATTGGTTAATATCATGAGAAATTGCAAATTGATATATTTATGATAAATTTATTCTAAATTAATTTTTGATCACAAAAATCCAAGTTGGTACACTTGTGATAAATTTACCATCTATTAAGGTTTGTCAAATTTTATCTTTAAATTTGCCGACATAGATGACATATAATGACATGTTATGGGGACAATGTCACGAAAAATCTTAAATTTGTCATAGGTTTCCATTAAATTTATCACAGGAGTGCTACTAAATTTGTTACAGACATATATGGATTTTTTCATGATATTAAGCTATGGATTTCCACGTGTATCACGTCACCGTATGTTGTCTAGATTAACAAATTTAGTAATTAAATTTGACGGAAGTTAACAAAGATAAATTTGTCACAAGTGTACTAGTTTAAGATTTAATTTGGGATAAATTGGTCATAAGTGTATCGATTTAGGATTTTTGATAGTTAAAAAAATTAATTTTGGATAAATTTGTCACAAATGCATTAATTTAGAATTTTTCAGTATATTAACCCAAATAAGAATGCTAAAAGTTATTTAAAAAAAAAAAAAAAAAACCAAAATTAGAAGCCCTTGTTAGTGGCTGGCGTCACCATTCATTGCTAGAAAGGCTTGATGGAGGTCGCCTAGGCCTCACTGGTGGTTGACGAGGGTTGTCAAGCTTTGGCAAGGCCGTGGCGACCTTAGCGAACCCTTTTTGATGATGGGTGGTGGTGGCGGCCACCACCGGCGAGGGCTTGTTCCTCCTTTTTTATACTTGGTTTTTTAATTATTTTTATCCTTTTAAATTTAAATAGTCTAATTTAAGTAAAATTTGAAAGATTAAAATCATAAAAATGTCATGTAGGAGAGAGAAAGGAAAAAAAGAAAAAAAAAAGGCACTTTGATATTTTCTATTTGCTGGACAAAGTTAACAAAAGAGCTTGATTGTGCAAATTTGACAAGTTTTAAGTTTTGATTGCACGTTTTAAAAGTTTTTGAATTTAATTGCATTTTTGTAACAAGTTTTTGAACTTCGAGTGATCTACCTCTTTTGTTTCTTGGCAACACAAAGAGTATAATCTAACCTTGATAATACAAATTAAGTATATCATTAGAGGGAAAAAATTTAACGAAATGTGACAGCATGATTCTGATCACAATCGAATTATATATATAGGCATATAGTCGAGCCAAGGTGGGTCGATACACTACCAAGTTTGAGCTCGACTCACCTCGGGTCACATACTTAGTGCTCAAAGCCAGATTTAAGCTCGGTTGAGTATTAATTTTCCTACTCAAGCTTGATTCAACTAGAAAATCTAGATTCTCGAATCCGATTCGATTGGATTTAATTGCAATCAACTTATAAATAAAGCTTGAGAGTTTTACAAGCTCTGGGTGTAATTTTAAGTATTTCGCCCATTTTTACAATATAATGAAAACTCAATTAAAATCGTGAGCGTATCAAGTTGAATATTGACAAGCTCGAGCTCAACTATACAAGATACTCGAGTAGCACAAAATTAAGCGAGTCCATCTCAACTAGACAACAAGCCGAGCCGGAGCTCGTGCAAGTAATTTGACTCGACCTCACTCATGCCTCTAGAGCTGCCAATGAGTAATGTGCCGTTTATGAACTTTATGTTCAGAGTAAGAGACGATGGAATTTGCCATGACAGTTCCTCATATGCGATGAGGAAAGTGATTACGAGCACGCGCGTGTCACGTGACAGCGAGGTCCCCGAAGCCATATCACGACGGCGCGCACGTGAGGGGCCAACCACCAACTCTCCGCCTCTCTTCTATATAAATCCCAGTCTCTCTCCCAAAGGTTCACTCGTTCACCCCACCCCGAGAAGAGAGTCACAAGCAAACCAGTCCACCACCGCCTCCTCCGTCTCGACCCGCTTGACGGCCACCGTCGCCGTCTCTCATTTCCTCGGAACCCCCTGACAAGGAGAAAAAAAAAAGAAGAAGAAAAGATGGTGAGCGTCGAGGAATTCTGCCGTGCCCAGAAATCGAAAGGCCCTGCCTCGGTCCTCGCCATCGGAACGGCGGTCCCCAAGAACGTCATCGAGCAGAGCACGTACCCGGATTATTTGTTTCGGATCACCAACAGCGAGCACATGACCGAGCTGAAAGAGAAGTTCAAGCGCATGTGTATGTAGAGTTCAAAGCATACCTACATTGATGCTCTTTCATTTATATGTAAATTTTTCCGCGCCCTCATCATTTATCATCACGTAAGAATTTGCCGGATTCACTTCATCTAGCGTATCCATGCTTTAGATACGAAATTAAGGAAAGACAGTCAAAGCAAATAAACAGTAGTTTCGGTGGGAGTTTCCGATGCCAGGATCGGTTATCTTCCGGTAATAACTTGTGGGGTCATTGAAGAGATTGCGCCTTTCGTCGTCGCGTACCATTAGCTCGATCGGTCCGTAGAGAAGGAGGACTCTAAAAAAAGGCGTCGCAGGGGCTTGTTGACATGGGGTCTGTGTTTGGTTGTGTATGTTTCAGGTGAGGGGTCGTCGATCAAGAAGAGATACGTGCACATGACGGAGGATATATTGAAAGAGCACCCGACCATGAGTTCATTCACGGAACCCTCCTTGGATGCCCGGCACGACATCCTGGTGGCGGAAGTGCCGAAGCTGGCGAAGGAGGCGGCGTCGAACGCCCTGAAGGAATGGGGGCAGCCCAAGTCGAAGATCACCCACCTGGTGTTCTGCACCACCAGCGGTGTCGACATGCCGGGCTGCGACTACCAGCTCACCAAGCTCCTGGGCCTCCGCCCCACCGTCAAGCGGTACATGATGTACCAGGTGGGCTGCTACGGCGCTGGCCTGGTCCTCCGCATCGCCAAGGATCTTGCTGAGAACAACAAGGGGGCTCGCGTCCTCGTCGTGTGCGCCGAGATCACCGTCTGCACCTTCCGCGGCCCCACCGATACCTACCTGGACAACCTCGTGGGCCAGGCTCTGTTCGGCGATGGCGCCTCCTCGGTCATCGTCGGCTCGGACCCCGTCCCGGGGATCGAGAGGCCCCTGTACGAGATCGTCTCCACCTCCCAGACTATCCTCCCAAACAGCGAGGGGGCCATTGCTGGGCAGGTCCGGGAGATCGGGCTCACCATCCACCTCCTCAAGGACGTGCCGGGCCTCATCTCCAAGAACGTCGAGAAGAACATGACCGAGGCGTTCCACCCACTGGGCATCACCGACTGGAACTCGCTCTTCTTCATCGTGCACCCCGGCGGGCCCGCGATCCTCGACGAGGTCGAGGCCAAGTTGAAGCTCAAGCCCGAGAAGATGGAGGCTTCCAGGTATGTGCTCGGCGAGTATGGCAACATGTCTAGCGCATGCGTCTTCTTCATAATGGACGAGATGAGGAAGAAATCGATCAAGAAAGGGCTCAAGACCACTGGAGAGGGGCTCGAATGGGGCGTGCTCTTCGGATTTGGTCCCGGCCTCACCGTCGAGACCGTCGTCCTCCACGCCCTGTCTGCTTAAGGGCTTCGCATCGGGTCCGACCTCGCCTGCCTCCTCCACCTATTCCTATTTCCACTTGTGATATGCTGTTGTTATTCGTATGGTCTTTTCGATGTTGTTCTGGAGCCTCTTTGGTGATGTTTTGGATTGTGATGCCACGGGGAGTAAGCGTTTGATGTTGTTAGCTGCTCCTTTAACTTCAATTATCAATCTACTCTTATGTGCCCCTTCCCATGTAACACCACATGATTCTAGCATTTTTATCGTTTTGTTCGTCATCATACAGCACTCGCACCTACTCGGTAGATTCCTATCGAAAAAAGAAAGAGATCATTTTTAAGAAAATGTTACCCCTAATCTGTGAAGCAAATATCCTTTAGTGTTGTTGGGAGTCCGTAGCAGAGGTCAGATACCCCCAGGACACACACTAACACACTAATATAATCTCCTCACCCAACTTGGATACATTAACCGCTCCACACACACACACACAATCTTCCTCTCACATGTGAGCTTAGTGTTAGGTCCGCTTCTCCTAATCCAAATATCATTATGTATCAATTTATCTCAAGTTGAATCTCTCCATCAATGGCCAACTTCATCTCCAGCTTTTTTTCTCTAGACATAACGTTTGGGGAGATCGTCAAGAGGGAGCTCAAATATGAACCAGTCAGCATATCTAGTTAAACCTATATTCACTGAAAAGCTAAAGCCAATGAGCTATTGGTCACGTCCATTGCAGTTTTCCTGAGGAAAGCGATTGTAGTCTGAAAACAACGTGCATAGCTCCACTTTGATTTTTGGTGAACATGTCTAGTTCTAACAGTTGGTAGGTAATGTAGGCTGTCACTATCGATTGAGAGTATCCCTTAGACAATGACTGCATTAACCATCTACTAACTAGGGGTGTTAATACTATCCGAACCAAACACAAATCGAAATGCATGACATATATGAATTCACTTGTATATGTAGTGGTGAGATGCATGACATGTATATGGTTTTGAACCAGTAGGTGATACTGATGCATCTTATGATATGCCATCCGTTTGTTTTTGGGTGAATGAACACGTAGTGTTGTTAATGGATCTTATTGGCATATCATGATAGAAAAAAAAGAAGTTCATGCATAGTTATTTTTTAAATGCCCACAACGTATTGATCGCGAATGTCACTTGTTCTTTGTACTAGGTAGAGGGCTATGAGTCGTGCAGCAACGTCGCCGACTCTCTTCTTTTGCCAATCACCAACCATTGTAAAGACCAGGCTAGTAGCTAGAGGAGAAGAAAGAAGAAAAGAAAAACAATAAAATGACTTGTTTAAGAATTGTTTTCAAGAATAAAAAATTAATTTTTATTTTATTTTTATATTTCTTGATTAAGTTTCACTAACGTTATTATATTGAATTATGTCTCTCTTTTTTTTATTTTGAAAATCAAAAGAATATTAATTAATTAAAAATTGATCAGTTACCAAATATGCCCTCGTTGTATTTCACCTTTATGATGTCCTTTCGGTAGCTCTAGAATTTTATGCCTTTTGTTTTCTTTTTGGGAAAAAATCATGAACAAACCCTAAACTTTGCTTAAAGTGATAGATTTACTCCAAACTTTTTTTTGTAACGTGAAAACCCTGAACTTTGCCAACCGTGACACATTTACCCAAAATATTTTTTTGTGATACAAAAAACCCTGAAGTTTTGTCATGTGACACATTTACTCTAAATTATAGGGTATTTTGGTCTTTTTACTTTTCTTTTTCTTTTCCTTCTCTCTTCCCTCCGTCAGCATCCGGTGAGGGCTGCCCTCATCGACATCGGGTGAGGATCACCCTCGCTAGCGTCGAGCGAGGGCGACTCTTGGCTGGGTCGGAGGAGGGCCTCCCTCATGCCCTCGCCCAGATCTGGCGAGGGAGGCCCTCACCCGACGCCGGCGAGGGCACCTCTCGCCCGATGCAAGCAAGGGCCGCCCTCGTCGGCGTCGGGCGAGGGCCTCCCTCGCCAAGCCCTCGTTGGCGTTAGGCGAGGGGGCGAGGGTCGTCCTCGCCTAACGCAGGCGAGGGCGGCCCGGGTGAGGGCACCCCTCACCCAATCAAGCAAGGGCGACCCTAGCCAGCCTAGACAAGGGCGACCCTCGCTCGACACCGGCAAGGGCAGCCCTCGCCGAACGCTAGCTTCCCTTGGCCGGCGGAGGGAAGAAAAAGAAAAAAAAAGGATTTAAAAAAAAGGAAAATAAGATAAAAATACTTTTGATAGGGTAAATGTGTCACGATTTGAAAAGTTTGGAATTTTTCGCATGAGTAAATGTGTCACTTAGGGAAAAGTCTGGGATTTTTTATAGTCTTTTCCCTTTCTTTTTTGGGTAAAAATATATCACTTCTCGAAATGTTTCCTCTTTTCCCCTTCGCGTGAGAACCTCCCCCGGCTATGCACGCGTATCGCACGTGCCCGACGGACAACGCTCCAACGTACACGAAACTAGAACGCAGTCCCCACCCTCTCTCTCTCTCTCTCTCTCTCTCTCTAGCGCGCGCTGCTGCACCCCGAGCATGAACAGGTAATCGATCTTCTTCCTCGTCTTCCTCCATATCGAGTCGCTCGATCTTCGCTCGCCGCTCCGATAATCCGTCCGGCGAATGCGCTTCTCGAGATGCGCGGGAACGTCCGCTCGATCAAACCGTTGTCCGGCTGGTGCCGGCTGCGGGAGCGCCCCCTTCCGAATGAGCCCGTTTCCTGTTGATTTCCGTGCGTCGCTCGGTCGAGGGCTTGCTCTGATTTCCTCGTGCGGTTCGCGTCGCAGGTTCATCGCGAAGAGCCTCGCTGCAAATTTAGGCGGCCAACGAGTCCGATCGAGATGCCTCTGTGGAGCCGCCGCCGCCGCCGCCGCGTCCAGTTCGATGCGCGTACCGAACCATGTATTGATCCTTTTCCTTTTAGCCGTGTTTGTGGTTTTTTTTTTTTCTTTTTTGGTGGTGCGATGGCGTGCCTCTTTGTTTTTGTGATGTTTGGTGCTGGAATGTGCTTGAAAATTCTAGGGTCAGGAGGGGCAATGTAGCGGAACCGGGGTCGCGCAATACGACGTCGCCGTTGTTGGAGGGGGAATGGTTGGCATGGCTCTTGCTTGTTCCCTAGGTAAGCTGTGGCTTGCTGTTCGTCATGTTTAATCTTCTTGGGGAGTTAATGTCCGGATGCAGATTTTGTAACACTAGACAGATAATCTGAGTCTAACCCTGTTTGATGTTGCAGTGTAGATGTATTAAGACTCATCTATCGAATTTGTTCACTAAGTGATGTGATAGATTTCAATTGAGTGCTTAAATGGGGCTCACTCTGCTTGAAAAATTTAGAAGCAATTAGGATACTTGGTCATGCAAGTTACTGTCCCACTGGCGGCTGTGGCGGTTAGTGATACTTTGGTAGCGGCGGACCTTACCACCCATTCTAGTGATGATGCTATTGGCGGCCAGTGGTGGCTGTAGGTATCAGGTCCTGATGGGCACGTGGTGATAGCTGGTGGAAGAGGCAGTGGCTGTGATAGCAATAGGGATGGTGTCATTGAGGTGGATGTGGTTGGTGGCACTAGTGGTGTGGTGAAAGTGGGATCCTTGAAGATGGTGCTTCTCGGTGGTGGGTGAAGGTGATGGTGAACGAGTTGGTGGACTTGCAGTCCTATGTTAAGTCTGAAGAACAAGTAGTCTCTTTTTTTTTTTTTTTTTTTTGAAAAAAAATGAGGTGGCTTTCAGAATTTCAGTATGCTTTTATTGTTAAACTGAATTAAACATAATTCTCATTGACCCGTCTTTTCCAATCTTTCAGGCCTTGGAAAATTGGGAAAATGGTTTTTGAAATGTACTTCTCCAGAGACCATTAGAGTCTGTGTTTTAGATCGTTATCATATTTTTGGTATTGAAGGCTGATAATGGTGACGAATGATGACATATCTAGTTATGTCATTTGTTCAAGATGTCAACATCCTGAAATGTTTGTGGCATAGAAACAGGAATATAAAACCATTTGTTCATCTGTCTTTAGCGATCCTGCCTCACTTCTGTACATCCAACTGACTTCATGCAGTCAATGTTGATTATCTGCAGCTAGCATGCCATTGACAAAGAATTTAAATATTGCCATCATTGATAGCAATCCAGCACTGGTCAATGGAATTCGCATCAACAAAGAGGATCCTCCGGATCCTAGGGTCAGCACAATAACACCTGCAACAATATCGATGTTTAGAGGTAAAGTAGTATTACCGTAAAATTTAGGATCTTTTGGAGGTTCCTCATTCTCATCTTTCTCGCTCCACTTTCTTAAGTACTACTGTCTATCTGCTGTCACTTTTGCTTAATGATGTCAAGCAGAAGTCCCTTGGTTGAGCTTGGTGCTCTTTATTTATTTCTTTTGGTCAGTATTGCTTGAACTTTTCATTTGTTTTGCCTGTTGTATAGGAATTTCTTCCTTCAAACGATTATTTCCTTGGTAACATACTTGGACAAACCATTCCATTTTTCCTTTCCTGCTCATGCAAAGCAAAGCTGTTTTATGTTGGATTAGGACGTAAGATAGATGCAGATGTGTATTATGGTCAGAACTTTTCCTTGTTTTCTGGAGTTGTCATACTAATAATGTGTTTTACTTTCTCATGCCGTAGATGAGTCAGTGAATATCTAATTCTACCTTTTATGATGGAGTGAACCAGAAAGAGGTTATAGCTTTTTTTGAAGGCGACAATGCTTATGTAATATATGTATACGTTAATAACGTGGCGAACTTTGTAGATATTGGTGCTTGGCAATATCTTCAGCAATATCGACATGCATATTTTGATAAAATGCAGGTATTTCTCTTACTTGATTTGTAAAACCACTTCTCCCATGGTGTTTCAAAGATTTACAGCAGTTAAATGATATAATGGTGTGCTTGACGCTCTATTATTTCACCTATTTTCTTTGTATTGACATAGTAGAAGAAATTCTTTTACTTTTTTCCCCCCTTTTATCTTTCTATGAATCAGTAAGCTACGTCTGTCTTTGGAGTAGATCGAAATGAGTAGGGGCTCTGAGTAGCAGACGTGGTCTCTTGGCTTCAGACGAAATGTCAACCTGTGAATTGGGAATGGAATTTTCTTCTGGTGGCAGAATTACGAGTTTGAAAATGTAAATCCAGATTGGAGGACTTGCTTTCTAGGAAATATTTTGGGGGGTACACATGACCAGGTTCATGGAGATAACTATTCTTTTGTTTTAAGTGGAGAAGCATTTCTCACCATACTTTGACTTTTGGGTTCATGGAGATTTTGAAAATGTCGATTGAGGAATACTTAAATCTGAGTCAGACCTGTACTATAGTTGACCCCTTAGTGGGATAAGGCTTGGTGGTGGTGGTGGTTGTAGTATGTTAAATGAACTATGATTTATGTCTTGCCGTGTCATTTCACGTGTATATTGGCATTGCTGTTTGATAAACTATACCGCTGCGTAAAAATTCATCATTCTGGGTTAATGTCCTGCTTTTTTCTTAGGTATGGGATTATACTGGCTTGGGATATACTCGATACCATGCAAGAGATGTGGATAAAGATTCGCTAGGGTAAGCATCATGTGTATACAATGAGCTTTGGTATTTTGTTTTTCCAGACACAATCTAGTTGATGATGCTGCTTTTATGAATGACAGGTGCGTGGTTGAGAATAAGGTGCTTCAAAGTTCTCTTCTGCTGTGTATACAGGTATTCACCACCATCACTGCATTCAGAATTCAACTTTCTCTCACATGTGTGTACTGTATACCCTAAATGTACACAGAGAGAGAGAGAGAGAGAGAGATACAGTGAATGATGTTCACTTGTATGGCTGATCCATGTCCATATACAACAATGAATATAAAGTGGTTTAAGCACACTTTCGATCTCCTAACTCATTTTCTATTTATGGCCACTTGGCGGTAGGCGCCATGTTGGAATATGTGTGACAGTGTGACAATTTGCCACGTCATCAGGGCTACATCTCAGGTGTTAATAACAGTACATGGCAAAAGGACTTGATTGAACAGATAGAAAAAGTTAGATGACCCAATTGTACATTTGATAAGAGTTAGGTGACTAAAAGTAAATAACTTAACAGAAAATCATATATCAACTAGTTTGTTCACTTTACTGTATACGTGGTACAGTACATTGTTGCCTAGCATAACAGTTCTGCATAAATCCTTATGATTTTCATATTAATTTCATATATCATTTGATTAGGCATTGCACCCTTCTTATGCCAGTATAGTAAAATAAGAATGTAATCAGGGTTCATTTATACGATTCACATGATGGATTTCATCATCCTTCCATTGTTATGATAGAAAATTAGATGAAATCATGTGTAGGGTGACTGTGATGGTGTTCACCTGTCACATTTTATATGTAACAGCATATGTGATGCTTACTCATAACAATAACTAACCAAGGTTATATAAAACTCCACAATATCATTTATTGTGGTCAAAGGACAGGACGATGAATACAAATAAGATCATACTTATGTGTTGGTGAATGATGTGTGAATTAACTGATTTTAGGGACTTCTGAGGGAGATGGTGAATCCGTTACTTAACTCATCCTGAAATCAATCTAAAAAAAATTGGCACATGCTACTGGTACTATCGTTGGCTTGTCGAGAATGCGATGTAATTTAGTCTATTTTTTAGTGACTCAAATTTCATTTGTTGGATTAGCGCTTTCAGTTATTGTGATCTTTCTTATCTTCCTTGGGTCTGCCTTTCTAGAAGACCAGCATATTATCTCCTTACATGTGAAATTGTGCTCTTAATTCACCTATTGGTGCACCTGGTAACATATTTGAAGTTGACCAGTCATTTTACTTTAAGTGGACAAATCAGAAGATAATACAGTTGCTGTCAATTTAATATCCGCTAAATGTAATTTAGAATAAATATTCCAAGTTTGGCACGTGAAGCTAAGAGATAAGTCCTGGCAGAATGCAGATATTCAGAAGAAAATCTTTCCTTCCAGACTAGTTTCCATGAGCTTAAATCCAGGTTTGAAATCTAAACGGATGGATGGTATCTCTCCAGAGATTTCTAGGGGGGACCTCACGAAGCTGCAGTTGAGTGATGGAACCTGCCTATATGCAAAGCTGGTGGTAATGTTGAGTTATATATCTTTCATCTAGTTTTAATAAGTTAGTTTGATACTGTCCAAATGATGAGTTACTGGGATAGGTAGGCATCTACAAAGTGATCGAGTTAACTGACATTGACTGCAGGTTGGTGCTGATGGGTCCAAGTCACAAGTTCGGGAATTAGCTGGATTTAAGACTACTGGTTGGAATTACTCGCAAAATGCAATCATCTGTACAGTAGAACATGCTTCAGAGAACCGATGTGCTTGGCAAAGGTTTCTTCCTGCTGGTCCAATTGCCCTTTTGCCAGTTGGTGATAACTTTAGCAATATTGTCTGGACCATGAACCCAAAAGAAGCCTTGGATCGAAAATCAATGACTGAGGCTGATTTTGTGAAGACAGTGAATCATGCTCTTGATCATGGATTTGGTCCTCACCCCACATCAAGCTTGTTAGGGAATGGGAATTTCTTTTCTTGGTTCAGAGCAGGTGTGGTCTCATCTGGCAATGGAGGATTTGAAATTCCACTGAAAGTGCTCAAGTTGGCATCTGAAAGAATGGTGTTCCCTTTGTCCCTGAGACATGCTAATGACTATGTGTCGAGGCATGTTGCTTTAATTGGTGATGCAGCACATACTGTACATCCTTTGGCTGGTCAGGGAGTCAATTTGGGCTTTGGGGACGCATTTGCTCTTTCGAGAGTAATTGGCGAGGCCATTGCTGTTGGTATGGACATTGGGGAGGTTCGTATTCTCTTGCTCAATTGTTGCTTAAAAGTTTTGATTCATCTTCGGGAAGACCTTTGTTGAACATCCTGCACAATATTCCATCTGAGCGTTCCATTTTTGGGAATGAATGGAATAAGAAAAACTGTTGACCACATTTAGCTTATTATGCTCATTTCTTCCTCAACAGTCAGAACGAGCCAATGCTTATACTTAGAGGGAGCATGAAAAGTTCCTTTGATAAATTTTTTTCCTCTTGTTGATTTTATTTCCCACTTGGTCTACCAAAAAGTAACTCTTCTGATGCATGACTAAGAATTGTACTCATGGATATCACCGAATTTTTTGGATGAGAGGAATAAGCAACTTCTTGTTCAATATTACCGGTAAACAGGGTTCTAGTGCTGAGATCTTATGCATAGGCAGTGGAAAAGTGTCTCTGTTCCTCTTTGGCTAAAATTGGGATTTTCATCTGTGCATGGTGGTTTTAAATTTGCAGATAAGAGCAAATTGATATTGGTTAAGTCAAATTTGATTGGTAGGGTTCAATATCTTGCAGGTGTCTCTACTAAAGAAATATGAAGCAGAGAGGAAGCCAGCTAACATTGCCATGATGGCGATCCTTGACGGGTTTCAGAAGGCTTACTCCGTTGATTTTGGACCTTTAAACATCCTACGAGCTGCTGGTCTCCATGCTGCCAACTATATCTCACCTCTCAAAAGGAGCATTATCTCATATGCCTCAGGCGAGCAAAGACTGCCGCTTTTCTCGTAAGGCTTAAGCTGTTTTTTCTGAAAGATACATTTCTAGCTTCTGTGCATACCAGAAATCCCTCCTCTTATCAGTCACTGCAAGTCCGAGATAGGTTTAAAATTTTTTTCGTCAGTTTCTTTAACTGTCATTGTGCAACTCTCCTGCGGCGTATATATAATGCTTCAGAAGCCAAACTTTCTTTGTCATTTTTGTGGCCAATCACACAGGCGATTAACCTCTCACACTGACTTGATTCCCGATATTCTCTTGACAAATAGAATGCCAACTTATTTATCTTGAGAAATACTTCTTGATAAGTGCACATATATAACTCCATTGCGGTGTATATTATCTTGTGGAGTGCAATTTCAACTCTATTCAATGTGAAATGCATGGAGTACTTTTATATTGAGATGTAAATATACATGTAACTCTTTCAGGAATTTTTTTTTGTAATTGAAGAAACATCTTGTAGTTTGGTATGACTACTTAGGAATCCAGACAAACCAGGCCCCGTTTGGTTCAACTTTGGGGAAATGGCTTTGCATTTCCCCAAGTATCCTTGAGAGAATGAGCATTTTGGGAAGGGAAGTGTGTTTGGAAATCAATTTTTTGTGTAGTTTTGCAAAGCTATTTCAAAGTAAAAAGAAAAATGAAAAAAAGAAAAGGGAGGAGGAGATGCAGCTGGTGATCGTGGGGGTGCGACTGGTGGCGGTGGTGGTGGCGGGGAGGCAGTGGCGGTGGCGGGGAGCAGCTCGCCTGAGGTCGCCTCGGCGACGCCCTGGGTGGCGCCGACCTCAGGCAACGCCCTGAGTCGCGCAATCCGGGCGTCGCCCGAGGTCGACCCGGCGACGCCGTCTCGAAGTCGCGCGACCCGGCCATGGCCTCGGCGACGCCCGGGTTGCGCCCGAGGTCGAGCGACCCGGGCGCGACGAGGTCGAGCGACCCGAGGCGGCGCGACCTCAGCGGCGTCGCCCGGGTCGCTCGACCTCGGGCGCGACCGGGCGTCGCCCGAGGTCGCGCGGCCTCGGCGGCGTCACCCGGGTCACTCGACCCGGGCGATGCCCGAGGTCACCCGACCTCGGGCCACCTCGCCCGAGGTTGCGCGACCTCGGGTGAGCCACCTCGCCCGAGGTTGCGCGAGCACCTCAGTGAGGCATCCGGCCGACTCTTAGGCGGGGGAAGAAGAACCGAACAAGACGGTGAAGAAGAAGAATGAACAGTAACTCTTAGGCGGGGGAAGAAGACGAAAGCAGCCCTACCCTAGCTTTGGGCTTTCAGCTTGTGGAATGCCCACATTCCACCAAGGAGCATTTAAAAGTTTTGCCAAACACAAAATTTTTTCCCAAGGGGCTTTCGAGGCCCAAAGCCCCTTGGGAAAGTCTAACCAAACGGGGCCTATAATTTTTTATTTAATAAATCTCCTTGGAATTTTGAGAAATACTTGCTATTGTTTTGTCTATATCAAAATTCCAAGGAGATTTCACTACACTATTCAGCACTTTCACTGTAGCACCTTATAAATACACCCTCTCGACATAGAAGAAGGGGACCCGAAATTTTCTAGATTTCTCTCTTCTCCTTCTCTCTCTCACTTGTAACCCTTCATCCCTTCCATCTCCATCCTCATCTCTTCCATCTCCAAGCTCTCTTACCTTGTATCCCCTAGTTTCAAAGTAAATTAGTTTTTCATATACATAGTTTCATACAGGGTTACCAACTTTCTTACCGTGTTTTGTAGGCATTAGCAAGCATCACCATGTTGTTAAGAATGTTCATAACATTGGTTTCTGCAACACCATCAATGTTCCATTCATAGATGGCGTCGGAGAGTATTTATTCGTATTTTTGCGATGATTCTTCTTGGGCAATGTCCGGTGGGGTAGCTCTACTATAATAAAGCTTCTGAGGTTGTCTCCAATTGAGTCTGTTAATCTCATTGACTGACTCATTAGGATTATCAGAGGGTTTGGTCAGGGTATTAATGGTAGGTTGGTCTAGAGTGTCTCTAACGATGAGATTCTGGAATTTATGAGTGTCTAGTATAGGATCAGGTTCTAACTTTGATTTTCCTAAGAGTTTTTTCTTTTGTTCTATAGCTTTGGCAAACTCTGGGCTAAGATTTTTGGGAAATTCAAAGGCTTTAAAAATGGGTTTTTTGAGAGTGTCAACTTGTGGTGTAATAAGCTGAGTAGGATTCTGGAAGGTGGATTCTATCCTATTCAACTGTTTTCCTATGGTTATTAAATGTTGATTAGTAAAATTGTTTTGTTCAATAATTTTGTGAGTGTAGAGAGAGTCTCTTTTGTCTGGAAGTCTAAAAGGAGTGGCTGTAACCTCATTATCTCCATGCTGTATTTTTATTCTCCTAAGGGGTGGATGATTGGATTCTATGGTTTCACCATTATCAAGTTTACACCCAGAAAATTCCAAACCAAACTTACCCAAAGTTTACCATATTCTTCCTCATACACCTACTGGGACTACGAACAAGCCTGGTGGAACGTTTTCTTCAGACAAAATACAAATTTCCAACACTCCTGGTTGTTATTCTTCAAAAATAACTTCCCAAGACAGCCTACCAAATTAGTTTGACTCTTGGTGGGATCTCTTTGGTCCTTTAGACATAATTCTACACCCCACAGTCAAACAAGGTTATGAGATTTTCAGTAAATACTTCGTACCAACACCACATGATATAAGGTTCCCATGCCTTATGCATTTCTTTATAATATTCAGAATCTCTTGGGTAACAGTCTGAGAATTTGAATAAAATACATCCACAAAACCTGGGGTTCTAGTCCTTGTCCGAAAATACAATACAAAACAAAATGGTGGGATGGATTCAAACACCATGACCAAGGATCCGAAGCTGCGGTTAGGACATGGCTATACAGCCAAAAAAAACATGATAACCACAATCCCATCAAATACATCCTTTTTACAGGAGAAATCCATGGCAAGTGCAGCACTTGCTGCAGTCCAGAACAGAGAGGAATACTGTAACATCCTCAGGACAATGCTATCTGAAGCGGAAGAATCACAATGTTCTCAAGACAATACAGACGAATCCTCACAGTCACATCACAGTGGAAACACCAATGAAGACGACTGCTACGGGATCAACCTAGACAGAGACTAAATCCAAGACATCACATGCAGAGACTATTACGAACGGCGCAAAGGCTATACATAGTAGCATACACTGTTCACTATTCACTTTACACTGTTCAGCACTGTAGCACCTTCACTGTAGCACCCCTATAAATACACCCTCTCGACATAGAAGAAGGGGACCCGAAATTTTCTAGATTTCTCTCTTCTCCTTCTCTCTCTCTCTCTCACTTGTAACCCTTCATCCCTTCCATCTCCATCCTCATCTCTTCCATCTCCAAGCTCTCTTACCTTGTATCCCCTGGTTTCAAAGTAAGTTAGTTTTTCATATACATAGTTTCATACAGGGTTACCAACTTTCTTGCTGTGTTTAATCTGGTGTATTTAGCTAGTCATCTATTTCATATGAAAGAAGATTCACCGCCCCCATGGATCTGTTTGGTGCAAGGGCGGTGCTTTAACTGAACCATTTGTTATCGATAGATCTAATCACGGCGGGGCAGCCAATGCTTCATTCAGGCCAAATAGACTTAACGAGCACCTATGGCAGGTTCGGACAAGGCAATTTAGTTTGAAGTCCGGCCTTTGCGGCAATCCAGTTGGACCCGCCCGCTCAACCAAATATCTTGGTGATGGGCAGATTTGGATAACGAGTTTGGTACATCTCATGGACCAGGCTAGTCTCGGCTACCAATGATCACCTCTTCTAAATTTTCTTCATATATAGCTTGGCTCATTTTGAAGTGCGAGGTTAAAGGGAAATGCTAAGGTGCGCATGACAACCATTCTGTTCCAGAAATAATTTTTAAAAATAGAAATTCATTTGATAACGACACAAAATTTCTACTCTAAAAATAGAAACTCGTTTGATAACAACATAAAATTTCTTCCTTTCAGACGACGGCGGATCGACGGATGGCGATGATGGACGGTGGCGAGCGGCTGCGATTGGCGACCGGCGGCAGCGGGGGCCAGCAACCGGCGGCGGTAGGGATCGGTGGGCGGCAAGCAACCGATGGACGGTGGTCAGTGGCAACAGATGAAGGACCGGTTGACGAACGATGAGAAATTTTTTTATTTCTCATTTTTGTTCTAAAAATAGAGAAGTAGAAAATTTCTAATTTTGATTTCTATTCCAAACCTATCTATTTGAGAAATAGAAAAACGGAATAAGTTTATTAAACGGATTTCTATTTCAGAAACAGGTTTGGAATAGAAATTACTAGTTGTCATGCACCCCCTAACTCTCACTGGGTTCAGTAAATATGAAATAGAGAGAAAAAGCACTATCTCGTTGAAAGGTTTTATACATTTGTCCTTTCTTAATGCATTTCTTTTAGATAAAGATTCCATTATATATCTCACAAAATTGTTGGAGGGTGATATGCAGTAGGGTTTAGTTACATAATTATATCTTAAAAGATGAGTAAATATTTAGTTGTGATATTATCAAACTATTCTCACATTATTACGGGAAGGGTCTTGTTAACACATGCCACATGGGCACTAGTTTTTTTTTTTTTTTTGGTGATCAAGGAATTGCCGGAAATCATCTTTCGGGGATCACACGACCCTCTAGTGCCCGGTGGCATCATCGGGGCTCGCCGCAAGCCGCTATTTAGACGTAAATCTCGGGAGAGACTAGTTCAAACTAATGAAAACAGTAAAAACGCATCAACACCTTTTCAAAATTGAAAATGAACGTATTTGTAAAATTTTACATGTTTTACATAGAAATGTTTTATGTTTGAAAGCATAATATCTTAGGGCAGTCTTCAATATTTTTTCTTTATTGGGATTAATAAAGTTTCAGAAATATTACAACCCAATTTACTGTGAGCAACAAAAGTTGTATGGTGACTACTTCCTACAATAGTTGGCGGCAAAAGAATTCCCTCGCACTATATTTAGTAGGATTAATATCCCGAAAAATCCTAAATCAGTACACATGTGACAAATTTATCAAAAATTATTTTTTTGATCACCAAAAACCCCAAACTGGTATACATTTGACAAATTTACCCAAAACTATTATGCTTGTGACAAATTTACCCTCTATTAGTTTTTGTTAAATTTTACTGTTAAATTATTAAATTAAATGACAAGTGACAATTGACTGGTATACCAATTTGGGATTTTACGCTCAATTTGTCACTGTTTACAATTTTTGTGATTTTTTATGGTATTAATCAAATTTAGCAGAGGATATATTTGTTATAAATTTACTAATTTTGGTTTTTTGCGGTCGAATAAATTAGTTTAGAGTAAATTTGTCATAAATGTACTAGTTTAGGGTTTTTTATGGTCAATCGGATAAATTTGTCATAAGTATACCAGTTTGAGATTTTTCATGATAAAAAAATAATTTTTGGTAAATTTGTCACATGTGTACCAGTTAAGGGTTTTTCATGATATTAACCCTATTTAGTATTTGTATGCGTTTGTTGGGTCCTATAAAACATATTCTGATTTTAGAGTAATACGAGTATAATTCTCTACAGAAGATTCCAAATTACATCCAAATTACATCGATCTTGATTCATTTGAAATTAGACATATGTGACGTTCCAACGATCATTTATTTGACCATATTAAATCACGAAAGCCTCTCAAATCTGTATAGAAAGAGAATCTTAAAATTCTTCGGAAATGAGCCCTGATTATTCTCCCCTGGTAAAAACAACGACTTTGTTCTCAACAACGGCATGGCCAAAATCTCCATCAATCTCACATTGTTTCTGATGATTTAGATCACTTGGCGTAAGACGTACCATTCTTGGATTCCTTCTTCCCAGTGAGCTCGACATGGGATGGCAATTTATAACGAGGTACAGCTCAATCCACCAGAAAATTGATCTAGTCCAACCTAATCTGTGCGCCGACCAATCTGAATTTAAAACAGTCCTGCATTCAACTCAAATGGAAGAATTCCAATAGCTAACTTGAAAAAAAAAAAAATTATCCAAAAAAATTTAAACATAGTGAAGTTTTTCCAATTCAGTAATAACTCTCTCAATTTTGCTAATTGAGTTTGAACATTTTTAAATTTTGTCAATTTTAGTCAGAAATCTCTGACACAAACATCGATGCTGACTGTCTCACGTGATATGGCCGGCGTTAACGGAGACAATTTTTAATAATATTTTAACATTTTTTAGAAATTTTTATTAACTTGTTTACTTTTCCTTTTTTTTTTCTTTTCTTCTATTTCCTTTTTACCGTCTTTTTTTTTTTTTTTTTTTCACTTTCCCCTCTACTAGTCAATGTGGAGCCTCACTTGCCTTAGGCAAGGCAAACCCTTGCCCGATTCGGCAAAGGGCTACCTTTACTGAGGCTGATGACCTTTGCTGATCATCACAAGGCTCAATGATGGTGATGAGGGAAAGAGGGGGCAAAAGAAAAAAAATTAAAAAAAGGAAAAGAGAAGAAATAAAAAAAATATATTATTAAAAATTACATAGGACGTTTGACATTCACATCAACAAATCTCGACTAAAATTGACCGGATAAACTCAATTGACAAAATCGAAATATTTATGACTGAATTAGTAAAATTGAAAGAAGTTTTGGACTTTTTGGATATATTTTTGAAAAAGAAGAACTAAGAGTGCGTTTGTTTAAGTGGAAGTATTTTCTTTGAATTAGTCACCTGAAAATCATTTATGATTAAAGAAAATATGCATGCTTAAATTACAAAAATAAATTCTTAAACCTAAAAAGGGAAAAAAATATTTTCTTAAAAAATGATTTCTCGAAAAGTATTTTCCTTTATTGTGAAGATTTCCCCCAAAACATACACATTCTAACTTCGTTATTAACTTGAATTCAAAGTAAACTAGCTTTGAATAAGCTGGACTGTGGTGCTTTTGCAAACATATCTACATGCCTTTGTGCAATTGCTAAGGTGCTTGGCAAAGAAATTTAGAAGTCCATTTGGGAAATTCATTGCATTTCCAAAAGTTTCCAAAGGCTTTTCTTTTAAGGTCACTAAGAACAAGCATTGGGCATTCCAACTTTTTCAAAATCCTGGATATCATAATTAATAAATTTTTTTCTTTCAATGTTGCCCTCACTAATTTTTCATATCCCTCGTCTGCCTTTAGTTTTGCACTATTCATTATCTTTGTTGCCCTTGGTCCAAATTCTTCGACAGTTGCTGGCAATGGTTGAGGTCGCACGAGACTTAAGTTTGCATGACTTAGGGTAAGGGCTGCTAAAGTTGCATAATCCTTGGAATTGCTTCGCCTAAGACCACACAACCTTAGGGGCCAAGGGTTGCACTACCTTGGTGGCCCAAGGCCATGTAGAACTCAATTTGCAGATTAGGTATTCACGTGAATCTCGAATTTTACGGATCTAAGATGTCGACATGGGTTCACTAGGGTCAGCAACATTGACAACCTGTGCACGACGCTTACCTCTTATCCAAATCTAGCTCACTAAGGTCTTGGAGGAAGTGGCTAGATTTCGCACAACATTGGTGTTCAGGATTTTGCTAATCTAGGACGTCGGTGTGGATCAACTAGAGTCACACGACAGTCGTTGCCGGAGCTTCCACCTTCACCTAACTTGTTAGAGCTTCCGATGTTGGCGTGGATCAACTAGAGTCACACAACATTGGTGTTCAGGATTTTTCTATCCTCGATGCAAATAGTGTTCGCATTTTGTGATAAAAATCCTTACAAACTATTCGCAATTTGCGAAAATCCTTTAACCTTAAAAGCAAACGTTATGTGCATCCTGTAAAAAATAAAAATAATAAATAAAAAGCCCTTTAATGTAAAGTCATTTTGTATCCAAATCAGACTCACCCGTAAACCGGAAAAGGCCCAGCCCGCAGAAGAGAAGGCAAAACCCGAAATAGGCCGAGAAACAGAACTCCAAACAGAAATCCCAACATCATTTCAACCGTTAGATTACGTACACGAACCGGAATACTCAACGGCCGTGATGAAGCCGGGCTCACGTCATGCTGCCGCGCTCGATGCTCGCCCGCCCCCCTCCCTCATCCCCCGGTCAGCTCATCTGCCCGCCTCTAATAAAAGGAGGAGGCCAGGCGAAGCGTGGGAAATGAATAAGATTAAGCCACGTGTCGAACGGCATGACGTTTCGGAACAGCAGAAGCACGCGAATCCCACGGTCGTATCGATCGACGAACCTGGCCGAACCCATGTCCAGGTTCATGCACCTTCTCCAGCAAAGCCTTCCTTCTTATACACGTTCGTCGTCAACTCTCTCTCTCTCTCTCTCTCTCTATCTCCATTGAAGATCGAAGAAGAAGAAGAAGAAGACGGAAGAGGAGGTCTCTGCCGGAAACGCAGGTGGCCAGCGGCGGAGAATGAGGCAACGGCGAGGCGAGAGGCAAGAGCCGCCGTACCACGTGGTCCACAAGCTCCCTCCCGGCGACACTCCTTACGTCCGCGCCAAGCGCCTCCAGGTCTCTCTCTCTCTCTCTCTTCTTCGTACTCCGAATTTCGCCGTCCCTTCTTCTCTTCTGGTTCTTCGGATTCCGCGATTCGGCACGGACACCTTCCCTGTGATTGGAAATCACATGGCGTGGTAATGGGAACGAGAGAAAATGGCGGGGGTGCTGAGCAGAAGTTCGATACCTCGTCGCCCCCCCGGCGAGAGAGACGATGTCAGAGCGCTAAACCGGGGAGCTCGTTAACTTAGATCAGTACTGATTCTTCATGAGCCAACTGTATATTACATATTAAGTTATCCGATGTGATCACTACCTTAGTTATTGTTCTACTTTCATCCTGAAGATTTGCCCTTCGATATGGATATTCAAACCTTCGATTTTGCTGATCTTTACCTGTGCATGTAAATCGCCCCCATGTACGCGGATTGAGTTAGGCAGCAACTGCAAAGTGGCGGACCTAGACCTTAGGGTTACCATGAGTGGGAGACGCCATGATTCAAACTCGTGATCTGCGTGTTCGGAAATCAAATGCTTAGCCAGTCGGCCAATTCTTGGAGTTATAATCGTAATAAGAGTTCTACCAGACAGTACGCCACTTAAATAAATTTGTTGTGCACCCTTCTATCTCTAGATGGTTGATTGCATTATATGAAGAAAATTCTCCAAAAATTTCAAGACTTATTGTATGGCGGCTTATTTAGTTCTAAAGTTTCCAATTGTGTTAATTTAATTGTTAAATTTTTTGACGGTTTGCTGATTTTTACCCAGAATGACTATATTGGTATATCATTAGAAGGTTTGAAACTAAATCAACAAATTATTATAAAAAAAATGACTAAGTAGATAAAGTAGTTTAGGACTAAATTGGCTATTGCACCATAGGTTTAGAAATTTTTTGACAATTATCCTGCATTATCCGGTATGTATTATTATGCGATGTCAATTAAGTATGGTTACTAATGTCAAAATTTTAGATGAACAAGTGAAGCTATTGTTCTTGGATGATGATTTCGCATTTACGGGTTTCTTATACCTGCTATACAGTTGGTCGAGAAGGATCCAGATGCAGCAATTGCTTTGTTCTGGAAGGCTATAAATGAAGGAGACAGGGTTGATAGTGCTCTTAAGGACATGGCGATTGTGATGAAACAGCAAGATAGAACAGAAGAAGCGATTGGAGCGATAAAATCTTTTAGAGGCCGGTGTTCAAAACAAGCTCAAGAGTCGCTGGACAACATTCTCATCGACTTGTACAAGGTACTTTAGACTGATCTGAGGCATAAACTGTGCATCGGCTTCTGGAATTAAGTCTTGCTGGATCACACATCTAGTCATCATATCGCCTTTTTTCTGTGACCTGGATAGTGTTAATAAGTTTTGCAGAACTAATATTTTCTTCTCTAGATCTCTACATTTGAAGTGCTTCTAAAAAATAATGCCATTTATCTTCACAATAAAGAAGATACACGAGCGAGTGGATCAGCTTTAAGCCGATATTCTGTGGAACATCTGCCTTCTGTTTCATTCCCTTTTTCAATTTCTTGATTTCTAAGTAACCATGGCAAGTCTACCAGAAATGCGGAAGACTTGAAGAGCAGATAGAACTATTGAAGCAAAAGCTTTGGACAATATACCATGGCGAGGCCTTTAATGGGAAGCCAACAAAGACTGCGCGTTCTCATGGAAAGAAGTTTCAGGTCACTATCAAGCAAGAGATCTCCCGGATACTGGTATTCAATTGTTCTATTCATTTTCCTCGGACTTTTGTTTCTGATAGTAGCGGGAAAGAACTCTTTTCACACGCAATGCTTAAGCAGTGGACGTGCGTGTTTTTTCTGTTTCTGAGGTGCATTTTTCTTCTTTTCAAGGACACTCCAGCGCGTTGTTCGTTATTAGTGATTGCATTCATTCCATGCTGGACTACTAGTAATTCTCTGCACCCTACATATTCTGCTCAATGCAGGGGAACTTGGGTTGGGCCTACATGCAGCAAGGAAATTATATGGCAGCCGAAGTTGTCTACCGTAAAGCTCAAATCATCGATCCCGACACCAACAAGGCCTGCAACTTGTGTCATTGCCTGATCAAGCAAACACGAATCGCCGAGGCACGCTCGATACTGGATGAAGTAATGCAGGGTGACATGGTTGGATCCAATGATCCCAAGTCAAAAGCCCGAACTGAAGAACTACTCATAGAACTAAAGTCATCGCACGCGTCGCCTCTATCGCCTCTATCGGCACAAGAGTCAGCATCCAGCGTAGAAGACGCTCTGGTGCAAGGGCTGGATCATTTGATGAAACAGTGGACACCATTTCGGTCGAAGAGACTTCCCATCTTCGAAGAGATCTCTCCCTTTCGGGATCAGGTGGCATGCTGATTTTATTGTGATCCCCCCAGCCACCCCCACGATGTATACGATGGAAATGACGTTCAGTCCAGCCAGGGAATGCCTTCGGGTCGAAAAGTTAGCATGGTAGAGTCAATGTGTGTTGATGCATCATGTTTGGTGGCGATGTCCGACATAGATCAGGGTCGAGGAAGAACGTCAGTGTACAAAATGTTTTGCGTGACCTCATGCCATTTGTAGCTTTCAATGTCCTTTGTGCTAGGATATGGGGAAATAAAATCTACAGGAATCATTTGTGAGCCTTATCTCTTTCAACATTTCTCTACTGGGGCTAGAAAAACCTGCATTGCTTGATTGCATTTTTTTCTTAGAAAATTCATACTAAGGGCCCCAATCGTCCTCATTTTTTTTTTTTCAAATAAAAATTCAAAGTAGATTTTGTATCAAATGAGAGTTTAAAGTAAGTGATCATAGTTATTTCAAATAAGTATTTCACTTCATCAATTGTTAAATATTCCAACCGATCAAAGGATGGTTTCATCTAATTACAATTTTGGTTTTAAATTATTTTGATTCTTTTCTTTTCTTTTTTCCCCTTTCTAGTGAGAGCCACCGGCCACTAGCAAGGGCCAACAAGGGCTCGGCCACTCTCGCCAGCCGCTAGTGAGGGTCAACTAGGGCTTGCAAGCCCTTGTAGGCTACATGTGAGGCTACCATGCCCAAACTTGGTGAGAGTTGGCTTCACTTGGAGCTAATGAGGGCTCGGCAACCTTTGCCAACTATTGGTGAGGCAACCCTCACATAGATCTGGCGAGAGCCAACCTCATAAGCTGTTAGTGAGGCGACACTCGTTGAACCCTCTCTAGGCATCATTGATGGCTGGCTAGCCACCAACAAAGAACAAAGAAAAATTAGAAAAAGAAAAAAAAAAAAAGAGGGAAAAAATTCAAAAAAGATAAATAACTAAAATGCTCTTGACCACTCGAAAAGTCAAGCATTTATTGAAATAGACATAATTATTTTAGCCCTTATTTAAAATAAGATTCACTTAAAGACCCTAATTTCAAAAAATTATGATATTTTAGGCTCTTATTTGAATTAATGTCATATTCAAAACTTTATTTGAGAAAATTAAAACACTCTATGCCTTCATTTGGAATTTTTCCTTATTTTCCAGATACTCAAGGAAAATCAGTTTTTTAGAGGGGGTATGCTGGCGGATGAAATTACTGAATAGCAAAAGCCATGCAATGATCCTACCATAATAGCTTTTGCCCCCTTGGCCTAAGCCTTTGGTCTGACCTTCCCGCCGATTCTTGTTTTTGCTCGGCACAAATTTTCTCAAGTGAACATACTACATTGAATGGACCAATACCTACAAGCCACAGGAATTATTTAACCTCATCGTCAAAATTAAAACTAACGCACGGTGCCTAGTATATAAAAAGGCCGCGTCTACCTAAGGTCTTTCGGCTGCTCATTATTGGGGCCCCATAAAAAGCTTATTCGATATGGGCGAGTCAAAGAGCCACTGCCGAGGAAAGACCTACCCACTTGGGACAAACTACCAGAGCCAAGCCATCTCAAAATGGCACAGTTCTACATGCGCTCAGCTGATCTTGATATGCAGCTTCCATCTTGACGGTCCATACATAATTATAACAATTCCTTTCCCATTTGAATTGCCGAGCTTTCTTGATGTTGGCGAAAAACAAGTGCAAATGGATAGAAACCTCTAGTTGCAGAAGCAGAGGACAGCGCAAGAGACAAGAGATGTGACAGAAAAAATTTCTTATTCATGTGTTAGCTGGAGCTATTCGTTGAGGCAATCCCAACTAATAGAGTGATGAGGCAAAAAGAGAGGAGCTTCATTATGGACAAACAAGTGTCCGATCATCAAGCGTTTAAAGATTTTCAAATACTATACGAAATAAAAGTTGGGGAGAATATGTCCATATGTAGGAAATTATCTACCTGAAATCAACTACCACCACATACAACCAAATCCACGATACAAGACGCTTGCCCCAGAAGAAAAGACTGCCATCGGGGTAAAGGGAGAAAGGCTAAAGGGGAAAAGGGAAAAACCCAAAAATTGAGAGAGACAGAGAGGGAGGAGAGGGAGAGAGAGGGAGAGAACGAGATGGCCCATGACCTCAGCAAGTGAAGCAGTCAAACCAGAAACAGCTGCAATCAGCAAGTTGGGAAGTACCCGTGAAATTCTGGCGACTAACATTTGAATCCATGGCAAACGGATAGAATAATGATAAGTATCAAGGCAACGATGATCCCCAAGACAATCAACTTAATCTTCATGTTCTGAAGCCACATCTTCCTCCTTATCTTTGTTCCCTGTTGCTTGAAATCTTGTGCCTGCATCACATCGGTCATTTAGAATACACAAACATGGGATCCCTTTTACAATAGAAAACGGCAGTTAATCTTTGCACCCAACAAGTTGCCAATAATGGGACATGCAGAGAAAGACAACACAGCCATTCGTCATATAATGAGGCCCTCTGTTTGCCAGCATTCTGCAAAGACCCAACGAGTTGCCAATAATGGGACATGCAGAGACGGACAACACAGCCATTCGTCATATAATGAGGCCCTCCATTTGCCGGCATTCTAGTTATCTCCAAACAGAAACCAAAAACATCTAGAGCCATACTTACACAGGGACACTTCTGCAAATATAACCACAAACTACAATGACAGTGTCATTAGCCATAAATTCGATCTAACTAACCTGAGAGCGAAGGTTCTCAGTTTTATCAACCAGCAGCTCAATCTTCTCACCCCGGTCAAGAACCTGAAAGAAATAAAAATTTAGGAACACCACATCACTAAAGTTAATCATCAGACCATCACCCAAGATATAACCCATCAAAGAGGCAAAAAGCAACCAATTAATTTTTTTGAGCAAATAAATAGAAGCTCCATACCTTTTCAATATTTTCCATCATAACACCTTTAACTTCAGATACTTGAGCTTTCACTTTCGCAAGCTTGCTGATTTCTTCAGGATGGTCAACACAGTATTGCATGTGTTCCTTCAACTTGGGACTGAGAAAGAATCACGGGGTAAGTACATGCAATCAATCAACAAGCTCAAACACCAATTTCTCCATTTAAAGATAGCAAGATCGAAGTGCGTACCCAAATTCTCTGTTCAGGCTGTTGGCAGCAGCTGTTGTAGCTTTTCCTCCACCATATCTTTTGTTGAAGTCATCCTTGATTCTTTCCAAGAAAGCAATGGGAATCTGTCTGCCAGCAGATTCAGCTGCAACTACGCAATAGGCTGCAAGAACCCACCATAAAAGTTAATTCACACAGATTAATAGGACAGGACAAAATAAAGTGGATGTTCCAGCTTCTATCAGAATATAAAAGGTTATGTCCGGAAATTTTACTAACTTAAGTTAAAGACACTTGCAGAAAATTAAGATCTAATCACTAATGATCAAAAAATAAAAAATAAATGAAATCATCCATAAGTTATGACAAAGTAGAAAAGAAAAGATAGCACAGAGTTCTGTACAACACAGAGACACAGTAAAATCATATATTATCATGGAGATAGGAGTACTGTCTACATTTAAAGGATTAAGGGTAGAAAGAAATCAGCATGGTGGCAGCTTAAAAATCAAACAAGCAGTATCAGGTCCGAGTTTGCCAAAATTTTCAAGTCGTAAATCCAGGCTGCAAATGGTACAGAGTCATTACTAAGCCAGATCAGCATAACACCAATATCTTCCAAAACGCATACAGATTTAATGAGAATATAGCAAGTTCATAAGCAAAGAGGATCATTTTGCTACATCAGAATGGTTACATTTGAAAACCCAGAGGCTGCAAAAATCGACATCCCCACCCCCCCTACTCCAAAAAATTTAAAAGATGTAAAAAAGCGCCAACCAAAAGGAAAACAAAAGAAAAACACAGCATATGTAAAGGATTCAATCCTCGAATGCCAAATGGAAAAATAATTAAACTACAAGGATTGTTATTCAGGCAAGACAAAAGTCGCACTTATTTTATCTCAATCCAGCAGTCAATTTGTAAGACACACAGTATGTAGCTTCAAAAAGGAAAATTAGGATAACGTTAAGCTAGTATTCTAGCTCACAGTTTCCTCACGGCAGATTCTTTCTTATTCACCAGAATCTAAACCGCTCCATTCCAAATTCCCTCCTTCCACCCCATTTTCACTTTCACAACTCAATTTATGAATGTGCTGCAGAAATAACATTTCAAACAATGGCATTTACATGAAAAATTAATTTCTGTAAAGTTCCTTCTGTATTGAAATTGAGATTCATTTCTCCAAATTTCTTTAAAGCAGTATCGAGGTTCAGCCGATAGGAGCACCAAGCCATATATCATTAATATTAAAATTAACCTATAGATTATTGTCTTATTTTAAGAACTTTTTGATCTTTTGAAATTCAAAACAGCCAAAAAACAAAACACACCAAAACTTAGGCATCAACTTCTTCTCTCAACACAAAATGAACAGATCACACCTTGGACCCTTCCATCCAAATTAACCTATAGATTATTGTCTTATTTGAAGAAAATTTCGATCTTTTGAAATTCAAAACAGCCAAAACACAGAACACAACAAAACTTAGGCATCAACTTCTTCTCTCAAGACAAATGAGCAGATCGCACCTTGGACCGCTCCATCCAAATTTGAACTCCAGAGAAACAATACGACAACGGAATTGCATAGATCCGGAGGCGCACAACGAATCGAAGAAAATCGGCTACCAAACCCAAGTCAAATCACAAAAACCCCACGAGATCGAGATCAACCTCGATTCCGTATCGAGACACCGGAAGCCTTACCAAACCGCCAGATCGCGCACAGATCCCCACGTCAAACCTAACATAACCAACCAAAAACCCGACCGGCACCGCCAATCCGCCGCAACCAGACGCGAGGCGAACGGATCCAAAACACACGACAAGGGAGGGGGGGGGACGTACTGAATCCGTTCTCGACGAGGTAGTTGAAGGTGTGGCCGTCGCAGTTGTAGGTGAACTTGTTGTTGGTGGCGGGGAGCTTCTGGAGGCATTGGGAGGCGATGGAGGTGAAATTACCGGTGAACTCCGTGTACTCGGCGAGGATCACCGTCCCCCGAGCCACGAAGCTGTAGATCAGCGACTGTTGACCCATGGATCCCCCCGCGAAATCCGAAACAATGCCTCACCGAAATCGCGACCACCCCGGGGGAAAGGGGATAACCCTAAAGCCGAAGCGAGGTGGGATCGCCGGAGGGCTCCGCGGCGGAGGAGAGGAGAGGAGATCGAGGTCCGACGGCGGCGGCGGCGGAAGCGGCAGCGGAGGATCGGATCGGAGAGGGATTGAGCAGAGAGATTTCGGCTTGATCCGAGAGAGAGAGATGGAGATAGAGAGAGAAAGAGGCGGGCGAGAATGAAAGCGATTTCACGCAGAAATGGGGAGAAATTTAGAGAGAGAAAGTACGAGGGGGTGGCGGACGGTGGCGCTGGCATTTATGGTATTTATAGTTGGAGGGCAAAATGGGAAAGAGGGGGAAGGTTTTCGGTTTGAATTCCATTATTTTATTTATAAAATTTTGTTTTTTTTATTTTTGGTTGTCGTTTGAAAGTCATTCGGTTTTGAATTGAAAATTGAGGGATGGAAATTGTCGTTTTGGGGGAGGAAGCATCCAGGCCGGAGAAATGACGCTCACGCGGTCCTCTCCATTTTTTATTTTTTATTTTTCAAAACCTTTGACTAAATAATCCAATTAACGATAAGCATCTTCGTCTTAATCATTTTCTTGTAATTTTTTGAAAACATTTTTAATATGATAGTATATTACTTGATATGTGTGAAATGGAGAAATTTTTTTGGATTATATCTTTTAAAATAATCGCTTAGCTAATGAAAATATTTTATTATCAAAAATAATTTATATTTAAATATTTCCATGAATGGTGAAATGTTTTTCGTTCATTCATTTTTTTAAGTGATAAAAATGATCATTTTTATTGTTAATTTTTCACGAAATGAACGTAGATGATTGATTGACATATAAGGAAAAAAAATAAGTCAAGCAACTTTGCAGTATTTTCCTTTTAATTTTCGGCATCTTGAGGGCACAAACACAAAAGCCCGGTTTTGTGGTGGTCCTAAAGCCTCCTTTCTCTACGACCAACAAATACAAACGAATTTTATGCAATATCATGTAAGCCTCATGAATCGGTCGGTTTCCGATCTTCGGCCTATATGAGGCCGCTCTCATGCAAAGCACCTTGTACGTAGTTGGTGAGACTAAACATACGGCATTCGATCGGCACCCCGGGTTCTTGTTAATTTTCTCCCTTAGTTCTTTGAGGAAATTGCTCGGAAGCTTCTTAGGGGGTCTTCCATTTCAAGGCATTGCAAGGACTTTTACTTTTAAAACGACACCAGAGACCAACGGAGGATCCAATTAATTGCTTAGATTATTATTGCATCGAGAATGGGAAATGGCGATGGTGATGCGACGGAGATTGGAGGGGAGCGGCGTTTTGTAAAAGAGCGCGGCTAGCATGACGCCACCGCCGGCGCTGAATTTGTAACGATCGCGCGTTGACCGGATTTGAGAATGTGGGGGTAAAGAAGGTTTTGTGTTCTTTGCTTTTTCTAAGGTATGACGTTACATTCGACCCTTCAGTTTCTTCTTGTTCGGAAATTAAAATAGCCATCTATATGTGTGTGTGTGTGTGTGAAATGCCTCTTTCGACCTATAAGAAAATGTCTCTGTGCGTCCTCCTGCCGTACCTTTTTCTTGTGGGCTGATTTTTGTTGACATGTATTGCTAAATTATTGATGTCAATGGCGAAATACACATGTCATGTTATGATTTGCTCAACTCGTTATGTGGCGCCGTATTTAAAAAATGTAAATGAAGACAAAGTTGGAGGGGGGCCACCATAATTGCAAGCTCAAGCTATGGCGTGCGGTAATCAAGTACATTTAAGCTCAAGTTTGCAGGTGCCATAGCTAGTCGAACTTGGAGCCATGATCAGTCATTTTGAACTAGCGATTAGCGATGGCCATGGGCACGAGATTTTTTGAGTTGTGAAGCCCACGGTGGTCATGTCCACTAAGAGCACGTTTAGTAACGCTTTTATTTTCGAAAACAATTTATGATCGAAATTATTCTTTTTTATTCTGTTACCGTGAACAATTTTTAAACATTTTAAGTCATTTGATAACTATCCAAAATTTTAATTTCCATAATAAAATTACGTTTGGTACTATGCTCAAAATTTCTCCTCCAAATCATTTTCTTTTAATTTTTGACTAATTTTATTACTTTTTTCCTTCTTTTTTTTCCTTTCTTTCTCCTATTCTTCTTCTTCAAGCGGCTAATCATCGGCCTTGGGATGAGCGGCGATCGGCCAGACAAGGGCCGACGACCTCACCGAAGTGTCGCCGGCCCTTGACAAGGCCAACCCTCGTCAGCCGACCCTCATCGGGGCTAGCTGAGCCTCACCGGTGGCTGGACTTACCTCTGGCGAGCTCACCAAACTAGTTGCCGGTGATTGGTGGTGGTGGGCGGCGAATGGCAACCGCGGCGATGGCAATAGATGAAGAAGAAAAAATTGGAAGAAGAACAAAAAAAAAAAAAAAAAGTAAAAAAAGAAAATATTGGCTTAATTCGAGAATTGTTCCAGGAATAAAAATCAACTTTTTTTATTGTTGATTATGTTCTAAATCTACTTCCGAGAACAAAAAAATAGAAATTTGTTCTCAAGAATAAAAA
Organism: Eucalyptus decipiens; assembly: GCA_014182575.1. Taxonomy (NCBI): domain Eukaryota; kingdom Viridiplantae; phylum Streptophyta; class Magnoliopsida; order Myrtales; family Myrtaceae; genus Eucalyptus; species Eucalyptus decipiens. The sequence continues at coordinate 4,454,388 of CM024616.1, read as the reverse complement.
TTTTATCAAATGCGTGTCTGTTCCAAATCTACTCCAAAGAACAAAAAAAATAAAAATTAGCATTATTTAGCTGGTTACTGAACATGCCCTAAATATTTTTGATCCATGAAACCTAAGTTTTGAGCCATGTTTGCTCAATTTGACTTCTCAATCATGATTGGAGATTGGTGATCGTTAATAGTTGCAAATCATGAATTTCGCATTATTGTGAGTGTTTTGTTGGTTTTCTTCACATCTATCTTTTTCTTTATTTGATATATTATATTCAAATCTCATTGCGAAATTACGAAAATCCTCAATAAGAGACATTTTCTTTGACCAGTTTCTTTCGAAATTTAAAGGCTAAGAAGGTATGGTCTCTTTTTCAAAAAGGCGGGTGCCGTTAGGTGATCTTTTTTCTTTGTAAAGTGATGTTGAAAATGATTACTCGAGAACTGCGAATAATGCGACACCAAATTAAAAATCTCCGGCTTAAAAAGTAATATAGATAACTGATTTGACTTGAAAGTTACTTATACTAAATATTTAGCATATTGAAACTTTTTTTTTTTTATACACAACATTCTTAAGTTAGGGATCATACTTCTCCTCATTGAAATTCACTGAATAATCATATTTAAAAACCGTAGTCTCAAAAAGATAAAAAAATTCAATTTTGCATCATGAAAAGTTACTATTTGTGATTATCAATACTTACTAATTGATTCAGCGAACTACTAATCATTTCAAGTTTGGGATATTGATACGAAGGGTTTTTGAAGTTTTTTTTTTTTAATATTGAATATGATCCTCGAACTTTTTTTTCTTATGTAGACCTTGAACTTTAAAAAAACCACCCAATACATCCTATTAAAAATTTTAAAAACCTTAATTGATGCGAATATAATTTCTGTTAGGCTAATGTGCGGCTCTCCGTCACTTTTCTCTCATCATTTTGGCCCACGAATGAAAGGAAAAGCAAATTATTTATTTGGAACAACGACTTGGCAGTTCACATTATTTTATTAACCCAATAAATGTTTTCGTGGTAGTCCACATTAGGAAAATGCATTGATTTGGCGATATACCTATCGGAAGGGCTACATAAAACATATTTACGAAAGTGAAGGAATTTAATGAATAAAAAATGTCGAGGATAACATTAGACATTGAAGCGAAGCTTGGGGACCATCCTTGTCATTGCTTCTTCAAATAATGACAAGTCGGTACCTTCTAAACTTTGTAGGTTAGTTCCAATGATAACTTATAGGCTACGTTTAGTTGTTTGGATTTTTAATCGGGATAAGACTAGATATGATAAGATATGAAATCCTATAATTTTTTTATATCTCGTCCATTGTTTGGTGAATCGTAGTATTAAAGTCGAATATATTCACATTATATCATGTATATTTTTTTGATATAAATGGCATATCATTATAAATGAACCTAAATGTTCATAAACAGAGATGGTGAAAATCTCTCGTAACACTATTCCTTATTTTTATTTTTATTTTATTTTTCCTCTTTTTTATATTATTTAATAAAATTTTATCAAATAGTAAACTGTACTAACATACCTAAAATACAAAAATACCTATAATATATAATAAATATAAATATTTGATTTATAGATTGAATGTTTATTATAAGATAGAATTAAAGTTAAATATATAAATTAAAATAAGATTAATAAAAAATATTTTCTATTTTTTATTTTTAATTTCTTAAATTAGAATTCAAATATTATTTATAGTGAAATATAATTTCAATTTTGTTAATTTAATAAGTTTGTTATTCAAGAAAATTAACTTTCTTATTATAGACATTAGAAATTCTATCTACCTTTATCCCACCTCCTCTACAGGATAATTTTATCTTGTCTATATCCCCTTATATCCAATTTTATCCTATCCTAAGCGAGCACCAAATGTAGGATAGTATAAATTATATCCTATTCCGAATTTTATCCCGACTGCCAAACACAACCATAAAATATAATATGTTAAAAAGTAAGATTTTACCAAGATCCTTGTTGTAGTAAAAGTAATCTCTTTTTCTATTAACCTTTAGGAATTTTGCCAAGTGCTAGTAACTTTGAAATGCTTATATTTATGAAAATTTAATTACTTTTAAATGTGACTTAAAACTTATTAGGGAAAATGACTAGATTAGTCTTAAACGTATTGTATAGATTCCATTATAATATTACATCTTTCAACTCTTACAACAGGTACAGGTTGTCATATGTGGCACAACCGGTAATATGCGGTTGATGCGTTTTCTTGAAATGACCCCGTTTTGTTTAATTTTCCAATTCTTTTTTTTTTCTCTTTTTTGCCGATGATTGTTCATCTTCTAAATTTTGTACTTCTTGTCTTCTTTTTTATTTGCTCAAAGGGGACCTACTGAATTTATAAAAAATGCTCAACACGATCCCATTTTGTTTAATTTTTTGAGTTTTTGCTCTTTTCTTTCTCTTTTCTTCCCTTCTGTGAGATGCATTGGAAATTTAATTAATAAGACAAATTGGATCTAGAAATATTCGAACTTAAACTCTCAGGCTCTAATACCATGATAAATTTGGTGGGATTACAATCAACTATTCTAAAAATTTAAGTTGTTAAATGAAGACATGGTTAATTTTTCAATTGCTTTAACATTTGAGACACTTAAAGTCACCTATTTGATTGAATGTTACACATCCTCGATTTAACTTGACAAAATCTATTTAATTTCACGCAACCTGTTGGGGAATTCTAACTGTAATTTCATTAAATAGTTAGGAAAATTAAACAATACCATGGACTTTTGGAGGTTGGTATTCGTACGTTTACAAGCAATATTAATGGGGAAATGGAATCGAACCTTTTTTGCGAAGTAAGTCTCCGTTTTAGAACTTCTTTGCTAATGGGTTTTCGGTTTGGGTAAATGCAAATTGAAGAGCTTTGGAAAAATGTAATTGCACTCCAAAGACCTTTTAACTCAAGGCAAGTGTGAAGGTGTTTTGAGTTTTGAGCATTTCCATAATCCAAACTTTGCTCTCGCTGAAAATTAATAATTTAACGCAAGGCAGGTCTGGAGGTGTTTTGTGCTTTGAGTATTTCTGAAATGCAAATACATTTTTTCCAACTTTGTCCTCTCTAAACTTTCATAATTTCGGAAATGCCCTTGCGTCATTTGATATCATCAGTGAGGATTTAGGTCGTTGGCGAGCCTTTGACAAGACTCTAGCAAGGTAAAATTTGGCAACTTGCGAACGAGATCTAACGCCGACAATCTTGCTCAGGTCATGTGAGCTTACACAACAACAAAAGTGTCATCACACAAAGTGTCATTTTTCCAAACACCACTTAAATTTAAGTTATTTCCCAATGCACTTCTAATTGCAATTTACGAAACATTACTTGTATTTCTAAAAACCTTTTCAATCTAAGGCTCCGTTCGTTTCGCGAAAAATAACTTCCAAGAAAACATTTTTCGGATTTTCCGGCATTCATTTCATGGAAAATGAATTCCTTGGGGAATTCATTTTCCATGAAAGGAAAAAAGTCTCCTAAATTAGGGAAAAATATTTTCCATTTTTGAAAAGTGGAAAACATTTTCCTCACTTGAACTCTTATTTCACAACTTTATCAATCCTCACTTCTTCCTCCCTATTCTTCTTCTTTTTTTCTTTGGATTATTTTTAATTTTCTTTTTCTTTTTCTTTTCTTTGTTTCCCAACTTCTTCTTTCTTGGCCAGTCACCAGCCATGGCGACGATTGGCAACCAACCATAGGTGAGCATGAGGCTCACCTACCTTTGGCAAGCTCAGGCTCTCTGCTTGTCAGCCACAAGCTCATGCTTGTAGATTTGGTGAGCCTCGACCTCATCGGACTTGGGCATTGCTAGATCATTGAGCCTCATGCTCGTCATCGAGCTCGAGGCTCGCTTGTGGCCGGTCGTTGGCATCGCCATGGTGGCGACGGCCAAGAAAGAAGAATATGGAAAACAAAAAAAAAAAAAAAAAATAATTGAATAAATGATTTTAAAAATAAAAATAATTTAAAAAACAATTTTAAAATATGAAAAATCCATTTTTAAAAAATAAAATAAATGAAAAAGAGCATATGGAGGAAAATATTTTCCTTCTTGAATAGCGAAAAATATTTTCTACTTCATTTTCAGATTTCATCAGAACATTGAAAAATAACTACATTTTCCTGAAAAATGACTTGTTGGAAAATATTTTTCAGAAATGCCACATTTTCCGCGAAACGAACGGATCTTAAAAAATTTTGTATTTTTCCAAAGATTTTCTTCCACAACTGAACCAAACACAACTTAACTCACTTCACATTTTTTTCCTTTCATTATGTAAATGGAATTTATTGAATGATTCTGCGAACGGCTGGTCATTACAAATGTAACTAGGATTAGTGATATGGATGGTCCATAAATTTCTTTTTGAATGTTTAATGTGGTTTTTAAACTCTTTTTTTTTTCCAATTTAGCCCTTGAACTTTCAAACATCCGCCCAATACACAGTCCTTCCGTTGAAAACTCCAAAACCGTTAGCTAGCGAAGTGATTGCCTCCGATGACTTTGACATAGACTTTAGGCCCCGTTTGGTTTAGCATTCCCAAGTGACTTTGGGCCCCCAAAGCCTCCTGGGAAAATATTTGTGTTTGACAAATAATTTTGAAAGCTCATTGGCCAAATATTAGCATTCCCAATGCTGAAAGCCCAATGCACCTCAAGACCTGCTTTGAGCATTGGCATTTTGGAAATGCAAGTTTTGTCACTGTTCTTCTTCCCCATTCGTTTTTGTCTTTCCTGCCTGAGAGTCGAGCTTCTCCGGCAGCCGCCAGCACCACCTAGGGGTCGCACGTCCTCGGTGATCATCGCCTGGGGTGGCGCGACCTGTGACCTAGGTGGTGTCGCCTAGCTCGCGCGAGCCAGGTGATGCCACTTGGGCCCGCACGACCTTAGGCCGCCAGATCTAGCCGTTCGGCGGCTAGATCTAGCGGTCTTGAGGCCAAATCTGGCTACTAGACGGCCAAATCTAGCCTCCGCGACCTCAGGTCGCCAATCTAGTGGTCCGGCGGCTAGATTTAGCCGTCCAGCAGTTGGTCGGCGGTTAGCCAGTCGTTGTATTTGATTTTCAAACTTTAAAAAAATAAATAAATAAATAGCAAAAGCTAATTACAAATTTGAGTTTTGCCGAACGATGTTTATGCTAAGTTTACTTTTCAATGCTATTTGACATTACAATTTATCAAACGGTGTAACATTTAGGAAAACCCCTTTACCTCAAAGATATTTGCATTTTCCTAAAGTTATTTCTTCAAAGTTAAACCAAACGAATTAGCTATCCTAATTCCCTCAAGCTTGTCAAGAAAGTCTGGCAGAGCCCAAGGCAAGCAAAGAGAAAATGAAGAGAGGAAAAGCAATGGAATTTGCAGGGTTGTCCGGAGAAATCATCTCTCTCACCACTCCTCAAGATGCTTGTACCATGTTGGGCGTCTCCACCTACTTCAAATTAATCACGGATTCAAATCTAGCGCGGGCCAATTGCTTGCCTCCCGATTGCGAGAACCCAATCCCGCATATATCACCCAAGAAGTCTCCCTATCGCCATCTCTGCGATCATCCGGTCTCGATTGATGGTTGGACCATGGTAAGCTCGATTTCCAAAAATCGATGGCTTGTGTGTGCCTAGCGTTTGGTTGATGTAGTCATGGTGAGGGTTCGATTCTGAATGGCATAGAGAAGTTTGGAGAAATTTCTACTACGTAAATCCAAGTGGGTCGTTCTATTCTTCTTTGGCTTCCCAGAGAATTTGGGTATAGTCTGACGGGTGCCATTTGATTTGATTAGCTATCAAAATGAAGACTAAAAAGTGGTTATATTGTTGGAAGTTTGTTTATAAGATTGTATGTTTCCTTATCCCATATAAAAAAAAAGTGGGAGGAGGTGAACTAGTCAATAAGTATGGGGCTTATTTAATTTATCTAAAGGAAAGATTGGGTATAAACTAGATCCCACCATACCCTCGCATAGGTGGCGATTATTATGCACACCTTGCACGCTTGCACGCCCGTGGTTTAATTAGCACTAACCCTTCTGTCTTTTTATTTTATTCCTTATAATTATCTTATTAACTTTAATTAGTTTTAAGGTTGTTTTTGTTTATTGAGAATTTTTGGAAATTATGAAAATTCGAAATTTTATTTATTATTCCAAATTTTTATATTTGTGTCTTTTCGAGACAACTTTTGGAAATGATACTCGTTCAGTTTGCAATCTCTCCCAAAGGGTTGCATTTGTTCATTTTTTAACTTCTTCCGAATCGATATCTTTATTCATGTTGGGAATTAACGGATCCTCGAAAAACAGATTCGACACTAAATCGAGCCCCTAAAGCAATGCGGAAGACAAGCCCGGGAAAATCACATATCACCTATCCTAAAGCACACCACGGATTCAAGCGTACTTTGTTAGTCACAGATTAGACACCGACGCCGATAAGAGGAAGAGAATTTGGCCCTGTTCGATCCGACGACGCCTTGAAGGGAAGAAAAACGCTTACTGTTTTTCTTTTCTTTTGGAGAGAGAGAGAGAGGGGGGGAGAGAGACGTACGTACGCTGATTTCCAAAATGTGCGTTCTCCCTCTCTCTCATCCCTTTTATACGTTCCCCCATCCACGGGCCCTTATCCTGTGGGCCAGGCTTTTAGGCCCAACATAGGCGGACGGGCCTTAAACCCATCATTAATAAAATCATCATCTCCCACTCGCACATGGTGGGCTAAACAGGATTCTCTTTACCTCTCTTCAACATTCATACCGGTGAATAATCCGTGCGACCAGCATACTTTGAGAGCTCGTTGCTATACATCTGTTAGGAATATATAGCAGCTCATAATAGGTATCACACTCTGAGTAGATTTAGTATGCAGTACCCTAGATCGATCGATCACATTTATATCTCTCTTGATCTCTTTTAAACAATGATATATATATATATATATATATTGTATTCACAATTATAGTTATCACAAAGACAGTCATAATTGGTCGACCAGTGAATACAAAAGTACAATGTGATTCTCCAAAATCGATCTTCCTCTTTCCTTCAAACTCTCAACTTTAGTTCAGCTTGCTTTTCTAGAAATGTCCCATTAGATCAAATCAACTCATGACCATTGGCAACATCTTAAGATAACAAACACTAAATAAAAATCTTGAGAATAAGTAAAAGTCATGAGGGCACCAAAAAATTGAGAAACTCTTTTCCTCAAGAGTCTCACACGTCATAAAAGTTGAGATCAAACTTTTTGCCACACTTATTGGTCGTCTCATGCATACGTAGTATGAAATACGTATTACGGTATTAACTCATTTCCCATGGAGCGTTTGTCTACACCTTTCAATACCGTACAGATGATAGTTCAGACATACCCAATGTTTAACTTGAGTTCACGTATCTACTCATTTACAAAATTCATCAGAACTTACATCTGGCATCTTAGACAGATAAAGTAAAATATGTGGGGTATTTTACTTTCGGACATCGTAAGTATTATGTCCTCATCTTAACACTTAGTTAATGCGACATACGTATTTTAAGCTTGAGCTCTCGATTATCACCTAGATAATAAGCTTAAAAAAGAGTCTCGTCTCTATTTATCACACAGTGGATAGAGGCGATTACCTGTGTGAGTGGGCTAATCTTTTATCTGTCCGACATACTTCCTTAACTTAAAGTAATGCACAGAGCATTAAGATGCATAAAGATCAAACAAAGATTCATAGGCATTAATATTGAAACAACACTAGTTCATAAATGTGAACAACTCAGGGAAATTACAATCCAGTACATCAGACTCTATGTAATCCTAGAGATTTTACATGACCACAAAACACATCTCTAGGTATTGGCATTGTCATAGGATCTGCTACCATTCTATGCGTAGATATGTACTGTAAGTTCACATCCTTTTGTGCAACCATATCCTTGACAAAGTTATATTTGGTATCTATATGTTTGGTCTTGCCATGATATTTTGGATCTTTGGTATACGCTATAACTGCTTGGCTATCACAGTTAACCAACAATGGATTTGCAGCTTTCTCATTAACACCTAAATGATCCAAAAATCTCTTAAGCCGAACTCCTTATACTCCCGCTGATAATGCCACGAACTCAGCTTCCATCGTGGACAAGGTTATACACGTTTGCTTCTTATTGCTCCATGATATGGCGCCATTGTTCAGTAAGAAAGCAAATCCTGAGGTAGATTTTCTTTCATCTAAATCTCCTCCCCAATCAGCATCTGAATAGTCTTCAAGTCGCAGATCCTTTCCTTGGTAATTCAACTTGAAATCAGCAGTTCCCTTCAGATATCTCAGTATTCTCTTAACGGCTTTCCAATGTACTGAACCTGGGTTGGATTGGTATCTACTCACTATTCCAACTGCAAAACATATGTCGGGTCTTGTACACATCATAGCGTACATCAAGCTCTCAACAGCACTAGCATAAGGAACATGTTTCATTTGTTCCTTCTCTTGTGGAGTTCTCGGATACAGTCTATGGCTCAATCCTTCACATTTCGCAATAGAAGTGTTTATGGGTTTACAATCTTGCATACGAAATCGTTCAAGAACTTTATTTATATATGTTTCTTGCGAAAGAGACAACAATCTCTTCGAACGATCTCTTGAAATCTTAACTCCAAGAATGTATGCAGTCTCACCCATATCCTTCATCTCAAAGTTGGAAGACAACCAACTCTTGACAAAAGTATTAACAAACTCCATATTACTTCCGCAATCGTATATCATCAACATATAATGATATGATCACAAATTGATCATTGGATCTTTTGATATATACACAATGATTCTCATCAATCATTGTAAAATCATATGCCATTATGGCATTATGAAAACATATATACCATTGTCTCGATGATTGCTTAAGGCCGTATATCGATCTCAAAAGTCGACATACCTTTTCTTCTTGGCCTTTCACTATGAAACCAGTAGGTTGTTCCATATATATTTCTTTCTCTAATTCTCCATTGAGGAAAGCAGTCTTTATATTCATTTGATGTAACTCAAGATCCATACTAGCTACTATTGCCAGAATAATGCGAATCGAGATAAATCTCACTACAGGAGAAAATGTATCTTCATAATCAATTCATTCCTGTTGATTATACCCCTTCGCCACAAGGCGAGCCTTATGCCTTTCTATCGAGCCATCAGCCTTTCGCTTTATTTTGAGAACCCACTTGTTCCCAATAGCTCTACGTCCTTTTGGAAGATCAACCAGTTCCCAAACTTGGTTTGATTTCATTGACTCAATTTCCTCTTCCATTGCATGAATCTATTTTTCCTTACTAGGGCAATTCAGAGCCTCATTAATATTTCTTAGCTCATCCTCATCTTGTGGAGCAACCATAAAAGTTTCCCCTTCAATGTCAAAACGTCGACGGGGAATAATTTGGCGACTTGTTCGCCGTATGGGAGATTGTACACTTTGCACATCATTCCCCATTATGCTCCCACTTGAATGAGATAATGATGATGTCATCTCATCGTTTGGTTACAATTGAGAATGAGTTGAATTCAATTCATCACTTCTCATATTACTCCCACTTGGACGAACTCCACTAAGATCATTATCTTGATCCAAGGTTTCGAATAGGGAGTAATCTTCCCATATTTTGCCTTTCTTAGGAAACTCATCCTCTAAGAATGTGACATCTCGTGATTCAAATTCGGTTATACTCCCACTTTCCTGCTCACCTATGAACACATACCATTTTGAGTGTTCTGAGTATCTTATGAAAATACTCTTCTTTCTTCTAAGACCCAATTTCCCAAACTTGTGAGAGGACTCATGTGTATAGGCAGCACAACCCCATGGCTTAAGAAAACTCAAGTCCGGTTTTCTACCTGTCCATAACTTATATGGAGTGGAAGTAACTGATTTGGAAGGCACTCGGTTAAGTATATAGGCAGCAGTTAACAATGCATCACTCCAAAAAGTGATAGGTAAGTTAGCATGCACCATCATGGACCTAACCATTTCCAGTAGGGTTCTGTTTCTTCTCTTCGCAACACCATTTTGTTGAAAAGTATATGGAATAGACAACTGTCTTTCTATTCCTTTTTCATCACACAATTTTCTGAACTCATCAGATAAATATTCTTGATCTCGATCGGATCTCAATGCTTTTATTTTCTTGTCTAATTGATTTTCTACCGGGTTCATAAACCTTTTGAAACAACTTATTGCTTCAGGTTTATGAGAAATCAAATAGACATATCCGAATCGAGTATAATCATTAATAAATGTGATGAAATAAACAGCCCCATGCCTTCCTCTCACATTCATTGGACCACAGACATCAGAATATATTAAATGCAGAGGAAATTCAGCTCTTTTACCTTTTCCAAATGGTTCCTTGTCGTTTTCCCTTCTAGGCAATGCTTACATATGGCCAAATCGATTTTTTCAATGTTGCCCAACAAGCCCTCTTTGGCTAGTCTATTTATACGTTGTTGGCCAATGTGACCAAGTCTAGCATGCCACACATTCACATCATTATCATAGGGATTAGGGGACGTGATAAGGGAATAACAAACATTTGCATTAACATAGTCAATATCTAATACAATGAAACCATCCAGAAAATAACCACGGCCATAGTAATTTGTATCTAAAAACAAATCCACACCTCTATTATAGAAGTTCATATTAAAACCTAGTTTAACCAACACTAAAACAGATACTAAATTCCGACGAATCTCCGGAGCATACAATATATCATGAAGGAACAAAGTGCGTCCACCACGCATGTTCAGTTGGCATGTGCCAATTCCTTTCACTTTAGCTCTGAAGTTGTTTCTCACATAGATCCACTTAGTTCCAGTTGGTACTCGTCGGAATTCCACGAAGGATCTTCTATCCTTCGCTACATGGTCTGTCGCTCCTGAATCCACAGTCCACAAAGGATTAGACTCAGTTAAGAACACAGAACTCGACACAAAAGCAAAGTTCTGAAAAGTATAAGGGGTGCATACCTTCTTTGGCTCACGACAGTCGCGAGCATAATGACCCTTCTTGTCACAGTTGTAGCATTTCACCCTTGCAAGCTTTTTCATGTGAGGACGCTTTTCTCTTTCATGTTGGTTAAACTCGGGTTTCTTCCCTGAAGGACCTGCTTCCTTGCCTTTCCCTTTATCAAACCAGTTAGGGCGTTTGCGCTTGGAGCTCAAAGCTCCATGTGAGCTAGAACTAGCATGATAGAGTTCAGCATCCGGCTTAGCCGCCAAGAGGCGGTCCTCTTCCAGCTCAAGATGACGCATTGCATCTTCGAAGGTTTTGATATTTTCATTATGAGTCAGGTGCACCTTCATATGCTCTCAACTCTGAGGCAAGGAACGAATCACTGCTTGCACTTGCTGCTCATCTGTGAGGACATGGCCAGCATCTTTCAGCTCATTTATCATGTTTGACATCTTTCTAAGATGTTGCTTCATGGTCTGACCATGAGGCTTCTTGTAAGAGTCAACCTAATAGTGAGCTGTCTTAGTCTGGTCACCGAAGTATGACCAAATCTAGCTGCCAATGCCTCCCACATTTCCTTGGCATTGTCAAAACGCCTAAACTCTCGCATGACGTCATTTTCCATGTTGCTCAGCAACGTGATGCGAGCAAGAGAGTTCTTTCTTTTCCACGCAGCAAAAGCTTCCTTATCTCTTTTGTGCTGTGCAGTGATTCCTTCTTCAGGTTCAACCATGGTCAGGTTTAGAGCTTCTAGTGCTTCTTGCTCTTCCAGCACATACTGGATTTTCATGTGCCAAATTTCATAGTTGTCACCATTGAGCTTTTCACCTTTGTTCAGCTCGGCAACTATGCTCTTTGTGGCTAAAGCCATTGATCTGAACACATCAGACATATATGCACGAATTATTAATGCCTATCATTTATGCATCCCTTTTGCATAGACCCATCATATTAATGAACAATTTCAAGTAAGGTTTCAAAATCAAAATGTCACTATGTTTCCAATCATCCTCCAAAATCCTAACTTAAAACTATCATTAATATAATTGTCTTATGCAAAATAAATTCTATGAAATTACAAAAACTTCTATAACTACCCACAGCAACCAGCAATAATAGAAAGCAACAGATAATTGACATCAAATGAAACAATAATGCTTTCAACTAATACAACCAAGATATCGGTTGCTACATCAACAACAATCAGGTAGTAAACATTATATAATATGTCCACAAAGCACACTTAACAAAGATCAGCCAATACAACTAACACCAAGTCAGCACACGAACTGGGAAAGATCCTCTTTTGTTCAATTTCTTGATCTTTTCCCTTGTAACAATCTAGTAATATTCATTTACAAAATCCATCACAATTTTCTTATATGAAGCAGCTCCGTTGACATCCCATATGCGATTCAACACATCTTGCCATTTAGGTGGAAGAGTGTTTATGAAAAATCGTACCATCTCTAACTGTGGCATGGGACGACCATTCCATATGACCTTTTGAATTTTCTCGTTGACTTTAAGGACGTGATCAATTAAGTCACCACTCTCCCATCGATGATCAGTCAGCTCAGCTATCAACTTAGACAGCCTATCCTTTTATTCATCGGTAATTGCGCGAATAGGTGTGTGCAACCTCAGAGGAGGCATTGTTCCTGCAACAAATGCAGAACAAATAAGGGATCACATATAATCCACATAGACTTAATTGAAAAAAAAACACATTCTTTTCCTCTCTTTTTTTTTTGGTCAACGGTCAACGGTCGGTCAACGGTCAACGGTCAACGGGTCATCGGTCAGGTCGCCGGTCGGATCGGACGGGCCGGTCGGACCGGTTGGGTTGGTCGGACGAACCGACCGCACGTGCCGCGCGCGTGCGCGGGCTAACGTTACGCAGACGTCAGCCGGCACGTGCCGCGTGCGTGCCAGGCGTCCACGGGTTGGGTCGGGTCGCCGGTCAGGTCGTCGGCTGGTGACCGCCCGGCCAACCGTCGTCGGCGCTGACGTCATCCCAGCGGTTACCGACTATTGGGTGACGTCAGCATGCGTCAGTCCGTCGACCGGCGTGTGTCGATTCGCCGGCTGGCGGCGAGCACGCGCCGGTTCACCGACCGGCGCGTGTGCCGCACGCGCTAGGCAAGCCACCGCTTCGGGCACGTTCGGCGTCTCTCGGCGGCGCATGACATGTCCCCGGACTTGTCTCGATGACCCCTTTCACTTTATGTCATCAGAATTCGATTTTGACTTACAGAAACTCGAAAAAATGGGTGAACAGCGCTCGGGTGTCGGGATTTCTTGCCCCGATCCGTACCGGCCGATTACTTTCGCGAAAAATCAATCAAAAAACATGAAAAGGGTCGGGAAAACGTGAACCTGGCTCTGATACCAATGTTGGGAATTAACGGATCCCCAAAAAACGGATTCGACACTAAATCGAGCCCCTAAAGCAATGCAGAAGACAAGCCCGGGAAAATCACGTATCACCGATCCTAAAGCACACCACAAATTCGAGCGTACCTTGTTAGCCATAGATTAGACACCGACACCGATAAGAGGAAGAGAATTTGGCCCTGTTTGATCGACGACGCCTTGAAGGGAAGAAAACGACATCGTTTTTCTTTTCTTTTGGAGAGAGAGAGAGAGAGGGGGAGAGACGTACGTACGCTGATTTCCAAAAGGTGCGTTCTCCCTCTCTCTCATCCCTTTTATACGTTCCCCCATCCACGGGCCCTTATCCTGTGGGCCGGGCTTTTAGACCCAACATGGGCAGACGGGCCTTAAGCCCATCATTAATAAAACCATCAATTCATTTTGTAACTTATTTTAAAATGATACATTCGTTCACTTTGCAATCTTTCACGAAGAGTAACTTATATATATATATATATATATATATATATATATATATATATGTCAGTTTTTCAGATGAATGAATATGAGATCATTTTTCGAGTCTTATTTTCAAAATTACAACCATCTTTTCAATTGTTTCCTAGAGAGACCTTGAAAAAATACTAGAATTACTATATAGTATTCTCATTTTGAGACTTTGTTGGATCTTGTCGGTGACTATTAACAACTTTGTGAGGTAAATAAATCCTTAAAAAAAATGATATCATACATCAAAGTCCAACTTGATTGCTTTATTGATTTAAAGCCATATTTTTCCTACATATATCACAGATGAATTATGTACTAGTTCAAACATCATTGACCATGTCATAGGTTTTAGCAGACATTTAGAGAAATCTTATCTAGTCTAAGAAGAAGACCGATCGACGGATGTCAATGAGGCCTTGCATCGAACTAGGGTCCATTCCAAAAAATTCTCAAAAATATAAGATGAGGGTTCTCCATTGAATTTCACTGACCATAGTATAGTGGGTGTTTGCGTAACTTATGTCCAATGTAATTGTTTGCGTGTAGCATAGCCCGATGTCGATTGTTGACGAATAACATTATGCTCGTTTTTCATTCAATCGATAGGAAAGTCAATTCGCATCATGAACTACATCCATATTGGAAGTTGGTCTACGATAAATGGTGAAATTGAACTTTATTTGCAACTTGCAAGCGAGTCATCTGCAAATTCGTTAGTGTTGTTAAGTAGAGTCTTTCACTGGACAAGAAAAGTGGAAATACATGTTTTATGTTGGGAGCAAGAGAGCTGACAATCGCACGAGGAGCATGCGATGATTGGCTATGGCAATTTCCACTAGTCAAATATACAAAGAGGACTTGATTACACTAAGCCGATAAGTTTTAAAATTCAATCGTATTTCTTGAAAGTTTTGGCGGCGGATGTTTCGCGGGTTCGTGTGCATTTATTGTTGCGAAAGGCGAGTGATCGAACAATAATATAGACAGAAGAAGAAAATAAATCGGACACCGGATTTACGTAGTTCGGTCGTAAAGATTTACGTCCACAGGGAGAGTAGCGATGTATTTCACTATAGATCAACCGATATAAGGAGATTACACACTCGAGTCATTCAAATACTCTTTCTGTGTTTCCCAAGCCCCAATTACATCCAATAATGCACACAGTGTTTAGCTCCAAAATTTCTCAAGAAATAATCTCTCAATCTCACGAAGAAATTGCACGCAAATCTTACCATAAGATTTAATTAGTTTGAACACTAAATCTTCTTGGATGTAATTCACAGACAAGAATGACAAAAAAAATCCCTCTCAAGCACTCGACCACGAGATGGCGCTTCAAGACCAATTCATCATGATCAACTCCCTACCATCCACAGCCACAAGTCTATATATATATAAGTGAGTATCTTATTCTTTTGCCGACTTTTCATAGGATTCCGTTTCCTATCTTAAACAATTTTATCTAAAACATATCATTGTATATTTTAAACAAAATCCAAGTCCTAGTCAAAGTTGGACTTTCCTATTTTAATGGTCAAATTCTCTAATGCAGATTCGAATTTTGGGAAGTTGATCTTCGGATCTTCTTTACTCGATTTCGAACATCCGCAACATATCCAATTCGGAATATTCGGAATTTCGTATTGTGCTAAAATTTAAGACATATTTTAACATTTATCTCTTAATTAATCTCCCAATGAGTTTTGACGTAGACTTAATCAAACAGCTAAGACTCGATTCCCTTTGTCTTTTCTGGAGAAAGTCAGCGAAATCCAAGGCTAAGAAAGGAGAGAACAGAGAGCAAAGACGATGGCATTCTTCTCGAAGCTGCCTGACGACGTGATCTCTCAGATCATCTCTCTCACAACTCCACGAGACGCTTGCAGAGTATCGTCGGTCTCTACCTCCTTCAGATCGATCGCAGATTCAGATCAGGTGTGGCTCAAATTCTTGCCGCCTGACCACGACAAGCTCGTCCTCCCTCAGGTATCACCCAAGAAGTCACTCTACCTCCATCTCTGCGATCATCCAGTCCCCATCGGCGGCAATCGAAACATGGTTAGCGCTCGATTCGAAACACGGAGCGAGCCTCACGTGATTACGAGGTGTTGAGGATTCTGTGTGATGGTTTGATCTTCTTCAATGATTCTTTGGCATATCTGACCGGGCTGTGGTGAATATGCATAGATAAGAGCAGGATTATCTAAGTATAAATCATTTTATTCTTCTTAGAAATCCAAGAAGGGTTGGATTATAATCTAGTCGATGTCATTTGATTCGAGCCATCAAATAAAGGGCATAAAGTTGTCATTGAAGTCCTAAAACTTATTAGCATTTTTCATTTGTCAAGTCGGATGGAGTTAACGGAATAACCTGATCCCATAAACTCGATAAATTTTAGGATTTGATTGCATTTTTTTTTTTTAAGTTTTAGGACTCAATTATACTTTTGTGACAAGTTCTAGAACTTAAACTGCACTTTTTGAAAATTTTAGGGTTCTATCCTGATTAGTTTTAGAACTTTCAGTATATTTATCTTTAGATTTGAGTAGACATTATTAGTGCTCGAGATAAATTGAGGACTAGCCCGATTGCAGAATTATTGTCTTGTTTTAAAGGCAAGCCCTGTTGGCAAATGTTGGCGAGCCCAGGATCGAACCGAGGTCTGTGAAAGATTATACTAAGCGTACTAGATTTCAATGATCAAAGTACAGAAGACGTCTGTGAAATTCCTTTCTGTTGCAACCGTGACAACGCTATGAAGTGTTGTAGTTGTTCGCGCGTAAAATTTCTTTTTCACATTCCCACCCCCCCAACAAAAAAAATTAATGTCGAATTACTGGTATTAAATCTCTAATTATCTATGACATCTTGTCACGTAGATCTTCTCGTTGGATAAGAAGAGTGCAAAGAAATGCTTTATGATCGGAGCAAGAGAGCTAGCAATCCCAGGGGGAGATGACTATCGTTCGTGGTGCTGGATTGCTGAACCAAATTCCAGGTTCCTACACGCTTCTCCCTTTATCTTCTATCATTAAGTTAAATTAAACATACACTATTTTTCTCCACCTTTGCTTGCCTAAAAGGCCATTTTTGCTTTTATTGTTAAAAAATATTAGTCTGAAAATCTTTTTTATTGTCGACTGAAATTTATGTCCGAATGTTTTCATGAACGACTGAAAATTCTTTCTGTTAATTTATTTTGTTGTTGAGACAAGTGATCATTTTAAGAATTATGTTTTCTAAATCATTCATTTTCTGTGAAAAAAATGAACTCTTAAGAAGATATCGATTGTGGTTTGCAAACACACAATTCTTTCTACATGAATTTCCTCCATGATCCATCAATTAGCTTTTCCATCGCTCTTCTTTTTAACAGGTTTGATCAAGTGGCTCAGCTCCTGTTCGCAGGCTGGTTTCACATCAAAGCAAGAATCGAAACAGAAATGCTCTCGCCCAAGACGAGGTACGCAGCTTACCTCGTCTTTCAATTCAGAGGCCATAACAGCGGATTTCATCGGCCGGCAGTGTCGTGCGTGTCGGTCGAAAGCGACACCGACACGCACAGAGAATGGCCGACCGTGGTCCTCGACCCCGGAGAAGGGGAGCCTCGGTCGACGAGGGAGCGTGGAGACGGGTGGCTGGAGATTGAGATGGGGGAGTTCTACAACTGGAACGGAGACGATGGAACTCTGGAGTGTAGCTTTAAGGAGGTCGATGAGTACACCTTGAGGAGCGGTCTCGTTGTTGAAGGGATGGAACTTAGGCCTAAAGAGACGTACTAAACACAGGCTGAAAATGTGTCTTTTGACTCAGGATGTGGTGGCTGCCGGTGCCAGTCATCAATTTTGTGTGTACTTTTGCCAACCATATACAGTGCCTGAGCCTTGATCCAAGCTAATCTACGGGAAGAATTGTAAAGAATCGCATTAAGTTTGCCAACTCAGTCTTTCACATCATTAATTTGGGTTTTAATTACTCAAAAGAATCTATACTTCTGTCTGGAATTTCAGTGTTTGTTATGTTATGTCCCCATTGCTAAAACACATACAAACACGCACAATTAAAGGTCGACTAAGCCTTTGTTTCCACGGAGCAAGAATCGTTGGCTAAGTAAAGGAGGTGTTATCACGATGGATTTGGTGTAAGCACATCCAATTATTCTGATATATTAAATTGTTAAATAAATGCATGATTTATTATATAAATATTATTAAAATATATCATGGCGCCTATTTGATTGAATGTCCATATCCTCTGAACAACAAAACCTAAGTAATTTCACGCAGCTCATTGAGGAATTCTAAATGCAATTTCACTAAATGGTTAGAAAATTAAACAATACCATGGACTATCAATTTTGGAGGGTGGTACAGTTGGTACGTGGACAAGCCATGTTAATGGTGAAACGGAATTGAACCCTTTTGCAACTTGCAAGTAAGGCTCCACTTGGGAACTGCTTTGTCGAGAGGTTTTGAGTTTGGGCAAATGCAAAATACTATTTAGCGAATTTTTTGGAGAGCTTTAAAAAGATGCAATTACATTTTAAAAGCCTTTAACCCAAGACAGGTCCAGAGATGTTTTGAGCTTTGAGCATTTATGAAATGCAATGCATTTTTTACTTTTCAACTTTACGGTTGCCAAACTTTCATAATTTTGGAAATGACCCCACCTCAGTTGATGTCATCAACGAGGGTTTAGGCTGTTGGTGAGCCTTCGACCAGACTCCGCTAAGGTGAAATCTAGCTGTCAGTGAGCTAGATCTAGTGCTAACAACCTTGCCTAGGTCGTGCAAACCTAGATGATGGCAAAAGTGTCATTAGACAAAGTGTTATTTTTTGTAAATATCATTTAAATTAAAATTAAAGTTGTTTTTTAATGCACTTTTAAATTACAAATTATCAAACACTACTTGCGTTTCGGAAAATTTCTTCAATCTAAGACTCATTGTTCATTTCGCGGAAAATAATTTCCGAGAAAATAATTTCCGAATTTTCGGCATTCGTTTCACCGAAAATAAATTCCTTGGAAAAATGTTTTCCATGAAAGAAAAAAAGTCTTTTAAATTAGGGGAAATACAAATCCTCACTTCTTCCTCCCCTTTCTTCTTCTTATTTTTTTTATTTAAATTATTTTTTCTTTTTCTTTTTCTTTTTAATTCGAATTATTTTTAATTTCCTTTTCTTTTTTTTTTTTTCTTTTCTTTTCTTTTCTTTGTTTCTCATCTTTTTTTTCTTGACTGGTCATTAGACCAAGTGAACCTCAAGCTTGTCAATCTTAAACTCGTGCTCATTGATCTGGCGAGCCTCGAGCTTGACGCTTGCGCTCGCCAATTTGATGAGTGGAAAATATTTTCCTTACTAAACACAGAAAAATATTTTCCGAAACATTTTCAAGTTTTAGTTGAACATCAGAAAATATTGTCATTTTCCTGGAAAACAACTTCTGAAAAAATATTTTTCGGAAATGACCTATTTTTCATGAAACGAACAGACCCTAAAGACCTTTGAATTTTCTCTAAAGATTTCCTCCAACACTAGACCAAGCACACCTTAAAGTCAATTCACATTTTGTGACATCCGGATATTCACTCAACGAATTATGAGCCTCATACGCTTGACAGTCAACACCGCCAAGCTAGACATCGGAGCACGGCGCCATGCTTTGCCGTGCCTCACCGCACTATTGTAAAGACAGCCAATTCAGCTCATCCTGTCATCACCACGACACTTCGCGCAAGCAGGGATTCGATCGGCTAGTAAAGTCGCATCTCTGCATCGGCTGCGAGGAGCTCGATGAAGGGACACCCGTGATGCTGGATCCTAAGGAAGGCGAGCCTCGAGCGCACACGGATGGATGGAGATCGACATGGGGGAGTTCCATAGTGACGCTGGTGTGTAGCCTCAGGGAATTTGTCAGATGCAAGCGTGGTCTCGTTGTTGTAACTAGGGGTGAGCATGGTCCGGGTTGGTCCGGGCCACCCCCTAACCCTAGGACCAACCCGTACAGTATCGGTCCTCAATTTTTAGGACCGAGGACCGACCCTATTGAACTTGAGACCAAGGACCGAACCGACCCAATGGGTTCGGTCCGGTTCCAGGGTCAACCCGGGACCGATCAATAATTTTTTTCGTCTTATTTTTTATACTCCCTAAAAAAAGCAAACCTACAAATTCAAATTACACATCCATCGACAATGCGACATTGTGCAACTAAACTATAAATACAAATACATATTTAACAAATTTAAGATGACACAATAATAGAAATTTCGTACATGCTAACCGCTCATCGAGATATGGGACAAAATGAAAAATTCTTGTAATCATCTATCTTTAATATTCATAACATCATATGCAAAAGTGTTTTCCTGCATTTGATCACGTAGAGTCCATTCAACCAAAAAATGAGCTTCACACCACTTGACTAGCATTTGATCATGTAGAGTCCACTCAACCAAAAAATGAGCTTCACACCACTTGACTCAAAAGCAAATCACCGAAGAATCTGCGCAAGTACTACTTTACTCTTCAAAAACTTATAATATTTGACACAAATTGAAAAGCAAAGTGCAGCTGAAATTCATTAGTAAAATACAATTAAACTATAAAAAGTTCAAAATACTTAATATAAATCATGAATATATAACTTCACATCTTGTTAATTCACTTGAATTTCTATACACATAAAAACAAAACAAACGACACATAATTAATACTCAACAAATGTTTTAAATTGAAATTACTATTAGTGCTATTGATAGAACATCTCAATATAATATAATATAACAAACATTTTACTTAGGTTTGAATATAAAAAAGTAATAATATATAATATAATATAATATATAGGATTGGTCGTGGTTGGACCGACCCAAAACTCTTAGGACCGAGGACCAACTCAAGAGTATTGGTCCCTGGAATTTCAGACCAAGGACCGACCTGGCCCCTTAGGAACCGGACGGGACCGGCGTGGTTGGGCCGGTCGTGGGGGCCCAGTGGTCGACCCTAGACCACTGCTCACCCCTAGTTGTAACTTGTAAGGGATCGAACTTAGGCCTAAAGAAATGCATTAGATCGCGGGATGGACGTGTCTTTTTGTCGCGTGGATGTGGTGATTGCTATTCTATGTAACGAATTCTAAAAATCGTCTTTTGCTCTAGGAGATGGTGGTTGTATACACTGGGGGATTGAGCATATGACCTTCAATTTTGTTGGAATTCTTATTTTTTAGAGCGGTTTGTATGCCTTATTTTTGTTCTATATATATATTTTTGGTCGGTTTATTTTCCTATGTCTTTGCTCTTTCAGTTAATTGCTTCGCAATTGCTTAAGAATCGTTTCATCCTTATAGTAATATCCAAAAATTTATTAATTTTAAATGTGATTTAAAGCTTTTTCTAAAGGAAAGAAAATCCAAATTTATTTTGGGAAGTAAGTTTTTCGCATGGATTAGTAATTTTCTTCATTTGAAGCGTAAGTTGGTGATCAGTAATTTTGCCACCTTTTTTTTTTAGTAATTTATAAGTTGATTAGTAACTTTATATGTTTAAAAGAATTCATTTCTCCTATTTGTTAATTTTGTCATATTAGTAATTTTGCTCACCTCTTTGAAATTGGGACTCAAGACACAATTTCGTTAAGTGGAAACGATGAGTTTTGCCTGATGAAGGGATAGCCTTGAGACACATTATGAAATCTCCTTACTGGTTTTGAACAAATTAATTAATGAAATTAATGCAGTAGAAATCCTAAAATTGATGATGAAAGCATAAACTTTCGAAACCAAAATTTGAAATTGATCTAATTAAATCAAACATCCAATTTGTATAATAGAAAATGCCGATGTAGCAATTTCAATTGATTTTCAGCGTTAATGTGTCACCGCACCTCAAAAAGCTTTAAAAAAAAAACTTATAATGGAAAACAAAGAAAAATGCTGAAAACTTAGAAGAAACATAGAAATGGCTAAAAATAATTAAAAAGGCCAGTTTTTTTTATTTTTTATTTTTAAAGGTAAAATGAGAGAGATAGGTTTATGGCAATTTCCGTTAGCCAAATTATAGGGAAAATTTCAAAAAATGACTTGAAGTGCAATCATTTTTTTAAATAAGAGTCCGAAGTAAACTTTATTTTAAATATGGACCTAAAATAGCCTTAGTTGTTTCAAATAAGCACCTAAAGTGGCTTTGATTGTTTCAAATAAAGGTTGAAACCTCACCGGCCATCAACTGACCTAATTTTCTTACTAGTCAAGGGCGTTTCCATCCAATTTTTTTTTTCTCTTTTCTTATTTTTTCTTTTTTGGCATCAAACGATGATTACTATAAAAGGTCGGCGAAGGCTCTGTGACCCTTGCTATCCTTTACCAATGGCTGGTGAGGTCGCCCAACCCTCACTGATCATGGCCGAGGCCACCCTTGGCAAATTTGGCAAGTGCCAAACCTCGCAAATGGCCGCGAGGGGCAGCCTCCCCTATGGCGAGGATGGCCTTGACCCTCACCCAAGCAAGGCCATTCCTCGCTTGTGGCCTATGTGGACGGCTCTTGTTGGCGAAGGCAACCCTTACCTAGTCCCCGTGGGCATTGTCGATTGCCGGAAGAAGAACCAAAAAAAAAAATGAAAGAAAAAGAAAAGTGGAAAAAAAATGGCAAATGACAAAATAACCTTAACAGTTGGAAGGTAGAACTTTTTTTGAAACGGACATGGCCACTTTAGGCCCTTATTTGAAACGGACCACTTCAGACTATATATACTTCAAGTCCTTATTTGATAAAATGATTGTACTTCATGTTCTTATTTAAAATAAGGTTCACTTCGGATCATTATTTAAGAAAATGATGGCACTTGAAACCCCTTTTGAAATATTCTCCAAATTATACGAAGAGGATTGCATTACACCAAGTCAAAAATTTTTAAAATTCAATTGTATTTCCTAAAAAAGTTTTGGCGTAGATATTTTTGGGGGTTGGCGCTTTCATTTATCTCTTGATTAATCTCCCGTGGACTTTTGCGTAGACCCTATCAACAGCTTTATCCATTCCCTTTTGATCTTCTGCAGAAAGTCAGTGAAATCCAAGGCAAGAAACGAGAGGACGGAGAGAAAAAGGGACGATGGCAATCTCGAAGCTGCCCGGCGACGTGATCTCCCGGATCATCTCTCTCACAACTCCACGAGACGCTTGCAGGGTATCGTCTGTCTCCACCTTCTTCAGATCGATCGCAGATTCAGATGAGGTGTGGCGCCAATTCTTGCCGCCCGACCTCCCCGACGGTGTCGTCCTCCCTCAGATATCGCGCAAGAAGTCACTCTACCTCCACCTCTGCGACCATCCGATCCCCGTCGGCGGCAACCAGAACATGGTTAGCGCTCGATTACAGTGTGATGGTTTGATCTTCAATGCAACTTTTTTTGGCATAGTGAGTGGGTGTGGTGAATCTGCATAGATAGAGAAGGATTATCTAGGGTAAAGCCATTTTACTCTTCTTGGGAGGCTTTTAAGAAGATTGAATTACAAAGGGTATGAAGTGGTCATTGAAGTAATTGACCGTGGGAAATGATGAGTGAGGCTATGAACTCAGATCAGGCATCCTCGTTTTTTACTTCTTTTTTTTTTTTTTGGGTCCGAAAGATCGAGCATTCTGACAATGTAAATTTTTGTAGACATTATCGGTGCTTGAGATAAATTGACAATAGCTGGATTGTAGAAATATCCCTTAGTTTATTTATTTTTTTTTTTTTTTGTGGGTCGAATGATGTTGTCTAGTTTAGAAGCAATAGCGTAGTGAGGTTCGTACAAGATTATACTGAACATTATTAGGATTTCTTCACTGAATTTCACTGACCGAAATGCATAAACTGAGAACAGCCTGATTGTAGAATAATCCTGTAGTTTTCTTTTTCTTGATTGAATAATATTGTCTAGTATGAAAGCAAGGCCTATTGACGAATCTTGGGGACCCTCAGATTGAACCGAGGTTTGTACAGGATTATACTGAACATTATTAGGATTTTGTCACTGAATTTCACTGACCAAAGTACAATGGACGTCTCCTAAATTTCTTTTCTGCTGCAGCCATGACGATGCTATGGATGCATTCTGCTCTAGCTGTCTTGTGAGGCTGTGAAGTGTCCTATCTTGTTTGTGCGCACTGAATTGAGTTTATACTAGTTCAAACATCATTGACGATGTCATAGATTTTAGCAGACATTTTGGGAAATCTTATTCTAAGAAGAAGACAGATGAGGCCTGCATCGAACCAGGATCCATATTAGAAAATTCTCAAAATATAAGATCTGGGTTCCCTACTGTATTTCACTGACTCAAGTATAGAGGGCGTTCACGTAACTTCTGTTCGATGGAATTATTTGCGTGTAGTATAACTCGATGCCAATTGTCAACATATAGCATTACACTCGTTTTTCATTCTATCGATAGGAAAGTCAATTTGCATCTTCATTTGCAACTTGCAAGTGAGTAATCTGCAAATTCGTATATGTTGTTGAGTAGAGTCTTTCGTTGGACAAGAAGAGTGGAAAGAAGTGTTTTATGCTGGGAGCAAGAGACCTGACAATCGCATGGGGAGATAACCGGAACTATTGGAAATGGATCGCCACACCAGAATCCAGGTTTTTGAAAAATTCATTCTGAAAGATGTTTCAGGACACTCTTTGGTAATAATCCTAACGGTGAATCCTCGGACAGGTTTAACGAAGTGGCTCAGCTCCGGCCCGTGTGTTGGTTTCACATCATAGGAAGGATCGAGACCTCTATGCTCTCGTCCGGAACCAATTATGCAGCTTATCTCGTATACCGGTTCAACGGCCACCAGAATGGATTCGGTCAGCCAGTAAAGTCGCACGTCTGTATCGGCAGCGAGGAGCTTGATGAAGGGCGATCCGTGACGCTGGACCCTAGGGAAGGCGAGCCTAGAGCGGTCCGTGAGCGCGCACAGGGATGGATGGAGATCGAGCTGGGGGAGTTCCGCAATGAAAATGGAGACGATGGGACGCTGGTGTGTAGCCTCAGTGAGGTTGTCAGATGCAAGAGCGGTCTTGCTGTCGAAGGGATCGAGGTTAGGCCTCAAGAAATGCACTAGATCGCAGGATGGACATGTCTTTTTGCCACATGGATGAGCTGATCGCTAATCCATGTAAAGAATTCTAAAAATTACACCAAAAACTGTCCTTTGCTCTAGCTGATCGTGATTGCATACAGTTAGCGGGATTGAGCATATGACCTTCAGTTTTGTTGGAAATCTTAATTTTTAGAGCAGTTCTTTTTTTTTTCTTGGTCATTTTTTTATATGCCTTATTTTTATTTTATTTCTTTATTCTTTAAGGCTATATTTGGCAGTTGGGATAAAATTTATTATATCTTGCATTTGTTCTTTGCTTAAAACAGGATAAAGTTGGATATAAATAGATATAAATCGGATAAAGTCCTATCATGATTAGAAATTTAGATGATCAAATATAGCCTAAGGTGCTTCAAAGTTTCATGAGAATTGTTTCATGTGTGTAGTAATATCCAAAAATTTATTAATTTTAGTTGTGGTTTAAAGCTTTTTCTAAAGGAAAGAAAGTCTAATTTTTTTTTGTTAGTCATACTCTATTCTTACTTTAACTCTTACTTTTAGATTTTTGCTCCACTTTCTTACAGGGTTAATGACTAGTAGTTTTACAACTCTTCATTTTTAGTAATTTATAAGTTGATTATTAACTCTATATATTTATAAGGTAATTGTTTCTCCTACTTGTTAATTTTGTCGTATTAGCAATTTTGCTCACCTATTTAAAATTGGGCATCAAGACACAATTTCGTTAAGTAAATGATGAGTTTTGCCTGATGAAGGAATAGACTTGAGATGCATTATAAATTTGGTGATTGGTTATGAACAAATTAATTAGAAATTAATGTAGTAGAAATCTTAAAGTTGGTAACGAAAGGGTAAGCTTTTGACAAGTGAAATCAAATCTTCAAACCTATCGAATCAATTCAATTAAATCAAGCATCCAATTTGTGTAATAAAAAATGCCGACATAGTTATTTTAATTGATTTTCGGCGTTAATGTGTCACCACACCTCAAAAAGCTAAAAAAAAAAAAACTTATAAAGGAAAACAAAGAAAAATGCCGAAAACTTTGGAGAAACATAGAAGTGGCTAAAAATCATTAAAGGGGCCATCTTTTTTTTATTTATTTATTTAAAAAGAAGGTAAATTGAGAGAGAGGTTTATGGCAATTTCCGCTAGTCAAATTATACAAAGGGGACAGCGTGGCACCAAGTCGGTGAGTTTTAAAATTTAATTATATTTTCTAAAAAAAGTTGTGGTGAGGATATTTTTGGGGGTTTGCGCATGCATTTATCTCTTAATTAATCTCCCATTGACTTTGGCGTGACCCAATCAACAGCTTTATCCATTCCCTTCTGATCTTCTGCAGAAAGCCAGTGAAATCCAAGGCAAGAAACGAGAGAACGGAGAGGAAAAGGGATGAGGGACTTCTCGGATCTGGACCTCTCCTCGATGTTTGAAATCATCTCTCTCGCAGCCACAACTCCACGAGACGCTTGCCGGCTATCGACTGTCTCCACCTCCTTCAGATCGATCGCAGATTCAGATTGGGTGTGGAGCCAATTCTTGCCGCCCTACCTCCCCGACTTCCCCGACGGTGTCGTCCTCCCTCAGATATCGCGCAAGAAGTCACTCTTCCTCCACCTCTGCGACCATCCGATCCCCGTCGGCGGCAACCAGAACATGGTTAGCGCTCGATTGCAGTGTGATGGTTTGATCTTCAATGCAACTTTTTTATGGCATAGTTGAGTGGGTGTGGTGAATCTGCATAGATAGAGCAGGATTATCTAAGGTAAAGCCATTTTACTCTTCTTGGGAGGCTTTTAAGAAGATTGAATTACAAAGGGTATGAAGTCGTCATTGAAGTAATTGACCATGGGAAATGATGAGTGAGACTATGAACTTAGATCAAGCATGCTCGTTTTTTTTTTTTCTTCTTTTTTTTTTGGGGCCCGAAAGCATTCTTACAATGTAAATTTTTGTAGACATTATCGGTGCTTGAGATAAATTGACAATAGCTGGATGGTAGAAATATATGCCTTAGTTTAGTTTAGTTTTTTTTTGGTGGGTCGAATGATGTTGTCTAGTTTAGCCTCAGGGAATTTGTCAGGAATTTGTGCAAGCGTGGTCTCGTTGTTGTAAGGGATCGAACTTAGGCCTAAAGAAGTGCATTAGATCGCGGGATGGACGTGCCTTTTTGTCGCGTGGATGTGGTGATTGCTAGTCTATGTAACGAATTCTAAAAATCATCTTTTGCTCTAGTAGATGGTGGTTGTATACACTGGGGGATTGAGCATATGACCTTCAATTTTGTTGGAAATCTTATTTTTAAGAGTGGTTTGTATGCCTTATTTTTGTTCTATATATATATATATTTTTTTTTGGTCGGTTTGTTTTCCTATTTCTTTGCTCTTTCAGTTAATTGCTTCGCAGTTGCTTAAGAATCGTTTCATCCATACAGTAATATCCAAAAATTTATTAATTTTAAATGTGATTAAAGCTTTTTCTAAAGGAAAGAAAATCCAAATTTATTTTGGGAAGTAAGTTTTTCGCATGGATTAGTAATTTTCTTCATTGGAAGCGTAAGTTGGTGATCAGTAATTTTGCCACCTTTTTTGTTTAGTAATTTATAAGTTGATTAGTAACTTTATATGTTTAAAAGAATTCATTTCTCCTATTTGTTAATTTTGTCATATTAGTAATTTTGCTCACCTCTTTGAAATTGGGACTCAAGACACAATTTCGTTAGGTGGAAACGATGAGTTTTACCTGATGAAGGGACAGCCTTGAGACGCATTATGAAATCTCCTGATTGGTTTTGAACAAATTAATTAATGAAATTAATGCAGTAGAAATCCTAAAAAATATGACGAAAGCATAAACTTTCGAAACCAAATTTTTAAATTGATCTAATTAAATCAAACATCCAATTTGTATAATAGAAAATGCCGATGTAGCAATTTCAATTGATTTTCAGCGTTAAGTGTCACCGCACCTGAAAAAGCTTTAAAAAAAACTTATAAAGGAAAACAAAGAAAAATGCTGAAAACTTAGAAGAAACATAGAAATGGCTAAAAATAATTAAAAAGGCCAGTTTTTTTTTCTTTCAAAAAAGGTAAAATGAGAGAGAGAGAGGTTTATGGCAATTTCCGTTAGTTAGGGAAAATTTCAAAAAAAGACTTTTTTTTTTTTGGTCAATCAAAAAATGACTTGAGATGCAATCATTTTCTTAAATAAGAGTCCGAAGTAGACTTTGTTTTAAATATGGACCTAAAATAGCCTTAGTTGTTTCAAATAAGCACCTAAAGTGGCTTTGATTGTTTCAAATAAAGGCTTAACCTCATTGGAACATTGACTGGCTGAATTTTCTGACTAGTCAAGGGCGTTCTCATCCAATTCTTTTTTTCTCTTTTCTTCTTTTTCTTTTTCGGCGTCAGATGGCGATTACTATAAAAGGCCGATGAAGGCTCTGTGACCCTCGCTATCCTTTACCAATGGCCGGTGAGGTCGCCCAACCCTCGCCGATCATGGCCGAGGCCACCCTCAGCAAATCTGGTGAGTGCTAAACCTCGCAAATGGCCACAAGGGGCAGCCTCCCCCAAGGCGAGGATGGCCTCGACCGTCACCCAAGCGAGGCCATTCCTTGCTTGTGGCCTACGTGGGCGTCTCTCGCTGGCGAAGGCAACCCTCACCTAGTCCTCTGTGGGCATCGCTGATTGCCGGAAGAAGAACCCCCCCAAAAAAAAAAAAAAAAGGGAAAGAAAAAAGGAAAAAATGGCAAATGACAAAAATATCATTTTCTAAAACGGACAGTCACTTTAGGCCCTTGTTTGAAACAGACCACTTCAGACTCTTATTTGAAATAATATCTACTTTAGGTCCTTATTTGATAAAATAATTACATTTCATATCCTTATTTGAAATAAGGTTCACTTTGGATCATTATTTAAGAAATGATGGCACTTGAGACCCCATTTTAGAATATTCTCCAAATTATACGAAGATGACTGCATGACACCAAGTCAATAAGTTTTAAAATCCAATTGCATAAAAAAGTCTTGGCGTAGACTTTTGGGGTTGGCGCTTTCATCTATCTCTTAATTAATCTCCCATGGACTTTGGCGTAGACTTTACTCATTCCCTTTTGATCTTCTGCAGAAAGTCAGTGAAATCCGAGGCAAGAAAAGAGAGGACGGAGAGAAAAAGGGACGATGGCATTCTCGAAGCTGCCCGGCGACGTGATCTCCCGGATCATCTCTCTCACAACTCCACGAGACGCTTGCAGGGTATCGTCTGTCTCCACCTCCTTCAGATCGATCGCAGATTCAGATCAGGTGTGGCTCCAATTCTTGCCGCCCGACCACTGCGACGGTGTGGTCCTCCCTCCAATATCGCCCCAGAAGTCACTCTACCTCCACCTCTGCGACCATCCAGTCCCCGTTGGTGGCAACCGGAACATGGTTAGCGCTCGATTACAGTGTGATGGTTTGATCTTCAATGTAACTTTTTTTGGCATAGTTGAGTGAATGTGGTGAATCTGCATGACAAAGGGTATGAAGTGGTCATCGAAGTAATTGACCGTGGGAAATGATGAGTGAGGCTATAAACTTAGATCAGGCATCCTCGTTTTTTTTTTTTTTTTGGGGGTCCGAAAGATCGAGCATTCTTACAATGTAAATTTTTGTAGACATTATCGGTGCTTGAGATAAATTGACAATAGCTGAATTGTAGAAATATCCCCTAGTTTTTTATTTTTTTTTTATTTTTTTTGTGGGTCAAATGATGTTGTCTAGTTTAGAAGCAATTCCCATGAACAAATTTTGGTGAGCCCCAGAGCGAACTGAGGTTCGTACAAGATTATACTGAACATTATTAGGATTTCTTCACTGAATTTCACTGACCGAAATGCATAAACTGAGAACAGCCTGATTGTAGAATAATCCTGTAGTTTTCTTTTTTTTAATTGAATAATATTGTCTAGTATGAAAGCAAGGCCTATTGACAAATCTTGGGGACCCTCAGATTGAACCGAGGTTTGTACAAGATTATACTAAACGTTATTAGGATTTTGTCACTGAATTTCACTGACCAAAGTACAATGGACGTCTGCTAAATTTCTCTTCTGCTGCAGCCGGGACGATGCTATGGATGCATTCCGCTCTAGCCGTCTTGTGAGGCTGTGAAGTGTCCTAACTTGTTTGTGCGTACTGAAGTATAGAGGACGTCTATGAAGACAAACTTTCTTTTTCGCAATCCTCCCCCCCGGCCCCCCTCGATTAACGTCGAATTACTAGTATTAAATCTCTAATTATCTATGACATCGTGCTGTCGTGTAGATCTTCTCATTGGATAAGAAGAGTGGAAAGAAATGCTTTATGATCGGAGCAAGGCAGCTGGGAATCATATGGGGAGATGACCAGCGTTACTGGAGATGGATTGCTGAACCAAATTCCAGGTCCTATACGCTTCCCCCTTTTATCTTCTATCATTAAGTTAAATTAAACACACACTACTTTTCTCCACTCTCGCATGCCTAAAATTTCATTTTCACTTATTTCGTTTGAAATTATTGGTCTTATGAAAATTGCTTTTGTTGTTGACTGAATTCTACGTCTGATCATTTTCATGGACGATGAAATAATTAAGAAATATGTTCTCTAAATCATTCATTTTACGAACGAACACCTCTTTCCGCATGAATAATCTCCTTGACCCATCAATTTGCTTTTCCATCGCTCTTCTTTCTAACAGGTTCGATCAAGTGGCTCAGCTCATGTACGTGTGGTGGTTTCACATTTTTGGAAGAATCGAAACGGAAATGCTCTCGACCAAAACAAGGTACGCGGCTTACCTCGTCTTCCGATTCAGAAACTATAAAAGTGGATTTCATCGGCCCGCAGAGTCGCGCGTGGCGGTCGAAAGCCACGGGCACCGAGAATGGCCAACCGTGATCCTTGACCCCCGGGGAAGGGAGCCCCGGTCGATGAGGGAGCGTGGAGATGGGTGGCTGGAGATTGAGATGGGCGAGTTCTATAACGAGAACGGAGACGACGGACCTCTGGACTGCGGTCTTAAGGAGACTGATAATTACACCATAAAGCGCGGTCTCGTTGTTGAAGGGATCGAACTTAGGCCTAAAGAAACATAATAAGCAACAGGTTAGAAAATGTGTCTTTTGCCATAGGTGATAGAAAAGAGCTGAAAAAGGAATTTCTATATATTTCTATGTGTGTAATACTGATGATACAAGAGTTTATTTCTAAGCTATTTTAGACAACTATCTAAAGGAATAAAATATTATAATATCAAAATGAAATCAATTATGATCGATCAGGAAGATAAATATCTGTAACAATAGATGCAGTGACTGCCGGTGTTAGTCATCATTTATTTGTGTACTTCCAAGCCAACCTATATGAAGAATCTTAGTGAATAAGTTATTTCTAGTCTTTTACATCATTGATTTACAGTATTAGTCGGAAAAGGATCTATACTTCTGTCTCCGACTTCAGTGTTTGGTATGTTATATCGTCCATTGCTAACGCACGTACAAACCTATGTTAGTAAAGGTCGACTGGGGCAGGGTCACAGACATGCCTTCGACCTCCTCGACACTTGCCACCACTGTAGCGAGCTTGAGCATAGAATGAGCCTCCAAGCGATCTGTGAGTGCAACGACCGCTGGTTGAAGCTCGAGATGGGCCGTTCACTAATGAAAATGGAGGCGATGGAGCCCCAATGTTATCTTAGGGAGGTAGATGATCCCAAAGTAAAGAGAGGGCCGATTGTTGAAGAGATCGAAATAACGAAATGTAATAAGAACTACTATTAGTAGGGATGAACAAGACAGATCGACCGAATCAGGAATCGGTCGGACTGGCTAGTTCTGAGTGATTTCGAAAGTGTCGGTCCGGTTCTTAGTTCCATAAAATTGGAACCAATGATTTTTGGTTTGGTTCCCAGTTCCAGAGGGAACTAGACTGTCTGGACCTGATCAGACTCAATATTTTTATTTATTTCTTAAATGTAAACCTAAAGCTAATAATTAGTCTTGATCACTTAAGCCTTCGCCTCACGCACGCCTCCTCTTTCCCTCTACTCTCTCACACCTTGACCCTCTTTCACAATCACCATTTGCAAGAATCACATCCTCTCGCTTGAATTAGCAACTCGTCTGAGGCAAACCCTAATCGTCTCTCACCTCTTAGGCCGCTCTTTCTCTCTCGCCTCTCAGCTCTCGCGCCTTGCTCTTTCCCTCTCGCTTCGATGGTGCTTATGTAGCCTTGGTTAATTGGATTTTTTGTCTTCACCGCGAGCTCGAATATTCGCCTTGGGTTCGTTTATCGATGTTTTTCGTTTGCTCGATTCAGGTCAGTCCTCAGAAAGCTGGGGATCCTTCAAATGCAAGAGAAGGCTCTGTACATGGGTGTCGCTACCTCGAGCATTTGCTTCTTGTTTCTTTGATTCCAGATGAACTGATCCAACTATTCTTAAACCACCTTCGAGACACTTGACATTCTTAATTGTTCTTTCGAAAGAGATGGAAAGTCCATTCCCAACCTTACTGATTGAATCTCTCCTTTCCCTCTTTCACCGGTTCCATTAGACTGTCCGAGAATTGGACCAAACCAGTGTCCAATTCCAGGACCAAGTGGTTCGACTCCCGGTCCCAAAAACTAGGAACCGGTCCTATTGGTCCAATTCCTCATTCATGAGTGGAACCGAACTAGACCAGAAATCTATCACGCTTAAAACTTGGTCATTTATGTGTTCACTTGTCTCAACAGTGCGCCAGCTGATCTTTGACCAAAGCAATAAATGTAAAAAATGTTGAACTTCTAGATCACACAAATTCGTCTTAAAATGTTATATCTTTCGCTCAATCCCAAAAAAGAACCCTCATTTTAAGATTCTCCCTCACTCTGTCTTCGCTTCGCTATAAATGAGAGAGAGAGAGAGAGAGAGAGAGAGAGAGAGGCCAACCTTGAAATTAGGTAAAAACCTCCTCTTGAAAAAACCTAACTATAGTAAGGAGCTGCAAGCCACTAAATTGGGAAACAAACTTGGCCTCCTAGCTCTTTCCTTTCCATCCATTCAACACAATTCTTTAGCAACTCAAACAACTTTCATGACCCAGGATATTGAATTGCTGCTTCCAATCCCATGGAAAATCCCACAAATGGCTTGCATTCAGACTAATAAAGATTGAATGCACAGAGACAAGGTAAACATAGGATGGCAACCCCTTCAAGTCCCACAAAAAGAACATCCTCCCTATCGTCACCGGCCGCGGGCTGACCGCCTCAGGCAGTCAAGTTCTCGAGACGGATGTCCAGCGGCCGCATTGTCAGCCTGTCCCGAGATGACGACCTGGACATGTCCAGCGAGTTCATGGGCCAGAATGATTACATCAACTACACAGTGCTCATGCCGCCCACGCCGGACAATCAGCCCATGGCGGAGTCGCCAGGGCCGAGCACATCCTCCGACTCTAAACGAGACGCTTTGAGGGGGTACAAGTCAACCCGGTTCAACTCCGATTCGCAGCGGCAGGGAGATGGGGGTGGCAGCGGCGGTGGGAGCGGCAGGGCAAAAATGGACCGCGGGTTGTCCCTGATGAAGTCAAACAACAAGTCGATGCTCCTGAGGAGCCAGACTGGGGACTTCGACCACACGCGGTGGCTGTTTGAGAGCAAAGGGAGGTATGGAATTGGGAATGCATTTTGGCAAGATGACCAGGAGGATGCTTATGATGGTGGGATGAGCATGGAGGACTTCATGGACAAACCATGGAAGCCTCTCACTAGGAAGGTCAAGGTTCCACCTGGTGTTCTTAGCCCTTACAGGTTCATATGCTTATCGAAACTCTCATGAACTCAAATTCACGAAACATCATAGGTAGCTCCAGAAATGTCCCTTCCTTAGTCCCAAAGAGGTCTCAATAGGAGGAGCATACTACATATCAAATGCAGCTCATAAAGCTAGTTCATTTTAAACATGAACCAGCCAAACAAGCACATTGAAATGAGCAGATTATTGCAGCAAAGTTATAAACTGATTCTTTCGAATCTAATCACGAAAAATTTCCTGGCAAGCAATGAAAATTTTGTGCTATTTTTGTGTGTTGGTAACAGGCTGCTGATAGTGTTGCGGATGGTGGCATTAATTCTGTTTCTTTACTGGAGAGTTGCGAACCCGAATCAAGACGCGATGTGGCTATGGGGCATGTCCATTGTGTGCGAGCTTTGGTTCGCCTTCTCATGGCTGCTGGACGTATTGCCAAAGTTCAATCCCATCAACCGAGCGACCGATCTCGCGGCCCTCACCGATAAGTTCGAGAGGCCTTCCCCATCCAATCCCCATGGCCGGTCTGACTTGCCTGGGGTGGACGTGACGGTGTCGACAGCTGACCCAGAAAAAGAGCCACCTCTTGTCACCGCCAACACAATCCTCTCCATTCTTGCAGTTGATTACCCTGTTGAGAAGCTTTCGTGCTACATTTCGGATGACGGTGGGGGCGATTCTCACCTTCGAGGCAATGGCTGAAGCCATCAACTTCGCTCAGGTACTTCTCTACTAGAATAAACCATCTGGACAGTGGTCAAATCCATTCGATGAAGTAAGACAGATTATGTTACAGAACATTTTGTCCTCCACTTTTTCCCATTGCAACAGGTATGGGTGCCCTTTTGCAGAAAGCACAACATCGAGCCTAGAAATCCGGAGAGTTACTTCAGTCTGAAATCTGACCCCACAAAGAACAAGAAGCGGCTTGATTTCGTGAAGGACCGACGTTGGATCAAGAGGGAGTATGATGAATTTAAGGTCAGGATCAATGGCCTTCCCGAGGTGATACGAAGACGCTGCGATTCGTACAATGCGAGAGAAGAAATGAAAGAGAAGCAGCTCGCTCGGGAAAAGAATGGAGGAGTCCTGCCGCAGGAACCGATCAAGGTCACAAAGGCTACATGGATGGCTGATGGGACTCATTGGCCAGGGACATGGTTCAATTCGAGTGCCGATCACGCTAAAGGAGACCGTGCCGGGATATTGCAGGTAACGATATAATTATCAAATCATTGAGCGTTTTGATTCGGTACTAAACGCAATTCCCATTTCTCTCATTCTCCACAATGCAGATAATGAGTAAGGTCCCGGAGAATGACCCTGTGATGGGCCATCCGGATGAGAAGAAATTGGATTTCTCGGGTATCGACATTCGATTGCCGATTTTTGCATACGTGTCAGAAGGAGAAAAGACCCGGGTAAGACCACAACAAGAAGGCTGGAGCGATGAATGCCTTGGTGAGCCTTTTGACAAGACTCCGCCAAGGTGGAATCTGGCTACCAGTGAGCCAGATCTAGGGCCGAAAACCTTGCCTAGGTCATGCAAACCTAGATGATCACAAAAGTGTCATTAGACAAAGTGTCATCTTTTGCAAATATCATTTAAATCAAAGTTGTTTTCTAATGTACTTTTAAATTACAATTTATCAAACACTATTGACTTTCGGAAAACTTCTTCAATCTAAAGACCTTTGCATTTTTCCTAAAGATTTCCTCCAACACCAAACCAAGCACATCTTAAGTCAATTCACATTTTGTGACATTCGGATATTCGCTCAACGAATTATGAGCCTTATACGCTTAACAGTCAACACCGCCAAGCTAGACATCGGAGCACGGCACCGTGCTTTGCCGTGCCTCACCGCACTACTGTAAAGACAGCCAATTCAGCTCATCCCCGTCATCACCACAACACTTCAGCCAAGCTAACTCATCGCGCCAAGCCAACCACCGCCACCTCACCAGCTCATCATTCCCGCCACGCCACTGCGACGCCATCGTTCCCTGCCACGCGCGCGACAAAGCGCCAGCTCACTCTCGACCACATAGTCTCTCCAGCACAGAACATACATCTCCAATTGGCGTAAGGGGCGGAGGACAGGTCAACAGCGATCACATTGCACCGCTCCAACGACCATCACAAGCGGCAAAAGGGAGGAGACCAAATCATAAAAAAAAAAAAAAAAAATCAGCCTCTCCCTCCATGTGGCGCATCCCTTTGTAGACCACATACCCATTTCAAGCGGCGGAGAAGGAGAACGAGAAGCATAAAAGCCCAGCCACCTCCTTTTCATCCTCATCTTCTTCTTCATTCGGCTATACTCCTTCACCGCAACTCTCCATCACCTTCTTTTCTCGCGCTACACAACTGCAGCCCCACGCCCGCTCGACTTCCATGGTGACGCGCTCCTCATTCAGCCAAACCTCACGCCGCCCTGCCATCCTCATGCCGCCCCATCGACTCGTTAGGGATCCCGACCGCAACCAAGCTCCTGAGACCTTGCGAAAACTGCGTCGACACTTACTTCAGACTCGAGGCAAGTGAACTACTTCCCATTCATGCTACATAGGTTAATTTCTGTACGTCGAGGCCAATTTCCTTGAGTTTTAATCACCCTGGTTAATTTCAGTCTTAATTGTGTTGGTCGACGATATCGAAAAATGTGCATTGCAAATGTTGTTGAGATTCTAGTTCAATGAGTCTATGGATAAGTTGTTGGATTGCTGGATGTTGAAGTGTGAGCTAGTTTGGACTTAATTGACACGAGTTGTGGACGAATCCAAGGTTACAACTATTTTTGGGTCGATTCACTGGAAGCAGGATTTTACCAATTTTGTGTAGGTTTTTGTGGTACAAATCAGGGGGGGCGAGACTTTCTTCACAAAAGTTGTGTGTTATATCTTGTTTTATGACATAATTTAATTTTAGATTTTTCGGACTTCATATGTGCAAAATATATTTCAAAAACTATGTAGGTCTGAATTTGTTTTCACAAACCATTACCGAACATTTGCTCGATTTCCATTTTTTACAGAAATTTTGATAAATAATTTGGAACTAGCATCCTTCATGAAAGTTTTAGATCACATCTTGAACTATGATATGTAATTTTTCCAGGATTTTTGGAACTCATTTAGGCTTTTGAAAGGCCCAATTTTTATTTTTATTTTATCTATTTTATCTTAAAAATTTGCCCTACTTTGACCAGAAATACATATAATTATTGGGACCCGTACAAGCTAAATCGGGTTTTGAGTTCCTCATGAAAAACATTCCTCGGAGTCTTATTCACATCTTGTTAAAGTCTCAAAATTTTAGGAACTGATTTGCTTGGCAAATGCCTTTGATATTTACAAACAAGCGAGCTGCCCCTTTTTGTCAATTTTAGGCGAACTCTTGTTTTGTAATTTGTCTTTTTTAACTGGTATTGCTGACTAAATGTTTGTGTCATTTCTCTAGTTTACCAAAGATATTGATCGTGGACACTAAACTGCTCTTGTATATTTTACTTAGTGGATGGCATGTTTAAATTGAATTATTGAATTATTGCATCATGGGATGATTGTTTGATTTTGGAATGCCGTCGGTCTTTGGGACAACGATGTCTCGGGTGGTAGTAAGAATGCCTGGAGAAGTAACTAAGTTCCTCCGAATGCTTGGGGACAGTAACACGGTTCTCTCAAATGTTCTCGCATGCGAGATGCCCAAGGTAATAGGATTCCTCATAATATGATGGCAACTGGCAAGTAATTCACAATAAATATGACCATTGGCATTTTCAGACTTCTTTTGAACTTTGCTGGTCTACTAGTTTCAAAGAAAATGTTTTTCACCTGCTATTCTGATTTTGAAAGAGGTTCACAAGCAAGTTGATTTTAAAGCGATCTTATACATTTTTATATCTAAATTGCTTGCATGCACCATTATTGACATATGTAATGTAGATTTGTTGGTAGTTACTTGCTAAGTTTTATGTTTACTCGTGGATGAACATTATTTTTTAGATCAATAGATATGTCGTGGTCACTTGCCTTCCCCATAACTAGATATGGTGCCCCAATGGACTTTGCCTGGCACCAGGACAAGTTTGTCGATCCTCACTTCCCGAACGCCGTCTTTATTAAGGTCGTCTCTAGGCTGATGGTCGATGTCGAAGCACCTACAAGACTAGTGCTCCTAGGCTTTGTAGCGTTATACGCTTGGGTAGACGAGCGTGTAGTGGGTCCCCTTCCACTGTATGATGACAATGGGCTTGGGGATAGTGACAGCTCTGTGGAGTGAGTAGGGCCACTATAGGAGGATGGGGGTAGCATTTTTAGAGGACCAAGAGTGAAGTTTGGACTTGTTGTGCAGGGGAGATAGGTGACCTTGTAGACACATGGTCTCTTGATTGAAGTTGTATAGCTGACAAAATTTTTGATACATTTTGGAGCAGTAGCATTTTTTATTATCCCCTGATGTACACGACCTAGGTTGACTAAAGTACATAAATAAGAAAAGAAATGAAAATGCCCGGTTTATGATTTCGCGTGTCTCTTTGAATTTTGTATGTCCTGGGTTGTTGTTGGTCCAAATACGCTTATGCATGCTTAAAAGTGAAAAAGATTTTAGTAACCTCGTTAGATGTAACGTGTTGGGGGCGTCGCATATTTTTTTCCCTTTATTAATTAAATGAATGTATTGAA
The DNA here is from genome assembly GCA_014182575.1 of Eucalyptus decipiens. Classification (NCBI taxonomy): domain Eukaryota; kingdom Viridiplantae; phylum Streptophyta; class Magnoliopsida; order Myrtales; family Myrtaceae; genus Eucalyptus; species Eucalyptus decipiens. The sequence continues at coordinate 4,415,845 of CM024616.1, read as the reverse complement.
TGATTTCACAGACAACTAGTTACTACACTTTTCTTTTCTTTTCTTTTTTCCAATTTAGCCCTTGAACTTTCAAACATCCACCCAGTACAAAGTTCCTCCATTGAAAACTCTAAAACCATAAGTTGGTGGAGTAATTGCCACTTTACTTTCCGAAAGGAAATTTCTAGAGTGCATGAAATGGTCCTCAACCTTTTTGGCAAAGTATATTAATAGGAAGAGATATTATAGAACCGGAAATTAAATGGGAAGTTGGGGGTTGAAGAACAATCCAAGTAAAGGAGGACAAGTGGTTAATCTCCGGAAAAATTGGAGGACCAGCAAACCAAATGACCCCCACTTGGTCGAGGATCTAATTGACAAAAAACTCAGGTAAATGGAATACCTAGAAACTAAACATAATTTTTTAGGAAAGAATTGTCTACAAAATCACATCAACCCACTTGAGTTTGAACCTTGGACATGGTAAACTAGTGTGGAGAGCGTTTAAACTAGTGTGGAGAGCGAACAACGCAGGGATCTATCAAGTTAAGAGTAGTTACAATATAATACATAAGTACCAAAACAGAGGAACAATCGTCAAAATCCTACCAAGCCCCTAAAACGCTATGGAACAATATGTGGAAACTATAGATCTTCCCAAAAGCTCAATTCCTACTGTGGAGTATTTGCAACAATGCACTCTTAACTAAGGAATATCTGTATAGAAAGAAGATGATACCCGACCCAACTTGCTCACTGTGTGGCTAAGCTTAGGGGATAGTGGTACACCACTTCACATTATGCGACTGGACAACAAACACCTGGTTAGATCCCAAAATGGAAGTACATGCCTCCCCCACAACAATCACTAGAATCGACAAATGGGTTTTCAATTTCCTCACCTTGAACACAAACCCAAGATCAAAAGCATTGTCCGCAGGGATACTATGGCAGATTTGGAAGGCAAGCAACAATTTGGTGTTTCAAGGAAAAGGCCATACCCAAGATCTATCATCAAAGAAGCCACTTCCATCAGCCATCTTTATGCGAAATGGCACCCCAAAGAGACTAAAGGTGAGACGCAACCAATGCCAAAGTAGACGCACTGGAGTCTACCGTTGTTGAACTCCCTCAAGCTGAACGTCAATAGTTCCTAGTGTCGTATGACAATGGAGGGATCGGTCGCTGGAATATGCAGAGATAAATGAAACCGTTGTCAGCGGTTTTGCCAAGTAGATCCGAGCTTCTATAGTGTTGGTTGCAAAAACCCTAGCCGTCCGAGAAGTCTTATTGTGGCTGAAGGAAAGATCGTGGAGAAAGGCAAGTACAACCGCATGAACTAAACTTAACTCTTTTGAACAGTCTCTACACGTGGATATTATCTTAGATAATCTCAAGCAGTGGAATGTGTGACGGGTTGGCTGGAAATTCCTTGGGCTGCCTGGTCCATAATTGAAGAGTCTAGATTATTAATGGGTTGCTTTGAAACATGAGCTGAGAAATGCAAATCAGCCGTAGACTGGATTGTCAAGACCACCGGATAGATTCTCTATCACTGAACTTGAAAAAGAGTCCCCCATCTCCACTATGTTTAATTTTATGTCTTGATATTGGAACTTTATTTTATCCCCCTCATTGTTAGCAATGAAAAGTTTATCTTTTGGCCGAAGAAAGAGTAATTGCCTTTTAGTGACGTTGACGCAGACTTGGTCAACGGCTATACTTATTCCCTCGATCTAGTCAAGGAAGGCAGAGCTCAAGGCGAGCAAAGAGAAAACAGAGAGGAAAAGCAGACGGCATTCCCAGGGTTGTCTGAAAAGCAGATGGCGTTCCCAGAGTTGTCTGAAGATGAAATCGCTCAAATCATCTCTCTCACCACTCCACAAGATGCTTGTAACATGTCGGCCGTCTCCAAACACTTCAAATCAATCGCAGATTCAGATTCGGTGTGGACCAAGTTCTTGCCTTCCGACTGCGAGAACCTGATCCCGCAGATCTCGCCCAAGAAGTCTCTCTATCGCCATCTCTGCGATCATCCGGTCCCGATCAATGGTCGGAACGTGGTAAGCTCAATTTCCAGAAATCGATGGCTTATGTCCACCTAGCGTTTGGTTGCTATAGTCATGGTTAGGGTTCGATTCTGAATGGTTTCGCATAGAGAAGTTTGGAGAAATTTCTACCGCGTATAATCCGAGTGGGTCGTTCTATTCTTCTTTGGTTTCCCAGAGAATTTGGGTATAGTCTGACGGGTGCCATGTGATTTGATCAGCTATTAAAATGAAGGCCTGGAAGTGGTTATATCTCGGGTGAATTGAGTTTATACTAGTTCTGTTGGGAATAACGGATCCCCGAAAACGTGGATTCGACACTGAATCGAACCCCTAAATCGAATGCGGAAGCGAAGCCCGGGAAAACACGTATCACCGATCCTAAAGCATACCACGGATTCGAGCGTACCTTGTTAACCACATATTAGACACCAACGCTGAAGAAGAGGAAGAGAATCTAGCCCTGTTTGATCCGATGACGCCTTGAAGGGAAGACCGTGTCGCCGTTTGCTTACTGTTTCTTTTTGGAGAGAGAGAGAGCGCGCGGGAGAGGGGAGGACGTATGTACGTTAATTCCAACCGGTGCCATCTCTCTCTCTCTCCTCCCTTTCATACCTTCCCCATCCACGGGCTCTATTCCCGTGGGCCGGGCTTTTTGGGTCCAACATGGGCGGACGGGCCTTAAGCCCATCACCAATTAAAACCATCAAGTTCAAACACCATTGACGATGTCATAGATTTTAGCAGACATTTTGAGAAATCTTATTCTAAGAAGAAGACAGATGAGGCCTGCATCGAACCAGGATCCATATTAGAAAATTCTCAAAATATAAGATCTGGGTTCCCCACTGTATTTCACTGACTCAAGTATAGAGGGCGTTCGCGTAACTTCTGTTCGATGGAATTATTTGCGTGTAGTATAACTCGATGCCGATTGTCAACATATAGCATTACACTCGTTTTTCATTCTATCGATAGGAAAGTCAATTTGCATCTTCATTTGCAACTTGCAACTGAGTAATCTGCAAATTCGTATATGTTGTTGAGTAGAGTCTTTCGTTGGACAAGAAGAGTGGAAAGAAGTGTTTTATGTTGGGAGCAAGAGACCTGACAATCGCATGGGGAGATAACCAGAACTATTGGGAATGGATCGCCACACCAGAATCCAGGTTTTTGAAAAGTTGATTCCAAAGATGTTTCAGGACACTCTTTGGTAATGATCCTAACGGTGAATCCTCGTACAGGTTTAACGAAGTGGCTCAGCTCCGGATCGTGTGTTGGTTTCACATCATAGGAAGGATCGAGACCTCTATGCTCTCGTCCGGAACGAATTATGCAGCTTATCTTGTATACTGGTTCAACGGCCACCAGCAGGGATTTGGTCGGCCAGTAAAGTCGCACGTCTGTATCGGCAGCGAGGAGCTCGATGAAGGGCGATCCGTGACGCTGGACCCTAAGGAAGGCGAGCGTAGAGCGATCCGTGAGCGCGCGCACGGATGGATGGAGATCGAGATGGGGGAGATCCACAATGAAAATGGAGAGGATGGGACGCTGGTGTGTAGCCTCAGGGAGGTTGTCAGAAGCAAGCGCGGTCTTGTTGTTGAAGGGATCGAACTTAGGCCTAAAGAAATGCACTAGATCGCAGGATGGACATGTCTTCTTGTCACATGGATGAGGTGATTGCTAATCCATGTAAAGAATTCTAAAAATTACACCAAAAACTGTCCTTTGCTCTAGCAGATCGTGATTGCATACAGTTAGCGGGATTGAGCATATGACCTTTAGTTTTTGTTGGAAATCTTAATTTTTAGACCAGTTTGGTTTTTTGGTCATTTTTTTTTGTATGCCTTATTTTTATTCTATTTCTTTATTCTTTGGATAAAATTTATCATATTCTGTATTTATTGTCTATTCAAGATAGAATAAAATCGGATATAAAAGAGATATAAATCAGATAAAGTCCTATCATGGTTAGAAATCCAGACAATCAACTATAGCTTAAGGTTCTTCAAAGTTTTGTGAGAATTGTTTCATGCATGTAGTAATATCCAAAAATTTATTAATTTTAATTATGGTTTAAAGCTTTTTCTAAATGAAAGAAAGTCTTCTCTTTTTTTTTATCAGTCATAATCTATTCTTACTCTAACTCTCACGTTTAAACTTTTCCCTCCAACTTCTTTACGGGATTAATGACTACTAATTTTGCAACTCTTCCTTTTTAGTAATTTATAAGTTGATTATTAATCTATATATTTAAAAGACTTCATTTCTCCTACTTGTTAATTTTGTCGTATTAGTAATTTTGCTCACCTCTTTAAAATTGGGCATCAAGACACAATTTCGTTAAGTAAATGATGAGTTTTGCCGGATGAAGGAATAGACTTGAGATGCATTATAAAATCTCGTGATTGGTTATGAACAAATTAATTAGAAATTAATGCAGTAGGAATCCTAAAGTTGGTAATGGAAGCGTAAGTTTTCAAAAAGTGAAATCAAACCTTCAAACTTATCGAATCAATTTAATTAAATTAAGCATCCAATTTGTGAAGAGAGGGAGAGCAGACAGAGAAGAGCGGGATCGTGATGCGAGCGGGCGGAGATCAACAAGCCGGAGGGTGTGAGGCGGTCGGGCACCAACGTTCCGGCGTACAAGACAAGCCGGTGTCGGATCCGGAGCGGAGGGGGCGCGGTGGTTCGCCGCGAAGAGAGGGAGGGCGAGACGAGAGAAGAGCGGGGACGGACGAGTCGGGGGCCGATCCGGAGCCGGAGGGGTGGCGCGGTGGTTCGCCGGTCGGAAAAGCGAGGGAGGGCGAGAGAGAGGGAGGTTGCACGCCGGTCGGTTGCTCGCGGTCGTCTCGCCGGTATCCTCCTCGTTCGTCGGTTGCTCGTAGTGGTTCGCCACGGAAAGAGGGAAGGCAGAGAGGAAGGTCGCACGCCGGTCGGTCGCTCTTGGTCGTCTCGCCGGTATCCTCCTGGTTTGTCGGTTGCTCGCGGTGGTTCGCCGATCGGAAAAAGCGAGGGCAGATCGAGAGAGAGAGAGTTCGTCGGGAGTTCGTTCGGGGAGAGAGAGCGAGTGAAGAGAGAGACGCAAAGAAAGAACTGAAAACCCTAGCTACAGTACAGAGACATTTTCAAAATAGCGCCTGAAATCGTGGGTCCCACGAGACACGTGTCGCGCTGCGACCGCCTTCTTGTTTAACACGCTTGAGTCTTGTTTAACACGCTTGAGCATGAGACGTACCCAATATTTTCTCACTTAAAATAGCCTTAATTATTTTGAAATAAGCGCGTATAGTGACTTTGATTGTTTTAAATAAAGGCTGAAACCTCACCGGCCATCGGGGGGCCATCCAACTTTACTCATTCCCTTTCGATCTTCTGCAGAAAGTCAGTGAAGTCCCACGCCAAGAAACGAGAGGACGGAAGGAAAAAGGGACGATGGCATTCTCGAAGCTGCCCGGCGACGTGATCTCCCGGATCATCTCTCTTACAACTCCACGAGACGCTTGCAGGGTATCGTCTGTCTCCACCTCCTTCAGATCGATCGCAGATTCAGATCAGGTGTGGCTCCAATTCTTGCCGCCCGACCTCCCCGACGGTCTCGTCCTCCCTCAGATATCGCCCAAGAAGTCACTCTACCTCCACCTCTGCGACCATCCGATCCCCGTCGGCGTCAACCGGAACATGGTTAGCGCTCGATTACAGTGTGATGCTTTGATCTTCAATGCAACTTTTTTTTGGCATAGTTGAGTGGGTGTGGTGAATCTGCGTAGACGGAGCAGGATTATCTAAGGTAAAGCCATTTTACTCTTCTTGGGAGGCTTTTAAGAAGATTGAATTACAAAGGGTATGAAGTCGTCATTGAAGTAATTGACCATGGGAAATGATGAGTGAGGCTATGAACTTAGATCAGGCATCCTCATTTTTTTTTTTCTTTTTTTTTGCGTCTGAAAGATCGAGCATTCTTACAATGTAAATTTTTGTAGACATTATCGGTGCTTGACCTAAATTGACAATAGCTGGATTGTAGAAATATCCCTTAGTTTAGTTTAGCTTTTTTCTAGTTTTTTTTTTCGTGGGTCGAATGATTTTGTCTAGTTTAGAAGCAATAGCGTAGTGAGGTTCGTACAAGATTATACTGAACATTATTAGGATTTCTTCACTGAATTTCGCTGACCGAAATGCATAAACTGAGAACAGCCTGATTGTAGAATAATCCTGTAGTTTTCTTTTTCTTGATTGAATAATATTGTCTAGTATGAAAGCAAGACCTATTGACGAATCTTGGGGACCCTCGGATTGAACCGAGGTTTGTACAGGATTATACTGAACATTATTAGGATTTTGTCACTGAATTTCACTGACCAAAGTACAATGGACGTCTGCTAAATTTCTTTTCTGCTGCAGCCATGACGATGCTATGGATGCATTCCGCTCTAGCCGTCTTGTGAGGCTGTGAAGTGTCCTAACTTGTTTGTGCGCACTGAATTGAGTTTATACTAGTTCAAACATCATTGACGATGTCATAGGTTTTAGCAGACATTTTGAGAAATCTTATTCTAAGAAGAAGACAGATGAGGCCTGCATCGAACCAGGGTCCATACGAGAAAATTCTCGAAATATAAGATTGGGGTTCTCCACTGAATTTCACTGACTCAAGTATAGAGGGCGTTCGCGTAACTTCTGTTCGATGGAATTGTTTGCGTGTAGCATAACTTGATGCCGATTGTCGACATATAGCATTACCCTCGTTTTTCATTCACTCGATAGGAAAGTCAATTTGCATCTTCATTTGCGACTTGTGAGTGAGTAGTAATCTGCAAATTCGTATATGTTGTCGAGTAGAGTCTTTCGTTGGACAAGAAGAGTGGAAAGAAGTGTTTTATGTTGGGAGCAAGAGACCTGACAATCGCATGGGGAGATAACCAGAACTATTGGGAATGGATCGCCACACCAGAATCCAGGTTTTTGAAAAGTTGATTCCGAAAGATGTTTCAGGACACTCTTTGGTAATAATCCTAACGGTGAATCCTCGTACAGGTTTAACGAAGTGGCTCAGCTCCGGATCGTGTGTTGGTTTCACATCATAGGAAGGATCGAGACCTCTATGCTCTCGTCCGGAACGAATTATGCAGCTTATCTTGTATACCGGTTCAACGGCCACCAGCAGGGATTTGGTCGGCCAGTAAAGTCGCACGTCTGTATCGGCAGCGAGGAGCTCGATGAAGGGCGATCCGTGACGCTGGACCCTAAGGAAGGCGAGCGTAGAGCGATCCGTGAGTGCGCACATGGATGGATGGAGATCGAGATGGGGGAGATCCACAATGAAAATGGAGACGACGGAACTCTAGTGTGCAGTCTTAAGGAGGTCGATGATTACACCGCAAAGTGCGGTCTCGTTGTTGGAGGGATCGGACTTAGGCCTAAAGAAACATAATAAGCAATAGGTTACAAAATGTGTCTTTTGTCATAGGAATGCAGTGACTGCCAGTGTGAGTCATCGTTTATTTGTGTACTTCCAAGCCAATCTATGTGAAGAATCTTAGAGAATCACCCTAAGTTCTTCTTGGCGTTTTACATCATTGATTTACGGTTAATTAATCAGAAAAGGATCAATACTTTTGTCTCCGACTTCAGTGTTTGGTATGTTATATCGCCCATTGCTAACGCACGTACAAACCTATGTTAGTAAAGGTCGACCGGGGCAGGGTCACAGACATGCCTTCGACCTCCTCGACACCTGCCACCACTGTAGCGAGCTTGAGCATAGAATGAGCCTCCAAGCGATCTGTGAGTGCAACGACTGATGGTTGAAGCTCGAGATTGGCCGTTCACTAATGAAAATGGAGGCGATGGAGCCCCAATGTAATCTTAGGGAGGTAGATGATCCCAACGTAAAGAGGCCCATTGTTGAAGAGATCGAAATAACGAAATGTAATAAGAACTTAGTAGGGGTGAACAAGACAAACCGACCGAATCATGAATCGGTCAGACTAGCTAGTTCTGAGTGATTTCGAAAGTGTCGGTCCGGTTCTTGGTTCCATAAAATTGGAACCAATGATTTTTGGTTTGGTTCCCCGTACCGGAGGGAACTAGACTGCCTGGATCTGACTAGACTGAATATTTTTATTTATTTCTTAAATGTAAACCTAAAGCTAATAATTAGTCTTGATCACTTAAGCCTTCGCCTCACGCACGCCTCCTCTTTCCCTCTACTCTCTCACACCTTGACCCTCTTTCACAATCACCATTTGCAAGAATCACATCCTCTCGCTTGAATTAGCAACTCGTCTGAGGCAAACCCTAATCGTCTCTCACCTCTTAGGCCTCGCTCGACGCTCTCTCTCTCTCTCGCCTCTCAGCTCTCACGCCTTGCTCTTTCCCTCTCGCTTCGATGGTGCTTATGTAGAGCCTTGGTTAATTGGATTTTTTGTCTTCACCGCGAGCTCGAATGTTCGCCTTGGGTTCGTTTATCGATGTTTTTCGTTTGCTCGATTCAGGTCAGTCCTCAGAAAGCTTGGGATCTTTCAAATGCAAGGGAAGGCTCTGTACATGGGTGTCGCTACCTCGAGCATTTGCTTCCTGTTTCTTTGATTCCAGATGAACTGATCCAACTATTCTTAAACCACCTTCGAGACACTTGACATTCTTAATTGTTCTTTCGAAAGAGATGGAAAGTCCATTCCCAACCTTACTGATTGAATCTCTCCTTTCCCTCTTTCACCGGTTCCATTAGACCGTCCGAGAATTGGACCAAACCAGTGTCCAATTCCAGGACCAAGTGGTTCGACTCCCGGTCCCAAAAATTAGGAACCGGTCCTATTGGTCCAATTCCTCATTCATGAGTGGAACCGAACTAGACCAGAAATCTATCACACCTAAAACTTGGTCATTTATGTGTTCACTTGTCTCAACAGTGCGCCAGCTGATCTTTGACCCAAGCAACAAATGTAAAAAATATTGAACTTCTAGATCACACAAAGTCGTCTTAAAATGTTATATCTTTCGCTCAATCCCAAAGAGAACCCTCATTTTAAGATTCTCCTCGCTCTGTCTTCGCTTCGCTATAAATGAGAGAGAGAGAGAGAGAGAGAGAGAGAGAGAGGCCAACCTTGAAATTAGGTAAAAACCTCCTCTTGAAAAAACCTAACTATAGTAAGGAGCTGCAAGCCACTAAATTGGGAAACAAACTTGGCCTCCTAGCTCTTTCCTTTCCATCCATTCAACACAATTCTTTAGCAACTCAAACAACTTTCATGACCCAGGATATTGAATTGCTGCTTCCAATCCCATGGAAAATCCCACAAATGGCTTGCATTCAGACTAATAAAGATTGAATGCACAGAGACAAGGTAAACATAGGATGGCAACCCCTTCAAGTCCCACAAAAAGAACATCCTCCCTATCGTCACCAGCCGCAGGCCGACCGCCTCAGGCAGTCAAGTTCTCGAGACGGACGTCCAGCGGCCGCATTGTCAGCCTGTCCCGAGATGATGACCTGGACATGTCCGGCGAGTTCATGGGCCAGAATGATTACATCAACTACACAGTGCTGATGCCGCCCACGCCAGACAATCAGCCCATGGCGGAGTTGCCAGGGCCGAGCACATCCTCCGACTCTAAACGAGACGCTTCGAGGGGGTACAAGTCAACCCGGTTCAACTCCGATTCGCAGCGGCAGGGAGATGGGGGTGGCAGCGGCGGTGGGAGCGGCAGGGCAAAAATGGACCGCGGGTTGTCCCTGATGAAGTCAAACAACAAGTCGATGCTCCTGAGGAGCCAGACTGGGGACTTCGACCACACGCGGTGGCTGTTTGAGAGCAAAGGGAAGTATGGAATTGGGAATGCATTTTGGCAAGATGACCAGGAGGATGCTTATGATGGTGGGATGAGCATGGAGGACTTCATGGACAAACCATGGAAGCCTCTCACTAGGAAGGTCAAGGTTCCACCTGGTGTTCTTAGCCCTTACAGGTTCATATGCTTATCGAAACTCTCGTGAACTCAAATTCATGAAACATCATAGGTAGCTCCAGAAATGTCCCTTCCTTAGTCCCAAAGAGGTCTCAATAGGAGCATACTACATATCAAATGCAGCTCATAAAGCTAGTTCATTTTAAACATGAACCAGCCAAACAAGCACATTGAAATGAGCAGATTATTGCAGCAAAGTTATAAACTGATTCTTTCGAATCTAATCACGAAAAATTTCCTGGCAAGCAATGAAAATTTTGTGCTATTTTTGTGTGTTGGTAACAGGCTGCTGATAGTGTTGCGGATGGTGGCATTAATTCTGTTTCTTTACTGGAGAGTTGCGAACCCGAATCAAGACGCGATGTGGCTATGGGGCATGTCCATTGTGTGCGAGCTTTGGTTTGCCTTCTCGTGGCTGCTGGACGTATTACCAAAGTTCAATCCCATCAACCGAGCGACCGATCTTGCGGCCCTCACCGATAAGTTTGAGAGGCCTTCCCCATCCAATCCCCACGGCCGGTCTGACTTGCCTGGGGTGGACGTGATGGTGTCGACAGCTGACCCAGAAAAAGAGCCACCTCTTGTCACCGCCAACACAATCCTCTCCATTCTTGCAGTTGATTACCCCGTTGAGAAGCTTTCGTGCTACATTTCGGATGATGGCGGGGCGATTCTCACCTTCGAGGCAATGGCTGAAGCCATCAACTTCGCTCAGGTACTTCTCTACTTGAATAAACCATCTGGACAGTGGTCAAATCCGTTCGATGAAGTAAGACAGATTATGTTACAGAACATTTTGTCCTCCACTTTTTCCCATTGCAACAGGTATGGGTGCCCTTTTGCAGAAAGCACAACATCGAGCCTAGAAATCCGGAGAGTTACTTCAGTCTGAAATCCGACCCCACAAAGAACAAGAAGCGGCTTGATTTCGTGAAAGACCGACGTTGGATCAAGAGGGAGTATGATGAATTTAAGGTCAGGATCAATGGCCTTCCCGAGGTGATACGAAGACGCTGCGATTCGTACAATACGAGAGAAGAAATGAAAGAGAAGCAGCTCGCTCGGGAAAAGAATGGAGGAGTCCTGCCGCAGGAACCGATCAAGGTCACAAAGGCTACATGGATGGCTGATGGGACTCATTGGCCAGGGACATGGTTCAATTCGAGTGCCGATCACGCTAAAGGAGACCATGCCGGGATATTGCAGGTAACGATATAATTATCGAATCACTGAGCGTTTCGATTCGGTACTAAACGCAATTCCCATTTCTCTCATTCTCCACAATGCAGATAATGAGTAAGGTCCCAGAGAATGACCCAGTGATGGGCCATCCAGATGAGAAGAAATTGGATTTCTCGGGTATCGACATTCGATTGCCGATGTTTGCATATGTGTCGAGGGAGAAAAGACCCGGGTATGACCACAACAAGAAGGCCGGAGCGATGAATGCCTTGGTTAGAGCATCGGCAATTATATCCAACGGACCGTTCATACTCAACTTGGATTGCGACCACTACATATTCAACTCGAAAGCTATCAAAGAGGGCATGTGTTTCATGATGGACCGCGGCGGAGATCGGATTTGCTACATTCAGTTTCCACAGAGATTTGAAGGGATCGATCCATCAGATCGATACGCCAATCACAACACTGTCTTCTTTGATGGTAATTTCTGTCTTCTGGGGTTAACAGAATCACTTAATCCGGCGACATTCTAAGATATAATCCGGCGACATTCTAAGATATAAGCATTGCTGCAGACCAACATGTGAAGTTTCATCTTTCTATTTTGGCCGTGACAGGTAATATGCGAGCGCTCGATGGTCTCCAAGGGCCGGTGTACGTGGGAACCGGTTGTATGTTCCGGCGATTTGCACTTTACGGGTTTCTACCGCCAAGGGCAAACGAGTACGACGGTCTCTTTGGACAAATCAAGACTCCGGCTCAGAATGTTCAGATGCAAGGCGAGGATGAGGACTCGGAAATGCAACCGCTGACATCGCACCCCGACCTATGTTTACCAAAGAGATTTGGAAATTCGACCGTTCTCACCGAATCGATCCCCATTGCGGAGTTTCAGGGGCGACCACTCTCCGATCACATTTCAATAAAGAACGGCAGGCCTCCCGGAGCCCTTCTTCTTCCTCGCCCGCCACTGGACGCGCCTACAGTAGCTGAGGCAGTGGCCGTCATCTCCTGCTGGTAATTGCTTTCAATATCAACTCAAGTCATTCCAGTTAACTTTTTAAGGAACAGTTTCTGTCATCTACATTTTGTAGTAACCTACCCTTTTTGCTTCGAAAGGTATGAAGACAAGACTGAATGGGGCGATAGGATAGGATGGATTTACGGATCGGTGACGGAAGATGTGGTCACTGGATATCGTATGCACAACCGCGGGTGGCGGTCTGTGTATTGCATCACGAAGCGCGACTCGTTTCGCGGCTCTGCACCGATCAATCTCACCGACCGCCTCCACCAGGTGCTCCGATGGGCCACTGGGTCCGTAGAGATCTTCTTCTCTCGAAACAATGCTTTGCTCGGGAGCCGCCGCCTCAAGTTCCTGCAGCGCATCGCGTACCTAAACGTCGGCATATACCCGTTCACCTCGATCTTCCTCTCGGTCTATTGCTTCCTCCCCGCGCTTTCCCTCTTCTCGGGCCAATTCATCGTCCAAAGCCTCAATGTCTCGTTCCTCTTGTACCTGCTCATCATCACGGTCACACTCACCCTCATCTCCCTCCTGGAAGTGAAGTGGTCCGGGGTCGGCCTTGAGGAATGGTGGCGGAATGAGCAGTTCTGGGTCATAGGCGGCACGAGTGCCCACCTCGCCGCGGTCATCCAGGGCCTGCTCAAGGTGATAGCCGGCGTCGAGATCTCCTTCACTTTGACATCCAAATCTGCCGCCGAGGACGAGGATGACATCTATGCCGACCTCTATGTGGTCAAGTGGACGAGCCTCTTCATCATGCCCCTGACCATCATGGTGATCAACATCGTGGCCGTCGTGATCGGGTTCTCGAGGACGATCTACAGCGAGATCCCGCAGTGGAGCAAGCTCCTGGGAGGGGTGTTCTTCAGCTTCTGGGTGTTATCTCACATGTATCCATTCGCCAAGGGGCTGATGGGCAGGAGAGGGGCGAGTCCCGACCATTGTCTACGTCTGGACAGGCCTGGTCTCCATCACCGTCTCTCTGCTCTGGATCTCAATCAACCCTCCTGATGCTTCATCTACAACTTCCGGTGGTCAAGTGCAAGTCTAGTCACGACAGAAGGAGAAAAAAGAAAGAATCAAAAGCTCAAGCTACCTGCACATCACCAGAAGAAAATCAGGCATTTCATGGATGGCATTATTGGTGAATCGCTTGGAACCAGGCCGACTCGCAACCGAAGCGAATGCGGTGTGAGACTGATATGCATGATTCATTGTTTAGCAAGATGTAGGGTTTTTAAACTTTTGGTCAGTTTGGTGTCCAGATGAAATGGTCGAAGTACAAAACGGTATATGATGAGGTATATCATGTTTTGGCCAAAATTTACAAGGACTCCAAACGCAACGTCTTTCAGATCTAAATATGGAATATCATTTTTGCGATCAAAATCTATGAATTTGCTGCTGGGAAATTTTCCATCGAGTTTTCCATGCAAAAAACAGGGAAGGTTGCTGAAAAACGTTCGAGCAATTTTTGAACAACTCCTCAGTTTTCTTGTTAAGCAGGCGATGGCATTTTGTTTCGAAATTTTTTTCTATTTGCCGCACGGATGTGTTGGAATTCATGGTAATTTGTAACCCTCCGTTCATGGTAATCCTAAAGAGCAGACGAAAGAAAGCTGACAAAGGAAATGAAAGGGGAAGAAGGCGATCTTCACCGTTTTTTAGGTCTCAAACTGATTTTCATTTAACATTGATGTGTCACGGTCGATACTTGAGATTGAGACGGTGCAGCAACTCAAGCTTTCGAGAAAATATTCAGTGATATGTGCTCGCCACATCATCAAGCTTTCGATCATGTGGGCCATTTCTTCGGCCTCTTGAGTCTTGAAACCTCCTATTATTACACTGGTTACCACCACAGCAAACCGTGCTTGAACGTTTAGGGTCGTTAGTCCCCGTTCACTATCATCACCCACTACTTTATCCCTCCCTCCCTTCTATTCCTTCGATGATCCTTTCAAATTGACATACGACTAGCTTCAATGTAATTATTTTTAATTAAGTCGAAATGTTATAATGTATGTGGATCTCCATGACGAAATTTTTTTTTTTTTTTTTTTTATGAATAATGATAATATTTCCTATTAACTAATTATATTAAGCGACATAGGAGATCGTTTTTAAAGAAATATTTTTTAAATCATTCATTTTTCGTGAAACAACTGGAATTTGGTGTACATTAATATATACCATTAACACTTCGGATAGATATAAGTATAATTGAAGTTTTGAAAATGGTACTAAAAGCACAATAGAGCTTTAAAAACTTTTAGTCAGTATAATCGAGTTCTAAAATTCGTCCAATTTACATGTCCTCCCCGTTCAAAATAAAAGGAGGTCTCGTTAGGGACGAAATTAAAAAAAAAATTATTGTTAAGTTAATAACTGTGCATATATGTCCTGACATTTTGATTTCGTTAGTTAGTTAATTTATGAGATATGTGCACTATAAGTCTTAAAACTTGTTGCAAAAGTGCAATTAAATCTTAAAACATATCAAATTAATGCAATCAAGTCTTTTCGTTTACATCATCAATTTGTCTAATTGAAAATGCTAACGCAACATTTTTTTTTTACTTTAAATCTTAATTAAATAATAGTAAAAAAAAAAAAAAAACTCAACTAATTATTAAAATTGAAAAAAAAAAAAAAAAGGCACAAGATTGTGGTTGGGTGCTACCATTGCCAAAGGGAATGGCGAAGGCCTTGCCCAAATTTGGACAACATCTTGGTAGGGGCTAGTGCGGCTTGCCCATATCTGGACGACGCATCCCTTGCTTGTGGCCAACAAGCCTTGCCAGCCCCAAGCGATGGCCAATGACCCTCACTAGGCTTGAGCGATAGGGCCAAGCGAGGGCCAATGTCGCCTAAATCTAGGCAAGCCTCACTCGCTAGATCGAGCCGACAAGGCTCGGCTACAGCAATGCAAGCCATCACTCGGGGTTGGCGATGGGTGGCAATGGCAACATGCAACCATAATCTTGCCCGTTTTTATTTCTTCTTTTTTTTTTTTTTTCCATTTTTTAAAAATTATTTTAGCTTTTTTTAGTTTTAAACTATTATTTAAATAAGATTTAAAGCATTGGGTAATAAAAATGCCACATCAACATATTTCATTAAATAAATTGATGGTGTTAACAAAAAAAATTAATTACATTAATTTGATAAGTTTTATAATTTAATTGCATTTTAGTACTTTCGCGATAACTTGTAGACGTCGAAGTCAAAACAAAACATGAGGAACTAGCAATCAAGAGGGAAGGTCTTACGGCATAGGAACGCATGTCGTTTTTAGAGGGAGTGACCCCAAGAACGGCTCGTCGTTTCGGCCTGCACACCCGATCTCCCGGGCCCTCTCTCTAGAACACGTCAGCAACTCTCTCTCTCTCTCTCTCTCTCTCTAGAGATCGACTGAACCAGGGGGTGAGTCGAATCGAAACCCTACAAGAATCAACCCCCAACCCCCATCCCGTCTCTCCCGCAGAGAGAGACCACTCCTCGAGCCATGGCCATCAAGCAATTGCTCGCCCTCGCCGGCCGCTCCGCGGCTCCCGGCTCCCGCGCGCCGCCGCCTCCCCTCCTCCTCCCCCCCCGCCGCCGCCGCCGCCGCCCGATTCGCGTCGACCGCCCCGCCGTCGCCCCCGCCGCCGGCCCCGCCCCCGCCCCCGCCCCGCCGCCCCCGACGCCATGGTCTACGACCGCCTCGCCGAGGCCGTGAAGTCGAAGATCAGGCAGCTGGAGAACCCGGATCCGCGGTTCCTCCGGTACGCCTCCCCGCACCCGGCCGTCGCCGACCACACCCGCGTCCTCGCCGCCCCCGAGACCCGCGTCACCACGCTCCCCAACGGCCTCCGCATCGCCACCGAGTCGAGCCTCGCCGCCCGCACCGCCACCGTCGGGGTGTGGATCGACGCCGGGTCGCGGTTCGAGACCGACGACACCAACGGGACCGCCCATTTCCTCGAGCATATGATCTTCAAGGGTATCGAATCGATTGCCATTTCTTTGTTCCTGTTGCTTTTGGCGATTGAAATTTGCTCAAATCAGAGACCTTTTTTTGTTTTTTTTTGGGGTTCCTTTTCCGCTTTGTTGTAGGGACTGAGAAGAGGACGGCAAGACAGTTGGAGGAAGAGATAGAGAACATGGGAGGTCACTTGAATGCCTACACTTCTAGAGAGCAGACCACTTACTATGCCAAGGTGTTGGATAAGGATGTCAACAATGCCCTCGACATTCTGGCTGATATCCTGCAGAACTCCAAGTTTGACGAGAACCGAATTAACCGGGAGCGTGATGTGATCTTACGTGAGATGGAAGAGGTAACCCTTTGATATGCAGCGTTCTGTGAATTTGTTTGTTATTCATCGGATCAGTCCATGTATCTAGTTCAGTTTAGTTGTTGTATCTAACATTATTGTTTTGAGCTACTCCTTTCTTTGTTGGTAATGTTGGGAATCAGTCTGCCTAGGTGGCATGAGTGTCCATTTAATCTTTTATCAGATATTTCTGCTGTCTAAATCTGAAATAACGGTGTGTTTGTTTTGTGGAAGATGAATGATTTGGGAAATATTTTCCTAAAAATGATTGCTTGTCTCACTTTCAAAAATGAATAAAGGAAAAATATTTCACCGTCCATGAAAATGTTTAACATGATTTGTTGTTGATAATGAAAATATTTTTAATTAACTAATTATTTCAATAGGAAAATGGGTTCCAAATCATTCATTTTTCGCCAAACAAACGAAGCCTAAATAAATAGTAGGACTTGTTTAAATCTGGGTTTAGTTGGGTTAATTGAGAATTTTCAAAAAGGTCGAGTGGAGCTTCTGGGGTAAAGGGGCTTCTATTGAGCTTTTAGCAAGTTTATGTTCTCATTGAAATTTTAGCCGAACTAATAAAGGGTGCTTATACTTGGCATTGCAATAGAATATAGTAATAGTTGGTAAGGGAACTGCAGTACCTTCTCAGCTTTTTTAACTGGCTCTGAACTTGTCGTGAGGCGTTGTCATTTGTTTATTAGTTGCCTCATTAGCCTTGAGCGTTCTAATGCTGATAGCCTCTCTCACAATGATGCTTTCTTTGCAGTAAGTTTGTCTCTTTAAATGCTGTAGGTTGAAGGCCAAACCGAGGAGGTGATATTTGATCACTTGCATGCAACAGCATTCCAGTACTCTCCTTTGGGAAGGACTATTCTTGGACCTGCTCAAAATATCAAGACAATTACAAAGGAACATCTTCAGAACTACATAAAAACGCACTATACAGCTCCTAGAATGGTAATATTTGGAATGCAACCTTTCCGTTTGCCTGTTCTTTACCATCCTTCTTCTCTTTTCTCAACCAAGAAAAGAGCAAATGACAAGAAAAGAAAAGAATTAGGACATGAGAAATGAGAGTATGATGTGTGGCTTCTTTTCTAAATTGACTAAATGCTCCTATTGTCTCCAGTAGGTAGTGATGGGTACTAGCTGCCACAAGCATCTCTTTTTAAGAACTCGACATTTGTTTTCTGATGGTTTAGGTTATCGCTGCATCTGGAGCTGTGAAGCACGAAGATGTTGTTGAGCAAGTAAAGAAATTGTTCATGAAGCTATCTGCAGATCCAACCACTGCTTCCCAGTTAGTTGTAAAAGAGCCTGCGATTTTCACTGGTTCGGAGGTGGGAGATTTGATTTTGTGTAGCAGGCCCTTAACATGATATGATGCTGTATCATATGTTTCCCATGATATATTCATTTTTGAAGTAATGCAATGACAGGTTAGGATAATCGACGACGATATTCCTCTGGCACAATTTGCAGTCGCTTTCAGCGGAGCATCTTGGACAGATCCAGATTCCATCTCTCTGATGGTGATGCAGGCAATGTTAGGCTCATGGAACAAAAATGCTGGAGGTGGAAAGCACATGGGGTGGGCAATTTATGTTAATTTAGTACTTGTACAGCAAGAATTAGTTTTACTTGTTCTCAAGCACTTACATAGTGCAGTAGTGTCATTTAATATTTGTTACAAACTTTTCGACAGTTCTGAGCTGGCACAAAGAGTCGCAATTAATGAAATAGCAGAATCTATGATGGCATTCAATACCAACTATAAGGACACTGGTCTCTTTGGTGTTTATGCTGTTGCCAAGGTGAGCTAAACATACTCGTGTGAAAATAGGGTATGACTTTGTGTTATGTGGGTAGTGGAAAAGAGAATGAAACAGTTATTTGGACTTCATTTTCATGCATGGGAGGATGAAACTTAAGAGAAGTTCGGACGCTCTGAAAAATTATATGGCTGACCTTTATATAATTTCCTCTGTTCATGATGTGACCACACCCTGTTCCCTTCACTCTCTTATTTTAATCTTTCATCTTTCATTGTCATAGCATAAGGAGTGGGTTAAAGACAGCTAGGGTCTGAAAGTTTTGCGTGGAGGTGAAGGAAACTGAAATGAGCAGAGGGTAGTTGCTAAGTGGAATAGTCCCGGTATTTTGCTTCTTAAGAACGATGAAATTTTTCAAAGGCTGAGAATGAGATTATATTGAAGATCTTTAAGATGATGAAAAAATGGAACAAAGCCTTTGATTATACTAGAAAATCCATCCTATGATTAGATTTCCAACCACAGACAACCATGATCTTTGAGCTTTTATCACATATGTTGTGCCAAAGTTGAACTCATTGTAAAGAATTTTGAGTTGAATGTTAATTCTCTTTTTCAGCCGGATTGCTTAGATGATTTGGCTTATGCAATAATGTATGAGATAACCAAGTTGGCTCACCGTGTTTCTGAAGCTGATGTTATCCGAGCTAGAAATCAGGTACTCTTTCACCACTTACAACTCTTTGCATTTATACTTTCTACATGCCTTAGTAAATTGTAAACATACCTTATGGTGGAAACGCTTCTAATTTGAAAGTTGTTCCATAAAGCAGGGTTTTATCTTGGGTGGGGTAGCATCTTCTGCATGGATGAGGATAACCCTTATTTTGATATTATGGTTCCTATTCTCATTTTATGCATAAGTTAGATCTGACCTCTCTCCAATTCATCCCATGGACCATAGGAGCTCTTACTGCTGTCCTAATGGATTTTAAAATCTGTGGTGACATTGAATTCTTCTTTTTCCAGAAAAGATTTGAAATTTAACCCAAAGAAGGTCCATTTATTCTAAATTTTAGGCTGTAGGCTATTTTCCTTTGCCTTTTGAGAGTAACATCTGGGGAGTGCTCTTTGGGCTTCATTTACAGATGCTTATTTTGCATTAATATAAGTATGATGGGGATCTCTTGATTTTTCTTTTGCTAAATGAGGGAATAATGTTCTGGATATAATGTGTTTTCATCCAAGAAATTGCTTGAGCATCTTGATATTGATGCTGTTTTTCAATGGAATTATGTGCAGACTAAATATTGCTTGATTATTTGAAGCAAGCTGCTTATGGATCTCGAAATGCAGGCTTGTTTAATATTTTGTGATACAAATGATGTCGGCAAAACAAAAATTACGGCGATTATTTCTTATTCTAATGGCCTTACACTTATTCATGTCCTCTGCTGCAGTTGAAATCTTCTCTGCTGCTTCACATTGATGGAACAAGTCCTGTGGCTGAAGATATTGGACGCCAGGTATGGTTTTATTATAAAAAATGAATTAGTACTTTACATATGATTTTTTTTTTTTTGGCAGCTGCATATGATTCAAAAGTCTCTCTCTTTTTTTTTTTTATGTCATATTCCATAGAAAATGGAATATACCAACACTGTTAGAAAATGTCATACTGTTATCTCAAAGTTTGACAATACACTGAGGTTACAGCCATCGGTAGTTTGGAACTGCCCAATTTTCTTCAAGCCTAATGAGTATCAAAAGGCAATATTGAAATGTGTTTTAGTTGTTTTGAAATGTCGTGGCTGTAGAAATGATGAAGATTTAAGTTTTTATTGTCATTTTATCCATCCAAAAGAAGATATGTAGTACCAAATTAACCAGCACATGCTTTCATTTTTTAGAGTGTATAGAAAATGTTAGTTTTGTGATTTAGATATTAGACATGTCTCCTTACACTTAACGACATTTCGAGATGTCTCTGTGGACTTAATTTAGAGCATTTGCTGAATCTTTACCTGGGCACATATTGTCACCTCATTGTATTGCGTCAAATGAGTTGGGGCCAACTCTTGCATGAAATTAGGGTGGCTTGTTAACAAATTAAAGAGAGCATGGTTACTAAGAATTATGGTTCTACGGTGTTACCTATTAGCTGCAGAAGGTGTTGGAGCAGTGGCTAAGTAGCTACCAGATAGCACTGATAAACTAGTGTTTGCTTGTCCCCACAATAATGGAATTGCTTTCTAATTTTCCTAAGAACTTGAATACCTCTCTTGAACTGAGAGACATAAAAGCTGCCTTGCTTTTGCATGACAAAGTCAGATCCCTGCTCTCGCTTGATAACATGTCGTATTAGAACATCTTTGAAAGTTTACCAACTGATACAGATAATATTATTCAAACCTGAATGCAAGCATTTTTCGAGATAAACCAAAGCAGGAATACAGCTTTTGTATCAACACTTTTAAATGAAACTTATCAACAAATGTCAATGTATGAAATCTTAACATATTATAAATTAAGTTAGTTCATCGCTTTGACTTCAGAGTTGTCTCAGTTATTTTCTTACCAACGATGCTGGATGACTGGAAGTTGTGGATTTCTTTTTTCTAGCTTCATTCAATTGTCATAAATAAATTAGATATAAAATAAAGAGTTGTCTGCCAAAATGATTGTTTGGAAGGAGTGGAAGCTCTGTGTATCATGGATCTCCTGGCTCGTTTTAAATTATGAAGGAAAACAAAAAAATGTATTAGGTCATGCAAAAAACCTCCTGAAGAACATGAAGAGGTGGGTGCGCGTGATCAAGTTTTGTGAATGTACCAATTACAGTGCATTCAGATTTTGGATGTTAAGTGCTCCCTCTTGCAGCTCTCTACATATTTCCGTGGAATAAATAAATTAGTGTGCTCTCTCTATTTTTTGATTTATTAAATTTGTCTTCTGTTGATTTATAACTGCAATACGTGATGTACTCTTTGGGATGAGAATGGTGTATGTTTTGAGGTATACTGTTATTGGATGAGGCACCATAACCATTATCCGGGCAATCTATGCATCTAAGCTCCATAGCTGACCATTTACGATGTGTTACACAGAAATTAATGGTGCAGTCCTATGATGACTCATATCACTTATCTTCTGTTCTTGCAGCTTCTAACTTATGGCCGCAGAATTCCTTTCGCCGAATTGTTCGCCAGGATTGATGCTGTTGATGCCAGCACCATCAAACGAGTGGCAAATAGATTCATCTATGATAGGGTGAGAACGAGAAATATACCTGATCTCCTCGTTGCTTTTTAGGTTTGATTTGGCATGCTCATGTTGTCTTTTTCCTTCTCTTCTTTATAGGATATTGCTATTGCTGCAATGGGCCCAATCCAAGGTTTGCCTGATTACAACTGGTTCAGACGCAGGACCTACTGGAACAGATACTAGGCTCACTTTTTTTTTCATCATTACCTTCTCTGGCAAAATTTGCTTCAATATTTTCTCGTGACTCACCAATTTTCAGTGGCAAGCCTCGAGGGCTCGAACTTCTCGGTTTATCAATCTACTTCTTTTGGTCTTTTGTACAATTCTCATAATAATTATGTTGTATCCAGTGACAGACTCGCCCACTATTCTTGAGGTGCTCTCTGCGAGTATACGATCCTCATTGATGTTGAGTTGCTTCAAATAATCTTTTGCCTTCTCCTCTGTTGAAGGGTATCGGGATCTCTGTTTCATGTGTAATTTTGCTAGTACCGAGCACGTTGTAAGGTGTTTGCACTTTATACTTTGGTTGGTGCTAGATCTTGTATTTTGTAGATCGAGCTTGTCTTCTTGGCGGGTACGATTAATGAAGAAATGGCAATTCTGGTGGGTATGCTCTGCATCATCCGTAGTTGTTAGTCCTTGGTTTTTCTTTTCGCAAGTTGATATGCATTAAGCTCCAGCAAAGGATTGAAAACAAGATATGTCTATTGCAGTAAGAAGAATGTAAATGCTCAATAAGGTCGGCTCGGCCTCATTTAGGCAGTCATGCTGAACAACGATTCATGTGAATCGTCTCGAGCTGTCGAGATTTGATAGGCCATAGATATCTCTGATAAATGAAACAACGCTGTCCGATTCGAGAGATGCTTCACATACCTTCTTCACATGGTGAAAGAGGAAAAGCCAAAGAGATGGGGACATACTTTGCTTTTAAAAGGACCAGAGACATCCCATAACTTCAGGGCAAGAACGCGAAAGGACCCCACAAATGAAACCGGCCCATGTCCCATCCAAAAGTCGCCAAGAACGAATGAGACAGTGCTCTTTAAGTCCTAGGATCTCAGTCTTGCGTAAGCAAATGGCCAGCCAGCCGTGAAATTACATATGCTTGGACCACCCGGCAGAGAGGCAGGTACAGTCAATTTCATGGTTATTTCCTATTTTTAGTCTTCACATGCTCGGATGCACGTGAACATATCGTGCTTGTTTGTCCAAGTATGTGACTCCTTCTCAAAAGGGCCTTAAAATGGGTATTTTGAGCCGAATATGAAGGCGCTTGACTGTTGACAATATCCCCACATAACTTGCATAAGTGGAGGTCGCGAGGCCTCGTCCATTTCGGTTCCTGAAGGACGCTTCCAATACTAGCGGTGCTGCTAAATGACATATTCATCGCCTAATAGGTTAGGAAGTTGTTTTCATAAGTGTCTTTGATACGAAGGCAGATGGATTTGTAATGTTTCGAAAATATGAAACGAAAAAAAATCCCATGCACGCCATACGTACTATTAGAGAAGCGCCACGTGAACTTATTTTTCAGTTGGTTGCAAAACGTCATTCAAGAACCTTAATCCCACCCCCCCTTCCTCGTCTCTCTCCTCTCTTCACTATTAGTGCACGCCTCCATCAACCCCTTCCGATGTCATCGTCCTCCACTACGACATCATCTACTTCAACCTCCGTCATCGTCTCTCTCTCTCTCTCTCTCTCTCTCTCTCTCCATTGTGTCCACGACGAGAAGACGACGATGACGTGCCTCAAGTTCCTCTGCGAAAAGACTTGAGGCTCGCGGTCGACCTTCGTGGAAATGATCTAATGCCGGGGACCTCTTCTTGACGACGAGCTTAGATCACTTGGGGTTGGCACCGATAATTGCGAGAGGGGAAGGGTGGAGGCAACTCCAGCTCCATTGGTTGTATCCCACTAAGAAATATCATAATTATCTCGTCATATATTATCCTAAGTAATGATATTCATCAGTTCAATCATTCTATAGTCCATGCCTCATCAATAAAGGGTCTCTTAATAGGCTTTTTGCATTCTACTTCCTCTAAATCTCGCGATGCGTGCAATGTGTCTGTCCCTTAGTCCGGAAAATCCGGAATTTTTTCAAGACATAAACACGTCGAATCCACATATAATTTCTCACAATTGTTTGATATTATTATTATTTTTCCGTGACGTTTCTCCTAACAAAATTCCAGATGTATTTTCTTGTCTTGCTATATAAAATATATGTATTATATATTATGGCCTGGGGCCCAATTAATATTGCCAAGGGAGGATCACGTGCATCCCAGTACCCAAAGATACTAGACAAATTGGGGAATTGAAAGAGTGAAACAGACAGACTGAATCAGCAACGGACAAATGAAAACGTAAATGGGCATCTCATAATTTATATAAATTCTCGCAGGATCTCTTAAAGTTTTCATTTTTAGCGCGCAAGAAATGACGAAATAATTTTTTTTCTTGCTTTTTCTTGGAGGTGGTTTCTGTCTGACAAAGAAGCTGAGATGAGCAAGGCCCCCTCAAGCTCTTTCCAGCAAGAAATCTTCTCGATGTTTTCTAGAGTTGAATGAGGTTCCAAAGCCGAAAGCTTTTTATTCCCCTGAATCTTCCCTGAGCTGCTCTCTCCCTTTGGATTCATCCCCAAGCCAACACCCCTTTCTTTTTCCCTTTAAAGTTTTCCTGCTCATGGCCATTGAAAAGCGCTCGTCAATGGAATCTGCTTTCCAGTGGCATTCGAAGTGAGGAGAAGGTACTTGCTCCGTAACCCTTCGGCGTCCTTCCTCTGTTTGCTCTGTGCAAGTGACACTTTTTGAGCGACCCATGTCGCAAGTTCTTGTTTTTTTTTGCGTGTTGTGAGTATTGAGGTTGCGCCGCTTGCGGGGTTTGCCTTCTGGGTTCTGGGTTTACATTGAATCGCGCACGCGACACACCCGCGTTATGGACTCTTCGGTTTCGCGTCGCGCTAGTGTAGCCCAAGAAGGTAGCTTGAGCTGTGTTATGTGTGGTTTTGTTGAGTTTGGATTTAGTTTTCGAGTAATTCTGGTATAAGTAGGACAAGGAGGATCTTGGAGTTTCCAGGAGGTTATATGGCATTCGTGCAAAGATTTGGGGAAGTAAAAAGATGCCTCGTTTCCCTCTGGATAGTTTCTATAAATGTGGGAAGGGAACGGAGGAAAAGAGCATATGATTGTTGGGACTTTATTAAATTTTCTCCCTTGAGTATTGCGATATTGTTCTTTATCTTTTTTGGTCTTGTTTGGAGTAATCTAGTATGACATCTGGCGACGAATCGTATAGCTAAATGACTTGCGAGGCGCTTGGCTTTCTGTTGGGTTTGTAATATTTGGCCTGGTATTACTAGACCCTTGAAGGGGGTGACGTATGGATGGTTGATGTTTATTGCTCTTGGCACCATTGAGTAGTGAAAGATATGCTAAGCTTACTTTTGACGTTGTATTAGCCATCAGATATTTTGATTTTAAAAATCTCGATCTCGTTCTTTAGCATTTGGAAACTTTATCTCCCATATTTGTAAATCCAGTCGAGAGATTCTATTCTCACAGATAATTTATTTCTGATAGTCATTAATTATTTTTTCTGCTAAGGAAACGGATTATGTTTCTATGCATTTAGTTTGCACTGCAAGTTGAGGGGAATCATCTGTCAACTGTTCTAGAAAATCAGATGGTGAGAGTATCTTTGCTTCAACAGTTTGAAATTTGAAGAACGGTGATATCTGTGCTAGAAGATAAATTTCACATATTGTCCTACTATTGGGTGAAAATCTGTGTTGCTGCTGACTTGACTATGTGTAATCTCGGCAGTCATTATGGACAAATGCAAAATCTTTTTTATCTGAAAATTACCTATTATCATCCTTTTGCCGATTGTCAGCCCTTTTTTGCTTGAGAAGAAAGGGGAGGGGGGTATTTTGCAAATTTGGTGGGTAGGGTTTCTTGGTTGGGGGTTGTCTGCCATCAACTGTAGCTTCTATACTTTTTGATATTTTGGTTTCAAATGGTTATTGTATCTTGAGCAATCAGTCTTCCCACAGGTGTTCTAATATTTTGAGAACAGCAAAGTGAGACAAACACCCCCCTCCCCAATGCGGGCAGCGGGAACCCCCCAAAACTAAACAAAAGATGTAGTTTTCAATGTGTCCAATACTTCTGAAGCAGTAATTGGGAAACAATTGACCAAATTTTCTCTCTTTGCACTTAGAAATATTCCCTAACAAGCCATTACTTTATGTTTCTGTTGTATATTTATGAGCAACTGGGTCCATGAAGTGCTGTTCCTTTTCACTTGGTTAATAATTTCCCATTTGTGGGCGACTGAATCGGAGAAGTGCTGGTCCTTGCCATTTGGTTAATAGTTTCCCAATAATTTTCAATTTGACCAGCATTGGATTTGAAAACTCTAGTTCAGACTCGATTTTTTTAATGCTCTATAAAAAATAAAAAAACTGTCATTTTCCTGGTTTGTCTCAGTTACTTGAAGTATTCTATTACTTTCATTGCTTGGTTTGAAATTCGTCAATTCCATGTACTTGCTTTTTATTCAGTATCAGAGAGCAAGATTGGTTTTAATTGTTTTGTTAGCATACGATGCTATGTCATACATAATGGAGGCCATTCTTAGATCTTGTCCATGTATTCCATATCTGATAATTTAAGAAACTGTTGATATACAACATAAGTTAACTTGGTTGCAGGCAATAAAAAAGGAAACGTGTATTGGCATTGGATGTTTCCTGAGCAAGGATTAAAGCATATGGAATGTTAAAGTATCTATAAGTCTTTACATAATTAGCTAGAGAGACCTTCTTTAGTGACCATTTGTGATTTTTCAAATTCTCCTTTATTAGCTGGGAAAATTGTTGACTACATATGCAGAAGCTCGACATAAAGTACAATACCTAGGTGAACGTACTTGACAGCATTCTTTTCCTTTCACATTGCAGATTGCATGATTTGCCAGCAGTTGGAATTGGAGAAACCTTCATTAGACATGGAGTTCACGACTACCCCAACACCACCCATCAATGGCCACACTTCCCTCAATTCTTTCACTTCTAACTTTACAAAATTCAATTCTGCACTCACAGCTGGGCTGTTGAACCCAATGTCACCGCCACCCCGATCAAGCCCAACCTTAATTGAGATGATGGCTAATGAGCCAGACATCCAATCTAGTAATCACATTCTTCCAAACCCTTACGTTCCTGTAGCGCCAAAGTTCCAAATATCAGCTGAAGACAAGCAGGTCTTGGCTATGCAAAGATTATCAGATATTTTAGCCGCCAGAAGTCCTGGGAACCAGTTTAATGATGCTTCATCAAGCGACATAAAGCTAGCATTGACTTCCAAGGACGGGATCACCGTCAGCATGAATGTGCACAGGCCGATACTCGTGGCACATAGTCGCTTTTTCGCAATGAAGTTGTCTGACAGATGGATAAAGCAGCAGCGAGTTTCAGGGCCATACATTGTTGAGATCGCTGATTGTGATGATGTTGAGGTATATATTGAGACGTTGCGCTTAATGTATTGCAAGGATTTGAGGAAGAAGCTTATGAAGGAGGATGTCACCAGAGTCCTTGGTATCTTGAAGGTGATGGTTCGATCTAGTAGTCGCTTCATTCCATCCATGGGTCGAATTCCAAATTTTTGTATACTTTCTTCTGTTCCCTCTCTCTCTCTCTAAAAGAGATTTAAATGGAACCAACTGACATGGACTGTAAAAGATTATAGTTTCTGATCTTGTTACTGTTCTACAGGTGTCAGCTGCCATTGGATTCGATGCTGGGGTCCTATCTTGTTTGGAGTACTTAGAAGCTGCTCCATGGTCTGAGGATGAAGAAGACAAGGTGGTTTCGTTATTAACCGAACTCCGTCTTGATGGAGCCGGGGCAGCTGAAGTTCTAAAGAGAGTTTCTTTTGAAGTCAACAATGGGATGGAAGAGGAAAGAAGTGAGAATGGAGATGTGCTGCTCAATCTTTTACACGTAGTTCTGGGAGGAAAAGATGAGAGGGCGAGGCGGGACATTAAATTGCTAGTCTCGAAGATGCTCCGGGAGAATCCATCTCTTGGCAATCTGCGAAAGAAATCTTTATATTCAGCATGCGACATGTGTTTTCAATCGCTGCATCATCATTTCCTACGGGCCATGGCATCAGATTTTACAGAAGTAGGCCAGATTTCACGCCAGGCCGATAACTTGCATTGGATGCTGGACATTCTCATAGACCGGCAGATTGCGGAGGAGTTTCTCAGAAAATGGGCTTCTCAATTTGAACTCTCCAAGGCACATTCTTCTGTCCCTGCCATTCACAGGTTCGAGGTCAGCCGAGTGACAGCCCGCTTGTTCGTTGGCGTCGGGAAGGGGCAGATATTGGTCCCAAAGGACACGAGGAGCCTGCTCCTGCAAACATGGCTGGTCCCATTTTACGGGGATTTCCCATGGATGAGAAAGGCATCGAAGGGTCTCGACCGGCACCTGATCGAAGAGGGTCTTGGTAGCATGATCCTCACTCTGCCTTTGGCTCAGCAACAGGAGATTTTCCTTGGTTGGTTCGAGAGGTTCCTGAACTCGGGTGAGGACTGTCCGAATATTCAAAGAGGGTTCGAAGTTTGGTGGAAACGGGCATTCTGGAGGCGCAGCAGGGAGGAAGGACGGCCACGGCCATTACGGATCACGGTCGCGACCATTGATAAGCGATAATAACCGACACTGCTTGTTTATACTGGGATTCTTGGGAGGTGATGGTCACTGCATAACAGTTGATGTTATTGCATTGTCCAGCACATATCTTTGATTGAGAAGCTTGCCTGGCACATACCAGTCCATCTTTTTGTTCTCGATGCTATGTACAATGATAATTTTGTTCCAGAAGGCAGTGGTTGTCTTTCTTCTGGTATTTATCTTTTGCTTTTCTTTGTCCTTTTTCCATCTTCAGGGCAATATACACCTGACCAGTACTTCTGGAGTTCTTGTCCAGTGACTCACCATCCTTCTAAGTTGGGTGATATTTTTGCAAGTGCATGGGTTATGCATACACGTGTAACTCTGTCTACATGTTTGAAAGTGAAAAAAAAAAAAAAAAAAAAAACCCACCTTTTTTATAAGAAAAGTCATATTTTTCCCTACTTTTTACTTTCCCTCAAATAAATTTGAAAATGGAAAAAATATTTTAAATTTTAAAATTTCTCTAGAAAAAGAGAAGTACGATTTGACAAGTCGATTGTTATATATCTTGCATGGTCTCACCCGTTTTCCACCGTTTAAAAAAAAAAATCGAATAAGTTGCTTAAAACAAAATGATAATAAGCCATTAGGGATGATCGATTCCCGATCTAGTCCGATTTCACCTAAGAATTGGGAAGCCGATCAAGAGGACCGGTTTCCAATTTTGGAACTGGGGACCGGATTGGCCGATCCTGTTCGGTCTAGTCTGGTTCCATAGAACTGATCACTTAGCAAAAAAATTTAAAAATTAAGAAAAATATTTTTAGGTTATATTACTATTTTTCAAATATAAAAAAATATTTTTATTAAAAAAAAAGAGTCAATCCGATCCAGTGGTTCGGTCTGGTCCGGTTTCCCTTCGAAATCGGGAACCGGACCGACAATCACCTATTCAATTTTTATGGAATTAGGAACTGGACCAAATCGGCAATGCCCGATCCTATCTGAGTAGTTTCCGATTTAAGCAGTTCAACATACTCACCCCTACTTTAGACAAGTTACATATTTTCACAAAAGATGCCTCACCATTTCTCTAATTGTTTTCCAGCTAAGCAAGCAAGGCTGATATTTGTAATAGAATAAGTTGGTGTCGGTACCAAGTTGTTGCGTTTTGATGAGCGTACCCTAGTGACATGCACGTTAAAACAAGGCCTTATTATTTATTTTCTTTAAGTGTTTTAGCATAAAGGTTGGCCCAAAAGCATAGAAAAGTAAGCTGAGAGTCGGCAGTCAGCACCACTGCAAAGCAATTTTCAGCGAATTAATTTTACTCAGATTAATTCACAAGTGATATTAATTAGTATTCACAAAAAAAAAAAAAAAAAAAAAAAAAAAAAAAAAAAAAGAGTAAAATATAAAAAGGGTGGAATGGGGTGAGAGAGGCTCGAACTCTCGACCTCAGGATAACTCAGAAGCTATGAGACCTACGCGCTAGCCAACTGCGCCACCACCCCATGATGTTCCGTTTTACACGATAATAATATTTAATGAATAAAATTTGAATGTTTTGATGTCTCCAAATTATGTATCAAATTGTATTATAATGCTGTTTAGTGTGCTGAAACTGATTTAGAAATTGATTCATAAAATTTTGACCTAGCTTTAAGGAAATGGATAGTATAAAATGACTGATAATGATTTGTTACACGTGGATCATATGGAAAGTTAATCACAATGGATATGATATTATTCGATACTTTACATGTCAAGAGGTAAGCTTTCATAGGGACGCCTATTTGATTGAGGATCAAGGTTTGTCGTGATTCTTTCTAATCATGCATGTGGTGTAAATCTTACTTGATGGATTCATTCCCTATTGAGTACATGAAACGACTCTACATGTGTCATTTCTTTAGCGACGAGTTTTTTGTTTTTTGTTTGTCAAAACTAGGTCAATTTGCTAATTTATAGGCATTATTGAAGAGATCTTTTATATTGATCTTCAAGGCGATAATGACCTATCGACTTCGGAGGTTTTGACTAAGTGTGGTAAGATGGAACAAGAGACTTCATGCCTCATAAAAAAATTTAAATCGCTGGTTTAATTATCATTTTTTTCTTCGTAACTGTTGATAATTTATGCCAAGAAAAAGCGAATGATTGCATCATGCAATGCTCACATTGGTCGGGTTTATAGTAATTGATTTATCAACTTCGAAGGTGGGCGTTATGCCTTCAAAAGCATGAAGTTTCAATTTTTGAATTTTTATGGAAGGCAATCGTTTTCTACATCAATGACCTCAATCTCATATTATTTATTTTGAATTTGGACAGTTTCGAAGATATTGTATTAAAGAAACAAGATCATCTACATTTAGGGGGTAATTCTATCTAGTAAAGTTACTCCCTAGCTCAAAACAATTCCTTTCTGTTTGAAAATTTGCATCAAAATATCAATTTGCCAAACACTCTTTAAACCCTCTCTTTCTCTCCACCGCCAGCGCCGCCTTCCATCGGTTGCGGTCATCACATCTTGTCCCAAGTTGCTAACTTGGGTCGCCGTCGATTGGGTTGCCATTAGCAGTCGTGCTCTCTCTCCTCCCCATCGTCGTGACCCGATGGCCATAGCCTCGCCACAGCAATTGAGGTTGTGATCGTCCCAACATCATCGCCAAGCCTTTAGGGGCGTCTGAGGCCAATGCCTCTCCTCCTTTTACCTTGTCAAGGACAGAGAATGGATCGATGGGGTTATGACCTCGCCATCATTGAGGTGGCAAACTCCACAACATCGCCCGAGGCCAAGCCTAGGCTCGACGACATCAGATTTGGCGACGCCCCAACTCACGATGCATGTTCGATTTTCTTATCATTGATGTACTCGAATTTGAGGGGATATTGTGAACCGACCGTAAAGAGAGTGCGAAATGCAAGAGGATTCCAATCCATTATTAAAACAAAGAACAAGGACTTATCATAGGGTGGACTTGGGCACGCAAGTGCTTTAGGACAAGATGCACACCTCGCCGACTAAGGACAGAGTAGGAGCAAAAGAAACCGATCACTTCGCTTGAATGCCCACCAAAAGACAAGCCGACTTTAGTTGGAAAAACTACTCAAAGAAGGTAGGCGATGCTGTTTTTCCTCGTTGGCGTGCTCAATTATTGACATTTTCTTTTTCTTTTTTTAATATAAAAAAAAAGAGAGAAAAAAATACCAATCTAAGCAGAGGCTAATAATAATAATATAAATTCATAAATTTCCATCGGAATGGTGGTCCGAAATGAACCTGAATAGCTCATCCCCACCGGCCTTTCTAATGCCGACGGTTCGCCCCTTTATATTATAATCGGGTTGCATCGTCATCGGATCTTATCGAATTTACGTCGGTCGAACGCGGCATGCTTATTTTGTGTGTGTGTGTGTGTGTATATATTTATCTTTGAAAATTCTGTACGGACATGCTCCTTAGGTGGATTGCTCTGCACAACACTTTCAACATATTTAAGGTATAAAATCTTATACAAATGTATAATTCTTGGACTATTTAACGCGTCGAAGTGTAAAGTCAGGTAGACACAACTAATATATTAACTTGTTCTAACTAAAGTTGTTCAAGAGTTTCGAGGCATCTTACTTGTTCGATCCATTTGTATACAAATACGAGGAGCCCCCTTTTTTTTTTTTTTTAATTCTATATACACTATGCTGCTTTTATTTTTATTTTATGGCAAGATTCTCTTTCATTATGGTTGGTTTCTTAATCCAGTCGGCAAGCAAAGGTGATATGATAAATTAGTCGAGTGACTTAACTTTGTACCAAAGATTGACGTCAACATTTTTTTACCTGCTTTTGCATTTGAAAATTAAGAACTAGTGCAAGCTTTATTGATATTTACTTAATCATGAAGTACATCAATTGCTATCATCAGCATCATCATTGTCATTATTTCTGATAAACTTATACTGTAAAATCAAATCGTCAAGAATGCCACATGTTGTCGTGGCACATCCTCATTTCCTCATCTGAGCTTCAAAGCTCTATTAGGGGATGCTGGAGTAATATTCATAAATTGCAGTGGTATCAATTATAAGTTTTGTCGAATTTCGAGGTGTTTCGGACCATCAACTTTGACACAGTCGGGTAACTACTCAATGATTTAGGAAAATTACAGATTACCCCATCATTTTTAACAACGTTATGCCGTAGTCTTGGAATTTTGAAAAATTACAGATTACTTCCGTTAATTTTGGTTTTTGTTATAATCGCTAGCGTCTAGAAAAACCACTTAATGTTCCTTAAAAGTAGAATTATTCATTTATCTTGACCAAAAATTCATTTAGTCAACCATAAATCCTCTCTCTCTCTCTCTCTCTCTCGGTCATTGACCATGTAGCTTATTTTGGTCAAACATTTGAGTAAGTTCATTTTGAAATGACAATTTACGACTATGGAAACATGTTAGTTGACTACCGCAACGGAATTCAGAGTTTGGGGGAATTATATTTTGACTTTTCAAAGTTGGAGAGCTATTTTGCAATGGTGTTGAGGTTGAGAAGGGTCATACGTAACTTTAAAAAGTTCCGGGGTCAATTGTGTTACGATGCTAAAGTTCAAGAAGGGGTAGGAGGGTTCTTCCTTTTCATGAGTAAAAGGGCGAGGAGAGGCGACCAACACCAGTGACTCCTCTTGGACGGCACCATAAAATCGCATACTCACTACAGGACCTTCAAATTGAGTCATACTTATCTTGCATCAATTGCCATTCAAAAGCCTAAGTCAAAGGTTGACAGATCTATCGTCACAGCCCACCAAGATGCTAGTGTCTAGACAACATAGCATAAGCCGTTCACATGCTCATTCACGACATAAATTGAACTCGCAATCACATAGAAGACAAGTGAGCAGTCGTGTTGACGCTGCAATCACGAATCGACTCTAGGGGATTGCCGTGTTTCTGTGAGCTTGCCAAAACCAAAGGACTAGAAATAGTGCATCGATGATGTCGGTAATGTTCAAGCGCTTTCGCTTCTAGAAGGGAGAAGACCTTAGAGAGCAATGAATGAGGTGATGAAGAATTTTCAGCAATTTGGACCGAGCACGACTAGAAGATGTACAAAGAGGAGCTTTCTCGAAGGTCTAAACTTGGACTTTCTTAACGCATGAGCAGCGGACAAAAATAAAAGAGAGACATATCACAACAAAATCTAGAAGATCATCCTATAAAACCCATTTCGAATATCATTTTGTGGTATAAAGTGGTTAGGAAAAGCCAAGGCTACATCGTCGAGGCATGTATAATACGTGCGACATCATCGATGTGGTACAATCTTGATCCAACACGAAATAAAGAGCTCATTGATAAAGGATCCGGCACAAGTCGAGAGATTCGATGAGATACGCAAATCCAACTCAAAAGGACACATAATCCGAGTTAATCCGATTTCCCGATTTGAAGCGGCTTTTCATCCTGGCAAAAGGTTTTTCTTTTGACCCTAACCTCCCACCAAAAGAAAAAGTTAAAAAAAAAAAAGAGAAGAAAAAAAGAAAACGCACATTGGAAAAGAGAAATTCAGAAATAATAAAAATAAAAATAAAAAAGAAGGGGAAATGGCCGACCTCATTTGCAATTTCCACTTACCTAACGGAGCGGCAAGAAAAGTCAAAAGTCCCGTCGCCTTCACATTTTTACAATGCGCGGCCTCCCCCCCGATCTTCGGATGAGGACGAGTCAAATAAAGCGACCTCATAATGGCGCTTGACTCGTGACCCTTGACTCGGGAGTCCCTGCATTTCTGCCATTTTGCACAAATGTCCCTCTCACAGTCTCACATGTTAAAAGCGACCTTATAAACGACGCTCGACTCGCGAGGCCCTGCATTTCTGCCATTTTGCAGCAGACGCCCCTCTTTTTCCCCGCCATCGATCAATCCCTGTCTCCCATTAACTAACTCGAAAGCAACCCGAGCTTTCCGGTATGGGACTCGTTCTACGGATTCGTTCGGTCGGGAGAGTCGGACAACGGCGCATCACTATTTGATCTTTCACATCCGACCGCGCTCTGTATTTTTAAGCAGAGCCACCTCGGAATCATACTAATCGGACTGAATTTGGAACCGGATTCTTTTAAAGTCTAAAAATTCCAATTTTTCTCTTGCCATCTTGTTCTTTATCTCTATTTTTCTTTGATCTGTTTAACCACATTCAGACACTTGACAACTCTGTATCGTTCGTAGTTCGTCTTGTTTTTCTTGACTTATTTTCATTCGTATTTTCTTTTAAACCGTTTTATCACTCATATTATTTTACTGTAAAGAAAAATGAAACAAATAAAAGAACAAAAGAAAGATAAGTTATGAATAAACCCTCCAATTGAACTGGAAAATAAGAGAGCTTTCGAGATAAACATGATAAGTTTCAAATTTCAAAACGGGAAATTAATTATTCTTCCGGGTCTATCCACTCTAGAACCGATGGCCCGAGACGAAAGCATAAGGGTGAGGGAACTGGGTTCGCCTTTTTGCGCTGCGCCACGTGGCGAGCTGGGAGGCGCCCAAGGGACACGGGTGCTGGGGAGTCCCAGGCGGCCGGCTCCCTTCCACGCGCTCCCCCACCACCACCGTCGCTCCTTTTTAGTTGCGCCCGCGCTCCGACCCGATCAATCTCTCTCTCTCTCTCTCTTCTCTCTCTCTCTCTCTAACTTCCTTTTTTGTCGGACGATCTTTGCCGATTCCCGGCTGATATTTCCGCGGATTGGACTCTCTTCCACATCCGATCCCGGCGATTCTTCCGACCGGCGGCGAAGAGGGAAGTGAAGGCTCCGGCGCGGCGGAAGGGGAATGGCCGGCGCCGGTCGTGTTCTGCTGCTGCGGTGAGCGGCGGCAGCTGAATCGAGCTCGGGTTTTTTCTTTCCGGAGCTCGTTCGCGGCGGCGGCGGCGGCGGTGGTGCGGTGGGTGGGGCTGTGGGTGGGGCGGTAGTTTTCTCGGGTGGGGAGTGCGAGTTGCTTTATTTGGTCGAGATGATGGGCGGGAGCTTGTTCCATTACCGGAAGCACTCGTGGCCGCCGGAAGAGTACATCAACAGATCGACTCTGCAGCAGGCGAGTGTCCCCCTTTTTCCCTGTTGATGGAACCGTGCGTTCTTGTTTTTGCTGATTTTTCTTTGCTTGGGGGAATTCGGCATTCTGTTCCGGCGACGATTCGAGTGAAGTGGCAGGGATCGAGTGCCGTAACTTGATAGCTTTTTATTCGCTTGTATCGCCTTCAGTAAGCAGTTGATCATTGGGAAGATGGGTATTTGTTCAACATTGTACTTCCGTTGAAGCGCGTGATGAGCGTATCATGGATCTTATTTCAGAACTTCCTGTCTTTCGTGCATAATCCGAAGTTTCTTTGAATTTATGTTCTTTTTTCTTTTCTGGGTATTGTTTGTTTGCTGAGGAGTCAGGGTGCTTGATCTTGGGCTTTCCTTTTACTGATGAATTTTGATGGGGGCGTTTAACAGTTTGACTTCGATAGTGCTGCTCCTCCGGAGCAAGCATGGAGAAGAAGATTGGACAGTCATGCGAATATTCTCAAAGAATTCAGCATCACTTTTAGGGAGGCTGTACAAATGGTACATCTTCTACCATTCTTACATTTGTTTCTTGTGTCTATTTTTTCGTGATGCCGTGTATCTCCGCATGTGCTTTTCGAACCTTTCTTTTCCTTGGATTCTTTAGCTGGCCTTTTTCGTCTTTCATGATTTTTTGATCTCCTAAATTTGTAGGTTCGACTGGGCGTACGCCTATGGTCTTATGTTAGAGAAGAGGCATCCCATGGAAGGGTACTTTCCCTTCTAGCTAAAGCAATTTCCTTTTTCAGGTTATCTATGAGATTCCATCAATTCTCTGTAGTAAGTTGTGACATTGCAATTTGCTTGTCGATATTCTATACGCCATGTGCAGAAAGCACCTATTGATCCTTTCACGCGAGGGAGTTGCAAGCCATCTGCATCTCAAGGGGTTCCTCTAGGAGGGATGGGGTATGTTCTTCGTAAAGCATGATCTTTTCATCCCTTCATAGAACTTCTCTATCTTTTTATCTCATTGGGTTTATTTTGCAGAAGTGGTAGCATATCCAGAGGGTTTAGAGGCGAGTTCAGGCAGTGGCAAATAATTCCTGGTACACATGAAGCTTCACCTGTCATGGCTAATCAGTTCTCTGTAAAGCTCTGCTCTTCAAATAGTATATAAACCTATCGTATGCTTTTTGGTTTTATATTTGATGATGTAAGTGATTTTAAAGAGTGAGTTTACAGCTGATAATATAATGCAATTTAGATAATCCAAATATTTCAGATGTTTAAATTATGAAGTCATCCCTCTTGATGTTTGAACTTCTGTTGGATAATTTGGTTATTGGGGTTCTACAGATTTTCATATCTCGGGATGGGGGAAGTAAAAGTTATGCATCAGTCTTGGCTCCAGGCCAGCACGAAGGGCTAGGGTGAGATGAAAAACTTTTGCATTTGAATCTTTTCTTGATGATCTTACTGCTTGTCCTGTAGTGAAGAACTCACGAGGCCCTTTATGTTGTTAATGTGAAATCCTGCCCACCATTTATAACTGTTTTGTCACATTTAGAGTATTGGTTGTGGAGGCATGGACCAAAGGAAAGCAATAAAAGAGAATAAGAATGGGATATTCTCCTGACAAGCTAGCACTCCCTATATTTCCAAGAAAAAATTTATGAATTGTATGTGAAAGTTTCTGGCACTACATCGTATAATTGCTAATCAAATTCTTTGAAAAGATAAACTAGCTTGGGCAGGACATTAATGTTTCTTGATTGAAGGATGGGATTCTAACTTTTGTTTTTGTTTCTTTGACTATGCTATCATATGTCTACTTCCAAAGGATTGCTGGTTTTCTTGGCTGTCGTTCTGTTTAGTTTGCTAGGCTGTAGCAGGAGTCTAATATTCTGCTTTTAAATTCATAAACCAAGAAGACTGGTTTCTTGTGTAGTTAATGCAAATTGATGAAGTGTTTTCCTGGCTATATGAAGGTAGATTGGATAGAGAATCATTAATAGGTGTTGGAGGGTTGTGTGTTATATTTTTATTTCCGGCCCAATGATTAGCATTGTTGATCTTGCAGGAAAAACAACGATCAAGGTATACCATCATGGGGTTGGAATTTGAGCGGTCAGCGTTCAACATACCATGCTCTATTTCCTAGATCATGGACGGTTTACGATGGTTTGTTGTTTTTGTCATTTGGTTTGGAAATTTCAGCTGATGATTTGCATCTTTCTCCAAAGGTGCA
Organism: Eucalyptus decipiens; assembly: GCA_014182575.1. NCBI lineage: Eukaryota > Viridiplantae > Streptophyta > Magnoliopsida > Myrtales > Myrtaceae > Eucalyptus > Eucalyptus decipiens. The sequence continues at coordinate 4,378,268 of CM024616.1, read as the reverse complement.
TTTCTTTCTTAGTCATACTGAAGTACTTATTTATCAGGTGAGCCAGACCCAGATTTGAAGGTGTCTTGCCGGCAGATATCACCATTTGTACCTCATAATTATAGAGACAGCAGTCTTCCTGCTGCAGTATTTGTTTACACGGTACAGTTTCCCCCCCCTCCTAAACTTGATTACACAAAGTTCCTTTTTCCAGCAGCACCAAAAGTCCTTTCATGTATTTTCACAGCTAACTCCGAACACAATTTCTTTTAAATGATCGTTAACCCATATAAAATAAGAAATACGAGTCGCAGGTGACTTTGAGATGTCAAAATTAGCTAACATCAATCTCCTACTTCAATTGAAACTTGCGATTCTGCTAACCGATGATTTTTGCTTCGGGTATCGCAAACATAGAGCAAACTCCATATTGCAGCCAAGATTTCATTTAATCATCCTGACTTTGGTGGGCAGTCTATCTAGCATGATCGACCAAGCTAAAATTTAGTGTTTTGGAATAGGCGTAAACCATGTAAGTTTTCACCAATCAACCCTGTGGGTTTTTTCTTTTTTGTCAATCATTCCTAGTATTAGAAACAGAGAAAGCTCTCTTTTAGCTGGAAGTGGGGGGACTCTTATTCTCCCTTGAATCTATCAAAGAAGCTGCAAATTTCACAATGCAACTGACAACTTTTATGGATTCTATCGTGGACATTTTTCAGCTTTTATTACGAATAGGAGATCCTCTATGGTTGGTTAAAATAGAGCTCGGTGGGAGATCAGTTTTTTAAGTTACCGGTAGAATGAGCTTATACAGTGGTAGGAACTGAGGGAACAATGCACATTTGATTTGAGATAGATTGTTGGGTGGTTCAATACATTCTTGTCTGCCTTATTGCTGATCCTGCCATCTCTGAAATTCCTTATCTTGAATATGATATGTGTCAGCCAAATAATTAATTGGTCCACTGCCATTATTTGTTTGCTCATTGTAGCTATTATTTTTGTTTTAGTTGGTCAACACTGGGAAGGAAAGGGCAAAAGTCAGCCTTCTCTTTACATGGGCGGTAAGCATTTATTTCTGTTTGAGAAATTCAGTAAGCCTTTTTTCTGTTTAAGTCAGGATGCATCTTTTTCTTCTACAGAACTCAGTTGGAGGGGCCTCACACATGTCGGGAGAACATGTAAATGAACCCTTTATGTGAGTATCTAGTTCTACGCACTTAGTTTTTTCTTCTGCAGCATGTGCTGATATGTACTCTATGGACTCATCCTTTTTTTGCTAGTGGAGAAGATGGAGTTTCTGGTGTACTTCTGCATCACAGGCAAGTCATTAAAACCATGTCAGAGGTGGAGATTGGGAGTTCTTACTGTATTCTGTGTCATCATTGGCTTTGTCTTTCCTCTTTCCTTCTTTTTAAAGACAACTGCATGTGTTACTGAGGCTTAAGCACTCGCTCCAGGACTGCAAAAGGGAGCCCACCGGTGACTTTTTCAATAGCTGCCTGTGAAACTCAAAATGTGAATGTAACTGTTTTGCCCTGCTTTGGGCTTTCTCAAGAAAGCTCTATCACTGCGAAGGACATGTGGGATACTATGGCTCGAGTAAGTGTTCTTATTTGTATTGGGAGCTATATTTTTGGACTGGACGTACATTTTCTCTTCCTTTGCATGTTTGATTGGATTCATTGCACCCTTTTGCAACCGTGATTCAAAATTTACGACTTTTATTTTGTATTCTGCCAAAGGTTGACTGTCATGTCTGATATTATCAAACTAGAGAATTTTAAGATAACTGGTTTCTCCAATTGTTTGAAGCAGTGTCAAAATCTCCTCACACTAAGTTATTGTCTTTTCATTTGGTTGTGCCTCAAGGATGGTCAATTCGATAGGGAGAACTTCAATTCTGGGCGAAGCATGCCATCATCATCAGGAGAAACAATTTGTGCTGCAGTGTCAGCCACTGCATGGGTGGAACCCCATGGGAAGTGCACTGTTGTGTTCGGTCTTGCATGGTCTTCTCCAATAGTAAAATTCCTCAAGGGAAGCTCCTATAATAGGTCTCTCTCTCTCTCTCTCTCTCTCTCTCTCTGTGCATGTGCGTGCGAGAGCAGAGATATCTGGGGTGAGATCTGGATTGAGGCTCAAATAGTTGATCCAAACACATATAGAGTACATATTGTGCATATGTTACTTGGAATCAGAATTTGCATAGCTCTGAAATGGGTGCGAGATGTGGACGTTTATTTGTTGTAATAAGGATTTTGTTAATGAGTACCACTGGAATACTTCTGCAGTAACTTGATAATTTTTGCAGTTCTCAAAATATTGCTTTTCACATGTCCTGTGTAGGCAATGCTTTGAAATCAACACATCCCTTATTAAGCATGCTTAACCAATGTCCTGAGGAAACTAGCTAATAAGACCCTTTTAATAATAATATAGTGGAAAAATCAGCATAGCCGAAATTAACCTCAAGCTGGATCGGAAATACTTCACGGATTCAATTACAACCATGTAAATCTTAATGTTTGGGAAAACAAGTCATGTCTAGTAATTAGCTTCTAAATGAAGAACCAATTTTCGTCTATATATGCTGTCTACATAAAGCAAAGAGAACCTCTTTTTTTAAAATCTCAAGTCTTTTTTTCTCAATATTCTTAATTACTTATCTGATAAATATGTGTCAATGGACAAATGCGTAAATTGATAATTATATTTTATCTCTCACGTGGTTCATTCTATCTTATAATAACATCCGTAAGAGATTTTGAATCTTAAAATATTTTCTTAATTTCTTTGAATTTTTGTTTTTTCATCAGTTATTTCTTTCCATCAATATTTAAATATTTCTTAACAAAGTGATTTTACTTAATCTTTTGAATTTCAGTTCCGTGCACACGCAATGCATGTGCACATTTGCTAGTATAAATCAACTCGGATATCATTGGTTCTGTTGGTATCCAGGGAAAAGTGGGAAAGATACATGATATAACTGCAAGAAATATATTGAAATGTTATGTCATTCAATGATCTATCTATTTAATTATATGATAAAAGAAACTTTGTTGAAAATTATGTGCATTTGCTTTTTGGTATGATATGGGCAATCTAATAAAAGAAGCATAGTGTGTTCTGTGTGCCCATAGTAACCACCTTTCATTGTTGTTTCATGTTTCTTGGAGGGGCTAACTGAGTGTGATGTGAGAAAATTTTTGGTCGTGGAGTACAAGCATCTAGGTTGGATGTTTTACTACTCTTGTTAGTTTGTTGGATTTCCCTAATGGACATGCTTTGCAATTTTACAGGAGGTACACTAAATTTTATGGGACGTCAGAAAGAGCTGCTGTGAACTTGGTTCATGATGCATTAACAAGTAATCTCCTCTTCACTTGCTTTTCTTCAATTCTTTTCCCTTATTTTCTTGGTTTGTCAAATCACTTTTCGGGTTTCTGCACTCCTTTTTAGGCAGTTGGTTTAGGACTTGGTGAAAATTTCTCCTTTGCAATTTGTATATTGGAACTTGTAAAGGAGGGTTCCTAATTCTTATGTGTTTGATGTATGTCACTGTGCATAGAGACCTTTAGGACTGAGATTTTAAGTTAATGTCTTTTGTTTTTTTGGTTCATCCTAACATTTTAATTTTGCTTTGTCAGATTATAAACGATGGGAAGAAGAGATTGAAAAATGGCAAGATCCTATTCTTAAGGACGATAAGCTTCCAGAATGGTAACTCATTATTTCGTGTATATATAGGTGTCATTTGTCAAGCATCTTGCCTGGGCAATGCACCATGTTAGTGGGATGAGAAGCTCTGCTTATCATGCATTGCGTTCCTTGAGATTGCTCGTGTGAGCAAATTACAAGCACTTCACTCAGGCTGTCAGGTGGACCTGACAGAATGATAGATTTAGTGTAAACAGATGCTTAATTCTCATCAAGACTTTTATGATAGGTCTTTGAATTTTGAAGGACCTATAGGTAGTTGAAGTTATTGAACCATTGCTTGTAAAGGATATTATCAATTTAATTTTGGGCATCAATGAACCGAAAATTATATGCATCTTAATAGAAGCTGGATTATTTGGTGATGACTCCATTGAGGCTGTATATGGATAGGCTGCAGCACAGCATGACTCACCTGTTAGAAAATGACTCTAGAAATGATTATATCTGGTTATGCACAAGCATTCTGGTTTTTGTCAGCCCTGTATCCAAGCATCTTTTTGTTCTTTGCAGGTACAAGTTTACTCTATTCAACGAGCTTTACTTCTTGGTTGCTGGTGGAACGGTTTGGATTGGTATTCTACACTTCTTAAATGGAAACACCCCTCATCTCCATCTCCCTAATCCCTCCCTTCCCCTCAAAAAGAAGAAGAAAAACATGCATGCATGCAACTCCACACACGCACAGACACAGACACACGCACACGCAGAATTAACTTGCTGACACAAACAGATGCATACGGAACACTCATGGGCAGGAATAAAGGAAAATAAGATAATACAAAGAGATGAAAACAAGTAAATCAGACTCGTGATATCACATTGTCTTGAAGGTTCTTGTTCTCTTTTTGAGTATTAAACGAATGAAAAGAAGCAATTTGGTCCTTTTTGGGAATGTTTTTATTCATGATCTTGCATATGAATAACTAACTTACAAAAAACTCTCTTATAATTCCACTTTGGCCTGAATAACTAACTTATAATTCCAATTTGGTCTTTTTTGGGAATGGTTTAATTCATGCTCTTGCATAATGAATAACTAACTTATAAAAGTAAAAACTCTCTTATAATTCCACTTTGGCCTGAACAATGATATGGTTTCTTTGCAACTATTTTAGACTCCTCATCACCAAGTGAAGGCATGACAATTGATCATCATCCAGCAAGGAAGATGGAAAAAGGAGATAAAGCGGTAGTTGAAGCCAAATTGAACTGTGGAGAAAGGGGAGTAGAGCATACTTTCAGCGTTGAAAGTGAAACAAAAACTTTCCCTCAATTATCAGGGGAAGATATGTCAATGAACCCATGGAATGTGGATGATTCTCGGAATTCTTCTCATTTGTCAACGGTGCATGAAGTGCACACTGAAATGGATGACGTTGGTAGGTTCTTGTACTTGGAAGGGGTCGAATACGTTATGTGGTGTACGTATGATGTGCACTTTTATGCATCTTTTGCCCTTCTTGAGCTGTTTCCCAAAATTGAACTTAGCATTCAACGTGATTTTGCTAAAGCGGTCTTATGTGAGGATGGAAGAAAAGTGAAATTTCTTGCCGAGGGGAAGTCGGGAATTCGTAAGGCTAGAGGTGCAGTTCCTCATGATCTTGGAACACATGATCCATGGCATGAAATGAATGCCTATAACATTCATGACACAAGCAAGTGGAAGGATCTGAACCCAAAATTCGTGCTTCAAGTATATAGGGATTTCTCAGCGACAGGAGACATGTCCTTTGGTGTAGATGTATGGCCATCCGTTCGTGCTGCTATGGAGTACATGACACAGTTTGATCGGGACGATGATGGTCTTATTGAAAATGATGGATTTCCAGATCAAACATATGATGCCTGGACGGTTCATGGTGTTAGTGCTTACTGTGGTGGTCTGTGGCTTGCTGCACTTCAAGCTGCAGGTGCCATGGCCCTTCAGCTGGGAGACAAGGAGTTCGCTGATTGGTGCAAAAGCACTTTTTTGAGGGCTAAGCCTGTACTCGAAGAAAAGCTATGGAATGGTTCATATTTTAACTATGACAGCGGGTCAAGTAGTAATAGTAAATCTATACAAGCGGATCAGCTTGCAGGGCAATGGTACACTGCCTCATCTGGGTTGCCTCCGCTTTTTGATGAATGTAAAATAAGAAGCGCTCTACAGAAGGTATATGATTTTAATGTCATGAAAGTGAAGGGTGGAAGGATGGGTGCAGTGAATGGAATGCATCCCAACGGAAAAGTGGACGAGACATGCATGCAGTCGCGAGAAGTATGGACCGGTGTAACTTATGCTGTGGCAGCTACGATGATCCTCGCTGGAATGAAAGACGAAGCATTTGGCACTGCTGAAGGAATTTTCACTGCTGGCTGGTCTGAAGAAGGATATGGGTAATTCCTTGCACTCACATTTTGAATAAAGTAGTCATATCCAGAGGTTTTCTTTGTGTTTCAGTGTAGTTTTTTGTTCGTCAAGTTAATTGCTTGGTTTCTAGCCTTTGATTGAAGAGGTTGGTGGAGTTTCATTGTCATTACACATTCTAAAATGGATTTGCGGGATGTGGTTTGTTCTCCATGATGTGATGGTTTACCTTGTGTGTAGATATTATTTGGGATTCTTGTCTCTTCAGATTATGCCCTTAGAGCAAACAGACCTTCAACCACTTCATTAATGGAGGGAAGAAGATAGCTTGGAAGATTTTGTTTATGACTATTATCTTAATATCCTTGCAGAGAGATGTTAAAAGGCACTCATCACAAAAGAAAAAAAAAAGAAGAAGAAATGAAGGAAGTTTGCATATTTACGTGCATGCAATGATGCTAGTTGATGTTTCTAGTTAGTTGACATTTCTTTATAAATAGCTAGCTGATGTTTCTGTTTCTTAAATAAACATTATACAACAATATTGCTACCAGATTTTTGTCTTTTCTTGCGATGATTCCACCAGAAACTTGAACAAGATAGGGTATGGAAAGGGGAAATTCATTTTTTGTGATGTCTACTTTGACCACATAATCTCTCTCGTTAATAGATCTAGGACATCCTGACATGGAGTAGGCATCATTGTTGGAACTTTGACTATGGACAGCTTATTGATTCAGAGTATGGAAAATTGTATGCTTTTATATGTGCTCATCATTCTTCTCGTGACTCTACTACTAGGCAAGTGCTCTTTCCGATGTAATGTATAGTAACTCGATAGTTTTTTCTCTGTGTGAACAGGTATTGGTTCCAGACACCAGAGGGTTGGACAATGGATGGTCACTTCCGATCACTGATGTATATGAGGCCGCTTTCCATCTGGAGCATGCAATGGGCTTTGAACCCACGCAAGGCCATTCTCGAGGCTCCTACAATTATTACAATGGACAGGATGCACATTCCTCCTGCTCCTTTGAGACCCTGCCAACCCTGCCAAGTCGTGAAGAAGGCAAGTTGCTTTGGGAACTCCGTTTTTCACTGTTCCTGCCAATGATCTACTGTGAGTTTATCCACAAAGGAAAAGAGCATGTATATAGCGTGCCTGCTTCCTCTAACTCTCTTCAAGTGGAAGAATTTGCTGGAGGCATGTCTCAGGCGGTCTTCCCCTTGGAACTACTAGATCGGATCCGACCTGGCAGTGTAAATTAAGCACGACGTATGGTACGGATTCCCATTCCATGCCCCAAATGGGAGATTGATGACAAATTGGGTTCGTTCTTTTTCTCGATTACCGGGACCGGTGATTGAGAACTGAAGACAATAAAAAGTGAGATTCTCAAATGTAACCTTTTCTTGAATTTTTGACTTTGCCAAGTTGGAGGAATGTTAAGATCTCCAGCTAACATTGTACTCCATTGGTTCCTTCATGATGCGTGATGGGTTGGACGCACCCGCATCACTTCATCTTTTGGTTACGGTGCTCATTCCAACAAGTCCAGGAATGGCGTGCTTGTATACCTCCACATGTAGTTGACTCCACTGTCCTAAAGCATTAAGCAGTAATGGCTGCTGATCGGCTCGTTTATGACATTTTCGATTACATGACGGGCGTGGAATCGATTTGGGAACACTGACAGTGATGATACGAAAGATGCTTAGGCACGGCGACGGTGCCGAACATGTTGAGTGATGGTCAAGTCCCTCGTTAGGTTTTTTCCTTCTTCTTTTTGAGTTGCACAGGAAGTGCTATAACTTCACAATCCAACTCCTCGAATGGACTCCGCAGTTGTTTGAATTGAGCACACTGATATCTTGGTCGCCCATTATCAAAGCACCAAAGACACAATAACAAAGATTATTGACATTCTTAAATGGATAGAGATGAACTTGTAAAGAATCCTAGGAAGGTAACTTGGGGGGAGAATTGTTCAAAAAGTCCTAAACCTTTTGCAGTTTTGCCAATTGAGCCCTAAACCTTTTAACTTTACCAATTGAGCCCTAAACCTTTTCATTTCTTACCGATTCAGTCCATCCGATTAATTTTGGCTGGAAAATGCTGACATGGAACGCCACCGGTGACACGTAGACTTAAGTTAGGTCTTAACGTGGACAATTTTAAATAATATTTTAATATTTTTTTAATTTTCTGTTTTTTTCCTTCTTTTTGGCTTTTTCCAGTGGCCGGCCACCGGCCATAGGATACGGCCGGCTGGCCTCGCCCGCCACAGGCGAGGCCCGACTGGGTGACGGCAACCCCCGGCGAGGGCGCCCTAGCCCCGGCAAGAGCCGACCTCGCCAAATCTAGCGAGGGGAGCCCTCACGGGGGTCGCCCTCGCCCGGGCGGCGTCGGCGTCACCCCCCGGCCGAGCCGGGGCGGCCGCTGGGCGGGCCCCGGGCGAGGGCTCCCCTCTCCAGTCTGGCGAGGTCGGCTCTCGCTAGGGCTAGGGCACCCTCGCCGGGGGTCGTCGTCGCTCGACAGTCCTACATGGCACCGGCGACATCCACGTCAGCATTTTCCGGCCAAAATTGGCCGGATGGACTGAATCGGCAAGAAGTGAAAATGTTTAGAATTCAATTGGCAAAGTTAAAAGGTTTAGGACTCAATTGGCAAAATTGCAATAGGTTTAGAACCTTTTGGACAATTCTCCCTAACTTGGGGAGATAATACTAATCTAACTAACGAGGACATATATTTATCATAAAGTTGAAGGGTAAATACCACAAAAAAACTTCAAACTATATTCAACATGTCATCAAAAATCCTAAATTTATCTTGTCACGAAAAAATCCAAACTTATATGCGTGTGACGTATAAATTCAGGGCTTTTTACGACACAAAAAAAGGTTGGGATATATATGTCATAATAGACAAGTTTATGGTTTAAGTTCGAGGTATTTGTGTCATGATTGGTACAATCTGGAGTTTTTTGTGATATTAATGCTAAATTAAATATTAATCAACGTATCAAGATAGGGGGTGCATCATTATATATTACAAATACTTAATATACCATGAATCTCTTCGTTTATGTAGATCTCATAAAATGCTACACGTTAGATCTCATGCTAAAAATAACCTTGATAAATTAACTTTTTACACATGACCACTAAATCAAGTTCAGTCATATTTCTCAAATTTAGACATCAATCTCCCCACGTCCATATTTATATATCTTATTTATGGCTATATAAATAAAATTTCATTTAATATTTTTTCGTATGCCATAAGTTTATTTTATGCGCACCAGAACTATGACCAAAAACCAATTTTCCATAAAATTCAAGTACATATAAATAATATTAGTCATAAAAAAGGAAAGAGTATAATAATAATGAAATAGACACTAAAAATGGGCTTTGCTTACGGTTCTTGAACTTTAGTTCAATATATAATATCATCTCTGAACTTTTAATTTGTTTAATGTGGTCTTATAATGTAGCTTAATATGCAATTTTGATCATACACTTTTAATTTATTTAATATGATCATTGAATTATTGGTAAATATTCAATTTACTATCTAAATTATGTGAAAATTACACAATCGAAAGAATAGTTCAGACACTAAATCGAACAATTATTAGTAGTTCGGAAATTATATTAAACAAATTAAAACTCCAAAAATAACTTTGTAGATTAGGCCAAAGTTGAGGGACTTTGTTGCATAAATTAAAAATCTAAAGGCGATATCGCACATTAAACTAAAGTTTACGCACTTATTTATGCTATTATTCAAAAAAAAAAACTCTCTTCTTTCATCGTCTCATCCCTGAGGGTTTAGGGTTTAGCAGCAATCAGCAGAAAGGCAAGATCGATTGCTGTGTAGAGCAAAGGAAAGGAGGAAAGCATGGAGATCGATCTCGGAAACCTCGCATTCGACGTCGATTTTCATCCATCGGAGCAGCTCGTCGCCTCCGGCCTCATCACCGGCGACCTCTTCCTGTAACGCCTCCTCCGACCTTCGGGGCTCCCGGCTCGTGATTTCAGTTCCGGCTCTCGAGCGCATCGAATTCGCGCCGTTTCTGACTCGGTTTTTCCGATGTTTGCAGGTACCGCTACGGCGACGGCTCCTCGCCGGAAAAGTAAAAGCCGTGTTCTTTTCGCTGCGATTTCTGTAGGAATTTTGCAATTCGTGCTGTCTTTTAATGGTGGATTGAGGTTTTCGAACGTTCTGCGATTAGGTTGCTGGAAGTGCGAGCGCACGGCGAGTCTTGTCGGGCTGTTCGGTTTATCAACGATGGGAAAGGTGGATGCTTTTGCTTGAATTTCCTTCTCTTTAGCTGAAGGAGGTTCTTTTTTTTTGGTTAAGAAAGAGAATAGCTGTTCTGAATTTTAGTCTCACCGTTTGCATTGTGCGATGCGGCATGCAATCAGCGATTCTGACCGGTTCTCCGGATTTTCGATTCTCGCGACGGATGTGGAGACGGGATCCGTCGTCGCTCGAGTTGAAAATGCTCACGAGTGAGTGTGTGTGTGTTAGTGCTTCCTTCTGTCCTCGTTAATGTCCCTGTTCTGCATGAGTTGATGCTGAAAGTTCTTAACTTTGGGGACCAGGGCTGCTGTCAATAGGTTGGTCAATTTGACGGAGTCTACTATTGCCTCGGGAGACGATAATGGGTGCATCAAGGTGCTTATGCTCTTATCTTCCCTTCAATGTTCTCTTTGATTCAAATTTCTTGTACAGTTTTACCAGAGCTATGCAGGAAGGTCCTGATTATTGGGCTTCATGTAGAGTGCCATAGTCTGAGTTATAAATTTTAGAATCAAGGAAATCTTTTCTCTTCCATAAATGCATATATTGTGATTGTTAAGCTTCCTTCTCTATCGTTTTTCTGTTGATTTACTTTTGTTCGAGCCTCTTGTGGAAAAGTACCCTTAAGAAACAGTGATGAGAATAAATAAGTACTATAAGAATTGTGCGTCCTACTTCAGAATGGGCATATTTGTAGCTATCACGTCCTAGAAGTGCATGCTTCAAAATTATAGTGTCTAGTGTTAGCTCTAGCTTATTATTACCAACATTTCGATGGATCACTTGGTTGTAGGTTTGGGACACCAGACAACGTTCTTGCTGCAACACATTTAGTGCCCATGAAGATTTCATATCGGACATGACATTTGCATCTGATTCCATGAAACTTGTTGTCACAAGGTGGTTCTTTCAATGCAATGTATTTGGCAATGGCTGGGATTTTTTTTATTGCTTGTCTACATTAATATTGCTTGGAGATGGACTTTGACTGTCTTTGAAGATAGACTGTCCGTCCTAGTCACACATGTGACAGCGCTTCCTAAAGCATAATGGTATTATCTTTGTTTTTTCATGTTACTTAGTGGAGATGGGACTCTATCTGTTTGCAATCTTCGAAGTAATAAAGTAAGCTTCTCACTTTCCTAAAAGTTTTGTAAACAAGCATTATTTTATTGCTGCTTCTTTTGCTTCCCATTGGTTTGCATTCTGTAATATGCTAATTTATTCTGTCCGAACAACAGGTCCAAACTCGGTCCGAGTTCTCTGAAGATGAGTTACTATCTGTTGTCATTATGAAGGTAGATATCAACACTTGACTGCCAGCAGCATATACTGATTCTTGTGACGTTACCCAAAGAATGGAATTTGAATTCATTCCCTTCCATTCTCATGTTTCAGCACACATCACTTTGGGTTTTGCTCCCATACTCCTGATTAATACGTTATACCATTTATAAGGTGAACCTGTATTCAGTTGGCGGTGGGGGGTTTTGAGTGCCTGTGTGTGAACCTATTGTAGCCATTATCTTTAAGAGAAATGTGCTATCTGAGCCATTATTCTTGCTTGGAAACTTATACTGTAAAACGTTATCTACTTGACTGCACTGCCAGTATCACTGCACGCATGCCTGCATATTTTCCCTTTCCATATGCAATATAGGCAGGTAATTACAACAGAAATGACCCTCAATACAAGATTCTGCACTGTTGTCAACCATGCTGATCCTAATATGGTTTGCCAGAATGGAAGGAAAGTTGTTTGTGGAACACAAAGTGGAACATTATTACTATATTCATGGGGATTCTTCAAGGATTGCAGGTAGTAATTTTGCTATTACATTTGGAAATTTGTACTTCTTATATGTAAGTGAAAGCATAATTGATGATGGGTTACTTGTTTGATTTAAGTGATCGCTTTGTGGATCTCTCCCCCAGCTCAGTTGATGCATTGCTGAAGGTGGGTGGTTACATTCTGAACATTATAAGATTCTGAAGTAAGCGGGGTTGCACCTGTCTAACGTCTCAACGTCATAATTGTCAGCTTGATGAGGATAGGATCATTGCAGGAACTGAGAACGGACTCATCAGGTGAGAATGCTAGTGTAGTTGGAGAACACTTGGCAGGCAATTGATACTTATTTTGCACCCTTCTTATGTCACGCTGCATTCTGATCTGGTGTTTTTGTCCCATTCATCTGTAGTCTGATAGGAATATTACCCAACAGAATCATCCAACCGATTGCAGAGCATTCAGATCATCCTATTGAGCGCCTTGGTAATGATGCAGCCCTGCGGTGCACAGATATTTTTCTATGAACATCAGAATCACTCCAAATGTGATCTCAGTTTATTTCTAGTCGTTCTGCAATTGGCAAAACATGTTGAAATTCTAAGGAATTCTAGCAATGCTTCTTTAGATAGTGACTCTTTCCACATTTGTTTTACTTGTTTCTCTGCAAGCTTGTTCACCGTGTCATTTTTTGTCTGCATTTTGTAGCCTTCTCTCATGATAAAAAGTTTCTTGGCAGCATATCGCATGATCAGACATTGAAGGTGTGTAGATCTCTCTCTCTCTCTCTCTCTCTCCTCCCTCCCCCCCCCCACAAAAAAAAAAAAAAAAAAATTCTCTTTCTTTCTCCCCATGCATGTGCTCGTGCATAAGCAGTTGTGCGTTGTTAGTGGGGGTGTACCGCCCAGTGCATGTGTGGGCGCATGCATATGTGTGTTTCTGCGTTTCTATAGGCATATGGAAGACTGTGCATGTGTGTGAGGAAAATAGGTGTGTACATTTGCTCAAAAGGTAGTGGAGGAATTGATTTGGAGATGTACCTACTTACAGTAAATTTTCCGTCTTCCCTTATCAGTTTATTAGGCAATCATCATTCTCCTAATCTTTCTCACTAGGCAGTTTATTAGGCAGTCATCATTCTCCTAATCTTTCTTGCAGCTCTGGGATTTGAATGACATACTAGGGTCTGAAGATTCTCCTTCAAGCCAAGCAGCCATAGACGACAGTGATAGCGATGAGATGGATGTGGATGCGAATCCTCCCGCTTCTAGCAAAGGTACCTATTGCTTGGACATTTTTATGCTTGTGGCACCGGGTGCATACTGCATATTGTTGATAGTCTTTACTGGATTGAGCGTTACTTCATCGTATCTAGTAAATCGTGCTGAAAACGTTTCTATTATTTGATAATTACCTGAATTACCTGTATGAATAGGTGCCTCAGAAGATACCGAATGCTCCTTTATGATTCTGTCTTCCCTCCACCCTCCCCAACCCCCCCCCCCCAAAAAAAAAAAAAAAAAAAAGAGCCCATGATGACACTATTCTTGGGTTTGATATCTAACGGAGGAATTTACAACCTGTTGCAGGGAACAAGACAAAGCATTCAGGCAAAGGAAATGATGTTGGCAATGCCAACAACTTTTTCGCCGACTTAGGCGATTGATGGCTCCAATCTTCATATGCACATGACAAGTTGAGGTTCAAACAAACATATCAAGGCTCGATTCTAGTCGGCACATTTGGCAAGCAATTCGTACATGTTTTCATTGACTGTGTTCTCAAGGGGAAATTTTGACATGACTCCATGACCAGGGGCTTCTTATTGTTTATCTGACATTCCCAAGGATGTAATACCCCATCTTAAACTCAAACAAGTTTTTATGTATTTCGAGTGTTCTAGGACAACTATATATACAAAGCAGAAATCCAAATTGCAAAAGGCCTATTCCTCCTCCTTTGGCATCAATGACTGAAACAAAGAAAGTTAGATGATTGAAATACGTAAGAACAAAGATTGTTCCTCCTACGTTTAGCCCACATCTGACTTGCTAGTTCCTCACGTGAACTTGCATGACCTTTGATTGAAAACAAGTCAGATTTAGACATACATTGCAGCTGATCATGACCTTTAAGCGCCTCCTCAGCACCACATTTCAGTTAACTATTGGCAAAAAGAATTGGATTGCACAAATCGAAAAAGAAGATTCGCATCGAAGGATCAAATTGCATCAACAACGGTACTTACAGGACTAAAATCATACTTCCATCCTTTCTTGATGCAATGTGCTTAATCCTTTCTTCAATTCTCCTTGACAAGGGTCATCATTACAAATTTTTATGTATAGCATCATCCCTTCATCCGTTCAAAATGTAAAATCGTTGGTGACTTCTCCATAGATACTTCTGAAGTTTCACCATGTATAGCAAGTACACAAATTTGATGCCAAGTCATAACAAATGGAGATATGCTATTTCTCTAATCCTCTCATAAAAAAAGTAAATATTGATTAATTTGTTCCGCAGGAAATGAATGATTTGAAAAATATTATCCTGCAAATGATTGCTTATTTCGTTTGAAATAATTAATCAAACAACATTATAAATATTTTCGTGGACGATAAAGATATTTTTCATTTATTGATTTTTGTTCATTTTTGTAAAGGATAAAAGCGATCATTTTAGGAATATATTTTTCAAATAATTAATATTCCATGAAACAAACACTCTCTAAATATAGTTATTAACTAAAAACCGATGAACCCACTACAAATGTTACTATCGAGAAAAAGTTGAGTGGTTAGTTACCTAAGCAATTATGTAACAAGTAGTCCCTACTCACTAGCATAATTAGGGATATAATAATCAATAGGAAAAATCCATCAAAAACCTCTACACTATACTCATTGTGATACACTTATTTTGAACCTTTTTTTTAACATAAAAAACTCCAATGTATACATATTCTGACACATTTACCTTAAAACTTTTTCTTGTAACATAATAATCCCAAACTTGTATTTATATGACGTATTTATCATTTGCCAATATTCCTATATTTTTCTTATGACATAAAAGTTTGAAACTCCGTATTTATGTGATACATTTATAATTTGCTAATATTCCATCAGATAATTTTTCAATCAAAATATCTTTTGTGTCAACACTGTTGACTTTTTGGCTTCCATATAAGCGGATTTTTAGCTATTTATTGACAAAAGATAAATGTCACATATGTATAGGTATGAAATTTTTGATGGTGTGGAAAATTTTTTTAGAATAAATGTATTACACTGGATATAATTTGGAATATTTGATGGTTTTTTCCATATTTAATATTTACATTTAGGATATGCACTTCAGTAGCCTACATTTGCATTTACATGAAAAAAAAATGAAAAATCCAATATATTATGGGACATTCTCCACATGGAACAACCCTTCTGAATTACTTTTACTTTTTCTTTTTTTTCTGTTTAATCAAAATTTAGCGATGTGCTTTTTTTCTTCTTTTAAATCTTAAACAATGACACTTCCACAAAATGCAAATGTTGACACATAAATTCAAATATCTTTTCAACCCATTTTTAAAAATTTGAATAATAATTTAAAATGGTGGTGGAAGAGCGAAAAAAGTACTTTTTCATGTTACTTCAGCTGAAACAAGCATACTCTCAACCAGACATTTACTAAGAGTCACCGACACAACAAAGCTACACATTTAATTTTGTTGAAAGCTTTGAAGAGGTCTCCGACAAGTGCCGCTAGCTCCCTGGTAAAATCCTCTTAGGGGCGGATAACATCAAATGCCAATCATCATATAGACATATATATATCGATAAATTATGTGCATGTACTAGCTGCAATGAACTACAAACGTGCAATAGCTGTCTGGTAGTCCCTGCTACAAATGTTTTTGCTCGATAGCCCCTAATACAGCAGCTTCAGAAACCATGCTAGTACATTTGAGAAGTCTCTCTAATAATAAGTCTAGAAGACAAACACTGGCAAAACTGAGCTATCTAAATCATACCATGACTTGGACTTGAGCAGGTCCTTAAACTGCTCCACCTTGAATAGGATATCCCGGGGTGCTTCCCCCCTCAACCCATTTAAGGGAAGAGTGGGGGCAAGAAACGGGGATAAGGTCCCCACTGGGCTCTCCGGCCACAGTGCTACTAGCACTGGGATCCCGCCTGGAGGGAGGTCACTGCCTTCTCCTAGCATACTAGGCTGGTAAACCCCCAATGAAAGGTCCCGGAAGAGGGCAACTCTTCCGGGGTGGCCGGCCGGCCGGGCTTTGTTACAGTGACCAGAGATAGTAACTCAAGCCCATCAGAGGAATAGGTCTCCTCAATGAAGTCCAGCGGTGTCCAAAAGATAACAAGCTCTCCTTTCTGTTCTCTCCCATGTTTAGCCAGCACGTCCTCGCACATATTCACCACGCAGCTCCGATGGCACAAGCTCATCTCTGGAATAAGCATCTGCAAGGCCCTGCAAGGACACAAAGTACTGTCTATGAAAGTGTTTTGATAAGTCAACATTGTTAAAAGCCTGAACAACAGCCTGTGCATCCACCTAGACAAGCAGGTCTGTAGCACCAAAACGTGCAGCTAGGCCGTCTCTCAGCACCCACACAAACATTCCTGGAAAAACCAACAATCAAGTGAAATCAGAGGAAGCCTGACCACAAATTGAAGAAATCGAAGGATGGTGATATGAGAGAGATGAAGAGCAAGAGCTTGGAACAGTGCTGTGTGTGACTTGAGAGCACCTATGTGTGTTTGTGTGTATGTGGTGGCACAAGACATCAATTATGTGACATCAACATTTTGACAAGAAAAATTAATTATTGAGTTACATTTAGTAAAAGATTATTGAATCACACAAAAAGTGAGTTCGAGGATGATATTCACAGAAAACAAAGTAATATGGCAGATTAAATAAGACTTGACAGTGATGCTTATTAATTGCTAAAAATAAAAATAATGCGCACACAGAATGAGCATAAAAGGTGCTCTACTGAAAGGACTATAAATAAAAATTACATACGCCAATCTTGGTCTATTTATTCTCCCAACTGCACATAGCGACAAAATGAAAAGAACAATGCAACATCAAAAGATCAACTCACCATGCACTGTAGTTCAATGTATGGCTCCCCCAGTTCCATCAAATTCTGCATGTAAATAAAACATGTCACCAAGCAGCAACTCCTACATATAGTGATCCAAATAAAACCTGTACTCAATAAGAAGTACGATGACATAATAGCGTTTCAATTTACTCCACAGAAATCAAGTTTACACATAACAATCCAAAATCAAGACCACAATTTTTACCTTATTTTTTTTGTCTTTTGGGATGACACTCCACTCCCACAAATGTGAACTCGTAGCTAGATGCATTCCCCATGCAGCATTATATTGTTCTTGCAGCATGACACTTTCTGCAGAAATATGACATGTATTTAGTCAAAGTTAGAAGTGCCAATGAATAGCCAAATTCACGAGCGATAAGATTATAAACACTTAGCAAGAGTCAGGTAACATACACTATAGGCCGTCATATGTCTTCTAAATGACAGTACTAGCTCAATCGGCAATTTGCTTCTGTAACTCGTGATTTTCTTACGCAGTATGCACCATTTCAAAAGGAGGCCAACCCAACCAGATAGCATATACCAATACCATGTTGCATACGATATCCTGTGGGAAAGTTTGCTTCAATATGATGATAACATTGTGCATGGACAAACTAAAGGAGGAATCCCCTTTAGATATTTTTTGTAACTGCTTCTTGGCTGATGGTTAAGTCCTTCCTGTCACCCAGTCATGGTACCCAAAATCCTGATGAACCATAATTGAATGCTTAGCTTGATACATGATGGACAGAAGTTCTTATTAACCGAGAATTATACCTCCAAAACAGAACTGTGAAGCGGAAATTTAAACTGATCCAGTGGACCATGTCAAAAACACCAACCACCCCTGAGGCATTCCAATCGAGAAGCAAGAGAACTGATGAAGCAACATTAATGAAATTTAAAAAAGGAAAGAAACAACTCACAAGGAGAAATGAACAGAAACAGCAAAAAGTGCTCTTTTGCCAAAATGAAACGCTTAGCAAAAATCTAACGGTGATTTACTCTTAGAAAGGGGGATTAGGGGGAAAAATAAAGAAAGATGAAATATTGGTCAATGGTCAATGGTCAATGGTCAATGACCACACTCACTAGGGTTCATTGTATGACATGAATTTATCATCTCATAATTGTATGTCTAGAAAACCTGTAACTTCACTTTTGGAGATTTTTTAATAGTAAATTGAGAAAGCCATCATTTTTTCAAGGTCCTGAATTCTATAAGCTTGTAAAGAAATTTGCAGGAGTCGAAATCATCCTATCAAACAACTGAATAGAATGATATAATAAAAGTGGCAACCCTCAAATCTTTAAGCCAGATGATAACAATACTCAAAACATTCTCGCAGTTAAAGGCATGGAGTGAAAAAATTCAATAAACTTTCGAAACAATACAAGATAAACGCACCTTGGATCAAGCTGATGCACAGTACACAGCCACTACATGTGGAAACAGCCACTGTCATGAATAATGCCTAAGAGAAATTGCAGTTGCATGTGGCAAGAATACCAACTTCTCTAACATAAAAAGTGGGAATTTAGTTCCAGTTCAACAGCCACTTCTTATAGAGGTTAAAAGCCAGATTAAGCTGCCCCATTTTGCAGTATCCATTAACAAGGATCTTCAGGGGAACATGATTAATTGGTATTCCAGATTTTTGTATCTTCTCAAAAAGCCTTTCTGCCTTGTTCAAGTCACCTCTCACAGAGTAAGCCCTAATTAGTTCAGTATAGGTTACAATGTCCGGTTCACACCCCATTCTCAGCATTTCATCATGTAACCAAAGTGCAAAACGCGTCCGGCCTAAGTTACAAGCAGCACCTATCAACAAATTGTAAGTAACCACATCAGCAAAAAGCCCATTTTGATACATCTCTTGCTTGAGCAGGTAAGCATCAGAAAGATTTTCCCTCTTTACTTGCGCATCTATTAATGCATTATAAGTAAAAACATTTGGCGCAATGCCAAATGCCAACATCTGATCCCTAACAAATAGCGCTCTACCAAGATCACCGCATCTTCCATAACTATGAATAACACAATTCCATATGGATGGATCAGGCACCATCGACTCCTCTAACATAAGCTGAAGGAACTCATATGCTTTCTCAACATCTCCATGAGCACATAAGCCTCGGATAATTATTTTATAAGTGATCAGATCCGGAGCAACTCCCTCCATTAACATAATGCTGTGCACATGGGACGCCTCACACAATTTTCCTCCCTCGTAGAATCCTCTTAAAAGAGTATTGTAAGTACAAACATCAGGATGGAAACCTTTTTTCAGCATTTGACAAAATGCACCAATCGCGCTCCTCATGTCCCCATTTGAATTAAGTCCATGGATAAAAGAATTGTAAGCAATCACATCCATCTTATTTTTCTCCTGAGATATCTTGTCCCATATATATACTGCCTCAAGAACATTACCATTCTTAAAATAACCATCCATCAGTATAGTTGATGCGATTAAATCCGACGTTGCCTTGTCATTATCCTCATTAACTAACCGACCAAGAAGCTTCCTAGCTTCCTCCAAAAGACCCCTCTTGCACAAAGCATGCACAAGTATGTTACGGGTTATACGATTTGGCTGAACACCACAACTCACCATAGAAGACAAGAGATAAAGAGCACCATCCACATTATTAGAACGGCAATAGCCCATGATGTAACTGTTGAAGGATACACTATTGGGAGAAGGTCCCATTTTCAACATATCCGCAAAAAGAAAACCTGCCTTCTCTAAGTTACCACTTTGACACAATCCACTCAGAAGATAATTATGAGAAACTATATCAGGTACAGCACCAAGTTGTATCATTTTCTCACGCAACCATAATGCAGCCCCCAGCTTACCCTCTGAACACAAATTCCTTAATATACCTTCATGATCCTCATAATTGGCCACTAAATCGTACCCACCATCAACCATGCCTGCCACGTCTATGCTCTCCCTGCAAATTTCGAGAAAGAAAATCATTATAAAAAAAAAATAGTGTGAAAGGAATTATATCACTGACTACAACGACCTGACAGAAGTTCATTGACTGCAGTAGCCCAAATAGATATATTCAGGATGAAATTCATCAATAATTTGAATATCAGATCAGACAAAGCTATACATTGCTAAGAACTCACAATTACCAATACAATACCCAACCTTCCTTAAATGGACATTTCTTGTCAGTATACAATGACAAGAACATTGACATGCTTACAAAGTGATACATTGAGACATGAGAAGCATCGCCCATTGTAACTCATAACAACTGAGTCATCAAATTCTAGGAAACAAATGATGTCCACAATAAACATAGGAAACCAACTTATAAATCAACCTTGAAGCGGGCAGATTCAGAGATGAATGAAAAGAGATTCAAAGGACTCACCAATTCATGATGTCACACACACAATTACCTAGATATCTTTTTTCTCTGCTAAACCTGATCTTATATGGTCCTAGAAAGTTAAGGACCTTTTTACCCCTACACAAGGATGCCTCATATTCTCTGTAACAGACACATGTACAGAATGATCACATTACAAAACCACAATCATTGGCAGAATGGCATTATTGTTTTTATAGAATCTATTAAATTTCCCTTATAAAAGCAATGAAAAATGGCAAAGGAAAGAAACTAGAAGCTCATGCCTGTGACTCCGTTTTGCAAGGGCAAAAAAAGCATAAACTAAAGCAACACCTGATGCAATCAAAGCACATATCTCCAGTGGGGGAACTCATTCTAGAGGAAGTTGATCAGCACACAAAAGCCTCAATATCAACAACTCGTAATTCATGTACCACACCTCATTGATTTTAGACGCTCCAAATTGCCTTTTAGCAGTCCATCCAAAACATTGTAAACTTCCTTTGGGTTCCTGTTGTTCTTAAAATTATCCTCCCCTGGTAAGCAATCTTCTCTTGCCATCCAGTTTTGCTGAGTTTCCACAGCATCTTCAAGAGGCAAAGCAAGGCCATTTTGCTCACAAATTCTTTACACCGTAGATAACAACAAAGTGAAATGAGTTTAGCAAGCTCAACATGCAGCATGATGAGAATGATAAATCTCATTTAGTTAACATTTATCTGTTACAGATAAAGCCGCACACAAATAAAGCTTTTACCGTGGGTGAGGATGAATATAGGTTTTGGAGAAGAGGATATCAGCAACATTGCGCTTGACACAGTCAAGGATACTGTCCATGAATTGGAGAAGGAAAACATGGGAGGAC
Source organism: Eucalyptus decipiens (assembly GCA_014182575.1). Lineage (NCBI taxonomy): Eukaryota > Viridiplantae > Streptophyta > Magnoliopsida > Myrtales > Myrtaceae > Eucalyptus > Eucalyptus decipiens. The sequence goes on along the minus strand of CM024616.1, from coordinate 4,356,729 downwards.
AACAGAGGTGCTAAAAATGGATCTCCACGGGCAATCAATAACTGAAAAAGAATTGACAACTTTAGAAATTTACAAATCAGCTTAGTAAGGAGAAAAATGAGTGCTAGAATTGAAATGGAAGCTATCTAGGAGAAGAATATAAAAGTTTTCAGAGGTTAACTTACAGTCATGGTATAGTCTCTCTTTATATCTCCCAATAGTGGGCATCTACAGCATCTCTGTCAGAACATCCTCTGAACTGAAATTCATCGACCTCCTCTCCTCTCCCCAGATTCTCCATCATATACGTGCTCAGTTAAGAGAAATTTATGAGAAATCACCTCAGGATCAGCAATGCTCCGTTCCATGTTCTCATACAACCATAATGCAGGCATCAATTGCCCCTCTAGACACAATGCCTCAATACGTCCACATAATTATCGAAGCCACACCTAAAATGCATCCGCTATCAACCCAAAGCCAAATCTACACTTCGCCTGCAAATTTCAAAACAGAAAAACTGAGAGAGATATCATGTATCGTGGAAACTATATTCCTCACTCAACGTACCAGAAAGTTCCAACCAATATCACTCGCCACCACAACATGATACAAATTCGATGACTACAGTATTTTACAAGACATACCCAGTACAGCCATGGACAGATACAACATAAGGAGCCAGGGGAGGCGCGATTGCCCCCAAATGCAAACTCATTGTAAAGCACCAATGTGCGAAAAGCAAGTCCAATGGTAGTATCTCACGATATCAACCGACATCAATGATGTTTCAAAATGGAAAATTCCACCCAAAAAAAAATGTCTCCAACAATTTTCGCTCTTTACTCGTCTTCAACTATTGTCTATCCTCATCAATTTTATGCGCCCAACCCACTTAAGCTCTATCTCCACTGTTATCTTTTTTGATAGCGCATTTTCCGGGACCCAAATCCCGTAACAAAAGTTGAAAAAGAAAGAACGGGAATTCGCTAGTTCCCCAGCTGCTCCGTCAAAATCAAATCAGCAATAAAGCTTATCACTTGCATTCGATCCACGGGGAAAAACCTAGAGTAACACCCACATTGGGATCGCGTACTCCGAATATCCAACCGCAGATAAAATGCGAAATCGACGAGCGATTTCGAACCATGCTCATATCGACCGAATCGAGTTGAAAAGAGAAATGCCCGTCGAAGCTCGGCGGAAAGGAGAAATCGACCGCCGGAGTGGAGGATTACCGCTCCGTCGGAGGTTGGCGCCGCCGCTGCCCGTCGCCGGCGGTGGGCCGAATCTGAAGCCGAGAGAGAGAGGGGGCGGAGGTGGGAGCGGAGCCGGCGGCGGAGCTCTGGTGCCCTAATGGAATGCCAACGGAGTGTCATTTGATCCTTCTGATAAAAAGGAGACGAGGTAGATTTGCCTTTTTTATTATTATTATTTTTCCTTTTCTTTGATTAAATTAAATTATTTTTTCGATTTGTTTTGCTATTGTAAGAAGGAAGGTGGCTCGCGGATTGGACTTAGCTCGTTGAGCGGACCCGGGCGGGCACGGACGTTCGTCAACGATAGGGCTGTCAACGGTCGGGTCAAATCGAAATAGGTGGGTTCCCAGCCAACTAAAAACCCGAACCTGGAAAAAACACGAAGAGCGATTTGCAGTCACTTGAAAAAAATTTCAACTTCTCTCTGGGCTAAAAACAGGCGTTTGGGAAAAAAATTTAAAGATCTTCAGTTGAAAGTTTGCCTTTTTTTATTTTCTATTCATGTACTTTTTTTTTTCCGAAATTATCCTTACGAACTTTTTGTTTTTTCCGTGTTTTGTTGGAGAGAAAATGGATTTTAGCAAAAATCGCCTTTTCGCCCGGCCCGGATCTAGGGTCCATGACGACCACCTAGATTTGATTTTTTTATTTTTATAACAAATTTCTATTGCCTTGCCGGTTTTCATTTTTATTTTTTATTTATTTTTTTCTTTTGATAATTTTTTTCACAAAATAATTAGATTTTAAAACAATTTACCAAACACAATTATTTAACTCAAACAGATTTTCCCAAAGACTTTCCCCAAAAGTTTTCCCAAATGCACGTAAGCTAAAAATAGGCGTTTGGCAAAAAAAAAATTGTAAACATCTTTGGCTCCAAACTTGCCTTTGAAAAAAAAAATCAAAAACATATTTTTTTTTTTTTTTTCCAAAATTTTTAACTTCTCAATTTCTACCTCGGGGCGAGGGTTGCATAGCCTCGCGATGGCCAAATTTCTTATCGTGCAAAATCAACTTAGAGGTTTTTATTCGCGCGACCTCGCGCCCCAGATCCGGGGGTCGCCGGAGGTCGCGAAAGGTTTTCGCGCGACCTCGCCGGCCCCAGGATCCGGGGTCGCCGGAGGTCGCGACGGCGTCGCGCGACCTCGCCGGCCCAGATCCGGGTGTCGCGACGGCGTCGCGCGACCTCGCCCAGATCCGGGGTCGCCGGAGGTCGCGGACGCCGTCGCGCGACCTCCCGCCCCAGATCCAAGGTCGCCGGAGGTCGTCGAGGGTACGGTGGGATGCCGCCCGCCCTTTGCCGGTTTTCATTTTTTATTTTTTTTTTATAAATTTTTTTTTCACAAAAGTCCTTTATCCCCCAAACACCATTTTGCTCAAAGGTACTTCATAAAAGTTTTGATCAATACAAACACAACATTTTAAAAAAATCAGTTTCTTCTCAAACGCACCCTAAAAGTGATCATACACAAAATCCAATTAGAGCACGAACTGCAAATTACAAATCAAATTAAGGTTCGAAGATTCATTTACGTAGAAATACGACTTGCGTGATTTGTAGGTTTTTTCCTCATTATATATCTAGGATTGTCTCTTTTATTGGGCCAATGTTTCGATTTGATTCAAATCATGACCTGAATTGAATTGGAACAAGTATAGTGCCCATTATAATCATTTAATCAAACAAAAACAAATCCCGACTTGAAATTTTTTAATCGAATTGGGTCGTGTTACGATTCAAGTACATGATTCGGTTGACAACCCTATTGTCCAAGCTCTGCATGCAGGTTTCACAGCTGTCTGGGCTCACTTGTGGGAAAACGCGGGCGGGTCAAGCCCGGCCTTTTTTTGTCGTTATTTATAAATTGTCAGCTAAAATAATCAAGAGAAATAAAAATAAACAAAAAGAAAGAACTTTGGGAATTGTGTTATTTCATTGTATTACTTTATTAACGTTCCTCTATTATATTAGAAAATTGGACGTATAATCCAATTAGTGCTCATAACTATTAGATACCAAAGTAAAATTCATTGGAATATATTTTATAATCTCTTTTCAATTAAGGCGTGCTTAGCAGACCTAAAAAAAATTCAGACAGGACGTATGAGCGCACTTAGTGGCTACTCTCCTATTGATCAGGTCTACTAACAATTTTTTGATGTTCAATTCTAGACTGTAGGATAGAGATGACTATTTTGTTCACAGAGAGATCAAGATTTACACTTGTTATGAAAACAAAGCTACGAAAAAAAAAAAAAAAAAAAAAAAAAAAAGTTAAACTCTAGTGTCTGAATTTGGAGGAATCTTTGGATAACTCGACCCGAGCCATCCTCGATTGACCTAAGCCCATGCGTTGGGAATTTAGACATGAGCATTGGAGTCTTGCTTGACCTTTGCAAGCTTGAGCCCAGGCACCACAATTCGAGCATGGGCACCGATGACTTAGTTGATTATCCATATTTTGCATTCATCTTGCTTGAAAGAATCGTGAAATCTATGTAGAAGAACATGATTCCTCTCTTGCAATTTTAGCTCTCTGAATTATTCACGTCTCAATCATATACTTGAGGCATTACTAGGATCGGTTCTACTTATTTTATCTCATAAATGATGCACATTTCTTATCAACAATTTTTCCCCAAAGCTCAATCTATAGTGCAACTGTTCAAGGATGCTCATTCATCTGAAACCTTAGCTCCTGTTCAAGGATCAACATCTTCTGATCCTACTTTCAGAAAGATTTCCTCCCTTTTGTTTTTCCTGGTTCAGAGAAGGTTCAAGCTCAACAATTAGTCAAAAACGGGACATCACGATGTGCCCAAAGAATTCTATGTCAAAGCCTGAAAACGACTTCATCACAGCTTGATGTTAGGCTTAGAAGCAGTCATGTAGCACAGAGCCAAACCTCAATTTGAGTTCAACAGATGATACGGTCTACTGTAGGTAGTGATTGTTGCTGTGCAAGAGCTATACATCTATGTAAAAGATGCTCTATATAACTGAAAGGACTGAACAAAATTGTGTATATGCTGCCTAAACCACAGCTTTCCCCTTGCATACATCACAAATTGTATGACCGAGGCCTTCGCAATAAGGGCATGTTGCTCCCTCCTCTATCCATTCCATGAACTGCATGCAAAAAACTCAGTAAGTTTGATCTCAGAAAACTGCACACGCAACAATGTAAAATAAGGGAAAAACATCCATTCCTCATTTTACCTGTGGTTCGATGTTTGGCTCCCCTGTCCCATCGCATTCTGCAAGTAATAAGAACGTGTTACTAAGACTGCAACTTCTAGTAGAAACTTTAGTGACTTATAACAGCTAGCGATTTCGAACAAAATGTTGGATAGAGGATAAGCGAACCCATATACAAGGTCAGATCTCAACACCCATTCCAATCTGTTTTTTGGCAGGTTTTGCTGCTATTTGGTAGAATCTGCAGTTGCGATTTTTGGCGTAATTTGCTTCTGTCCCAACACGCATATAATTCAACTTTTGCCCAGAATTAAGAACTTCTAATCGATCATTGCCAGGCTCCACAAGTAATAATGAATCTCCTTAACAGAATTTTCTTAACAATGACTATTTTCTCTTCTGGCACTTCCATTCATGAGACTTTTGTGTTCTAAACAGCATGAATTCAGTGGTAAAAGTACTGCAAACTGCTTAGGATATGAGTGGTACTGAAGCTAGCATGGCTTACACCTCTGTTTCTAATTCAGAAGAGTCGCAAGTTCCAAACTGAAAGAAAGCTCTAAAGCAGAAGAATGGTTCAGTTGTTCTCCATTTTCAAGCACCTGTTTGATCATCTATGTAGGGGATTAAGAGGGATAACATTGGAAGAGGGATACCACAAGTGATACCTGTGCACATTACGTGACCCTCTCCTCTACAAGCGAGGCACTTTGTTGTCGTGTCGCCACTCTTGCTTTCACTAACTTGTCTATTTCTGCCATCGAGTCTTCTGGGTTCCTCCCATCGGTTCTCACCAAGTAGAAAGACTCGATGTTGAGATACTTCAACTTCTGAATCACTTTGTTTAACAACTGTCTGCTGAATTTCCGACATTTCAGTCACTGATAAAGCTGCAACTCCATTTGCACCATCCTGGAGAACAGCAACACGCTTAGCCAATTACTCACTGAACAATTCATATTGAAGCTAGGACTTTGGCTATTTTATAGTTAATTTTCTCTAGCTGCTTTCCAATTTTGTAATTTTCACAATAACCAGCTGCGGTGAGAAACTTTGAAGTTCGAAAATGGTATGATCAAAGATTGAAATTAAAGGCACGGAGTAGAAAGTACTTGACGCTCAAAAATGTTATGATCAAAGATTGAAATTAAAGGCATGGAGTAGAAAGTGTTCTTACTTCTTTCCCAAAGTATAGCCTTTCCAAAAGTTCAACCGTCATTATCCCATCTTCTTTAGCGCCTACTGAGGCCTGTGAAGCAGCATCATTTTATTGAGGATGGGAATGGACAGAGAAAGAAATTAGACTGATTTGAGTTGAACAAGAGCAAACATTTGGATCTCACAACTTACTTGCCAAGTTTTCACAGCTCGCTCAGTCCCGGTGGAGAAGCTGGAAAACTCCATGTCCTCCTCACCAGAGTAAAATCCCAACCTCTGAAGTGCTTCCTGTAAGAACGAAGCATTTTTTGAGAGAATCACTACTATCAAAAGAAGACTGGCTGGCAATTCAGCGAAAAGATACAGCACAACCAAGAAATGGAGAGTCTGACAATGGAAGAGAAGAAGAATTCCGTGGCCATGGTCCTCACTTACCCCTCCCTGTCGAATATAGACCATGTTACCTGTTCTTCTTCTGGTATTGGTTTTCTTTTAGATAACCAACTATGAGCTTTAAATTGAGTCTGAATCAAACTAGCAGGGTTACATTCAGTTTTTCAGCTCAAAAATGAATCTCCCAAAGAAAATTGCATCTACCCAATTCCATAGCATTTCAATTCACGTTAATGTCCCCTAATGTAACATGTTCTACTTGGCATGTTAACCAATCTTTTTGACTTGCACGTGAAACGGCAAAAGCTAAACTCGTTTTCCTAGCAGACACACCCTTGAAAAGTCATTTAACCTACGAGTACCTTAGAACTGCCACAACTTCCATCCGCTTCACTTGTGGTACTAAACTATCAGTTCATTTCACTCAGAATTGATAAATCTGAAAATCTGCACCAATCCATTCCCACATCGAACTTTTCATATTCTGGGACGTCACCGGATCAGTGACATGGTGATCCTTGCGGACATAATCCAAAGATTGCAGATCAACCCTCGGTAATCAATTCGCTAATCACCCAAAGATTAATGACCTATGGAGTCGTAAGTAGTTTAGATCATCTACGGGTAAGACAATACACTTCTCACATACAATCTTCAGTCGAAGTCATAATCCTTATTCAGCACTCCCAAACAATCAAATGTAAGAACAAAGAGGAAATCTATAATTACAAAAGACTCGCCTTTCGAGCAACATTTGTTAATTAGGGGTTGCAAGCAGACCTGCATCGCTAGAACCTCATCTCCTTCAGCTCCCACTCTCAGTGCCCTTCTCTTCATCGTCGTCTTCTTCTTCTCACTGTGATTCTGTTCTTCTTTAGTTTCGCCTTTCAAAACCCTAACGACTTTCTCCTCCACTACGATCTCCTTCTCCTCCTCCTCCTCCGCCGGCTCCTCCTTTTTCTCCTCCAACACCATAGGACTCGCGCTCGACCCGCTCTCCGCGATCAAGTTCCTCTCCCTCAGCACCCGCAACAGCGCGGCCGCGCTCGCCGCCTCCCCTGTCGTGTCGCCGCCCGGGATCTGGACCTCGCGCTCCAGGGCCTGAACCCGGAGCTTCAGCCTGGCGATCTCGCCGAGGAGGGACTCCCTGTCGCGGGCCCACCTCTGCTCCTCGCGGAGCCAGCGCTGCTCCTCGCGCAGCCAGCGCTGCTCCTCCCGGAGCCAGCGGGACTCCTCGAGGCCGTAGTCGGAGCCGCCGGGAGACGCGGAGAGGACGCGGACGCGGAGGTGGCGGTGGGCCCTGGGGAAGAGGCAGGGAGGAGAGGGCTTGGAGGCCGGGAAGGTGAGGGAGGATGGGTGGAGGTGGTGGGGTGGTTGGGTTTGGAGTGGAGAGAGAGTGTGGTGGGATTGAGAGAGTAGGATGGAGATGAAGAAGAAGAAGACATTAGAGCAGAGGGGAGAGAGAGAGAGAGAGAGCAGAGCAGAGGGGAAGATGGAGGGAGGTTGAAGAAGGAGATTGGGGGCAGAGGATATTTGATGATGGTGAGGGGCTTTTTTGTGTTGGTTAAGTTTTGAACCACATGTTAGTTAATCGGTGGCGGGAGACAAGATATATATATATATGATCTTCAGAGAAAACCGGGCTTAATGCCATAAAAAAAAAATAAGAATTACTCATTTCGAAAAAGAAAAAGAAAATACCCAAAACAAGAATTGAATTTTTTTTTAACTCTTATTTTGATGATATATTTACATCCTCACTTTAGTAAAATCGTCCAACGATTTATAATTTTATGTCCTCTCTCTCTCTGGACCTTTTTTTCTAGGGTATCCGACACTACCCACCCAATTTGCATCCCTACCCATGCCCCTTAGTTGAGTATGCTCTCTTTGAGGTTTATACTACGATAAGCGTATTATTATCATATCATCGATTATAATCAATAGCCACTCTATTGAATTAACTTTTTCTATCAAAATAATCATTGAACTTTTTTCTCGATTCACCTTAGAGAAAGGGAGATAGTCCAAAGTATCCATAGTTGCTCAAAAACTTAACCCATTTAATATAAGTCAACTAGAATATATTAAATAATTCATAGCACAATAATCTTTATATGTGAGATTTTTCTAACACTAGCTTCTCATTGATATCGGTCTAAAGGTGTGACTGGTGGGCGTGCGGTTCCAAAATACCAACACAAGCTAAGCAGGCCCATGCGAATAAAGCCCAAAGCCAGCAACTCCCATGTTTTATTTTAATAAACCAAAGTAGATATAATACGTTTTTCTTTTTTTTTTATATTGAATCATGAAAGTCAATCTTTCAACCCATTAAACTTAAGTTTTTAATTAAAATATCTTAGGTCATCCGTTCCCTGTTCTATACAAAAAATGATAAAATGTGACATATCACTTGAAATATAGGGATAATATGATGAAATGTTGTTTGGTATTTTCGAGAGAATCACATCTCTTATCCACCCAATCAATCGATGAGGTACAATGCAATTTATTTCCTTTTTTTCCAATAATCCAAGTGCATCGGTTTAGAGATTTGATTACTAGAAGGCTTATAATCACCTTACAAGCTTCATGAACTAGTTAAGTTCGGGTTTTGACTTATGAAAGTGATCCTTCTAGAATAGTACCGAAAATCCCCCGATACTCCAACCAAATTGCCCTACCTGTGAGGATTTACGAAACTAATTATTTCATAACTTTCCACTCCAAAAATATTATTTATTATAATATTATATTCTCTAAGTGATATAATGGACATGCGACAAGGTAAATACTTTTGCTATGCCCCGCCGTCTTGTTCCTTCTTAAAAGGGTAAAAAAGAGGCCCCATGTAAAGCAAATCTATGTTATCACGGAAGCTTCATACTTACAATTGCAATTTGGATGATGGTTACCAACCTCCATGGAATGCCCTCGGAGTATTTCTAGGAAGGGCGACGCCCACATCCACGACTAGGATTTCTATTTTGTATTACTAGAGGGGTTTTCTCGCGCAATTGCTATTACAAGTGAGATTGAAGTAATAATCCATAGGCAATATATTTGATTGTTTAAGTCCATCTTTCTTTTTCTTTTTTTGGTCAAAAGTAACGACTTCATTGAAATTACTAAGCCAAGTTTGGAGATAATACATTAAATGCATCAGCACATAGTAGATCGAACAGAACAGGTGGGGGATTTTCTAACCAATTTGGTGGAAGGGAATTGGTTCTACACGCTCTCGCCAGCCAATCCGCAGGTCGGTTTGAGTCCCTGTTGCAATGGGCCAAAGAGAGGGCCCGATACTCTTTCATTTTTAGCTTGGCCCGGTCCACGATGGTCTTCGCTTCTCAACTGAAGTCTTCCGAAGTGTTGCAGCTTTGCACGAGTGGGAGGCAGTCATACTGTACTTGGAGTGTAAGGTGAGTTCGGTATGAGAAGAAGATTAGGGTTTCGAGGAGAGCGATTGCTTCCACTTGTTCTGCCGAGGACGCGGCCACTAATTTCGCGAAGCCATCGACCACCCGTCCCCTAGAGTCGCAACAAATGCAGGCAATTGCTCCTCTGTTTTCGCTTTCTCCCCTGTTTGCCCTATTTTCTGATTCGGCGTCACTGCTTGGGAGGAAGGAAGCATCTATGTTGATTTTCAGCGAATCTGGTGACGGGGGCTGCCATCTTTGAGGTTGGGTCGCTCTATGTTGCTCCCCTTTTGTTTTTTGGTTCCAAGTGGTATAACTCTCGTGCAAAGCAGCGGCCTTGAATAGTGTTTGCTGTGGGTGCAGAGGGCGATGGCCGAATATAAACTGGTTTCGGTCTTTCCAAATGCTCCAGAGGGTAACTGCGGTTAGGTTGAACTTTTTTGCACTAGTTGGATTTGTTTTTACTATGTACAGCCATTCGTCAAATCGGGTTAACCCTATTCTTGACACTCTGATTTGCAGGGGGGGCAGCTTTCCAAATTCGGGCCATCCAGGAGCATAGCAGCAGGGTGTGTTCAACAGTTTCGGCTTCCTGTTTGCAAAGAGGGCAAAGCGGATCAAGTACTATTTTCCGCTTTTGTAGGTTTTCCATAGTGGGTATAGCATTCTGGCAAGCGTTCCATAGGAAGTGTTTGACCTTGGGTAGAATTTCAAATTGCCATATAAACTTCCATAATGCGAGTTTAGGCTGATAAGAGGAAGTTGCTGCTGCTGCTGTTGCTTGATGTGATGAATTTGCTACCGTTGCTTGCTTACTTGGTGTGCTGTCTCTGTTAGTGTAGTACCCGCTTTTTACTATGTATGCCCTTGTTTTATTCTTCATCCAAACCAGTCTATCCTCTTCAGTAGGCAGTCCAATAGGTGTAGCTAATATTTCTTGGACTCTTTGGTCATCAAACAAGGACTTTATCAATGGTTCATTCCAGTTTCCAGTCTCTTGATTAATAAGACCAGCCACTTGACTTGGTTCCCCACTCGTTGCCGAGCCACCAATCTCTCCACTTTTTAGCCATTTTTTTCTCTCTAATCGATAGTTCTTTGCCATTCCCAACTGAGAACATGATATGTGGAGATATGGAGTCTCTTCCCATCAATATACTCTGACATCCCCATGAAGATCTTGATCCTTTGCTAGCCTTCCAAAATTCACTCTGTGGGTAGTACAACCCTTTCATTACTCTGCTTAGTAGGGATTGAGGATGATGTGATATTCGCCATGCTTGCTTTCCCAACATAGCCTTATTAAAAGCTATTAGATCTTTAAAGCCAAAACCCCCCTCATCCTTCCTAATTTTCAAATTTTCCCATTTTTTCCAGTGTATCCCAGTACTTCTGTTACTATTTCTCCACCAGAAGTTTGCCACTTTCATCTCAATAGCTTTGCAAATAGAAATAGGGATTTTGAAGATGGACATGACATAGTGAGGAATGGCTTGTATCATTGATTTAATTAAGGTCTTCCCCGCTTTCGATAATAAATTCTCCTTTCAGCTTTCCAATTTCATGTGAACCTTTGCAAGGATCCAGGCAAGCATATCATTCTTTGAAGCCCCCCAATCCGATGGCATTCCTAGGTACTTCCCAGTTTTCTCAATTTCTGGCACTCGCAGTTCGGAAGCCATATTCCTCCTCAAGCTATTTGGGCAGTTTTTGCTGAAATATATACCTGATTTATTGAGATTAACAGCCTAACCAGATGCAAAGCAGTATTGGTGTATGATGGTTGCTAGGTTTTGGCATTCCAATATTGTTCCATGAAGAAAGAAAATGGAATCATCAGCAAATAACAAATGTGATAGAGTAGGGCGATTCTTTGTTTAGCTTGATTCCTCTTAATGTGCCGTCATCTATTGCTCATTTCATCATGTTAGATAGCACATTTGCCACTAGAATAAACATATAGGGCGAAAGTGGATCACTTTGTCTAATTCCGCGAGTAGGCTTGAAACAGGGCAGAGATTCCCCACTGAAATTTATGCTGAATGTGACCGTTGAAACACACTGCATCACCCATTGAACCCACTGCTCACAGAATCCCATCTTGATTAAGCTTGCCCTAAGGAAATCCCATTAAATTTTGTCATAAGCCTTCTGTATGTCTAGCTTTAAAACAGCTTGAAATTTCCGTTTCATCTCCCGTGTTCCCACCATGTGAAGGACTTCTTGCACAATCAATATATTGTCTTGGATTTGCCTACCCCCCACAAAAGCACTTTGTTCTTCAGCGATTAGGCTTGGTAGCAACGGTTTGAGCCTATTTGTCATCACTTTGGAGATGATTTTATAGATAAAGTTGCATAGACTGATTGGTCTATATTGCTCAAGTTTTTCAGGGTTTAGGATTTTAGTGATGAGGGTTATGTGTGTTCTGTTTATGTCAGGATTTAGGTATCCCATGGTAAAAAAAGTGCTGAGTTTCTTTGAGGATATCCTGACAGATATCTGTCCAGTGTCATCGAAAGAAGAGTCCATGAAGCTCATCTGGTCCTGGAGCTTTGGTGGCTCATAATTGTTGCATAGCGGTAGTTATTTCCTCTATATTGACATATGCAACTAACCCTTGATTCATATTTTCATCCACCAAGGTTGGAATGTGCTATAGTATAGACTGGAAATCTCTGGAGCCTACTTATTTATATAGATTTTGGAAGTATTTCTCAGTCATTTCCTGCAGATGCTACTCCTCTCTTACCCAAACATCCTCTTTATTTTTCAGCAAGGAGATTCTATTTCTAGTCCTTCTCTGTATTACTGTGGCATGAAAGAATTTGGAGTTTCTGTCACCCCATTTTAGCCATCTAATTCTGGACCGCATACCCCAATACATCTCCTCTTGTCTCCACAGTTGTTCTATTTCTTGTATGATTTTTTTCGCTGCTGCACTCTCCTGAAGGGCTTCCGTTCTATTCATCAAGGCTTGTAGTTCGTTGTTTAGCCATTCAATTATCATTTTAGCATTGGAGAATCGATTCTTGCTCCACTTCATTAACTTACTTGTTGTAATCTGTAGTTTTTCCACCACAGTTGATCGTTGGGTACCGGGGTTTGCTCAAGTTTCCTTGTCTAATTGTGCACATTCCTCTTCCTTTGCCCAGAATGCTTCATATTTGAATCTCTATGCCCGTTTTTTTTTCTTTGTGGGTTGAGTGATACTATAATAGGATTGTGATCGGACCCTATAGCTGGTAATGCTACACTTTCAGCTGTAGGATATGTTGTTCTCCAAGTAGCAGTGTAAAGAACTCTATCAAGACGCTTCTTTACTAATCGATCCCCTTCTATGTTGTTTGTCCAGGTGAACACACAACCTTTGCTCTCCAAATCCATTAAAGAACAGCGGTGGATGAAATCTCTGAATGCTGTGAGTCGGTAAATTTCTGCTCTTTGTTTTCCCACCTTTTCCCAGTTGTATAAGATTTCATTAAAATCCCCTAGACAAAGCCAAAGCAGGTGATAGTGGAGACTTTCTCTATGTATAGCTTCCCATAACAAAACTCTCTCTTTAAAGTCATTCGGAGCATGAATAAATGTCAAATGCATCTTCTGTTGTGTTGCTTTAATTTGACATTGGGCATTAATAGCATTTGCCGAGAAAGAGTCAATAGACACAAGAACCTAATCATCCCAGAAAATGGCCAAACCCCCTGCTAACCTTTCCGGATCCACTAGAAAGCTGTTCTGAAATTTCAGTCTTCTCCTTAATCTTAGAACATTTTGCTCTTGATTTTTTGTTTCCATAATAAATATAATACTAGGCCTTTCTTGAGTCACTAGGACTCTCAAAGCTTGAACTATCAAGGGTGTGCCCAACCCCTGATAGTTCCAACTCAACATTTTCATGGCTGATTTGGTGGCTTATTAGGACTAGCCACCAAAGCCCATTAATTTGACTTCGCAACCACTTTTATGGGAGTTTCTACCAGCTGTGTGTGCTCTAGTGTTGGTGTATTTGATGTTTGAGCTCCATATGGACAGAACCGTTTCCCTTTTTTCGATGATGAGGCCTTGGCACTTTTAGATTCATATCTGATCAGCCCCTTTTCACTTGTTGTATTTTCTTGCATTTCCACCTCTGCTTCCTTTTATTGCTCCTCATAAATCACCATCACTGATTCTTCATCCAGGCAGCAACTCCCTCTTTTCTGGGTGCCTTTTTCTTCCATAGGTACAAGTGCTAAGGAAGTATTGGGGTAACAGTTCTCCCTTGTTGGGTTTGTGGCATTATTCTGTTCGCCAATAATGGGATAGCTTTGTTGATTTTTGTCCTGTGGTTGCTTTTCTTTTCCAGAAACTAGAAGGATAGGAGTCTCGGGTACTCGCTCAACATCTTCTTGTGGAATTTCTTGCTTGCCGTAGAAAATTTTCATGTACGGATTTAGTTCCCGCACTTCAGCTCTTAACCAATGCCCAAATCTTCCCGGTAAGTTCTCGACCAGCCCTGAGTTCTCGTAGAGTATTTCTTTGCAATCAGTTGCATAATGGCCAATTTTTCCGCATGAATAACAATAATGCGGAAGTCTTTTATATTTAAATTCTACCCACAACCTCTTTCTATCCAGATTTACAATAACTCACGTCTTAAGGGGATTTTCCAGATTAAGCTTGACTCTTGCCTTGCTAGTCTTCCAGTTGCTATTTCCCTTTGCTTCTAGTTTAACGTCTATCACTTCACCTAGTTTTGATGCAATATTTCGAACCATAGCAGCTGACATTCACCCTAGGGGAAGGCTCGAGAAATGCACCCAGAATGCACAGTGGTTAAAGTTATAGCAAATTTCAAGGGTATCCGAATCACATTCCTGTAAAACTAGTAGGTTGCTTGTGGATGTATATAATGACCTGCAAAATACATGTATCTGCCCATGTAAACTATTAAAATCTGCAGGTGCTCAAATTCGAATGTGGACCCTACTAACTTACTTTGAGTGCATTTTTCACTAGTTTCTTAACAAGTGCAATATCCGTGCAACGTGTAGCTTTGTACTTGTTATCTATGAATAAAGGGCTTAATGTAGTACTAGTTCTAAACATGTGCATAGCACATGCCCAATCCAAGATGGATTTAGGCACTATTTGGTAACCATTCAAATAGTGTCTGATTCTAATTTTTTGTTCTTGAGATCAGTTTGGGAACAAAATTGCGTTTGGTAAAATTTTTGTTCTCAAGAACAAATTTTTATTTTTTGTTCCCGGAAATAGATTTGAAACAGAATTGTCGCGACCAATTTTTCGGGGCTCTCGAGTGGGCGGATCGGGATACCGGTGGAGTCGCGGAGAGGCGGAGACGCGGCGTGGGCAGCGGGGTGGCGACGGCGCAGGGGTGTGGTGGCGCGGCGTCGTGGCTAGATCTCGGGCGAGAGGAGCGGTGGCCGGCTGCCGGGAGGAAGAAGATGAACAAGACACCCGCTTTTCTTCTTCGTTTATTTTTTTTTTTCTTTCGCACTCACTGTCCCCTCTCATCTCTTTTCTCTCTGCAACTCTTTCTCTTCTGCCGCACTTTTTCTTTTTCCAACAAGAGCTTAGAACCTTGACTTTTTCTCCAAAAACCCTAAAGAAACGATGGAAAATTTTCTCTTCTGGCCTGAATTTTTAACCTTCGAATCGAGAGAAAAAAGACCCCACAATATGGCCGTATATTCAATGTGTATGTGTGGCCTCCTTTGCTCCCCACCGTACGCGACTCCTTTTATACACCGAAAAATTGTATCTCCGTGGTATATTTCATTGCCAACTTTGCTCGTGCAAAATACTATTGAATATATCATCCCACCACGCGCAATATTTTTTGTGTTTTTTTCAATATTTCATTCGAGAATTTCCTTTCCATCAAAAATACATCACTCGGTGTATATTGCCTAAATATATGAAAATCCCAACAGAATGTGTGAAAAATTTTGCACTCGCCGTCGGTCTAATAAAATAAACAAAAATGTTCCTAAACTATATGCCATGTGATTTTATTTTTTCAGGGATAAAATTAACCCCTAATTTTTTAATACGATAAATGTCTAAATGGGTCGCCAAAATTTAGGTGTTAACAGCTGCCCCTCTTTGAAGGTGAGCTCGTAGAGGTTGCCTTCAAAGACAAATTGAGACATAAATTTTGACCATGCACATGTAGTGAATGATTTTTTTATTTTGTCGGAACATGAATTCCATTTTTTAATGCAATTTGTATGATGCATGGAAATGCTAATGCAAATGATAGATGAACTTACCCGGAATAACTTACCTTCGAGGATGATAGAGTAATTCGAGGTAGTGGGTGTTACCTATCCATGACCCATATCATTTTATAGTCGCCTAGAATAGTAACATCCCAGTATGACAGAAAGGAGCTACTTTCTCAGGACCCGTACCATTCTACGGTCGCCCAGTACGGCAGAAAAGTTTTGTAAAGAACTGCTTTCCCAGGACCCGTACCATTCTACGGTCGCCCAGTACGGTAGAAAGGTTTTGTCTAGGACCCGTACCATTCTACGGTTGCCTAAACGGGGATTCATTTTCTAGGACCTGTACCATTCTACAGTCGCCTGAATAAGGAAATTGCTTTTCCAGGACCCGTACCATTCTTCGATCGCCCAGCTTTGCGACAGAAATCATCTGACCAGGACCCGAACCAATCTTCGATCGCCTTAATCAGATTGAATCTGGGGAGAAATCTTTGGGGGACAACTCAATTGAGTGTCGGTGTAAAGGACTCTGGGCTACGAAAGCACGCCGGGTCGATAAAAGAAATCTGGGCTACAGAAGCACGCCGCTTCGATAAAATGGACTTTGGGCTACGAAAGCACACCAGGTCAAAAAAGAGACATCGGGCTACGGAAGCACGCCAAGTCGATGAAAATGACTCTAGGCTACGAAAGCACGCCAGGTCGATATAACTGGACAGCTTGACCAAGTCAAGTGTCAATACACTTAAGAGAGAATACCTGTATAATGACAAGTATTTTAGAGTATGGTAGAGATATACTTATCTGGTGATATCTCTGATTCTTGGAGAAAAATGTCTTTTGCAATTTAGATATCCTGTGGAGGTCTTTCACCTCATGGTGGAGGTTTCTCATCTCCTAATATCATGAAACATTCTGAAAAGAACTTGAATTACCTGTTAGACATGATTTAAAGCAAAAACTGATATGCATTCATCAAAGAGATAGACAATCTAGAATGCACATTTCAAAATTTAGTGAGGTTTTCATCAACTCAATCGGGGTTCATGCATAATGACATTTGCATCACCCAAATTTTCACTAGAGAGAATTATCATTCAAGACAATCTTCACTCATAACATGGATTTCCTAAGAATACCAATTGAGGGACCTTCAGTTAGAAATGACTTTCACTCACTCTCATTTAGAAGTTATTTTATGAGAATCACTCCATCTCACTATCATCATACCAACAAGGGTCCGAGTATTCTTGCAAGCGGTACAACCTTACCAATCTGAGAGGTCTTTAACAAGGACCGTAATGTGGGCTTGGTCAATAGCTTAGCAAAGGGACTCTTCGAGTCAAGGCAATTGAAAGAACAATTCTATAATCATCTCCGGGTTTACAAGTCAAGAACCTTGCAAAATGAGAAAGAAATAATCTTGCTTGTACTTCTTCGAGCGATGCTTATAAACATATGAACTTATATGTTAATTCAAGTGCCATAATCTGAAGAGACTTTGTAAAGGACGTAACCTAGGCTGGGTTCATGGGTTGAGAAATGAAAGGATCATTAGGCTCAAAATGTGTGTGAATGGTGAGAGTTGGTGATCATCTTGGCATTGCCACCAGTTTTCTTTTTCACCATCGGGGATTGTCCTCATGAAGTGCCCAATTGATTGTAAAAACTCAACTTTTGAGTTCTTTGAGTATTGCTCCATCAGGATTCAATTCTTGTAATTGACAATCACCTTATCTTGACTCTTTTTTTTTTCCATCTATGGGCATTGGCGTTGCTTTTACCAGGTACACCGCTTTTTCATGCCCCAAGTTCTTATTCATTTTTTTTCACTTTTTTTTTTCACGGGTATTGGCCTTGCTTTTACCAGGCATACTGTTTTTTCATGCCCCTTAGTTCTATTTTGATTTCTATGCATGCGTCAAGCAATTGACATTTGAACTTTCAAAGGTCTTCATCTGCCTTTTGCCTTACCCCAGTGTGGGGGATGATCACCAACTGGGTTTAATGTGAAATGAATTCATAGGCTCAAATGGACTATGCAATGGATAAAAGTGTGTACGGTAGAGAAAGAACTGCTCTTCGTCATTCTAAGGCACTTAAATTACCACATGAATTCAATGTAATAGCATGACTAGAAGATTGATGCAAGTGAGAGCAAGAAAATTTGAATCCATTTTCTTCACCTCATGGTACTGTCTTACCCTCCAATTTGCCCCAATGTGGGGTGGTTCTTGACAGGGATAATTTGAAAAAAATATCCACAAGTGTATAAGGCTCAAAGTGGTTAAGCAATGGATCACCTGTAGTGTTTGGGATAGAGAAATAAACTGCCCCTCATCATTTTGGTTATCGTACCTTTTGCGAGAGAACTCTTTACCCTATAGATATGGAACTTCCTACACTCATCTCACAAGTGTATAAGTAAGGGACTGTGTATAGGATAAGGCTTGCCTTTCATCATACTGACACGTCGCATTCAGCATTCTTAAGCATTAATGTCACTCCATTAAATTATCTATCTTGACAAATCTCCACATGAAATTGGTGAGCTAAATCAATGTGAAAATTCTCTTTTCAAAGAATCTAGCAACTTTAAGCATGAAAAGCGTTCGTGACTTCAAAACAAACAATTTACTACACTTAAACATGATTTCAAGCATTCATTCAAGGAATTGTCCCATGAAGGGATTGTCTCAACAATGGATGTCCTTGGATTGAAAATCCGCTTTTTGATTTGATGAATGCTCCATTCTTGCTTTTGCCCCTGCATAAGAGAACGTGCATGAATAGGATACTATGCAACTCAAAGTAAATTCAAATTGCACAACCATTTTGGCTCGGATCGAGATTTTGTCTCAGTCATGTCACTACTAGAATCAGAGTGCCCCCAATTCGTCATCCGCAAGGGAAAGAACAAAGCGTCATCTCCCAAAATTATCTATGTTCAAAGACGAGATGTACCTCTTTCACCAAAGATGGATGATCCTCTTTTAACTTGCCCCTCATTTAATGGGCGAGAATGAAAATTCCGTTAAGCATGGAAATGGAACACACTTTGTTTGGCCCTTCAAGATGGATATTTCAAGTAATATCGAGATGTGACCGTCATTAACTCTTTAGAAACTTGTTGAGTAACAATTGAACCAATTGCAACCTAATGTGCCTTTTTCATATGCTTTCTTATCGGGTCAAGAAAGTAATGCCCTGAAACATAAAGTAAATGAGTCAGAAAATTAAACATGACTAACCTAATGCATGCTTTTGGAAATGGCTTGAAAAATGATTTTGTTTATTTTGGAGTTTTTGGATGAGGAAACATGAAGAAACCCAATCCTCGGGATTTCTCCGTGGATAATAGTTCCTTTTTCATGGTTAGATATCGTCATTGGACTGTTTTAGTATACTCCATCATGTCCTCAAAATTGAAAATAAAATTGTAATTTCATTAAATAGAATCAAATGAATTACATTATTGGAATGGAGAATGCAAACAAGCCAAACCCTAAAAGCGAAAGCGATAATTGAAATTTCAAAAGTAGAGAATCCTAAACAAAACTTGAAATCCTAGAAGATAAGAACTTCTTCACTCGGTGACAGCATTTGCGCCTTCATCATGGTTGGGCAGAGGATTTTTCTGATTCTTTTGCTGAAAGAGAATGCCTTTGTATCCAAGAGATCTTGGACCTTATGCTTCAAAACATAGCAATCATCAGTGGAGTGACCAACCTCTCCCATGTGATAGTCACACTTTTCGGAGGGATTATATGCAGGATAATGCTCAGGATTTGGTCGCTTTGGCTCCCAAGAAAGTAATCCCTTCTTTTGGAGGATAGGCAAAACTTTGGATAGGGGCCCAAGAAGAGGTGTGAACTGTCTTCTGACATTACGTCGTCGATTAGGGAGCTGATGTTCTCCACCTTGTTGCTCAGTAGAAATCTTAATTACTGGAGTGCGACCACGATTCGGTTGAGGATATGTCATATTAATCTCAGCTTCAGGGTCCTTCTCCCTCTTGGTAGAAAACCTTCTGTTAGATGGCTCAGTAAACCACCCTTCTCTTATCCCCATCTCAATTTGTTCTCCCACGGGAACAAGTTGGTTGAAGTTTTCGACATATGTGCTAGCCATCCGGTTACAGAACTCAGATGGAAGAGTCTTGATGAACAACTTCAGCAATTCCTTGTCAGTATGCTCAGGAGTGATTTGAGCTGCCATATTTCGCCATCTCATGGCATACTCCTTGAATGATTTGCTCCTCTTCTTCTCCATTCTCTCAAGATCCTCTCGGAAAGGTGCGATGTCTATGTTGAACTTGTATTGCTTGAGAAATGCATCAGCCACTTCATTCCAGGTGTCGAGAAGATTCACATTTTTCATGACATACCAATTCAGTGCAGGCCCAGTCAAACTTGCATGGAATGATTGGATCATGAGAGGCTCGTTCTTGACATATTGGGCCATGCGCACGTGGTACATCTGCAAATGAGCTTTTGGGCAGGAAGTACCATCGTATTTCTCAAAATCCGGCATTTTGAATTTCTTTGGCATCTTGACTTTCTCGTACACGGACAAGTCGAATGGGAGTGAACTTTGTGACTCCTGCAATTGTTTCAACTTTTCTTCCAATTTTGCAAAGCATTCATCCTGCTCTGTCTTAGGGATGTTAACAAGCTTAGCCTTTTCCACATTGATCGGGAATGGATCATCTTCCAGCCCGGGCATGTCATCCTCACCCATTTGGGCCTTGTTTGAAGCCGGGATGACTATCTCGGGGAGAGTGGGTGCGGGAGCCGGATTCACTTGGAGGGATTGGATTTGAGTTGTTATAAGCTCCATAGAGGCAGCTAACTGTTGGAGTTGGCCTTCCATAGCGGAAATACGATTACGCATTTCGGTTTGTTTGGCCATTTTTGCTCTTAATCGCGTGATAATAGGCGAGTGTGGAGGATCCGTTATCACCTAAAAAAAATAAATGAAAATATGTAAGCACAATGTGTAAATAGAGAACCAATCCATGACAATGATCTAATCAATTTTTTTTTTTTTGAAAAGCTCATCAAATTTCATAAACATGAATTGAAGACAAATTCTCGAGAGTTTTTTTTTTAAAATGATTGATTGCATGGCAATTTCCTCATTTCATTTCTAATCGACAAATAAATTAAATCAATGATTGATCTAAATTGTCATGGACGGACCAAGAGTGTGACAAAGTAAGTAAATTGCATTAGTATAGGAATAGAAGACTTACTTCACCAAGACAAATCGACGGCAATCACATAGACATGCGCATGATAAGTGGCTCGATTTCTACTCTATAAGGCTTATCAAGGTGGAGCCACAAGGAGGATCAGACTAGCCACGGGCTTGTGGACTATGTCGGGTCCTCATGACTCCGGCTTGGTCAAAGAGCCGACCCGGGTCTCGGGCATGCGGACCGAGGTGGGTACTCTTGACACCATGAAAGAAACTTCGAGATTGAGATGGGCGACTCGTACCGCGAGCATGCGGTCGGAGTGGTATCCATCTCAACACCATCCTAAATGATCATATGCGGCCCAGGTCCGGCGGCAAGTTGTGTGTGCAAGAGTGTAGTGCAAATGCAAGGCATGCACAATAGTTTATATCAAACAACACTTCAATAACTCGAATAAAAAACATTCATTCTCA
This sequence comes from Eucalyptus decipiens, assembly GCA_014182575.1. Classification (NCBI taxonomy): domain Eukaryota; kingdom Viridiplantae; phylum Streptophyta; class Magnoliopsida; order Myrtales; family Myrtaceae; genus Eucalyptus; species Eucalyptus decipiens. Next base: position 4,335,413 of record CM024616.1, on the reverse strand, counting down.
ACTCCAACCTGCAAGACAAGGTTAGCAATCACTACTCCCCTTATACCTCTCAATCTGTAAGAACATTTAACACATAATGTGTTAGGGACGTACCTGAGATCCTCGTTGCCAAGCAAAAACATTTTTTTTTAAATAGAAGAGAAAATTGGCCTAAGTCCACTAGGAGTTTCAACTCAAGTCCCCAGCAGAGTCGTCAAGCTGTCGCGACCAATTTTTCGGGGCTCTCGAGTGGGCAGATCGGGATACCGGTGGTGTCGCGGAGAGGCGGAGACGCCGCGTGGGCAGCGGGGTGGCGACGGCGCAGGGGTGCGGCGGCGCGGCGTCGTGGCTAGATCTCGAGCGGAGGGAGCGGTGGCCGGCTGCCGGAGGAAGAAGATGAACAGCACCCTGCTTTTCTTCTTTTTATTCTTTTTTTTTTCTTTCGCACTCACCTGTCCCCTCACATCTCTTTTCTCTCTGCAACTCTTTCTCTTCTGCCGCACTTTTTCTTTTTCCAACAAGAGCTTAGAACCTTGACTTTTTCTCCACAAACCCTAAAGAAACGATGGAAAATTTTCTCTTCTGACCTGAAATTTTAACCTTCGAATCGAGAGAAAAAAGACCCCACAATATGGCCGTATATTCAATGTGTATGTGTGGCCTCCTTTGCTCCCCACCGTACGCGACTCCTTTTAGACACCGAAAAATTGTATCTCCGTGGTATATTTCATTGCCAACTTTGCTTGTGCAAAATGCTATTGAATATATCATCCCACCATGCGCAATATTTTTTTGTGTTTTTTTCAATATGTCATTCGAGAATTTCATTTCCATCAAAAATACATCACTCGGTGTATATTGCCTAAATATATGAAAATCCCAACAGAATGTGTGAAAAATTTTGCACTCGCCGTCGGTCCAATAAAATAAACAAAAATGTTCCTAAACTATATGCCATGTGATTTTATTTTTTCAGGGATAAAATTAACCCCTAATTTTTTAATACGATAAATGTCTAAAGGGAAAATGTCACAAATGGTCCATATACTATTACCTAATGTGCAATTTGGTCCTTGAACTTTCGATCGGCTCAATTTGGTCCTTGAACTATTGATAAATATCCGATTCGGTCCCTGAATTTTCAATCGGCTCAATTTGGTCCCTGAACTATTTGATAAATATCTGATTTGGTCCCTAAACTTTCGATCGACTCAATTTGGTCCCTAAATTATTGATAAATATTCGATTTAGTCCTTAGTTACTGTTTTTCATTTTTTATTTTTTATTTTTATTTTTTTAAAATTTTTTAAAATTTTTAAAATTTTTTTGCTTATTCTCTCTTCCCTCCATGGCTCAGGTTTAGTTGATTTAGTCCTCGCAGATCCGGCGGCGAGCCCCTCGCCCGACGCCAGGGCTGCAAGGGAGCCCCTCGTCGGCGTCGGGCGAGGAGCACCCGGCGACGGGCGGGGGACTCCTCGCTAGATCTGCGAGGGAGCCCCCGCCCGACGCCGGCGAGGGCTCCTCGTCGACTCCGGGGAGGGCTCCTCGCCGGATACGTGAGGGGAGCCTCTCGCTCGACGCGGCGAGGGCCGCCCGCAGATGCGGCGGGGAGCCCCTCGCCCGACGCCGGGTGCTCCTCGCCCGCCGACGGGGCTCCTTCACGGCTCGGCGTCGGGCGAGGGGCTCCCTCACGGCAGGCGTCGGGCGAGGGCTCGCTCGCGGATCTGCGAGGGAGCCCCTCGCCCGGCCGGCGAGGCTCCCTCGCCGGATCTGCGAGGAGCCCCTCGCTCGACGCCGGCGGGCGACCCTCGCCGGCGGCGGAGGGAAGAGAGAATAAGCAAAAAAATTTTAAAAAATTAAAAAATTAAAAAATAAAAAATAAAAAATAAAAAAAGGAAAAAAAAACAAAATAACTAAGGACTAAATCGAATATTTATCAATAACTCGAGACCAAATCGACATTTATTAAATAGTTCATGGATCAAATTGAGCCGATTGAAAGTTCGAGGACCAAATCGATATTTATCAATAGTTCAAGGACCAAATTGAGCCGATTGAAAGTTCGGGGACCAAATTGCACATTAGGTAATAGTATATGGACCATTTGTGACATTTTCCCATGTCTAAATGGGTCGCCAAAATTTAGGTGTCAACAAGAATCAAGAATTAAAAAAAAAAGTTGATTCTTGTTCCGGGAACAAATTTAAGAATCAAAACCAAATCTTCTTCTTCTTCATCGATCGCCATCTAGCTTTCTTTGTCCACCACCGTATGTCGCCTTCCGCGCCGTATGTTGCCGTCCACCACCGGTCATCGGCAATCGGTCCGGCGAGCTCACCGAAGGCAAGCCCAACCACTGGTTCGGCTCAGCTCGGCGGTGGCCAGGCGAGCCTCGCCTAACCCCGACGAGGTTGGCCTGGCCACCAACGAGGCTCGGCCGACGAGGGCCGGCGATGCTCCGGTGAGGTCGTCGGCCCTCGTCTGGTTGGTCGCCAAACTAGTGACCGGCCATTGGAAGAAGAAGAACATGAGAAAGAAATGAAAAAAAAAAAGGAAAAAAAGAAAACAAAATTATTTAAAAATTAAAAGAAATTTATTTAGAATAGAATCAATGAGCATGGTACCAAACGCAATTCTATTCCGAATCGAAATTTTAGGATAATTATCAAATAGCTTAAAATGCTTAGAAATTGTTTCGGGAACATAATCATTACCAAACGCGCCCTTAGATGATATTTGCAATGTTATGCGAGTGATTTGTAACTTTGAATTTGGCTCATCATTCCTTATATGTTGCATTTCGATATACCTAATATTAGACCGTATGTCATTTGCCCAATTCAAGACTACATTTGATTTCAATAATTTGTCCCTAATGTGAACGAAAATTATATGACTCGTTGTGATATCTGTCTAGGAATAAAACAAATTTAATTATCTTTCAAAAGCTCAACTATTTCTTGTATTCACTCATTTTATCTTAGTTTGTATTGCTTTTCAAAATCTCAACTATTTCCTTTATTCACTCATTTGATCTTAATTCATGTTGATGTTTGTTGACACATCGAAAGAATCATAAATTTTTCCAATTTTTTCCTTTCAATAATTTGGTCCGTTGGATGTCCACATCCATGTCCCAACATGTGCTTTCCAATTATAGCTTAAATAAGGGAAATTCAAAGCACCCTTCTTTCTAATTCTTGAGGATACTCTCCTGCTTCTCTCTCTTTCCAATTATACCATTGCTTTCTTTTCCCCAAGTATACCGCTTTCTCACCTCCCCATGATCATCAACGTCCCATCTGTCATTGCCATACTATATTCAAATGCGCTATAAAGCGATTCGATATCGGTAAGTCAACTTTTTGGTTTGGACTGCAAATACAGTGTATATCCGTGGATTGTGCCTACAATTCTTCTTCCTCATGGTCTTAAGTGCAATTTCACAATTATGCCGTATAATCAACCCAACCATGTCAAAGATGCTCTCAATTGAAAGGGAAGTTTATCAAAGGCTTACTGCCAAAGACGACATATCTACAATCAAATATTCAATGGTTAGACCTAATTGGTGGTTCCAAATTTGGAACCCTAATTCCAACAAACCTTATTTGTTAGCACAAAGAAAGCAATGCTTGTGTCAAGGGCGCATTTGGGGAATACAAGGCCTAGTCATGAGCAATTTCATCAAAAAATAATTAGCCGGCAGCGAGCAACGACATTGAGAACCAAAATATTATGTAAATTACAAAATGAAAAACATGTACGATTTAATCTCGGCAAAGGAACTCTCCTTGCACAACTATTAATATCAAGCCCTAATACCTTAGAGTAAAAACCGGTAACCAAAATAGGAAATATCTATAACTAAACAAAACAGCAAACCAATGACTTTCCTATTTGGGAGGAAATCCAAAAGTAATGAACTACATGTCCTTAGCTCTATTAATTATATATATGTAAAAAACAATAAATATTATGTCCCTAGTTCATCATATACTTCCCTATAAATTAAATGGCAACTATAGCAATTCCCAGCATAATGTAAATATGCGTAGAGACATACCTAGGAGATTCAAAGTTTGTTGAAATATAGTATCTAGAAGTTTAAAAGATGAGCTAGTATCATTATTGGAATTTCTGTATACATTATGGATTATGCAATATATACTATTACACGATAGATTATTATATAGTTAGATGAAGGCGATTGAGTGAATTTTTTGGTCAAAAAATAACAACTTGCATTACTCATGAGAAGCTGGATTTCATGAATTTCCAAAATCTGAACATAAAATCAACTAAAGGGAATAAGGGATAATGAAAGCCAAGAAATAGAAAAAGAACTAGTCTTATAAGCATTCGCAATCCAATCCACATCTTGGAAGACTAGCAAATTACGCACCTTCTTGATTAGCCACAACACACCCGCAAACAGGGCTTTCAAGGTTGGGTCGGCTTGGCGAATTTGCTAATGAAGGAATATACATAAACAATTCCTTATGTTTCCCAAATTGGAAATTGGATAGTATACTTATCTGTGGATGTATCAATGCCTTATTTAGATAGATTGCAAAATACACATATCTAGCCATATAGACTATTTAAATCTATAAGAGCTCAGATTGGAATGTGGACCTACAAGCTCACTTCACGCGGATTCTTCACTAGCTTCTTAATACGTGCAATATTCCTGCAAAGTACAATTTTGCGACTAGTTATCTATAAATAAAGGTCTAAATGTAGTAATAGTTCTTTCATTCACAGGTGCTATACATGTATTATGCACGTACTTGATTTGACATGAATTTAGATGATATTTGCTATGCTATGCATGGGATTTGTAACTTTGAATTTGGGTCACCATTCCTTGTACCTTAAGTTTTGATATACCTAATGTGAGGCTATAGGTCATTTGCCCAATTCGAGACTAGATTTGATTTAAACAGTTGGTCCCAATTTGAACAACAACCATATGACTCGTTGTGATATCTGTCCTCAAACAAAACATAATTGCCTTTCAAAAGCTCAACTATGTCAATTATTTCATTTATTAACATATTTTTATTTTGTTTTTTTTTAATTTGAAATAAAATTTAATGTAAATAATATATTCACGTGAAAAGTTTAAAGCGGTTAAATATGAGTTGGGTTAGGATTGAAGTCAAGTGGGGTATGAATCATTAAAATTGTATTGTGTTAAAACGGATCAATACATATTTTTGATCCAACCTAAACCCAACTTGATCCACTCATTTTACAAGCCTAGTTATCATTAATGGATATTTCCTTAGATGAAAGTGGCTGAGTGAACACTGAGAGCTACCATTGCCAACAAACTCATTTGTTACAATTGGCTTTCTCTTAATTACAATTACGAGTTTATTTTACTTCACTCAATTACGAGGGGAGATTTAGACCCAAACAAAAAATTACTAGGGGAGATTACAGTAATTTATAGAAGGTTGGGTGGAAACTCAACATATTTCGAAAGAAAAGAGGGCAAATTTCGGCAACCAAAAGTTCTTATAGGGCGAAACAAGACAATCGAACATCAGCGATTCAGAGGCTGGTTGCTGACTCTGTGGGATCAGGTGACAGCATGCCGCTGCGATTCTAGGGTAGTAGAATTAGTTTCTAGAAAATCAATGAATGGTTGATAATGAAAATACTTTTCATTGGTTATTTTTTAAGCAATACTAACGATTATTTTCTTTTTTCGTTTTCTACGAATAAGGGTTTGTTGTTAAATGCATTCTGTTACCGATGGACCCTTTAAATAGCCTCTGGGACAACAAAGGCAAATTGAGAATGCCAAAAAAATACTTTTGGGGTCCCAAAAATATATATATATATATATATTATCTAACTTTCAAAATGAAAAACATATGCGAATCTCCCAAGTGTGCAATTTTAATCTCATCAAACAAACTCTGTTTGCACAGCCATGTTCATCAAACACATCAATCTCAAGCCCTAGTACCTGAAAGTAGAGGAATTGCTCTCCAATATAACTAAAAAAAAAGTGAAATCCAAAATGAATAAACCATATGTCTCTAGCTATACTAACTAAAAAGAACTAGAAAATATTATGTCCTTAGTTTATCATGTACTTCACTAAAAATCAAATGGCAACTAACACGACTCACATCGCAACACAATTCTCATTGACGTGATCCACCAAATTATCAATTTCTGAGGAATAATTCTCTGAGCGAAGACCATAACCATAAGAAGCCCACGGCGGCATATACTCTGATGAGCTCATTTCTAAGATGATGAATGAAATTTTCAACCTCTAGGGAATAATAACATCCTGGGTTCTGGTAACATGATGTCGTCGTCATCCGGCGAGCCTGGCAGCGGCACTCGATGATACCCGGCCATTACCGCCGCTCAAGATGCTCAGTTGGGACCTCAGAGGCGGGTTCTCCCTGCAGCTCCTGATAGATGATGCCACTTGATACCGTAACGATGAGGATCTATTCGATGAGGCGAGACGGCGCTTGGTGGCACTCGCAGCAACGCTGCCGCTCGGCATGCCCGGAGGGTATCCCCGTGCGCTTCCCAAGGAGGAGGACTTTGACTCGGAATCTGAGACCAAGACCTCCATCTCGATTGGCTCTTCTCGTAGGCTCTCCATGTTTGGGAGAACCTCATCGCCAAGCCCCTCAACTTCTTGTCCGGTTCATTGTTGTTGGCCGCTGTTGAAGCCACTTTCGAATATCCAAAAAACTTAGGTATAACTTGAGTTAAGTGTCAGGTTTTGTAAACATATATATAGATGGAGTCGTGCGAATGTTTTATATCAACTTTTAGTTACAAGTGCAATATATATAATACTTAACATGACGTACATTTCTTCCCCTCCAATATATGTATTTACACCATCTAGAATCAGACTCAATCAGGAGACAAAAAGCCTATAGCACAAATCGAACGTGCCTAAGCAAGCAATTTACTTTACATCTTGGACTGGTCGAGGCCTAATTGATTTTTTCCCTCGTGTTGCCGCGATCCAAAATAAATTTTTTTAGTCAACTAAAAGTTATCTGCCAGTGCGACCTCGTGGAAAATTGGATGCAATCCGTAATAAATCGCCCTAGTAAAAAAGGTAAGTCTTGTCATCCCCATGTCGAATAGTCGTCGGTTCTCTTTTGCTGAATTATCCCTCTCTCAATGATATCGCGCATCGCCTGTTCTTGTCCTCTCGCTGTGTGCACGTTTTCAATTGCTAGACCCCATCAGCATGTGATTGACATCAAGAACCATGCGTACCGTTCTCCCTCACGCGAATCACATCGATAATAGAAATACCAAACGCATTTTCCATGAATTTGACATTCGCATTATTAAATTAACGTGGTGTGATCGATTGAAGCTCCGTTTGTTTCATGAAAATATGAATAATTCGAGAAATATTTTATTAAAAATCACTACTTGCATCACTTAAAATAATTAGTTAATGAAATTGACAACAATTTATGTCTAAACATTTTCATTACAGATGAAAATATTTTTTATTTGTTCATTTTTCAAAATAAAATAAAAAATCATTTTTAGAAAAATATTATTCAAATAATTTATTTTTGCGAATCAAATAGAGTAAATAATGTATATTTCTTCCCACACAAATCACATCAATAATACAAAATTGATATTTGTCCAATTGCCATATCATGTTCTATGAATTTGAACTTTACACTCAAGTATAAACTTTTGGCCATAATCCACTGATTGTAATCAACGTGTTTGGCAGGTGAGAAAAACCATAGATTGATTTTTTTTCTTTTCTTTTGCTTTTGGGGTCGTACATTATTGACTAAATTATGCAAAATAAAGCATGGAGAGATATCATAGCACGATTGAGAATCACATTTGACAAATAAAGAATGAAACTTGCTTCAAATTAAAAGGAGAAAGTGACATAGGACATGTCCCTCACGAAAGTTCATTATCAATTATTTAAGAACACAAGCTGTGCTCAATATTTCTAACGCAAGTTATTAATAGGCGCTCGATAGAACAATATTCAATTAAATCCATATGAGTAATCGAAATTTCGATATACAACTTATGGGAATTGACAACATATCAGACCTACCTTATGCTCGCACGGTCACATTAAGACTTTAGTCTTATTTTATTTGGACTTTACTCGGTCCTCCCTCAACCGAGGGAAAAATCGATTTTCGATGAGCAATATTGATGTCGCTTGCGTCGGTCATATTTGATCACATTCTGCTGATAACTTTCAAAATGACTCCAATAAACACTAATCGTGTGAAATTGTAAGTGATGCATCCGCGGTCAAGACAACAATCTTACTTTGATCTTTTAACTCACTGAAAAAATTAGGAAAGAAAGAAGTCAAAAATTGGTCAAAGACTTGCGTTCAACGAAAGGCGCCCACTCGACCGAGTCCAAATGTTGATAACACAGCGGCCAACAATTCTCCAACTATATAACTACCGGTAATAACTACCTCTCTCTCTCTCTCTCTCTCTGGATGAACTCTGACTCATTGACCATATCACACTTCAGAAAAAACAGCACTGAATCTCACTTCATGGAAATCCCTGCCTTTTCAGCCATTTTCACTCGACCATTGGACAATTCACAAACTGATGTATAACCGAGAGTTCCGATGTTGACACAGAATTTGACAGTCTGAATTTTCTTAGGCCCTGTTTGGTTCAGCTTTGGAGATGAGCATTTGGACTCTAAAGTTCCTTGGCCAAATGCAAACATATTTGGTTCGGTTTTTGGGCGACTTTGGCGAGATGCAATTGCATCTCCAAGTGGCTCTAAGGGCCTTTAGCTAAATGGAGGTCCGGAGGTGCTTTGAGAAGTTGTATTTTGAGAATGCAAGTTTGGGTACTGTTCATCAGGCGAGGAAAACCACCGCACGGAGGCCGACGACTGCCAGCCGAGGCGTCTCGCGAGCCAACGAGGCGCCGGTGACCACTGCCTGAGGGTCGCTCGACCCCGACGACCGTCGCCGGACCTTAGGCGACGTCTAGGTCGCGCAACCCAAGCGCCCGATGGCTCCGGGGTAGCTCGACCCAAGCGTCGCCTAAGGTCGCGTGACCCCAGGCGACGGTCGCCTGGGGTCGGGCGACCATCGCTAGGGTTGCGCTCGGCCATCCAACCACCGGATCTGGCGGTCCGGTGGCTGGACTTCAAAAAAAAAAAAAGGTTTTTTTTTGTTTTTTTAATTTAATAAAAGTCATTTACAAATGTAAATTTTACCAAACGGTATTTTGGCCAAAGTTGTATCTCAATGCAAATTTTACCAAACGATATTTGCATTTTAGAAAACCCCATTCACCCAAAGGTATTTGCCAAAATGCATTCCCCAAAAGCCGAACCAAACGGGCCCTTAACCAACGGTCGTGCCACTTTTTGTAACTCAGCATTGGAATCGAGTGTCGAGTCTGATCCCTTCCATACTTTGGCGCATTGGCTATATTCTAAGAGCACGTCCGCGAGAATGAAAATTAAAGGTACCAATGGGGCTTGTACAAGCAATAAGGCGTGTGGTTTAATTCGATGCAAAGTGAAGAATCGCCAATTCATAAGACTAGATATAAGGGCCGACACATGTCTGGTGCTGAAAAAATTAAGGTGAGACATGACGGCCGGCACTGAAGCCTAGTAAGAGACGACCATAATTGTAATAGTCTACGATATAATCCTAAGGTAGGAAAATTCCTCGATAGGTTAGTTCTAATCCACACGAAAGACGTAACGATCTAGGCATTCCTTGAGAGAGAGAGAGAATCGGTGAAAGAGATGTGTCATGAAAATGCAAACCAGCGCACATGGACAAAAGCCACCTACAAAACTTATACTGTTCTCCAATATTGACTTTTCTAACGAAACTACTTTGATATAACTGGCTCTATCTTTCAATATTTTTCATATGCCACTAGGTCCGATCCAAAACAAGACACCGTTTCTTGGTAAGTTCCATAAGTTGGACATAGATCCAATTTTTCGATTCATTTATTCCTTAAAATCTGTTTTTCCTCGTTTCTGGGGGTATCAAGTTCCCTTAAATTATGCCAGAAACAAGACAAACAATAAAAACTTCTCAAGTTTCCGACGTCTTAGATTAGGCAATCAGCATCATCCGGCTCTGTAATCATGAAACTACTATTTTATCATAGCACAGAAAATGATAATTATCTTAACTAAACTGCTTTGCGGAAAAGGATAAGCACATGGGGACGAATTTTCCTCAATCCACATCAGCATTTTGAAGTGCTCACCAGTGGGTTAATGTCAAAGATGCTCAACTTTGAACGCAACTTCGACGATTCAACACCCAACAAATGATCGTTTTCCTAAGAAAACGAAAAGAAAATTCCCAAATCGTCGAGGACCGTTCCCTACAAAAACCCCATTTGTCTCCACAAACGGTCCATGCAAAAGTTTCCTTCCCTTTATTTTTCCCCATTGTTTCTTCTTCTTGGTTTAGACAGAAACGGTACGTGCTCTAGGGGAAAAGGATGAGGGAAAGAGCAGTCAAAGCTTCCGCCTGCGTTTCCTTCGTCCTTCTCTGTTTGCTTGTGGGTTGCCATGGCGTCGACAGAAGCCAGTTCCCTCCATCATTCTTGTTCGGAACCACCACCTCTTCTTTTCAGGTAATGCCTGCTCCTTGGTCGTCTTCTATGTTCGTTGACGTCGAGTGCATCGTACATCAATGCCTTCTTCGTGCATATAGTTTGTACTGTTTTCTCTCGAAGAACAAATGGCTGCTCCTTCGGCGTCCTATATGTCATCGACGCTGAGAGCATCGTGCAGCAATGTCTTCTTCGTCCATATAGCTTGTACTGTTTTCGCTTGCAGGACCAATGGTTTTGGTTACGGTGTCGATCCACACGTTAAGGACAAAGATATCTGTTCTGGGCATGATGGTTTAAACCCTCGCATTGCAGGTTAAAAAAGAAAAAAGTATTGTACAGGCTCGTTCCACGGGCGATAGGGATGCTCATTTATTTGCATGTCGATACGAGTTTTACAGGTTCTTGAAACACGACGAACTTGATCCGATAGAACGAGTTCACGCAGTAATATGGGATTCGACCTTGATGAGCTTTGTCGTATACAGAGATTCTCTATCCTCTTGTCATGTTCCAAGCTGAGCTGGTGTATAGAATCTCAAGATTAATTCCAATTTGGTTTTTGAATTTCAAAATTAATAAATATGTAAGTGGTGACATTTGTCATCGATAAGGGCATACAGTGAGTTTCATCTTCTCCCTTTGGGTTTTTTTAAAGTGCCAATAGTTGGTCAAATCTTTGACTGCTGACTTTGCTCATCTCTTCTTGTCTCTACTCTCCCATATATATTTAGATCTATTCTTATCTGGGAATTGACCTAGTAGGATATTTTTTGCACTCAGATAAGGAATTGTATGTGGTTTTGGTCTTAAACTACTTTTGGTGGCAAAGACAAAGTCTAGACCTTATTCATACAAGATGAAGATTATATGCAAGGGTTTCTACATTGTTGAGAAGGAGATAAAATATGTTAGTGTCCTATAAAACATTCCATTGAGAAAAAATTTCTGAACTTATGAATTTTCCTAATGTTCTTGAGAGAGATACTATTAATAAGTTGTATTTGATAATTGACAAATACGTTTTGCACTATTTGTTCACAGATTGAAGGAGCCTACTTGACCTGGAAATAAAAGTTTGAGCAATTGGGATGTATACACACACATCCCAGGTATGTATTCATAACAAATATATGTTTGACATTGTTAATAATGTCGTTACATGCAATTTATCTTAAGTAATGTTGAACATATAGAAACCAATCATTCATAAACCCATTCGATGTGTCGATTAGGCACTGAAACTCTTGCTGGGTACAATTGTTCATATATCTAGCACGATTTTTAGAAAGCACTTTCTACTCTTTTAAGCATCGAGAATATTAATTACGAAAATGAAATTATTAGTATTTAGTAATTGCTTAGTACACATACACCATAGAGAAAGAAACTATGGACTTTCTCAATTTATAAAAAAAATTTCGCTTTTTTGTCGGAGTAAAAGCTGGTTGGTCCTCTTTGTCTGCCACTCCAATTCCACCGGCTTCTATTATTAACTTATCATAATATTATTATGCATGTTTTCATTAGGTGTCGACTAGAAGTAACGGTAGTCAAAGCAATCGTGAAGGAGAGTGGTAGTTGACACGTGACTCGTCTTCCAACTATGCCATGTTAGCTCAAGCATGCCATGGATTTCCTAGGTTGATGATGGCATTGGCGTATTAGGGTTTCACGTGCATCCAGTGTATGATTACCTCGTGCAAATTGCATTAATTCCTTAATTAAAGCGGATGAGGAAAAGAAACCTTCTCAATAGGAAAAGTATAGTTCTGATTAGATCCAAAAAGTGCTGAGAAAGGTAGCTAGGTTACGTACAATTATAAAGAAACTTCGCTAAAACATATGATATGTGTGTCGAAATGAAATCGATGAGTGAATTTTATTGAAGAGCACGTCCTATTACTTTTTTTTGTAGAAAAATTTTAGTAAACCAGTCTTGGTGTATCTAGCGTCAATTTTATTTTCATCAATTGCTTCTTGCCAACAAGTAAACATTGCTTTACTTAACAGGGAAGGTAGAAGATGGAAGCAATGCCGATGTAACCGATGATCATTATCACCTATTCATGGTAATGAATCTTCCTCTTTTCGAATGATGTATCTCAGAAAACCTTCGTCAGCTGCTCGATCAACGTGTTATCAAACTTCTCTAGACGATATTAGGCCACCCTGGAGAAACAATCTCTACATATCTAATCAAATTTGACTAATATGTTTATATCTCGAAGTCGTTATGATTGAATTCCAATCTAATCGTTATATCCTTCAATCCGATTTCCAATAATATCTGATGTTGCAGGAAGATGTGGAGACGATGGAGGACCTTGGAGTGAATTCATACAGATTTTCCATATCTTGGTCAAGAGTCCTCCCCCGTAAGCTCTTTATACAGCATTTTTTCTTCTCCATATTTTCTTAGAAACTCGCTCTACATACATGGTCATTTTGATATTATCTTGAGATTTTATAACCAATGAATTTTGTGGACATCAGAAGGAAGATATGGTGAGACAAACCCCGATGGTATTAATTTCTATAACAACCTCATTGATGCCCTTTTGCAGAAAGGTATAGTCTGCAATCCCCTTGTTTTTTTTTTTTATGCTGTCTACGTAAAAATTGCTGCACTCAGAATTTACTACCTACAATTGACATTTTTTCCCCTTTTAATAAGGTATCGAGCCATTTGTTACCCTGAATCACTATGAACATCCTCAAGTTCTCGAAGATCGCTACGGCTCTTGGCTGAGTTCCGAAATACAGTAAGCCTCTTACCACACTATCTCTCACGGGGATAATGCTGTAGTGTCTATATCATTGGAATCTATATATCGAGTAAATCTATATATCTACTTTTCTCGCGTATGTATTTTTGTTGCAGGCTAGATTTCGCACACTTTGCAGAGGTCTGCTTTGAAGCGTTTGGCGACAGAGTAAAGTATTGGACGACGATTAATGAGCCGAATATGTTCACATACTATGCTTATTTCGAGGGTACATACCCTCCGGGCCATTGTTCTTATCCGGTAGGCAATTGCTCCACCGGAGACTCGTTCCTGGAACCCTACATCGCCACTCATAACGTAGTGTTATCTCATGCGGCTGCAGTCGAAATATACAGAAATAAGTATCAGGTGTGTTTTCTTCGCACTTGTTCTAATTGTTATGCACTAAATATTTCTCTTAAAGGCAGCACAGAGTTCAGGGAAAACTGTCAATTCCATTACAATTGACACAATGTTTATAACGATGTTGATTTTATTTGTTCCTTTTTCTCACACGAGTTAGGCAAAACAAGGAGGTATGATAGGGATTGTAATATCTGCGCCGTATTATGAGCCCCTCACCAACACTCCGGCTGACAAACTGGCGGCCGAACGGGCTTTAGCTTTCCAGATTGCATGGTCTGTGAACCAAACTATGATTATACTGACTATAGCTAATGCACACGTTTTCTCAAATTTTTCCTTATCTCACTCTTAATTTGCTTCGAATAATTACCTGGATAATACAGGTTCCTTGACCCCATCATGTATGGTGATTACCCTCCTGAGATGCATCAGATTATTGGCTCAAGACTGCCAGTATTTTCAGCGGAAGAAAGGAAGAAGCTGTCGAATAAATTGGATTTTATTGGAATAAACCAATACACAGCTGCTTATGCTCAGGACTGTATGTTCTCTCCATGCACTTCTGCTTATTCTCTCGGCGAATCGATGGTTTATGTCACCGGAGAAAAAGACGGGACTCTTATCGGAGACACAGTAAGATAAATTAATAGAGTAAAGAATGTGATCCTGTTTTCTGCGTAAGAATTCGGCCTCTTGTCTCTCGCTCAAACGATTAAGACTCGGAAATATTTCCTTAGTGATCAACAAGAATTGGTATGTGAAGGGTCGAAAAGAAAGAAAGAAAGAAAGATGTTTAGTTTGCTCAAGTATATTGAATCTTTCACATCCTTTTCCTAAACAGACTGCAGTGTCCTATTTTTACGTTGTTCCAAGTGCGTTGGAGATGGCTGTGATGTACGTCAAGGAAAGATACAACAACACCCCTATGTTCATCACGGAAAATGGTGCGTTGTTGACTTACAGATTCCGTGAGTTCGGGATTATCATGATAATTCCTGAGATTATCCTGATAACACCTTCTCCAGTTTCCATGATTTTTTTTGTTCAGTGCCCGTCGTTGAACCCAATATCAACTCATTTTCTTGCATATGACGTGATTTAGGATATGCTCAATCAAATGCTCCCATTGCCGATTCACTTAACGACACGAAAAGGGTCGAGTACTTTAAGAGCTACCTGTCGGCTCTAGTCAATGCAATGAGGTAACGTAATTTAGTTCGGGATTCCTATCCAGTTTGACATCATCTGGTGTTTAGTTAGCTCTGTTTTAGCTTAATATGTGTCGTAACTTTGCTGTTATTTAACTTGTCTTTGTGTCTGTACATAAAGAAAAGGAGCCGACGTGCGAGGATACTTCATATGGTCCCTACTGGACAACTTCGAATGGCTGGATGGCTACACGATCCGTTTCGGGCTCTACTACGTCGACTTCGACACGCTGAAGAGGACGCCGAGGCAATCGGCCAAGTGGTACAAGAATTTCCTCGCGGATTCGAATTCGACAACAGAGTCAAAGCGACACAAGTATCGGAACAACATGTTCATGCCGCTCTGAAGAGGAAGCCTTCTTTATCAGTTCTAAGTACACCTGATTCACTTCACTAACAAGCCGAAATATCCAACACAACACAAAAGAAAAACAAAATTCAAAGGTCCAAGTTCATCCATGTTAGCTAGGAGGGGATGCATGATTCTATTATTATAATTATTATAGCCATTATTTGTTTAATTTTGTGTAGATGGGTAATCAGAATTTGCTAATAGCTCTATTTATATTCTGATTCTTTGTATTATGCTTAAATTCATGGGTTGAAATCAAATATCCTAGGAGCTCTCTTCTCTCAATCTAATTCTAGATTTGAGAGTTTGAACTATCATGATCTAATTTTAAATTTGTGGGCCATTCTCTCCCGATCTAAATCTAGAAGTATAATAAATATGCTTTCAAGAATTCAATGTTTCTATGTTCTATTCGTGTATAAGTTCTCTACCTCCAACTTCAATGGTGATCGTAGAAACCCCAATGTTTAGTTGAACCCCGAGATTTGCTATCCCAAATTTTAGGTCCATGTTCATTCAACCTCCATACTACGATGATGTAGATGAAGCTAAACTTAAGTGAGTGTTGCCAACTAACAATACCGTAGTTCCTAAAGGAGGAATTTTTGGATTGTGCTCATCATTGATGAAGATACGAGATTTAGTGATCGATCGCAAATTATTTTCTAGACACCTAAATTTTGGCTACTTTTTTTTTTCTTTTGTCCTACTCTAATTGTCAAGTCACTCTCAAACTTAGAGGAGTCGAACCCTATACTTGAAACTAAATGGCCTTACGAGATCTAGTGATCGATCGCCAATTATTTTGCTTAACACCTAAATTTTGGCAACCTTTTTTTTTTTTTTGGTAATTATCAACTCACTCATAAACTTTTACTTTACCTATTTTTATAAAGCAAGAGTCGAACCCCACACCTAAAATTACACTCCTAGCCCCTAAGAAGATGGGGAATCAAACTTTCCACCTCTAAGATTCCATATGAGAATGGTGACCACTGAGACAAAACCCACTAGTTAGCTATATGTTTAATCATTCATTAATTACATAGATAATTAGGGATTAATTTTAACTCTAAAAAAATAATTTTCATTATATTGCATAGCATATAGGTATTAGAAGCATTTGCAATAATAGCAATAATATTTATTTAAAAAAAAAAAAAAAAAAATTTTCTAAAAAAAATATTTTCTTAAAATTAGGAAAAAGCTTTAAAATTATTTTTAAGTAGTTTTCTCTTAAAATTTATGAAAATCTTTGATAAAAAAAATGTGCTCAAAATTATACAAGCTTTTAGGGCTTTACAATAAGGTTTTAATATTCTTAGAGATAAATGCTAGGTAATGTCGCAATGAGATCTCATTTTGTTTTCTTTGTTTTGGACAACGTTGAGTCGCCCAATCAAGGCATCCCAGCAATGTTTAGCACGGTGTCGGTTGTTTTGCCATGCCCCCACCGCCTCTCTCACTATGTTTGCACTCGATCGAGGGGGTGTCCTTGGGTAGTTGTGTCGAGGTCAATCAAGGATGGCAACTTAAGCCAGGGCATCGCAGCCGAGGTGGCTGGTGTTCCCCAATCAACGGCCACTGTCGTGACACCTCGTGGAAGCCACGGATCTTGCGGTCTAGGGGCGTCCCTTGAATGCCTATTGCAGCCATCATCGGAGTGTCGTCGGCCAGACAAGGGCTAAGTGCTCAACTCAGCTTGGCCGAGGCAATACCGTGAATCACCTTTGGCTTGATGGAGAGGAGCGGCATCTATTGCCACAGCTGTCTTTGTTGTGGCAGTGAAGCTACATAGTAGAGGGAGACCGTGAGCCAGGCAGGTTAGGCCAGATTCGAGTCGAGCCGCACTAGTCTAGCCGGTCTGGCTTGTTTTTGTCCAAGCCAGCTTGGTTACTCAAGGTTTAGTTCTTAAAATAGTTGGCAACTTGGGCTTGGTCGAATGGGCCGATCATGTGTGGGCTCAACTAGAATTGGGGGCTCACATGGGAAGGTGGGTTTATCTTGCAATCTTGGGCCAGGCTGATTTTATTTTAATTCCTTCTAAATTGGGTTTGATTTTGGGGCTGTACTAGGCCCACGTATCAGGCCCAGTCTGGCTGATGGCCTTGCGATCTAGATCCTTGTTTTTGAATTAAAATTTAATTTTTTAAAAAAATTTCCTAATAGAATTTTTTTTTTTCTAAAATTAGGAAAAAAAACTTAAAAATTATTTTTAGAGTAATTTTCTATTAAAATGTGCAAAAATTCTCGATAAAAAGTTATGCTTAAAATTGAACAAGCTCTTAAAGCTTCACAATAGGACTAGAATTTTCTTAGAAACAAATGTTAGATCGTTGTTTGCACATTTCTATTTCGATTACTACTTGATTGTGTACTTTCAATATGTTGATTATGGTTTCCCTTTAACCTAGTTAGGATTGGCATTTTCCTTATTTCTTAGCATTAGATTTTCGTTTTTTCTTGCAATTATTTTCATTGGTAGGCTTCCTGAAATGTTTATTCATTATTATTTTTAATGACTATGCTTTGATATGATCATATTTTGAATTTTAATTGATAGGTTATTTTTCATTAGAAAGTCCTCATACCATCAATTGAAGTTATAATTGAACACCCCAACATCGCACGAGATATGGGTTTGAGAGAGCTCATGCCTAATCAAGGGTCGTAGACTCATTTTTAAGGCAATACCCCTAAACTTATATCTTTTCCCCTCCAGACATAAAAGGTAAGTCGCAACAAGTATTTTGGGTTTTGATCTGCTTCGATTCGCTTTATTATGAAGTCTATATACTTTTAATGCATCCTATTGAGTAATTAATATATTTTTCTTTAGACAAAAAAGAAGAAGAAGAAGAAAAAAAAAAAAAAAGAAGAAAGAGTGATTTATCATTTTTTTGTCAAATTTTTCGATCAACTTGCAAGATTAAATACGAATTGTTCTTGGGTTACCAACTTCTGTTTAAATACTCATCGATTTTTAATTTCTTTTTCTAAATATACCAACTATTCTATAGAGCAACAATTTTAATGTCTTAGTTAGCACCTCTTATATTTACTAACTCTTTTAAAGATTATCAACCTAAATTAACAAGACTAACCAACTTTTCTCCCATTAAATTATCACTTATTAATTTTCATTTGAATTACTTGGATATTTATTTATTTTTCTAATTTTTGAACTAATCTAATATCTTACATTCTTACGATGTGGGATGATGAAGAAACTTTTCCATGTATGTCTAACCTCGCAAAACATTTCTAAATGCAATTTGTCTCCACAATTTGGGGTCTTATTATTTATTTTTTTTTTACATTAGAAATTAAGTATAATAACATGAGTTCAATTAGTAATTAGCGATTTTAAGTTCCATATAAGTTATAACTAGAACCTAGAGCCTATCCAATAGAATAGGTTCCTTATTTTTTGGAACCTTAAAACCTATCTTACATATCCTAAAACCTCAAATCTATCATGTCTCAAGTTCCAAAGTCAGTTACAAGTTCTACATAAGTTCAACTCATATTATTAATTAAATGATTGCAATGAATTATTACCTTTAATGACCATCACTTACTACTATAATCTACTAACTTCAACTTATATTTATACACATGAAGAATATGAAATATTAATAAAATAAAAGTCTCAATTATAAAATGGAAGCTCAAATTAGTGGTTCCAAATTACACATTCATCATCAAATAATATGGAACATCGTAGGATCTCATGAAGATATAGATAAAGAAAAACACAAAAACTTGTTTCGTGTTCCAAGTTCCTATTACCTAGAATCTGGAACCTAACCATCGAAATAGGTTCCTCAATTTTTGGGATATGAAAACTACCCTACATATCTTGAAACCACTGCTTAGGTTCTTCGATTTTGGATTCTAACATAAAACCATGCTCATCCCTAAGTTCAATCCTATTTCTTAGGCGTTTGCTAACTCAAAATCAACTGAAAATGGACACTAAAACTTGAAATGAAAAAGCTTTCGCTTCATCTCTCCCAAAATATATGCTATTAAGAAACATGATTATCAGTGAGAGAAAATTAAACCCTATAAAATTTGTCTCAACATACATTAGAAAAATTATATTCACAAACTGTCCATCATCTCCCAATTGTCAAACTTGTTAGGAGTAGCTGCACAAATACAACGAAATAGAGAATCAAAGCGAGAAAGAGAAATTGAGATACAAGATTTATCTCAGTTCATTATTAAACTAGAGCTATATCCAATAGAAGATTTCACTTTAATTAGCACATCTCACCTCTCTATTACAATTCTTAATTATAAGAGAAAAATATTATATATAGACCCTAGGCCACTCAAATAACTATTTATGGATCAAAGCCCAACCTATCAATAAAATATGGACTCAAATTATAAAAGCCCTATGACAGGCCAAGGGCGCTGTTTAGTGTGATCCCCACCAGAGCAGCACCTCTGCTTGCTCATCAAAGAGCATGACCCTGTGCCATCCTATCGATAAGAAGTGTAAATTGTACTACAACAAAACTAACATGCATATGCAAAAGGTCCTGGAGAGAGTGAATAAGAAAACTTTTGCAAGTTTATTTTTCCAGCAAATTATTGAGGAATAATTTAAAAACACGTCGCACCTTTCTTATCACGCCCCACTATTTGTTTTTCTGCTAGCAGCCACCATTAAGGTTGACACACGTCAGTTCAATGTGTATGCAATGCAATTCTATAGTCAAACGAACTTAACGACAAGAACTTAGGTAATCTGAAGAAAAACAAATGGAAGCCGCAGTTTGCGGAAGGGAAAACGATAAGCTGCGTACCAAGAAAGTGTACCATATCAACAAAACCACGCGTGACACCCAAATCCATCGCCGAATTCAATACAGTCATCCATGAGAAAATCTACAAAAGCACCTTAACTTTGGACTCTACTCTCGAAGATGTAGGAAGTCTTCAAAGTTGCTTTGCCAAATGCTTTCCCTTAGGGAATTATTAAAGTTGCTTTGCGAAATTCTCCCAAACCCACAGGTATTGACAAGGAATGAAATGGCAGGCGGCATCGAACCCTACTTTAATCGTCGAGCGTTGTTGTGATTAAGCATGCTTGCTCTCTTCACCGTTCCCAATGTGAAAAGATGTCTATCCCACCACCTGCTTTCCCACAGACATAAAGCTGAAATAATGCTTTCAATCACGATCCGATCATCTCTGAAAAGGAGAAAGATGAATTTAAAAAAGAAAGAAAGATTTAAAATATATAAATTTTCAAATATGAATCTTCTCCATTAAGATATCTTCACCTACAAAGATGTTTATTTCATTTGCCAATTATAAAGGAAAAAAAAAAAAGTAAGAAAAGGAATGCTTGCTTTATTCACCGCCGGGCCAAGGGTCGTGATGGCGATTGATCTTGGACAGAGTTATGAATTTACAACTGGACAAGGATATGGTTGTGCCTCGGCGATGTCTTCTTTCTCTTTCAGAAGGGGACAGTGGAAAACAAGGGCGTCATTATTTGTAAATTGGTCTCTAATTGAATGCATAATTGACAAGATATGTACTTTCAGGAATTAATGCTTAAACAGTCTAAAGGGCATGTTTCTTTTTTCTAGCTAATCAGATTCTAAAGGCAATCTTTTACTTTATTGTCGGTTGAGATAGATGAGCCGGAAAATCTACAAACTTTGAATTTGTTGGACATGAAAGATTGATTTGCAGTACCCGCCCGTGGGTAGCCATGTTAGTGTTTGTTCTCTCTTGCAACGCTGCGGTTGAGAGTTCGAATCCTCGCGTTGCTATTGCGATTTAAGTGGGGACCCTAGCGATGGGATGCTGGGTTAGTCTCCTCCGAGATTTTACGTCTAAATAGCGGCTTGTCGCGAGACCCGATAGTGCTACCGAGAACCGAGAGTCATGTGACTCCGATTAGAGTAAGCGAAAAGGGGCTCCAACAAGTCCTCGGTCACCAATAAAAAAAGATCGATTTGCAGCATGCTGCATTATACTAAATTGCAATATCATAAGTTAGGCCATGTTTTTCTTCAACCTAAAGTTCCTCCTCCTTCTTTAGCAAAAAATAGGCACATACGAATACTCTGACCAGACGGATAATACGCCCTCCCACTCTTGGCCTAAACCTTCGTCACCTGGTCACCACCACCACTTCCATTCTCTCCCAAATGCAGAATCAAAAGCTCCATAAAGTCAGTGATAGAGGTGGCGCTGGTGGTGCCACTGCTAGTGGTGGTGCTGGTACGTGTTACCTATCCAGTGGAGGCATCAGTGGTTGGAAGAATTTTTCCTTATTTTTCAAAACAATCAATTATATGACGAGGAAAACTTTGATAATGTTAGCTGCTTTAAAAATCTTTATTAAATTCCAACCAAAAAAAATATTTATTTAAAATAGCTCATGAAATGATATGACAAATTGTAACTAAGTTTAGTTCTAGTACAATCATATATAGATAAAAGTTTTTTTTTAAAAAGATTTTCTAGTAAATATTTAAGTTTTTCAAGTAAATATGTGTGTAAAGATCTATTTGGTAACTGAACAATTCTTTGCTATCTCTATTCTTTTGTTCCCTTTAATAATGTCAACTATTAGGAATAGATTTGGAATATGATTAAGGAATTGAAAAAGTTATTTTTATTCCGAAAACAATCCTAAAATCAAGGCATTTTCCTTTTTTTTTCTCTCTTTCTCTCTCTCTCTCTTCTTTTCTTCTTTTTATTTTTCTTCTTCTTCCTCCTCCTCTAGTCGGTCGCCGCGCTGGCGATGGCCGGCAATTGACCGAGACGAGGTCCAACGAGGCTCCTTCGATGCTAGTGAGGTTTCCAGCTAGAGGAGGAGGAAGAAGAGAAGGAAAAAATAAAATAAAATAAAATAAAATCTCATAATTATTAAAAAGTTAAAATAAATTCTATATCACAAAAAAAATAAATTTGAAAGTCGTACCAAACACATTTTTATTTTTTTCTTTTTCGAGAATAGAAATTTTGTACAATTATTAAACGTGTTCAAATACTCAAAACCTCGTTTAAGGAACAAAATTAGAAAAAAAAAAAACTATTTGTGAATAGATATTATTCCCAAATAACAGAATAGTTACCAAACATATGACATCGAAAGAGAAATCCCTTTGTTTTTTCACGTAAGCATGTGCTCAAGATGACATCAAAAGAGAAATCACCATTTCCTCGTAATTTCTTCCCTATCTTTTGGCTATTCAGTTGAGCAGATAATCCACCATGGTGGGGACCAATGCCTCAGATCATGGGGACACAAAACCCGGATCTCTACAAGCAAACGAGGCAGTGATTGAGGATATATTGCATGCCTAGTTATTCTTTTACTATGGTTTCCTTATTTTAAATTCAATGTCTGTCAATCACGAGCCCAAACAAAGTGTTGTTTTCCAAAAGGCTCGTCAAGTCAAACAAGAGAGAATTCTTTCCGTAAGCTGCCGCGAAAGAAAAGGCCAATATATTCTGTCCTCCTCTTTTTCATCCATCACTTTTTTTTTTTTTATCAATCTTTTCAGATTCTTTTTACATGATCCCTGTGAAAATTAATAAAGGTGAATGCTTCTTTTCTGGTCTCTGCTGTAAAAAGAAATTAAAGGCAGTTCTTATGGGTCATCAATCATGATACCTGGCAAGGCTCTATTGGATAGATCCTTAACTTCTCTTTAACATATGAAAATACTTCATAATTTTGAGAAATTGTGACTATGTACGCTTAGCTCGTTGTATACAAGAAAAAAAGGAAGGATTTGGTTCAATTCAAACGACTTAATCTATTATCTCAAGACTATGAAATGTCACCTATGTTCATGGAACGTACCTAAACCTTCAAGGATAGATATCACCGAATCGGCCACTGTAAATCAAGAGGATCTTAACGAAACAAAATGCCATTCAAAAGGAATGATAAATACCTATTTGCATTTTCACTCAAGGCGATGGTTAATATTATTTCTAGAAAACGATTTGGTGTCATATGTTGTTAGGAGTTGCTTGTGTAGGCTAATTACATTGACATCACCATCAAAAGGAACAATAAATGTCACATCATTTATTATCTTGTTAGATCTTACAAACAGTGTCAAAAGTAATTTCATATGTACAAAAGAGGTCGTTTTAATTTGTTGATAATATAGTAGCTGTCCTATCTTGTTTTCTACTGTAAACACAATACACGTGATCTATCTGTAAAAAGGGATAATGAAGAACCCCTTTATATTTCATTTTTAATCTTAGTAAATTTATGTTATACTAAGTACAAATACATAAATTTTAAGAGTAAAAAATAACCTATAAACTAGCACGAAGAACTCTAGCAATAGTTTAAAATCTTGTACCGACTCCACAACTTTATATAGGCATCAGCTCTAACTTTTTCTTCAACCAAAAAAAGAAGAAGAAAAAACTACCTTATTCGTTTTCTTAATTGAAAGTTTGAGAAGGGTGGAATGCACTTTGCAAGCAAAAAGACTGGAAAGTCTTTACATATTCTATCTCATTTTTCTTAAGGCTGATTCTTTACCCCTACCTTTGGCCAAAATCTCTCCCTATCATATTCTAATAACAACTGCATTTTGAGGAAGACGAGAATATTGATAAATTTGGAAAGAGGAAGAGAGAGAGAGAGAGAGAGAGAGAGAGAGAGAGAGAGAGAGAGGGGCCACTCCATTGTCTGTTGTTAGACTGCTATATACGTTACCACCTAGAAGTCACCAAAGAACGTGGACTTGACCAGTTTTACTCTCTTCAAAGGCAAACACATCCTTGTCTCGCCGCTCTTCTTGGTCCCTCAAATAGTAATATCACTGGTTCATGGACATTGATACTCTTGAGGATTTCTTGGGGTTGGTTCATTGGTTTCTCACCATTCATGGCTGAATGGTATTCAAGAAGATCGTCACCACAAGCATTGCTTGTGTTTCTTGGGCTTCTCTTGATCCTTCCAATCTTGGCTTGCCCGGCAGATCTACCCGAAATATCCTCACCATCATCTCCGACGCACAGGCCACTCCTCTCTTCTGCTTCTTCCCTGGAAACCATGGAATTGCACCGAAAACTTGCAGAAGCTGCTGTCACTACTGCTTCAACAACAACAGCAACTGCTACTACCACGAGTCACACGCGGAGTAGGGAATTTGAAGCTGCGGCTCACGAAGTCCCAAGCGGTCCAAATCCGGAATCAAATAAGTAAGTGATGAATGATAATGAGATTATTATCACCTGTTTCATTGTGATCAGATGTCTCTACCAAGGTTTTCTGCTCCAATTTTCAACTATGTATATATGTTGAAGGATAGACCCAAAACATAAAAAGGTACTCCTATTTAAGGTTGTCCTTATCTGTTCTTAATAACTTATGGGTGTGGATATTCATGGTGATATGGTATATGGAGATGATTTTGGGTGATGAATGCCAATGGTTTGGCACAGAATGTGCAATTCTCTTTGCTTGTTCTTTGCCTTCTTGTTTTGCAACCTTCTCAATTTTTGAAACCATGATCACGGAGATGCAAGTAGTAAAGGAAGACTGGCAGTGTCTGCTGAACAATGAAAAAGATGTCAGATCTGTCACACGTGATGCAGAGTTCCATGTGAAGACGCTAAAAGTTATGGCAATGATTCAGTAATCATAAGACCCCCCCTGTAAAATTGTTTACACAGGCGGGTCTAAATGAATGTCATGTTTGTTTTGAAGATATTTTTTGGGGTCCTTGCCCTCATTTTTCGTATTACATGGATTTGTATTTGATTTTTTTTCTTGGAAGATAAGGAATAAATTAGGTTTGAGACTGATGGAATTATATTACAAAGTTGTTCATCGAACCTAATAATAGCTCATAATTTAGACATTCATCAGCTAAAGAGGGGGTTCAAAGTTCTAAAGTATTTACCTTTTTTCTTCTGAAGTTGCAGCATTTTCTCGGCAAATTTCTTTCATTAATCTAATTTTCCGGAGAAATTACGGTTTAGAATTTTCAAGGTATTCCATAGGGCTAAGCAAAAAATAATGGTTGGTATGTGTTAGTATGCATATTGGTGACACAGATTAATAGTAAGCATGCATTGTCACATGGGTTTGTGAATGCAAGACGGGAAATCAATACATAATTATTAAAATGAATTTATTTATCAATAAAATATTATTCATGAAATGAGAATTTATATTAAAAAGTACGTTGTTTTTTTTTTTTTTTAGAATTCAGACATTTATCAGATTGGTAACAAATATTAAAAAGTACAAGTCATTTATTTAAAAATAAGATTAACTATTAGATTTTTAATTTTGTTTCGATTTTATATTAGAAGAGTTTCCTCAAATTTTGCAATCATAAGCCCTAAAGTAGTTATTTTTTATAATAAGTTGCACTTTAAAGTTATTGATTTATTCAATTTCAGTATAAATTGGTATTTATAACTTTCAAAAAAAAAAAATAAGACTACATAAGTGTTGACACCTAAATTTTGGCAATTTAGTTTATTTATTTATTGCATAGGGAATTAGGGGTTAATTTTATTAATTGCATAGCATATAGGTTTAGATTGCATTTATTTTGTTATTTGCATCTTTTGCATTTTATTGGACCGGTGGTGGATGAGTTCGAATTAGATGGATCAGGCCCATGAAGCGAGCAGGTTGGCCAAAGCCCATGTTTTTTAATAATTAAAAATTATCTCGGCCAAAGCCCATGTTTTTTAATAATTAAAAATTATCTCGTGGGAATATAATATTTTAAATTTTTTCCGAGATATGAATCTTTTTTTTTTTGGGATAGGGCATATGTGACGGGATGATATTGCGATTTATCTTTACAAGATTTGGATTTAGAGAAAAATTTTATCACAATCTTGAATAAAATTGGTGAAGGAATATTGCGTTCGAAAAATCTTTGTGGATATCGATTAAAACCCTAATCCATGGCCTATAAATAGATTAAAACGCATAGGGTTTTGGGAGGTCACACACTTTGAATACACGGGGCTTTTCTCGAGTTTTAGGTCAAAATCAAAAGAAAAGTTTTCCCAGGGGTTCTTCTCTGTTTTTTAGGTCAGAAATTTGAACATAAGAAGAGGAGATTTTTCCTTTTGGTTTGGGGTTCATTCGTCGGGGTCTTCGGAGGAGCAGCCAAAAAAGTCAAAAGGGGATTGTTTGAAATTCTGAAGAGGTGCAGAGGGGGACGTGAGTGGGAAACACGTGAGAGATAAAAACTGGAGAATCCTTCTTCTGCAGGTTAGACGTCTATACATTGAAGAAGCCTTGAAGGAGAATCCGCGAGAATCAACGGCACGCACTAGAGAGAGAACGAAATATTCTCTCTCAACGACGCTGCCCGCAAAACTTTGACTCCATCTTCGTTGCATCGTCTTCACGTGACCGCCGCAACAGCGCGTCCAAGACCCCCACGAATCCCGCAAGTCGGATGCCACCCTTGCCGACATAGTTCCATTGCCTCACTTGAGTCCTTCGTGACGCCATTGCTGCTTTGATTCGTGCCACGCCCAACGACGAATTGCTGTCCATTCAAGCCGCAACACCACCAAAATCCAGTCCCGACATCCAACTCCGAGCTGTGAGCCTCGCCGAGCATTACCATATCACGTTGCGAGTAGCCGTAGTCGTTCAAGGATCGGAATTTGGGAGCCAATATTCGAAATAGGTGAAAATTTTGTCTATTTTGATTTCCGAAAATTCCGTTTCCTTATTTGATATATTTGTTGATGCACATGATTGAAATCCCTAGCGTGATATTTGCAACTCGAGGAGCTCTCGAATTAGGGATTGACAGATCGATTTTCGCGCCCGAAATCCGACTCGCAATACCTTATAAAAATCGACAATCCAATTTCAAGCCCGAGATTCGATTCGCGATTTAATTTAAAATTGGCCAACCCGATCTCATGCGCGAGATATGGTTCGCTAATTTTTAGATATCAATCTTATCTTGTTTGATTTGACATCGTCAAGTTAGTTGAGTCAATCTTATTTTCGTAAAAGAAAAATCCAAAAAATACTTGAGTTAGGAATAGATTTGCTTTAGAATATTCCTAGTCTTAGGTTTAAAATCACAATCTTATTTCGAATTTTTAAATAAAAAATCCAAAAAGAAAGTGCAATCATTTAGGTTGTTAGTTTTTATTTGAATTGCATGTTCAATTAAGTGTTAGTTTTAATTTCGAATTTCTTAAAGAAAAACACACAAAAAATCATTGTGCATATTAGATTAGAATTGCATGTTTCATTTTAAATTTAGATCATCTTTTTCAGATAAATTGCATTTTAGATTTAGATAATGTCTTAGTTTAAATTAGGATTTAATATGACTTAATCCCTAGTTTAAATTAGATAGAATCTTAATCTAGCTAGATCATTTCAAATTTCATAAAATTTGTCTTAGGATAAATTAATTGCAATTTCTAGGATAGATTGCATTTTTAAAATAAAAAATGTCATTGCATGTCATTAGAATTAGGTCATTTAGATTGCATTTAATTACTTTGCATTTCTTCATGTCATATAGTTTAGGTCATGTTGCCATGTCATATTAGATTATTAGAATGCATCGCGTGATTTTCATTAAGAAAAGCGAAAACATAAAATTGAGTAATTGCTTGTTAATTAAAAACCATATCTAGGATTGTTGATGTGGATTTTAATTTAACACCGCAATGCTTTCGTTGCTTTGAGGTAAGTTCTGCATAATTTAATTGCTTTATTGGGTGTTAAATTGGTGGTTTGCGCACCCGCATGTGAACACCTCACATGTTAGGAAAATAGATTTAAAATCAATCCAAATTGCTTGCACAAACATTTTTCAAAATAAAAAGAAAGGTACCGAAAGGGCGTTAGAGAATTCTAGCATAACCAAGTCCCCGTACCCATAATCTCTGGTTCGTAGGAGTAAAATAATTCTCCCGTTATTTTACTTGGGTTTCTAATCGACCCACCAAAAAAATAGATTAGTGGCGACTCCTAGTTAAAATTTAATTACATGTTAACAATTCAAACATAAGTCGCGAATTGGTATGGGCTTGGGAGAGCCCGAGTTAAGTCTAGGCTTAACAATCCATTAGCCAAACCCTAGGTGGTCCAAACACCCAAAAATTTGGTTGCGACAGCTTGGCGACTCCACTGGGGACTTGAGTTAAAACTCTTAGTGGACTTAGGCCAATTTCTTTTTTAAAAAATGTTTTTGTTTGGCAGCGAGGATCCCAGGTACGTCCCTAACGTTTAAGGTGTTAAATGTTTTTGCAGATTGGGAGGTATAAGGGGAAGTGATTGTTAACCCTTGCCTTGCAGGTTGGAGTTAGGGATGTATGGTTCATTTTATTTTTTTGAAGTGTTGTTTGATATAAACTGTCATGCATGCCTTGCATTTATCACTACACTTTGCACACACAACCTGCCGCCGGACCTAGGCCGCATAGGATCATTTAGGATGGTATTGAGATGGATACCACTCCGACCGCATGCTCGCGGTACGAGTCGCCCATCTCAATCCCGAAGTTTTTTCATGGTATCAAAAGTACCCACCTCGGTCCGCATGCCCGCGACCCGAGTCGGCTCATTGACCAAGCCGAAGTCATGAGGACCCGACATAGTCCACACGCCCGTGGCTAGTCTGATCATTCTTGTGGCTTCACTTTGCTAAGCCTATCTAGAGTAGAAATCGAGCCTCACATCTCATGTGCATGTCTGTGTGATTACCATTAATTTTCCTTTGTGAAGTAAGTCTTCTATCCCTATACTATCCGATTTACTTTGTCATACTTTTGGTCGGTCCATGACAATTTAGGTCAATCATTGATTTAATTCATTTGTCAATTATGAGTGAAATGAGGAAATTGCCATGCAATGAATTATTTTGGAAAAAATTGGAAATTTGTTTTCAATTCATGTCTTGACTCTTCCTAGTTCATGTTTAGGAAATTTCATCCTTACTGGGGCATCCCATGTCTTTGTTTTCTTAATCCATTTTTAGGAAATCCCTTTCATGTGTGAACTTTTCTTGACTAAAAATAGATTGTTGTCATGGATTGGCTCTCTATTTACACCTTGTGTTTACATATTTTCATTCATTTGGATTAGGTGATAACGGATCCTTCACGCTCTCCCATCATCACTCGATTAAGAGCTAGAATGGCTGATCAAGCTGAAATGCGTGATCGTATGTCCGCTGTGGAGACTCAACTCCAACAAGTACTCGCCTCTATACAGCTTGTGACTGATCAACTCCAACTCCTCCAAGCAAATCCAACGGCCGCACCCGCTCTTCCTAAAGTAGTTATCCCGAAGCAAGCAAAAAGGTTCAAACGATTGACGACGACATGCGGGCTAGAAGATGACCCACCATTGATCACCGCTGAAAAGGCTAAGCTTGATAACGTTCCTAAGACGGAGCAAGATGAACGCTTCACAAAGCTGGAAGAGAAGGTGAAGCAATTGCAAGGATCACAGAGCTCACTTCCGTTCGACTTGTCAGTATATGAGAAAGTCAAGATGCCAAAGAAATTTAAGATGCCAGAGTTCGAGAAGTACGATGGTACTTCCTGCCCGAAAGCTCATTTGCAGATGTACCACGTACGCATGGCCCAATATGTCAAAAATGAGCCTCTCATGATTCAATCATTCCATGCAAGTCTGATTGGGCCCGCACTGAACTGGTACATAATGAAAAATATAAACCTTCTCGACACTGGATTGAAGTGACCGATGCGTTCCTAAAGCAATATAAGTTCAACATGGATATTGCACCTTCCCGAGAGGATCTTGAGCGGATGGAGAAGAAGAAAAGCGAGTCGTTCAAGGAGTATCTTTGTGAGGTGGAGAAATCTGGCGCTCAAGTCACTCCGAGCCGCCGACAAGGAGCCGATGAAGTTGTTTGTCAAGACCCTCCCATTTGAGTTTCGCAACCGAATGGCTAGCACGTACGTTGAGAACTTCAACCAACTTATCCGGTGGGTGAACAGTTGAAGTTGGGCTAAGAGATGGATGGTTCAATGAACCAACCAATCAAGGCAAAAGGTTCACCATGAAGAAAGACAAAGAACCAAGCACGGAAGTCAATGTCACATATGCACAATCTAGCAAGCCTCCAGTTGTTCATGTCCCTAAGAATCAACAAGGGGAAGGCCGACCGTCTGCCCCTCGGCAATTTGTTAAGAGGCAATTCACTCCTCTTCCTGGCCCTCTATCTCAGGTCTTGAAGGTTCTTCAAAAGAAGGAGTTGCTGTCCTATGAGCCAAAGCGACCCAATGTTGAAAAATTTTCCAACTACGATCCCTCCAAGAAATGCGAGTATCATATGGGGGAAGTAGGACATTCGACTGATGAATGCTTGACTTTGAAACATAAGGTCCAAAACTTACTTGGACACCAAGGCGTTTGCCTTCGGCACCGCTCAACCGAATGTCAAAAAGAATCCTTTACCCGAGCATGAGGATAGGGTGAATGCCATTGATGAAGGACCTTTGGAAGAAATGGGCCCCGGCCCACAAGAGTAACTTATTACTTTTGCACATTCCCGCGCGGGAATTTTTATTGCTTTCTAGGAATTTTATCGCTTTTTAGGAGTTATTATCGCTATCTAGCGATTGTTTTCGATTTCTTCTTTTTCACTTTCTTTTTAGGACTTGAAATTCGCATTTTCCATTCAATAAATGTAATTGATTGATGAATATCAATTAAATTACAAGTTTTATTTTGAGGGCATGATGGGGTACTCCAAACCAAAGTCCAATGACGATATCCAACCATGAAAAAGAAAAAATATCATCCACGGAGGAATCCCGAGGGCTGGACTTTCTCATGTTTCTTCCCAAAAACTTTTTCAAAAACAAAAGCATTTCTTTGCTCAAAAAAAAAAAAAAAAACATTTTCCCAAAGCTTGTAGCAGATTAAACCTGTTTGTTTGTCTAATTCATTTGCTTTTTGTCTCAGAGTATAATTCTATAACTCGTTATGACAAGGGACATCTGAGAATAGCGTATCGAGTTTCAATGATCATAAACTTGACTTGAGATCAACAGGTTTAGAGCGCACTTGCAATGAAAAAAGATTTGGGGCAAGTGAAAGAGAACCATCATTCTTCGGTGGAAGATCCTGGGGGCAAGTTTGCTCCAAATTACAGCCTATATGTGGTAAGGAAGGAAGGTGCCGTCCTAACATAAATGGGTAGTCATGAGTTTTTTACTCCAATTAATTCTAATGCTGTCAAGAAGTATTATCCATGATAGAATTTGTCATGTCATGTTTTGAGCTACAAACATTTCTATGATGAGTAAATTGCCTCAGTGAATTGAAATGTTCAAATTTGTTGCAAATCTTGCATTTTTCCTCCTTGATGAATTGTGTGAGATGGAGTGAATGTGTCAAATGGGATACTTTGGAATGATGAAAGGCAAACCATATTCCATACACTGTTTCATACACTAACCCCCAGTGAGTTGTGTGGAAAATTCCATGTCTATGAGGAAAAGGGTGATCTCGCAAAGGGTACGTCAACCGAGGTGATGAGAGGCAGTTTCTTCTACAACCTGAAACACTACAGATATATCCATTGTTCAACCCTTTGAGCCCACACACATAAAGAGTTTTTAAATTATCCTTGTCAAGAATCGTCTCATACTGGGACAAGATTTGGAATGAATGATAGGAATTTTCTTACTCGTACTTGCATCAATCTTTGAGTATTGCTTTTACAGTGTGACTTGTACGATAATTTAAAGTGCCTTAGGACGACGAAGAGCAGTTCTTTCACTATCCTATACACTTTATCTATTGCATAGTCCCATTGAGCCTATGAATTCATTTCACATTAAACCCAGTTGGTGATCATCCCCCACACTGGGGCAAGGCAAGAAAAATCAAACCACTCAAGTAGCATGATTTACAATGCTAATAAAAATGGAGACTTTGTCCAAAAAAAAGAGTGCAAAAATGGGGCATGAAAAAGCAATGTGCCTGGTAAAAGCAAGGCCAATGCCCAAAGAAAATATCAAACACTTGATGAAGTGAGCCGTATCCCCAACAAGGTGGTACCAAAAAAAAAAAAAAACTCAAATGTTGAGATATTGCAATCAGTGGAGTTGTGAAGTGAAGAAAATCTTCAACGATGGGGAGGAAAATTGTTGGAAATGTCAAGATGATCACCAACTTTAACCCCATAAACACTTTTTGAGCCTAATCATTTTTTTGTTTCTCAACCCATGAACTTAGCCTACGTTACGTCCCTCACAAAGTCTCTTCAGATTAGGGCACTTGAATTAACGTAAAAGTTCATATGTTTGAAAGTATCGCTTAAAGAAGTGCGAGTAAGATAATTTCTGCTTCATTTCTCATGTTTCTTGGCTTGTAAACTTTAGGATGATTGCGAAATATCATTCATTTTTTTAATAGCCTCGACTCAAAGAGTCCCCTTTATTAAGCCGTTGACCAACCTCACATTACGGTCCCTGTTAAAGTCCTCTCAGATTGGTAAGGTCGTACCACTTGCGAGATTGCTCAAGACCTTTGTTTGGCATGATGACAGTGAGATAGAGTGACTGTCAAAATCCTGCATCAAAGATCAGGATAAAATAGCCATTTTAATGAGGATGAGTGAAAAGTCCTTTCAGACCAAGAGGTCCCCCATTTGGCACATTCATGACACTCATGTGTTCAGATTGGAACATTCTTTGTGAAATTTTTCCCAATGGAAATTAGGTGATGCAAGCTTGATATAAATCATAGTGCATGAACCTCCTTTAAATTAATGCATGTTTGTGATCACAAATGCATATTGCTTCTCCTATGACCATGTTTTGCAGAGACATTTCCCAGAATCAGAGATGATACCAGGTAAGTATATCTCCATCCATACCTTAAATACTTGTCATGGTACAGGTATTTTCCTCTCAAATGCACCGACACTCGACTCGACGGAGTTGTCCCCCAGAAGTTTTCCTCAGATTCAGGCAATCGAAGAGAAGGTTCGAGTCCTGGTCGGATAATCAATGTTGCAATGCTAGGCGACCGTAGAAAGGTACAAGTCCTGGATATGTAACATTAACTACTTTGGATCACTCTACCCTCCTTGAAGGTAAAATATTCCAGGTAAGTTTCTTTACCATTTTCCAAAAATTAGACATCTCAGTTTGGATCTGGATGTCTCCATTCTTTTCGTTGAACATTTCACTTTGGATGTGAATGTTTTTCGATCTTTCTCGTTATACCTTAGTCCTGGATCTAGGTATTTCGAGTTTCAAAATCATGACATCTCTCGTCACGGACCCGGATGTCTTGATTATTTTCGTTAGAGCATTTCACTCTGGATGTGAATGTTCTTCGATCTTTCTCGTTATACCTTAGTCTGGATCTAGGTATTTCGAGTCTCAAACTCTTGACATCTTAGTCTGGGCCCGGATGTCTTGATTATTTTCATTCAAACATTTCACTCTGGATGTGAATGTTTTTCAATTATTCTCGTATACCTAGTCTGGATCTAGGTATTTCGATTTCCAAAATTTCGACATCTCAGTTTGGATCTGGATGTCCTAATTATTTTCGTCTAAACATTTTCACTGGATGTGAATGTTTTTTCAACATTTCTCGTTATACCTTAGTCTGGATCTAGGTATTTTGAGTTAAAAATCTTGGCATCTCGGTTTGGATCTCGGATGTCTCAATTCTTTGAACATTTCACTTTGGACGTGAATGTTCTTCTCAATCTCAATGTCTCAACCTATTACCTCGTTACACTCTTCAAGGAACCCGAGTGAGAGTTAGGTACTTGTGGAGTAAATAGGGATTTATCATGTACCTCAAGATGCTTTACCGCACCGATCGGTAAGTAATTGTAGGTACGCTCTTTCCTTTCACATCATGCATTTGCATTAGCATTTTCATGCATCATATTAATTGCATTTTAAAATGGAATTCATTTTTCGAAAAAAATCAAAAATCAAAAATCAGGTCATTCAGTGCATGTGCATGGTCAAAATTTAGGTTTCAATTTGTCTTTGAATGCAACCTCTACGAGCTCACCTTCAAAGAGGGGAATTTGTTGACACCTAAATTTTGGCAATTTAGTTTATTTATTTATTGCATAGGGAATTAGGGGTTAATTTTATTAATTGCATAGCATATAGGTTTAGATTGCATTTATTTTGTTATTTGCATCTTTTGCATTTTATTGGACCGGTGGTGGATGAGTTCGAATTAGATGGATCGGGCCCATGAAGCGGCGGGTTGGCCAAAGCCCATGTTTTTTAATAATTAAAAATTATCTCGGCCAAAGCCCATGTTTTTTAATAATTAAAAATTATCTCGTGGGAATATAATATTTTAAATTTTTTCCGAGATATGAATCTTTTTTGGGATAGGGCATATGTGACAGGATGATATTGCGATTTATCTTTACAAGATTTGGATTTAGAGAAAATTTTATCACAATCTTGAATAAAATTGGTGAAGGAATATTGCGTTCGAAAAATCTTTGTGGATATCGATTAAAACCCTAATCCATGGCCTATAAATAGATTAAAACGCATAGGGTTTTGGGAGGTCACACACTTTGAATACACGGGGCTTTTCTCGAGTTTTAGGTCAAAATCAAAAGAAAAGTTTTCCCAGGGGTTCTTCTCTGTTTTTTTAG
Organism: Eucalyptus decipiens; assembly: GCA_014182575.1. Lineage (NCBI taxonomy): Eukaryota > Viridiplantae > Streptophyta > Magnoliopsida > Myrtales > Myrtaceae > Eucalyptus > Eucalyptus decipiens. Next base: position 4,300,457 of record CM024616.1, on the reverse strand, counting down.
GTCAGAAATTTGAACATAAGAAGAGGAGATTTTTCCTTTTGGTTTGGGGTTCATTCGTCGGGGGTCTTCGGAGGAGCAGCCAAAAAAAGTCAAAAGGGGATTGTTTGAAATTCTGAAGAGGTGCAGAGGGGGACGTGAGTGGGAAACACGTGAGAGATAAAAACTGGAGAATCCTTCTTCTGCAGGTTAGACGTCTATACATTGAAGAAGCCTTGAAGGAGAATCCGCGAGAATCAACGGCACGCACTAGAGAGAGAACGAAATATTCTCTCTCAACGACGCTGCCCGCAAAACTTTGACTCCATCTTCGTTGCATCGTCTTCACGTGACCGCCGCAACAGCGCGTCCAAGACCCCCACGAATCCCGCAAGTCGGATGCCACCCTTGCCGACATAGTTCCATTGCCTCACTTGAGTCCTTCGTGACGCCATTGCTGCTTTGATTCGTGCCACGCCCAACGACGAATTGCTGTCCATTCAAGCCGCAACACCACCAAAATCCAGTCCCGACATCCAACTCCGAGCTGTGAGCCTCGCCGAGCATTACCATATCACGTTGCGAGTAGCGAAGTCGTTCAAGGATCGGAATTTGGGAGCCAATATTCGAAATAGGTGAAAATTTTGTCTATTTTGATTTCCGAAAATTCCGTTTCCTTATTTGATATATTTGTTGATGCACATGATTGAAATCCCTAGCGTGATATTTGCAACTCGAGGAGCTCTCGAATTAGGGATTGACATCCCCGATTTTCGCGCCCGAAATCCGACTCGCAATCCCTTACAAAAATCGACAATCCAATCTCAAGCCCGAGATTCGATTCGCGATTTAATTTAAAATTGGCCAACCCGATCTCATGCGCGAGATATGGTTCGCTAATTTTGGATATCAATCTTATCTTGTTTGATTTGACATCGTCAAGTTAGTTGAGTCAATCTTATTTTCGTAAAAGAAAATCCAAAAAATACTTGAGTTAGGAATAGATTTGCTTTAGAATATTCCTAGTCTTAGGTTTAAAATCACAATCTTATTTCGAATTTTTAAATAAAAATCCAAAAGAAAGTGCAATCATTTAGGTTGTTAGTTTTTATTTGAATTGCATGTTCAATTAAGTGTTAGTTTTAATTTCGAATTTCTTAAAGAAAAACACACAAAAAATCATTGTGCATATTAGATTAGAATTGCATGTTTCATTTTAAATTTAGATCATCTTTTTCAGATAAATTGCATTTTAGATTTAGATAATGTCTTAGTTTAAATTAGGATTTAATATGACTTAATCCCTAGTTTAAATTAGATAGAATCTTAATCTAGCTAGATCATTTCAAATTTCATAAAATTTGTCTTAGGATAAATTAATTGCAATTTCTAGGATAGATTGCATTTTTAAAATAAAAAATGTCATTGCATGTCATTAGAATTAGGTCATTTAGATTGCATTTAATTACTGCATTTCTTCATGTCATATAGTTTAGGTCATGTTGCCATGTCATATTAGATTATTAGAATGCATCGCGTGATTTTCATTAAGAAAAGCGAAAACATAAAATTGAGTAATTGCTTGTTAATTAAAAACCATATCTAGGATTGTTGATGTGGATTTTAATTTAACACTGCAGATGCTTTCGTTGCTTTGAGGTAAGTTCTGCATAATTTAATTGCTTTATTGGGTGTTAAATTGGTGGTTTGCGCACCTGCATGTGAACACCTCACATGTTAGGAAAATAGATTTAAAATCAATCCAAATTGCTTGCACAAACATTTTTCAAAATAAAAAGAAAGGTACCGAAAGGGCGTTAGAGAATTCTAGCATAACCAAGTCCCCGTACCCATAATCTCCGGTTCGTAGGAGTAAAATAATTCTCCCGTTATTTTACTTGGGTTTCTAATCGACCCACCAAAAAATAGATTAGTGGCGACTCCTAGTTAAAATTTAATTACATGTTAACAATTCAAACATAAGTCGCGAATTGGTATGGGCTTGGGAGAGCCCGAGTTAAGTCTAGGCTTAACAATCCATTAGCCAAACCCTAGGTGGTCCAAACACCCAAAAATTTGGTTGCGACAATAAGTATCATATAAGTTCTTTTTCAATAATATATGTCTTCTGAGTCCTTGTAATCTTTTTTCAATGTACTTTCATTTATTTTACTTCAAAATAGTATATTCATTGGCTAAATTATTTGACATAATTAGTATATACTCAATATCTTCTCTCTTATCCACTTTTAGTATAAATTCAAATTTAAAGGTACTTGTAAATAAACTTACTCTATTTAATTCTTAGTTAAATAAATTTATGTTTGGGCAGAAAATGTACACTTTCCTGAATTGAATGGGGAACTAAGAAAAAGGATAATATAAAAAGAACCTTCTTTCTTTCAAATTTTGAATTTTCGATTTCATTTTAAATATGTGTTAATCGGATTCGAGAAATAGGTAATATGGCTACATAGGTTATAAATAACTTATTGCTAGAGTAAGAGATATTTTTTAGAGTCTTTATTATTAATTTTGTAGACTCTTAAATTTGACCATAAATCTATTCACTCATTAATATAATTCGAACTTGAATTAACAAAAAAGATTCAAGTAATTATAGCATTGCAATGAAATTTTTTTTTTTTATATGTGCAGCTTTATACATCATTAGTTCGAAAGAGTGGATGGTTATAATTCTCAAATCAAAATTGGATAAGACCACTTGTTAAAATTTCCTTTGCACCGGCGGTGTATGCCGTAACTTTTTCGTAAGATTCTTTGCAACGTGTGTCAATTTTTAATATCATACATTTTCAATTTTTTTTTATTGGGATCTTTAAATGGTGAACTTTAAAATTAAATTTTTTTTGGATTATAAAAAAAAAAGAAAAGCTATACGTCATACTATTAATAACTTATATTTATACTGCTCATGTAATAAAGTGTATTTTCATCTTGTGTTAGTTTCAAATCAAATGGACAACTGTATTATAAAATTTACTGATTACCTTCTAATATCTATATCATTGACGTAATTAGATGTAATACTAATTGACGAGTACTTTGAATTGGAGAAATAATTCCTCTGTTATAGTTACATTTTAAAGAACCTACAATATTTGAATATGTGCTTTAGCTTCATCAATTTTTTTCTAAAATTTGGAATCAATTAACAAGAGATAAAAGTGGGATTAAAAATTGTATGTCAAAATTTATTGGCGGAATGTGTGCTCACATGGTGAATTTATTAGGACTGTCAAATGAGTGGGCCGCATAAAAAATCATCCAATCCAATTCAACCTATTTAATCCATTTTAACGAATTTATATGCAATATAAATTTAGCGACTCATAATTGATCCACATTATTAAAACACATAGATATTTAAAAACAAGAACTCTTATGCCATGAGTCTAGTGTAGAAGATAAAATTTTTACCAGTTTTATAAGGTTCCAAATAAAATTTTCTACTTCTTGTGACTTTTTCTTTATTGCAAATCCTTTGAGTTTCACAATGCAGTATCTAACATCTCTTAAAATTAATAAGTCAATATATATTGACAAGTAAAATTATATACTAATTTTCATGATTTTCTAAAGTTTGCAAGATCATAAATTTTTTACTATTTTTAAATTTTGAAAAAAGAAGAAGATCATAAGTAGAAGATAAAACTAGAAAATAGATTACCCTACTTGAAACTCCCAACTCGAACCTAAAGACAAGTGGAGAGAGATTACAAGAGGGTTGGGGTTTGGACCCATTTAAAACCCACAATTTATTGGATTTTATTCTTCAAACCCATATCAACCTATTTAGCAAAATTTAGCCGATCCATATATAACCCAATCCATCATATATGGTTCAATAAATGGGTTTTTAACCCATTTTGACACCTTTAGAATTTATGCAATGTCTATGTCAATTGGCAATCACATGTGCCAAGCAGCGAGCACGGAGAAGAACTTCTCTCGGAGCTATCCTTAATAATATAAGATAGATAATAATGACACATAAATAGATAGATACAGATATAGAGAATGCCATACTGATTGATAGAGAACAAGAGGATATTTATTTTTCGATGTGAATTCTCAGTTCAGAGCCTTCAGAACAGAGCCACTGCCCAAGTTCACAGAAACATGCATTTGTCCATTTGTTTGTTGTATAAGATCTCATCTAACAAAACACCAGATTTACACTTCAGAACACACAGCAGTGCAGCACCTCATCTGCTGTCAATTTGATCGATGGCTTTCATCAGGCAGACGGCGTTCGCCGGCTTTCGCATGTGGAAATCCATCCCGGCCTCGAATATCTTCTCCACTTCGGAGGCTGAGGAATGAGCCGTCAATGCTATGATCGGTGTGCGGATGCCGTAATGCTTTTCCTCCTCTCTAATCAGTCTTGCTGCTTCATAACCATCCATTATCGGCATCTAGATAGAAACAGAAACAACCAGAAACACAAAAACAAAAGTGCAGATTCAGCTTTACATTAACTTCAAGATCTCAAGTCAACAGTGAAAATTCCTGATCCGATGATCCTAGTTTCCGATGGTTTGATCCTGTTCGACTTAACCATCGGGTTAAAAACTTTGCAAGAAATAATAGGATCTGGTAGTAAATGTGAACGTTTTACCTGGCAGTCCATCAATATATAATCATAAGGACGAACATCATAAGCTCCTCGTTGCCTCTGCTCGTTAAGCCCCCTGCGAAACGATTCAACAGCTTCTTGCCCGTTTTCACAGAGATGGATGGTCGCACCAAGATTTGAAAGATGAGCTACAGCCAGCTTTCGCATTACATTGCCGTCATCGGCAACCAGCACTTTCTTTCCACTCAAAGGCTTCTCATTGCTAGTGTTTCCAGGTTCTTGCGCTACAAGTCTAGTCACTTCCGCATGCTGAATCAATCTCTCCTCCGCCTGCTCATTCAACGTTCTTAATACAGAACCCCCGAACTCCGGAAGAAGCCTTATCACTTGAAACAGACGGGTTCCGTGAAAGGGCTTTGACATGACAATGTCACGGGGATCTAACATGCCGTCTGTAATGGCCCTTTGGTCGATATTCCTCATCGTTGGCTTGTCCAACCACACGATCTTATAACAATCGCTCGGCATAAATTGTCTAAATTCAGCCACGGCCTTACATAGCTCTCGAAATGACCCAGAGCTTGCGTCGATTATAAGTAGCACGAAGCCCGCTTCGATTTTGCGACTATTCCTCTTGTAGTGGACAGGGAGGATTTGGTCTGCTCCATCCGGGGAACTTAAAGGCACGCCCCTGGCTTTGCCATTGGACTTGTCACTGGAAACGCTCCTCAAACTCATGTCCGATTTTCCTGAGGAGCTATGGTGCGAGAGGTTGACCTTTGTTCGCACCTCCTTGAGAATTATACGAAGATCCTGCCACTGGCTCGCTACGAGTACTTTTATTCCAAGTCTTTCCATGAAACTCCGACAAATTCTCCTCCGCTCTTCACTCTGGATCAGTAGCACAACACGAGAGCCTTCTGATCTGGGACTAAGGGCTTGTCGAGAGCTACGAGAGCTCGGGGCAGGACTAGGAGTGTGGACAGTTAGCCCAAGACTGCATGCCATGCTGTAACCTCTGGGCCCAAGGTCTCTGTCTGATGATTTCTCGGTGCCGGCTTCACATGGAGTGAGAAAAACATTGAACCTGAAGCATGTCCCTCTCTCGCCAATGTCCTTATCCGCTATCTCTATGTCTCCACCCATGAGGCGAACCTGGTATAGATGTTAGTCAGCAGAGGAGAGAGATTCCTCAATTCTATCAAAAATGATAACGTGTTTCCTTTATCTAATCAAACCACTTGATCTCAAGCAGAGAGACTGAGTAAAGGAAGTTACTTTCTCTTCTTTTTTTTGGTCTGTCTAAAAGGAAGTTACTTTCAAAGAGCAGCATCTGGGACGGTAAAAGCAACAGATACAGAGAAGGGGGACATACCAGAGACTGAACAATGCCGAGGCCCAAACCGGTGCCTCCTTGTCCTTGAGCCGTTTCTTTCACCTGGATATAGTTTTCAAAGACCGACTTCCACTTCTCTTTGGGAATTCCTTTGCCCGTATCATTTACCTCGAATACAAATTCTGCAGAAGCAGGATTTTGCCGGACTTCACTCACTGCTTCATCGTCATTCTCGTCTTTCTCAGAGAACAAGCATGATAAGCATGTCAGCCAGCTATTCCGAGCAGAAGCCTGTATTGAATTTTCGAAGCTGGGTTTTTGAAGCCATGCTCGAACAGATATATGACCAATGTCCGTGAATTTAACGGCATTGCTTAACAAATTAGACAGGATCTGTTTGAGCTTTCCTCGATCGCCTTTAACAAGTGAATGCTTGAGGATCGAGCCATCGCTTGGGTCTAGGATCATGTCTACACCTTTTCTCATGGCCACTGGGTGATATAAATCGACCACGTCTTCGAGAAGTTGAGCCAAGTCGAATTCTTCTTCTTCTAGTTGCATTTTCCCAGCCTCGATTTTACTCATATCGAGAATGGAATTTAACAAAGCTGCAAACCAGAAATGCATGAACTTTAACTCCGTCTTACCTCATAACAAATTCATCAATTTTCTCAAGGGATTTACTAAAATCTAGGAACTAGCATATTACCCAACAGGTCCTTCGCACAAGCTTCCATCTGCTTCAGATTTTTCGCTAGCTCAGAGCCTGGGGAAACTTCATCGTAACTTATCTCTATAAGGCCAGTAATTCCAGCTAGAGAAGTGCGAATGTCGTGGCTCGCTTGAGCAAATGCGTTGCTCTTGCTCATGCTCTTACGCTCAGCTTGCCAAGTTGCCTCCATTTGCTTTATAAGTGTGGCACGCATGTGCATCTCTCTTCTCAAAGCCCTCATAACCAAGAATACAAAACTCAAAGTGGTGATGACCTCCATGCTCAGCAATGCTACAAGAAGTGACAATAATGTGTGCTTCTGGTGAGCAAAACCAATCAATGGTTGGTCAGGGACGACCAATACGTACACCTGATACGCAAGAACAGAATTCTATCATTGCTGCAACTTATATTTACTTAAGAAAATATATGAAAATGTCAACTCTGAAACTTTTTAAATAGGTGAACAGGAACCAAATAGTGCTTACAGATTGCTTTCCCAATATATTGACTGGTGCACAGTGGAGCGTATACTTCATTTTCTGATAATTCATTATGGATTTTCCCGATTTGGCGTCGCTGAATTTGCAGGAAAATTTACTGATATGACCTGCTCTGACACCATCTCTAGCCATTTCCTGAACTGAAACAGAATCATCAGAAATAAATATACGGGTGTTTGGAAGGCCCTGTAGAAGTACTTCCCCATCTTCACCAACCAAGTACAAGCTGCTTCCCCCTAAGTTTATGTCTGAGAAAAAGTCGGTTACTTGCTTGACAAGAATCCCAACAGAGACTACTCCTCTTGCATTGACACTCGCAGCATTAAGAAATACACGGTCCTGTGCGTGGTTCCATCCAATGTCTAATGAGGCGACCCCATTCGTGTTATTCAAGGCTTCTCGGAACCAAGAAGAACTAACAAGAGATCGAGGACGAAATGTGGTTGCATCTCCATGGAGCTTTCCTGTATTAGGGTTTACCGACTGTTTATACCAAATGTAGTTCGCGTCAGGCGAACTTGAATTGGCATAGAGGGAAGAGTTTGCATACAGCACGAAGACTTGGTTGCGATCGATATAGTAGGAGAAGAATAGTCCGTCTACTCCAGCATAAGAAATCTGAGTAACATGCGGAACCACCAATAATGCTTGAAACATTAACGGAGCCACCTGTGAAATTTATAAGCTCAATTACTTGTTTAATTGTTGTATGCTAAGGTGGGACATATCACATTTCATGGACCATTGAGAATGAGCTTGTACCTTAGTTTCGATGTCCACAAACGAAAAATTTGTGTCGCTTAGAGATGAATGCAGAACTGGGGCTAAAGCTGTAGCTGTCAAGTTCATCGAGTGTAAGATTTTTGCTGTGTGCTGGACTTCTGATTTCATTTGGGAACTGAAGCTCTCAGATTGCAATTTTAAGTCATCCTCAACATGCCTCATCATACTTATCCAGCTCGGGAAGATTAAACAAGGAAGAATCAGATCCACGATCACCTGCATTCAGAATTCGAGATTTCACCAAAGTGAAAGTCGTGAAAGGGAAGGGGGAAAAGTTCATAAAAGCACGATTTTGACAATAAAAAAAATTTAACTCTTTTACATTGAGATCATGGAAACTGCACTGCGAGGATCCTTGGCATGTTATATGACATGTTCAATTTAGAATACTATTTTAGGACATACTATTATTGGTCTGTAAAAAGCATAAGATGACAAATTTAAAGCAAGTTTCCAGGGAATCACCAGAATAACAAAGTAGTAATCGAGCCGCAACACTGAAGCTGAGCTGAGTCTCATCGGATCTTCCTGCCATGACAAGCAAAATTTCTGCATGGCTGTTCAGAGAGCAGAAAAAATAAACAAAAAAGATATGCTTTGGATGCATGCTTGTTTTATTTAAGGCATAAAATCAGAATAAATTACTTCCTATCTAAATCTTACCTAATTTCTCAGAATAATGACACCATATTGTATGTTTTCAGCAGAACAGCTGTCTAGATCATGTCTTTTTACTTCTGTTTCCTATTTAGCATTCTTTGAGGATTTTTTCGGGTTAAGAATCTAGGACATGACATTGAAATTTTGTCTCTGCATAAAATATTAGGTTAAGTTTTATAAACTTATATATATATAGGAAGTTTCATCACTGTACCATATCAAGCATCTGTTAAGCATAGTGATATATTTCCCAACAAGAGTAAATGTCAAGTAGCACCCACTTTAATATATATCCACAGTTTGCTTAGTGAGGTGAAGGATATGAAATAGTCAGCTTACATTAGAACTAAAAGAATGGTTTAACACAAACAGTTATCCCGACAAACGAAACTCAATAATCCCTCAACTTATGGCTCACTATTCTCCAAAACATCGTATTAAAAATATAATTGGCAAAACCAATTTCAAGGAAAATCACCGTTGCTGGTAAGTAAAGAACTTAAACCCCCGAAAGTTCAAGCTTCCAACCAAAAGATGTGTATTTGAACGGAGGATAAATTACATTACCTGCGAGGGATTACACAAGAAGCATACATGTAGATGATGTAGTGAAAACTCATGAGGAATCTCCCAGTCTAACCTACTTAGCAGAATTCGCAGGGACTAGCTTTAGGAATTCAACCAAAAGGAATGCCCCACTTATTTCACCGTTGTTTTAAAATTAAAACTGTGTATGCTCACACTGGGTTATCAGATTCTCTCTAATACTATTAGCCTATTCCAAGACTTTCTTGATGCAGAAGAAACCCAAATTGCTTAAGATCGATGCAGTGGAAGCCAAATGAAGTACAGACTGTTAACATGTGGAGTCGAATTCTGTAGACCCCTACTCCATACTCGCCCAATGCTCATGACGTTATTTTGAACAAAAAACAAGAAAAGAAAGCCTTTAGGTTAACGTGCAGTCTGATTCATCGAATACATGGTGAGATACATGGTGTGAAATAGCCATGTAACTTTTATTGACATGTACATTGTTGAATCCGTGACTCCAAAAGGAATATATATAAAGATCTTCTATAAATGCTACTCGATATATTCAGTTGTATATATACACATCGTTAATTGCTTCCCTGTCAAGTTATTCTTTTAAAGGTACTTTAAACGGACATCGAATTGAGGGTATGAATTGCATGAAGTTTATCATTATCTACTTAATATTAGTCAATACTATATTCTATATCAACTACTCGTTATACTTCATCAGAATAACAACAAACAAGTAGCAACAATCTTCTGAAAATTTTACTATGGTTATATTTACATTGGATTATGGCATAAAAATATACATTATACTTTTGCAAAGAAGTTTTGAAACAATGCGTGTGCATTTGGACCCCATATAATTGCACCTTCATGAAAACTGCAGATCGACTAGGTTTATAAATAATTTATAGTATGTCGGGACTGGGTTTTTATAAGATAGAAGGTTTTGTTTTGGGACCAAGTTTTGACATGATTTTATTACAAATTAGCAGCCACATTGATAAAAATCAACCTTAAACAAACATAAAATGATTGATTGTTCATATGCATTAGGTTACTCGAACTCCGTTCAGGGTACAAGATCTTTGAACATTTTACTTCCATATGAACACAAGAATGGATGTCCTAAGGAGGAAAATTAATCAATAAAGAATAAAACTACATCCTAGTTCTCTTAATTACTTGATAATCCAGGGATATTCATGCAGCTAAAGAGCTAATATTAATCGCGAGAAGGTAGTGGTCCAATAAGAAAAAGTCATCACAAGAAGAAACCGGAATGCATTTGATCAGAGTTTTCATGAAGAAATTGTATTTTAGGGTTTTATCGCAAACCTTAATGCATTTGGTCAGAGTTTTCATGAAGAAATTTCCTTTAAGGGTTTGCTTAAAGACGCGTTGAATAAGACTCTTGTACCTTTCAAGCTTCATGAGGAACGCATAGCTAGTCGATAATCAAATCTCACAATCTATCATGTCATAGTAGTCAAATAATCAAATCTTACAATCTATCACATTGGCGATGGTTTTTTATATGTGCCCTAGGTAAGATTCAGGCGTATTCTTGTTCTATCTTGTTTTGTGTTCATTATTTTTCCGGATTCCTGGAGAGACTAGAATAGATATTTGTCACTAATGCCATCTCCAAGTAATTTTCTTCCCCAGAATCTAAAAAAAGAGTACTCTTCAAAACAATTAACCTCATAAACCTGCAAGAATCAGAATGCAACCCAAAAAAAGAACCGAAAAGAAAAATCTGCTTTCACAAAGTATGATCTTTAATACCCTTTTCAGATTCTTGCTTATAGATGTCTAAATCTCCTGCTCCTGCATGATCCAAAGAGAAAAGGCAAACAGATTAGTAATAATTACAAGCAAAAAGAAACAGAGATGCAGAGAAATGGAGGAGCTGTGGAAGAAAGTGTAGACTCACTCCCTCTGTCTCTTGCTTTCAGCAGTGCAAATCCTTGGCCCTAGAGAAACCTTTTAGTTTGTGAGAAGGCATGGAACTCCCGCTTTCCTACAATGCTTTTTAGTAAACGCAATTAACAGCATTAAATCCTCAAGAAAAAGTTCAGATTGTGTTTAGCAGTATTAATTAAAGAGGAAAATAAAAGACAAATTAGCAATACCGGGGGCCAGTCATGATACAAGTTTGGTGAAGAGAATAGCGAGTCGAACGTTATGAGCGTCATAGATCATTTACAGCTTGGTGAAGAAAACTAGCGAGGCAAACGTGATGAGCACCGTATATACATCAGCTGGATGTAAGATCTATTATCCAAGAGGCAATGTCTACAAACTTTCTATCTTTCAATCGATCGGTTGGGTGGGGTAGCAGCAATCTTTGGTTCAAGATTTTAGATTAAGGGGAGCTAAATTTTGACATCTTTTCTAATCTTCAATCGGCTGATGTTAACATCCACAGATTCGAAGCTGATTAGTTGGTGATTAATGAGTAATGCCAAGTATACTTGCTAAGTCATTAATGACAACAAATTACTTGCTGATAATGACTTGTCTCTCAAAACCTAATACATCGGAGCAGTAGACATAACAGTACCAATCTAGAATTTCGAAAGTTACCAGCTAAGTGTTTTGATCCCAGAGATCCAGCTTCAAACAAATGCTATGTGGATCAGGTAGCATCTACATCCATTAAAAATTCGCAACATCAATATTCGCCCTAGTTGATAGGATTATATGTTCTATAGAGATTTAATTAAATGATTGAGGCTATTTTGAAGAGACGACAAGTTTATTGAAAGCGCTGTTCTCTGAGTTAAACTCCACGTGCAAGTGCTATCTAAATTCAAACTAATCAAGAAGTTCCATAGAAGTTGATAGATAGTCGAGTATAAGATTAACACAAAAATCATTGCCGACGATTCATAAAGTGGTAGGTTTTGATAAACTTTTTAAACCGATTCAATCATACATAGTTTAGGAAATGCATATATAAAAGTGAAACAGAAGAATCTTGACACAAATTAACTTAGCTTTTATAGAGTATTTTGAGTGTCGAATATATCGAATATGGAGAGATCTTCTGAATACTCCAGACCGAAGAAATGCTACATGTAGAAAATGATTGAGTTAGGCCGATTCTCGAATCTCAATCTGATTCGATCACCAAAAAGTGGGCTAATGGACAACTTTATAAGTTCTTCTTTGACAAGAAAGTCCAAGGTTGTAATCGATTTGTTTCCTTTTAAGTGCCGTCTGAGAATCTTAGGTACGGAGTTTAAGGAAAAATATCCGGATGAGCCCGGTGTGTAATTCGAATCATTGTGTCTAATTAAGAAACCAATTAATTTCTGGCATTTGCTTAACTTGTCGAATTAATTTGGATTCGCTCAAAAATTTGTTGACTAATGCATTTGTTTTTTGTCATCCAAAAAGACTTCTGCATTAATTTGTATTAATAAATCGTATACACTCAATTTGGTGACTAACTCGAATATCATGACATGTCGCCCAATTAAAATGGGCAAGGAGTACTCTCCCAGCATACAATACCCTCTAACCGCCTCCCATTCCCCCGGGATGGGACAACGCATGTCCATTTGCACAAAAATAAATATTTGATTTTCGTGAGTAATTTGATCAGCTATATCATACCTTTGTTATTTTTCATTTTTTATTTTTCATTTTTACTCATTAAATTCAGGAGTAGATTCATTCACATAATATTTCAAATGACAAGAAAAAAAGGTGTTATTGTTATAATCGAAAAAAATAGATTTATTCTAAAATCGAAAAATAGATTCGATAAGATTAAAAAAGTTTTACTAAAAATCCTGTTATTGGATTGAATTCTAACAAATCCTTCGTGAATTTGTAAGAAACTCTTTATTTTTCTATTTATTAAATAAAATAAAATTTGAATTCAATTCTAATTTGAAGACAAGAATAGAATAGATTATCATATGTATATTTCTATATTTCATGTAGAAAGATAAAAATGAATAAGTCTCATTTCTTTAATTATCCATTCCTTACACTTATTATTTAATATATATAGTCACTTCGACATACTCAATATAATTATATACGGATTATAATTATTCTAAGATATCTTTCTAACAATAACATGTACAAATAACGACCATGTGACCTTCCACTTGTCCTCAAATGTTCACCCGCACGATCACCCAAGATGATAATTATATGGAAATGAATTCTCCTCGGAAATCATTATATAGTAGGGGTGATCAAGTCCAAGGTGGATAATCCTCGGACCCTGTACTCAACCCTGTTATAATCGGTTCTCCTTTTTTGAACCCTGTACCCCACCCTGTTTGTATTGGACCATGTACCCGACCCATATTGTTTTTCCGATGCCCGTTTCCGCTGGAATTTGTTTTGCAATCTCCTGATATCTTATACAACTTCGAAGTTTATATTAATATACGAGAAAATAACGTAATCCTCCTAATTTGTATCAAAACATTAAGCACTTGTAATAATTAAATGCATGACCTTTTTGACTAAACGAAAAATTAAAGATCCATAGGGCTAATTATAATAAATAAAATTATAAGGAAAAGAATTAGTAACAAACATGAATCTAATATTAGTCTTATTCCCACAACTAACACATGAAGTTACTAATTTATACAAGTATAACTTTTCCTACAAAAAAGAAATTAGACGAGCCAATTCACGTGATACACAAGAATTTGGTAGTGATGAACACCGTCTGTCCGTCGGACGGTGCGAGAGGGAGCTGATGAGGGAGGGAAGCAAGTGAGAAAGAGGAACAATGAAGGATGAGTGTCATGCATGTTTGAAAGAGCCAAAAGGAAAAACGACATGTGATTGTAAGAGTAAGAATAGAAATAAGGAGAACAAATAGGATTTTGGACCTATACTTACAAAACCAATCCGGAAACTGGTTCTTGGGTGGGTAATCAATCGGACCCAATTCCCGGACCGGTTTAAACCGGTTCCGAATTTTGAGAACCGGTTCCCGAACCGGTTTCAACGGAAATGGGTTCCCGACCCTGTTTTCCGGGTGGACTGATCAGATTTCTGGGTATACTCGGTCCGGTTGCACAATCCTATTATATAGAGCCATCTCCCATGGGACGTGAGATTAGTAAGCATTACGTAACTTCCCTCTCATCTTTCTTAAAAAGATTGGGAGCTGTACTTGTTCTCAAAATTAGTCTTTGAAACTTTACATCCTTACCTTCCATTGAAAATTCGCCATTTCCTGCCATTCTCTCTTTTTCCCCATTACTTTTGTGCCTTTTCCTGTTGCGTACAGTTTGTCTCTCATGCTAATTGCTTTTGATTGGTAGACAAAGAAGCTTATAATAAAAAAATTTAAATCAATGAAATTTATTGATAATCGACGAGAGTCATATTGCAACTTCGAGATATTGAAAAAGGAAAAATATGGAATATACATTGTTCTTAGAAATTTTATAGAAATGCCTGAAGGTTATTACATTCTTTTTTGGGTGGGACATTAAACTCGAGTGGCCCCTTTCTTTTGATGTAAAAGTGCTCCCTGTATCCAATTAATCCATTATATTGTACTAAAAGTGAATTTTACGCATTCAATGAATTCAATTTTGCTAAAAGGAGTATTTTCTTTTTTGAAAATTAGAATTTAAGAGTTGCAAAGAAAAACTAATAGTTTAGAGGAAAGTTTCTTGATAAAAAGTAGGAAAATTGACTGTACGAGAATGAGAAAATGCTTTCATTGAAAAATTTCAGAGAACTTTTTTATTAGAAAATCTCATGATAAAAGGGAGTAAAATTGACTTTATAAAAAAAAAATTCAAGAGAATCTTTTTTAGTAATATATAAAACATTTAAGTAGTAAATTTAACTCCGTGAAACTGAAAAAGTAATTATGTCCATAAATTCCTGTCAAATTGACTCTATTATGCATGACATGTGATGTGATACAAAAAATATTAAATATATCAATGTGTCTATAGAATAATACAAATAGCAAATTGAGTTTGTCCCTTACAATATGATACACCATAAAGAGTGAAATTACTTCTATTCCATCCAATATAACATCTAGTTAATTGACTACAGTTAATGGCAAGTCAAGAACTCCAATCTCAAACTCGAAATTATAACAAAACTTCTTGGAAAGCTCATCCCTAACTTAACCAGCACAATCCGGATAATTATCAAGATATTTTACTTTCCCAATTTGATCTCAATATAATTATCAGATATGTAATTCATAAGACCCTCATTTTTCCAACTTTTACAACAGCTTAAATTCATATTCTCACTCATCCGTGGGTAGCGCAGTTGGTTGAGAGTCCCTCTCTCATCGTTAAGGTTGAGAGTTCGAAACCTGTATTGCTAAAGATTTAAGTGGGGGACCATGGTGGTGGGTTGTTTTGCTAGTCTTCCTCGAGGTATAAGGGCAAGGGCCCGGCCCTCAGGAGCTATTCAGGCACGAGGGGCACATGGCAGAGTCCTCGGTCACCAAAAAAAATAAAATTCATATTCTCATGATGGAGTAAGGGTGCATTTGGAAGAGCATTTAGGGAAAGCCTTTGGATGAATGCAAAGGGCTTTAATTACAAGGGCTTTTTTTTTCCCAAATGCAAATAATATTAGGCAAAGTGTAATTGAAAAGTGCATTTTGATTTAAATACTATTTGAAAAAAAAAATCTACAAAGAACTTTAGTTATATTTTCAAAGGGCATTACTTGATCAGATTCATCCCTTTTTTCCAATTTCCAAAACAAGAGCCATAAAAGAGAAAAACAAATCATCTGAAATCTTCGGATGCCTTCCATTAGAGGTCGCTTTGAGTTCTAACCCATTGTCCCTTACCCCTACGCCACCCCCAATAGCCTTAACTGGCTTAATCACGTTGCCGAAGGCAGAGGAGAAGGAAATGGAATTTGTTAACGAAGACTTTTAGAGAACTCGTTACGTCAAAATTAGAGATTCTTAGCTCTTTTAAGCCCGTAATTTTCCCATAATACATGTAGCCGATGCTTGGAAAATCGATCATGTCCTCTTTAAAAGTACACTCAACTAGTGTGCTTAGAGCACTTACGACTTGCTCTACCTAAACAAATGAACGAGTAAAATCACGATAGAGTGAACATGTTTTGTAGCATTTAGAATCCTTTTGAAAGGGTTGAAGACTTTACTTATGTATTGATCGGACGAGTGCAGCTGACTGGAAGAGCACACGAGAGGAGATAGATTTTTTATCAACAGAAGAACAGTGCTGATTTACATGAAATTCAAACCTTCAAATTACGTGCATTTATATAAAATTTGATAAGATGAAACATTTAAATTAGCTCGCGGACTTTCTTGGCAGATATGGCGAATTACACATACGCAACGAGATGATAAGGACTGTTCGGCAAGCAACTGACTTCATTGAAGAATTTTCTCTTCATACGACACTTAATTAAGAAAACGAAAGCAAATTCGATGTGAAAAAAGAAAAAAAAAAGAAACCGAAATGTCCCGTGCGTCATCGCATGCTGCCACCTTCATGTTATACCGCGTTAAGCTCATGGACGCAGTTTTTTGCGGCCTCCGCCTGCTCCAAATCCGGCACCCCCGCCGGCTCCGGCTCCGGCTCCAGCTCCACCATCACCACCTAGACCATCCCCTCCACCGAAGCCACCACCCGCTCCTCCACCTGCTCCTCCGCCGAAGCCACCACCCGCTCCTCCACCTGCTCCTCCACCAACGCCTCCACCACCACCAAGTCCTCCTCCACCGCCCGCACCACCGCCAAGACCTCCACCACCTCCTGCACCGCCGCCGAAGCCGCCTCCTGCACCACCGCCGGCACCTCCCCCTATGCCTCCGCCACCGCCGCCACCGAAGCCACCGCCTCCTCCAGCACCTCCTCCGAGCCCTCCTCCTCCACCCACTCCGCCACCGTAACCACCTCCGGCTCCAACACCTCCACCAGCCCCACCTCCTAACCCACCGCCACCGCCACCTCCTAGACCACCCCCGCCGCCAAGGCCCCCTCCAGCACCCCCACCGGCCCCACCTCCAAGTCCACCTCCACCCCTAAGCCCCCACCGCCGCCATATCCTCCTCCAAGACCGCCTCCACCCAACCCCCCGTGCCTAAAACCTTTCTTGTAAATCCCATGCCCTAAACCCGGGTGGGGAAACAGGTGCTTCTCGTCTTTGACGCCATCTGCGTCTCCGACGGCGGCACCAACTAGCAACGCACAAAAGAGTGCAACCCCGGCAGAACGCGAAACTACCCTCATCGTCGCTCAAACCCGCAGAGAGATCAAAGGAAGCTCAGAAGCTCACTGCGCATGCCGGCATCGAGCTATGGGGCAAAGCTTAATATAGCCAGAGAATCCACGTCGTTCCGCTGCGTTGCGAGCTCTTAAAGGAGATGGCCCCACGACGCCCCAACTGCCACGCTGTTTCAAGTTAATGAGCCTCAACTGCCCATTGGCCATCGAATTCATTCCTCATCCAACTGTCTGCTTCACTTGCCCACCACAAAAAACACGGAAGCGCCCTCGTAAGTTAATGCAGTCGAGTTAGGGTTTTGACTTGTGGGGGGCGGGCTTCTCGCTTCCTATCCAGAAACGAGTCAACTTAATTTCTTGATTTCCGCTGTCGTCGAGTTGGCGTGGCAGCGCATCTCTCGGCCACTGATCGAGATTTGACGGGAGGAAGGCATTTTGCTTTTGGCAACGTGATCTCATTCAATGGTGCAGCTTCTAAATGCCCATTTATGGACCGACCAAACCGTGTACTGTCCACCATAAACACACTCTCTCTCTCTCTCTCTCTCTCTCTCTCTCTCTCTCTCTGTGCTTCGCAATAGGAAAAAGATCGAATTCCCGTGTGCCTTCTACCTAGGTGGGATGAAAAATGAAAAACTTTGCCTTGTAATTGAAAGGAAGTGGGACGTTTACACGTCAGAGTATGATGGCTTTCATCTTGGAATTTATTTCAAAAGTTGAAAAAATGACTAGGAACGCATTAAGCGTGTGATCAATTGCATCGTGGTTAGACCAAAGAGATCAGCCATATAAAAGAAACACATACAAAATCCAACTTGTAAAGAAAAAATCCGCGTGTCCTTACACTTACTTTGATGTACTTAATGAGAAATAGCGATGAACTTTTCTCATAGATATGAAAGATCATATTGGCTAAGTGGCACAGCCTCGTTGCTAAAATTTGTGTGTATGGAAACTTTTAGATTGACCATGTTCCAACTGCACTTCCGAATTGAATTTTCAGCTACATATGGTCAACTGGGGGAATGGAGGTTTAGAGTAGTTCCCTAAACAATTAAATGATACAAAATGAGGAAAAAGACGCACATAGCATTCACCAACTCAAAACTCTCAAACAACTTAGTAACAATTTTTTCTTATTCACCAAAAGAAAAATAGGAAAATTTAAAATAACAAAACATGTAATTGAAATATCAGGATACCTTCTAGTATCACTATACATGAAAATCACGTATTCCATTTGTGTGATTACAGCAAGAACTCTTTCCTTTTTACTCTAGACCCGTCAAAACAAATCATAAACTCATTTCTTAATTCATATGGGGTTTTTTTTTTAGTTATATATGGCTTAGTTATATTGAATAAATGAGTTTAAACATGATATAAGTGTTAAATGGGTCATAAATGAGTTTATAATTTACTTAGGCCCAACCCATTTTTATAGCGCTCTCTTCATTTTCTCTTGCTTTCACTTGATCGCGCACTACTCTGCATTCTGACCTCAATTGGGAATTGAATTTTCGTAAATTAAGTTAAATGTGGAAGTGTTTTAGCAATATATGTTAGGTCAAGTGTGGATCGGGTGGGGTATAGTTCACTAAATTTGCATCATGTGAAAATTAGTCAAAACAAATTAAATGGATCTAGACTATTTATAACCCAATCCCACCCATTTGATGAGTCTACTAGTCTATAGATTAAATGGGTCTGGACTATTTATAACCCAATCCCACCCATTTGATGAGTCTACTAGTCTACTTGAGAGAGAGAGGGGGGGACATTTTAGGGATAGGGATTTGTGGGTGCGTGGTTTCTCACACTTAAATAAGTAATACAATGTGTCACCTAACCCCTAAGACCTTACTGGTTTTATTTATACAAAAACCAAACGAGAACAGCCGTTTGGAGACGCATTCCAAAAGGCTAAATCGTCGACCGTGGGACTTCTAGGCAACCGCTCTTCTAATTTCGGTCCCCCCTTATAGTCTTCCAAAAAATGGGCCAAAATAGAGGTCTAGCCGACAGCCTGGACGTACTTTATTTCCAAAATAACCTTGGATCCATACAAAACTTCCTCAGAAGCCAAATCTCATTAACTTTCACAATAAATAAATAAATCTTCTGAAATAATAATTTCTCGCAACACGTCCAAATTTGCCAAAACAATATAAGTATACATGAGATGCAAAACCTTTCAGACAGAAAATGCTTGTCATGAGAATAATCATTTCTATGAGTCGCATTATGCCTAACAAGCATAATTTTTCTTCCATTCTTGCTTCATTCAACTTTTTGAGTGGAAGAACTCGACTCATCATTTTCATTTTGCCAAACCATGATTTCATTTTTCAAACTTATCTCGAAAGATTCAAATTCTTCTCCAAATCAACGTTCTCTCGTCTTTAATACTTGTCTTCATTTGTCAAAGCATCCATCGCCTTTTTCAAAGCACAATTTTCTTATACTCAACAGCAATATCATCAAGAGAACTTTACAATTGATAGCATAGCAAAAAAAGTTTGAATCATATTTTAGTTGTGCCAATTGGATCATAAACTTTTTCTTTTTCGATTGAGTTTTAAAACTTTTGCATTTGTATCAATTCAGTCTATCCGGCTAATTTGGATCAGAAATCACAAACATGGATGCTGGATGACTTACATAGTGCGACCAAGGTTAATGTGGACAATAGATAAATAAATAAATAAATATTATTTATTGTTGTCCACCTCTTCCTCTTCATGTTGAGTCACGAGGCATTCTAATTAGCTACCTCTTCGTGACTTGAATGGTCAGGTTGGCTTTCGCTTTCACTCTAATGTGGCAAGGGCTTTCTTCTTTTGATCGGGCTTCGGACACTCGTTTCTCCGGTGGACCCAGCTTATTGCATTCATAGCATTTTACGTTCTTACTCCAATTTGAATTATTCATTTCTATAAATTATGCATCAGATCTCATAAATTTTTCTCTATAAATTTACCGGATCTCAATCTCATCGGTACTCATAAAATATGACGCAATTAAGAGCGAACCCACATCAATTAGTTTGCTTTTCACTTGTAGGCTTGTTTCCCGACACTAATGAAAAGTACAGGTACTTGTCAAATCCAAAAAAAAATATATATATTTAAAAAATGACGAAAAAAATCTTGATTTTAGATATATTGTAATTTAATATTAGGAACTCATGACAGGAGGGATAGGAGCTTGACATATAGAGCTTGATCAATTTTTTTTTTTTTCAATTTAGTAAGAGCCCAGCCCAGATATGTTATCTGTTTGAGGACATGTTTATTATATATTCTTTCCATTAGTCATTTAGATTTTATAGGGGGGGCTCAATATAATGCACAAGCCCACATGAAAATATCGTAAGCCCAACTCACGAAAGCCCCATTTCTTTGACATCTGTCTCTTTCTACATTTGGTACCATCGGTTTGGTTGAGTCACCGACTTAGGAATCACGGGGGTGTCCGCCTGAGAAGAAAGTCAAATTTTTATTTTTGCTGGTGTGCCAATTTCGAAGCCTAAGATTTGCATTACCATCAACGTGTCGGTATCTATGTGGTTTGTATATGATAATTTCTCCCCTAAGGTATATAGCCTACGTGCAAAAGCATATCCCTAGATCGGTTGCTGACCTTTTTGTTGTCTTCCATATAGAAAGTTAGAAGCCACCCCCCACACTCGACAACGACTTGATACAAACCAACCCCATTTTGGAACCTAAAAAGCCTCTTGGGTATGAATTCTCCGCCGTAATATCTTTATTGAAAAGGGAGACTCCATATAAGGTGTTTGACTGCTATCTCACGACTATACTTTTACAGCTGTAACGGCTGATAACCTCTTTTAGGAAAAGATGCCACCCAACTTCCAGAAAAAATTATTAAAAAAGTCATAAATCTATTATACTTATATTTATTCAATTCTTTATATTTTAATTTAATCAATTTAGTTCTAAACTTATTGGCAATTTATCAATGTAGTCAATCTGGTCGGTTTTAGCCAAAAATTGCTAACGTTGACATCATCCGTCTCACGTGACATACTGTCACTAACGTGGACAATTTTACAATTTATTTTAACATTTTTGATTTAAAAAATGAATTTATTTCTTTCTTTTTTTTTCTTTTTCTTTATTTCAGCTGGTGACAGCCCACCACTTCAAAGGGCTACAAGCCCTCATAGACCATCGGTGAAGGCAATCCTCGTTGGCGAGGGTCCCTCACCCAAGCAAGGCCAGTCTATGGCAATCACCTAAGACTAGCCATCAACAAAATGGAAAGAACCAAACGAAAAAGGAAAAAGAAAAAAAAATTGTCCACGTCACACTACATAGGCGGTCAGCGCTAATTGGATTGCCACATTGGCATTTTTCAGTCAAGATTGATTGTAGGGCTACATTGACAAATTATCAAAAAGTTTAAAATTAAATTGATATAATAGAAAAGTTTATAATTAAATTAACACAAGTGCAATATATTTATGACCTTTTTGGTAATTTTTTCTTAGCTTCATGGTAATATATCTCGTAAAGTATAGCATTAAACACCCATATCACAGCACAGCAAAAGCCTAGGTATAAGAAAACTCAGAATCACTTGTTAAATCACATCTTATGGTGCAATGGTTTGTTAATCGTCTCTATACTGAGATGAGAAAGTATACATCACTGTCAAAATGCATAAAACTTGTTACATCGAATTAGCCATACATAGTTTATTTGCACTCAACACATACCAAATATGATATCATGAATAATTGTAGACCCTATTACTTAACAAAATCAATTTCGTATATCAATCTTAGGATATGTTCATTAGGAGTAAAAGATTTTCAAGAAAATATTTTCTGACTTTTCACCTATTTGGACACCTGAAAATAAATTGGCCAATAGGAAATATTTTTCATTGACCAAAATTGGCATGCTACGAATTTGAAAAATGAATTCCCCTCCCATGAAAAGGAAAATCATTTTCCCCTAAGAGCCTGTTTAGTAACGTGCCAAACAGTGCCTGATTCTGATTTTTTGTTCCTAGAATTAGTTTGGGATGAGAATCGCGTTTGGTAAAATTTTTGTTCCCGGGAACAGATTGGGAAGAGAATTGAGAATAAAAAAAAATTGATTCTTCGTCCGAAAATCAAAAAAAGAATCAAAAGAGTAAAACTCTTATTCTTCCCTTCCGTCATCCCGTGATTGTCGTCCGCCACCGCCCGCCACCGTCCGCCGCCGCCCGCTACTGCTATCTGCCGCCGGTTGCCGGTCCGATGAGCTCGCTGGAGGCTCGCCAGGCCAAAATGAGGTCCGGCGAGCTCACCGGAGGCAAGCGCAGCCACCGGCGAGGCTCGCCCAGCCCCGCCGATGGCCAAGCCGGCCTCACCCAGCCCCGGCAAGGCTGGCTTGGCCAGGCGGGCCGGGCGAGCCTCACCAGCCGGGCGAGCGGGCGAGCCTCGCCTCGCCGGAGACGGGCGAGGTCGAGCCTCGCCGGCCGGGCGAAGGGCGAGGCCGAGCCTCGCCTGGCCACCGGTGAGGCTCGCCCAGCCCCCGCGGGTGGGGGCTAGTCTTATCGAGGCCGGGCGAGGCCGGCCTTGCCGGATCCGGCTCGGCCGAGCCTCGCCCAGCTGCTAGCGAGGCTCGGTCGACGGGGGCCGACCTCACTGAGGGCTGGTGACGCTCCGGTGAGCGTCACCGGCCCTCGTTTGGCCGGTCGTCGGTCCGGACGACGGCCACATGAAGAAGAGGAAGAAGAAGAAGAAGAATAGGAAAAAAGGGGAAAAAAGAATTAAAAAAAAAAAAAGGAAAAAAGTACAAAAATACAAAATTATTTAAAAATCAAAAGAAATTAATTTGGAACAGAATCAATTAGCACGGTATCAAATGCAATTCTATTCCAGAATAAAAAAATTTGGACAGTTATCAAACGCGTTTTTTTACTCAGAATCAGTTCCCGGGAACAAAATAAAAAATAATCATTTCTAGTTAGAATCAGCTCTTGGGAACAAAATCATTACCAAACGCGTCCTAAGAGACACCATCGCGATGCATTAGTATGCACATCTCTCTCTACTACGTCCCTCTCAATTTCATGCTCAAAAGCAAAGAAGGAAAAATCAAAATGAAATTCAAGTAAATGCATTTCCTTCAACATAAAGTTTTTCAAACATGTCCTTAAGCTGCGTTTAGTAGTCCCAATTTGAGTCCTTCTATACGGTGTTTGGTGACATCCTCCGGACTAAATAAATCAAATATATCGGGATAAAATGTTTGATAAGTGTTTCACTAGAATTTAATCAATGACAAAACATCTTTTCCGAAAGTTGTTCTTCGGCTTTTGATGAGAGCAGACAAGTTCTATGGCAACTTTGGATAGAAAATATCCAGGTGGACAAAAAATAATGGCAATCCTTTATTTCGAACTTCAAACCAAATTGTACATACAAACTGTGCCCGAATTCAATCAACAACAAGACTTGGAAATACGACCATTTCCACAACGATTCATGTGCACGGAATGTGTTGGAATTTAATCAACGACAAAGCTCGAAAACGTGCAAAGATGTAATGCCGGAATTTAATTGACGACGCAACACCCATGGTAGAGATGCACGCCGGAATTGAATCAACCACAAAACATTGGGATAAAGATACGTATCAAAATTTAATCGACAACATGAATCAGAAAGCTATAACTAAGGAAAAATAAAGTGTGGAAAATTAAAGATAATAAAATATTACATTTTGGTTGTCGAGAGGGCCTCTTCCAATTGAAAGAACTTGGTATTTATAGATATTTTATCATGACTGTATGGGAGCAGTTTCTTCATGGTTGAACTGTAGTTGGACACTTTCAAAAGTAATGGTCCCATATTCCCACACTATCAACTCCCTTCAAAATAGCAAAGTTATCTCCAAGGAGTTGTTTATTTCCTATATTGTCAATTCCCTTCAAAATAGCAACCTCAATCTCCATTTCCACCTAACTATTCACCACGATCTCTTTAATGGATTTAAACCTACTTGAGCCTCAGATGAAATCCTCTTAATCGATAATATGCTCCTTAGTTAACACACTATCGATAACTTTGGTAAAATAATCTGTCATCATTTGCCACTGGTTGACATGTGCTAACACTTTCATCTAAGTCATCGACGGTATATAATATCAATCTTTATTCCATTCAATTGGCTTCCTCCACGAATGACCAAACATGTTTGAATATTATATTCTTCATTCTTTTCCTTTTCTTCACTAATTTTGATGTTGCATATGAAGTTGCTGAATCCACTTTTATTATTTTCAAACAATTATCGCATATCGATAATAGCTAAAAATTAGACATTTTTGGTTGTCAATAATAAGAAATCTGATACGGGAGTTAGATAAACCCAAATTAGATTTAAAAAAACTAAAAATAACTTAACAAACCCTATTATTTTCCAATCATTGAGTGACGCATTCAAATATTGCTTCACCGACCACCACAACCATAACCGATCATCATCACTTCTTACTACCACGCGATTGTATCGCTTCCGACCACCGCCAATTGTCACCACTGGCTAATCAATAGTGTTTTGTCAAGCAAGGGTGAAAAAGAGTCTGAAAATGACACCGTTGCTTCCGATCATGGGGTTGATTTGCCGGATTGGGTTGTGTCAAGAGGCCAAAATTGATGATTACAATGGGTATGGTGTACGAATATCAGTTGGAGTGCTTTCCATGGCCTATACAAGACAAGTGACCAAGAGAACCAAGCATCATCGCAATGGTTGAGAAAGTTCGATGACTATGAAACTCAACCATCTGTGGGTGTATAATCTAATTGTTTTTATCCAAAGCATGTTATTCCGCAACTATGGTTAAAATTTCCTAATTTTTTTTTTTTAAACATCATCTACTTTAACCCTCTACTATATGTCACCTAGAATTCACTCAGTTCATCACATCCGAAATAGCCATTTAAAAGGGACCAAAACCCAACAATAACATGAGTATGAAGGGGCGATGAGACACGCACATGCTTTTCGGCCCGTCATTCTCTCTCTTGTTGTGGATCAAAGTGTTTCTCTGCCTCTCTCTGTCAAAGCAGCTAGAGACATTTTCAAGAATTTTCAATCTTATCATAAGTTGCACTAAATATTTAATGGGATTTTCTACGGTTCGGAAGACATTCAAAGGATTTCTAATCCAACATTTATCTTATCATGTCTCAATTTGAATCGTACTGACCCAATACAACATAATTAACAATGCAAATAATTCTCAAACTTTAACTCAATATACAACCTCATTCTTAAATTTTCAATTTATGCAATATGATCCCTGAATTTCAATCTAACACGTAATATCATCATTGAAACTTTAATTTATTTTATGTAATCTTTGAAGTATTGATAAATGTTTAATATCGTCAATTCTTTCATGTCATTTTTTTTTTTTTGGTGACAGGAGGAACCGTCTTGCACCGATAGTGCGCCATAAACCCCCTGGTGACGCTAGCAGGGGGTGACGCTAGCAGAGAACCATCACTCCGACGTTACGCTTAAATCACCTAATGATTCGCCAGCCTTTTACGCTTAAATCGCCTAATGATCCGCCAGCTTCCCTGCAACGCAAGTTGCAGGAGCTTCGAACTCCCGACCTCCCGTTTGGAGGTCTGGAGCCTACCCAGCGGAGTCATTACGGTCGGTGGTTCTTTCATGTTATTTTCACATAGTATAAGGATGAAATTGGATATTTACCAATAATTTGAAAATTTTATTAAATATATTAAAATTTTAGTGATGATATTATATATTGGGTCAATGTTTATGAATAATATTAAATAAATTAAAAGTCCAAAAACGATATCATTACGCTGGACCAACGTTTTCAGGGCCATTTACGTCATTGCCCGGTGTATTACAGCACATGGCTTTTCCCCTACCCACGACGGTTTCGCGTTTCGCCCCTTCCGCCTTCCCGCTCATCATTCCACGTCGGACGATCCAACGGCATTCCTCCCTCCGTCCCTCTCCCGTCGAAACACCCGAGCCAGTCCAAGTCTCCCGAGTCTCCGCCGAACCCCCCGGCCGAACCTCCCGCTCCGGACCCGAGCCTCCGCGTCCGAGCCTCCGCCCCCCACTATAAAAATCGGAAAAGAAAGAAGGCCTGGCCTTCTCTCCTCTTCCCCGACGGAAGTGAAGCGCTCTCACTCTTCTCACAAAAATCCTCAGCAGAATTTCTAGAATCCCGAAGAACGGCGAGCGATAATGCGCCGCTGCTGATCGCGCGGTTTCGCGCCGGAAATCGTCTCCGAATTCGGATCGATCGTCGAGGTTTCCGCCGGTCTTGTTGTCGAGCGGCGGGGGGGGGGATCGGGATCGGCGGCCGCCGCGGGGTTCTTTAGGTCTCGGTACGGGGCCGGAGGGGAGCGCGGATTCGGGGCGCGGTGCCGGCGGGATGGGGAATTCGCGATGGTGAATCGCAATTCCGGTTCGGGCCGTGGCCGATCGCCGCATTGCATGCGCTGAGACTGCTCCGCCCCTCGCCCCTCGCCCCGCGCGCGCTGAGGCTGTTCGGTCGGCTGGTTCTCTGGAGGTCGAGCTGGTTCTCCGGCCGTCCGGGGAGGTGCAATGGCGCAGAATCAGAGCAACTGGGAGGCGGATAAGATGTGCGTTTGCTGCATTAACCTTGGGATTTTCCTGGTTTTGTTTTGGCTGAGAATTGTGTGGCTTAAGGAGTTTCCTTTTTTTTGTTGTTGTTGTTGTTCTCGGGCTGTGTGGTTTGTGCAGGCTCGACGTTTACATCTATGACTACTTGATGAAGAAGAAGCTGCACAACACGGCGAAGTCATTCATGACTGAAGGGAAGGTGTCGCCGGATCCCGTTGGTAAGACACAATTTATGATGCCAAAGTTTGGTTTTTTTTTTAATTTAGCAATGCTGAACCGTGTTCTGCTTTTAGATAGTCATAATCTGAGCCTAAATGAAGTAGGACTTGGGCCTGAGGCCGTGCTTAGGTGCATGGTTGGGTAGCTCGAAAGGGAACTCAAATGTCGTTGGATTGCAAGTTATTCTCGGAACTTCATGATGGTTTCCACGTTTGGTTGTCATTCAGAATCGCTCACCGTTAATTAGACATGTTTGATTTTTCCAATGAGTAAAGTGAATGCAGTCTCGCTTAAGCAAATCATTCATTTGAGCTAAATGTTTACTTGAGTGTTTCGTCAGCAGAAATTTATTGGTCAATATTCGTCACTACAAAAAGGATAACGGTAACCCCCATTAACTATTGAATTTCATAGTAATAGGAATAAGTTGTTGTGGGATGAAGTTGGATGGGGGATTTACTTCACGGGCGTACAAAAAGAATTCCAATCCTGATGCAGAGTTTCACTCCATGATTTAAAGGATTTGATATTTTCAAATTAAATTTTTTCCTCATAATGCATCGACAAACATTGGAACTAGAACTGTCGAGTTGCAGTCCATTCACCTGAATTTAATGCGACCAACTCAATGAACCTCACCTTTTTTCTTTTCTGATAGATGGCTAAGAGCCCATTATGTCAAAGTTGCACATTTTTTTCTCCTGAGGATTGTATTTTGAGCTCGTGAAAAGAATTAAGACCTGTGAATTATGCTGGCTAATTCACAATCCTCGTGTCTAGTCTTGGTGAATCAGTTGATAGAATTTGTATCTATTAGTTGAATTGGTGTTGTTACTGTTCATTTGACTTGAGCATTCTGGTCAATTCTCCATTCGAGCATTTTGGAATAATTTGTTTTCTGTACATGCAGCGATTGATGCTCCTGGGGGATTTCTTTTTGAGTGGTGGTCAGTCTTTTGGGATATATTTATTGCAAGGACTAACGAGAAACATTCTGAAGCTGCTGCAGCATATATTGAGGTGTCTTCATATTTGTTGGGACTTCATCTAATGTTACCTGGAAGGCTATTTTCCATTATTGTATGATCTGTGTGATTTTATAGGCACAACAAGGTAAAGCAAGAGAGCAGCAGCAACAGCAGCAGCAGCAGCAGCAACAGCAACTGCAGATGCAACAATTGCATCTTATGCGTCAAGCTCAGCTGCAAAGAAGAGACTCTGCTCAGACTTCACTTGGTCCTGCAAACGTGGTCAACTCTGAAGGAATGTTAGGGCAACCTACTGCCAGTGCACTAGCAGCAAAAATGTACGAGGAGCGCTTAAAACTATCTAATCCGATGGATTCCCAGGTTTCCCAACCACTTCTTGATGCTAGATTGGCCCTCCTGAAGTCAACATCAAGTCATCCTGGGTAAATTTTGATGTCAATTCCATCTAATGGCACACATTTTCTTGATAGTCTTACTCTTTTGTGGACATGGCAACTAATAGCTTGATCTTCCTGTCGCAGTCAATTGGTCCAAGGAAATTCTGGGAGCGTAACGGCAGCACTGCAACAAATCCAGGCAAGAGAACAGACAGTTCATAGCTGCATTACCTAATCATATAACTTTCCAGCCCTTATTTTCTTCACTTAATTTTCATCTGTTCATGGCATGTAGGACATCAAAGGTGAGGTTAACATGACTGGAACTCCGAGGTCGTTGCCTATGAACTCTTCAATCTACAGCCAGGGAGTCATGCAGCCAAGACCTGGAATTGGGAATGCAGGTAAATTAAGTTCTTCATTGATAGAGGTCCACACTTCAATCGAGCTGAATGGCTACAAAGCTTTTTCCCTTCTTTAGCCTTGTAATTGTCCCATAAATTGCCCTTAGCTTACCATTTCACTTGTCTTTCTCTAATACCACAATTAAGTCTCGAGACACTGGGATGGTTATCAAATTTATGGACTTGGTTCATGAGCTAAGAATGTGCAATATATCTGTAAAAAAAAAAAAAAAAAAAAAAACGTTTCTATAGAGCTACCCATTGAGGTTAGAAATGCCGAAATAGTTTTCTACTTAGAGAAATAAAGAAGACGGAATCTTTTTCATCTTGATCTATTTGGCCTGATTGCAATGGATTCAATCGACTCCTATTAGATCATTAATAAGTTGCAAGAATTATGTCATTTGGTGTTCCCTAGTCGAAAGATTCAAACATCATTTGCCATCTACTTGGAACCAAGGATCAATTGTTTCATGTAACAGCCAGACTTCTTCAGTCTTGTAGCATTTAGCAAGTTAAACATATAAGAACAATAACTTAGTGTGAAACTCGTCCATTTAGTTAGGCTCTTTTCTGCTATAACTAAGTCGAGGACCCTAACTTTTAAGCAAAGGTCACTTCCCGATTACATTGTGTGTTCTGTTACTATTTTAAAGAAGAAAAAAATCTTTTGTCTTGTTAAGGATTGAACCCTGGAGCAGGCGATTTACCACTGAAAGGATGGCCTTTGACGGTGAGTTGAGTACATTCCTTATCTGGTGAAAGTTCGTGCATTCATATTGTGTTGTCTTAAAATCTTGCCGGGCCAATCTCTTTTCAGGGTATTGAGCAGATTCGACCAGGTTTGGGTGCACAGGTCCAAAAGCCATTTTTACAGAGTGCAA
Source organism: Eucalyptus decipiens (assembly GCA_014182575.1). Classification (NCBI taxonomy): domain Eukaryota; kingdom Viridiplantae; phylum Streptophyta; class Magnoliopsida; order Myrtales; family Myrtaceae; genus Eucalyptus; species Eucalyptus decipiens. The sequence goes on along the minus strand of CM024616.1, from coordinate 4,270,572 downwards.
ATCAGTTTCAGCTGTTGCCACAGCAACAGCAGCAACAGCTTTTAGCTCAAGTTCAGACGCATGGCAACATCAATAACTCACCTATCTTTGGTGACATGGATCCTCGAGTCTTTAGAGGACTACCCAGGGGAACTTTAAATGCAAAAGAAGGCCAGGTGGTTGCGAATGATGGTTCTGTCGGCTCTCCAATGCAATCTACTTCATCGAAGGTAATTTCAGTTTTTAATGCATTGGTGAAGATCCACTATAGTTGTACATACACCAGGCACTTTCTAGTTTTGATTTTGTTGCTGATAGGTTATTGGTTTCAGTGTTGATCTATTTGCCAGAATGACCCTGAAAGGTTATCGTATGGTTCTAAGAGATAAATTTCGTGACCAAAAGTAAAAATGGAGAAGTCATCATGCTATCACTATGCTTCAATTGTTGACATTCCTGTGAAATAAACTTTTGTTACCAGAAAAATGGAAAAACCATGATTTTATGAGTATCTATTTTGCTTCCATCAATTACATTGAAAAGATTTTTGCCGGAAATTTAAAGTCTTTACTTTTGTTTTGTGCAAAAGCACGGCTCTACTTTTCAGAAAGTGTCACGTGTCATCTCTGTGTCATCTCTATATCGGTTGAGTGATGGAATTTGTTAAAGTGGAGTTAAATGCCATTAAATATTTGACGTTGTGGATTTTCTTTCTCTTTTTCAAACCCAAGGGGAAAATTTTGTCTTCTTTTTCCTTTTGTTGTTCAAACCAAAGTTGACATGACTCTCTCTCTCTCTCTCTCTCTCGCACGCACGTAATTTTCCTTTGAGCTTCTTTCCTTATGCTTTGTACTCTTCTATCTTATTTCGACGAAGCCAAGTAAAGCCTCCATAGCCACAAGCCCACTAAAAGTTACCGTGAAAATTCATGCCCAATTGCTACTTTATTTTGTGTCCTTGAGTGAGCAAGTAGAGGTGATGTCACGGGGAGACACCATCACCCAAATCAGCAAATTAAGGTCTTTGAACCTAAGCCTCTCGAATGAGAAGCCTGGACATGTTTTTGTGCACTCAATACACGGCCATGACCAGGAGACTTGAGCTTGAGTGGCCATGGCAGCTACAAACCAGATTTCGAGTTCAAGAGGCCACGGTAGTCACAAGCTCGAGATCAAACAGCCATGGTCATGAGTTCAATTTGAGCTCAAATGGCCATGTCCAGGGGCTTGAGATATGGCGATCAAGTGGCCATGGCCATAGCAAGCTTGAAGCTCAAGCATCCATGGCCACAAGCCCCAAATCTCGTGTCCATGGTTGGGAACCTTGAGCTTTCACGATCGCTAGCACGAGCTCGAAGCGCGAGTAGCCATGGCCATTGCAAGTTCAAATCGAGCGGCTATTGCCAAGAGGTTGAGATATAGTGGAACAACTCAGTCCGATGAGGGCAGGGAGCAGGCTGGGGCCAAACATCTCATGCAAGAAGCAGCTCCTAGCTAGCTTATAGGATGGCAAAGGGGCAAGAAGGAGCCGAATTGCACACCATACGGGGGGAAAATGTCCTAGGAATATGTGTGTGTGAAAAATGGAATTAACTCACGGAGGCTCCTTATGATGTAATGGTAAGCACTACTTTGGAACTCTGAAGTCAAGCTTGCTCAGGCTAGAAATTAACCTCTTAACCTCTTGGGAAATTGTTTGCATGTATGCTAAAGGATAAAATGGTGAGGCTCGGTATGGGATGGACCAAAATGGACAATATCTTGCATGAGTCAATCCAGAAATGTCACAATATAGTATTGGAGCGGGACTCCTCTAGTAGGGGCGTGATTGGGTGACAAACCATGTGGAAGTCGTTGGGCTTGTAACAACCTAGTCCAAGTCCAACAAGTGTGAGGAGTGGTTGTTGGTAAGAAGCGGTAGGCTTCTAGGATGGCGAAAGAGGTAAAGAATGAATTGAATTGCACACCGAATAAGGGGAGAGCATGCTTGGAATATGTATGTGAAAAATGAAATTAACTCAAGGAGGTGCATTTTGATGTAAGAAGTTTTGCTTCGGAACTCCAAAGTCAAACATACTCAGGCTAGAGTACTACCGAGATGGGAAACCTCTAAGTTAATCCAGGGATGTCACATATGGTTAGCTTCAAATTTGGCCATGGCGGCCATGAGCTTGAGCTTGAATGGCCATGGCCACCGTAGCTTAGAACTTGAGGTTGTGGCCATGGCACCCATGATTGTCTCCCTCCCTCCCTCTCTATATCTCTCTCTCTCTCTCTCTCTCTCTCTCTCACACACACACACACACACACAGACACACACACAGTTTTACTTTTTTCTTCTATAAGGTTTTATATTGCCTGATGTGGCGCCTATTTGGCGCTACATAACAATTTTGAGCAAACCGTTACATGACAAGGGTAATCCGGGGTCCATGTCAGCAAAATGGGCCGGCGAGAGAAAATGTATGACTAGAGAACTAGCTATGATGCTTTCTGAAAAGTTGAGGAGTGATTTGGATCTTCTGGTAAAAGTATAGGGATCATCAGTTACATTAAACCCAAAATAAAAGGTTCCTCTTTTAACTTCCGGCAAGACAGAAGGTGCCTTCCCCTTGTCCAGATTGACCCTTTTGCATGAAGTGTGAGGCATCTACTCAAAAGGGCATTTTCAATTTGTTTCTCCCTGATGATATTTTCTCAGATCAGAATAATAGAAGTGCTTGTGAGGAGGCCATCAAGATTAGCTAGTTTATGCTGTTTGTTGACTCAGTGGTTTACGTGCATCACCAGCATTAAGTACTTTACAACATCACTTTGAGCTTTTTGTCCAAGCCAAATTTCAATACTTTGCAGATGAATATGCCGCAGCAGTCTTCGTCTCAGCAACAGCAGGATCCTTTGCAGTCACAGCAAATGCAACAGGTTTGGCTCCTTCTATTATAGAGATGATTTGTGTCTTTTCCTATTAAGAAAACCTTTAGCTATGTGTTAGAAAGCGAATTTCAAATTAACTACAAGATGTCTTTCGAGTAACACTCACTGGACCAAAAATCTTTATTCAAAATATTGACAATAATTTCAGATAGGATCTTTGTTCTGAATGGCAAAGTGATGACTTTTTCTTTTGATGTAACAGAACAACAGGAAGAGGAAGGGGCTGTCATCTTCCGGACCTGCTAACAGTACAGGCACAGGAACTACTGTTGGAGCCCCCAACTCCCAACCATCTACTCCTTCAACTCATACACCTGGCGATGGAGTTTCCATGGCAAGCAATATGCAACAAGCTGGTAGTATGTCGAAAGGTTTGATGATGTATGGTTCAAATGGATTGGCCGGTCTTACATCTTCTGCAAACCAGCTGGTATTTGTCTTAACTAATGTGATCCTTGTGGCTAAGAAATTAGTTGCTTGTCCTTTCTTATCATCAGTAGCAATGTCATTATCGTCCTCGGTTGCTTGATTTTCCATTTAACAAGTCACTGACTGTATAAATATGCACCTTAGTAATCATACTAATTATAGTGTGCCAACCAGTTGTTTAGTTATGGAGGTGTTCTCTGCGAGTCTATTTTCTTGGAGTGGTGACGCTGGAATGCTAGCATAAGTGGTCATTTCAGGAATAAAAAATCTGCCTAGATTCCTATTTAAATGTTTGAAATGTCCGTGCAAGAATGTCACCAGGAGTGCCCGGTCTCATAGAACAATGATCTTTTGCATTTTTGTCTCTGCCTGCAGCACATGTATCTCTACAAGCCAGTGGTCTGCATTTATTGTTACGCCTGCATCTTGTGTGGAAACACCTTTAGATAACTCATAGCTCTTATGAGTCATTGGCACATACCTTGTTTACCATTCCATTTGGATTGCAGGATGACATAGATCATTTTGGGGATGTTGGCTCTTTAGATGATAATGTAGAATCTTTTCTCTCACATGATGCTGGTGATGGAAGAGACATGTTTGGAAAGCTAAAGCAGAACACAGCTGAACATGCTGCAGATTCTTCAAAAGGTAATTGACCGACTTCTTCCCTCTATTTGCAGTTGAGGTTGATAGCTGATCCTATTCTTCCTTTTCAGAGTTTTCCTTCAGTGAAGTTAGTTCCATACGCAAGAGCAATAACAAAGTTGTCTGCTGTCATTTTTCTTCGGATGGGAAGTACTTGGCAAGTGCTGGTCATGACAAGAAGGCAAGTACTATCCTGGGAAACAGATTGATACTGAGCATAATTTGCTTCTAGCCGACGAATGTAAATGGATCATAATTGTTATTCAAATGTGTACATTGTGCTTCCCTCGAGCTCTTGGTGTTTAAGCTTGGTACTGCGCGAAAATTTCTGGACTTGAGGTCTGCACTAGTGTTTGAGGGTTGTGCAAAGTACTGAAAACTTTATCTAGTTCATAATGTCAGATGGTTATGTTGATTATAAAATATGATGATGTTAGATACTTTTCTGTGTGACATCAATAGGTTATCCTCTGGAATGTGGAGACTTTTCAAACTGAGAGCACTCCAGAAGAACATGGTTCCATAATCACCGATGTGCGTTTCAGACCAAACACGACACAATTGGCAACATCTTCATTTGATAAAACCATCCGGGTTTGGGATGTGGTGCAAGTATAGTCTCCTACCTTATTTCATTTCTTGTCTAACATCTTTCACCCTAAATAGGTCAAAAACGAATTGTGCTTATGATCTTTGGGTGTTGCAGCCAGCCTATTCCTTACAGTCATTTACTGGACACACCTCCCAGGTGATGTCCCTTGACTTCCACCCTAAGAAGAGTGATCTTTTCTGCTCTTGCGACAGTAACAGTGAGATTCGTTACTGGAGTATTAATCAATACTCGTGCACCCGTGTGTCCAAGGTTACAAACAAATCTCAGCTGATTTTTTTTATTCTCAGACCTTACTGCAGCTGTTCTGAAGTACTTGATTGTTGGATGTGCAGGGAGGCATGGCACAGGTAAGATTTCAACCCAGGATAGGGCAGTTGCTTGCAGCAGCAGCAAATGATGTGGTGTCTGTCTTTGATTTTGAGACAGACAGGCAGACTCACTTGTTGAAGGTACCAATATATATTTCACTAGAGTGAAAGGGAGCTCTGAATTTGTCTTAAAGGAAATTGTACATATACGTTCCAAGAGTGTGGCGGACATTCTAACCAGAATTGCTAATTGTAGTGGGATATCTCTTTACATTTCCAGGGGCACCCGTCAGAGGTACATTCTCTAAGTTGGGATGCCAATGGAGATTATTTGGCATCTGTCTGCAATGAAACTGTTCGGGTGTGGCGACTGTCCTCTGGTGAATGTGTCCATGAACTCACTTCCAGTGGAAACAAGTTTCACTCATGCGTGTTCCATCCAACCTATTCCAATCTTTTGGTTATTGGCTGTTATCAGGTGATGATTGGTGCTATTATTGGTATATGCGCTGCACATGATTGCTTTTATTTCACTGTTAGAATGCAGTCAGCTTTTATTTGACTGTTAGAATGCAATTCCACTTGTAGAGCTTTTCAATGCATTTAGGGTGCATTTCTTATCCTGTGGAACCAATTCATACTTCAGAAAGAACTGGTTGGATAAATAAATACCTAGAAGTGTTCTTCAAATCTTTTTTCAACAATAATCTATTTATATCTTTTTTGGGCCAAATCCTTTAAGTAAGAATCTGACTCATATTTGAAGGGCTATGAAAAGGAATTACAACTTTCTGTCATGGATGTTGCACATCACATGGATTTCTTTAGACCGAATGATTTGTGGGAATTGTAACTTTCATCAATACTTTTTAGTTTCTCAAGCCTCATTTCGGAATTGTTTGATGTTTGCTTTATCCCTTGCAGTCGTTGGAGTTGTGGAACATGGTAGAGAACAAGTGTCTGACAGTCACAGCTCACGAGTGTGTTATTTCGGCATTGGCGCAGTCGCCGGTGACAGGGATGATTGCCTCAGCTAGTCATGACAAGTCGGTTAAGATTTGGAAGTGAAAGTTCACTCCTTCTTTTCTTGCTTTTTAGAAGCCTTCGATTTGAGCGTGTTGAGCTGAGGAGGGTCACAAAGGAGCCAAAAACCACTGGTGGTTGACACCCAACCCATGCTTCACCAACATAATCTATCCATTTAATAAGGTTGAAGCAGGATCTCACTCGGCTTCGTCGTAATTGTGAGCCACCCTATTATCTGTAACACTATGATTGACCCTTGGGAATGTACCAAGATCTTGATTTATCATCGTCGGAATCATAATTTCTCGTCTATCAAGATTATCGGGTTAAAAGGTGCGTGACTTTGCTAGTTTCGGAGAAATTGTTTTTGTCTCCTCGAAACGTCTCAGAATTGCCTATCTACTTTGTCCTGATGACGTTGATGGAGTTCCTTGTACGCTCTTTTTCATTTTTGTTTGTTCTTGGGTGGACATATGTGAATCAAAGCATCCTGTGGGCTTTTTAACTTTCCGAGGTCAAGTAAAATGCGTGTCGATGTCTGATCATCGGAATAACTCGTTGGGTTGAGATTACACTGTTGATTGTTTTCTTGGATACAAAGAGAGTCAAAACTCGATCGTTTTATCTTTCTGTCTCGAGCACGGAGGTCTTGCAAGGATTTCAAATGTCTTCCCAAATGAGAGAGAACAAGAGAGAATGAAACGTTGGCAGTAGCATGAAGGAGGTCGATGGTGCAGATGATAATTGCGGGGCGACGGAGGTGGTGGCAGAGGAAAGAATAGGAAGGAGGAGGAGAAGAAAAGGAAAAGATCGAGAGCTCTCCTCATATTGCAAGACATTTAATAGGACAACTGCTACAACTGCTAACTCTTTACATGTTTTGACAAAGGCAGGTACTGATATGAAATTTCCACTGCACATTTGAAAATGATGGGTGGAAAGGAAAGCAGTGGAAGATGGAATGTCGGGTGACCTCAGGTTGACACTGCCTCTCTTTTTCCTCAGCTTTGCTGTCGTCCTTTACTAAATTAAACAACTAAAGATTCACGATAAATCATACATTAAACAGTGGTAAAAAAAAAAAAGAACATGTATGCAATTGCAAAAAGGAGCACCCACGTACGACTGCCAGCCCCTTCTTTGGAAGGGGGATCTTGGCAGGGAAAAGTTTTTGAGAAAACGAGAGTTCCAGGAGTAAGGAATATTCAAGAGTATTTTTCTTTTCATGGGAGAGGCCTTTGATGTTTACAGGACCTCGAGGCTTCTCTCACTGCAAAATTCTCTGACAAAGCTGAAAGCGAATCGAAGTTGCATGGCTCTCTCTCGTGTCTTTGCTTTCCCAGAAAAAGCTCACATCATTGTCGACATAGAAAGAGGAAAGAAAAGGGTTGTGCTTAAGAAAATCTCGAACGGCCGGCACTTTCAAATCTTCCTCTTATTCCCACTTTTTCGCGTCCAGGTTTGTCGCATTGAACATAAATATTTATTATCAAATTAGGTATTAATACTATCTTTTTCTGCGTCATAATTTAGGTGTCAATATTGTCGTGTCACTTTCTCTTTGAAATTTTGTCCACAGTGCACAAGAGGTGGGAGACCAAATTTGCGGATATGCATGGCCTGTGTTATCTTGAACTTGACTTTTTATTCTTGATGGCGCATATGATGCATCAAGTGCATGCCATGTAAATTTCTTTATGCAGGCCATGACCTTAGAAAAAGCTGTGGATCTCCCCATTCCAATCAATTTTTAAACCCGCAAGATTGGTTTAACAATTAAAAACAAATATGTATGCGATTTAGGTCCGTGAGACAAAGTGTATGTTCCTCTGACTACTAGCTGCAAATAATCCCATGTTAATTCATCTGCCTAACCATTCGATTGTGCCTTACATTTTTCATGAGGCAGTTATTGTTTGTTAAATTAAGTTATGCCTAGACGAGTACTTTCCTCAACGTAAAAACTATATAAAAGTTCAAAAATAACGTCAAATTACATCTCCATTAGAATTGTTCGAATGCTCGCACTTTTAAGTGTTTCTCAAGTCTAGATATACCCAAAGCAAAAAAACATCTGAGAGAGAGAGAGAGAGAGAGAGGATATCGGTGATAGGGAGCATCACGGCCCCGCGACCACTTGTAGGGCAGGCTTGGCTCTTGCTGGGGGCGCACTGGTGGTTACAATAGGCCGTGACGCCTCTCTCCTCTCTCTTTTCTCTTGGCTTTCTTTGTATAGCGTTAGTTGATGGTGCACTTATTTGGTGTCACCTTAGTACCACATGCACATTTTATGTCTCCTCAATAATTTGACTTTGTCTCTAATAGTGATCGATGGAATGAATTGACTGCATAAACTGAAAAATGAGGGACTTAAAGTGTAGAGAGGATAAAACTTGGAGAACTAAAAATGTGCTTTGCCGCTGTGCCTTGTCACCCCAAATACACAATCAATTGATTGGCGTATACACATAAAAACCCATATTCAGGTACTTAGATACCAATGGCCTAAATATGGTTGCTTTTTTAAGTCTTTTTATTTCGCAAATTTGTATAAGTGGGCGTCATATGAAAGTCATGGTATTTGCGGAGTCTCAAAAGTCATACTCTTTCTTGTATATTTATGGTCTAATCTCAAGAAAGTATGTTAGGCTCATCCCGAGTGAAAGGGGACAGTTGCATTTATCACTTAAACAATTTCATAGTTTAGAACTTAGAAAATTGTCTTCTTTGATCTCAGTGACAAGGGTAGTATGCTTAATTTAGAGTAACTCAACTTTCATAGTCTTAATCACTGAGAACCCTTCCCACATGAGAAGAAAGAGATGAAATATTCGAATCTCTACCTTTTCATGAGAAGTTGGGATGGAAACAATTTAGTATAGGTGTGGGTTTCGACTCCTACGCCCTACAATGAGATAGAACAAAAAATGTACGAGTGGGTATTAAAATAAGAGTAGAGTAGGATTGAAGAAAGAAAAAAAACTTTCATATTATTAATAGTGCACAGCACAAGGACAGATAATATATTAAAAGATGCAACATTTGCTTAATAAGTGCATACAAGCCACTCACAACAAATGAAATACCACTAAATGCACTGACCAAATTAATGCGGCAACCGTCTTGATAATGGTAGAGGGAGGCCGAAGAGTCAATCCAATTGAGTAAAGGGGCTGTGCAGAAGTATGAATCTTGAGTAATGATGGGCTAGAAGTCCGTTCCTGAGCAACAAAAGTCAAACCATCATTGCTTTCGAGCTGATTACCAGTGGCTTTGAGACTTGAGAGCAGATTCCAGACGAGGGAAAATTCATGGGAAAAGCCAAAAGATTTACATCATTTATGTCCTAGAAATTCATGTACATTTAGTGGCATTAACAGTACTCAGAGAGCAAGAAAACGATGCTGCTTGAGTGCTGAGGGTCCGCTAGGTGAAAGGCCCTAATGATGCTGGTAAGGAAAGAAATCTGATGAATTGATAATAAAAGAGCCACCAAGCTTGAGCACTATTTAGTATATTCTCTGAATTTCCAACAGTTAGATGACATTATGAATCCGTGGGCATTGGAATGAAAACATACAGTTTTGTACCTTGAAATTGACTCTATTATATTGAATGATCAGACAAGTTGGAGCTTGTCAAATCATTACATCCTTTTGCATTTATCTATTATTCTATTGTTATACCCTGGCATTGTATATCTGCACATATAGTCCAAGAGAAGGGGAAAAAAATTGATTTGGCCAGTGGGTATGGTCAGAAACAAGCTGACATTGCTGTGACAATTATTACAACTTCCCAAGCCATAATCAGATGGAATTTAGCTCCATTCAAGATTTCAATGAGCTTTGCTAGTTTCAAACCAAAAACTATCATTCTTTAAGGCACTAGAGTGTATCCCCATTAAAAAGGAACATTAATTAAAATTTCTCTAGATTGCCCACAGCCTCCTTAGCAACTTTATATCACCATAACATCATAATAAGCTCGGCCCCATCGAGTGAGATATACATTGCAAACTAATTGAATGCTATCGGTATCATTCTATGAATATTGTCAAAAAATCTCCTTTCGAGGGACACTCATTGTCGAGCAATCAAAAAATGAAATCTAACCATTTTTTAATGCATAGTGGATGTTTTAAAAAATCGAACATTTTCCCATTGAATGCTCTCATAAGGATGCCCAAAACTTGTCAGCTAAAGAAATCCAAAGTGACCATCGCTTATTCGATTTGGTCCATCAAACATCGCTTAGCGTCCGCTGCAGAAAAATCAATCGCAGTTCAATATATTCCAGATTGAAGGTGATTAAGATAATTAATCAAATCAGCATCACTAATTTTTTTATAAAAAAAATGATATTTTTTAAAAAGTGGGGTACGCAGCCCAAACGGTAGACAAAAGGCCCTTTTGGCATTGGCCACACGCTCTCTCATGCATCAGTTTTCTTCTGTTTCCCTTTTTCTTTTCGGCAGTAACGCAGAAGAAAAATTCACATCAGATTATCCAATTAATTTAATATAAAGAATATTAACAATAAGAAAAAAAAAAATTCATAGTGGGGAATCTCTCAGCCAATGGGATAATATCTCTATTTCCTATTTTTCTCCTTTTTCTCTTTTTCTCTTTGCATGTATCCGACAATTGGCATAAGATGCTCGTCTACATCACGGGAGCGCGTGGGCCGCAACCCCGTACGGAGCGCGCGTGGGGGTCGCTACAAATCTTATCTGTAGAGAGAAAAAGAAAAAAAAATGAAAATTCAAAATGTATTTTTAATGTAGAAAAAAATTTGTGGAAAAAAAGAAGAGCACTTTCCACCTGGCCACTAGAAAAGGAATCCAATGTCCTCAAGCCGTCGCAGTTCGCTCGATTTTCTCGCCGTCGTCGTCGTCGCTTTCTTCTTCTTCTTCTTCTTATCGTATCGCGAGAAATTGGAAAAAGCGTGAAATAGACATGGCGTCAGCAATCTCGGGAGGGACGGACCGGAGCATTGGGCGCGGACAAATATTAAGAAATCTTATTTTGAAAAATCGCTTTGATTCTTTTTTTCCAATATGTTACCCTGAGGATTTTCTAATTTCCCAAAAAAAAAAAAAAAAAAATATATATATATATATACACACACACACACACATATGTAAACGTGATTTTTTTTCATTTGTTCGAAGATTAAATTGTCCCAAACCTTGGTGGGCCCATGCCACGTCAGCATGGGTGACCCTTTTTTCTTGCAATTCAAAGTAAGTCCGGTAAATTTGGTCGGAAAATCTCAGGGAGAGGTAGGATTAAGTCGCGAGAGAAAGGGAAACGGGTGTAAGTGTGTGGTGCACTCGCGTTCGAGTTTGCATCTTATTTAGATTGATGGGGTTTACCGAATATTTTATAGGTCTCGCATTTTGTTGCATATCTTTCACAAACATTTTTGTTAATAAAATGGAAAATAATTTCGTAAAGGAAACATCCTTAAGTTCTCCGAACATAGGTTTAATATCCTAAGACACTCTCAACTTAAATTCAGTCCCAATTATATCATAAATTTTTTTGCATCTCCCATTTTTGACTAACTTTTAATTTAGTCTCAATTTTACACTAAACCTTTTTTTTATATCTAAAAAAAAGACCAACTTTTAGTTTAGTTCAAATTCTATTGTAAACTTTTTCTTATCTTATAAAAAACCACAAACTTGTACTTAAGTCTTATATTTGTCTCTATTGACACTCCATTATTGCTCTAGATTTTCCTCAAATTTTAGATCAAATAAGGCATGCTTTGGAAATAAACGTCAACATCGGCTCAAACCACATCTTCTTCGCTCTGGAATTTTGGTAGAAAGTAGAGTACTTGGTGTTGGCATTTTTCAATGGCTCTTACTCTTATGAAAGTTTTCCTTCCATCTCGCCGTGGGAATGTTCAATTTTGCACTTGGTTTTCAACATCTCGTGCTTAAGAGTCTTACTTCTCTCAAGGTTGGAGAGCCTGCACTCAGGGCACTCGACCACCTCACACATGGGAGCTTTTTCATCTCTAAGTTGATTAGAGAAATTTTAGACAGGATTAACATGGGATTCAAGTAAAAGTTAGTAGTTTTTTAGAGAAACTTCCAAATAAGGGTTTAAAGTGTCCTCATTTTCTCAAATAAAAGTCAAAAGTGGACTTTGTTTCATATAAGTGCATGGAGTGGCCAAATCGTTTTAAATATAGGATTGAAGTGACCAAATTATCTCAAATAAGGGCCTTTGGCTAGCCCGTGACTATTCTAGTTATCGAAGAAATGGCATTTTGGTCAAAAAATTGTAACCATATTCTTATTTTTTTTTCCTTTTTTCTTTTCTTTTCTTTCTCTTCCCCCTCCTAGCCATCGCTATTGATGGTTGATGAAGGTTGTTTACCTCAGGCAAGGGTGACCCTCGCTAGATCGAGTGAAAAGCACCCTTGCTTGATGTTGGTAAGGGTTGCCCAACAAAGGTGCCTTCGCCAGATCTAGCGAAGAGAGCCCTTGCCAACACCAACAAGGGTGACCATCGCCTAAGTCTGACGACCTCCGCCACGGCAACAAAGGAAAAGGGGAAAAATAAAAAATAAAAAAGAAATAAATAGAAAAAAATGAATTAAAAGACAAAAATGCCATTTAGTTTGAAAGGTTAGGCCATTTTTTGAAATTAATATGACCATTGTAGATCTTTATTTGAAACAAGTTCCGCTTTATGCTTTTATTTGAGATGATTTAACCACTTTAAGCTTTTATTTGAAATAAGATCTATTTTAAACCCTTATTTAAGAAAATGCATTTATTTCGAATTTTCCTAGTTTTTATGAGAAAAAAAGTTTATGGTAGATTGAGATTGGATTTAAAGTTGAGGGGTTTTTTTTTTTTTTTTTTTTTTATAAGGGATGGCTTCATCAAAGTACGATAGTAAGTTAAATTCTCATTCATATAAGATATTCGACGTGGCTCTTGAAAGGAAAATTTTCTAAATGATCTGGGTTCATTTAAGTCTAATATGTCTAAACTTTTCATATTATTGGTTCCCATATGAGACCCACGGGATCTAAGATGATCACATGAATCCAATACACCTAGGAATGCCTTCTTCAAAAGTCATAGTCCTGTGTTAGAGTGGAAATTGTCCAAACATTCTTCATACTTGTATGATAACCAACTTAATCATAAACTTTTTAATTTAGTTAATTTAGTTATAAACCTTTTGATGATTTTCCAATTATTTTTCATTCATTAATTATCATAAAGTGTTATAAGGAATTGGTTTTAAGGAAAATATTTTTTAAATCATTCATTTTCATGAAATAACCACACCTTCAGTTATAAACAAATCTTGTGCCTTTTAAATGTTCGCCATTGGTCTTCGTTTTTCCCTGCCAAGTTGATTTGAAGGAACTGTAAATTGGATATTGGAATGCTTATTTGAACAAATTATACATACTTATCACTATGTGATATGCTCAATTCCGAGTTGTCAATATTAGGAATTACATGCCTCAAAACAACTTGATTATTGGTAAATTAAAACGCTAAATATTTTCTCTCAACGATAAGAAGGTTCCAAGTCCAAAAAGTTCCATTTCAAATAAATCTTTCTTTTAAAGATCAACCCACCTTTCCTTTAATAAAGATATAACGAAATCTTGTTAAGCTTTGTGTTGCTATTATCAATGGTCACACCCTTATGTGGTTACATAACACATCTATGCTCCAGCCTATATGACTTTGTCAGCAAGAATTAAAATTTTCCATACATGGAGGATTGATTGTTACAATTTCGATCACCGACCCTATTTGGAACCAGTGACTCTCTTTCCTCTGATGATCTCTAGATGTTCAAGACCATATACCCTTTTTTTTATAAATACTTGTTGGGCAAGCACAATGAGATTTGCCACATCTCGCATTCATTAATCGACGACTTGAGCCCGAGAAAATGGATTATAACCACCAAAATGTTCAAATACATTTGATTACTAACGTGATACCAAGTCGTTTCTTTTAGCAATTGCATGATGCAAAACTCGAGCTAAAGTTCGTATCAAACCAATTCACTCGATTCAAAAAGTAGGATCATTGTCAGCTGTCATGTTCGAGCTTGATTAGCAAAGGGAAAAAGAATCCGGCTAGTTAGAAATAAAAATCGATTAGGATGAAATCCAACACATACACAATGCTATTTCATATATATATATATATATATATTACACAATAAAATAAGTTACAATAGTACTCAAATGACTGTAAATTTTAATTGTACAAGGTAAGTTTATAAAGAATATGGGAGAGGACACGGAATATTCGGGGGGGGCAAAATATCGCGAGAAATCGAAGTACAGCGCTCCCCCAAGCCCCAGCCCCAAACCCAACCCTACTTTTTAACACTCCTCTCTCCTCCATTTCACCTCTCTCTCTCTCTCTCTCTCTAGAAACCTTCAACTGCAAATCAAACCAACTCCTCCTCCTCCATCTCCATCTCCATCTCCGCCATCATCTCCCTCCTCCTCTTTCTCTCTCCTCCTTCTTCCCTCCCTCACATGAGCGATTCGTGCTAGCTGCTGCTGCTGCTGCAGGCGGATATAGAGATAGAGAGAGAGAGGGGGGCAGAGGGCATGGGGAAGTACATCCGCAAGGCCAAGGCGGCCGGCGAGCTCGCCGTCATGGAGGCCACCCAGTCCTCCCTCGGCGTCCGCACCCGCGCCAAGACCCTCGCCTCCCAGCGCCTCCAGAAATCTCCCCCCGCCACCGCGACCGCCACCGCGACCGCCCAGCCTCCTCCGCCGCCTCCGCCGCCGCCCGCCGCGGCGGCCAGCTGCTCCGGGTCCTACCTCCAGCTCCGCAGCCGGCGGCTCCCGAAGCCGCCGATCCTCGTGCGACCGAGCCACTACTCGAAGCGGCAGAGGAAGGTCGTCGGTCCCTCGGCCAAGAGTCCCGGCCGGGCGTCGAGCCCTAACCCTAGGGCGCGCTCGCGGTTGAGAGTCGGGTCGATGGAGTCGGTCGGGTCGTTCTTGAGCAACAGCGAGGGCGGCGACAAGAGCAAGGGCGGCGGCGAGGAGGCCAAGGATGAGGGGAATGCGGCGGAGAACGATAACGAGTGCAGCAGTAATGCTGATTTGGGGGTTGGAGAGGCTTCTTTCGGCGATAACGTTTTGGAATTTGAAGGCAGAGAAAGGCAAGAGACTCTCTCTCTCTCTCTCTCTCTCTCTCAATTTTGGTCCTGCAAATTTGTCTTCTTTCATTTTTTTTTTCCCGCATCGCAATTTTTTTTTGTTTTGGTCTGGATTATGATTCTCTGTTTGGTAGATGGGGAAAAAGGATTGGTAGGGCGGTTTGATTGATGAAAAAGAAGATTTTTTAGTTACTGACAAAGTTTAGGGCAAAGGGTAGTACACAACTTTTTTGCACAATTCATATGATTGATAATTAATTTTGATGCAGGGAAAGACCTGTAACTTCTAAAGGCCTTCTTTTGGTGCTTTCTTCAACTTCCAGTTTTTATTTTATTTTTTCAATTCTCTCTCTTTTGTTCTGCCTCCCTTTTTTTCCGTGGAATTTTTGGAGTCACCTTGTTGGGGGATCTTAAATTCTAACAATTTGATTAAATCCTTAGATATACGTGTTTGTTAAGTAGTTTAGAATTATAAAATTCTAGGTGAGATGAAGTAATGTTTGCTCTTGAGGATCAGTATCTGGATACCATCCTCCTATCTTTGCTAAGCTGAAAAAAAGAAAAGAAAAAGGAAGCACAGAGTAAACGGGAAGTTGTAAGTTTTCAGACCTTATGATAGGGCATAGGAATTTTTGCTGTGAAGACGGGGTTGATGCCCAGAGGGTAGATCATCAATTAATTTGTGAAATACAAGACCCACAAACAGAGGAGGATGGTGTTGAGTCAGAGTACTATTTTTTCCTTGCACCAAACAAGTCTTCTGTGTTTTATTTTGCCATCCGTTCCGATAGAATGAAGGAAATGAACTTAGAGGTTATTGGCGAAGGTTCTTCCTAGTGGTCTCCTCAGTATGCTTAGGGAAGGATAGAGAAGGATTTAAAGATTGGGGAACTTTCTTTTCCAATTTCACATACCCTGAGTATATATTCATCGTAGGTAGTCTTCTCTTTTTGGAAGTTTTAACTAAATGAAAAACTTATATTTCGAAATGGCGCTGCTGTCACAAATAACAATTGGAAAGAAGATTAATAGGGATAATGAGAAGATATGCAGTTGTTGATTGTCAGGTTTTTGAATGTGTTAGTGTGTTGTAATTGTGGAGGGAAAAGGAAAGAGAAGTATAGATTGTTTTAAGTGGAATTCTTTTATGTTCTTTTGGAAATTATATTTTAGGTGTAAAGTTTTTTCCTGATTTGTAGTTTGTAACTTTTCCGAAAAAGTTTTACAGGGGCATCACTGATATAGTCTTTATCTGTGCGCTTTTTGTCGTACTGACCTTTACGTGATATGTGGACAAAGCCTTTGTATCACCATGAGTGTTCTTGTGCCATTGTTCATGAGTCCTTTAGTTGATGTCAGACTTCTTTAACACAGGATATCATGTTTATTTGGTTAATGCTGATTATCACAATATATATCATTTGTTAAAGAAATTTGGGTCAGAGCTTAATTCTTATGTTATGGAGTTGGTAATTGCATAGCCCTGTTTGTGAATTAATGCATTTGTTTCTACTAGAAGCACTCTGATCGAGTAAACTGACTTCTTACCTCCTTCATGGATGGTGAAGTTGATATAGAAACACATTTTATACCTGGTTAGGCCTACAATGGTGCAGGAGAACCTTTTTCATGACCGTGCATTGGCTTTTTTGGAATAAGTAAATGGCTGTCTACACTAAAATGAAATTATTTTTTTGAACTCGAATCAGCTCCATTCTTCAAGCTGAGAGACTGTTAAGTTGGATATTGATATAACTCTTTTGCCCATTTGTTCGATGTACTGGCAACAAATAATTGGGGCTTTGCCTCTTGCTTCTTTAACTGCTTGACCTTTCCTGTTTTCATATCCAGATTAGTTTGGTGAAAGTGGTTCTCTGTCTTGTGGAATGGAATGTATTGAAAATACATCCCCCCTCTGTGTTGTGGTTATTATTGGATGCATGATTGGTAGGGTCCGACAATATTCATATATGTCCCTGCCCGGCTGTCCTCTGCATGATTGAGGCATCAGAGAAGGGTGTTGGAATGGTACATTAATTACTTTTTTGCCATAGGTGCTTGAAATTTATTTAAGTAAAGGAAATTGTGCTTAGAAAAAGCAGAGAAGGAAGATGACAGCAAGTAAGAACAATTCTGAATAGTGCTTGAATGGGTCATTTTTACCATGTGCTGATCTCTGTAAACGTTTTATCACTGTCGAATTCTGTTTTAAGGTATCAGCAAGTCGGATATGTGATCTGATGTTATTTCACATTAGATTTTAACTCGGTGATCTTTCTTGCAGGAGTACTAGGGAATCGACACCCTGTAGTTTGATTAGAGACCCCGAAGCTGTGAGAACGCCTAGTTCTACTACCAGGCCCACCACCTTAACTGAGACTAACCGAAGAATACATAACGTTGACGGCAGACATATCCCGACGACACATGAAATGGACGAGTTCTTTGCTGGTGCAGAAGAAGAGCAGCAGAAAATTTTTATTGAGAAGTATAAATAACATTTACCCTTTCAGTTGCTTATTTGGTATTTCTGATTTAACCGTTACTCTCTGAGGTTTAGTTGCATTTTTAAGCTGCTTTCATTGCGTGTTCCGCAGATACAACTTTGACCCAGTGAACGACAAACCGCTGCCAGGACGCTTTGAGTGGCGGAAGTTGGATCCGTAGGAGATGCTGCGACTCTTCAGTAGTAATCATCCTGTGAATTCTAGGCCATTGTTTAGCTCTAGGGCTTGAAAGGTAGCGGGAAGTAAGTTTAATCGGTGAATGCGGTGGCGTTATTTCCATTTTCCATCGCCCCCTTCTTTTTTACTTTGTAAAGAAAAGAAGTAGGACGCGAAAATTTGTGTAGACTAATGATCTGTAACATAACAGAGGGTTATGAGTGAGCGTGACTCATAACAAAAGAAAAAACAAATCCAAAGTCCTTTGGTTAACAGATCATCCATGTGACAGGGGAAGGGGATGTGGGGAAGCTTGTTAGGTGTCAGCTTCAGGGTAAAACCTTTTTAGTCAACTAGGTCTAGTTTCTCTCTCTTATGGTACAGATGTCTCCAAAATTTGCTCTTCCTTGTTTTCTCTTTTCTTCTTCTCTCTTGTAATGTATCTCTGTCTTCCCCCCTTTTTTTTCTCTCTTTGTTTGTCCATACTTGTACTGATGGAACCCTAAAAGAAGCTCCTTTGGAATAAACATGACCCATATTTCCCCCCATCTCCCTTCTTTCCTGTTCTCTTGTCTTTAGTTCCATCATCTTCTGCTCTTCAACAGTTAGGAGTTTTGGCCTCTTCATGTATTCCTTTGACATAAGTGCATGACCTACATTATAGCACGATTCCCGCTGTTCTTGATGGAGATGCAACAATAGGCATGACGTGTATATACGCACACACACATATACACATGTGTATATTTTTTTGGCTTTTTTGGGACCGCTGGCGTTTTCCTTTGCTGATAGGTGAATTGAATGGTGGTGGGGTTACCCATTATTGGGTGGTGGTGGGGTTGGAGAATCTGGTTCCTCTCTTATTATGTCTGTATATCGAACTGTGTGTTCTGCAACCTACTCTTGCATCATAATTGCAAATTTTGCACGGGCCCTTGAGCAAAGGAAAAAAAAAAGGCAAAGAGACAAGGAAAGAAACCGGTAGAGAAGGGTCTGTGTTCACTTCTTCTTCAATCTGTAAGCGAAACCGTTGGCCAGAAAAAATAGAAACCAGTGAGTGAAACCAAATCAGTGAAGGCTCTAAATGAATGTCGATCCCATGCATTTACTCCTTCCCTGTTTTTACCCCTCGATTTCACTCGTCGGCTTATCGATACGTTTTAAATGCTCTTTCACCCTGGCTTTTTCTTGGTGGCCATAGATACGAATTATGGTAGATTTCAAATGATTCAAACTGGGGATGTTAGCGGAAAATTTTTTTGCCATCAGGGGGTCACTTTCTTTTGGCTATGTTTTACATTATTTTGTTAGGAGGGTTGACGCATCTTGTTTTCTTCTGGACAGTGGAAGACTGCTCCTCTTGCTTAGCTAGGAAGGTGAGTCTGCAAGCATCAATGGAAAATCTGGTCAGAAAATTTGGCCAATAAAAGCAAAAGAAAAAGAAAAAAGAAAAAGAAAGTGGAGATGGGTGGTTGTTGAAGTGGATGTGGGCGTTGCTCAAGAGAAAAAAGTATTGGCTGAAACTGAGGAATCTTCAATTTCCAATGAACCTCTACTTTTCAAAACCTCTGATGAGAGGAAAGAGAAGAGGAGAGAAGAAAGAGACGCGAAAAGTTTCAACATTAGCACTCATTATGCCTTTGGCCAATGGAAGACTCTTTAAAGTAATCTGCCTCCCGCATTCAGTGTGATTTTGACTGTAATCTGCAGAATTAAAAAGATAGTGATATGTTCCGTGGAATGTGAAGAGACTGAATATGTATGTATGCGTGCGTGCCTATATATATATCTTTTCAAGGGGGTTTATTGGGGGGCAACTTAAATGGGAATTTCATGTCTGATTAAAAAAAAAAAAAACAGGGAATATGATGAAGGGTATTGTTTTGGTGAAATTAATGCGCTCGATACCCTGGCAAAAGTGGGAGCTTCTTGTGTTGTCTTTTCCATTTACTTGGCACTGGCACTTGCTCTACACATAATGCATATAGCAGATCTGATGACCCCCACAAACATTTTTTGTATTCAAACTCCACCCAGCAATGATTTTCCATGCAAGAAACGTTGGTTGAATCTGAACCTTTAATTTCCATCCATTTAAATGTCATTTAATTGGCCTTCCACGATGCCGCATCTCGATAGACCTGACTTTGAACCCTGAAGTTACTGGCACCAAACCACGAGGTGATTGACGCAATCCCGAAGGCCTTACCTACCATCGTTATCCTTTGTGCCAAAAATGATATTTGACCCCTTTCATTAATCTCATGCTTGATACACATCAAATTGCAACACATCTATCAATTGTTTCACTTGGGTTGCATCACTTGACAAGAGAATTTATTTGAATTGCTGCAAGTGTTGATATCTGTTTTCAATTCGTTTTCCTTTTCGATATTACTGAAGCCGCAGAGAGAACACGGATAGGACCTAAATAGCCTTCAACGACAATGGTTGCCCTACATCTCTCAGAAAAAGAAATTGGCCCAGCCAAATTGACACACACCCAAAAGATTAAAAACAAAATTATCACACTTTTTTCCTTTGCACAAAGCACAAACATGTGGTGTCCTGAAGCTGAAGAAGGGGTGGACACGTTGACCCCCCCGAATTGGTGAAAAATTCTTTTGTACTTATAAAAGCTTTTTGGATGGTTTGTGAGGAAAATGTTAACTGCGAACAATCCTGGAAGCCTCAGGCACTGCCTCCAATTTGGGCCTTTCAAGGGGGACTAGAAAGAGTAGCTTTCAGTGAGCCCCTAGCAATTAATATTCACTAGATCTCAGTGACATGTTTCTTCATGTGCCTTTTGGAGTTTCTCTGTGCGTGGTCCTGGAAAATGTGTCCTTTGCATGTGTCATTGACACATGAGGTTAATGATCAACATCATCGCTTTGCAGTCCATGTAATGCTCCTTTGTTTCTTTCTCCAAGGACATAAAAAAGACTGGAGAGAGAAAATGTCATGGGAGGCGGGAGGTCCTTTTCCGGGGGAGCTGTGTGAAGCAAATTAAGCATAAGTTATGAACAAAAGCCCATCATTTTTAGAACATTATTTGTCTAATGAAGCTGTAGTTCTAAGTTTTAGGAGCAGAGCGTTAGTAAACTTTTGGGAGGATGTCTTAGAAAGAGGTTAAAGAATTGGATCATTCGTGTGAGCTTCGATTCTCTATATCACCTAGTATAAACGGTTTTTTATTTGGCCATCTCCTCAGGCTTTGATTTGTATCTTATTTGACACGTGATTAGTTAGGGCATTTGATGAGTTTGGAATTTATTCAAGGACAAATTAGCTATTTCTAATTGTTCAACCAGGTCTTATAAGTTGAATAAATCATATTCAACTTTTCTTGTTCTATCTTGGAGTATCCATTCACTCGAAACTGCACTACTTCCATTTCCACTTTTTCTTGTGATTGACAAATCGATCTTCTTCTTGAGACCTAATTCGATCTTTGTAGATTTCTTTAGCGATCTTTATAGATTTCTTTTCTTACGAAATTTTGTGTCCTGGAAAATGTGTCCTTTGCATGTGTCATTGACACATATCATCGTTTTGCAGTCCATGAAAGAGGCAATTTTTCTTCTTCCAAATTTTTTTTTTTTTTTTTTTTTTTTTTTTTCTAGGGAAATAAAAAAGATTGGAGAGAGAAAATGTCATCGGAGGAGGGAGATCCTTTTCCGGGGGAGCTGTGTGAAGCAAATTAAACATGAGTTATGAACAAAAGCCCAGAACATTATCTGTCTACTGAAGCTCTAGTTCTAAGTTTTTGGAGCAGAACACAAGTAAACCTGTCGGGGGATATCTTAGAGGTTAAACATTTGGATCATTCGTGTGAGCTTCGATTCTCCATATCACCTAGTATAAACAATTTTTTATTTGGCCATCTGCTCGGGCTTTGATTTGTGTCTTATTTGACACATGTGATTAGTTGGGGCATTTGATGAGTTTGGGATTTATTCAAGGATAAATCAGTTATTTCTTTCATCACCCCAAACATACCAATATTAGCACTAATAATACATAAATGTAACTCGTTATTCAAACAACTATTCAGAGTTCCCAAAGCTCCTTGTAAGACTTGTTAGAAAACCCGTTGTCAAACTTGATTAAATCGAACTTTGTTGTCCAACATGAATAGTTTCGTTTTTGTAATTTTCTAATTATTCCAAAGTCTTAGAAGTTGAATTAATCGGATTCAACTTTTCTTGTTCTATCTTGGAGTAATCCATTCACTCGAAACTACATCGCTTTCATTTCCACTTTTCTTGTGGTTGGCAGACCGATTTTCTTCTTGAGACCTAATTAGATCTTCATAGATTTCTCCAGTTATTTTCTTATGAAGTTTTGTTATAGCATCTATAACTGCCCTTGGTTCAAGCGGAAAATGGGTTTTTTGTAATAAGTTCCATCAAGGCCCAATAGCTAAGATCAAGGCAGATTGAACATCAGTTACTGCTTTAATTTTCTATATAGACCACACGTGATTTCTCAAAATATGTCTATGAAAATGAGAATAATTTTAGTTTTTACTTTTGTATATTCGTAAATTATTGTGTTTGATTAGAAAAAAAAGAGCATGTTTTCTAACCGAGAACTATAGTTTCATTTTTGTCAAAACCATGTTCTGATTTTGGCCTGGTCCTCATGCAAAGAATGAAAATAATAAATGGGGCGTTTTCAATTGTTTTCACTCAAAGATCTTTTTCATTACAATTTTGTTTCATCAGTTATGGATTGTTTGGGACTCTTCAAGTGTCTGACCGTTTCCCATCACAAGCGCGATCAATTCGATTCATCACGCACCTTTGAACAAGGAAGGACGGTAACTTTTGAGGTTCATTGTGAAGCTTAAACCACAATCTCAACCATGATAGTGCGGGAGCAAACTCAAAAGGGCATATGGGGGCCATTGGTACAGAAAATCATTGGCCGCAGCCAGAAAATATAGATCCAGTAAACAAGATTTCTCGGATCTTATGAATTCCTAGTGAGACTCAAATTATCCGACTTATTGCATGCATGGGGTCTAATGCATTTGGGTATGCAACAATTGCCCCATTAATACTTGGGCCATCAGGAGTTTAGTGTTAGTCACTAAGGACATGCTATGTCAATTGCATAACATTTTTGATCTTGGATTCTTAAGACCAAGATTTTGCAAAATGTTTTTATCTTGCCCTATCACACAAGCTTCTGCATCCATGTGAACTTTCAAAATACTACCTACGACACAGTTTCATCGAATGAAACTATCTCAAGAACCAAATAGGCCCGTAATGTTCTCGATGGGCTGGACAAGCTGTGAAATGAGGGTCTACAAGAGTTTGATTGAACTTGACCATGGCTCTTGTGCTTCGATAACATGAAAGTAGTTCTCAAATACAACTTGTAGGAAAGATTTGGCACACATGGTTGACGAATAAGATAATTCGATAGGTAGTGTTCGAAGTTTTTTCATCATCATAATCAATGGCTTTCGAGCAATAATGATGCAAGCCAAAGGTAAGCTTTCTCAAACAATAGGATCGGGAGAGTGACTTGCACACGGGAAAACAGGGCGAACAGAAATTTCAGCACTGCGCAAGCTCAGAAGAACAGTCGTATCTTTGTCGATACATATCGGATAAACCTGATTCCAAAGCCAAATGAACAAGGACTTCTGGATCTACACTTTATATCTTTTGGGTTTTCTGAAATAAGCACTGTAGGATGGTCGAAATTGGGTTGGAAATAACGAACATAATAGGAAAAGATAGAAACTCCATTGGTTGCTCTTCTAGGCCTCCAAGGAAGTTGAGGGGGCACTAATTTTTCTAGATCGATGACTGTAACTCTTCAAGGATGGTCGATATGGCTTCTTAGTTTCATCGAGCTTTAATGCGGACGGATCTTCTTGATCGAGAGAGCTGGTCTTCAATGCGGGCTGCATCGAATGGACTCTCAACCCTCATTTAAGTCTCTTCATTTAACCAAAGCTTGCTCTCCTTTCCTCCACAATTGTGGACAGAGACATTGAGTGGTCGGATAATGTCTGTAAAAATGGTGAACCACACAAGCTCCCCCAGAAAATTCAAATCTTTGATCTGCAGCCAGCTGGCTCGTTCTCTAGCTTCATATCACCGGCAGCCAGTCAATATCGATCGGTCAGTTTCCATCTCCATGGTCTTTGTCCAAGGCCCTTTCAAACACTCGCAAATTTTTCCACCAATTGCGCAATAGCTGGAGCGATAGGGAAAACCGTGTTGACATTTCGTGTTCGGAAGATAGCAATGGTACCCACCAGAAGTCTTAATAACCTATTCCATCTGATTGTAGCAGAAAACAAGGAACTATCATAGAAGCTGCTTGATCTATGATTGCTCGCCGTGTCCGGTAAGCCATTGGGTACGCTCGGGTTCATTTTAAAGCTCCCTAATGTAACCTATAGATCTCGCAGTGTCGGTGATCCAATTCCCACCAAAGCCCGTCTTAAGTATGCCGCGCGCGACTCCCCGTTCTCTTTCTTTGCAAGCTCGCTTGTTCTTGTTCTGCCTTGTCTGCTGTCCTTCGATCCCCTGTGTTGCCCCTCTCTACTTCAACATAAGCAGCTTCGACACAGATAGGGGGACATATTGTACGAGGGAGTTTCGGAGGTCACGTATGGACATGTCGATCTCACCCGCCTCCATCCTGCGCATGGCTACCAGGTGGGGCGGATTAAGTACGCCAAGCCTGTCCGCATATGGGATCCTGTCACGGGGCGCCAAGCGAACTTCTCAACCCGTTTCTCGTTCACCATCGAGACTGACGGCTCTGCTCACTACAGTGATGGCATCGTCTTCTTCCTCGCTCCTGTCGGGATTCCGATCCCACCCAACTCGGCTGGACAATTCCTGGGATTGTTCAACGGTAGCACGGCTAATGAGGGGCCTCGGAACCAGATTGTCATGGTCGAGTTCGACACCTATTGGAACTGGGAGTTTGATCCCGTAGGGTATCACATAGGAATCAATCAGAACTCGCTGTCGTCGGTCGTTCATGCCCCCTGGGATCCAGGATCGCACAGCGGGAAAGCGGTCAATGTTAACGTGACCTACAATTCTGCGAGCAAGAACCTCAGCGTGTTCTGGTCGTTCGACGGCAAACCGCCTTCCCACTATAAGGCCAGTCGCTCGCTTTCTTGCCTTGTTGATCTGGCAAGAGTCCTTCCTGAATCTGCAGCGATCGGGTTCTCAGCTTCTTTCGGCTTCCAACCAGAGAGACACAGCGTCAATTCATGGGAGTTCACTTCGGATTTGGACGACGTAGATGAACCTCGCCGGTTATGGATACTGGTCGTTGTTCCCACGGCATGTTTTTTACTGGCGATCTCCGCAAGGTCTTGCTTTTTGGCCGTCAAGAGGACGGAAAAGCATGGTTATAGCGCCCTTACCGACATAGATAAAGAGATTGGCCCATTGCCTACGAAGTTCACTTATCAGGAGTTGCTCGCGGCGACCAATGGCTTCGCAGACGATAGAAGGCTGGGCCGAGGCGGGTCTGCCCAAGTCTATAAAGGGTTCTTGAGCCATTCGAGCCGCCTGGTCGCCGTCAAAAGGATCTTTGCGGAGTCCCGACACTCCGAGAAGGTCTTTGTCAACGAGGTGAAGATCATAAGCCGAACAATACACAGAAACCTGGTGCCGTTTGTTGGGTGGTGTCAAGAGGAAGGTGAGTTCTTGCTCGTCTACGAGTACATGCCCAATGGCAGCCTCGACCACCACCTCTTTGGGCCCCGGAGAAGTCTGCCGTGGGCTGTGCGATACGGCGTGGCGCTCGGCCTGGCATCCGCCCTTAACTACCTCCACGAGGAGCTCGAGAAATGGGTTCTCCACCGGGACATAAAGGCAGCCAACGTGCTGCTCGACACCAACTTCACAACCAAGCTCGGCGACTTTGGAGTGGCCAAGCTCATTGACCCCAGGTTCAGGTCTCAGACAACAGACGTGGTTGGGACTTGCGGGTACCTGGCGCCAGAGTACTTCATTAGTGGGAAGGCCACGAAGGAGTCCGACATGTTCAGCTTCGGCGTGGTGGCCCTGGAGATTGCGTGCGGCCGGAGGAGCTATGAGGACGGAGAGGTCTGGGTCGCGTTGCACAAGTGGGTCTGGGAACTCTACCTCGCCAGCAACATCCTCGGTGCAGCCGATGAGGCCTTGGGCTCAGGGTTCCGGAGGGAGGAAATGGAGTGCCTGATGAGGGTGGGGCTGTGGTGCGTGCACCCCGACCCTGCGAGAAGGCCAAAGGCGGGGCAAGTGATCAGGTTCCTCCAGCTCGAGGACTCAGTCCCCGAGCTGCCGCACGACGCGTTCAACGGTCCAGTTTCACACCAGCCATCGGCTTCGCTATTAGGAATACTGGAATCTCCATCTGCTCCTCCTATTCAAGAATCTGTGTTTAGGAAGCTAGACAAATCCTGTCTCCAAAAGTCATACGGCAACACTTGCTGACTAAAATCTGCACATTCTGCTGCATCAACTGTGGTTCGGTTACCATCTCGTTTGTCTAGCCCAAATTTGTTGTTTGGAATTGAGAACATCATGGGGGACTTGGTATCGCTTAACATACATTGCTTACATCGGCATAAACAGAACACTATGAAAATAAAATTTTCCGTTAAATTACCTTTATCTCTCTTCAAATTACTGATATAAAGAAGCAAGCGCGTTCATCACGTCGGAGAGAATACAGATGAAAAAGTTGGAGGTTCTCACTTCAATGAGACGGAAAGCTGCATGCAAGAGTACACTGGACACTACGAATTCACCACAGTGAGCAGGACTTTCATTTAGGTCGATTTGGTGTATAAGAGGATGCCGAAAGCCTGACTCAAGATCGCGAGGGCAACAAGGAATTGATTATGCTTGATTACTCCAATACCCTTTCGGTACCTTCCTCTTTTGTTCAAAAAATATTTGGCAAGGGCCTTGGATTAAATTTAAACATTTTCACTAAGATGTGAGGTAATCATGTGTGTGCACAACCGTTAATAAAACACCCTATACTCAAAGTGATGAACAGATTGCAAGGGTAAGGAATAGATTTACTTACCTTGAAGTAACGTAAGCAACTGTAACATTTATTAGAAAATCACATTCTTAACATAAATATGATTTCTAACAGACAATTCCACTCAAATCCTTTTTAAGGTTTTCTCTTATCTAGTGAAAGCTAACGCTAAAATGTAATGTATGTAATGTATGTAATGTATGTAATGCAAGTACTCTAAACACGACGACGTACTAAGTATGTCTATTCCAACTTGGCTTGCGGTAATTAAATGACCTAACATGCAGTTTCTAATGAGTGCTAAAATTGTTAAGCATGACATACAATTTTATGAACCTAACATACAATCACTCAATGACATGCAAGCAATGACATGGCATATTTCGATGACATGGTGATGGCGTGGCGCACATGACGACATGGCATTGACGACGGGCACGGTGACATGGTATGATGATGATGCAGCTAAAAAACTATCTGTGGCTCTTATTTTTGTTTTTTGGGTTCGTAGTGTTCGTCATAATCGGTGGCTTCGAAGCAATGGACTCTCAACCGCTCTTCACGTCCCTGCAAATCGCAGCTCATCTAACAATAGCGTGCGCTCCTTTCCTACACACTTGTAGACAGACACGTTGACCGGTCTGATAATTTCTGTTAAAGAGGTGAACCGCAGAAGCTCTCCTGGCGAATGCAAAAACACCGATCCGCGGTCGCCCGCTCGCTCCCGTTATGTTATCGAAAGCCAGTCAACTCGGGAGATCGATTGGTCAGTTTCCATCTCCACGGTCTTCATCCGCGGCTCTCTAGAACACCTGCAAATTTTCCCCCATTTGACAAATAACAGCAACAATAGATTCTAGCCATACCGTCTTGGATTGGATGGTACAGCAATAGGACGCGCACAAGTGATGGTACAAGAAATTAGCTAAAGAGTCAAGCCTCAGGGTCATGGATGGTCCAGTAATGGGACACGCCCAAGTGACGCCTTTGTAATGTATTGATTCACAATCGGTAGAACGTCAATGGAGTTTACAATATAGAGAGGAGGAGAAATTGTGGGAGAGTTTCCTTGCTAATTAAATATTCTGGGTATGTAGGGAAAGGACATTGTAATTTATATGTCTCGGGTATTCTTTAACCCGTACACGTTTTTGCCTGCTTAAAAAGTGAAAAAAATTTAGTAAGTACGTTAGCCGTGACGTGCTGGGAGCATCACATCCTTCGAATTTTTATATGTTTTGGATATTGTTTAACCATATACTTTTTTGCATGCTTAAAAAAGTGAAAATACTTTAGTAATTGCGTCAGCTGGGACGTACTAGGGGCGTCACAACATCGTCTTGCAGTTTTATAATGTCTGCTTCAATGTTGCTTGGGAACAATTGCATTGTAATGTATTGATTCACAATCGGTGGAATGTCAATGGTGTTTACAAGATAGAGAGAAGATGAGAAATTGTGGGAGAGCTTCCTTGCTAATTAAATATTTTGGGCGTGTAGGGAAAGGACACTGTAATTTTATATGTCCCGGATGTTCTTTAATCGTACAGACTTCTATATGCTTAAAAAGTGAAGCTATGACGTGCCGAGGGCATCACATCCTTTGAATTTTTATGTCATGGGTGTTGTTTGACCGTATAGGCTTCTGCCTGCTTAAAAAAGTGAAAAGACTTTAGTAAATGCATTAGCTATGACGTACTAGGGGCATCACAAAATCGTCTTGTAGTTTTATAATGTTTGCTTCGATGTTGCTCGGGAACAATTGCATTGTAGTGTATTGATTCACAATCGGTGGAATGTCAATGGAGTTTACAATATATAAAGAAGATGAGAAATTATGGGAGAGCTTCCTTGCTAATTAAATATTCTAGGCATGTAGGGAAAGGACATTGTAATTTTATATGTCCTAGGTGTTCTTTAATCGTATAGACTTTTGCATGCTTAAAAAGTGAAAAGACTTTAGTAACTGCCCTTAGCATGTGACATGCTAAGGGCGTCACATCCTTTGAATCTGCATGTTTAAAAAAGTGAAAAGACTTCAGCAAATGCGTTAACTGTGACGTATTGGGAGCATCACAACATCGTTTTGCAGTTTTATAACGTTTGCTTCGATGTTGCTTGGTTCTTTCACGGAAAACAATTGCATTGTAATGTATTGATTCGCAATCGGTAGAATGTCAACGGAGTTTACAATATAGAGAAGATGAGAAATTGTGGGAGAGCTTCCTTGCTAATTAAATATTCTGGGCGCGTAGGGAAATGACATTTCGCCAAGGCCGGTTGTTTGACTACTTTATTATTTTGAGCAGTGCTACATGAATTACACTAGTTTTCATCCACGAAATTTACTCTTTTAAAGGTAAAACCCGTGGGGATGACTTAGAAAGAGGTCAAGGAATTGGAATATGCTGTGGTGGGTTCGATTCTCCAGTTGACCAAGTTACAAACGATTTGTTTTTTCAGGCCATCTACCTGGGTTTTGATTTTTGTCTTATTTGATTCATGAGATTAGTTCAGGCCTTTGTTGACTACGAGATTTATTTAAGATGGGTTTTTCGTAGTAACTTCATAATGATAGCTAAGGTCAAGGCAAATGCGACATTTGATACCGTTTTGATTTTTTTGCTTTTACTTTTGTATATTCTTAAATTATTAGGTTGGAGAGAAAAAAAATCACGTTTTCTTACTGAGAAACGCAGTTTCATTCTTGTCAAAACCAATGTTTTGATTTCGGCGTGGTCCACATAAAAAGAGCGAAAATCATAAAAGCAATTTTTTCAGTTGTTTTCACTCTAAAAACTTTTGAGTATTATTTTGGTCAGAAATAGAATGTTGAAGACTCATCAACCCTAAATGATATCCATCACAACCGCGACACGTGACCGATTCTTTTCATCTGGCTCCTTTGGACAAGAAAAACGATATATAGTGAAGGACCGAACTTAAAAGGGCTTCCAGGGCCATCAGTATAGAAAATTATCGGCTGCAGCTTATACGTCAGCACAATGAGATTCATTAGATCATATGAACTCCAAGTGAGACCCACGTAATCCAACGATCACATGCACTAGGTCTAATCTGTCCTATAAGCAACAATTTTCCCATCAATATTGCATTCTTCAAATAAAAATTTTGCGAAGTGTACTTCATCTTGCCTTATCACAAAAATTTCGCATCAATGTTAATTTTCAAAGTGATACCAACCACACACATTTCCATTGAACGAAACTTTAAAATCTCAAGATCCAAAAAGGCCTGTAATGTTCTCGATGATGGGCTGGGCAAGCTGGGAAATGATGATAAAAAAGAGTGGGTTGATCGAACTTGATCATGTCTAGTTTGCTCCGATTGAATTAAAGGCATTCTCAAACTACAGCATTGGAGGAAAGATTTCATGCACATATTTGAAGAATAAGGTTATTAGATTGGATGCCAATAGAGAAAAAAACTGATGATTAGAGTGGATTATTCCTAAAGCGAATTGGCTTGTTGCAAGATGAGCTTTGTCGAAATTTAAAACCAAAATGCTCAAGAGGACGACATTGCTCGACAAGCTTTTTGACAGACCCAACTTTATATGGTGCGTCCTCCTTCCAGATTTCAAGTCTCTGCAAATTGCAATTCATCTAACCAAAGCTCGGACTCCTTTCCTGTACAAATTTAGACAAGAGACATCGAGTGGTCTGACGATGTCTGATAAAGAGGTGAACCATACAAGCTTCCTCACGGTGAATGCAAAAGTTTCATCGCTAGTCAGCTCGCTCGGCTCTCTTCATATCCTCGAAAGCAGGTCAATCTAGAAAACCCGCAGCTTTTCCCCCGGTTGGGAAATGACAGGAACAATATATTATAGCCACACCATGTTGGCATTTCTTGTTTGGAAGATAGCAGTTGTACCCACTATACAAGACCGTCCCTCCTTGGGACTAATGCATTCCAGCGACTTTAGCAGAAAACAAGGAACCTTCGAAGAAGCTGCTTGATCAACGATTGCTTGCTCTGTTTGGTCTGCCATTGGGTACACTCGGGTTCGTTATAAAGCACCCTAATGTAACAGATCCGATTCCGACCAAAGCCGGGGTTAAGAATGCCGCCCACGACTCCCCATTCTCTGTCGTTGCGCGCCCGCATTTGCGCTCAATTGTTCTTGTCCTTGACAGGAAGTGCAAGAAAAAGGGAGGAAATTCTCTGTATATTCATTGATTTGTATACAAGTATATTAATACATTTATAGTGCAAGAATGAAAGAGAAGAAAAGAAAATAATAGACAAAGAATTATAAATTTCCTATTTACTAAAACTATCACATATTCACTAAATCAATCAGTCCACAATTAAGATCGATCCACGATCACAATCTTCAACTATATCTCCAACAGTCTTGCCTTGTATGTTGTCATTTGTTCCCCTCTATTGCTCCTCTCTACTTTAACATAAGCAGCTTCGACACGGATAGGAGGGACATATTGTACGAGGGAGTTGCGAAGGCAACGTATGGATATGTCGATATCACACCCCACCCCACACCCCCCCATCCTTCGCAGCCCTTCCAGGTGGGGTGGATTCAGTACGCCAAGCCTGTCCGCATATGGGATCCTGTCACGAGGCTCCAAGCAAACTTCTCGACCCGCTTCTCGTTCACCATCGAGATCGATGGCTCTGGTCAGCACAGCGATGGCATGGCCTTCTTCCTCGTTCTTGTTGGGATCTCGATCCCGCCCAACTTGGCCGGACAATTCCTCGGATTGTTCAATGGTAGCACGGCTAATGACGGGCCTCGAAACCAGATCGTCATGGTCGAGTTTGACACTTACATGAACCCAGAGTTCGATCCCCCATTGAATCACATAAGAATCAATAAGAACCAGCTCTCTTCGCTTGTAAGACCACTAGGATCCCCGATTGCACGGCGGGAAAGTGATCGATGTTGTAGTGACCATGAAGATCGACATACGACACGATTACGTGTTGACACGTCATTTATTAAAAATAGAGAATTTCGACGCATTCCTACGCGTTATATATTAAATAAATATTTATATTTTTAATTAATTTGATTCAAATTCACAAATAAATAAATAAATAAGAACTTACAATAAATTTACACTAATAATATTAATAAATCTATTCATAAAAATTTTAAAAAACATATTCATAATTAATACGTGTGCATATTTAAAAATATATATTTTTATTTTAACATAAATTATTCCCCTCAAACCCTCTCTCCTCATTTCTCTCTCCCCTCTTCTCCCACACCACCACCCCAAAATCCCCCCTTCGATTTCTACGGATCTGCCCCCACTCTCTCTCTCCCCCTCCCCTTCCCCCTACGCCCCCACTTGCTCCCTGCGCCCCACATCAATCACCCCCAGCCCCGGTTTCTTCCCCTTCTCTCCTCTCTCTCTCTCCCCCTCCCTTTCCCCCTACGCCACCACCTGCTCCCTGTGCCCCCATCACCCTCAGCCCCCTCGGTTTCTTCCCCTTCTCTCCTCTCTCCTCTCCCCCTCCCCCTCCCTCCCCCCACGCCACCACCTGCTCCCCTGCGAGGCTGCGCCCCCATCAATCCCCTCCATCCCTGTTCTTCCCCTGCTCTCTCTCTCCCCCTCCCCTCCCCCACGCCACCACCTGCTCCCGCCCCCATCAATCACCCCCTCAGTTTCTTCCCTACTATCTCTCCCTCCCTCCCCTTCCCCCACGCCACAACCAACTCCCCCGCCCCTCAATTTCTTCCTCACGATCTTCTTAACTCTTTCAATCGCCTCATCGCTGTCGCCTCCAACCCTTCCTCCTTCGTAGCAGCTATAGCCTCGCCGCCGGCCCTCCATCGCAGCGTTGCCTCAGTTTATGCTCTTCCTTTCGCCGTCACGGCCTCACCTCCGCTTCCTCGGCATCTTCCTCGGCCTCACCTCTACCCACCATTGTCTTCTTCAACAATCTCTCTCTCGGACACGCGTGTCGAGAAAAGTTGACCACATGTCGGATTTCTCGACACGCATTGACTGTGTGTCCGAACGTGTCTGAGCGTGTCCGAGCATGTCCGAGCGTGTCGGACACGTCGACACGTGTCGAACACAACACGGAAGCCTCGGCAACATGTCCGTGCTTCATAGGTAGTGACCTACAATTCTATAAGCAAGAACCTCAGTGTGTTCTTTCAGAATAAACATGACATTAATAGTTATTTCTTTATAGTATTTTTAAAAATTCTTTCAGAGTGAATATGATATTAATAACTCTTTTCTGATATGAAGTTACGCCAAATAGATACTATCTTTTTAAATGGACACGTTGATAACAAAATCTATATAGTATAACCGGAGGATTTTGCAGCAGATGATTCAAATAAATTTGTGTATAGACTGAAAATTATTATTCATAGTTTTAAGTATGTTTCCAAAAAATATTATTAAAATTTCATAGTGCTGTTATTTCGTTCAATTTGAAACAAAGTAATTTAGTATATATATACTGCAAGATCAATGGGAGGAAATTTATTTTTCTCATCTTTTATATACATGATATTTTGCTTACAAGTAATGATCTCAATGCATCTTTTGTCCTTTGCACTAAGGTCCGTAAGAATTGTTCTCACCATATATATTGGATTTATCTTAGAGGACATTTGTTGATCGTATTTTGGAAATATTCAATATACGTCATTGTAAGCTAGGAATTGCTCTTATCATTAAGGGCAATGGACCAAATCTATTACATTGTCTTTATTAAGATATTGAGAAAATCTAGTTAAAGGGTATACCTTGTGTTAGTGTACTTAAAAGTATCATATATGCCGATTTACATAGATGTTCAAGTCTTGTAGCTAGCAGGGTATTTAGATGTAAACTTTGCTGGCTGTTAAGATGATATAAGATCAATAACGGAATACGTATCTATGTTAGTAGGAAGTGTAGTAAATAAAGCTATATGTCATCTCCTACTATATAAGCAGAGTTTGTAATATTCTTTTAGGCTGCTACTTAGGCTATTAAGCTCCAGAACATCATTAAGGAGTTGATCATTTTTAATTTTATGGATTGACTCATACGGTTGTATAAAGACAATAAATTTATAATATTTTTATTAACGACGGACATCTCAAGGGGTCTAAATATATGGCAGTCAAATTTTTTACCATAAAGAAACGGTATAGAAATGTGACGTTATAATATAACTTATTTCCACAGATGATATGGTTGCAGATCCACTAACTAAAGGTCTATGCCCTTATGTGTTTGAGCAACATGTCATTAACATGAGCTTAAGAGCATCATAAGATGTTGTTTAGTGGGAGTTATTTCGGTTTTACTATAATAAAGTTTACATTTGTGTTTGTTACATTTAGTAATATTTTTTAATGTATTGTTATTATATTGAATACATATTGATAAAAGTCTCAAGGTATTTGTTGAGATAAGGCGAGCGATCGAACAATAATATAGACAGAAAAAAAAAAATCGGACACCAGATTTACGTGGTTCAGTCGTAAAGACCTACGTCCACAGGGAGAGCAGCGGCGAATTTCACTATAGATCAAGCGATATAAGGAGATTACACACTCAAGTCACTCAAACACTCTCTCGGTGTTTCCCAAGCCTGAATTACACCCAATAACACACACAGTGTTTAGCCCCGAAATTCCTCAAGAAATAATCTCTCAATCTCACGAAGAAATTACACGTAAATCTTACCACAAGATTTAATCGACTACAAACACTAAACTTCTTGGATGTAATTCACGAACGAAAACCCGCCAAGCACTCGCTAGAATAACGACGCTTCAATGCTCGTATCAACAACGATTACTTTCGGTGACGTGCGGCTTCTCCTTTTATACGTAGGTCTTTGGCCGCTTCGTAGGGTTTCTTTTCACCGACTTCGTACAAGCGCACAAACAAAGGAAATTAGATTATGCCTTTATATGTGTGTTGGGCCCACGTTTCCTACACGTGCAGAGAACTCGGCAACTTCTCACGGTAGAAGAGGAAATCTTCTTCGTGTGTGTGTGTGCCCAAGGTCAAACTTTTGACCTTGGGCCCCACCACCTTTCTCTTCACGTGCAGGGGCTTATGCAGCTTCGGTCTTCTTTTCTTCAATTCGGAAACCGCAGCCTTCACAGCAAAGCACTTTCCTCCCTTTTTATTTTATTTTATATTTCCTTTGCGAGTCTACCGAATTTCGCGTTTTAGCAAACGCTCAAACTCGAGTCATATTTAACAGTATTGTATAAACCTTGAGTGAAAGTTAGAGACATCCGGTTATTAGCCTTATGCAGATGTCTTGTTATATATAAAGAAAGGTTAACCGTAAAAATAAGGCATATGTGAGTTCATTGGAATCATAAAGACATTCTCTAGTAACACAAGTTTTTTATGACATTAACGTAAAAAAACATTGACTGACAAATGGGATTTCTCTACGAGAGGTGTTATCCATTTGCCACACTACCACATTGAATCCATATCAATAAAGTTGAAAGCACTCGTAACCATGGAAGGCTCTATGTGCATACATGCAGTTACCGCTATGATTCGGTGTTTGAGACTTTATAGGATGTGATTAACTATTAAGAATTATTTCTAAACCAATGTGCACACATATAGTACAATTTCAATTAATATAGCCCGAGTGAAAGAATGTAAGAGTTTTCAATATGTGGGCTACATAAATTGATATTATAATTTATCATTTTACGGGATTGGTTGGTCTAAAGTGAGATAGAATGTTTCTTAATTAGTCTAATATGAGACTAGCTAATGTGGGCTGAGTTGAGCTTAACTTGTAATGAGATGGCCTAGTTGAAAATTCTATAAATAGTGCTCAAATCTCTCCTCTAACCCTAATTCTTACAAATATTCTCACATAAGGAGCATTTACCTAGCGCTAAAGGGTGAGGGGGCCGGCTCATTAAGTCAGTGATATAGAGGGCAATAGAGGAGAATGACTAGCGCATGGATCATCATTTTTCTGCTTTCACATCAAGAACGATGGATTCTAAAATAGGTGTGTTAATCTTTCTACTAAATTATTTGTGCTCTTGTTCTGGTTATGAAGATCTTGGGATTGCACGTTTTGCATCCCACAAAGGCCACCGCGGAGTCCAATATGTTCAACTTCGACGTGATGGCCAAAGGAGCTATGAGGACGAAGAAAGTCGGGTCCCACTGCACAAGTGGGTCTAGCAACTCTACCTCGCTGGCAAGTCCTCGGCGTGGTTGACAAGGCATTGGGCTAAGAGTTCCAACAAGAGGAGATGAAGTGCCTAATGATGTTGGGGATGTGGTGTGTGCACCCTGATCCCGCTAGACGGCCAAGGGCAAAGCAAGTGATCAGGTTCCTCTGGCTCCAGGAATCGGTCCCTGAGCTGTGAGCTCCCATGCATGCATTAGACAGCCTGGTTTCGTACTGGCCATCGGCTTTGCAAGAGGGAAGACCGAGTCTCCATCTGCTCCTCTTATTTAAGAATCCGTGTCAATTAAGCAAGAAAAATATTGGCTACTAAAGTCATACAGCAACACATGTTGACTTAAGTTGCACATACTTGCTGCATCAACTATACTTGGTTACGATCTCTTTTGCCCTACCCAAATTGGTGGCTCGAAGTTGCGCAAATCACGGGGACTTGATATCAATTTAACATGCACCGCTTGCATTAGCATGAACATGACACTACGAATCTCTCTTCAAGTTGCGTAAGTCTCGAGCTATATTTGTTTATTGACCTCACCTCAATCACACTTCAAGTCTCTGCAAATTGCAACTAATTTGACCATAGCTTGCTCTCCTTTCCTTCGCAATTGCTGTCAGACAATTTTTTTTTTTTGGTTGAAATAAGACTGCCATTAATTTACTTAGCCAAGTTTGGGGGAATTACATCAAAAATATCAGCGCATAACAAATCAAATAACGCAAGCGGAGGGTTAAATAACCAATTAGACGGAAGACATTTAGATATGCATGCTTTCACGAGCCAATCAACTAGCCTATTTGATTCCCTGTTGCAGTGGGCTAGGGAGAGGCCCGGGAACTCCTTCAGTTTTGATATAGCCCGGTCCAAGATGGGTTGTACTTCCCAACTGATCTCCATCGAAGTCGTGATGCCTTGCACGAGTAGAAGGCTGTCAGAAAGCACTTGCAGATTGAGATGAGTTTTGTTCGAGAGAAAAATTAGGGTTTCGAAGAGGGTGATAGCTTCCGCCTGCTCCGCCGAGGAGGCTGCAACTAGTTTGGTGAATCCGTCGACTAGGCGACCCCTGAAGTCTCGACATATGCACGTAATAGCTCTCCTGTGCTCTCCGGGTCCTCTGCTCTCTTGGGAATCTGAAGCAGCTACGTCATCTAGAGCAAAGGACGCATCAATGTTGATTGTTAGCGAGTCTGGAGTCGGGGGTTGCCATTGGTTGGGTTGAGTTGTGTTGTGTGGCTCTCCTTTTGATTTTCGATGCCATTTAGTGTAGTTTTCTTATAGAGCGACTGCCTTAAATACTGTTTGCTGCGGTTGCAAGGGACGGTGGCCGAAGATGTATTGGTTTCGGTCCTTCCAAATGCTCTAGAGGGTAGCAACAATTTGGTCAAACTTGATGGTACTGCTT
This sequence comes from Eucalyptus decipiens, assembly GCA_014182575.1. Lineage (NCBI taxonomy): Eukaryota > Viridiplantae > Streptophyta > Magnoliopsida > Myrtales > Myrtaceae > Eucalyptus > Eucalyptus decipiens. The sequence goes on along the minus strand of CM024616.1, from coordinate 4,233,179 downwards.
GGGTCAGCCTTTACCTTATACAACCACTCATCTAGCTTGGTTAACCTTGTTCTTGAAATTTTAATTTGTAGGGGATCTGATTTTCATATACATGCTGTCTAAGAGTAGAGCAGAAGGGTGTGTTCCACGGTTTCAGCTTCCTGTTTGCATAGAGGGCATACCGACTCAGGTACGATCTTTCACTTATACAAATTGTCCATCGTGGGTAAAGCGTTTTGACATGCATTCCATAGGAACAATTTGATATTGGGGAGGGTTCTAGAGTGCCAAATGTGTTTCCACAGTTCAGGTTGTGTCTGATGAGATGAAGTTGCCGCTGTTATATATTTGCCGGTTGATCTTTCTCTAGTTGAGAAGTAGCCGCTCTTTACTGTGTATGAGCCGGATCTGTTTTTCATCCAAACCAACTTGTTTTTTGCATTAGGCATTCCTATAGGGATTGCAAGTATTTCTTGGACTCGCTGGTCATCAAATAGTGATCTTATCATAAGTTCATTCCATTTTCCAGTCCCGAGATCAATTAAATCAACCACCTGCTTTGGTTCCCCACTTGTTGCCGGGCCACCAATAGGTCCGCTCTTTAACTATTTGTCATCTCTAATCGAAATTTCTTTCCCATTACCGATTGAGTACATTATGTGTGGAGATATGGATTCTCTTCCCAACAAAAAACTACGCCATCCCCACGAAGGTCTTGAGCCTTTTCCAGCTTTCCAAAGACCACATTGTGGATAGTATAGACCTTTCATTACTCGGCTTAAGAGGGACTAAGGATACTGAGAAATTCGCCAGGCTTGCTTACCTAGCATAGCCTTGTTGAAAGCAATTAAATCTTTAAAACCAAGACCCCCCCATCCTTCCTAAGTTTCAGATTTTTCCCATTTTTTCTAATGAATCCCAGCACTTTTGTTACTAGTCTTCCACCAGAAGTTAGCAACTTTCATCTCAATAGCTTTGCAAATTGAAACAGGGATTTTAAAAATAGTCATGACATATTGAGGAATAGCATGTATCACCGATTTAATCAATATTTCATTCCCTGCTTTTGAGAATAAATCTCCTTCCAACTTTCCAACTTCATGTTGACTCTAACAATGATCCAAGCAAACATATCTTTCTTTGAAGCCCCCCAATTCGAAGGAACTCCTAAGTACTTTCCTATTTTCTCAATTTCTGGAATTCTTAATTCTGAAGCCATGTTTCTCCTCAAGGTAATTGGACAGCTTTTGCTGAAATATATGCCTGATTTATTCAGATTGATAGCCTGACCTGAAGCAAAGCAGTATTGGTGTAGGATGGCCGCTAGATTTTGACTTTCCAATATTGTTCCATGTAGAAAGAAAATGGAGTCGTCCGCAAATAGTAAATGTGACAACGTAGGACAGCTATTATTCATCTTAATTCCTCTAAGTGTGCCATCTTCTATTGCTTGTTTCATCATGTTTGATAGAACATTGGCCACTAGAATAAAAAAGATAGGGAGATAATGGATCACCCTATCGAATCCCCCGTGTAGGCTTGAAGTAAGATAGGAGTTTTCCATTAAAGTTGACGCTGAATGATACTGCCGAAACACACTGCATCACCCATTGGACCCACTGATTACAGAATCCCATCTTAGTTAAACATGCTTTAAGGAAATCCCATTCGATGCGATTGTACACCTTCTGCATATCAAGCTTTAGAATAGCTTGGAACTTCCTTTTCCGCTCCCTAGTTCTCAATCTGTGTAGAACTTCCGGCACAAGCAGAATATTATCTTGTATTTGCATTCCCTCCACAAAAGCATTTTGTTCTTCAGCAATAAGGTTCGATAATAGAGGCTTAAGTCTTTTTGTCAACACTTTTGAGATGATTTTATAGATGAAATTGCACAAACTGATTGGGCGATATTGCTCGAGTTTTTCTGGGTTCGGAATTTTGGGAACAAAGGTTATTTGTGTTTGGTTTATATTAGGATTAAGGTATCCGGTAGTGAAGAAATTCTGAGTTTCCCTGAATATTTCTTGACATAAATCTGGCCAATGACTTCGGAAGAAAAGGCCATGAAGCCCATCTTGTCCAAAAGCTTTTGTGGCACCTAGTTGTTGCATAGTTGTAGTTACCTCCTCCAAAGTGATAGGGCCGATCAGTTGGTTCATACTCTCATCCACCGATGTTGGGATTTGTTGAAGAATAGGCTGGAAATCACGAGGTCCCACTAACTCATGGAGCTTTTTAAAGTATTGCTCCGTCATTTCCTTTAAATGCTGGTCCTCTCTTACCCAAATATCATCTTCAGTTTTCAGCAAAGAGATTTTGTTTCTAATTCTCCTCTGAATAGCTGTGGCGTGGAAGAATTTTGTGTTGCTATCCCCCCATTTTAACCAGCTTATCTTCTTTGCTGCCTCATTATCTTGAGATATGCCTGTGCAATTCATCAAGTCTTGTAATTCATTCTTCAACCATTCAATCCTCTTTTTTGCGTTAGAGAATTTATTTTTGCTCCATTTCATCAGCTTTTGTGCCACAAGTTGTAGTTTCTCCACCACATTTAATCGCTGGGAATCAGATTCAGTTCAAGTTGCCTTGACTAGCTATGCACATTCCTCTTTTGCCTCTCCGTTTCTGCTGTGGGTTGAGTGTTAATATGATAAGGCTGTGATCAAACCCTATAGCTGGTAATGCTGAACATTCTGCTGTGGGGTGTGCAATTCTCCATTCTAGATTACACAAAGCTCTATCTAGGCATTTTTGACCAAGTGTTCTCCTTCTCTGTTATTTGTCCAGGTGAATGCGCATCATTTGCTTTCCAAGTCTATCAGAGAGCATTGGTGCAAAAAGTCTCTAAAGGCTGTGAGACAGTAATTTTCTACTCTTTTTTTTTTTTTGATGACCCAGGGAAGCCCCATACGCCGTTGGCAGCTAGAGTAAACCCCGAGCCCCACGGGAGAACCTACCACCCCCTGTGGAACAGGTAAGACGCCAAGCGTCTCTGCGGCGAGTCGAACGCTCACCCTCCGAGAAGAAGTCAGTGGGTCCCCCCACAATGGGGAAGACTTTGCCAGCGGAGCCACCGCAGCCGATAGTTAATTTTCTGCTCTTTTCTTCCCCACTTTTTCCTAGTGATATAGAATTTCATTGAAATCCCCCATGCACAGCCAAGGTAGATGATAATGGGTGCGTTTGGGAAGGCTTTTGGGGAAAGTCTTTAGGAAAATGCAAAGACCTTTGAGTTAAAGGTGTTTTCCAAAATGCAAACTATGTTTGGTAAATTGTAATTTGAAAGCCCTTTGTGAAGTATCTTTGAGCAAAATGGTGTTTGGGGGACAAAGGACTTTTATAATAAAAAAAAATTACCAAAAGAAAAAGAAAAAAATTTGACTAGTGTGGATCATATAAATACAGACATTATGTACTTAAAATTTTAGTTAAATTCACATCAAAATAGTTTATAACTTATAACCTAAAATAAAATCCAAGTTTAGACTCTTTTTTAATGAAATTCCAATAAAAATCAAAGTTTTCTTTTGGTCATTTTCCCAAGTGCCGCACGATGCACAGCTCCTTCTTCCGCCCACGGACTCAACACCCTCGCCGGCGATCCCCTACCTCACCGCCCCCATGTCGCCGTCGGCCTCCGAGCTCTGTGGCACGCGGCGCCGCCGCCCTGCGTCAAGCTCCCCTGGTCCCCTCCTACCGGAGCATCGACTTCGAGGTCCACCACCACTGGCTCACCCTGACCCACTCCCTCCCCGTCGCCCGCTGGTACTCCGTCGAGACCAGCCCCTGGACCCTCGACTACCCTCCCTTCTTTGCCTTCCTCGAGCTCCTCCTCTCCTTCCCCGCTCGTGCCGTCGACCCCATCATCATCCACCTCCACCGCGGCCTCGGCTACGGCGCCGCCTCGACCTCCGGTGGTCGCGCGACCTCGACCGGCCGTCGCCGAGGCTACGCAACCCTCGCCTGAGGTCGGGGGACCTCGGCAAGGGTCGCGCCTGGGTCGCGAGACCCCGATCGTCCGTCGCCGACTCAGATCTGAGCCGTGAGGACCCAGATCTGGGCCGCCACGACTCGCCGGTGCAGCCCCTCGCCATGGTAGCGATGTATCCGAAGATTCGAGAAGAGCAACGCAGAAGGGAGAGGAAGCGGCGTCTAAAGAGTCGAGAGTTGCTTGGAAAAGAAGAGTTAGGGTTTTTTTTAAAAGGGGCACGCTTGGAATTTTCGTAATATTTTAAGGGTAAAAAAGGAATAACGAATTTTTTTTTAAGATTCACTATTGCTTACCGAGAATGCTAGAAAGCCAAGGCAGCCCCTTGGCTGCCTTGGGCTTTTAGCCTTCAAAAGGCTAGCATTTGTGTAATGGGCATTCAAAGTTTTTTGCCAAACACTCTCTATTTGGCCCAAAGACCTTTAGACTCCTAAAGATCCTTGGCAAAGTGGTTGCCAAACGCAGCCAATGTAGACTTTCTTTATGAATAGCCTCCCATAACAATACCCTTTGCTGAAATTCAACTGGAGCATGTAGAAAAGTAATATGCATTCTCTGTTTGGTTGCTGTAATTTGACATTGAGCATTGATAGCATTTGCCAATAAAGAGTCAATAGATAAATGAACCTAGTTATCCCAGAAAATGGCCAAGCCCCCTGCTATGCCTTCTGGATTCACTAAGAAACTATGCTAAAATTTCAGCCTCCTCCTTATCCGATACACTTTTTGTTCTTGATTTTTAGATTCCATAATAAAGATAATATTGGGCCTTTCCTGAGTCACTAGGACTCTCAATGCTTAAATTGTCAAGGGTGTGTCCAACCCCTAACAATTCCAACTCAATATCTTCATGGATAATTTAGTGGCTTATTAGGGTTAGACACCAAAGTCCATTAATTTGACTTCTCTATCACTTGAATGGGAGTCTCCACCAGCTGTGTGTTATCTATGAGTCGTGCTTTTGATGTTTGGGCACCATAAGGGCAGAATCGTTTCCCTTTTTTTGAGGAGGATAGCTTGGTGCTCTTAGATTTGTGCCTTATCAATCTCGTTTCGCCTGCTGAGTTCTCTTGCATATCCACCTCCGCTTCCTTTAGCTGTTCTTCATATATAACCATTACAGATTCTTCATCTAAACAGCAACTTCCTTTCTTTTGGGGGCTTTTTTCTCCCATGATTACTAGTGCTCGAGAGGGAGGATTATGGATATTTTCCTTTTGAGTGGTTTGATAGGCAGCAGTGTTCTGTTCACTGATAAGAGGATTTTGTTTCTGATTTTGATCTTGCACATGTGTTTCCTTTGCAGGTATTTGGGTCTCAGGCACACTCTCACCTTCTTCATGTAAAATGTTCTGTTTTCCATAGAAGATTTTCCCGTATGGACTTAGCTCCTGCGCTTCAGCTCTTAAGTAGTGCCCATATCTTCCTGGTAAGTTTTCAGCCAACCCTGAATTCTCGTAAGGTATTTATTTACAAAATGTGGCATAGTGGCCAATTTTCCCACATGAATAACAGTAATGCGGAAGTCTCTCATATTTAAACTCGACCCACAACCTCTTGCTATCCAGATTCACAATAACTCCAGTCTTTAGAGGGTTTTCCAGATTCAACTTTACTTTTGCCTTGCCAATCCTGTAGTTGTTGTTTCCCCTTGCTTCTAATTTCACTTCTATTACTTCACCCAACTTTGATGCAATGTTTCTAACAATTTCATTTGTAACTCTCCCAAAGGGAAGGCCAGCAAAGTGTACCCAAAAGGCACAATGGTTAAATTCATAGCACATCTCAGGAGTGTCAAGGTCACATTGTTGTAATACTAGCAGGTTACTAGAGAAAGACCAAGGTCCAGAGTAAAAAACTCTTTGTTTGTCAGCTTCCGACTAGAAAGAGAAAGAAAAGTAGCCAGGCTCTATTACTACACATGTAAAATTTTCAGTTCTCCAAGCTCTTTTCTTAGTATTGACAAAAGCTGCATAGTTGACATTCGGCTTGGTGAAAAATTTCCCAAATAGAGTTTTTCGACATTCTAACAGATTCTCTTCCGGAATAGCACCTGTAACATCTACCACATCTTCTTCAGACCATAACTTACCTAAGCTCTTGCAGAGGGCAGCAACCCTTCTCTCTTCCTCATATTGATCTACCATCTTTTGTTTTCTGGGAACAGGGAGGAGCAAGAGAATTCAAGCAGTGTTCTGCTGGACTTGATAAGTCTTCACGCGAGTTGGCCTAAAGATTTGGAACCAGCTAAAAAAAAAGGAGATAGGTCTTGACCAATTGAAGGGAGCTCTGAATCAGTGTTTGGGTGAGGAAACTATTGGCTGGGACGAGGGGATGTTTTGTCGAAATTTCTCAAACAAAAAGGCGAAAGAGTGAAGAGATCGAAGAGATTATGGGTATGGGGATTTCTCACTGGTGAAAGGAAGAGATTCAGGTGAGATGATTTAGGGTTTCTCTCCTGGGTTGAAATCTGTTCTTCGAAGATGGGGTTTGGGAAGAAAGAGTTGGGTTGAAGAGGAGGTTGGATTAGGGTTTATCATTGATGAAGAAAAAACGGAGACTACCCTGAAGGTAGAGAATTGCTACCCAGATGGTAGAGAGAAATCTCCATTTCGGAGAAGAAAAAGATCACCAACGAGTTGTGTGATAATGTTTGTAAAAGAGGTGAACCATGCAAACTCTCCTAGCAAATGCAAAACTACAATCCCCCATCACTCGCTCGCTTTATCAATGGCCGCTCAACTCAGGGCGATCAATCGGTTAGTTTCCATCTCTCACAGTGAAAATCCGTGGCTCCCTAGAACGCTTGCAATCTTTTCCCCAATTGCCAAATAACAGCAACGATAGATTCTAGTCATAGTGTCTTGGGAAATTGGCTCGAGAGTCAAACCTATTACCCTAAATAATTTTTCGAAAAACCCAAAACTATCCAATACAAAAACTCCAAGCTAATTTTTATCTAATGAAAAGTCTAAAACCGGTATGCTAGCTCAGATCAATTTCTGCATCAGATCCCAAACCACTAGAGTAGGTAGTATTGTGTAAATGCGCTGTGAATGTTTCAATTTGAAATTTTGCGTAAAGCGATTTGGGACAAGGTATTATCAAAATAATACTAATTAGGGATGTCTAATGGTATTCATGCTTTTAAAAACGAAACTATCACTCTCAGATTAAGATAAGACAACCCCCCTCTCCATTGACTTAGTCGAATACAATGAACCATCCTAGAAGTTGGACGACATTTCGTCGGAAGATAGCAATGATACCATCCCCACCATTTGACTGTTCCTCTTTGTGACTAATTTATCCAATTGACTTGAGCAGAATTCCAGGGAACACCGTAGAAGCTGCTTGATCTATGATTGCTCGCCGTGTCCGGTCACCCATAAGGCAGCAGAATTCCTGGAAACATCGTAGAAGCTGCTTGATCTATGATTGCTCGCCGTGTCCAGTCAGCCATAAGGCATACTCGGGTTCATTATAAAGCCCCCTAATGGTACATATTGATCTCGCAATCCGGTCAATCCAATCCCGACCAAAACCCATATTTGCCGCACGCAACTTCCCATTCTCTTTCGTTGCATGCTCACTTGTTCTTAGAAGCTGCTTGATCGATGATTGCTCGCCGTGTCCGGTCAGCCGTGTCCGGTCAGCCATAAGGCATACTCGGGTTCACTATAAAGCCCCTTAATGGTACATATTGATCTTGCAATCCGGTCAATCCGATCCCATATTTAGCATGCCGCGCGCAACTTCCCAATCTCTTTCGTTGTGTGCTCGCTTGTTCTTGTTCTGCCTCGTCAGCTGTCCTTTGATCCCGTCCGTTGCTTCTCTGTCCTTCAGCATAGGTAGCTTCCACACCGATTCGAGGGACATACTGTACGAGGGTGTCGCGACGCTGGCATATGGATACGTCGATCTCACCACAGGCGCTCCGCCGCACTTCCAGGTGGGCCGGATCCAGTATTCCAAGCCCGTCCGCATATGGGATCCTCTCACGGGGCGGCAAGCAGACTTCTCGACCCATTTCTTGTTCACCATCGAGACTGACGGCTCTGCTCAGTACAGCGACGGCATCACATTTTTCCTCGCTCCTGCGGGGATCTCGATCCCGCCCAACTCAGCCGGCGGATTCCTGGGATTGTTCAATGCGAGCACGGCTAATGAAGGGTCTCGGAACCAGATTGTCATGGTCGAGTTCGACACTTATGTGAACCCAGAGTTTGATCCCCCGGTGCATCACATAGGAATTAATACGAACCGGCCCTCCTCACTCGTTTATGCCGGCTGGGATCCTGGATTGCACAGCGGGAAAGCAACCGATGTTCTCGTGACATACAATTCCACGAGCAAGAACCTTAGCGTGGTCTGGTCATTTGACGACATACCGGTTTTCCAGGGTGAGAGCTATTCCTCGCTTTCCTGCCAAGTCGATCTTGCGAGTGTCCTTCCCGAATCAGCTGTGATCGGGTTTTCGGCTTCTTTTGGCTTCTTTGCGGCGAGACACAGCATCAATTCATGGGAGTTCACATCGAATCTGGACACAGATATGCCTCCGTCGATGGATAGATTGCCACCGAAGGGGGAGAATTCCAAGCCTCACCGGTTAACGATGCTGGTCACGGTTCCCGTGGCATGTCTTTTGCTGGTGATCTCTGCATGGTCTTGCTTTGTCGCCGTCAAGAGGCGCGAAATGTATGGTTTCCATGCCCTCACTGACATCGACAAAGAGATGGGCGCTTTGCCTGCGAAGTTCACTTATCAGGAGTTGCTCACGGCAACCAAGGGCTTCGCAGACGATCAAAAGCTCGGCGAAGGTGCGTCTTGCCAAGTCTATAAAGGGTTCTTGACCCACACAGGCCGCCTGGTCGCCGTCAAAAGGATCTTTGCAGAGTCCCAACACTCTGAGAAGCTCTTTGTCAATGAGTTGAAGATCATCAGCCGTACAATATACAAAAACCTGGTGCCGTTCGTCGGGTAGTGTCAAGAGAGAGGCAAGTTCTTGCTCGTCTACGAGTACATGCCCAACGGCAGCCTCGACCAACACCTCTTTGGGGCCCGGAGAAGCCTGCCGTGGGATGTGCGGTACAGAGTGGCTCTTGGCCTTGCGTCCGCCCTCCACTACCTCCACGAGGGGCTCGAGCAATGCGTGCTCCACCGGGACATAAAGGCAGCCAACGTGCTGCTTGACACCAACTTCACAACCAAGCTCGGCGACTTCGGAGTGGCCAAGCTCGTTGACCCCCGGTTCAGGTCACAGATAACAGACGTGGTTGGGACTTGCGGGTACCTGGCGCCAGAGTACTTCACCAGTGGGAACGCCATGAAGGAGTCCGACATGTTCAGTTTCGGCATTGTGGCCCTGGAGATTGCGTGTGGCCGGAGGAGCTACGAGGATAGAGTGGGCCGGCTTGTGTTGCACAAGTGGGTCTGGGAACTCTACCTCGCCGGAAATATCCTCGGCGCAGCCGACGAGGCCTTGGGCTCAAGGTTCCAGAGAGAGGAGATGGAGTCCCTGATGAGGGTGGGGCTGTGGTGCGTGCACCCAGACCCAAGGAGAAGGCCAAGGGCGGTGCAAGTGATCAGGTTCCTCCAGCTCGCGGACTCAGTCCCTCCCTGAGCTGCCGCACGACTCGTTCAACAGCCCAGTTTCATACCGGCCATCGGCTTCACAATTAGGAATACTGGAATCTCCATCTCCTTCTACTCAAGAATCCGTCTATTGAGCAAGACAATTCCTGGCTCCTAAATCTGCACATACTGCTACATCAACTATATTTTGTTTACAATCTATTTTGCCTTTGCCCAATTGTTGGCTTTAAGTTGAGCACATCACGGGACTTGGTATCGCTTAAAATGCATCGCTTACATTGGCATTAACAAGACACTAAGAAAAGAAAATTTTGAGTTAAGTTACCTGTATCTCTCTTCAGAATTCAAGCTACCAATCCAATAAAACAAAGCGCATTCATCACGTCAGGGGTAAAAAACGGATGAAAAGGTATTTTTCTCACTTTAATATGACGGAAAGCAACATTCAAAAGTATACTGAACACTAGTAATTCACCACAGTGATCAGGACCATCTGGGAAGGCAACTAGAGCAGTTCCTTAGCTGAATTTTAAATGTCTAACTCTGACGTGATTAAGTGCCATCAGGACTTTAACTTAGGTCGATTTGGTGTAGAAGCGGATGCCAAAAGCCAGACCCAAGATTGCGAGAGGAACTAGGAACTGGAGGAGCTTTATGATGAACTCCGACGTCTTGTCTTGGTTGTAGTGAGGCTGCTTCGGAGGAGTGTAGGCTCTTTTCGTGGGGATAGTCGAAGAGTCAATGTCCCCGACAAGGTACTCGTCCATCATTGCTCTGGCACTGCTGCTATGGCCGACATCTTCAAAATCATCAGTGGCATCTTTCCCTGAAAAATTGAAAAACCTTCCCATTTTGAGCTCACTTGATCTCGACAAACGAAAAGAATATGGAGGACAAGAATCACAGCCCAAATCCTGTGGTTTTACTAAATTGCACAGGCACGAAAAGATCCGTATCCTTCCCCTATTAAATGGCGTGGGTCTTTTTAACAGAATCACATTAGAATGGACTTAACCGCCTTATAATTGTCCCAAAGCTTAATGAAGGACATTGGAAGGTATTACCTGTTGCGGACAACAAAACCTCATCGCCACCAGGATGGTCTTCCAGGAACTTGGTCACATTATAAACCTGTTGTGATGTGAACGAGTAAGCCCAATAGTGCAGAAGTAAGGTAAAGACTCTCACAGAAATAAATATCTCTGATCACAAAGCTTGTTCGAACAACCATATCAAGGCAACATATTGCCAGATTGAATAATGTTGGACCACAAAACTAAAATCATCTCATACGTTTAGTGGAAAGCAAATTTGGTATGTCATCAGCCACTTACTAGCATCAGTGCATTTCCTTCGCGATGAAAATTGAAGAAGAAAATTATCTACTTTTCTCCAAAGTAGTCAGTGGGTTAAGTTCATCATGATGTTGATGCATAGATGATTAAAGTCATCGCCAACAACATAGTCATGAATATTATTAAGCAAGAGGGTAAAATGGCATTTTCATTACTGCAGTTGTTGCAGCTCGAATACAGGGAAAATTTAATTGGCTGAAATATGTAAAACAATCTAATACATTATATACAGAAATTGATCCATGTCATGATATGCTTCCAGTAAGATATATCAAGCATGAGTGGAATTTTTACAAGTTTCTAGTTTGTCTCAAATAGATCTTCCGAGGAATCAATTGTGGACAGACCGTATTAATTCGATCAGTGTCTAGAGACATGGGAAATCCAAAGAATCCATTTTGATGGTTACCATAGTGCAAAGTGTCTCATCAATATCTTCAAATGAAGAAAGGCATCCAGAGCATTGCAGATGCAAGGGGGCAGCTACTAGACCTACTGTAAGACGCAAGTCATGAGGGACCTCGCAGACTCTTAGAAATAGAATAACTGATAATAGCCAAGTGAATTTGGCATAAATGTCTGACCCAACAACTGAATGAAACAAGTAGTTTGTTCAAGAGATGATGGGCATGTACTGCATACTAGACATAATCGGTTCATGATTTCATCTTTTCAATGGATACAGATATGCCTGCTTTGACAAAACATTTATTTACACGTGAAAAGTGAATCTTATAAGCCAAATTAAACAATTGTCACCTTTCAATTATCAGCTAAGCTCTTTTCAGTGCTCAAGTTGCGGAGCACGGTCTAACCATGGAACGCAACAAGGATAAAATTACTAAGCACTTGATGCTAACTGAAGTCAGGTACATCAAACCCTGAAGTCCTATGCTATACCAATAGAAAAACATCTTTTCTTTTCTTTTCTTGATTGATCAAAATAATCTGCCTACCTGATATGCTAAAAATGTGTCTAGCACCTATCCAATGTGCTAAAAATGTGTCTCTAGCACAGAAACATGCCCAAGGGCAAAGTCAAAATGTTGAAACCCACATAAAATTGAAACCAAAGCTCCCATTTTAGACATAACAACTGGGTTTTCCTTATTTTCCTCAAAAAGAATCAAGGACCAAAGTTGTTGTCATTGACTACAGGCTTAATTGGAGGTGTGATCAAGCTTTCTCTCATACAAAACTAACGAGTTGTAACTTTGTGGTTTTGGTTGCACTTTTGGCTTCCGTATTATGACAACTTTTACAGCTTACTGTGGCTTACTAGTGCTCAAAAGTGGTAATTCAACAGAAACCCCGCCAACATATACAGAATATTCATAGCCACACCATGGAGAAAACCCCAGAGCCTAAAGCAGAAATTCAACCCATAAGACTTTTCAAACAACTACCAAATCAGCAACACTAGGCTCGGAGTAATCAGAAGTTGGAGAGTTCACTTGAGTCATAGAATTCAAAGATCGAAAGCCAGATCCTTACATTAAGCGATCCCATTGACAAAAAGAAAACTTCATAAAAGCTATTTCAGACAGAAATCAAACAAAGGAGACCAACTACTTCTTTTTCCCTTAACCGTGCTCAAGTCCGAACCTTGATATATAATCAAGGACGCCCAGATCGCCTAAACTTGGGAGGCGACACAACAAACAACTTTCTTGGGTTGCAAGATCCAAATGCGGAAAAAGCACATTGGCAAAGCAACTGATCAAAGAACCCAAAGGCCGCAAAGAATCAGGACAATAACCCAGCAATCAACTTTATCCATCTGCCGCTTTTGGCATTGACCATCTCTTGAAAGTCGATTGATGAAGGGGAAAAGTGAAAAGATAGATGCGAAAAGGGAACCGACGACAAGGAACAAAAACCACACAGAGCAAGGAGGCTAGAAAATAGAAAAGGAGCTAACTTTTCCATCAATTACGATCCAGCAGTCCTTGGAATTGTTGTGCTCGGACACTTCAGCCAAAGTGAACACCTTAGCCTCACCCATCTCGATTTCTTCCTCCTTCTTCCTCTTCTTCCTACTTTCTTCTGCTGCTGCTTCTGCTTCTGTGGGTTTTGGGCTCTGCAGGGTGTTCAACCTGCGGTAAAGGTACAGGCTTTAAATTCACCGACTTGGCCGATCAAACTGTGGGCTCTCACCAACTCAAGAGCGTGCTCGCTGCGATGGTGGGTATGACAGGAACACACGATTCCGGACCAAAGGAGCCGGCCAAAGAGAGAGAGAGAGAGAGAAGATTTTATTACCTTATTGAACTTGCATTGTCAAAGTTCCAATTTTTCCCTTTTTTTTTCCTTAATTGGGCGCGCGCGCAGATATAGACTTTTCACTTTTGTGCATTGGCCGGGAAAATTAGTCCTTTCGAAGACGACAAAACTTTTTTTGTTTAGACAAAAGAGCTAAACATTACGTGGTCCAATATATTTTTTATCTTCTTAACCTTCCTAATATGCATGATTAGTATTTTAGGAATTGAATATTTTCTCAATGAGCATGTTCAACAAATGTCTGGACGGTATTCGTAGATAAGATTTTCTTTTCTTCTTTAATGGCAAGGTCATTGAAGCCATACGGGGTAGGTGGTGCTGGTGGTTAGGTGGAGGCTAGGTTGAATTTGAGTCCATTGAATGCAGTGTCGACATTAGTTGGTGTGTTGGTTGGCAGCTCTTTTAGGCCCTGTTTGGTAACCATCCAAACAGTCTTTCGATTTCAACTTTTGTTAAATTGGTTTAACGAATCGCGTTTGGTAAATTTTTTCAAAACCGATTCGGGAATAAATTTACCCAGAATCAGTTTTGACAAAACTCGAATCGAAAAATATGATTCTCCGTCCGAGAATCAAAAAAGAGAATCAAAAGTCTTAGAATAAAAAAAAAATTATTTCTATATTTTATTTTTATTTCTTCCTAGTATGAAATATATATTTGTTGTATATAGAATACATATTTAATTTTATGTTATAATTTAGTAGTTTTATTTATTACATATTGTATGGATATTAGTATAGTTTATACTATGGTTTATTATTTACTATATAATAAAAATTGATTAGTTAATATTTGTATTACTTAGTATAAAAATATAATTAATCAATGAATGGTTTATGAAAATTCAATATCAAATTTATTTTAATCTAAAAAGGTAATTAAAAAAGAATTGGAATAGAATTTAAAAGAAAAGATGAGAAAAAGAAAAGAAAAAGATGAGAAAAAGAAAAGAAGGGCATGAAGAAAAGAAAACAAGAAAAGAAAAAAAGGAAAAAAAAAGAAAATGAAAAGAAAAAAAGGAAAATGAAAAGAAAAAATGAAAAAATGAAAAAAAAAAAAAACGAAGGAAAAATGAAAAAAAAAGAAAAGAAAACAAAGAAAAAAAGTAAAAAAATTATTTAAAAATTAAAAGAAATTGATTTGGAAGAATTAATGAACACGGATCAAACGCACTTTCTTCCAGAATTAGAAATTTTAGACGATTACCAAACATTTAAAATGCTTAGAATCGGTTCAAGAACGAGAATCAAAAAGAATCGGTTCGATCGGAATCGGCCCAGGAAATGTAATCGTTACCAAACGCGCCCTTATTAGTCTTTCTATCCTTTCCTATTTCGCATTCTAGATTCTTTTATATGCTTTCCCTTTTTTTTTTACCGTCTTTCCATCACAGAATCTCTGTTCCCATATTATACTATGTAAGTAAAAAGGAAAGGCAAGATGGACCCCTAAATTGGTAGCAACAGAACAAGGTTATAGAAACGTAAAACCTCTAGAAAAGTTATTACGACGTGCGTTTGGCTTATTTTGAATATGCACTTGTCTTTATCTGGGTCTATTTGTTTGAAGAAAAAATGTGTCTAGAAAATTGTTTCCCTATTTTTCGGTATTTGGATGACACAACACTAATTGATCTACAAAATGTATTTTTTTTTTTTTGTGACCCAGGAACTCCATACAACCAGTAGCCGGCGAGTAAACTTAGGGGGACACGTAAGCGGGAGGACCCACATAATGCATTTTTTTTTTGTAACCCAGGAACCCGTACATTAAGGGTGTGCAAAATACCCGGGAACCGCCCGAACCGCTCGGAACTAGACCAGAACCGCCTAGAATCGGCGGTTCTTGAGGGAACCGGTTTCGCGGGTGGATCCGTCCGCCCGCCCACCCGAACCGAACCGGTTAATTTTTAATATAAAAAATAAATTACTAAAACAAACACTAGATAGCGTTAGCACTTAGTAGCCATGTCTCTTCGGTTTACTAGTTGAAGTGTTCTTTCGGTCCTTAGCTTCCGCAAACCAACCGCCCTCGATGGTCGTCTTCTCCGTCCAGCAGCCGCCTCGAACCGGCCGCCGGATGTTGCGAAGCAACTCGCCCCTCCGGCTCGCGGCGCTTTGCTGAGGCTCGCGGTCTTGATCTCTTCGCCACCGCTCGCGCTCACTTTGCTTTGTCGTTGCCGCTCACCACTTTGCTACCGCGGTAGTCGGAGGCCGGGGAGAGGCGCAGGCGGAAGGCCATCCCTCTCGAGGAATACGCCATGACCTGTGAGTCTCTCGAGCCCTCCCGTTTGTTTTTCTTTTCTTTCTTTTTTTCTCGTTCCTCGGTTCATTGAGAGCGTGAATTTGGTCGTGCTCTGCTGTCGCGCGTGCCAGGAGATGTTGCCGATTCCCTTGTTTGTAGTTGGACGCGATTGTCGAAAGCGAATGCACCACCAAAACCGAATTCAATGAGTCAGATAGAGTGTTTGAAATACGTGCTTCATCCATCCTTGTGATTGAGTGAACAAGTTGCTACGATGATGCAAGTGATGCAAGTATAATAGGCATTTGAGGAAGTAATTTGACTCACGATGTCGTTAGGTACGTCTTGGACTAGAATGCTTTTTCAGTAGATCTGCAAGTAGTGGTTTTTAGTCAGGATGAGGCCTTGGAGCTTGTTGGTAATAGAGAGGCTTGACAATGACTTGGCATCGATGGTGTGGTTTCATCCCAATGTCCCCACATTTTCTTTCGTCAACTGGAGGTTATGTTCAATAGGTTATAAACACTTTGATAGGATGAGCAAATATGTAATGTGATATCTAATTATGGTTGTGTAATGAGAGTCATGAATTGAGGGCTCAAATATTTTCCCCTTGTCCCTTCTCGAAGGAAGTTGGGCAGCATGTATCCCAGAATAGGTGTGGATGGTGAATTAGCTAGAATGCTGCGATATATTAGTAAGCTTGATCTATACCACGATGGAGAATTCATTTTTGTTGTTGGCAGGAAATGTTGATTGTTAGTTGCTGCTAGTGTTCTTTGTGGATTTTAGGGCGACTACTTTTTGTTAGAAGAAAGAAGGTGCTGAATGTAATAAAATAAGATTCAATAGATGAAAATAGAAGATAAATGAAGGGTAAACTTGAAATGTGCATATGGCAATATGGGGAAATCAAGTATGTTAATGTGTATCTAATTTGCCTTTCTTGGACTATATCGCTGACAATTTTGAAGCTGCCACTTGATATGATAATGTAGTTGAAGTGAATACAATAGGCGTTAAAGATGTAATTCAATCACATTGTGTCCTTAGGGACGATTAGAATGTGCACAGTTCAAAAAAGTTGGAGGCAATAGTGATTACTAATTACTAGTCCGAGTCTTGGTTCGCACAGATTCTGTGGCTTTGTCATTTAATTCTGCTTATGCTAAGATCTTGAAGTTTACCTTGTGACTCTTTGTGCTACTTCTCTTTGTCATCATACCTAATGGAATGCAGTAGGAAAGGAATACTCGTAGTCTAGTTTAGAATATGAAAAGAAAATATTATCTTATATCTATTTTCTGTTGTAAGTATAATATGATTTAGCTCCATGAGAAGTGATTAAGTGTTGATGATGTGTTGCTTGATTTAAGCAGGTGATTCATTGCTAGTATCCGCAACATATCTAATATGGACATGAGGCTATACAAAGTGGAGAATTTTAATTGCTTGAACACTATCCATCTAACTTACTAGTCACTGCGAACTGTGGTTTCATTGTGGAGGCTAACAATCTGAATTGCTTGCCCACACTACTTGTCATATCTTATAGTAGTAGTTCACTATTGCAACTTATGGAAGTTTTAGAGTCGCCAAAGTGTTTGCGGACAAAATTCTTTTCTGGTGAGTCTTTGAACTCCAATATGGTCTTTCCCAGTTCTTTTGTTTATTTTTTCTCTAGGTTTGTTTGTTGAGGTTATAGCAAAACGTTGGCCTTTTATATAAGAATATCCTTTCTCGAATTTTATTTGAAACTAGTTAAGATTTTCATCTCGTGATCAGTGAGACCGGTTCCATGGATCCAGCTGGGAACCGGACCGGACCGGCGGTTCGGTTCCCGGGTGGATTCACGCAACAAAAGAGTGGATCCCAGTTCCAATTTTTCGGAATCGATCCTTAGCGGACGGTTTCCGGTTCTAGGTCAGGAACCGCTCGCCCGGACCATGCACACCCCTAGCCGGCAGCCGGCGAATAAACCTGGGGGACAGGTAAGCGGGAGGACCCACCACCCCGGTGTCCCACTTAAGATCCCAAGCGACCATGAAGGGATTCGAACTCCTCCCCTTCGTGAGGGGGAGAGAGCTCAAACCATCGCGGCCACCAAGGCGGTGGTTACAAAATGCATTTTTCATAAACTATAAACAAGCTTCTATTGTGGAAAATGAATTTCCCTTTTAGTAAGAAGGAATTCACTTTCTCTAAATCACTAAATAAATGAAAAATAACAAGTTTCTTTGAAAAATGACTTTCATCAAAATATTTTCGTTTAATAAGAAGTTTTTAGTGAGGGATGAGGTTTTGCCAGTTCATATGTTCCATGCTCGACAGCAAATTGGAATGAAATGAGGGCACTGATAAATCTAACCCAAAATTTAGTTTATACTTGCATACAGTCACAATATTATCTTTTTAATATATAAAATATTATTATAATTGTGCTATAAAAAATTCACCTAGCATTATTCTATAAAAGTGGCGAAAGTAAAAAGTCATTTAAAGTGGTATTAATTTCTCGCATTAAATTATTCTATAAGTCCACAAAAAGAGCAATAGAATCAATAATTTTACAATATTTGATATAACCAAATATTTTTTAATATAACATCCATTATATATTTAATTAGGTCTCCAATCGTAATTAATTTATTGATCTTCATAACTAAATCGGTAACCCAGAATAAATTTTTACTTACTTATAACTATAGATTAGTTCACAATCTAATACTCTACACAGTCAATCATAATAACTAATAATTATATTGTTCAAATTTAATCAAAATACTAATTTATATCGTACCAATTATCTTCGCTTATTATTGGTTAATTAATTTGATAATTCAGTTTTAGTGCCAAAAAAGAAGGGTTAAAATCATGAATCCTCCTCTCACTAGTGCTTCACCACAAACTTTGCAGCCAGACAAGAGTTGGAAGGACAGGCCATTCCTTCCAACCAAATAAAACACAACAAGGTTATTTCTTTAGCTTGCTTTATAGTCTTTTGAAATTTCTCCATACTTCATTAATAGATTTTTAAGCTTATCTTTTCAAACATATCATTAGATCAAGCCTTTATCTTTTCAATGAGATGGTTTGATGCAAAGATAGAATTATGTCACTTCAATGAGAGAAAGCGTGAACTTACTCTAAACTCGACATTTCCGTTATTATCAATTCAGTTATCAGGATCCTTCAGATTACTAAAAGGAATTGGATTTTGAGCTCATTTCCTATGCCTTCAACTTGAAGTTTGACATCATATAATTTCTTCGAACTTTAGTTCAATCTGGCGAAGAAACCGATACCAGCAGCTAGACCCAGGATTGCGAGGGGAATGAGGAACCTGAGGAGCCACGGATGCGCATATGGTCTAGCTTTTTTTGCCAGGACGGTCGACAAGTTGATGTCCCCAACCTGGTCACCCTCGTCCACAGTCGCTGTGGCGCTGCTGCTGCGACCGATGTCTCCATAATTTTCCGATTTGTTAGGATCCACGTTCAAGATAAGCAAAAAATGGAGTCATGTCATTCAAAGATCTTTGGACAGGACTGAGTATCGGGCTTTCTAATAGAGGAGAGGCCTCATGAGGTTTAGTTTCAACTAAGAACATTTGAAAAACATTACCTGTTGCCGACAAGTTGACAACGAAGCCTCATCACCACCAGGAGTGTCTTCCAGGAACTTGATCCCATCATAATCCTTTCGCCGCAACATACACGAACAAGGTGAACCCCTGACTAACAAAATATCTCGCAGTTCCACAAATTAGGACAAGTTTTGAAGAGAATGACCTAATCCCAGAGAACTATTTTCCGAGAGTGGAACGTCAACTTTGCACTGAATTGCTTGCCGCCCTGATACAGAGTATATCTGATAGATCAAATTTCAGATAATTGACTTAACATGAACATCATTTTTCAGGGCAAAAAGGGGAGAAGGAAAAATGTATCACATGTCCTGGTTTGCTGGTTTGCACAAAGGCTCTCATCAATGCAGACGCAGTAGGAAAGACTCAGGTCAGAGATCTTGCAGAATCCTACAAATGGAATGACTCAAAAACAACCTAGTCTGAGTGAATTTGGCATAAACGAGATTATGTTGTTCAAGAAACTACGGACATATTGTTCGTTTGAGACAATAATTTAGTGATTTCATCCTCTCAATTGATGCTGCTAACATTGTACATACCACAGACGCATGCAGAATTCATGCTATGTTAGGACAATTTAGTTCCGTATATAGGTCGATGAACATATAACAAAAATGCCACCAAAGTACGCATTTTTGGCTCTTCTATTTTCAGGGAAGCTCCTTTACCCACTGTAAGTGCAGAGCATCTCGACCCATCTGAAAACGAGTCTAGCACAGCAATGTGCACAAGAACAAATCAACACACTGAACTGAACTTCCTCACTTTACACGTTATCATTGGGTTTTCCCTCAACTCCCTTTATACTCGGCAAGGTCTTCAGGTGAAGTAATGGAATAGAGTATTTAGGGGGATTTGTGCTCTTGGTTGTCATTTTGTGGTGGCGTTATGCATTTTTTGGCTTTCTAACTATGATATTACATCAGTTCTTCAAGTTGTAATTCAACATGAACTCCCTTCAGCACAAACTCTTGATCTCCACATCAGAGAGAAAACCAAAACACCTAAAGCTAGAAGCAAGGGAGAATAAGAGCGGAACTACCTGTCATTTCCATCAAATCATAGTGTAATTATTTGAGATAAATGGAATGGAAGTCCTAAAACTTATCACGAAATTGTAATTTTTTTTTTTTGGTAAGTAATCACGAAAGTGTAATTAAATTCTAAAACTTTTAAAAGAACAATCAAGTTTTAAAAGTTGTAATGAAAATTCGATTGAGTCCTAAAACTTTTAAATTGTCAAATGAAGTCCTAAAACTTGTCACGAAAGTGTAATTAAATTCTAAAATTTTTTAAAAAATGCAATCAATAAAATGACGTAAAAGGCTATGGCTCATAAAATGACGAACCGACGGGGTTCACAGGTATCAAAAAAAAAATAAATTATATCGATTAGACAAGTTTTTGAACTTGATTGTACTTTTTAAAAGTTTTAGAACTCAATTACACATTTATGACAAATTTCAAGATTTAATTATACTTTTTAAAAATTTTAGAACTCAATTGCACTTATATGACAAGTTTTAGGACTTTTATTTAATTTATCACTAATTATTTTATTTAATTTATTTTAATTTTAATTATTATTTTTCTCTTTCTTTTTTTTTTTTTTTTTAAAGCTAAAAGGGTCACCGGTGACTTTCGTGAGATTTGGGCAACCGTGGGCACGGCCGCAATGGCCTTGCTTAGGGCCTTCACAACCAACGAGGGCCCTTAAAAAAGGGCAAAAAAAAAAATAAAATTGAAAAAATAATTAAAAATTAAAAATATTATTAATAAATTGTTCATGTTAGTGCTGCGAAAACCACGTAAGATGAAAATTTTCCGATAAGGCAAATTGCCGATAGCAATCAAGTGACCGATTTTTCAAATTTGTGGCACTCAAGTAAATGAAAAAAATTTAAATGAGTGTTGTACAGAAGTTATAACACTTTTGCTAATTTTACAAGTAAAAGCAAAGTTACACCGACCCCATTCTTGTTTATGTACTTTGACTAACAAGTAGATTTATCATAGGTTTTTTTTTTTTTAAATTGAGAAATATTTTAAATAATTAAGGGAAATTAATAAGAATAATTTACAAGCCCTGTTTGACATTAGCTAAAAGCAATATTTTTTTCTTGCTTTAGATAACTTGTTTTATAATTCTTTGAAACTTTGGGAAGAGTCAAATTTTGGTCATTGTAAAAATTGCAGAATTTGAAATTCTAAAGATGTTAAAATACATGCCTTGTATGATTTGGAGTAAGTATAAATTTAAAAGTTGATTCATTTAAACGAATGGCTGAATTAGTACCTTAAATGACTAGATAAAGAATTTACAGGTTCGCATGATAATCAATAATAAGCCAACGTTTATCTTTATTAGTATAAAGCACGTAGTACGGGAACACACATTTGTATAAATTTTATTTTCCTTAAGAGTACACGAAATTTAGTTAAGAAATATGGTTATCTTAAATTTACCTTGACTATATAATGAGTGAAAAGTCGTATATTGTACAATCATTTAAATCATGACATTTTGAAAGTATACCAAACGTGATAACTTAATGTTATCACTTCGTATTATTTGATGAGAAGTTAAATTAATAATACTTCATTTTGTGAAACCATATAAATATCATATGACGATACTCTTTAAATGTCAATAATGGTCAACATGTTACATCATTAATTATCTAACGAAATTTGTTAATAACCAAAGCTGTTTCATTTAGGTATAAGACTGACGCATGATCTCCATGTGTGCAATTCGTTTCGATGCAAAATAATTTGTATTTTTAACCGTCGAGAGAACAAAATATTACTAAAAGATCATGTCTGTAAGTGTATTATCATAAAATGCCAATTTTATTTTGTTATTAGTAAATAGAAATTTTTACATAATTAAATCACTTTAGCTCTGACATCTGATGATTTAAGTTAAATTCCTAGTTGATTGGATCACTTCACTTGGAGCTGGCTTGGAGGGGAAGGCAGGATTTCTCAAAAAGCCAAAACCCATCTCAGAAAGCAAGCAAATTCCTCCTTCTTTTTCTCTCTCTCTCTCTATCTCGCTCTCGCTTCCTGGAAATTAGGGTTCCGAATTCGAAAAATCTCTCGACTAGGAACCCCCAAATCGCGATCCCGATTGCCGTCCGGGATCGTCCTCGAGGGATCCGAATCGGACGACGAGGAGGAGGCGCCTTTAAGCTCGGGTCGCGAAGCAATGGCGGTGGCGACGATGGTGAGCTCGGCCGGGGGCCTGCTGGCGATGCTGACCGAGGACCACCCGCGGCTGAAGCTCCACGCCCTCTCCAACCTCAACAAGTGCGTCGACTTCTACTGGCCCGAGATCTCCACCAGCGTCCCCATGATGTGAGTCGGAACCTTCCTTCCCTTGAGTTCTCCTTCGGCTTCGATGCGGTTTAGGTTGATTCGGCTCTGGTTGGATTGGTGGGTTTTTGGGTTTCTGCGGGTTCTGAGCTGCTTGGCTGAAACAACAAAAAAGATATTATTTTGAGACGGAATATGGCTTTTTATTTTATTTTATTTTATTTTATTTTTTTTTTTGGGGTGGGGTTGTTCTCTTCAGGTGAAAATGGGATGCTGAAGTGAGGTGAGCAGTGGCGGTAGCTTCTTGTTTACTGATTTACTCCTTTGTTGGTTTTTGGAGTAGTGAATTTGGGGAATGCCAGTAAGGTTTTTGGTTGTTGCATTTGCATACCCTTGTTGAATTTTGTATCTTTTCCGTGATGGGTGGAGAATTTTAGATTGAAATAAAATTGGGGATTCGATGTTTGGAAGCAAGATTGAGGATTATGGGATTAGTAAGAGTCAACGGGTTTTTTTTTTGTCTTCAAACAAATTTAAGCGCATGCAGAAGTCTTCTGGGAGCAACGAATGAGGTGTTTGGCTGGAATTGGTGATCCACATCTTTTATTAGTGGCATCAATCATGAGTTTACCATTATTGCAGTTATTCCGGCACCTTCATATTGAGCTCTAGAGGTGGTGTTTACGGAGTCTGCTTTTTGCTTTGGAATTATTTTTCCTATAGGCTGTGTTTAACTGCTTAAATGCAACCTTTGTCCCTTTTAGACATTGAGGAACACTCCAAACTTGAAGTGCTTCCAATTTAACTGTACAATTTGGTTGAGGAGGGATGATTTTGCATACAAGCTAGACTGGTTCAGGAAAACCATTGTGATCTGACAATGCTATGTTCAACTTTATAAAAGTTTCTGGTTGATTTGATCGATTATTCTCTTATGATAATTTCTCTTCAGAGAGAGTCTTTATGAAGACGAAGAGTTTGATCAGCATCAGAGGCAACTTGCAGCACTGCTTGTCTCAAAGGTGATAGCTCTATTCAACCCTCCACTTCATTACATGATTACTTCCTTGCGTGATTCTTTTTGGTCAGTCTGGATTGCGTCTCTGTCATTAGCTGTTGTCTTGATTACTTCTGTGTTTTATAAAGCAGAGCAGTTTGTGCATTGTCACAACTTAGATGCTTCACAGTTTTTCATTTATCATATGATATAGGTACTTTGTGGATGCTTAGTAATATGTGGCAGCTGTCACTGCAGATATTACTCGAGCATTTTCTGCTGAGAGCCATCTATTTTATCTAAAGTTGGTTGTGGTTTTGGATTCCTTGTGATCGACATTTAATATTATACAGACTAAAGGAGGCCTTCATAAAGTTGCTTAAAGGCTCATATCTTTATACTCACTTATTGCTGCATGAATTTACCCCTTGCCTTCGAATGATTTCATCGATGCTATTCTAAAAGCTGCCAACCTGTAAATTGCATGCGACGTATTTATGGGTTGTTGGGTCATTCTCTTTTTGAATTATTACATAGTTGTGGTTTTTTATTCAGTTTATGTTTACGTTTGTACATTGTCCTGATAGAGGTTCATAATCTTCAGGGCAATTTAAGTTTGAAGATGTGCTTGAGTAGCATATATTATGTTTCAATTTAAACTTATGTTCTCATTGTCCTTGCAAGCTTCCTTGTAACATTTGGAAATATTATGCCCACAAAATCTACGTTGATGAGCGCATGTCCTATTGATGCACGTGAATCAATCTGACGATTACTGCAATCCAATAGTCTCACTTATTTTAGATTTTGGAATCTGCATTTGATTTTGGTGTTCTCTTGACATGGATCTGCTATTGATGTTGGCTTGTCCTCATCTGAATCCATGTTTTTGGTGCTTATTGTGTTTGACCTTACAAATTCCTGCATTCTTGTAGCATCCCTTGCCTTTGATTTTGAAATCTGGAGTTTTTAGTTCTGATGTTTTCTTGATGTGTCTCCACTGTTTCCTGTCTATATTTTTTCTTTTCAGGTTTTCTACTATTTGGGCGATCTTAATGATTCACTGTCTTATGCACTTGGAGCTGGTTCTCTGTTTGACGTTTCGGATGACTCTGATTATGTTCACACTTTGCTATGTAAGAATAGCAACCTTAGCTTGCGTTTTTGTTTTTTAATTAGTTGGTTGGCGTGTTTCTTTCTTTCTTTTTTTTTTTTTTGGAGGGGGGGACTGTACCGCAACTTTATTCATGTGCGCGACCATCCTGTCAGTTTATTTTCCAGCTATTCTGGTGGTTGTGCTTTGGTCCTTTGGATCAAGATTTGGAACTTACTTGATCCCCAATTTAATTTTACTATCAGCCAAAGCTATTGATGAATATGCAAGCCTTAAGACTAAGGCGGCAGAAGCAAATAGAGAAGCAGTTGAAGTGGATCCTCGGCTGGAGGCTATAGTGGAGAGAATGCTTGATAAGTATGATGCTATGCAATGCCTTTGTTGATTTGATCCGATGATTTTTCTTGCTGTGGCCTTCTTACAGTTACTTGATTTAGGTGTATCAATGATGGAAAGTACCAACAAGCCATGGGTATTGCAATTGAATGCCGAAGATTGGACAAACTAGAGGAAGCAATTACAAGGAGTGAAAACGTGCATGGATCTCTTTCTTATTGTATCAATATCTCTCATTCCTTCGTTTATCGCAGAGAATATCGTCATGAGGTAAGGGTTTTATTTTCAGTTTTCTTTAAAAATACTTAAGTTTCTGAGATGATAGGATCACCGGAATCCTTGACTGAAACATTTAGGTCTACAGTCTAATAGGCACTTGATATTGGTTAAGATTTAAACAGTGACCAATTTCTTTATCATTATAATCTTTTCTACTCAGGCTTAGGTTTTCCAAATTCTGTGTTCTGTATGTGTTTTCATTTTTTCAAGTGTGAATTGGATTCGTTTAACATGAAATGGTTTTCCAAAATTTCTTTAGCCTTCATGTTGAAGTTTCTTGAAATGGGCTGGAAGAATTTTATCCTGGTTTTGCTATTGCTTCTACTCTTCTTGCTTGGAGAGGAAATAGTTAAATTTACCTTCACCCAGTGTTTCTTTAGAATCAATTCCTTAGCCACTTTTTACAATTTCTGTGAGTTCTACATCATCTTTAGCCAGCAAGTCTTCTCTCTCTCTCTCTCTCTCAGTCTCTCTCTGGCCTGTAACTAATAGTTTTAGGATTTTGTTAACAAGTGTTGGGCCCACTTGTTAAACACCCATTAAAGAAAGTCTGATTTCTGATGTAGTCTTCCTAATGTTATGTGTGATCAATGTATTGGAAATCAAAACCTTTTTTTTCTAATTATGGTTAACGAATGCCTGAGGGGTTCTTGTTAACAAGATCCGAGTTATAAGTCTGCTTCTCTTATAGCTTTGCTTTGATATGCACTCCAATAATTCTTTTCCCCTTTTGTCATAAATTTTCTATCAGTGCGGTGATTTGTTGAATTTTTAAGTCATCAAATTGGATGCGAGGACAAATATGTCTATTGTCATGAAAATAGATCTGATGCAAAATGAAATATGCAAAATTATTGGAGGATGGACTTGGTACATTGTTTGACCCTGGTTTACATTTCAGGTTCTTCGTCTTCTTGTGAACGTGTTTCAAAACCTGCCTTCTCCCGACTATTTGAGCATTTGCCAGTGCCTAATGTTCTTGGATGAACCTGAGGAAGTTGCGCGGATATTGGAAAAACTCCTGAGATCTAATAAGGATGATGCTTTGCTCGCATTTCAAATAGCCTTTGATCTTGTGGAGAATGAGCACCAAGCTTTTCTGTTAAATGTAAGAGATCGTCTGTCAGTTTCAACTTCTCGCCCTCAGGAATCTGGACAACCAGGAAATAACGAAGCAGATACTTCTCAAAATGAGAGTCCTGCTGCATCAGAGGATGTTGCTATGACTGATGGGTCTCATACTTCTGATGCAACTGTTCAACAAGTTGATCCAAGTGAAGGCATATATGCTGAGAGGCTTAAGAAAATTAGGGGAATTTTGTCTGGAGAAACATCAATTCAGTTGACCTTGCAGTTTCTCTACAGTCATAATAAGTATGATTACTAGCCTTTCTTCTTTGTCATCATCATCTTCTTCTTCTTCATCAACATTTTAATCCTTATTGATTTCTATTCGATTTATAATACTATTTGAAATCTTATGCTTCTGAATTTATAATTTATGTAGATCGGATCTGCTTATTCTGAAGACAATTAAGCAATCTGTTGAGATGAGAAATAGTGTTTGCCACAGTGCGACCATATATGCTAATGCAATTATGCATGCTGGTACAACTGTGGACACTTTTCTGAGGGAAAATCTGGTAAGGCAGACCATCTATTCTTCAAATGTTTCCATGGATTTTTTTAGCTTTCTAATTAAGATCACTGAGCTTTGCTGCAACACTTCTTCAGGATTGGTTGAGCAGAGCCACCAATTGGGCTAAATTTAGTGCTACGGCGGGCCTAGGTGTTATTCACAGAGGCCACTTACAGCAGGGGAGGTCATTAATGGCTCCTTACTTACCCCAAGGAGGGGCTGGTGGTGGAGGCAGTCCATACTCCGAGGGTGGTGCCCTCTATGCGCTAGGTCTCATTCACGCAAACCACGGAGAGGGCATCAAGCAATTCTTGCGTGATAGCCTGCGCAGTACTAATGTGGAGGTGCTAAGTCTATACAATGAATGACAGCTATTTGGAATGGTTGTTTTCACAAATGCTCACTTGCATTTTTATTATCCAGGTCATACAACATGGAGCATGTTTAGGTCTTGGATTGGCTGCTCTGGGAACCGCTGATGAGGATATATATGATGACATCAAAAGTGCCCTATATACAGACAGTGCTGTTGCTGGTGAAGCTGCAGGTATCAGTATGGGTCTGCTCATGGTGGGAACTGCAAGTGAGAAGGCCAGTGAGATGCTTGCCTACGCCCATGAGACACAACACGAGAAGATCATTAGGTAAAATTGGTGGAGTTTAGCCCATTTCTTACTTTGAGCTATTTTATTCACTATTGTTCACTGGACACTCCTGTTCCAGGGGATTAGCATTAGGTATTGCTCTCATGGTTTATGGAAGGGAAGAGGAAGCAGATACACTAATCGAGCAAATGACTCGGGACCAGGATCCTATTATTCGTTATGGTGGTATGTATGCACTGGCCCTGGCGTACAGGGGTACAGCAAATAACAAAGCCATCCGTCAACTGCTACACTTTGCCGTGTCAGACGTGAGTGACGATGTTAGGAGGACTGCAGTTCTAGCCCTGGGGTTTGTGCTTTACTCAGAGCCAGAACAGGTTGGTTCTTCTCTTTCCTTTTCTGGCTGGCAAGTATATTCCAATTCGAATCTGGCTTGCCCAGTCTGATCTGATTGTTCATGGATTAAATTGTTCTTCAGCAATGAGTTTTCTCTTTCCTCTATTCTTTTCTGTTGTGTTCATTTTTCCATTTTTGAAGGATTTTATCAAACATTGTGATTTTGACTCTGAATCTGACTTTGTACGCAGACTCCCAGAATTGTTTCACTGCTGTCTGAATCTTATAATCCACATGTTCGATATGGTGCGGCTCTTGCTGTGGGCATATCCTGTGCGGGGACTGGCCTAAGTGAGGCTATATCTTTGCTGGAGCCTCTGACATCAGATGTCGTTGATTTTGTTCGTCAAGGTGCTCTCATTGCCATGGCCATGGTCATGGTCCAGACAAGTGAAGCGAGTGATTCTCGTGTTGGAGCTTTCAGGTATTGTATAGTCTATTCTAAACAGAATAAATGACTGTTGTCTTATTCCGTTGCGTCATTTATAATTGCATTATTCATATTTGAGTCGACATGTAGGCGGCAATTGGAAAAAATTATTTTGGATAAGCATGAAGATACTATGAGCAAGATGGGAGCTATTTTGGCCTCTGGAATTCTTGATGCTGGTGGAAGGAATGTTACGATTAGGTTGCTTTCTAAGACAAAGCATGATAAAGTCACAGCAGTTGTTGGACTTGCGGTGTTTAGCCAGTTTTGGTATTGGTATCCCCTTATCTATTTCATTAGCCTGGCATTTTCTCCTACAGCATTTGTTGGACTGAGTTATGACCTCAAAGTTCCAAGGTTTGAGTTTTTATCACATGCAAAACCTTCCCTTTTTGAATATCCAAAGCCTACTACCGTGCCTACGACTACCTCTGCTGTAAAGCTACCAACTGCAGTCTTATCAACGTCAGCCAAGGCCAAAGCTAGGGCTAAGAAAGAAGCTGAGCAAAAAGCCAATGCTGAAAAATCATCTGGGGCAGAGGCAACTTCTGCTGGTTCAAGTGCTGGGAAAGGAAAATCAGTTAGTGAGAAGGATGGAGATTCTATGCAGGTACAAGCTTCTTCTGCTAGTTTGTTCAGTCATGATTCTGTTATAATAAGAGCATCACGATTGTGTATTGATTCTCACATGTTGCATTTTGGCAAAGGTAGTAAATTGTGAGATTTTGAACACACAGACAGTTCAAGAATCTAAGCGCTGTACTTTAGTCAGAGCAATAGACAGGCTTTTCAAATGAAGTGTCTCCCTAATTTAGTCCATGGTTGATTCTCAGTATTCTCTTAATATGACTCAAGTTGTTCAAATTTGATCTGGGTTAGCTGAGGGGCATGGTTTGCTTTTAATTTCTTCTTAGACTTCTGATGTGATAAAATAATGCATCCTGTAATGTTGCTGCAGGTTGATAGTCCCCAAGAAAAGAAAGTTGAGCCCGAGCCTTCTTTTGAAATACTGACCAACCCTGCACGGGTTGTACCAGCCCAAGAGAAATTTATTAAATTCCTCGAGGAAAGCAGATATGTGCCTGTGAAGTTGGCTCCCTCAGGGTTTGTTCTTTTGAGAGACCTGCGTCCAACTGAACCTGAGGTCTTCTCTCTGACTGATTCACCATCTTCTACTGCATCAAATACCGGTGGATCTGCAACAGGACAGCAGGCCCCTTCTTCAGCCATGGCAGTTGATGAAGAGCCACAACCGCCTCAGCCGTTCGAGTACACCTCATGATTGCAATGTTGATTTATATATTTTCTTGGTGATTGGCTTGCTTTTGTTGAAGATGACAACCTTGCAATCTAATGCTCGAATTGGGGGAAATCTGGCTTCTGGTTCTGGTTCTGTAGACGTTGAGCCATATCTTCTTGCAAGGTGTTCGAGGTCTATGATCGATCTGTGTTGGTCCAGGCAAATTCGTGGCTTTAAGCTCTGTAGCAAAGACCCCAGAGAAAGAAAAAAGGGCTAGTTTTCCACTGTTTTTACTGGGGTGTTGGGGGAATTGGACATTGAAGTGGATCTTAGGAGACTACGTTTAGGGCATTTTCTTTCTCCCCGAGAGCATTCACGAGACATTTGCTGGAACCGTGGGAAGCTTCCTGTAATGAGCTGAAGGTCTAGGCCACAAACGCAGAATCTAAAATTTGCCAAAACCTTTATTGCCTCCAATTTATGTAGTTCATTATTAGGTCCTTTCCTGTTTTAAGTTTTTATTGCTGTCGGGACTGGTACTGTTTCTTTCGAGGTCTATCACGGTGGCCATACGATCATCTTGGTATGGTTTCGCGACTTGATAAAATGCATGTTTTCGGGTATGGTTTCTAGCTTGCGGACATAACCGTTTAAGGAGAAATCTTCGGCATGCGAAAACTCTGTTCAATGGGTTGCCTCAACTCTTATGTTGCATGTCCTATTATTACTTTATACTAGTTTCTCTCTATTTTTGTTGGAAGCTTTCTAACTAGTTAACCAGTTGAAGAAAAGAAAAAACTAGTTAACCAGAGTTTCGACATGACTTCTGAAAAGTGTATTTGATGCCCGTTAGTTGAGGATGGACGCGGGGTTTAGACTTTTTACATGATATTAGAGTTAGGTTAATCATTTTGCATGTGTCCGGATTTGTAACTCAAATTTCATCTACCATTCTCAATTTGGCTTGCACACGAGAGTGTTGAAAATATTGCATGTTGCTTGACAATGGGATTCAAATGCTCTTTATATATATATGTTCTTTGGATTGGACATTTTAGTATGGTATTAAAGTTCTGGCATTTTGTGTATGTCGGTTAAATTTCATGTGTCATTTTTTAATCCAATCCGGAGGAGTATTAAAATTATCTCACATCGGTTAATAGTATAGACTCTGTGCTCTATATTCAATTGCAGTTGAATTGAAATTGAAACATCTAATATAATTGCATAAATCAAGTTTGGAACACCATATATCTATACCATGGAGCATTCAACCAAATAACTAAACAGGAAGTAGTATTCCGATCATCATCGGCATAAACATTTTCCTTCCTCTCTTCTGGTTAATGTGATAAACAAAGTTTTTTATTTTTGGTTTAAACAATAGAATGTCCGGAAATCTCATCAAGCATAACAAGTCCTTGATTCTGTGCAACGAAGCATTTTATGGATCGAGTACACGACCAACACGGTATAACAAATGAAAATTACCACCCGCCTAGTACGCATTTCAATCTTGATCTGATTCATTTTTTGAATTTTGAAAAATATGGTCGCCTCTTCTTCTTTTTTCTTTACATGTCATTGTCTTGGGTGGAAGGTAGGGGTAAATGGTTTTAGGTTCTTTCCAAGTTTCATGTAAAACGTAAAACCTATCCGTCGGAATAAGTTTTTTAATTTTTGGAATATCGAACCTACTTTGTATACTCAAGAACTTGGAACCTATCTTATTACGGGTTTTAGGATTGATCTCAAAAGTTCACACAAATTCCACATGTACTCTTAATTGAATAATTGTAGTGAATTATCATCTCTAATTACTATCATTTGCTACGATCTACTAATCACAACTCATATATAAAATATTAACAAAGTAAAAACTTCAGTCACGGATATCGCTGGAAACGGAAGCTTAGTGATTTTAGATTACACATTCATCATTGGACGTTATAGAATGATGTAGAATCACGCGAAGATGTATAATAAAAAAAACACAAAGATTTGTTTCAGATTTCAAGTACTTGAAAATCTACCCGTCGAAATGGGTACCTCAATTTTTGGAATCTGAAACCTATCTTATATATCTTAGGAACTATAACCAGATCGGTCTCGGTCCTACCCTGAAGCCAAGCTCATCCCTAGTGGAAGGATCTCGTTGAATGCACGGTAAATCCTGACAAGACAACGTTAACAATCGAAGTGGGTCGAAGCCCAAGTATTCGGGCCCACGAGGTGGAGGATGCACAAAGCCCAGTCCAAAAATCGAGCCCAACCATCATCTTCTTCCCAGCTTCCACTCGCCTCGTTCTCAAAAACCCTAGCCGTCCAGCTCCTCAGTCTTCTTCTCCTCTCTGCACACCCACCGCCGCCGAGAGAGGATTCGCGCCGCCGCGGCAGCCCAGAGAGAGAGACAGAGACATAGACAGAGAGAAAATGGTGTCCGGTTCGGGGTTGTGCGTGAAGAGGGTGGTGGTGGACGGGCGCCACCACATGCTGGGGCGGCTGGCGTCGGTGCTGGCGAAGGAGCTCCTGAACGGCCAGCGGGTGGTGGTGGTGCGGTGCGAGGAGATCTGCCTCTCCGGCGGCCTCGTGCGGCAGAAGATGAAGTACATGCGGTTCCTGAGGAAGCGCATGAACACCAAGCCCTCCCACGGCCCCATCCACTTCAGGGCCCCCGCCAAGATCCTGTGGCGCACCATCCGTGGGTACGGACGATGATCTCTCTCTCTCTCTCTCTCTCTCTCTCTCTTTCTCGGGTTTTCGCTCTCGCGTTTGATTGTTCCGCCGGTTTGGTAAAGTTTCGATTTTGATTTGTTCAGTTGCTTAAAGCTTCGGTTTTTATTGTTTGAGGAATTGGAGGGAAACGTATTAGTAGAATGGGAGAGGGAATGCTGATGTTTGATCTTGGTGGTTTTTAGATTTGGAGGGCACGTTGGTCTTGTTTTCGCCGTTGGAGTGTTTTGTACTAATTTGGTGATCAGTGTTTGTTTGTTCTTGTGAGAGAACGTTTCTACCTGTTGCGTTCTTGTTGTTCATTGGCAAGGACATTGGGACTAGGGCCCTGCATGATAGGACTTGGATTAATTCTCTCGGACTAGGAGTAAATTGACAAATTCACACTCGAGTGTTATGACAAATTTGCAAGGACGAAATAGCAAATGATGAAATAAAGACCATTCTTTTTGTGATGTGTTATCGACTTGATTTTAGAACAAGTCAGGACTGTCTCCATCCTATATCGTCTGGCTTTGTCTGAAATGTGTATGATCCTTCGTCTTTTCCCCATCTGTTTTTTTTTTTTTTTTGCCTATCTACTTCTATTTACATATACAAATGTTTCAATTCCTCAGTGACGAGGATGATAATTGGTTTTCCATTTAGTTGGTTGATTGGTTTGCTCTCCGTTTGTCAACATTTAGTATCTGCTCAAGCTGAGACTACTACTATCTTCTGGAAAAGCTCTCCTTTCTTTTTACAAAATTGCGCAACCTTAATTGAACCAAATGCAGGATGATTCCTCACAAGACCAAGCGAGGAGCGGCAGCGCTTGCACGCTTGAAAACCTTTGAGGGTGTTCCACCACCATATGACAAGGTTAAAAGAATGGTCATCCCTGATGCTCTCAAGTGAGTTTGTTTGACAGGCATATAATGTGTCTCCTTCTATTTTTAACTTTGTTATATACATTCGTGGATCTACATTTGACTATTTCTTATCTTTTTCATTTGCCTTTTGCTTTTTTAACATTGATCAGGGTGTTGAGGCTCCAGGCTGGTCACAAATACTGCTTGCTGGGCAGGCTTTCATCTGAAGTTGGATGGAATCACTATGAAACTATTAAGGTGAGATATGAGCACTATTTCTTATTATATATATCTTTTGTGCGGGCTAGTTGCAGGTCTGTTACCTGATCATACAGAACATAGATGTTCTGATGGCTGCATTCTATAGAGTCTGACTATGCTCTTCTGTTTCTATGACAATTGCACCTCCTTTTTAACGTTGCCCTCCATGTTGATCTTCCTTTCCGCTACAATCTTTTTCCTGTCTATCTCTTCAATGGTTGTGTAGGTGTGCCTGCTGTCATGTCAAGGAGAATTTGTAATCTATCAGTTTTTTATTTGGTCGGAAAATATAATTGAATGTCACAGTTACCTATGTCCTTGATCTGTCTAAGAAGTCTCTATGAGTTCGTCTTTCTTTCCCTGTGTTTCCCAGCCGTGTTTCAATCTGAAGCTGCCTCTGTGACTCGTTCTCATGCATTGCAGAGTTTACAGGCTTGTCATTCATGGGTGACTTATGACTGTTTGATTTACAATTCTCATGTCCCGCTCATGGCTTGTGCAGGAACTCGAGAGAAAGAGGAAGGAGAGATCACAGGTCTTATATGAGAGGAAGAAGCAGTTGATCAAGCTGAGGGTCAAGGCCGAGAAGGCTGCTGAAGAGAAGCTCGGTGCCCAGATGGAAATCATCGCGCCCATAAAATATTGATTTCGGGATCTTCTCCACCCTTTTTTCGACTACATTTATTTTGTGTCTGCGTTAAATTACACAATATGGAGAGGATTATTTCAGTTTTGGTTCTTGCTTTTCAGCCATATCTTAGTTTACAGAGCTTGCAAATTTTGCTGTTCTTAGATGGAAGACCTTGCACATTTCCACCTTAATTTGAAGTTTGCTTAATTATGGCAAGGCAAAACAAAGGACGACAAGAATAATCCATGTCTTCCTCTTGCTTTCCTTCGATCAATTCTAGTACATATATTTCGATTGAAATATGTAAACCAATTATTCTTCGAGGAAGTGAAGAGCATCATCATAAGCAAAATGAAGATAATGGTTATTATCTTAGGTTGGCTTGTAGAGTATCATGGAG
The DNA here is from genome assembly GCA_014182575.1 of Eucalyptus decipiens. Classification (NCBI taxonomy): domain Eukaryota; kingdom Viridiplantae; phylum Streptophyta; class Magnoliopsida; order Myrtales; family Myrtaceae; genus Eucalyptus; species Eucalyptus decipiens. The sequence continues at coordinate 4,198,853 of CM024616.1, read as the reverse complement.
AACGAGCGGACCAGGAATCATTCGAGAGAACATAGTCCTGATACAAGCGTAAACAACGGTCGTCAATTCTGGTTCCCTTCAATTATTGTCCTTTGTTGAAGTTTCAGGGTGATGACCACTTCGAGACGGATGAAGAAGTTGACCGGAACGATGGCAAATATAAGTTTAATTTGGATATTTCGTCTGACGCTTATCTCTGAGTAAGGAAAGTCAAGATATCATGTGATCTCCTTCCATTACGAGAAGGGGCAGGGTGTTCAGATTCCAGTTGGATTTTCTATAGCCTCTCGAGAGATCAATTCACCTATTGTAAATATTTGTATTTTTTTTGTGAATGTATTCTAACTCATTTTAAGACTTTTGCCCTACTTCCGTGTAGGGCGTAAAAGTTAAAACTTATACTTGAAACTAAATCGTTCTCATCCTAACCCCCGAGAAGATGGAAATTCGAACCCCCACCTACCTCTCACACGCATCTTTTATTCGCATCTCCTATTCATAATATCATAACTTACAAATGACTTCAAAAATCTTTAATTGTTGATAGAGATTTTTGTTTGTTTCCTGATATATGATGATCCGAGCTTGGAGGATCTTGAGTCTTATAAGTCCTTCAATGAATTTAAGCTCTTTTGTTTTGTGAAAATTAATGATTTGCATAATATTTTCCTTAAAATAATAACTTATATTGCTTATAAAAATGAATGAATAAAAAATATCTTCATAATATGAAAATATGTTTAGACAAATTATGTCAATAATGAAAATACTTTTCATTGTATAATCATTTCAAATAATGCAATTGATTAGTTTTAGGAAAATATTTTCCAAATCATTCATTTTTCACGATAGACATAATTTGAAAGAAATATCAATTTCTGTGGCAAAATCTGAAAAGAATCTAGTCTCATGACCAAACAAAACTAATTATTTTGGCCCTCCGATGAAAGATAGAGAACTCAGACATGATACATAATTTGTGGCATTGATCGACCACGATTATCTTACTCATAAATTTCTTTTTATACCAATAGGTATCCGGGGCTCCTTGACCAGCCAACTAATCCGAACCGATCCCCACTTTCCTATGCACACCAACTTGGTGCTAGCTGTTACATCGTGTGCAAAATCATATCGATTCTTAATTTGATAAAAGTGACAACCCAAGGAAAGAAATGATCAAAAGAAGTCAAACATTCTTATATCAATACACGACATTGATTAGCAATGATCATCTTACTCATAAATATCCTTTTACACCAATAGCCATATGAGGCTCGTTGACCACCCACTAATCCGAGTCAGTCCCTCCTTTTACACATCCTATCTTTGCAAAAACTATCTCAACTTATTGATTTGATATACCTTTGTGTATAATCATCTCAATTCACCCGAATTGATAGTTTCGGGTGAAAATGGAAATAATTTTTATTATTAGGGCAACAAATAATTGTTGAATAGAAATAAATAAGTGGAATGAAAGTATTATTTGGGCAACAAATATAATCATTTCAGATGATACAATTGATTATTTTACGAAAATATTTTCCAAAGCATTCATTTCTCACAAAACAAACGTGGCCATAATTTGAAAGAAATTCCAATTTGTGTGGCAAAATGAAAAGAATCTAGTCTCATGGCCAAACAAAACTAATTATTTTGGCCCTCCGATGCAAGATAGATAACTCAGACATGATACAAAATTTGTGGCGTTGATCAACCACGATTATCTTACTTATAAATTTCCTTTTATACCGATAGGCATCCAAGCCTCCTTGACCAACCAACTAATCCGAATCGGTCCCCACTTTCCTACACACACTGGCTTGGTGCTGGCTGTTACATCGTGTCTGTGCAAGATCATCTCAATTCTTAATTTGATAAAAGCGACAACCCAAGGAAAGAAATGACCAAAAGGAGTCAAACATTCTTATGTCAATACACGACATGGATTAGCAACGATCATCTTACTCATAAATATCCTTTTACACCAATAGGCATATGAGGCTCGCTGACCACCCACTAATCCGAGTCAATCCCTCCTTTTACACATCCTATCTTTGCAAAAACCATCTCAACTTATTAATTTGATATACCTTCATGTATAATCATCTCAATTCACCCGAATTGATCGTTTCGGGTGAAAATGGAAATAATTTTTATTATTAGGGCAACAAATAATTGTTGAATAGAATTAAATAAGTGGAATGAAAGTATTATTTGGGCAACAAATATAATCATTTCAGATGATGCAATTGATTATTTTACGAAAATATTTTCCAAATCATTTATTTTTCACAAAACAAACGTGGCCATAATTTGAAAGAAATTCCAATTTGTGTGGCAAAATGAAAAGAATCTAGTCTCATGGCCAAACAAAACTAATTATTTTGGCCCTCCGATGCAAGATAGAGAACTCAGACATGATATGAAATTTGTGGTGTTGATCAATCACGATTATCTTACTCATAAATTTCCTTTTATACCAATAGGCATTTGGGGCTCCTTGACCAGCTGACTAATCCAAATCGGTCCCCACTTTCTTACGCACATCGGCTTGGTGCTGGCTGTTACATCGTGTCTGTGCAAGATCATCTCGATTCTTAATTTGATAAAAGCGACAACCCAAGGAAAGAAATGACCAAAAGGAGTCAAACATTCTTATGTCAATACACGACATGGATTAGCAACGATCATCTTACTCATAAATATCCTTTTACACCAATAGGCATATGAGGCTCGCTGACCACCCACTAATCCGAGTCAGTCCCTCCTTTTACACATCCTATCTTTGCAAAAACCATCTCAACTTATTGATTTGATATACCTTCATGTATAATCATCTCAATTCACCCGAATTGATCGTTTCGGGTGAAAATGGAAATAATTTTTATTATTAGGGCAACAAATAATTGTTGAATAGAATTAAATAAGTGGAATGAAAGTATTATTTGGGCAACAAATATAATCATTTCAGATGATACAATTGATTATTTTACGAAAATATTTTCCAAATAATTTATTTCTCACAAAACAAACGTGGCCATAATTTGAAAGAAATTCCAATTTGTGTGGCAAAATGAAAAGAATCTAGTCTCATGGCCAAACAAAACTAATTATTTTGGCCCTCCGATGGATAGACAACTCAGACATGATACGAAATTTGTGGCGTTGATCAACCACGATTATCTTACTCATAAATTTCCTTTTATACCAATAGGCATTCGAGGCTCCTTGACCAGCCGACTAATCCGAATCGGTCCCCACTTTCTTACGCACATCGGCTTGGTGCTGGCTGTTACATCGTGTCTGTGCAAGATCATCTCGATTCTTAATTTGATAAAAGCGACAACCCAAGGAAAGAAATGACCAAAAGGAGTCAAACATTCTTACGTCAATATACGATCTTGATTAGCAACGATCATCTTACTCAAATATCCTTTTACACCAATAGGCATATGAGGCTCGCTGACCACCCACTAATCCGAGTCAGTCCCTCCTTTTACACATCCTATCTTTGCAAAAACCATCTCAACTTATTGATTTGATATACCTTTGTGTATAATCATCTTAATTCACCCGAATTGATCGTTTTGGGTGAAAATGGAAATAATTTTTATTATTAGGGCAACAAATAATTGTTGAATAGAATTAAATAAGTAGAATGAAAGTATTATTTGGGCAACAAATATAATCATTTCGGATGATACAAATGATTATTTTACGAAAATATTTTCCAAATCATTTATTTCTCACAAAACAAACGTGGCCATAATTTGAAAGAAATTCCAATTTGTGTGGCAAAATGAAAAGAATCTAGTCTCATGGCCAAACAAAACTAATTATTTTGGCCCTCCGATGGATAGACAACTCAGACATGATATGAAATTTGTGGCGTTGATCAACCACGATTATCTTACTCATAACTTTCCTTTTATACCAATAGGCATTCGAGGCTCCTTGACCAGCCAACTAATCCGAATCGGTCCCCACTTTCTTACCCACATCGGCTTGGTGCTGGCTGTTACATCGTGTCTGTGCAAGATCATCTCGATTCTTAATTTGATAAAAGCGACAACCCAAGGAAAGAAATGACCAAAAGGAGTCAAACATTCTTACGTCAATATACGATCTTGATTAGCAACGATCATCTTACTCAAATATCCTTTTACACCAATAGGCATATGAGGCTTGCTGACCACCCACTAATCGGAATTATTCCCTCCTTTTACACATCCTATCTTTGCAAAAACCATCTCAACTTATTGATTTGATATTTAGCTACAACCCAGGGCTAGAAGAGCCAAATATTCTTACAGCGATACACGACATATATGCTTCCCCTTTTGTGCCATATAATTTATTATGTATGCAAATCTCATGCCCATTTTGACTTAGGGCAATTAATTAGAAAATTGCATATTGCCATGCAAAGCAAAAACAGGGAGGACTATGGAAAGAAAAATCCCAGCTGTAAAATCTTCGAGATTCCATAATTAGTGCAATTAGAGAGTTGCCTTAACATTCCCAGGTTACCCTCCAGGGGAAACAACCCTCCCTCTGATTTTCCTATCTTTTTTATTAAATAGGATTCGACCATGAAACGTGCCTCATATCGTTTAGCTTTACAGTATCGTTTTTCTACACTGATGGCTTCTCTTAGCCTCAGTCCCGCCGGAGCTCAAGCTCCTTGTCCTTATCCTTCATCGGCACGTGTAATTATCCGCTTCCTCCTTGTCCTACTTTGCGCGAGCTTCGCCGCGGCGGCGGCGAATGGCAGCTGCGCCTGGCGAGGCTGGAAAGACGCCCCCGGGGATGCCTCTCAGTGGCACATTCGCGTTGACCCGTCGGGCCAGTCCGGGCACTTCACCACGGTCCAGTCCGCCATCGATGCCGTCCCCGAGAACAACAACCATTGGTTCTGCATTTACGTCAAGGAAGGTACCTACAGGTGAGTCTGGCCTTTAGCTCTGATGCTCCCGCGTGCTCGGCGAATGGTGTTTGCGTCGTGCGCGTGCGAACTGACGAAACGAGAACTTGCCCTTTTGTATTCTCTACGTGTAGAGAGAAGGTGCAGATTCCTAAGAACAAGCCCTTCATCATTCTCAAAGGACGAGGGAAGAGGAAGACCGAGATCGTGTGGGACGATCACGAGACGATCGCCCAGAGCCCCACTTTCACTTCGTCAGCAGACAACATCGTTGTCAAGAGCATCGGTTTTCGGGTGAGCAATAGATTTATCGACGTTCTATCTTGTTTGTCTGAGCTTCTGATCAGTCATTTTCACCTCTATGCCGGGCTCCGGTCACGGGGTTCGTGGTGGTGTGGGGGCGGCAGAACTCGTACAACAACCCGGTGAACGGGAACCCGAAGGCTCCGGCAGTGGCGGCGATGATCCGCGGCGACAAGTCCTACTTCTACCGGGTCGGGTTCTGGGGGTTGCAGGACACATTGTGGGACGTGGAAGGCAGGCATTACTTCAAGCGTTGCACGATCCAAGGGGCGGTCGATTTCATCTTCGGAGGTGGCCAGTCCATTTACGAGGTTTGAGGCTTTCTTGGCCATGGTGTTTTCTTGAAAATCGTTCGCTTGATTCTCTTTCCTAAGTTTTGCACGATATAATTAGACTTTACCCAATTTAGATCGGATTCTCTTACCAATAGTGCGTGGTGAAATTAAAGAGCCGGAGTGGCATTTAAATCGCAGGACTGAATGGATATATTTTGGAGAATGTGGGATTATGTGATTCGATCGTTTCGGGTGAAAATGGAAATAATTTTTATTATTAGGGCAAGAAATAATCGTCGAATAGAATTAAATGAGTGGAATCAAAGTATTATTTGGGTTCGGGCTACTTTGGTGGTTCCAATCTCTTTAATTTTTGGTAATGAAATTATGTTGGAATTTACCTTATTTGTCTTGTGATGTTAGTGCTCAAGATCTCCTTGGGGGACATGATTCATGACTATATTTCCATGTGCTCTAATATTTGGCAATCCAGCATAATTTATGTCTTCGGATTGTCTTCTCGAATTCTTGTGGGGAATATAACATCTTATTATCATTTTAAAAGTTAATGCGGAAAAATGAAACCAATTTACGATGCAAAAACTATTTCATTTATTTTTGCCAACGTGGAACCAAAAAAAAAATGTACATGGACTCCATTTATTTTGTCAAAACTGAATGATTTGCACAACATTTCAAAAAAAATATATAACTTGTATCGCTCGAAATTATTAGCCAATGAAAAAATATTTTATTATTAATAACAATTAATATTTAAACAATTTCATGGACGGAGAAAATATCTTCCGTTCATTCATTTTTTGTAAATAATTTAGGCAATCTTTTTTTGAGAAATATCTTTGAATCATTCATTTTTCGCAACATAAATATATTTTAAGGGGCGAACTTCTATGCTCTTCTAAATTGTTAGGTGAATTAAGTTGGATATATAGTAGAGTGAACATTGATGCTCAGATCGATGTTCTTATCTCCCTTGAAAGATCGATCTTCTGTCAAGCCGACTCGGTCGCCTTTTATAACATCGCCGTGTTTGTACGTATCAGGGTTGTGCCATATCGGTGCTCGGGAACGCCCTGCCGGGGTTGTCGGGGTTCATCACGGCGCAGGGGAGGGAGAATGAGCAAGACACGGACGGGTTCGTGTTCAAGAACTGCAACGTCTTCGGATCCGGCTCGGCCAAGTTAGGAAGGCCATGGCGGGGTTACGCACGGGTCCTCTTCTATTACTCTAACTTCACCGACGTCGTCGACCCTAAGGGATGGGATGCCTGGAGTTTCGTCGGCCGCGAGTGAGTTTCCCCGGTTCATTATATTTCTGTGGTTTGTCTTATGATGAGAGAGTTAGCATGACATATGAAATCGTTAATTATGTGTTGACAGGTATCAGTTGACTTTCGTTGAGTATGGCTGCTATGGACCTGGAGCCGACATGTCCAAAAGGGTGAGTTGGGAAAGGAAACTCGACGACTCATCCGTGCAGCGAATGACAAGCTTAAGCTACGTTGATTCCGAAGGATGGATTGACAGAACTCCTTTTTAGAAGAAGACTGAAATGAGAGAGAAAAAAAAAAAAAATGTGTCATTTCCAATTCAGCCCATCTTGTCATGGGCATTATTATTTCTTCTTCCTCTTGTAGGCTCTCCCTTATGTAGAGGAGTTCATTTTCAATTTGTGGAGCTGAAATGTCACGAACCGCAGTGCAAAAGTCTGCACAAATAAGCCACGATGGCAAATTCTAATTCGAACTAGATAGGTGATATTTTACTATTCAAAGATAATATATCATTCATTATATGCACAATGAAAAGGCTATATGCGTATGCAATCTTAAAATATACGGATAATTAACAAAATCATCAAAATATCTCTAATAAAGAGAATTATCCTAGAGAAATCTTTAATTATCTCTACAAATCCTTTTACTTGAGTTTCCTGTGAGTCAAGCCAGTTGGCTCAAAATGTACTCGCCCCGTCCCTCCATGTAGAGGGGGCGTGACATGTTGTTGAGGATTCACCTTAGCGAGAACATGTTGCACCGTGACGACGTTGTCGACGATAGTGCCATGTCGGTCGGGTTTGAGGTTCGAGAGGAGCGACTCTCTGTCTCTCCCCGGCAAGGTCGATGGTTGCTTCTTGCCATCGCGCATGGGGTGTACGGCGGCGAGGATGATGGTGCAACGAGCAGAGCCACCGGGGATGGGAAGATGCTCCAGAGTCCCCACGCATGTCCTTTTAGAAGAAGATTGTGAAATGAGATTTGAAAAAAAAAAAAAAAAGTTAGCGAAAGTTTGTGTTGTTTTCAATTTAGTCCATCTTATATGGGCATTGTTATCTCTTCTTCTTCTTGTTACCCTTTTAGGTTTTCCCCTATGTAGAGTTTATTTCAATTGGTGGAGCTGAAATTTCAAAAACCACAATGCAAAAGTTTGCATAGATAACCCAACTTTTTGAAGGCCCATTGGGCCAAGCTCTCCTCTTGGCAACGTTGGATTTGAGTCTCTTTATTTATCAACTAATTTAATGCTCCCTTGTCTTCTTCTTCGTCTTCTTTTTTTTTTTTTTTGGAGGGGGCTAATTCTTTTGGTTTATGTAATTTTGGGGCTGAATTTTATTTTTTTTATTTTTTTATTTTTGGTAATTGAGGACTCCACCATGGGCCATCGGCCAAACCCTTATACCTCGGGAATGACTAACACAAAACCCCAACACTATGGCCCCTTACTTACAACGCTAGCAACTGCGGGTTTCGAACTCTCGATTTCGACGATGAATGAGAGACTCTCAACCAACACAGCTACCTACTGGGCTGAATTTTATTTTTATTCTTGAACTTTCGCAAAACTGTGCATATTAGACTATAGGGTATGATTTTTTGATGCCACATAAAGCCATTCGTTGCCATTAGATGTCCCTCGATTCGATTCACGTATTTTTGTCCCTATGTTTATTTTTATTGGATGTCACTATTGGGCCCCCTGCTAGAAAACGTGATAATTGAGTTTTTGGATGGAGATTTGTCTATTGTCCACTTCGTCAAATCGTATTTTAGACTGAATAAAGTGGTGCTGAAACAATAGGAGGTTTGGAATTGCAAACTTGTGCGTGTGGAGACTAAAAAATCCAATTCTGTCTAAATCATATGTATGGGGTGCTACTTTGTTTTCCCTTTTTCTCCTTTTTATATCGATGATGAGCATAAGAAAATTCAAATCCTCTGTCTATGCCATTTCGAAACTACTTTCATTAAATTGTTTTGAATATGATTGTTAAGCGGGTGACGGAATATTTTGTAAGAAAATCACCTTTTAAAGAAAATAGTTTTAAGTGGAATTCCGCCATATACAAAAACAAAGGAATAAATAATAAAATCAAAAGGACCATGACAATGATGTAGTAGATGATAGAGACCAATGGAGGAGATGGTTGCTGGTGAGTTCATATTATCTCAAATATTAATTAATTAAAAAAAAGAAAGCAACCTCCATGACCATGGTCAGATTTAAATTAATATTTTCAGTCAATCATTGCGGTGTTTATGTTATATGGCTGATTGGTTATATCATGCGGTTGAATCTTTCAAGGTTGAATTTCAATTGAATGAAGTCTGCTTTTGGAAAGCCATGATGGGTTGGGCCAAATATTACTGTCAACTTTAGAAAAATAGAGGCGGTCCTTGCAACTTGCTGGGGTTGACCTGCCCAATAAATCAAAGCCAAAACCCTTTTGTTCTTTTTCTCTAATTTTAAGTGATTTTGGCAAGGAAAATGAGAAAGCAATGTCCATTCCATATTGCTTGATGTCATATTCATGAGAGAGAATTTGACAGGTTGAGTGGAGGGGACCTAATGCAATTTTTTTGTGAGTTTTTCTGTTAACATGGTTTGAATTATTATTAGGTGAAGGTGCCAACACTTTGGTATAGATTACTAGCTCAACCACGAGAAATGCATATTTTGAGACAATAGTTTGACTATAGGTGCATTATTGTATATAGTATCTCAAGGAAGATCACATCTCCATGGAAAAAAAAAATGCTTGAGCTCAATCAAAACTAATATGAGTGGATAGGTTTGTATATAAGATGAATTATTATTGTTGAATTGGACTTGTACAGTCACAGGACGACGTTTGTAACCAGGGTCCATGTTCAAGAAATCAAGTATGGAATAAAGCTTGACGGGGTTTTGATGGCAAGTTTAATTGATCTTGTCTTGGGACCATAGATATAGATCAGATAGATCGAGCTCACGAATTACTGTGTTAGGATATCTTTGCTTCTCATCTATTTTTACTCAAAGAAACCACTTAGGTTATCTCGATGCCTTACATGATAATGTCACTGCTTTTCCTTGTGGTAAAGTAGCGGTTTGTCCATATTGATTAACATGATTTTTCTAATCATGTTGGGTCTTCCCTTATCACCCCCTTGGGCGAGAACTAGAAGTGAATTAGTCAAAGGGCCTATTCATTCAAAAACGGTGATTGGAGCTTGGTTTTCATGTGTTTGCTGGCAAGGACTTATTTTTTCTAATTATTTGTAATTAAAGCAACTTGCCATGTGACTTTCCAACCCCATCCGCTATTTAACACATTAAAGTAATGGCAGGGATTATTTTTTTATTCTGGGTGCTTTGTCAGTTTTATCTTTAAAAAAACGCAATCAATTAAGTAATTGCCATGCTACTCCTATTATTAGAAAATAAATAGTATCTGTCGGCCCACTCAAAAATATAATATACGCCATCAACTATTGACTTATCACAACTTATTTTCTTAATCAAACCTAGCAGCTCTTCCCTCGCATTAATCGTACGATTTCAAATTTATTTTAACGTGACATTATAGTTATAATAGAAACGCAATATATATTATACTCAAGCAAGCAACGGCACGAGATTCGATTTGAATCGTACCAATTTCAATAATATCATTAAAATTACGATCGTACTAACTTTCCATTTAGGATTTGAGATAATCGAATGATTGGGGAAAATTAGAAAACTGGTCATGACATGTGCGGATCAACGATATGATTAGAAATTTGTAGTTAATTATAATATAAAAAAAATACAATAAAATGAGAGAGAGAGAGAGAGAGAGAGAGAGAGAGAGAGAGAGAGTATTTTTCTCGTACGACAATCAATGCATGCAAAAAGTGAAGTAAAAATGGGGACAGTCTTGTCAAAAACAGAATCAAACAGTTTGCTGTTTTCAACAGCACCAGACCTGCAAAATTGGAAGACACTTTGTCTGGAAGTGCAGTGTCAGCTTCTCAATGTTCAATGTATTTAATTTTATTTTGCTTTTAGCATAAATGCTTTTTCTTTTTTTGGGGCAATAATTTTTAGCATAAAAATATGCAAAGAGGCAAGGTGATGGTGGTGGTAGGGTCATGGAGTGGCCGCCCTTGTCTTGCTGGCCTCCTATCTATTTGGACTGGCTTTGTCTGCCTCCTTATCCATCTATTTCCATTGCAACATCTTCTCTCTGTCTCTCTCCCCCTTTGTTTTTTTCTTCCTGTTTTCTCTTTTTTTATGAATTGCCACTTGATGGTGATGGTCATGACCAATTGGAATGTGAGATTTTAGGTTGAAAGTTTCTAGTGTGGCTAGTCAGTTCAATTTAAATGGGTAAAATCAGTAAAATGTAGGTTTAAATTGGAATGGAATTAGAATATGGAATGTCAATAGTAACAATTTATAAAATAGGTAGCGTGATAAAATAATCTACATGACTTTTAGGATGACAAGAAAGTGCATAAATGTGTGTGTGAGTATACTTTATGTGATCATAAAAGCAACCTGTCATAATGAATAAAAAGATACATGGGTCCAAAATGCATGTGTCTAATCAAGCATCCGGGGATAATCTTGAAGCCTAACTTTGTCTTGTAGATGAATGTAAAGTCTGTGAATTTAGAGTAAAAGCAAAACATGCTTTTTATGATAATACTGTGGCATTGCTCAACAAAACTTCACGTTTTTCTTATGTACCTATTATTTCCATGTTTACAATTCAAAATTTATCCATTCACACTTATGTTTTCCTTAGTGATTAGTGATGGATCCATAATTATCGGCGAGACGAGCTCGGAGAGCATGTGAAAAGAAAAAAGTTCATAAACAGTTTCCTCTCTTATAAAATTAAGTTTATAATTAAATTAGGTGAGTGTACTGATGAGCGCTCTCATCAAGATGATCACGACAAACTTCTAACGCGTCAACTCACTTTTACATTTTCTATCTTATCCTGTGGCCTTTTAAGTGAAGTATCGGATGGCTCTTCCCATGTAGAAACCAAGAGGATTTCTTCTAAGCATGACGAGTAGATCATACGAGCCTATGAATACAATGGTGAGCGAGTTTGACCCACTAAGTCGATCTCGACTGTCGACAGAATTGGGCTCAGGGGCAAATTTGGCTCTGCTTTGATTCAAGTCGTGCCCCGATGGGATCGGCGGCACTCGATGCATATGAGCTCATTTCATCGCCATGGCGGCCCCACATGAGATCGATTGGGGGGGGTTGGGGTGGGCTCACGTACGCCGGCCGTACGAGATACTAGCCCGGGCGACAGGAGACGGAACAAAAAGCCGAGCTGTCCTGTCTCTCTTCTCCTCTCTCTCTCTCTCTCCCCGTATTATCGAGCTTGTGCTTGCATGCCTTTTCTCTCTCCTCTGTCAGAAAAGAACTCTCTCTCTCTCTCTCTCTCTCCCCTTCACATGCTCGCTCTGCTTCTCTCTCTCTAACGCATTCTCGACCCACGATCGCTTCTGCGTAGCGCGAGCGCTCGCCGACCTCGGGCCGCGCGGGACCCGCCATTTCCGGAGAGCCCGGCCCGAATGTACCAGGCGCTCCACTCGCTGCCGCTCGACGGCGGGGGCGTCGGAGTCGGCGTCGGCGGGGACTTCCGCGGCGACTTCGACGGCGCCGGCCACGGCCTGGCCGGGGACGCCTGCCTCGTCCTCACCGCCGACCCCAAGCCCCGCCTCCGCTGGACCGCCGAGCTCCACGACCGCTTCGTCGACGCCGTCACCCAGCTGGGCGGTCCCGACAGTAAGTCCTCGGCTTTGGGTTGCGCCTCGCCTTGTGGTGGTGGTGGTGGACGGTTCTTGAGGTTTCTGTGGTTCCTGGGTTTCTCGTTTGACTTGATTTGATCGGAGTTGGTTCTTGTTTTTGTGGAGGATCTTGGGTGATTTCTAGTGTTGGATTTTGATTGCAAGGCCGACTGGACAGAGCTACACAACAGTTTGACTAAACACTTGGCTCTTATTGTTGTCATTTATACGAATGTGCAAGAGTTCAGTAATCGATAGAAAATTCAGGGTGATGACGCTTGTTGACTGCTACCCAGAACTCATCAAGATTATTTTTGCCTGAGTAGAAGCTAAAAAAAAGAATCTTCCTTTCAAGGAGCTGCCTGCTCTATTTGAAACTCGGCGCGACAAGAACCGATTACTTGTTTGCTCTCCGCGTAGCTCTAGCGTATTATTTACCATCTGGGGGGAGATTCTGCACTCCAAGAACTGTTTGGTCTCTGCACCCGGGGTAACTTCCTCGCAAAAAGTAAACAATTCGGACTTGAATTTCCAAATAGTTCGACGCTCTCTCTTTTGTGTTGGCAAGCATTCTTTATTAATCTGGATTGTGGGGATTGATTTTAATAGGGCAACAAATGAAGTGGTTGGAGATTCGGATGTAGGATCCTATTACTTTGGTATTAGGTAAACATTATTGAACTATGATCCAACTCTCTAAAATTCAAAACGAATAGATGGATGTGAGGTTAGTTATCGTAGGCACTCAACCGTTAATCTTCAACCAGATTTTGAACCTTGCTGTGTTGCTTGATTGCTCTTCCCATGAGTGGTACATGTCGTTTGTATCTTTCTATCGACAAATTCTGGTACTTTGTTTTCCGAGTTTAGTTCATGAGTTTTGGTGGGCGTGTTGAGAGAAACAAACTGAAGGCACCATTATAAGGTGGTTCGTGATGTCTAAATCTTGACGTTGTAGGAACCAAGATTGGGTTTATTTTGCTTTCAAACATTTGCTGGAACTTGTTCAGACGTATGGGCTTATTTTATATAGCCATGTACCTGCTAGTGGTTGAAGAGATGGGTAGAGTTTGCTTTTTTCTGAACTTAAATCCTTACGGTGAGCTTTACGCGATTGATCTGATCTAAAACTTTTGGATATGACTGAAAATAGTGACAGTGTGGTCGACATTAGTTCTTCTTAAGCAAATCTAGTGCAAGACTTGGGAAGACAACATGCGTGTTACAAGTGCAGGGTCGTGACCATGCTCATGGACAGCTGCCATTGAAGAGCGTTTCTACTCGTGAATCACAGCCATTCATCGCAACCCTCTTTCCTCCTTTAATTTCTAGACTCTCCAATTAAGATGATAATAATTGCTCCTTTGAAGTAGCTGCAATGTTTTTTCCTGAAAGCATTTACTTGTTCTTCCTTTGATATGTGAATAACATCTTTTCCCTGATCATATTTCTTAATCTCGTGTTCTCTATCATTGAGAAGGATCTCAATATTGTAGTGATTCATTTCTTGCAAGTTTAGTTGGCTTCTTTCTTTCTTTTGCTGCTTCTTTCTTCTTTTTCTTTCTTCCTTTTCTCCTTTTCTGCTACTTTTCTATGTTAGTAGAAATGTCTAGCCTGCCAAAAACTTCAGGTGATGTAATCCTCGTGGAAGCTAAATGTGGCTTGTGTCATGATGATTCCAATTCTTTTATGTCATTATATGTTCATGCCACATGATTTTGTCATTATACCATAACCAGTGACCACTTTAAATACTTTTATGTCATTATACAATCATGCCACATGATATTGTGTCGGCATAATGAACCAATTCTCCCACATAAATGGCATTTTAGCAGTTGTCTTTTCTGTTCATATAGTAGTAAAAAGCACTGGCCATCCACCCTGCCAATTGTACTCGGAATACTGACTTACAAGGGCAGAAATGTTCTTTAAAAGGCAATAGCTATTTCAGTCACCAATTTTCATCTAGAAATTTCAGTTTACTTTTGTATTTTATTGATGCCTTTTTACTGGATTTTATGGTTTGACTTTCTATCCGACTTTTTCATGTTTCCCTTCGTATGACTTTGCAGAAGCAACCCCAAAGACTATCATGAGAACCATGGGTGTAAAAGGCCTTACTTTGTATCACTTGAAGTCTCATCTTCAGGTTCGTTGCCAAAGTGAAGCATAATTTGGTTGTTTTTACCAGTTTTTACTTCCACTGCATGGTTGTGTGGTCTTGTCTTGTGCTTCTATGGTCATTCATTTTTTTCTATAATTTGGAGTTTTCTAAGCCAGCTTTTACCATGTAGTTATTCCTCCATGTGCTCTGCACTTCAAATTTGTACCTTGTTCTTGCAGAAATTCCGTTTAGGTAAACAGTCAGGCAAAGATTCAAGTGGCAACTCCAAGGATGGTCTGCTCTCTTTCACCTTGACTACATCTATCTTTTTCTCGTGTAGATCATGGCTAGGCTAGTTTGAAAAGAACCTCCCTGGAGATCATGGCTAGGCTAGTTTGAAAAGAACCTCCCGTTTGAGACTTCGCCAAATGAACTTTGACCATCGAATACAGATTAGAAATGAAAGGAAACTGGACATTTCTACATGCATTCTTCTTCTATATGTTTATATCCATCCAGTTCAATCAATATCTCCTTGAATGAAATTAACATCCCCGTTGGGTCTAGTGGGCATTCCATAGGAAGGTCCGCTTCCACCTTTGATGTATATTACCAAGCTATTTACCACATCTTTCTAGTTGTATTGGAAAAAATTATTCTCTTAAGATGTTGGCAGAAAGTTTTCTGTTTAAGTTTTCTTTTTTTTCCAATTCTGCATACATATGTGCACAGAGAGAGTGGTACCTAGCCACGCTCACTGTTTATTTTTGATGCTGCAGCCCCATGTGATTCGGATAGTCTGAACACAGGCTCATCTGCTACATCTTCATCAAGAATCCTCACTCAGGAACTTAATGAGTATGCTTCTATTCCCTTTATGGTAATAAAGCTTTTGGTGTCTATCTGCTTTTAAGTAATGGCTGTTTTTTTATCTTTCAAACAGCAGTTACCGAGTCACTGAGGCTTTGCGTGTCCAAATGGAAGTCCAACGAAGGCTTCATGAGCAACTAGAGGTTGGTTTCCTCTCATTTGGTCTGAATAGAATTGGCATCAAATGTTTAAATTTATGGAAATAACAGATCTGTTTCTACCAAATTGGTCATTAAGATGCATTACCAAGAATGCGCAGACTGAAACTATTAATATGTTAAGCTGGCTGTACTCGGCTTAGCTGCTGCTAAGAGAACATAGCGGTATTGAACGAACCCGGTTCTCATGCATTGAATTTACTCTGCTGGTGGAAAGTTCTTGCTTAATAAAATAATGTGAGAGGTGTGCTTGGTTTATGCTTTTGGCTGATGATGGTCGATTGAAAAGAGAGAATGTTTAAACTATTCATTATATCAGAGAAGATTTCTTATACATTTTTCTTCAATCACTAACGAATCATTTTATCCACCACCAGTATTATCAACACTCAAGATTCAGATTCTTTTAAGTACCAATAAAAGCAAAATATCTAATATCCTAGCACAAAAGAGTTTATTGGCGCAAACTCATGGCACTATAAAAGTAATAAACTGTCTTAACCGTCATAGGATGCTCTTATGACATTTTGACTATGCTTCGTTAAAGCATTTGCTTTGCCCAGGTGCAGCGCCATCTCCAACTGCGGATTGAAGCCCAAGGGAAGTATCTACAATCAATACTTGAGAAAGCTTGTAAAGTTCTCAATGACCAAGTCGCGGTCCCTTCTGGGCTTGAAGAAGCCAGAGATGAGCTCTCTGAATTAGCTATAAAGGTCTCTAATGACTATCCTGGAGTAAGGGCTGTTGATACTCTGAAGATGCCTTGTTTCTCAGAACTAGCAGCTGCTTTAGATAGCACCTCACTGTCTGGCTTGCCATCTTGGCTTGGTGACAGCTCGGCAGAAAGCTGCTTGACATCATTGGACAGCTCAATTTCACCGAATACTTTAGGGTCGCATGTTATTTCCGTGAAGAAGAGATTAAGGCCGGTGTTTGGTAATCGGGAACTATTGCCAATGGAAAGCAGCACACAAAAGCAAGTAGACTGGATGGTGAATAATATGTGATGAAGTGTGAGCATGTGCCTCCAGTGAACATGACACCATCATCATTATTTGTCCTTGACGTCATCGTTTCCTGTTTGGTTGATCCGACTGGCAGTGTCAATTATAGAAACTGTAGTCTGTATATCTTAAAAAGTAGATATTTGGAATCGGCACAAATTAATGGTATAATCGAAGTTTTTAGCATAATTTGTGTGTTGATGGAAAGCTTGGACTGCCTATGTGGAGATTAATCACTAATGGGATATATCACTAACACAATGCTTCCACCATCAGAAGGTGTTTCGAGTTTTTCACCTTTTACCAAATGCTTCATGGTGAAGTTTTCTGAGATCTACTTCGTCATTGGAGGAGAAGTAGATACTACTGGACGATGACTTCATTGGTAATTGCATTGCACGTTACTTCCTATCAGCAGACTGTTGGAAGATTTTGCATTGTCTTCTTTTATTGCTGGAAAGATATACAGTGTCTTGGTTTTGTTATTAGGGCAGAGTACTGGAACTACCGGCAAAGTGTGATAATAATGTCAACTGTTGTAAAGCTACCCTTTTGCCTTTCGTGGCAAAATGATGTGCTCATGGTATGGTTTGGCTGGTGTGCATATATAACGTTTAGCCAGCGAAAACTGGCTTGAAAGTATCATGATCTCTTTCCTTCCATTTTCCTAGTCTCTTTGATTGTTCCTTCACCGTCCAGTATTATTATCTAACCATTACACAATGCGACTTGTTTTTTCTCCTTGTTCATTATCGGGCAGAATTATTTACCTCTAAAACTGGTGATCCGCTCATCTTTTAGGGATCAATCTTATCAGGAACTGAATACATTTGGTATATTGGAAATTCTGACTTCACTATTACTTCTTGAGTTAACACCATGAAAAACCCCAAACCGGTACACTTGTGATAAATTTATCCTAAATTAATTTTTTGACCATCAAAAACCTCAGACTAATATACTTTTGATAAATTTATCCTAAACTAGTACACTTATGTTAGTTTCCGTTAAATTTTATTGTCAAATTACTAAATTGAATATCACTTGACAATTGACTGGTGTACCAATTTGTAATTTTACTCTCCGTTTGTTACATTATAACAGAGGTATGTTTGTCACAAATGTATCAGTTTAGGGTTCTTGACAGTGGAATAAATTAATTTTGGGTAAATTTATCATAAGTATACTCTTATATTTTTGGAATAAGCATATTGAAAGTCCTAAAATTTGTCAATAAAGTAGAATTTAGTTCTAAAATTTTCAATGAGTGCAATGAAGTCTCAAAATTTATCACGAAAATGTAATTAAATCCTAAAAACTTTTCAAATTAGTCAAATTAAGTCATTATGTTAATAGCACTTTTAAAAATTTTAAGACTCAATTGTACTTTTATGGTAAATTTGAAGACTTAATTGCACTTTTTGAAAATTTTAAGATTGAATTGGATTTTCTTAACAAGTTTTAAAACTTCCGGTGAATTTACCCTACATTTTCTTCTTTTTTTCGGTCTTTTGCTTATGAATATGAATAGTGTTTTTAGCCCTGTGTTTTGTCCATTATTCCATCCAATAACCGGTCAAACCTGCAAGTGTCTTACAAAGAATAAATCAAACTTTGTTCCTCCTTATGCTGACATGCCCAGTTTTTATAATGAGTTTGGCAGATTACGGTTTTTACTAGACAGGTCACTAATATCTCCAACTCAAGCTCAGTAAGTTCTTGTTCTGCTGTAAATGGATAAAGATTTTCAGAGCAGTATACCACTGATGACTTTCCTTCTAATATTCTCCTTTTGCCCATACTCCGTTTTTCAATCGCAGCTCAAAATTGATGTTCTTATGCAGAAGCTGTCCAGAATTTCGTGCTAAAGCTCCTTCGAGAAACTACAGCAAGCTTTGCGGAGACGAAAGGTTCCATTGGATGAGTCTGCTCCACTAATCACTTTAGTTCAGAGCTGCACTTGCTATGGATCATGGCACTTTCATCTTGCACATCGAGCATGCGCATTTAGCAGGAGCTCAGATAGACAAATCTTTCTGCTTACAATGGACAGATAGTTGAGAGAAGCACTCTTGCATGACCCTTTCGTTTTCCAAATCGTTTTCTTGGGAAGTGTTTTTCTTAGTCTGTCGTAGAAATTAGCATGAGTGGACCTGTACATTGTTGGGATGGTTCTCTCCGTCCCTCGGACATTGGCAAACATTTCTTTAGCAAGTGTCTGCTTGTTCTGCGTCATAAATAGAGATGGACCGAATTTCGCAGAAGAACCAAAACTTGGGCGATGTCTGTACATGCATGCGCCAAGCCAAATACATACACGAGCTCATAAAACTTGCAATGTGTACAGTCAACGGCAACACTATTGACTATTAAGACCTCTGTGCTTACATACTTCCATTCATCCTATTACATTCTCTCTGCGCTCTGCACTCTACTCTACAGGGTAAGGAATTATCTGCAGATCGCTCTCAGCGATTTGATGACAGTATCAAGTTTCTGCTCTTTTGAAATCTCATACTGGTTTGGCAGATCCTACTGAATTCCTAGAGCTTGCATACTTCTGATCATTGACAAAGAAGTGGCATTTCTGTGGCTCCACTCGTTCAGGCTCTCGCTCTGGCATTGTATGAAGCATCGATCGTTCCCGTCAAGGATGCTCACGATCTGCCTGATGCTCGGTCTAGATCCAGGGTCGGATCTCGTGCACGCTATTCCCAATTTGACCAATCTCTTCAGCTCTCCAAGATCATACTCACCGTTCAGTCTCATGTCAACCAATTCTTCTATTGTCTTCATCTGTGCCTCCAATTCACATATCCTTCTTACTAAGAACACTTCAGGCCTCCGAAAATCGACCGCCATGTATCCAGTAACCACCTCAAGTATCACGACACCGAAGCTGTATATATCCATCATCGTGGTAGCTTCCCCTGATTCCATATACTCAGGGGACATGTAGCCAAAGATCCCTCGAACCGATCTGTCTGCATTATGCGCTGCACGATGCCCGTGATCGTTTCTTGTCAAGAATTCGGCGAGGGCGAAGCAGCTGAGCCGCGGGTTCATGTCCGGATCGATAATGACGGCGGAAGAGGTGATGTTTCTGTGAATCACTTGTTCGTCCCAATCTTCGTGAAGGTAAAGAATTGCCGAAGCCAGCGATCTGATGATGTTGTACCTGTGACGCCACCGCAAGACGGGGCGGCCCCTGCGCGGATCATTGTGATGGAACAGGAGATGGCTCAGGAGGCAATTCGTCGAGTAGTCATACACGACGAGCATCTCTCCTTGCTCGGTGCACCATCCACGGAGCTGCACGAGGCTGCGATGCCGGAGCCTGCCCAAATTGTGCAACTCGTCGGAGAACCGGGCTCGTAGTGCAGGGCACTTGTTCATGCCGAGCCTCTTGACCAGGATGTGCTGGCGGTTATCGAGGAACCCGCGGTAAGCCGTCCCGAAGTCCAGCTCCGCCACCCTCTTCTTGTCGGAGAAATTGTCGGTGGCGGCCACAAGCTCTTTGTACGATATCTCGCGCGGGGTTTCGACCGAGAAGAAACCGTTCACTCGGGCCGGCCACCGCCGTTAGCAGAGGAGGGATTGTCAGCATCGCTGTTGGTCTCTCCTCCTTCGGCCGTGGCATATATGGTTTCGGCATCGGCGGTGACATAGTGGGACGCGCTAAATGCGGTGCCGGACGTCGTGGTGGTGGCGGCGGTCGACGTGGTGGCGGACTGGCCTAATTCCGTGGTCGTGTTGCTCATGCTCGTGCCTGGTGGGGAGGCTAGAGAGATGTACAGCGGGCATGATCGGAAGGAAGGGAGCGCCGGCAGCTGCCCCGGAACGTTGCCGGAAAGGGCCTCGACAACCCATTTCATGCTCGGCCGCAGCTGCGGGTCGTGGAGCGTGCAGAGCAGGCCGAGATGGATCATGTCTTCCATGTCGGAGAGGCGGTGGGAGCCGTCGGAGAGCCTGCTGTCCCCTGCCTTCAGCAGCCTCCCTTCATCGGATAGCTGCCGGACCCAATCGAGCAGCACGATTCGGTCGTCCGGGCACGCGAGGTCGACCGCCCGCCTCCCCGAGGCCACCTCCAGCACCACGATCCCGAAGCTGAAGACGTCCGACTTGGACGTGGCGGCGCTCCGCCTCTGGAAGCTCTCCGGCGGCAGGTACCCGATCGTGCCGCCGATCCTGGTGGTCTCCGCCAGATGGAACCGGCTGTGGATCTTGGTCGACGGCGGCGGGCCGCCTCGGCGCGGTACTCGAGCTCGTGCTCGAGCCACCGGGCCAACCCGAAGTCCCCGAGCCGGGCGTTGAACTGAGAGTCGAGCATCACGTTGCTCGTCTTGACGTCGCGGTGGATGATCTGCGTCTCGAGCTGCTCGTGGAGGTAATGCAGCGCGGCGGCCAATCCGCGGACGATCTCCCGCCGCCTCTTCCAGCCGAGAGGCGGCGGCGCCGGGCTCTCCGCGGCCCGGTGGAACAGAATCCGGTCCAAGCTCCGGTTCGGCATGTAGTCGTAGACGAGCAGCAGCTGGTCCTCGTGGACGCACCACCCCCTGAGGCGGACCAAGTTCCGGTGCCGGAGATGCGCCACCGCCACGAGCTCCGCCTCGAAGGTCTTCTCGAACCTCTCCCCTCTCTCCACCACGCATTTCACGGCCACCGCCGTGCCGTCGCTCGGCAACACCGCGCGGTACACTCTCCCGAAGCCTCCGCTCCCAAGAACCTCATTCTCGCTGAACCCATTAGAGCCGATGTAGAGCTCGGAGTAGCTGAAGATCCTGGGGTTGTCCTTCCCGACCTTGTCAGCCAGCTGGACTCCTTCCATGTCGAAGAAGACGCCGGACCGCTGCTTCTCGGGCTTCTCTTCCCAGTCGCCGCCGCTGCCGTCCTCATCTTGATGATGACAAAACCTGACGGCACATCTGGAGCCGTGGAGCCGGCGCAGCTGCTGGCGGATCAGACCAAGAACGTGACCCCCGCAATCCCGGTGGCGGCGGCGCTTCTCGAGCCCTTCTTTCGGGGGCGGACGCAGATCTCGCCGGACTGGTCCCCGGGGAGGACGAAGCAGACGCGGCTCATCATGGCTGCGTCGTCGTCAGGAGTTGGAAAGGCGCTCGGTTCCCACCTTCGTTGTGGCTTCTTCGGAGTTTATGCGGTATATATACGGCGAGCAATGCGGCTGCAGCAGGAGGAGGAATTGGAAACGTACTTGGATCTTTGATTTTCTTTATGATTTCTTTTTTGGGGCGTGTGTGTACACAATTCAACGTTGGTAGGTTTTCAAGGGTTGAATTCTACGGTAATGTCACCGGCCCTATCCGAACCTTCCCACCCAACAAAAAAAACATGATGACGTCGCTCTAGAGAGAGAGAGAGAGAGAGAGGGGGTTCTTCTTCTTCCTATGAATTGTCAATCTCCAATTCCAACCGCAGTCCTGGTTTTTGGGCTTCCAGAAAGTGATAAAATTCCTCGGACGCATTGCGAAGTGAAATTCTCCGGACCGCGTACACGTGTGAACGACCGGGGTATCATTGGAAGGCTTTCAACATTTCAAAGGCAAACATTTTGTTAAGGAGCCTTCAACTATTGAACCAAACGTTTTAATGAGCTTTGGAGGCTCAAAACTCCTTAGGAATGCTAAACTAAACGGGACCAATGTAAGAGCTCGGTGCACGACGGTCGTCCGTTCATGTCAACTTCACATGTTGCCCAATCGAAATTGAAAGAGTCTATGCGAACCGCGTTTGATGTTGGCTTTTTGGCATTGCGCTGGTCAAAGAAAGGGATGAGAAAACAGCGTCGTTGCTTCCTATTTTGTTTTTCTCCTCTCTACTTTTCTTTCTCTTGACGACAAGAAAAGAGGGCATGGACCGCGGCATCAGGACGGAGTATCATTTGAATTAATTCGCCTCTTTCGGTTTCGGGAACAATCGGATATCAGAAGTCTTCCCTCTCTTTTCGGCTCTTAATTAAAGGGTTTGTCAACTTCTTAAGCCAAATTTCGGTGGCGTTCGCTGAGCACTATTAATGCGTGTACTGGATTGGAATCTTTATGGAGAGATACTTTCTCTTGGGCTAACCCCACATGCACCACCATGACTGGCCGGTCGGCGCATGCAAAAATCTCTATGCAGATACTTTCTTGCCGCCGAGGCCCCGTGATCCCCGGAAACCATTCCCCACCCTCACCTGTCCTTTTTCGGCGACTCTCTGTCTTCTTCTTTTCTTCTTTTCTAATTTAGCTTATTTTTTAAACTTTATTATATGAATTTGTATTAAAAACCATATTTGAATTCAAAAGACGTTGTTTTAACAATGTCATCTCCACTTAGGAGAGAGAAAATACTTATAAAAAAAGAAGCTATTTTAGTATTTTTCATTAATTAAATTAAATGGAGTTAACGAAAAGACTCGATTGCATTTTCCTGACAAGTTTTAAAATTTTCAGTGTATTTATTTTAAAAAAAAAAGATGGTAAAAAATTTATACTTACTTTAGAATATCAATACACTCCAGCTAATCACAACGTTTTAAGTAATGTTGGATTTGTTATTTTCTTTCGAATTAATTATAGTCAATTACGTGCTTGATTTTTCGATTTATCGACTAATATACTCAACCCATTTGCCAAGCAGAGAGGTTGACGAAATGCACGCTCTTTACCTTTTAATTACATCACGTGAAACCTATTAGAGTCGACAGCACCGTGAAGAGCCACAAAAGTCCACGGACTACTTCAGGAGGATCCCATCCCATTTATCAAAGTGTCGCTTCATGCCATCTCCTTAAGTAATAAGGTCTTTATGTAGGTTTAAGAAAAGAAACATTTGTATCATTTTCGGTTTACTAAAGTATAACATTGATTGGTCCTCTTAACTCACCAACTATATATCGTATTCCTACATACTAAAATATTGTTGGTAGTATTTCTTTTAACAAAAATTTTCATGAAATTCCTATGTCTACCCTCTGTTAAATGAACATTTAAATATAATTGAAGGTCACCAATCTCTCTCTCTCTCTCTCTCTCTGACCAAGTCTTCCCTTGTCTCTCTTCCTAGTAGCGAGGAGCAACCGAATTGGACTACATTGTGTGGTCCGCTGCTCAGTCCCAAAAGTTGGGAACCGACGCTATGCAATCCAACTCCAGAGTTAGGGTGTTGAACCGAGCAAAGAGACCAACCTCATTTTAATTATGTTTGTTGTATGTTCCATTTCAAAATAATACAATTTGGAGCGATCTTTTTATAAATGAACGAGGAATGAAGTTTTGTAATTTTTATTTTATGTTGCGTGTTTTAAACATTTTATTGTTTATTTTATATTACATATTCATCTTTTACGAATGATTTTTTTCTAGTAAGTGGAGATTTCAAGTCATTGCTTTGCTTTAGTTTTGGTTTTGCTTGACTAAGGGATGCGTTGCATAATTCCCTCTTGCTTTAGAATTTTGCTTTGCACTCACCAGTGTTTTATTTCTCGCATTTTTGTGGCTAAGTATCATGATTTTAAATATTGTGTGTTGAGAGTACGTAATTTGAAAGAGTCAGTTTGTCATTTCAAAGAATAAAAGGAAAAAAGAAAGAAAGAATTATCCAATTCTCTAGACCAACCTAAAACACGGACTAGTAGGATCAATTCTAAGGTCTACAATGTTAGTTTTAGGTTCATAAATTTGGGAAGCAAATAAATTTTAGTTCATATAAAGGTGAGGGGTTGAATCGGTTCAACTTAAAATCACTCCCTTCTACTTTCTAATCTAGCGCACACAAATGAGTGAGTGCGCACTAACATCAACACTCTTTATCAAAAGTTGTTGGCATTTTCTTTATGCAAATTGACTATTACATATTCATCAATTATTCTCTCGAAATGAAATTATCATCATAAGGACATATCAACAATTTCCTCCGTCGCCATATCTCCATCAAGAATAGCCACTCACCTACTTTCCTCCTATTCTCTCTTCCTCCACACCTAAGTATCCCCATGCCTCTCCCCCTAGTGTACTAATTCAATCGAGAGGTAAAACAATGACATCTAACTCCAAACAAAGGTTTTAATTTCAACTCTGTAGATACAGCTAGAGGAAGATGATGAGGACATCTACTTGAACCTAATGGAAGACAAGGAAAATTCACATTTTTTGCCCCCACGGGAGTCTAGTGAAGAGAGACATGTTTGGACATGTCACTTGTCTCGACCCGGGAAATTTCAATAGTGGATGATCAAATCACGAGCAATGGGAAAACGCGACTCCAGGACACGAACAAAACGCATTTATAATGCCATGTCATGTCACAACGTCACGTCCATCAGAAATTAAATGAGAAAGCGTGGTTGGAGAGGCAATGCCAGAAGAAGAGCCAAAGTGGCCACGGGTGGGACAGGGATGTGTATGGACTCTTTTATTGATAGGATTGATTGGGTTATTTATTTGGTGGTTAGGAATGTGAAGAGGAGATTGTTGGGTTAGCAGAAGTATTTAATGTATCCATCTTTTTTCAGGATGAGGGTTTGGTAATTGGTCCGCCTACTCCTCTTTGTTTATGGATCAGGAGGGAAAATTTAAAGAGATACTCTCTCTCTCTCTCTCTCTCTCTCTCGGTTTTAAATGTGTCACGGAGCAATTCATAAATATTGTATTCAACTTTCGAATCGGCCCTACAAAGGTTAATGTGATATTTGAGTGTGCGTCACTAAAGCTTCCTTGCCTCTATCATATCGATATTAGAACTTGATCAATAGATGAGTGGCTGGTCTACTCGAAACGGTGAAAATGGATGGGTTTGTTGCCGTTGATTTGCCTTGCTTCAATCAATTGATTTTATAGAGGTTTTAACAGTTTTTAAGCATGAAGGTGCATACAAATCTAATAAGCCGTCACCAGGCCAAACCTACTTGTTGATCATGTTTACTCGTCACGTTCATGGTGGTTACTAATATAAGTTATATTTCACAAATAAATGATGGTGTGGTGCATGACGCTTATTGAAAACACATATACCCATTTTTTTTTTTTTTATCTTGTATGGTTTCTTGTGCAAATTTTTAAAACTCTTTCGCGGGATGAGCTTCCATCTGATAATGCCATTAGCTCGACAGAAGTAAACGAGACCGTCCCCCATAGAGCTGATAGGTAATACTAGGTCCAATAAATGAAGGTTGGGGCAGCTCCAATCTTTGACTTTCGGTCACGAGTTGGAGATCCCCCCAGAGAAATTTGAGATGGGGACGTGCCGTCTGTGCACCAAAACCCTATCGAAATGTTGACTCCTGGGATCGGAATTCTCTTCGGTGTTTGGTGCGTGGAGTTCGACATGCAAAATCAGGCCATATGCCATGACACGAAGCAAAGTCAATGATTACCGCATCGATGAGATTTAAAAATCACCTAAACCTCATTGCTTGTATGCGCGGACATAAGTTTAAGTTGGTAATCAAATGCGTTGTTATCGGCTTTAGAACACAAATGTCAAAAAGTTCTGGCGCCGGCACTCCTCGAGAGGATAAATTAATCGCAAAAATTGGAAATTCCATCTTTGGACACAAGGTGGTATTTTGTCGATTTGTTAAGAGTTTCCAATTCGGTTTTAGAGCATTTAGTCTTTTTTTTAATAGGTGCGTCCTTTACAACTTCCTCTCCAAATAGTTGAATTTGGTTTTAATCACCAGATTTCGATTGCAAGCACCGAATGCCCCTAAACATCGATATTTTTTGTAATTTGTGCACTCCATTGGAATACAATTGAATTTAAGGCTGAATTTTGGCCCGACCTTTTTTCGATAAACATATGGGATGTTGATCTTGTGTCCCATTGGAACTAAAGCATCAATGACCCCATTGAGAAAATATGGTGACCATCAATATCAGAAATTTAAATGGACCGAGAGTGAATTCGGATAATAAATGACCATATAGTGCAAATGCAACTCCAAACTCTACATTATTTATTTAATCGATTCTATTTATAATCTATAGTACATATATTGATATAGATTTATATGTCATGTGAGCCCGTGCACCAACTTAGACTTTGTAGTGCCTCTCTGGTTGGTTTCTAGACAGTTTGAATCTTTCGCATAGAAGCTAATAAATAATGTTATGAACTTACTTTGCTCTTACACTATCCTGAGAAAGAAATTTCAGTCTCCCTTTTTTTTTTAAATTGTATTCCATTGAATAAATCTGGATGGAATTTCAATTCAATCCCTCCATTGATAAATCTTGGATTTCAATTCACGTGATATTAAGGCTTTTTGTGTTATGCAAAAAAATGAATAATTTGAAAATTATTTTTTCTAAAAATGATTGTGTGTATTGCTTATAAAAATTATTGAATGAATTTTTTCATCATCATGAAAAGTTTTAGACATATATTATTGTCAATAATGAAAATATCTATTATCGATTGATTATTTTACATGATACGAATAATTATTTTTAGGAAAATATTTTTTAAATTATTCATTTTTCTATAAAACAAATGGAATCTCAATCAAGAAGAATGCGATATGAAATCGAACCTTCCCTGGTTGGGCCCAGAGTGATGTGATATGATTGCTTGCTTTTGAATCCCTAAAAGTAAGAAAATAGAAAAGAATTGGTAATGAAAGACATTCATTCTCGAACTTTATTCTATCTAGAAGAATTCATTGGACCCATCATTTGAATAAAGTCAACAATTTGCACCTTCGTCGTGTGAAATTTTCAATTGGATCATAAAAAGGTCCAAGCGGCGCTCGACATGCCGAAACCTCAGCTTCAGGTTAGTCTCTGTTAGATTTAAACGTAAACGAGGGAATCGATGAAGAAATTTCTTTGTACGACTTTTCTAGGGAGTTAAGGTCAATTATTTCGCGTTAATTTCATAAAAAAAAAAAAAAAGATATTTGTGAAATTGCTTATGTGCATGTTGGATCATAAGGGATATCTTTTCATATCTGTAAATGTAATTATAAAGACCGTTTGCTTATCAACCATAACCTTAGAATTGTTTTTAAAAATATTAAAAAAAAGGAATTGTTCCCACTATTTTCTTTGCTGATTTTGGAATTATATATACATATTAATGAAATATGACTAATTTCTTTGATGTACATGAACAAATTACAGATAGATCTCTTGCAGGATAGAAAATCACATGCCAAAAGTCTTTATTACAATCATTTGCTAATTAGTGTTTTTCACCGACAATGTTGACTTTAAATTTAAGGGGATGATATTAACTCCCCTGCTTCCTAACCAACACAATTTGTACTTCGATTCAGAGGTGATCACCAGGCGAGATCGGGTTATATCAGACTTGAAGGTTGGGTCTACTATCTAGCCCAAGCAAGCCCTTACCATGAAATTTCCATGTAGTGCTCGGCTAGGGCCTAAGTCATTGGGTGGGCCTGGCTTCCTAAGGTAAGCATGTTGCCGAAATTATCCCATTTACCTTTTAGGTTAAGCGAGCCGTCCGCTCATTGATCACCTCTACTCATTGATCACTTCTACTTCCAATTAGTGATGGTGATTGAATGGTCTCAATTCAAGCCGAGCTTGGATGTCAAGCCTAACTTGCCCATTGTGGAATATAGTACTTTTCTGAATGGTGATGAGCATAGTTGAGCTTGCTCCTAGGGTCGCACTTTGCATCATCCTAGTCAAACTCATCCACATGCCTCAAGCTTTAGTCAATCCAATAAGGAAACCTTGCCTACATTTGGCTACACTGGACTTGGTAAATCACAAAAATCAATTTTGTGGTCCAACATGAGGGGCCAGTATATGATTCACAAAATGAATGATTGTGATTCACTTGATTTGGTAGTCTTGTATCTAGGAATAAAATTCTCGCATCCAATAGATCTTCACAATGAGGTTTAGTTCTCATGAATATGAGGAATACAGCATCCGTCTAACACTTTCTCTCGGAATTGAAATTTTAGAAATGAAAAATCACTAGACATAACACCCAAAGAAAAAGAATATATTTGAAGCAATCCACCGTAAAGAAAAATTGCAAATTAATTTACCTGGGTTAAGTGAATCACAATTGTTGATGATGATTAGCTTCACATAAATTGGATCACTGTGATGTCGTCTGATTTTTGATAAGTGCTATTGATACAAAATTTCCAATTGCATATTTCTATTTCTTTACATTTTTTTTGTTGGTTGATAGGCCCCAACATGCTTGGCTATATTTTGGAGAAATTATGGGAAAGGCTCTTAAATGGTGCATGGAACATCCTTATTGCAATTATGGTAAAAAATAAAAGAGAATGTTCTTATATTATCATGTCGGTATCCACACGCCTCGATCCTTAATTTTCCCTGAATATTTGTTTTCTCCAGAAAGAGGGAATACGCTTTAAGTGTTTAATATGAGAGAGATGCAAGGCTCACACGAGACTTCTGATGAAGTAATTTAAGGTTATACTCAAAATCGATTATTACGAGAAGGTTCCCGAGTCACTATATTTTCCTAGGCGTGAGAGCTGCCTATATTCCCTTAGTTTAACGCTTGGGAACATATCTTAATGAGAGGCCGACGGCACTCGGCTAATCAGCTGATTCACCGTCACCATAGGGATGAGTCCCATCATTTTGCAACATGGGTAAACGGAGTCACCCTCTTTCAGAGGATTCTCCCATCTATTTGCCTATAGTTTTTTTGAGCACCTGCCTATGTCCAAGTCCTTGTTGTCATTGCGGTCAAAAACAAAAGGGATGGTCCGCCATGCTCTCAATTGGACACGAACGACAGCAACAAGCAAAAGGAGACAATAATTGCAAAAAGCTTTTTTCCTTTATGCACAACTTTTTCCTTTTTCCTTTTTGGCCAAGTACAACCTTTTCTTGAAGAGCTCCTTCATTTATTTTTTGGGTTTTCCTAGTCAACTTTCCATCATCATAGCAAATCTTCTCATGCCAAATCCGGAAGTAATCTAGTTGTCAAAGCAAAAGATATATATATATATATAAAACCTTTTATTTAAAAAAAATGATATAGATAAATAAACTCTCACCTAACATATAATTTGATTCATAAATTTTTAATTTATTCAATATGATCTATGAACTTTAATCCAATATGTAATGTGATCCATATGCTTTTAATTTATTTAATGTAGTAATTGAACTTTTGATATATATTCAATATAATCCTTGAATTGTATGAAAATATTCAATATTGTTATTCCAAACTAAAGACTAAATTGAACGTTTTTATACAGTTCAAGGACTGTATTGAACATGTATCAAAAGTTCAGTAGACTATATTGAATAAATTAAAAGTTTAGAAATCACATTACATATTAAATTAAAGTTCATAAACCACATTGAACAAATTAAAAATCAGGAACTGAATTATACATTGGTTTTAGAGATTGTTTATGTCATTTTTCCTTTTTATTTCATGCCTCAAAATTAACCTATTATGTGAAGAAAGAGTTATCCTAATTTCATTCCTCATTCTTACGCAAAATACCATGATGCTTTGTTTTTTTTTTTTTTTTTTAAAAAAACCATTAACAATGGGGTCATCAAATGCACAAGCTAAAATATTTGGTATAAGAAGAGTTATATGTTAAACTCTACATATCGATTTAATCCATGAAATTAATAACGTTCCACTTCTCTTCTCTCTTCTAAAACTTGATTGATTCTTATATAATTTCCAATATTCTCATCTTCTTTTTGTATCGAATATGTTACATTACATCGATTTCACAGTTGTGAATCTATGCAATCCTATTTTCATGCGAGGATTCAAATCTATATCGCTTCAATTTTTCATCATTTTCTACCACTTTACTACGTTTCGAAAATCAGGAAATTTGAGGATTGGAAAATATAGATAGGAAAGGTTGAAAATTTTGAAATTGACCTGAGAAGAGTGGGGAATAAAAATTTATGAAACGCGATCTCCCAACTGAGGAGGCTTAGACAGAAAAATTATATATGAAATTCCATATATTATAGTCCAAATAGAAAAAGATTTATGACATTTGTAAGGTGACCTTTATTAAATGCGAAATGCCTAAAACCTTTCAATGACTCGTAGACATGTACGTAATTTCGTCATAATTTATTCAGACTTAACCTGTTTTCTCACTTACTAAAGTTTTGGAGATAATTTCACAAGTAAAAATGAGGAAGATCTCTGCCGCCACTAGTCGACCACTAGAGAAAGCGCGACTCTTGTCGAGAAAGGGAGTGGGGATCAAACAAAGACGTTACTTTTCAAGGTCATGAGATTGGTTTCTTGATGCAATATGATAGTGAAAAGAAATGTTTCGATTCTTACGACGTATTTGAAAACACTCTTCAATGATAATCTCCATTGCTATATACTTATGATCTATTTGTCCTGAAGGATTTATCTATTAGTTGGGCTTAAGGCCCGTCCGGCTAAGTTGGGCCCAGGAAGCCCGGCCCACGGGAATAAGGCCCGTGGAAAGAAGGGGGTATAAAAGGGAGGAGAGAGAGAGAGATTGTACCTGTTGGAAATATCAGAATTCACGTCTTCTCTCCCCGCGTATTCTCTCTCAAAAGGAAATCAAAAAGGACAAGAAGCATGGCATTGTTCTTCCTCCCTTCAAGACTTCATCGGATCGAATTGCACGGTTTCTCTTCCTTCATCAATATCGGTGTTTAATCTGTGGTTAAAAGGTACGCTCGAATCCGTGGAGTGCTTTAGGATCGGTGATGCGTGTGATTTCCCGGGCTTCGTCTTCCGCTTGCGTTTAGGGGTTTGATTTGGTGTCGAATCCGCGTTATCGGGGATTAGTCATTCCCTTCATGTCCTTTAAAAGATGCCATAACTTCAAACCTTTATGTTCCAAGCACGAGCATCACATAATGGTACACTCAAATTACAATTATATAATAATAATAACTCTAATTTAGTTTGACCAAAATGAGCCAACAGTGAGTGTAGATGGTGAAACCCAAAGACGAGGCCAAATAGGAATTGTTGTCCCTCAAAAAAAAAAAAAAAAAAAAACAATAAAGTAGGATCATTGACCCACGTATTAATTGGGCCGGACGCCCAACTTTCCCAGCCCATAATTTTTTTTTTTGCCCATTTGTTTCTTAAAATAATATAATGAAAAACCACGAATTAGTATATCGATAATAAATTTATTCAAAACTAATTTTTTTTACCACAAAAAATCTCAAATTGGTACATTACATTTATGACAAATTTCAATAAGTTTCTATTAAATTATATTAACACCACGAAAAACCACAAACTTGTTATATTTATGACAAACGAATAATGAAATCCCAAACTCGTACACTTGTTAACCATCATATATCAACTAACTTAATAATTTGACAATAAAATTTTATGAAAATTAATAAAGAGTATATCTATTACAGGTGTATCGATTTATGATTTTTCATGGTATTAACTCTTATTTCTTTTATTTTCTATTTTATTAGGATAATGGGTTTTTATTCTTGGCAACACTATTTCCACCCTTTATGAGATTAGATGGATCCCATTTTTACTAAAAAAGTAAAATTGCACTTAATCATCCATTCAATTCGAAGCGGTGGCCCAAATTTTTTTTTTCTTATTTATTTTTTCATTTCTATGTAGGATTTAGTTATCATAATTAAGAATATCACAGGTCATGCTTTTATCTATTGTGGGTATCCCGGTATATTAAAGAGGTATATTGAAAGGCACCGTGTTTCTTTTCCTATTTTTAGATTCTACTTCTGTAGAGATTAGCGTTGTCAACAAGAGAAAATTTTAAGAAACGTACTTTTTTTTTTTCAATGTCGTTGAGCATTTTCGTGGATTAATTGCCAAGTAGAATTTTGAAAATTTTTAACATAAGCGACCTTTTGGTATAATCACATGTTTGCACACTTTTATTTTTGCTGGATATATCACCATCAATTTATATTTTATAAGTTGTCTTTTATATATAAATAAATATAATAGGATGATGAAACAAAAGAAGAATCCTCGTTCAAGATCTTTCATGACAAAGTCCCAGTTACATTGCCAAAGTGAATCGAAAGTTTCCATAAGATAAGAATTCCCTTTAAATGCTAGTGAAATTTTATCATTTTGAATCGACAAAAACTAATATCATTTAATCATCGCTTGTGGTGGCCTAGTTGGATAAGACTCCCATGATCCTTTACGAGGAGGAGAGGAGTTCGAATCCCGCTGGCCGCATGGGATCTTAAGTGCGATGTCGGGGTGGTGGGTCCTCCGCTAGCATCGCCTCGGGGTTTACCCCCCGTTACTCGGGCATGTCGGGCTGTCCGTGTTGGTACGGTGCGTAGGTTCCCGGGTCATAAAAAAAAAAAAAAACTAATATCATTTATGTTATGTTTGCCTACAATTATTAAGATGTGAATTGTGAGGAAAATGTTACCTAATTGGGGAATTCCTTGAGCAGCCATGTTATGCGTTACTATTCAATCTTTTGTAGTTTCTATTGATTTAAGTGCGTTTGATAATAAGAATAGATAGAAATGAAATTGGCAGAAGATCAAAAATCATTAGAAGTCCTCAAGAAAATACCATCCTATTATTGTTGTATCCATCTTTATTATTTCATTCATTTATTTACGGTAAAATATTGAAAATATTTAGTGTTAGGCAGAAAGAAAATTTTAGATAAGAAAAGTTTGTTTAGGAAAACAAAAAGAACAAAAATCATGGAAAAAGCTCAAAGTATCACATCATTTTATTACTGAGGATGTATTTGGTAACCATTATACTTTTGGAAATAATTTTTGCTTAAAAAAAAAATATATATATATATATATATTTTGATTTTGTTCTCAAAATGAGTTTCTAAGCATTCAAATGTATTTAATAACTACATACAATTTATATTTCTGAAATAGAAAAAGAATAGGAATGCGTGTGGTATGACCCTTAATTTCTTTTGTGATGTAGAATTTTTTAAAATTTTTTTAGTAATTTTGTGAGATTTTTTTCTTTTTTCTTTTATTTTTGCGTCTCTTATTTTTCCTCCCCGATGACCTCGCCTAACTAGAATGAGGTCGAGCGTCATCGAGGCCCAACGAGGTCACCAAATCACTGATCATTGTGACGACCTGGTTAGAGGAAGAAGAAAGAAAAAAACGAAAATGACTTGTCTTAGAAATTTTTCCTTGTAACAAAATTTTTTATACTTATTATTTTTATTCCAAATCTATTACCCGGTCACTAATCACTTTTTAGAAATAAAAAAATTAACCGACGTCATCAAATTGATTTTTTTTCATTTTTTATTCCGGAGAACAAAGGAAAGAATAGAAATAGTGAGGAATTGGCCTGTTACCGCGTAGTACCTAGATGATCCGACGGTTCACGCGGGCTTTCCACATAAATCCGGACGCAGGCAATGCTCGCTCGTCGCGGACAGACGAGTGGGCCCCCACTGGTGGGGACAGCGTGCACGTGCGACGGCGTCGTTTCTGTCCGAATCAGCACGCACGCCTTGGTAATGAGAACTGAAAGCCGACGTTTGAACAAAGACGAAAACCGAAGGCTCGTCCATCCCCACCAAATCCAAAAAAGCCTTCTTGTCCACGTTCGAACCCCGGATCGGTGCCCACTGTCGATCCTCATCCTTCATCCTCCATCTCCTTCACCTACTCATGCCCGTATGAATCGTGGGTTTCAATCGTCAGCCCAAGATTCGCACTCGCACGAGCGAACTGAGTGCACTGCTGGGTGAGTTCATACAGAATCTATGCCTCCTCCTGGCCTTCTTTTCCTCGTTTGGATAGAGTTGTGACCGTATATTCTCTTCTGGGTAGCTCGTTCTTATTGCAAGTTTCGAGCTTGCTGGGTTGATTGCTCTGAATCATTGCGAAAATGGGAAGTGTCCGTTTGCGTGATGTCTTTCTAAAAATAGACTCCGCATCCCCGGAAAATCAGCCTCTGGGTTTCTGCTTAATCTGAGTAGGTTGGTTGGAGCTTTCTTGGGATTTTGTTTTTTGTTTTTTTGCTGCTTCCCTGCTTCCCCATGTTGTTCTAGTGTTCTTCCATGCGGTTCGTTCTCTATTCAGTGCCTTAGTTGACAAGTAGAGGATTTTGTTAATTGGTTTTCATTGGTGGAGTGCGCAGAACTTGTGTTGAAGGGGCAATGGAGTGCGAGGGGATGCGTTTTTGGACTTTTAGTGGGTTGGTGGCTGCATTTCTTGATCTCGCCATCGCATATTCTCTGCTTTGCGCAGCTGCTTTCGGTTATTTCGCCTCTAAGTTTTTGGGGGTTTTCGGGTTGTGTTTGCCCTGTCCGTGCGATGGGCTTTTTGGGCATCCAAATAGTGGTCGCTGTGTTAGGAAGGTTTTGGTGGAGCAACCATCGGATAAAATATATTTCGTCCAAAAGTCTGTGAAGAACAACTTCCCTTTCGATACAGTATTGATCAATGACAGGGCTTATGAGATGATTTTGGAGCCAGAGGAACAGGGGATTTGTGAAAATGGCCACGTGCAATTGGAAGGTGAAGCATCATGTAGCTCATATGCAGAAAGGAGAGAACGAGATATAGGTGTCGAGGGGTCAATTGCAAAAAATGAATCTGATGCTGCGTCCCGTGCAGAGGACTCACTTTTGGGGGAAGAAGGAAGATTTGACTTTAAGGGAAAGGGAGCTTTGAGCCAGAGGACAAAGGGTCTTCGGCGGCGTCTAAAAGGGTCAGTTGAATATGGGAAGTTTTCATCAGTCTCTTCATATGATCCATGGCAAGTGGATGGGCAAGATGTGCCTTCTCCTTCAAGCATGAGAAAATTCAGAGAGGAGTCTCCCGAAGAGAGCTTGTTCTGCGTAGAGTCCCGAATTAACTGTGTAGAAGGTGAGTGGGGACTTTAGCATGCCTCTCAGTAAGTCTTTGTCATCTCTAGGTTTTTTCTTCAGTTAATATGTGTGGCAAAAAACTCTATAACATAGCATTATTGGTAAAAATAATTTCCAAACAATGTTAAAATGCAGTTCCTACGAATGACTGGAGAATGGATTCATTAGAGCTTTCTTGTGCATTAAAGGAATGTGCTATTATTTTGCTCCTAAAATGTGCAAATCTAACTGTAGTTAATTGTTAAATGTATCTGGTACAAATTGATTATACTTGAGCGCCAGATTTAGAAAAGCATCTTCTTTTTGTATGAATCCATGTTGTATTTTCTTGCCTTTTTGACTGTCCTTGTACGATTTCTGGGCTCAATATCTTAATTTGAAGGTTTGCCCTTATTGGAAGATACCTAACATGCTTCAAGTGCGACATTTTGTTCATAAGTGGTTGGTGTTTATGCATCGTGTTGACATTTAAGTCACCCTCATATAGAAAGACTTAGTTGCTCCTTTACCTTAGATAAACATGTTACTGTTTAATCTTCCTTAAATAATAAGCATATGTGCTTGTGCACATCTAACTAAATCACTGCTAAATGGTTTGGATTATCATGTCTACCACGTGTGCCTACAAGGTGCGTGCTATTATTGTTACGAGTGGTCAAAATGTGTGCCTAAATTAATATTCTTTCTTGCATAAAGAAGCCAGTCACTCAGCTTGTGATAGAGCTAATTACTTCAATGCAAAAACTGGACTTTTGGTACCTTTGACTTGTGTTCTAATGAAACTAGCACCTTTGAGATGATAGTGACGGGCATAGCATCGCTCAGTGAGTGTTGTGAAAATAGTTACAGATTAATTCCGTCCTTTGTTGTTTCTTTCATAGACATGTTATAGAGAGCATTATATTCTATCACTGTGTCCAAAGCATCTAATGTTGAGTTATCACGTGTGGTTTGCAGGTAGAATTGTTTGAGCACTTTTGAAGTCAGTAGATTATTTCTTGATCCTTGATTTGGCTTGAGTCCGTGTTGAACAGTATAATGGCTTGTTCATCTACCTAGATGACAATTGTCTTACTTCTTAAGGCTTTCTTGTGCAGTTTCAGATAAAAGGGATGGTTTAATGGACTCTGCTCTGCGTGATTCTGAGAATACTGCTAATTTAACTGATGACATGGAGAAAAATTCATTAGCTTTTAAAGAATTTGGAGCTAATGGCAATCGACAGTCTGATTTTGGAGCCAGCAATAAGGATACAGTTAGAGCCTTGGAGCAAATGCTAGAAGAAGAGCGCTCTGCTCGCCACACTGTGTACCTTGAGCTTGAGAAAGAAAGAAATGCAGCTGCTACAGCTGCGGACGAAGCCATGGCTATGATACTGCGTCTTCAAGCAGATAAGGCATCAATCCAAATGGAAGCTCGGCAGTACCAGAGAATGATAGAGGAAAAATCTGCTTATGATGCCGAGGAAATGAACATTCTCAAAGAGATATTGTTGAGGAGGGAAAGGGAAAGGCATTTCTTGGAGAAGGAAGTAGAATCTTACAGGCAAATGATATTTGCAAATGAGCAGTTGGACGATGATCTGAATGAATCAGTAGCTCCTGGGGCAACAAGAACATCGATTTCAAATGAAGATCCAGAGCTGATGCTGTGGCGCATTCGTGAGTCTCTTATCAAGAAGGAGAAACCTGAAGCAAAAAATGATCCAGGCTTTCAGGTCCATTTCGTTCCACTTCAGAATTGTGCTGTTGATTTTGACAGAGAATTACAAATTCCAGAGTGGCTTGAGGATGATAAGTCTTTGAGAGCAAGCTGTAGTAGTGGTGGGCAACCAGGTGTTGACATAAGTGATACGCATCTGGCTGTTAATGAGGTAAATCAAGAAGTTCAGGAAAAGGTAGTGTTATCCATAGACAATAATTCATCTGCCCTTCAAGGAGATTTGCCAAACCAAAATAAGCAGTTCTCTTCCCAGGGATTTGATTTCAGTGGGGAGACCAATGAGAAGGAAAATGAGCTCCTAATTGTCAACTCAAGCCCGTCTAAAGGTTTAGTGTCAGATATCAATGAGACTCTTATTAGGGGGGGCCATGTGAACCTTCCATTTGTTGGTGGGGATATGGAAACTGATGAGAGATATGCAGGTATGGATGGAGAAGTATCAAAAACATTGGGATATGGCATGGAGCCCTGTGTCCATGATGTTCATGTTATCAGCAATAAACCACCCAGTGGACATAGTAAAGTGGGACATGGTAAGGGGGCAAAACCGACTAAAAATGATACATCAAATATTCCGACAAGTTCTGAGCATCTGGTCCTGGACAATCGGAGTACTGGAATAGACATGAACAGAAGCAGTTCTGATGTGCCAATAGTTAGCTTACAGGGACAAGCCTTGCCCTCTTATTTGCGTAGAAATTCCATGTCTGCTGTCGATTATGAGAGGATGAAAATTGACAATGAAGTTGGGTGGCTTAGGGAGCGGCTTAAGATTGTACAAGAGGGAAGAGAAAAGCTCAATCTCTCGGGGGGGAACAGAGGAAGGGGAAAGGACGAGTTGCAGCTTTTGGAAAACATAGTAAGCCAACTGCATGAGATCCGAGAAATGACAGGATATGAGAAGGCTGAGCGCCAGGCTTCTCTGCCACCTCCATCCTCAAAGGTGCGCTACTGAGTTTTATGTTAACATGTTATTTACTGGCACAGGGAAGACAACCGAATTGCTATTTACTGTGGATATTTATAACACCGTGAGTGGTTTAATCTATGAGAATAATGTTCCACATTAGATACCTAGTTTTGCTAGCTTTCTCATTTGAGAATGAAATGTACCTTTTCGTTCCTATTTTGATCTGATTTTGGTTTCCCTTTGGCTTGAGAGCATTAGATTCATGTGATTCTCGCTTGCAAATCAAATGATAGGAGGACAGTGTTCGTTTGCTATATCTTGGAGGAGCTCCAGCCTTCTTTTTTCCTGAAGTAACTTTCTATGGATCTAATGATATATTGGCAGGGTTTGTGGTTGCCACTTTGCAATGTGTATCCGCCATGTGCATTTTGATGTCTGAGATAAGTTGACCTGTGTGAAATTGTCGAAGTGTCTTCCAGATTACTTGAATTCTGGTACATTGGAACTGCTTCATCCCTTGTTCACCTTCTGCTGCACGCCTAGTAAATTATAGTTAATGTATTTTTAAGCTTGCAACTCATCCTATTGTCTTGAGATTGCGCACCTCTTTCCTTGCTAGTCAGTAGCTATGTCACGTGATTGTAAGTACTTGTTTCTTGTAAAGCAGAATCCAATAGTGAAGGATCTTTGCCCAAATTAAGTTTACTAGGCTTAGTGTGACATCTATGGTGCAGTTTGTAGGATTTGCTTTTGTTCTTCAGAATAACGAAGCTTGTGTTGTTACCTTTCCCAGGTGAGTGCAAAGAAGAGGCGCTGGCGAAGTGTATCTTTAGGAGTCAACCGAAGCACCTAAGGATGTGAACACTTCTATGCTTGTGCATACTAGCTTATGAATACGCCATCCAAGCGACTTCATCTCATGATCCAGGACTTAAATGGGTATCAGTTTGATCTTTGATGATGTCGATGGTTGTTTTTCCATGTAACCAGTGGATTATATAGGATGTCGCATGATTTTGGTAATACGAATAAGTCAGGCTCATGTACATATGTCCTTGGTCTTTCTGATGAGATGGTAAGACTGGTTAGTTCGGAAAAATGAGACTCCTGATCCTCTACTAATATCGCACCAAGTGATTTTCTAAGGTGCGTTATTGCTCAATCATTATCAACTAAGGAATCCTATGGAAAAAATGTCAATACTTTCCTCCTCCGAGACCCCATCATCTTCTGATCCTCTCTCTTCAATCCTCTGTTGGAGACATCAAGCGTCATTGACTCGGTATTGGGTTATTGGTCCTCATTAATGACTTGATAACCACGTGTTCTTCAACTCTCATGCTATGAAAAGTCCTTTACCTTAAAATAATTCTTTGAATCATCTCCTCAAGATATTTTTATAGGGTTAGCTCTCCAAGATATTTGTGCAGACAAACTTGTGATGCAGAGATGCTTAGTCACTTTGAAAGATCTCGTCCCGGCATCATCTTAATGATGCAATGTTTCTATCAGTCAATGTTGTTTCGCTTGGCATCGTTTCTTGATGATGAATTGTTTACCCATATACCATTAGCTCTTCGAAAAATTCGTCCACGCTCGCTACGCGTCGTTTGTCGATGTGTTGATACCTGTGACGGGTGGGGTACTTGCACCGGTAAACGCGGGCCGTGGAGCATGGTTGAGACTTCGTTCCCACCCCGCTGCCTGTCCTATTATCATACCTAAAGGCAAGCGCGTCTTTGTTTTATTTGCCCGTATAATTTACCCAGAGAATAAATAAAAGAGTGCATGTGATGACTAATGAGATGTGACGACATGTGTGATACCCCTAGATTAAGGAGATTACCCATACGCTTGACTTTGGTGTTTCAAAGCTGAGTAGTACCATTACGTTAAAAGGTATCTTCGTGAGTTAATTATAATTTTTACATATACAACCCGTTAAAAGGTATCTTCGTGAGTTAATTATAATTTTTACATATACAACCCAATACATTCTTTCCATATTCGATGTGTAAGTTGGTTCATTCTTACCAATTTGTCATCTTAGAATTTTGCTAAGAGTTGCTCCTTGTTCAGCTCCTCATGCTTTGACAATCACTCCTCGCCTCGCCAAATCGGGTCATCTTAGGTTTTTTTCATGGCACATTTTGCGTAGGGGTTTGTTGTGTCGGCAAGATGAGTAACTTCCTGAAAAAGTGCCTATCTATATCAAAGGACAAAATTGTGAAGTTGGTATGGAACACACCAAATAAGACAATATTTCGGGCGAGTTAATTATAGAATGCCACAATGTGAGAATCTTATTTCTGGCTATCAAATAAGGGGATTCGTCCTATGGTCTATATTGGATATTCTTTATCAAATTTGTATGGATCTTGGAGTGTGGATGAGCCGATGGTCGGACAGTCCTTCACGTGATTATGAGAAACTTTGTTCACATATATAATGACTAGATAATCAATGAGCACCTTAAGAAATTGGAGACCTTTTAGTGGACTCGGAAGAGCCCAGCTTATTATCCTCTCATATTCATAAAATACCGAAGATGAAATAATTGTGCAGTTTGATATAATAATTGACAAGTGCATGGACTTCTACCACTAGCATATGAGTCCTGTGCACGTGACGTCGCCCCCTCGCTTTATCTGCAACATTCGTCCTCGTCTTTGTGACCACATATAACACACCATATACTTCAAATCCAAGCAAGTCCTTAAAAAATTTCATCTAGATTTTTGTCCGCGTTTTAAGATCAATTGGATATTAAGCAACAAGAGGGTATTGTCCTATATAGGATAAGAAGAACATACTATGCCAATTAGAGCCGCAGGATGTGCAGGCGTAAATACATAAAAATAAATAACACATCTGTGGAGCCCACCGTTCCCGCATATCAAATGAATAGGCTGCAAAGCCCTTATAGGAGTTTCGGCTCCTTTTGTAATGAGGTTACACCTTGTAACTAAAAACCAATGATCCACGGAACATAGATCTAATCCTATTAATTTAGTGATATTTCCAATCAAAAAAAAAATCATATTCTATTTTTCATATGATGGATCTCATCTAACGTGAGATTTTTAAACGCCTAGGCTAGTTCAAAACTAATTTTCTTGCCTACTAAAGCAATTGTGGTTTACTCGTTCAACCAAAAAAAAAGCAATTGTGGTTTCCTGTTTCCTTTTATTTTCCTTGTTTTAACTATTTTTCTATTGATGGTTAGACTATTTAATGATCATTTCATTGTGTTCTCACTCTTGAAAACTCTGTGGATTGATTAATTGGCTGTCTTCTTTTTTTTTTTTTTTTTTTTTTTTGTCCTTCCTTGATAATTAAAGGGCATGGACGTGGAGATTTGGCTATCTAGATACCCATGAAAAACTCTGCAAGTGACATGATTAATTGGCTGTCTTTTTTCTTCTTTTTTTTCGTCCTTCCTTGATAATTAAAGGGCATGGACGCGGAGATTTGGCTATCTAGATACCCATGACAAACTCTGCAAGCGACATGAAACAGTAAAGTCCAAAGT
Source organism: Eucalyptus decipiens (assembly GCA_014182575.1). NCBI lineage: Eukaryota > Viridiplantae > Streptophyta > Magnoliopsida > Myrtales > Myrtaceae > Eucalyptus > Eucalyptus decipiens. Next base: position 4,157,126 of record CM024616.1, on the reverse strand, counting down.
TTTGGCACTTGCCGGTGAACCATTCGGGACCTCCATTTCCTAAACTAAAGATTCATTTGTCTTACCCAATTAACAGCGCTCATCTCAAAGGGTATGACGGGCATATAAAACGAAATATTTGGAGTTCATTTTCCACAAATTTTGTCGTCCAGAACTTATCAGGAAGTTAGATCCATCTTTTAGCCTAATACCATATATATGCATTTGGCCTTGATTGGAGATGTACTTCGTGTATGACGCGATGTGGACATCCTTTTATCCATAGAATGATTATTTAGGTCCATTAACAAATATTATGTAAATTTTTGGTTATATCGTTTTAAAAAATTAGTTAATGAAAAATATTTTCATTATCGACAATAATTTATTTTTCATTATTTTCATGGGCAATAACAATATTTTTCATTCGTCATTTTCATTAGTAATATAAGCCATTATTTTTCAAAAAATATTTCCAAAATCTCGAGTTTTCGTGAAAGAAACCATTCTTAGAACAACCTATATTTTCCAAATTGTTATGTTATGTAAGACTTCCTAAAGTCATGCGTGAATACACACACACATAACTAGCTAGTGATGCAGCTATATATATCACTAGTTTTTTTTTTTTTTTGGGTTGAATCCACCGTAAACCTAGACATTAAATAGAACCATCACACTTTCTATTGTTTTGCGATCTTTTATAATGGTCGGTCTCTTACGAGAAGTAGAAAGAAAAAAAAACATAAGATCATTTGATCAGAAAACCTTTACTTTAAAAGAAGAAACTTTAAAGAAGTTTGGAATGATTTTCATGACTGAATTAATGAGAGATAAGAGACATACCCGAATTTCATTTTGTCTATGCTTTCGTTATAATCTAGTTCATTGTGTAACAAAATGCAACGAACTTCATTTTCTGTATGTTTTATGGAAAATCAGCCATCGGAAAAACATTTGTCTAATTTCAGGCCATTTGGTATCGCATAGTTAAAACAAATGAATTGTATTTTTTTTTTTTTGTGATGAATAAGAATACTTTATGCCTCTTAAAAAAACCAAAACTAATTCCGTAGAATTTATTTTCACCTTTGTCGTCGCGACTAATCTTGATTGCCTAGACTTTGGATGTAGTAAGGCCCTATTTGGTAACTCGTCAATTATTGATTATTTATGTTCTTTTATTTCCTATAACAAAAAGAGAATATAAATCCGTTTGGCAATATCAGCAAAGTTTTTATTCCCAATATCAGATGTGGCTAAAATAGAAATAACAAGTAGAAAAAACTTAATTTTTTGTTCCGGAACAATTTCTAAGATCAAGTCATTTTCTTCTTCTTTTTTTTTTTTTTTCTTTTCTTCTTCTTCCTCCTCTAGCAAGTCACCAAGCTTAGCGATGGCTAGTGACTAACTAGAGACGAGGTTTGGCAACTTTGTTGGAGCCTCGTTGTGGCTAGGCAAAGTTGAGTCTCGCCGTGGTCGAGTGAAACTAACTTCGCCATGATTAGGCGAGGTTGAGCCTCACTGGTAGCTAGGCGAGGCACACCGAAGGCCGATGAGGTCGTCAACTCTTGTCTTTGGCCGATTGCAAGCCATCGTTGAGGCCTAGTGACTGGCTAGAGGAGGAAGCAAAGTAAAGGAAAAATCTCAAAGAAGTATTAAAAATTTAAAAGAAATTTCACATCACAAAAACATTTGAGAGTCGCACCAGATGCATTCATATTATCTTTCTACTTAGAGAATAATTTTTTTATATATCTACCAAATGCATTCAAATGTTGAGAAACTTGTATAAGGAACAAAGTTGGAAAAAAATATTTCTAAATATAAGTTGTTCCCAAGATTAAAATGGTTATCAAACACACCATAAGAATTGAGTTTAGGAGCCCGCATACAAGTAACAAAGTTGGAAAAAAATATTTCTAAATATAAATTGTTCCCAAGATTAAAATGGTTATCAAACACACCATAAGAATTGGGTTTAGGAGCCTGCATACAAGTAACAAAGTTGGAAAAAAATAATTTTAAATATAAATTGTTCCCAAGATTAAAATGGTTATCAAACACACCATAAGAATTGAGTTTAGGAGCCCGCCCGTGCCTTCCCGGAGGCTGAACATCTTACCTAGGGGTTAAAGTTGAAAAAAAAAATTCCATGTAAATACTCTTTATGTAAATATTTCTTTATGAATGAAATATACTTAAGAAGAGGAAATAGTATAGTGATTCAAGGATGTTAATAGAGTGTCTAATAGATTCATAAGGGCAAGCACCGATCCAAGATGGACTTTGAAATTGGATCTAACCGACCCTCCCTGGCCGATTCTGGTCCAATTCCTAGTTCTTAATTTTTGTAACCAACTATGTTACTAGTCCGGTTCTCTATTTGGGTTCTACAGACCAGGGAACCAAATCGTACAAGAGAATCAAATTGAGAAATCCTAATTCTCTGCTTTTAATTTTATCTCGCATCTTTTATTTTTTTATTGCCTCTTTTGCCTCATGTAACTAGATAGATGTTTTACTAAAATTTGTCATTTTAGGGAATAAAATAAGGGAAACTACAAAAAAAATAAAAATGATTTGATAAGTTCTCGAATCCATATTGGATCAACAAGGTCGGTTCTAAGGTCTACAAAGTAAATTCTAGGTTTCAATAAGTGATAATTAATTCAAACAAGGTAGGTTCTAAGTTTCAAATTCGAAACTTATCCATTCTAAAATTACTCACTTCTAATTCATACCATTGAAGTTAGACCACTTTGCGTATATGTGCCATTATGAACGGAAAACTAGGTACCCATCTCACAAAAACAAAATGGGGGGTTGAAGAAATTAAAGATGTATATGACTAATCAGCCAATCATGCCAGTTGGTTAGTATCAAAGTGACGCTTATCTTTTGTCCTTCTCTGGCTAAGTCCATTTAATACCATCGCATCGCCCACAAAATCTGATGAATTTGAACGGTGGTTATGCGAGCTTGAAGCCGGACAGCCCCGCTGGTCGCACGAGAAGATTGCTATCAAATCTTTTCTTCTTCTTTTTTTTAAATTTTAAAGTGGGAAAAGAGGAAGATAGGGGCCGGTGATGATGATATTAATGCACCTATAATCATGCTTTCTTCTAGAGATAGAGAGAGAGGGAGAGAGACTTGTTCCAAGAAAGCTAAATGCTGTTACAGCGCTCATATCTCAAATCTCGTTTTGCCGTTTCGTCCGGGCAGTCAATCGGACCCGTTCTCCTCAATCCATCCATCCGTCCATCCCAAGATCCTTTTCTTGCTTGCTTAATCAATAACACGCCCAAGAAAGGAAAGGAAAAAAACCCAAAACTAAAAAAAAAAGAATTTTATTGCGTATGCAAATACGTTCCAGGGACACCCATCTGCGCTAATCATCAAACCCTTTTCTCTGTATAAGTTCCTGCGCATGTTTTCTTTAAATTCTTCATTGAGCAGCACTCCCCTAAAACTGTTCTTGATCCATGTGGGGGCCTCGACCACTCAAACTCCCACCCCAACTTTTGACCCAAAAAAAAAAAAAAAAATCCTCCAAACCGAAAGGCAAGAAAGATCCAAAAATCACCCTTTTACGCCTCGACACGTACTCTGATTTGTTCTGGTGGGGGGGGGGGTGGTTGAATCGGTATATATCACAAAGATGGCCAAGAAAATAGGCAAGGATACATCAGGAACCGTGTAATGCAAATCAAACCCACGATTTGCTTACAATAAAAATGAGTTTTTTTTTTTTTCCCTCCCCCCAAGGGAGAAAAGGAGAGAGCTTTAGCCACATTTATTGTCATCACCACTCGCAAGGTGGGCTAATCTGAAGCGCCTTCTTTAATGCCCTCCCATTATCATCATCATCATCATCATTCTTGAAAACCAGCCATCTCAGCAACACCCTGCTGTAGCTTGTGCCTGGTAAGGTTCTCATGTGCTTTATTTTTTAAATGCTCCTGCTGCGAAAAAAAAATTGACCTTCGTTATCTATCTTCATCTGGGTATATAAAAAGTATAAAACTTTCTTTCCTTCTTTTGGCCCTGCTCCCGTTTGGATTATTAATTGCTTTTTGTACGGTGACAACCCCCGTAAGAGGCAAGGATTAGGGGGTGCTTTGAATATCTGAGCACTGTACTGTTCTGGGCATTTTTCTCTCTCTTATCCCGCCCTCCTCATTCCGTCGTGAATTGTTTATTCTTACTTTATCCCTTTTTTTTTTCTCTGTCCTCCATGGGAAAGGAAGAGGGGACGCATAACTCAACACAAAGTCTCTGATTTGAAATTTCATGGTGGGGGCCTTTTGGAGGGCAAAGGCAAGTTTTGGTCCTCTTCTTCTTCTAATAGAAATCCATGTATCCATATATATATATATATATATATATATATATAAAATAGATAGATGTGTGTGTATTGCCTTCGCAACTCTCTCTCTCACAGTGCCAGATGGAAAGCGAAGAAAGAAACTTCAAATGATTATAATATAATACTCTCGGAATAGAGTACAAAAGTTAGATATCATGATATCTTAGGAATGTCAGACCAGGTAGTAGCCCATGTAGCCCTGTGTTTTGACAAATAGATGAACGGGGAGAGAGATAGAGAGAGAAGGGGGGGGGCCTTTTTGAATCAAGATTTTGCAGGGGGCCTAAAAGGGTGTTTTCTTTTTAGCTTCTTTTTAATGGTGGTGATGGATTAATGATGGAAAAAGTTTCTTCGTGAGCCGTGATGGGTTGTTGAGTCGTTGCTGCTGCTTCTTCTGCTGCCATTGTTACATCTATTGTACACTGAAGAAATTCATGGCTGTGACAGCTACTAAGCTGTACCACATGCCTTTTTTCTCTTGGGCTTCGAATCAAATCACGCAAGACAACCCTCCTCCTCCTCCTCCCTCTTCTAACTGGGAGTTATTATTTCAGCTTTTGGAAGTCGTCGTTGCTCTCATTAAGTTTGGTTCGTCTCTTGTTATTTGAGCCCCACCAGCAATCTGAAACTAATTTAATGGTTTATTCTTTTTCCATTTTTTCATTCTCTAGTGTTGAAACTTTCATTTTACCCCCTCTCCCGGGTCTATTTGCTTTCTCCGTTACGTTTTCTTCATCCCTTTAGTCCTTTGGTATTCTGCATATTCTGCTGAACACTTGATGGGTAGTTACTAACTTAACTTCTTCCTTATTAATTATAAGGGTAAGTCCTGTTCTTTTTTATATTGCTAATTCTTATCAATATATTGGAATGAAGGTGGAGGTCGATATTGGAGCTTTGCTGGTTGAAGAGGAACCGCCAGCGGATGGCATCAACTTCTGGTGGGAACCAAAGTCCAATGTCTCCATTGAAGGAGCAAATGCAGACCTCTGGATATCATCCATACCCTCCACCTCTTGCAGAGTATGATGACGTCGTGGCAAGTCCTAGCCTCTTTATGACTACTCTGGAGAAGCTCCATTCAACTATGGGGACCAAATTCATGTAAAACCTTAGCTCCTTTTTTTTTTTTTTTTTTTTTGTTCTTGTCTGTTGTAATGTTGAGCCTTTCTGGACTTGTTATATTTTTTCCTTTAACTAATCGTTTGAGTTGCTGGATATATTCATTCTGCTATTGAGAGGCCCCTATATTTCTCTAGCTAGTTAAAATTGCATTGGTCCGGACAAAGGACTTCTCTTATTGGTCCAGTTTTATTTTCTTGTAAGGCGTAGTATGAGGAGATGGATGCTTCATTTTTCCACAGTTGGCTGAGAGAGAAATAATGGGGTTGCCCTTTGCTATATTTGGTACTAGGAAATAATCTTTTAACTGGATAATGAGCTTGGTATTATCCCAAGTGGTCTTTTTTATCTGTTCGGGGACCACGTAATGGACATTTCACTTGTAAAACTTGTTCGTGAATCTCATGTGGAGATTAGAAAGGGTTTAGTTATTTTGCACCATTTTAAGGACATGAGCGTTGGAGAGCCGATTCACTTGACTGGCTTGTGTTGCAAAATAACAGGTTGTCTTTGTCCATTTTATCTTTTGCAGTAATCAGGACTGCCCCAGTTGTCCTAACTGGGGACTTCCAAAGCTCCTTAGTAGAACTTGTGATCTTTCATTCTTGTAAGCTGCGATTTTTTGAATAAGTTTTAAAACAATGCAAGAGAATTAGAGTAAATCAGTTGTATTTATGTATGTCTATTTGAAGATTCGCAGAGACTGCAGTTTCTAAGGGATAAAAGTATTAATTTATACTGGGTGCTTTCTGACATTTAGCTAGGGTAGTTTGCTTTCACTTGCTTCTGCAAGGACTAAGTCATTTGTTGTCTGGTGGTTGTATGTGCATTTTAGAAGAGATTTATCTGTAAACAGCAAGCACATGTACATGCACCGAAACGCTAATGCTTATGTGGTTGTTGAGGATTTTGAGGAGTTGCTTAATCAGTGAGAATGGTCAAGACTTGATTTTCTCTTTCATTTCCTGAGATAGTATATGGGAACACGTTATTCAGTTGGCAAGCTGTTGATTGGCCAAAAAAGAAAAAAGAAAAAGGGTTAAGCAGGCTGTTGGCATTTGATATTGAAGTTAGGTGTAAATTGCAGATTTAGTTGACAAGGCGAAAACAGTCATTTTGCTTCTTTCAGAGTAAAAAGAGAAAGAGTGTTTCTTGTTTGTCTTTGTCATCAGCGTTGTTGAAAATACAAAGTAATTACTCTTGCTACTCTATTGATGCCTATCAATATCTCTGCAATTAGTTGTGTCTGAAGTCCTTACATAGATAAAATTTGAAGTATTCTGATGATTTGACATGTACTGATCTTCATTTGGTCATCTATTTTGGGTGGTCTTGCTTTGCCATTGTCGTTCTCTTCATATCCTCAATTCCATAATATCAGGATTCCTATTATTGGGGGCAAAGAGCTCGACTTGCATCGGTTATTTGTAGAAGTAACTTCTCGTGGTGGCATTGAAAAGGTAAGACGATACATCCTTTTATTTTGCTGGAAATTAGTTTGTCATTTCCTTGTTTAAGAGTTCCCAAGGTTCATTTGCCATTTCATCAGATCAATACAGTATTTTGCGGGACACTTTGAAGTATTAGGATTGCTTCTGTTTGCCAGTCTTCAAGAGATGCATGAAAATGATGGTCATCTATCTTAAATATAATTATTTTGGTCTGCTACTTTTACTTATAGGAGAATATGGATAGTTTATCTTGCGACACAGAAAATCCAGTTTGGTATGTGACTGATAATCTACCCAGCATAACATAGCTAATATGTTCATCTTTTTTCAGTCACATTCAAGGTACCTATTTACTTTGCTTATTCACGGAGTTATGTTTTATGGTTCATTTGGTTTTAGAGAACATTCTTCTTTTCGTGTTCCCTGAATATTTTCTGAAAACTGTTTAATTCCTTTATCTTCAAGGAATGAGTTTTGTACGCCAAATTTGGGTTCTTTTTTTTGTCTGGAAGTTTTCTCCTAATTTTGGTTTGAAATCAAACTAACATGTAAAATCTTCCATAAAATGTCAGTTTTCTTTTAATTGTGCGTTGGAATCTGTGAAAACCTAGATAATTACCTTTATTGGTCAGAGAAATATTGAAAACTGTACGTGCTACCTAATGTATTTGACCAGTTTTCTGACAAATAATAGAAACTTAAATTAGAAATATTTGTTCTATTAATCTTTCTGCTATTAAGAAACTTTGAGGACAGCAAGGTAGATTTACTTCTGTTAATTTTGGATCATAAGGGTATGTTCTATTAATGTTTCTGCTATCCCCACTTGGTTTTGATCATTATGTAGCTTGTGAAACTTTTCATGTATGGTAAATTTACATATTAGCAGTATAGTTTTGAAGGCTATGATGTGGAATGTAATTGACGGGTGAAACTTGACAGCCTCTAGATATTTCGCTTTGATGTATCATCTTGTAGGATTATCTGTCATGTATGGTCCTTCTTGAATAAGGTCAAGAGCAGACAATAGATGTAAGTTGTGAATATCTTCTATTCATCTCGTCTAAAGAAATTGCTGATCAATTGAACTGTCAGATCATTAGGGAGAGACGATGGAAAGATGTGACTGCAATCTTCAATTTCCCCTCCACTGCAACAAATGCCTCGTTCGTGCTGCGCAAGTATTATGTTTCACTGCTTCATCATTATGAACAAATTTACTATTTCAAGGCCCGCGTTTGGACTCCTCTCTCTGCTGGTTTGTGACTAGACTTCTCAGATTTTTCATTCAAGCAACTGTCCAGAATGTTGATGGTACATTTCATCGGATGATTTTCTTGTCCTAGGAACTCTGCAGAGCCCCCCTGTGCCAACATTTTTGGCACAACAGATGGAAGCTATGCGTCCTGCGCAAGAAAGCAAAGTGCCAATGACTGTGCAACCAAGGACGACAGCATCGGACTTGCCTCGAGGTATCATATTGTGAATCATGTGAACTATGAGTGGCAGTTTGCCGTGGTTCATAAAAACTTGATTATGGCTGTTTTTGAGTGAAATTTACGCTCTCGTCCATTTTGCAGCAGGCACTACCTGGCCTGCGAATTCTCCAGTGGTGGGAGTTATTGACGGGAAATTTGAAAGTGGGTACCTAGTAACTGTTACAATAGGCTCGGAGAAGTTAAAGGGTGTACTTTACCAAACGCCTCAGAGCGCTGCTGGAAAAATGCCTCAGCAATTCAATTTCTCCATCAATAATAACAATGTAGCTGGAAGTTCAGGCATTCAACGTCGGCGCAGAAGGAAAAAATCTGAGATCAAGAGGAGGGATCCCGCACATCCGAAACCTAACAGAAGCGGTTATAATTTCTTTTTCGCTGAGCAGCATGCAAGATTGAAACCTCTCCACCCTGGGAAGGACAGAGAGATTAGTAGGATGATCGGTGAACTTTGGAACAAGCTAAACGAATCTGAAAGAGTTGTAAGGACCGTGCCTTGTCTCATCTATGCATTCTTAGAAATTACCTAATTACAGGTCCAATCAGCCCTCTCATGGCCTGCATCGCTGCTTATGATGTCTGTAATTGCACGTGCATTGAAAATACCATTACATGTAGCCCAGTTTGACAGGTATTGATCATGTTTTAAGTTCAGTGGGCATGCTTGGGCTTTAATGTGCTGGCCCTGGACCAGCTTAGCCAAAGTGCGCAAGTTCTAGGAGCCAATTCCAGCTTGTTGATCTGATCTGAATTGGTACATTCGTGCTATTAGTCTATTTGTAATCATTTTGAGTTTGATGGCTTGAAGGTTTATCAAGACAAAGCGCTCAAAGATAAAGAAAGGTACAAGATGGAGATGGAGAGCTACAGGGAGAGATTGAGGATGGGCCAGGTTGTCAGCGATGCTGTGCCCCTGCAACAACGACTTCCTGAATTGGATGTGGACATGGCAGATGTGGATGCAAATCCTGAAGAGACTGAAGAGGGGAATTCTCCCCAAACCCAAGATAATGAGAGTAGCACCGATAAAAGCTTTTCTGAGGAGGACGACAAAGACACTGAGAAGGAATTGGATGTGGAGGCTTCTCCTGTATGTGCTGCAGTCCTCGAGAGTAGCAATTTGGATGTCAATGAGGCACATCCTCAGATGGATGTTGCAAATGTAGAGGAGGGTCGTGAGAAGCAGGACATAGCCATTGACAATGTTGAAGTGGCAGAAAGCGTCAGAGATGAAACTGAAAATGTCGAAGATGTAGACAAAGAAAAATTGGGCCAATCTTCTAGCTGAAGGATGAATTTTTTTGCTTTGAAATATTTCAGGGAAGATCATTGGCAGTGATATTTCAGTTCTAATTTTCTTTAGCGGTTCTAATGTTGTTTAGTGAGAGCTACATGTTCCTTTGCAGAATTAGTAGTTTTAAGTTATGGCCAAACCTGGATAGTTTTGGTCTTTGTTAGGAAGAAACTTCTCTTCACAAGTTGAAATTTGAATCGAGTAACTGTGCATGTTCACAAAGACCGTATTTTGCACCAGGCTAGAATCAGAAAAACAGTAGATGTTACTTCGCTCACGAAAACTGAGATCTTGTGCCTCTCATACTTGGACATGATCAAGGCATGCCAAGAAATGCACATTTTTACACCGTCGCGAAGAAGGATCTTCTCTCTTCACAAGTCAAAAATTTGATGTTATTGTCAGTAAAAATACTTCTTTCTGCAATTAGTGAAGAACACAGTACTTGAATTCCCCAAGAAACTAGAATGACTTATTTTGACTAATGTTATAGATGCATTTGTAGAGCTTAAACTCTAGACCAACTGAAATGGCTGGCTAAAGATGGTGAAATCAAATTTGTTTAAGCATGAGGTAGTCAATGTAAATGCCAAAATTTGCAGATTGGACTTCGTATCCATATCCAAGAACAAGAGCAGTTGACTTCATTATAAGGATTGTGATTATGGTGATCACAAATTTGAAAGCAAAATGGCAACCCAGATCATGTCCATATTAAAGAATGGCATTCTGCACAACTTTACACCACCCGAATTATCATCAATGCCATGTCTCATGAGTTCTCTTCTTCTTGGTGATCTCGCCATCTCCATTGGTTTTCTCTTTGATTCAGTGGACAGCCAGGGTTCCTGTGGTGATGGCAACAAGATTTCCAACACCCTCTAGTGAAGAGACTGAAGTCCTTCGTGTCATTTGAGCTTTGCTTCAAGGAGAGAAGCTGTTGGTCCAGTCAAATTGTTGCCTTTGAATTCATCCTTTGGACAGCTGAGCACATTCACTGCATGGAATATGAGCAGCAGTTCAAATGCAAGGGCAACTTCTTGAGCAGTGTCAAAAGTTCTAAGCCAAACCCTCGTCCTCTTTGCTGGTATCCTGATGTCTGCAACCCAATTGCTGCAATGCATTTGCCTCATTCCTCTGAATGATTTCTTCGTCAAGAAGATGCTGTTGTCAAGCACTTTTAGCGCTAGGGAGACACTTGCAAGTGATTGATTTGAAAACCGTGGAGTATTTGGAGTTTGGGGGCTCGTCATCACCAAAACAATCTGAGCTGGGGAGTGGAAGGCGAAGGGTTTCCAGGAAACAGCAGCGTGGAGGCACTCTTCTGGTTTGTGCCTAGAAAACCTCTGAAAGGAGGAGCTGAAGGTTATGATGATTTGAATGGAGAAGAGAGTCCAGGAGCAATTCGAGCTTCAACTGTTGGATTCAGAAATGAGCTCGGATATGGCAAAGGATTGGTGAAGCTTTCTTTGACATTGCAATTCGAAGTTGCACGAGTCGGTCCTGGACATGGTAGACTTGCCTGAGCATGCTCCCTAGTGAGACATTCCTGGTAGAGAATCCTAGGATGCGAGGAACGAAAGTTGCACTAAAAAAGTGTTGCTGATCTGCTTTGCTAGACTGAGGACAACCAGAAAATCCCTGAAAATCCTTCGTGATGATGAAGGTTTCTTTTTTTGGGAAAACGCTCCTCTGATGGACTTCTATGTGAGGTTGTTCAGATATGAGACTTAATAGCACAGAAGGAAATTGGACAGAGATAGAACCTGTGCAATTTGTATATTTGGAGATCACCGAGCGTAATTGGCTTGGTAGTTTTGTGCTCGCCCGACATTCAGGTCATAAGTTTGAGCTATGTTTTAATTGAACCTCTAGCTAACTCATGCCCTTAAAGCATTGCTGTCTCATACAAAAACAGTTGATGGACTACTACAAGCCGGTGGGGCTATCATGATGGGCCCGCCGGCATCAAACCTTTAATTGTCTAGGACGGTACCAAGTAGTTATGGGGAAAAAAAGATGTATACTTAGATAAAGACTCTATGTGCCCTAAACTCGAGCATGTTAGATTTCAAGTCCCTTGTTAGATCATTTTTGTCGTATAACTCCATGGTTAGACAACATTAACCCTTGACCAGGTTATGGTTGAAGAAATGTTGGCAAATGGTGACATCATATTATGCATTGTGAAACTGGACAAATGCAGGGTGAATCAGCCAATGATAAGAACTGAAATCGAGTGTTTCGAGGGTAAATAGAACTAGGGGTGTGCAATTGGATTGGTAATACCTAGACATCAGACTGGACTACTTGAAAATAAGTTCGGGAACTAGTTCCCATTAGAATTGATTTGGGAAGATGTTACGAGTGAATATCTATCCGGAAACAAGACCAAATAACCCTATTTTGAAACTAGTTTTGAAATTGGTTTTATAAGCTAAAAAACCAAAACCTTAATTTCTTTTTCTCCTAAATTTTAACCTCAACAATCCTTCATCCCCTATCCTTCCTCAAAACTCCTCATCAATCTTTCCTTTTCCCCTAAATTTTATGGATGAATGACGAATGGAGTTTTATAATTTATGTTTTATGTTATGTATTTGAATTTTTTATTATTTATAATTATACATGACTACGTCTTCATAATATGAATTGTTGTTTTTTGCGGATAGGGATCTCTATTGTTCATCTTTTACTTTGAATCATTTTGTTGCTCATAGTTTCATATGATTTTGTTGTAAAAAATGAACCAAAAAAAAGGTTCTTGGCTAGACCTTGAATCAGATTGAAAAAAACAAGATAAATTCCAAAACTAGTATTAGGCAAGCATAGTAGATTTCGGGATTAAAAAACTGAAAATTGATTGTAACATGATAGATTTCAGATTCTAATTTTAAAGTCTACCCACTGTGAAACCAATCACCTTTAAATAGAACAACCAGCGAGTGGTTTTTCCTTGCACAAAGTTAAAAGAAAGATTTGTTGCAATGTCCTCTCACTAAAATCAAAGCCAAATGCGGTTCCTGATTCGCACTAAAACTATACAGAGAGACAGGACCCTTCTTGAATTAGGTAACTTGACAGGTCATTTTTTCTGAGAAAGAGCCAAATCTGTTCAAATGCTAAGGAGGAATAATTACCCAACCAACTCTAAACAAATTGTATAAATGTCAATTTAATTCTAAATTTTTAAATTTTTTTAAATTTAATCATAAATCTCTACTTGAATTAATAACATAATGATCCAATTATTGCCGACCATCTAAGTGACACATCGCCACATCAGCGATTTTGGGCGAAAGTTAACAGCAATGACTACATTAAAATTTCGTACAAAGATTTAAGATCATATTGACAAAATTTAAAAAATTTACGATTGAATTGCATTTGTACAATGAACTTACAGATATAAAGCTCATGACAAATTGGCTTGGTGCTTATGACTCTTTGCTTGCTGGGTTTTGGGTTTGGACTAATCACAAACCGACGGTTCATCTCCCTTCCTCCTTAACCTCTCACTTCATCCCGAGCTTTTTAAAGATTAGTGCTTGGAGTTTTTCTTTTAAGACAGTGCCATGTGCTTTTTTCCCTAATCACACATGACCTGTCTCCCCCTTTTAATCATTTATTTAAGAGAGAAACTAAACTTAAAGCTAGCACCGGGTTCCCCAATTTAAGAGATTTAAAAGTCACAAAAGATTTAAGAGTCATCATCCCTCCTTCCAATCGAACAGAGAAAGGAAAGGGATAATTATTGAATACGTGGCGAGGAGATCTCATGGGACTATTTTAAGGTTATTTCAATGTCCTATTTGTCTCCTCTCATATGATTATGCCTCTCTCTCTCTCTCTCTCTCTCTCTCTCTCTCTCTCTCTCTCTCTCACATATCATAGCTTATAAAGTGGGCAAATTCTTCTTGTCCAAAAAAAAAAAAAAAGTGGGCAAATTCTTCTTGTACAAAAGAGGCCTCAGGGGAAAACACCAGAGGCCAAGTTTCTGTAGGCTTTTCTTTTGTCATTCTCTTTTTCCCCCCATCACAACTCGACCTTCTTTATTCTAGCTTGGAATTTCAAGCCTCGCATAAAGAAAAAGAACTCGAACAATTGCCTTTCCATGAAAGCATGCACAGGCCAACTACTACAGCAGCCAACTTTCTCGGGCCATTACTTTGAGATTCTTCGTAAATTTTCGAAAGAAATCTCACAACAAAAATCTCAATCAAACCCGATCTCTTGAAGAGTCACTCCAATATGTTCATCTGATCGACATTCGTGAAATAGGCCAACATGGAAGATATATGAGGAAGCGATGGTAATGGATACGCTATAAATTGACTCGCCCTTTGACCAAGCAAACTAGCCAACTAAAGCAACTTCCATCTAAAATTGCTAGCGAAAATTCCAGGAGTAACCATAATGAAAACCTGGGTCTATGACATTAGATCTAATGACATGGAGAAGTTCCTAGATTGTTAAGATTGGTTTCGTCGAATGCAACTGATGAGCGATTGATAAAGACCAAGTAAGATAGATGTAACAGAAATGCGAAGACCTTTAAAAGTAATCTCCAATTAAGGATGCTTGCAAAGATTGTTAATTATACTTTCAAATGTTCAATGTTAACCAAACTCGTATCCTGGCGATCTTAAAATACGCAATTCTCACAGTGATTTGGAAACACTACAGTTTTCATGTACAATTCGTCATTATTGAAGCTCACTACTCTCTGACGTTGATTCACACATTGGTGTGGCCATGTTGATCCATCACAGGCCATTCCAGTCAACCTGATGCACAGATCTCACCTTTACTTACAATGATCACTCTGAGAGAACTGCCGATTTACTATCTTGAACACTCTGAGAGAACTGCCGATTTACTATCTTGAACACTTACTAAAAGGTTTAAAATGCCATCAACCCCACAATCCGAATTCTGCCATAGTCCTCCAACATAAATATAGAACAAAATGCAAATTCTCAAAGTGTCGTCCTACATTCAGTGAAGAATGATCTGGATTCAGTCCTCCTAGCTCTCTCACCTACACTATGATTGAAAATGGATCAAAACATGCTTACAACACCTTAAAAGAAACATCCGCATCAAAATTAATCAACCACTAATATGTGCTGCTGATTCGTGAACTAGGAAAGACAAAACACATAATGGCTAACAGAACTTTCTATGGCTATGACGACATAATGTTATTTAAACCAACACAAAGGCATTGCACAAAACTTAGCAGATTCAAAGAATTCTAAAAGCCAACATCATTTCAACTATATACAACACATACTTTTAAGCGCAATGATCTACTGTATTTAACCGATCCATAGAGATCTACAAGCCAACAACATGTTGGGTATATACAATCAATACTTCCAAGAAGAATGAATCATGGTGAAGCATTATCTACTGGGCAGTAAAACTTTTGTAAAAAACTGAGAACCCTCATTCATTTTACATAAAGATGACAGGGGAAGACAAAAATTTGAAGGATCGTCAAACTAAGATGAGAATAAGGTTTCCTAAGATGATAATCTTCATTCTACTTCCAGCTTGAATTAGAATGTCAACCCATGACTCTTCCTCACACAAAAACCACATGCCAAATCAATTTACAAGCTTTGCATCGAAGCTAACCAATTGAAGAATCGATCTTTAAAAACCAATAGCAGCAAAAATATAATTGAGGACATATTTCATCTGGTGGATCAACAGATACAAGAGGAAATCGTGAAATGCTTCAAATGTCAAAACTTAGAAAAGTGCCTGTCAGTAGTTCTTTCTGACATACTTACATCTTAGTATATATTAAGCTAAAACCATTGTCTCACTTTTCCCTTTTTTATTATCTTCACACAAACGTGCAGCGCATGCGCCAAGACTAGTGTTGCTTCAGTACAGTATGTTTAACTCATTAGGCAATTCCACGATCAACGATGGACATACCATACTGTGAACTGCACTGTGAACTGCACATATTCATTTCCACCTACAAGAGTAAATATTTCTAAAACCTCAATTCTCTCAGACAACTTTTGCACTTCAAGGCAAACATTAAAAGGTTATATACATCCAGAATAATGCAAATAAAGAATCATGACACAGCCCAGAAACCTTAGCACTGTTCCGAAATGGTCAAAATGTCATTTCGGCTGTGAATATGATAGAAGTCACGACTTCTAGGAGAACAAAGAGATAGTAAATGATGAATTGGCACTTGATAGATTCATACCAAGCAATTGAGAAATTTATAGTATCATTGAATGGGCACTTAATCGACAAATTCACAAGCAATTTAGGAGTTTAGAGTATTATTGAATTATGAAGACCTAAATCAGATACAATCGTGACATCCAAGTTGAAATTCAAACTATATCTAGAACTATGTAGGTCTAACATTCCCGGAAATCAAGCCATTCTCCAGACATGCATCATGACAATGCAATCAGTGAGTTTCAACTATACTTCACCACTTATAGCTAGTTAAAAATCATTAGGCCACACCATTTGGCCGGAAATCATGTGTCAACCAAACAAATCATGGAACCAATGCGAATAGCAAATCGCTAGATCTTCCATCTCGCTAGATCATTCCATAAAGACTACCAGTCATTGACACCGATGTACTATAAGCTTCAGCCAACCGGTAAGAGTGCTCTTCAAAAAAGTGACTTTAAGAAAATGAGGTTAAGTAGCTAGATCATCCCAGACTCAAGTAAGTTATGAAGACTAATAATAGATGATCACCAATACAAATATATGACAATGATGGATTAGATTCTTAACAACCATGAAACTTCTCGACATTGTATAATCGGAAACATAACCAACAACCACAGTCAGACTCACGTCTTGTTCTTCATATGGAAACTATGTCCACCCAGAAATACTGAACAAAAGACACCCTCAGGAGGAAAAGGAGAAATCAACCCAATTGGACCGACGCCTTTCATTTTTTGCCGCTGCTACTACCTCCGGCATCCCCGCTGGCTCCCCCCCCCTGGGCCGCCTTCTTTGCCAACTTCTCCTGCAAGGCCTTCGCATCCCTAAATCGATCCGATCAAACAAAACCCCCCGATTAAATTCACCACCAAACCCACATCGGAACATCATCGGTAAGGAAAAAACAGGAGCTACGCAATCATTAATCAACGGAGAAAAAAAAAAAAAAAACAAACAACCCTCCAAAAATCACCATCGCTCAAACCCTAATCGAGATCGAAAGGACCGACCTTTCGCGGCGCTGCTCGACAGTCAAGCCGTCGTCCTTGGTGCTCCCCTTCTTGGTACCCCGCGCCTGGGCTCTCTCCCGGTCGCGATCTCTCTGGTTGCCGCGTGCACCATCATCAGCATCAAGATCAAAGGAGAGGAATCAAGGAAAAGCAAGAGCAACCCACGAATCCTTTCGCGACCCTTCTTCGAAATTCAAGCGAGCAAGCGAGCAAAACATTCAAAAAGGCACGATCGAATCTCGAAGCAAAGTCTGACCAAAATAAATAAATAAATAAATCTCGAAGCAAAGACCGGGGGGGCATCATCGAAACGGAACGCTGCGAGCAGATCAACGCATGTCGAGGCACCCACAACAAAAAGAAGAAAAACCCACAAAAGAGACGGCGAGATCGAAGGATATGAGTCATGGCGGAAGGCGAGGGAAGGCGAGGGAAGGCCCTTCGAGCGAAGAAGTCGTCGCGCAAAAAGGAAGGAACTTGCAGCAGCGAGGGAGGGAAAGGACGGTGGGCGGCGAGTGGGATTTCACGGGTCCGTGCCGTGCTTATATTTTCTTTCGCCAACGATTCGGGCGTGAAATGCCGGAATTGCCCCCCGTCGCTCGCCAACGGTCAACGGCTATTTTTCTCCGTCCATGATTTGTCCAATGCCTCCTCACGTTTCGTCCACTTGAGGACTAAAGGGAGTAATTTAATTCCCACCTACGGACTCGTCCAAAAATATATAATTTACCACCCCTTCAGGTCAAGTGAGGTGCGCGTAGACTTGTCAAACAGATAGGTCGGATCCAAAATAATGCGGACTGAATAGATCATTTAACTCGTTTTTATTTATTTTCTTGTAATGTACATACTTGACCCGACTATTATTATTAAAATTCTTTCATATTTAACCAAATTTAAGAAAATCTATACCTAAAGTGATATAGTAGTGTGGAGTTAAGGCATGTTTTGTAATGTGTCAAATAATGCCTAATTCTATTCTTTTGTTTTTTGGAAAAAAAAAAAGAGAATAAAAATTCGCTTGGTAACTTTATTGTTTTTGAGGTTAAATTTATTCTCGGGAATAGATTTAGAATAAAATCAAGAAATAGAAAAAAAATCGATTCTTTGTTTTTAGAATAACTATAGAATCAAGCCAAATTATGTTTTTTCTTTTTTTTTTCTTTTCTTTTCTCTTCTTCTTCCTCTAGCTAATCACATAAAAACAATAAAATTATTAAATATATATAATATAATAAAAATAATAATAAAGTAATATTAAAAATATGATAAAATTATATAATAGTCCCCCTTGGATTTGAGAAGAAGGAAAATAAAAACAATATTAGTAATAAAAATTCAAAGATTTTATTATCCTCCTTCTCACAAGCATACATATTTTACCAATTATATCAAATGCAAATTTGTAATTTGTGTAAGTTCATATATGTCCTTCAATATCACGGAACATCCTTTTTTTCCTTACAAATGAAATAAACGATTATTTTGAAACACAATGAATTTTTTATTTTAAATTAAAACATGAAAATATTTTGAATTCGGAAAATGATTCAATGGAGAAATTGGTTAAGGGGTCATTATTAATATGATTTATTTCCAATTAGATGGTATCAATCAGTACCACACAAATGGCAAAATAAATTCAACGAAAAATGTGTAGTGCAAAATTAAGATTTAAACAAAAGGCATTTGTATGAAAAAGATCTATTAATATTAATTAATTACAAAAAAATTAATGATTTTGAATCAAATTCATTATCAAATTCAATATATAACCTTCAAAAATACTATGGATATGACCTTTTGTCGATTATAATAAACAAGAGACCTCTTGTAATTACAACAAGATATATAGAAAAGGTAAATTAATTAATATGCCAGGAGGTATTATCCTTGTTAATTTAGAAGATGATGATATCTAAATCTGGATAAATTTATAGATAGAAAAATTTTGATTGGAGAATTTTTTATTTTTGTTTTCGAAATAAAGTTAATATTGAGTCCTAAATTGATATCGATACCAAATGTAATAAAAATACTAGGACGGGGTTAATAATCATCAAATAATTTAAAAGATGGATTGAGAAGATCTTTTTTTTTTTTTTTTTTTTTTTGTTGGATGCCGTAATTCCTCCATTTTGGGAAATTTTAAGATAAATAGGATAGTTACCAAATGCATTCTTAATAAGCACGATATTGAATGAATGTGAGAGAGAATAAAGAGATAACCATAGAGGTGGGTCATGTTTAGTGAATTGTAAACTCATTTAAGATTCATATTATGTTTAAATCTATTTATGACCGATTTACTAAATACAACTAATTCACGTAATAACTCAACCCATTATATGTGGGTTAAGAAATGAGTTTATGACCCTTTTTGATAGGTCTAGGTGCACACCAACGAAATTACACGAACACTTACATACATACATACATACATACATACATACATACATGAGGTAATCAGCTATCCAAGAACTTATTAACAAAAGATAGGGAAAAGACCATTGAACGTAGTAGTCTAATGATTATAGGATAAGAGTTTCCGATCAAGGATAAGCCGGTGCAACATCGAAACACCGGGCTAGTTTTCCTTTTCGGAGAGTTGGTGAATGGTAGCTTCGTAATAAATTCTTTTAGATCTCGTCAAGTTCGAGTAGGCGATGCCTCGGGTGAGAGATAAAATAGCTTTTCGAGAAAACAAAATGGTTTTGCCTACAAAATGGCCTTGTCAAGATGACAAGCATCAGATGACGACACCTTTTTGTGCGCGAGTGGCTGACCTCGCCTTCTGAACGTCCCTTACGCCGTCATGAGTGCACCAAGGCCTAGCATGAAGGGCCAATGGAGACTAATCCTAGTCGAGCCCATTGGGCTTCCATTCACAAGGTAAGCTCCACATAAAATGAACAGAGGCCATATGCCAATGAGATTCAATTTAATTCCTCCAAAGTTCCACAGGGACAAAAGGGAATTGATATATATATATATATTGTAGAACCAGACAGATCATCAAAAGCCGAAAAAGGGAAAGAAGAATAAGATGGAAAAAAAGAAAAAAAATAGATCATCAACAGAGCAAAGTCAGTCGCTCTCTTGCTTTACTCGCTAAAAGCCTAAAGCCCCTCCCCACCACCTCCTCGCCTCACCTCGCCTCACCTCTCCCACTATAACACCTCCCCCTCCATGGCTCCACCACCATCTCCGCCGCCACGGCCACCGTCCTCGCACCCATCGCCGTCGCTCCCCCACCCCTCCTCCTCCTCCTCCTCCTCCTCGCCGCGGTGGCCACCCCCGCGAGGGCAGCAACGTGGTGCGTGGCCCGGACCGACGCGAGCGAGCAGGCGCTCCAGAGTGCCCTCGACTACGCGTGCGGGTCCGGGGCCGACTGCGCCCCGATACAGTCGAGCGGCCTGTGTTACCTGCCGAACTCGTTGCTGGCCCACGCCTCCTACGCCTTCAACAGCTTCTACCAGCGCAAGGCCATGGCCCCCGGCAGCTGCGACTTCTCCGGCACCGCCACCGTCGCCGCCTCCGACCCAAGTCCGTCCTCCCTCCCTCCTTTTCTTCTTTCCCTCAAAAGTGAAAATAAACGTGGCTCATCTTCTTTCGAATCAGTGTTTGATTAGTGTGTTGGGGTGCTTGATTGGTGCAATGCGCAGGTTATGGATCGTGCGTGTATCCATCGTCTCTGAGGTATGTTTGGCTCTCGCTCTTTCTCTCTCTCTCTCTCTCTCTTTCTCTCTCTCTTTCTCTTTCTCTCTGTTCATCATCTTCTGCATTTTCACAGTAGGAGCGCGTTCGTTAAGGAGCGCGTGTAGATGCTTGTTTTCCCTTCACTTTTTCGTTGCCGGGGTTACTGTTACATCCTTCAGTAGCTTAGAAATGGGAGGAGGGTAAGAGTACGAGGATGGAGGAGGGGCTTGCTCGGATTCAGATAAAGCTAATTCAAGTCATTGGATGTTACAGTAGTTCGCAGGCGATTCTACACACGTGTCGTCGTGCATGAATGGGGGGTTCTTGGGTGATGATGCCCCTCATGCATGATATCATATTTCGCTTGTTTTCAACGCAGTTCTTGGGTTTTTGAGAATACTGAGGTCTAGATTATCGCTTTTATCATGTCATATTATATAAATATATATAAGTGAGTTCGTATATATGATTGTTTCATCTGAAATCGAAAAGATAATAATAAGTTTTTTACTTAATGAAGGGGACCGATTATTTAAGGGTCGGTTTAGGGCTAGATCTTGGGGGGGTTGTGAGGGTTTGTCAGACCACCGACTTGTACTGTCTTTTCAGGATCGATGTTTGCTTTGCGTCTTCTTTCAGTTTCTCAGTTTCTTTTTCTCTTCCTTTGGTGCGTTTATCGAGATCATCATGTGTGATCTCTCTCTTTTTCCTTCTTTTCATCTTGCATCGACTTGTCCAATTTCAAAGTCGGTGTTCAGTTGCATTCCCCACACGACAGCTCTCTCCACTCTCTGAAAATTACTAGCAGTGTACTCCTGCCAAGTGCCATCCCTCAACCTGATAATCTTTAACCAAGAAGAAAGAAAAAGAAAAAGAAAAGAAAATCCATCAATAATCCATGTGAAATCATTCTGTATTGTGGGAATTAACGGCTGTTTTAGGTCATTGAACCGATTGTGTTCATGTGTTTCGAAAGCTGGAAAGGTATTTTGGCGTGTATATTTGAGGTGGGATATTACCCTACCTTGCTGTTTTCAAAATATTTTGAAACTTACCTATTTAATAAATTTGCAATGGCAGGAGTATAGCATTCATCAGTAATAACTTCGATAGAAGGTGGATTTGCTTTTCATAAATGAATATTTGAACAGAAGTACGAGAGAAAATGAAATATTTGTAATCAACCAGAGAACGATATTTGAAATAAGAGAGTGACCGTAACCAATTTTGTTTGTTAAATGGCACAATATGTACTAGATTGGAAGCAAGCACTTAATACTTTTAGTTTTGATAATCTATGGTTATTGTAATGAAAT
Source organism: Eucalyptus decipiens (assembly GCA_014182575.1). NCBI lineage: Eukaryota > Viridiplantae > Streptophyta > Magnoliopsida > Myrtales > Myrtaceae > Eucalyptus > Eucalyptus decipiens. The sequence continues at coordinate 4,135,162 of CM024616.1, read as the reverse complement.
AAAAAATGAATTTCTTATTCTAGCTCTCGTGGGTATTCTTTTCTTATGAGTTGAAGGAAGTGAGCAATTTCGACTTTTACGACATGTTTAGCAATGATTATACCCTTAACTTTTTGACTTCCTATTAGGGGATGCGAAATAAGAGGGACAAACCCCATTTTTAGCATAAAAAAAATAGACATGGTTATCGATGATTCACCTTCGCTAATATTATCACATCATCTAGTTAAGATTTGTTATGCCACAGCTAGTTCGGATATGTCGTTCCACTTGTTTAGGTCGTAAAGACTCGGTTATATTCTGGTAAAAGTTTAGGATTTTCGTTTAGGAATATTCTGCGCACTTATTAGATAACTAAATTAACATTTATCTAAGAAAATAATTTTTTTGCAAGTGCTATTCAAGCAGTGTATGGGTCCCACCCCATTTATTTTCTTCTTTTTCCTCTCTAAATTCTTAAAAGGAGAGAGAGAGAGAAACTCTCGTATAAATAAAATTTTTTACATGGTGAGCTGAGGACAGTCTTCTCTTTGAAGTTGGGAAATTACGATTAACGATGATCTTTTGCTGAGTAATAACGTGACATGTGGGCCCCGCGACACCTGGGGTCCAGTCAAATTCTTTGACCAGCTGACGTGGATTTCCATGTCCAGTGTACCTCCTCGTCGAATGTCCAAATTTTGTTTGGCTTTTTCCTAAGTGTGATGTTCAAGGTCCGGCTTTGAGGTTTGTCCTCCCATTTTTCCAAAGAGCTTTTACACCAATATGCAGTTGATTTTTTTTTTTTTAACAAACTTTCCGTAAAGTATATGATTTGAGCAAATTCATATGTTTATTTCTTAAGTCTACACTTATATTTACTCAGGTGTTTTTTATTGTGTGTATTGTCCGACTAGTTAACAACATTCATCTTTAAGGTGACTGAAGAAGAGTAAGATAATTTATTGAGGCAACTTCCAATACTTAAAAACGGCATGTTTTTTTCGAGAGATCTACATGCATCCGGTGGGGAAGCTGATTACAGCTTTGGAACATATTTAACGTGCCTTCACAAGCCATCTTAGTGCTCATGTTCTTGTAAATTCATGCGAAGAGTTCTTATAAATTCAGCTTTGGAAAATTTTTCATGGTCGACGTCAAAATCGAATTGTAGTTATAGTTATTACATATGAAAAGGGAGTTGTGAATCTGAGTGAATAAGCAGTTGGATAGAAAGACCAAGAGTATTCGGAAAAGGGCATGACATTCTCTTTGCAGGTGGTCCTATCTCTCACTTTGAACCCCAGTTGCTCAAAAAATTAAAAAGAGAAGAAGAAATAAAATATATAATATCTGAAAGAGGCATCTTGCAGAAGTGGAATGACTTCACTGGGAAGCTTTGCTTTGCTTTTATTCTTCTGACCTCAAAGCTTTATTGTGTCCTCAAGATTCAAATAGGAAAAGAAACTTCAATAGGACAAGTCACTCAACATTAGGGTTTTGATGACTTTCAGTACACCTCTTAATCTTTGCATATCTAACAATTTCCAATGCATTCTTATCACATGTTCATCTTCATCTGCCGTATGCAAATTGCATGGCATATCTTTCAAAAGATAAAGAAAATTCTTGCCGAGGGAATTTTGCTTGATTCTCAATTTCTCTCCCCTTCGGAAAAATCTCCAGCACAGCAGGAGGGACCACCACGCCGTCCACCACTTTCCCGACGTCGCCGACCACTGTCGTGCCGAATGCACCGACGATACCCATATTTTCTCCTCCCACAAACTACGGCGGCACAGTAGGGGGAGTGCCATATGCGGGAGCGACTCCTTCCATCGCCACGAAACCGTTGGAAGCTTCCTGGCGATGCTCGGCCTTGGCAGGCTTGGCAATCTTTTGTATTTGGCTAATTTTATGAGCTCGAGTTGGCATATATTGTTGGTAATGCTTCAGTTTTGGTAGAAAAATGGGGACCCTCTCACTCGATAATTTGAGCACTCCTCACTAAGGGTCCGCCAAATGATATAATATTTTTTTGGGCACGGCTGCTCGGAATTAGGGGTAGCTAAGACAATCTTCAATGTGGTTTATCTTTTGTAGGTCTATGAAAAATTCCATTCTAAAGGCAAATTGATATGACATATTGTGGATTCTTTTCATTATATTCCTTTTTAAAGTTCATTCCATGACTCTTAGAGAAGGGTCTGCTTGCTGCAATTCCAAACTCAACTACTAAATCAGAGCTAAATTAATGGCTAGATTGACCAACAAACTAATTAAAGATAAGTCGAGTCAATTATATTAAAAAGAAAAGATGGGTGTGTCAAGAACTTCAAAATTTGTAAGGTAAGTGCAATCAAATTCTAAAAATTGTTCTATTAGTGCATTAAAATAAAGATATAAGTGTAACATTTTCTAATAATTTTTCAGGGTGTATAGTGTTGACATGGCGTCAAGTGGGTGCCACATCACGAAAAAAGCCAAAAATAATCGTAAAAGAAAGCCTAGAACGTTGTCGAGGCAGTCCCTGAGCAATTGCGATCCTTCTCGCGAGGGCCACGCAAGGGCAGTCGCACCAACGCCCCCTAGCGTTCTCTCTTTCCTGATGATTTTGGGTAAGGGCTTTTTTCTTATTAGGTTTTTTTCCCCCTTCCATTAGTTTTTCAAGCGTTTCATATCATTGCCACTATCCTAAGAAAATCATTGAAAATGCCTCATGGATGTATTCTATCAATCAGATTGAACTGAATGGAGTCAACTGAAAATCCTTGATCGCATTAATTAGACAAGTTTTAGAACTCGATTGGGCATTTTTCAAATTTTAATATTTAATTGCATTTTTATAAATTTAAAGGCTTTTGACTTCCTTATCTCTTAAAAAAATTAATATCAACTTGTCGGGAAAAATTTGTTCCAAAGTCTCTTCCTGTTGGATCAAAGCCTCATGCAAACAGATCAATAGATATGGGTGTAAAAAAAGCCCACCCTAGCCCTAATATTAAAGGTTTTTTGGGTTAGGCCTTTGTTTTCTTCGAGCAGTGATAAGATCGGGATAGGGTTAGCCTAGGCTGACGGGGGCTTTTTTGACATCACCATGTATAGAGTAGCTTATATATTTCTGATTTTACCCATTCAATGGAATCAATTTATGATATTTGAGTTTGACTCAACCTAGGCCAACCATCTCTCATGTTATACGATATTCAAAACAATATTCAAATCTCAGATAAAATGAGTCGTTATATGATATTCAAAACAATATTCAAATCTCAGATAAAATGAGTTGGATTGGGTTGGATCAATCATGCCCCTATTGAGTTTCGGGTCAAGTTGGGATATCATGAAAACCCAGCCCCACCCGATCCATGACACCCTTACCAACAGACATTGGTCTAAGTTTATGACTAGTCATGTTAAAAAATGCGTCCTAACATTCATTAAGCAAATCAACAAGGGAAATTTTGCAATTTTCAATACGCTCATGCAATCAATGTCCTTGGGGTTGAAATGTTCCACATCAAATAAAATGCTACGGCTTTTTTCACTTACAATCAAACTAGCGACAACAACTATCGTAAAATCTCTCTTTTCGGTTTATAAATGAAAATAAAAATAAAAATGGAACCGTGGAAAATAGGTGTGCACATAGTTGCACCAGGAAATAAAGATCAGCAGAATTTAGCTGAATTTAGCTGGACATCGTTACAGAGAGAGTGTGGTGCAATCTTTATCATGATTCACATTCAATGATAGCATTACCAAAAGCATAAAAAGATCCACATAATGAAGCTGCGCAAAACAAAGGATTGGCCAGAAAAATTCTAACAAGCAGATCAAGAAGGCATGTTGGCCATCATCCGTCCCAGATTAAGTTTACATATGAACATGTACCGAGTTTCATGGTATACACAGTTGTTTCATCGTAGAAAGAAGTCTTTTAGCACGGAATGGGGTGACCATGCTGCTGTCTTCCGCCTCCCGTCTGATGGACAAAGGCGCAGAGTTCGGCACCATCCTCCAATCCCAACTGCAGGTTACGATGAAATATATCATGAATTCCAAGCGCTGCTTCTAAGTTACGTCCCCAAGAAAAACAGTTACCGATCAAGTAGTGAAAACTACCTAGTTGCTTTTCTGTTTTGTAGAAGATGATACGAGAGTTGTTGATACTTACTGCTTGAGGGGTTTGATTGCCGGTAATCCGATTGCCTTCGTAGAGGAATTGCACGGTCTGCACATCCAGTTGTCGCCTTTCACAGTAGATGTTGAACAGCCTAGATAGCCTTGCTGTCCCGTGGATTTTGAAGTAAAGGACGCGATCGTCCTGCAGGTCGAATAAGATGTGCCTTGAGCGCAGAAACAGAGAACACATCAAAGTGAAATACTGGAAATGCAGCACATGTGAAGAATGGATGTGATCTTCCTATCCACCACCACCACCCTTCTTAATTCCCTTTGTAATTGATTCTACTTCGAGGACCTTGATACAGTTTTCTCCTGCATCTGTCACTTTGATACAAGAGACTGATCGTGAAATTAAGCACATGAATCGCTATTACTACTACACTTACGACATTGACCTGCATGAGTTAAAGGGAGGATCAGAGACGAACCAGCAGTCAGCATGATACACCGAATTCGCAATGCGCGAGCTGATGAGCATCAACGCAGCAGGACAAATGGTCGATAATATAACGTCTCATAAAATGTTTTAAAACGCAAAAGTCACCGCTTTGAACTCTTTTCTTTTCTTCGGCCAAAAATAAAAACTCTTTCTTTTCCATTTTAGGGCATTCTGAGTTTTCGCAAAAGGATGCCACATTGATGGAAACTTTTGCGAACTCTATGCCCTCATATCCTCTATTACTCCTAAAATTTGCGTTTAAACAACTCTAGCTGCACAAAACAATGGGATGATCTGCATGTGTCCTGGCTAGTCACAATAACAACTGAAATTTCCACCATTACTTGCAATAAAAATGGGATCTTTATCTGAGCTAACCTGAAGAAGCAGAACCACAAACAGACCCAGACACACACAAGACATACAGTACCCATAAAGTGAAACCTTTGATGAAATCAAGCTAACCACATCATCACACCATCACAGCCCTGTGCATATATTAAAGATACACAAACCCAGAAAAGAAGAGCGTAAAGAAGAAGAAGTCATACCTGGCCCCGGACCCGGACGTCTATTCTTTCCTCTCCGATGCTGGTAATAGAGGCTGCCATCTTCGAGCAGGCTAGAGAGATTCTTGAACGAGAGAAAAAGAAGAGGAAAATGGCTTGTAATTTCCCACTTCTTTGTTCTGCTTGAAAATGTAAGAGAAGAAGAGGAAGTGGGGAAGAACGGGAGAAAATATATTTTCTCGAAGAACGGGAGTTTCAGCCTCGCTTTCTGTACGGTTGACAGAGAGAAAGAGAGATAGAGAGAAGAGAATATGGAGAGACATTGAATAAGGAGATCAAAAAATGGGTAGCGTGGGAGGCTAGCTAGCAGAGGTTGCAGGGCAATAAAGGCAGATTTCAATGAGAGCGATGCGACCCGATGATGAAATGGCGTCAGGGATTATGGGACGTGGGCAAGCAAGTACCATTAATTAACACTGAGGGAGCCGAAAGCACTGAGGGAGTTTTGCTAAGACGTGATAACTGGGACTTGACCAGTTACTCAGTCATTTTCGTACGGCGCGATTCTTCTTGCTTCTATGTGGGACGGACACCGGATTCTGCCTTTGCATGCACTTTTGTACTACGTTTCTGGCCCCCAAACGAAAAATGTAAACTAAAAGTTTTTCAAAAACACGAGGGGAAAGACCACTAAAAACTCCGAATTTTACTTTAAGTGACATTTATTTCAAATATTTTTTTGTAACGTGATCCCATTAAAAACATTTTTATCTTATTTTTTTTTTCCTTTCCTCCGCTTACCATGGCAAAGGGAAGCCGGCGTCCAGTGAGAGCTACCGGCGAGGGCGGCCCTTGGCTGGGTTGGGCGAGGGGTGCCTCACTAGATTTGGCAAGGGAGGTCCTCGCCCAACGCCGGCAAGGGCCGCCCTAGCCAGCCCAGGCGAGGGTGACCCTCACCTAACGCTGTCAAGAGAAGCCCTCGCCGGACGTTAGCTTCCCTCCGTCAACAGGAAAAAGAAAAAAAAAAAAAAAAGAAGTAAAATGATCAAAATCCCCTATAATTTAGGGTAAATGTGTCACACGATAGAAGTTCAGAGTTTTTTATGTCATAAAAAAAAGTTTGGAATAAATATGTCACGGTTGGTAAAGTTCAGGGTTTTTCATGTCATAAAAAAAAGTTTAGAATAAATCTGTTATTTTGAGCAAATTTAGGGTTTTCGTGGTTTTTTTTCCAAAAAATTATGAATAAGAATTTGAAATTTCACATTTCCTCGAAAAATGGTCTAGAGTGACCATAATAGTCCCGAAATGATCTTAATTGTTTCAAATAAAGATCTAACTCGTCAATGGATAAAAGATTCGATGGATCAAAAATATTTTCATCTAAATACAATTTAAACTAAAATTAAATTAGATTATTTTTAAAAAAAAGAAAAACAAAGGCAGGAGGCCTTGTATGTTTGTTTGTTTTTTTTTTTTTTGGAGTTTGGAAAGAATAAATTAAAAAAATATATGAAATTTAAAAATTTAAAGGATGAAATTATCATTCACTAAACAATGAGTTCAAGCTTTTATTTGAAACAAGATCGACTTCAAACATTTATTTGAGGAAATGAGGGTACTTTGGACTCTTATTTAAAATAATATATTTATTTGAAAAAATAAGGACACTTTAAACTCTCATTTAAAATTTTCTCAAATTTTCCTATGCATTTGTCATGGCTTAATCATTTGGGATTGAGGCTATGCGGTGACTTAGACTTTTGTGGATTGCTTGGGATTATTGGAGCACCTAAACACGATCGCTCAAGCTCACTCGAATCATAGAAAGAGAGTTCCTAGAGAGAGAAGGAATGGAATTTTGATTATAAAATGGTTAAATAATTATAATGAGGGGAAGATACCCCTTCTTACACTAGTGGCTCTCGGATTATAATTATTGATCGTCCTTCGATCGGGCGAATGAGATCGTGCTTTTTAACCTACCTCCTCCTACTGACATTTATGTCAAGAGAGTTCTAGATCCTTGGCGCAATTACCATCTCGTCGATCCTTGAAAACATTTCGGAATCTCTTGGGCGAGTTGGGGTGGTCTTCTTTGTTAAATGCACGGTCCTTGGTCACGGAAACTTTGTGACCGTGAAACATTCGTCACATTCTTAACAAATGCGATCTGCCTAATGCATATGCTGTCCGATTGGTCAGGTACATTAAATGATTGACAAAAGGGAAGGTGAACAGATTTTCGTGGAGATCGGTACTGCAGTTTATGGTGCATTGGTTAGAACGCAACCGGGCGGTGTTCGATCCGCGGCAAGCTGTTGGACTTGAATCGGCATTTGCTTCTCGGATCCCACTAGCGATGCATGCTAACTCTTATGGCTTTTTCAAAACGTTTCGCGTTGTTCGGGTGCTAGAATCGGAGTCGCTTCCTGGCCAGCACCTTCTTTATTAGCAGCTTTTGTTAACACTTGCTGCCAAGCATGACGTCCTACCGAGTGGTCCCTTCGAGACCATTCCTAATGGGCTCAATCAAACTCTCGTGGATGGCCACGTCTAAGTCAAAAAGATTTGGCAAGAGTGAACGTGAAGCAATTACTACAGGTGATGAATTTTACAGGATCGTATGTTCTTCTGAATTTGGTGGGGATACCTTGATTGGACCAGTTTTCAAAACAACGAGTTTTGAATATATACGTTTTTCGTTTAATATTCATTAAGTTTATCTTGTGGATGAATTTCATATTCATGACCCATGGAAACCCATTTTGCATCTTGGGCAATGGCACTATTTAACGCAGAAATGAGACATTTTGATCTTTTCTTTGTTTCCACCCATCCACATTCATCTTTCTAGCCCAAGGAACAGTCATAAAATGCCAGTCATTTGGTAAACAATGGGATGCCGAAGAGAAAGTGACCAGCAAAAGAAGATGATAAACTGTTACAAGACAAAATTCCATATGCTCATCATACACATTATGGTCACCCATCGGCGGGAAAATATTGGGACAGGGGCGAGGTTTGAAATTTAAACCCTCAACCATGACCCCAAACAGCATCCAGAAGAAGGAACAATCCCATCTGCAAACACCCGAGCCATGTTTGGCCATATCTCTTCTGCTTCTATCAACTTATCTCATTCTCCAATTTTGATAGAATTTCGTCATTCGAAACAGTCTGTCATACTCACAAAAGACATTTGATAAACTGGCCTGAAAACTCAAATGCCTACTTCATTAGCTAATGAAATTCATATAACTACACATTAACACTGCTCCAGGAGAAAAGCCAATATTGATTAACAACCTGTAATTGTCGTAGTCAAGTTGGACTGATTATAGGATCACTATAGCATATGAAAACTGTAATTACATTGTACTGATTAAGCAAAAAAGGAAGTACAGCATGAGATCTGCACTTTCCAAATTGTAAAATTATATCACATATGCTATGTACCAAAGAGGAGTGAGAGAACCAAAAGACAACGAGATCGCAACTACTGAAGTGGAAATAGCAGCATCAGCAATTGCAAATTGATCTAAAATCATGTAGGTGATACCACTTACCACAAAGTCAAAATGACTGATTTCAAAACGTACATAATTCACCTAGAACCAGACAAAAAATCTAGTTCGCAAATCAAATTAATAAATATCCCAAACTATTGCATGACTATCCAGTTGCCCTCTACAGAAGACTAGAAGGGAGTAAAGAATGATGATTCTGTTGTCAGTACTGCCAAACCATACACTACTAGGCGACCTCCGGCTTTGAGACCATAACTGATTTATCTGTTACTGCGTCTTTGGCTTTTGAATCTTTACATATGGGAGAACTCCCCAAAAGCAAACAACTTTTGGATTCCATCCCAGTTGCTTGGCCCGACAGAACATCAGGAAAGCGTTTGCAAAATAGGAACTGAACCCCATTAACATGTGCCACAAAGCATGACCTTGGGGATTAATATACCACTGAGAGATTTTCTTGCATAACAGACGATCAAAAAGCCAACATAGACTGCCAAGAGATACGGTTGCAACATATAACTTCAAAAGATGCTTTGCAGTGACATCTTCTGTGTGGATGTAGTACTTGTACATCCTAGGGATACAAAGGAGGCAGAGTATTGCATAATGTATTTTAAAGCCAATTCCAAAGCGTACTAGTGAATGGAGGATGGCAAATGCAGCACCATAAAGAAACAGAAAGGTTGGCATTGTACTCTGGTAGTGCCAATCTGGTGAATGCAGAATATAGATGTAGAGAAGAATCTCCCATACCATAGGCGTTTCATCTCCTTGATGTGTACTGCGTGAAACAAAATTACTTTCCAGTTAGATAACCTTAGCAATTAAATGGAGCATTTAAAGAATCGAAAACACAAATTGAAGTTAGTTTAAGGGAATAAAAGTCACTCAAGTATGATTTGAGAAATCATAGGAAAAGAATGATTCATCACTCTAAACCTATTTTGACCAAAATTAACTCAGGCACATAACTCCAAATCACAATAAGATTAAATTCAGTCAAAGATCCCCTGGTCCATGGGATCACATCTCTCCCATCCTGTTTTACTTCATAGATACAAGCTAGCACCACCTCAATATGATCATCCAGCAAAGGATGTTTTACTTCATAGATACAAGCTAGCGCCCCCTCAATATGATCATCCAGCAAAGGATGAATCCTTCTCACAAATAGAAATTGTTCTGTATTTGTCTACTGCAGTTTGTGATGTGCGTAGTGTCATGTGGGCAGATAGGCGCCTATTGTGAGTCAGGTCTCAATGTTTTATAACCAATGAATACTGAAGTTGCCCTTTACTCAGTGGTAACAAAAAATTCCACCCCACATGAATGGAAAAATAGACTTATTCCAGAAAATGATAAATATCATATGGACCATCAACACCTATATTATAACAAAATATCAAATACAGCCAGCCTAATTATTGTGGAAAGTGATCTTTCCGATTTATAGTAGAGATGGCTGAAGTGAACTAAGATTCCAATAGCCTAAAGAATATGTCAATCCCATATTTCTAATTGCCAGCTTTATCGTCTCCTTTCAATTGGACATTCACACTGCAACACTTGAATCCAACTGCAGCTTCCTTCTTAAGTGAAATTTCAAGGGTGATCATGCTAACCCTAAGCATAGATGCACTATTTTGAAAAAACAATGATTCACAAGTGAAAAGTCATCGCAGACAGAAATTTGCCAGGTAGGTGCAATTCCAACATACCTTTTTGCCAATTTCTCATTATCAGCGCAAACAATGCAATTTTCTTTATCTATTTTGGACCAATGTTTCCTCACTCGGTGAACAACAAAGAAAGAACTTTTATATATATATATCCGACCGAAGTAAGTTCTCATTTTTTCCAAGATGTAAGGGGAGTTGAAAGTTCCATAAACAACAGACTGCGCAAATACGTCTGGTCTCATCGAGGCCCTCCATGTGCTTCAATGCAGCAATGAGGACCATGGCGAGGTGCAACAGCTTCTCTTGCTTGTGTCTATTGTATGTTGCGACCCTCAATGAGCTTTGATGAGAAGGCTGCAGTTCACCCCACTGGTGAGGGAGGTAATAGAAAAATTGATGAGGTTCCACTGCAATAAGGTCAAATTCTGGTAGGCGAGGAGGAACAACTGTGGCAGGTGGAGAGAGAGGGGCCTAATGTGACTCTCTTAAAAGAGGATTGGGCAGGAGAGAAGGAGGTGGAACACCAGCTGCTAATCAGAGCTGGTTGACATTACCTGTTGGAAGGATCGTGAGCTATGGACAGCTTTTGCTGGATCACTTCCATCAGTTTGTATGCAGCTGATTTATGACAGTGAGTGTTACTCAACATTTGAACTCGCAGATGGTTAACAAACTAGAAAATGCATGGACATTACATATACACATACATTCAGCATGATTTCAACAACTAATTAAAGAGGAACTAAGCAAGAGACAGCACTTTCAGGACATATTGAGAGAAGTACTTACACTTGTTGTAGTGTGGCATGGTAAAGCATGCTACCAATGGCGAGTATTATATTTGATATGTGGAGGACACTGAATCTCTTCTCAAAATGTCGGCTCAAGGCATTTACCAGGCCAATAAGTGCCAAAAGTATGCCAGGTATGTTTGATACCGTGTTGAATAATTCTGCTAAATATGAAGAGTGGACATAATTTTTCTCACACCAGTCAATGGATGTAACAGGACCCCAGAAACTTGATAATCCATCTTCCATTCTTCAACAAGCCTTTGTTAATGGTACTAGGTTCTTGATGCCTGCATCCATTGCCTAAAAGAGGTAAGATGAAAAGCTTAACAGTCAAACATAGAAGTGAACAACAGAAAAAGTTCAACTAAAAGCAGAATCATGCCCAACGACATAAGTTGAAAGTCAACTCAACAAAAGAAGTAAAGTCACCAGATGGACAGAGTAACAAAAGGAAAAGAAATCGACAAAGGGAACTGGACTAGAGCCTTAAGTAAAGTCTCCTAATTAAATGAGAACCATGAATTGAATACTAAAATTATGAGTGCCAAATCGTGAACCAAACAGTAGAATTCCATTAAGTACCTTAAAAGATGTTGAGAGATAAAAACATGTGGAGTGATATATATAAGACATCTTGAGCAATATCATGTGCTCTCACCACTAATGGTATACTTAGTCCATGGCGATGCAGGCACACTTTGCCATGTAAATGATCGCCAGTGGTAAATTTAATATCGAAATCATTAATTTATTCAAAGTTCACCCTAAAGTGACATATGAACGATGCATCCAAAAGATATAAATGCCTTTTACTAATCAAACGAGTCGGCCTAGATTCCCATCTTTTTCCAAATAGAAAAGCAGCACCCACCATATGGTCATAGATGTATTTTAGATATGTTCACTTGATTTAAAGCTACCAGATACCTCTGAGTTTAGACAAATTACATGAAACAGTCTATTTACCATAATAAGGTTTGTGACTTCAATCTATGAAAGTGAATTACAGTATCTGCAGTCACAATGTCTATTTATGAGAGAGAGTGTGAATAAAGTAAGATCCCGTGCATAGCACAAGCAGCACTGCTTGTTACTAGCAAAAATCAAGATTGATATAGAAGAAGATCTCTAAGTGCCCTCTTAAGCTTACTTTCCCTTTTCTTCGACGCGGTAGTCGTTCACATAAAACACTATCACAGACCATTGCTTATCGAGACATAATCGAATGAGAAGTTCACCATCCATCAAAGAAAAGCCAAGTTCATCAATCCATACGCGGTACCCACGATTACCATAAACGGGAATTGACCAAATTTCATTGAAAAAACTGAACTTGAATCCGCCACAAACAAGGATACGAAAGCACGCATCAATCAGTACACTAGCTGCCAAATTCCAACATATGTGAATCACTAAACGCGAACCGACACGAGAAGCCGAAGACGTTCAAGCCGCTCAGCCCTCGAACCCATCTACGTTTCGCAGATCTAGTCCAGCGGGAGCAAAACAGAGGGCTACGACTCGACCCCCTTTGCCCCAACACAGATGTCGGCCAGGACATCGACCATAACGATCCCCGCACTGGAAAATAACCGCGACCCAGCAACGGTCGCGGGAGATAAAAGTCAGGGGCGACGCGCATTACCTATGACCCTCCAAAATTCTCGACGATGCAGGCCAGCCACGCCTGCTCCCGGCGGCTCCACACGAATCTCTCTATGGGTTGAGGAGATTCGAAGACAGAACGAGGGGGAGAGAGAGAAAAGAATGAGAAGGTTTCTTTTCCCTCCGGGTTAATTCCTTAAATAAATCATAAACTAGTACGCATGTGATAAACTTATCTCAAATTATTTTTTGACCATGAAAAATTTTAAATTAGTACACATATGACAAATTTACCCCGACTAGACTGGCCATAAAAAACTCTAAACTGTTCCGTGGGCGAACCTCAAATTAATTTATTTAATCGCAAAAAACCCCAAACTGATAAATTTGTGACAAAAATACTCTCCACTAAATTAAATTAATACCACAAAAAAATCACAAAAACGGAGTGTAAAATTCCAAATTGGTATACTAGTCAACTGTCTCGTGTCATTTAACTTAACAATTTAATAGTAAAATTTAACGAAAACTAACGTAGAATAAATTTGTCACAAGTCTACCAATTTGAGGTAAATTTATCAAAGGTATACCGGTTTAAGATTCTTTGTAGTCAAAAAAATAGTTTGGGGGTAAATTTGTCACATATGTACTAGTTTGGGGTTTTTCAAGGTATTAACCATTCTCTCCTTAATATTATATTTGAAAATTAATCTTAAGCCAAAAATTAAAAAATGTTTACTCTATTTTGCTCACTTATTGGCTTCAAATTGAATTGACTACATTATTTCTCATGATTCAAAAAATTAAAAAATGTTTACTCTATTTTCGCTCACTTATTGGCTTCAAATTGAATTGACTACATTATTTCTCATGATTCAAAAAATTAAAAAATGTTTACTCTATTTTCGCTCACTTTATTAGTTTCACATTAAATTGACTACATTATTTCTCTCGCATCCTCTTACTTGACTTAAGATTATTCTTTACCTTTTTCTTCTTTGTTAGTTTTTTCGATTAGGAAGCAACACTATTTTCACCCGTATACAACTAAATCCATCTTATTTGGGTTCTATCATTCGATTGTAATTTAAATTAGTGATCCTAAATTTACTTACTTTCCTTTTTATAATAATCATATATCTATACAAGATCTACTTACCTTAATTAAGAATTTCATATGTTTAGTTTTTGGTTTATTGTAGATTTTCCATGTATTTTAAAGGCATCATCATCATCATCATCATCATCATTATGGGATATTGCTTCTATAAAATTTGCTTTGTCGAAAGAAATTTCCAAGAAATCCACGTCTTTTTTATGCTATCAATCAAATTTATGAATAAATTTTTAAGTAGATGAAATTTAATTAAATCAAAATATTGCAAAGTAAGACTTTTTTTTTAATGCCAGTGAAATATTATTATTTTGAGTTGACAAAAACTAATATTATACTGTTTACCAAAAAAAAAACATCAGGACATCTCATTGTGCATAATGATTTTAGTTTATTCCTAGAAATCTATCTAAGGTCTTACATGCTCTATATAAAAATATCTCAAGAAAAAATGTTAATTTTTTAATATAGTAAATATGAGACTTAAGATATATTTTAGACTAATGAAATTAATAAAAAAAATTCCAAAAAAAGTAAGCTTTTAAAATAAGAGGGCCAGAAAATAAATAAGTTGTTATAAGATCATTGATGAAGAAGAGTTTTTTTAGTTGTATACTATATCAAGAATGTGATTTTTCCTTACTATTAGCAGGATAACTTTACACGAAACTCATCAAAAATTATAAGAATGTTCAAGAATACACTTTTCTTTAATATGCTAAAAAATAAAATAGGAGAATTGTTTAATTATGGTAACTATCATAAATATAAAAGAAAAAAATAGAAAAAAGAAGGACTAAGGCCATCACTTTAAACTACAATTGAAAGATTAAGGGCGATTTTGTCTTTTTAGTATAAATACGGTGAATTTAGTCATTAAGGGAGTGAGAATAGCGCCAAAAAAAAAAAAAAATCAAAATCAAAATCTAGAACTATAACCATCACCATATATTTATACCTTTCTTTGGTTTGGAATGGCAAATGGCCCCCAAACACCCTCGACCATATGCAATCTCGCTCTTCTCTGGTTTGGAATTTTATTTTTTTTTCTTTTTTTTGAATCTTTTTTCTGATGTGATGCTCGTGTGGCGCCTCTTTATCTGGAATAGGGTTTGGGTTTTTAGCGATAGCTTTTGACGCAATTATCACGAATGATAAATGTGCCATATAAATATAAGTTTGTAATTTTCAATGTAAAAAAAAAAAAGGTCTACAATAAATGTGTCGTAATTGGCATAATTTGAGTTTTTTTTGGTGATTTTTTCCCTATATTTTATTTTGTCTATTTAGTCATAATAAGTATTTGATTAATTATAGACAAATACAAGACGATTTCTCACAGTTGACTGTATAAAATAATCTTCCCTGTAGAGATTGGTACTAGTTAGGATAGGAATTGTCGGATTTATCATCATCTTTTTTTTTTTTCCCGCTAAAACATCGGATTATCATTATCTAATAAAGGATCTTGAAATTCATCAGTCGTACTATTACTACGGCTTTCCTCAGTTCCTATCTTTATTAAAGAGTCACTCTTACTGCAGAAGACCGAATCCGAGTGGAAATAGAATTGAATATCCGAGATTGAAGAAGCATCTCTCCATACCAACGCCTATAAATACAGTCTGACCCTCCATCGACGTCCATTCTAGCTCGTGTCTTCTGTAGTTTCATCGAGATGGCTGGCGGTTTCGGCATCGAAAGCGGCGGCGCCAGGGATTATCCTGGGAAACTCACGGCTTACGTTCTCATCACATGCATCGCCGCCGCCATGGGCGGGTTGATTTTCGGATACGACATCGGTATTTCGGGTAATGCTCTCATCTCATTAGCCTCGTCTCTCCTCCGCCTTTCGCGTTGGAACTTTCAGAGTTTCTTGCCACTAAGATTCTCTCCTGTGATGATGTATTCACTTAGGCGGCGTGACGTCCATGGCTCCGTTCCTGAAGAGGTTCTTCCCTTCCGTGTACCGGAAGGAGGCGCTGGACCAGTCGACGAACCAGTACTGCAAGTTCGACAGCGTCACGCTGACGATGTTCACGTCGTCGCTCTACTTGGCGGCGCTCGCGGCTTCGTTCCTTGCATCCTGGGTGACGAGGGGGATGGGTCGGAGGTGGTCCATGTTGCTGGGTGGCACGATCTTCCTCTGCGGCGCTGTCATGAATGCCGCCGCTCAGAACATCCTTATGTTGATCATTGGCCGGATTTTGCTCGGCATCGGAGTCGGCTTCGCCACTCAGGTAACACTCCTTCGACTACTGCGCTATTTTTGTACCAAGTTTTCGTTATTCATCGTATCAATCATGGTTACATGTATATAGCCTGCACGTATGCTTTTTGCCCTTAAACGCATCACTGTTCTTGCTGGCCTAGATTCGTTGTTACTTGAATTTTACAAGTTTTGCTTGTGAAAAGTTGACTAACCACTGAACTTCCTAGTAAAACTCACTAATCTAGTTTTATTTTTTGGTCGAAAAAGAATAAGTCTAGCTAAATTATTGATTTTCTTGCTGATGTGAGCACGGAGTTGAGAGGTCTTAGTTTAACCATGCTTCCTTTCAAGTCAACAAAGAAACGGTTTGAGCCGATTTTCTCGAAATCTTGATTAAAAGATTTGATGATAATACTTATGGATTTTCAGTTGCATTTAATCAACCATGATTTCGTAATTGGAATTATGAGCTATCCTTGAGATTGCAATGAAATCGACCTAACTCCACATTACGTGTAATTGAAATTCAGTCTATACCACTCTATGTGTCGGAGATGGCGCCATACAAGCACCGTGGCTCGCTCAATGTGCTCTTCCAGCTGTCCATAGCGGTGGGCATCCTGTGCGCAAACTTGGTGAACTACTTCACCCAAAAGATGGCCAACGGCCAAGGGTGGCGCCTGAGCCTCGGCGGCGCGGCGGTCCCCGCCCTCTTCATCGGCATCTCGGCCCTCTTCCTCCCCAACACCCCCAACTCCATCCTCGAGAAGGGCAATCCCACGAAGGCGCGCGAGATGCTCCGCCGCGTCCGGGGGCTCTCCGACTGCGAGGTGGAGGCCGAGTTCAACGACATTGTGGAGGCAAGCAAGGCGTCCGAGGCCGTGAAGCACCCGTGGAGGAACCTCGGCAAGAGGAAGTACCGGCCACACCTAATCATGTCAGTGCTCATCCCAATGTTTCAGCAACTTACCGGGATCAACGTGGTCATGTTCTACGCGCCAGTCCTGTTCATCACCATCGGGTTCGGGAACGATGCATCGCTGATGTCTTCGCTTATAACCGGCGGCGTCTTTGCGGCAGCGACACTCATCTCCGTGTATGGAACTGATAAGTGGGGACGCCGCCGGCTCTTCTTATGGGGTGGAGGGTTGATGCTCATCTTTCAGGTACGGAAACATCTTGACACTCATTACACTCTTTACCCAATATCTTCAACTATCCACTCCCTATCATGTCATCCGACCATGTATGGATCTTTGATTAAGTGTCTGAAAAGCCTGTTTAGACCATCGTGGATGGCGTTCGATGTTCCTTTACGAGTGTAGTCACGAATGTCTGATCCCTATGTTCTGTGAAAAGTTAAACCGCTCGTGATTTCACAGGTGGCGGTGGCGTCCCTGATCGGTTGGAAGTTCGGCGCGACGGGCCAAGTGGACAGCCTTCCTGGCTGGTACGCAATCATCGTGGTGATCTGCATCTGCACCTTCGCGGCTGCCTTCGCCTTCTCGTGGGGGCCGCTGGGGTGGCTGGTGCCGAGTGAGATATTCCCCCTGGAGATCCGGTCGGCTGCTCAAAGCATCGTCGTGAGCGTCAACATGTTCTTCACCTTCCTCATCGCGCAGATCTTCCTCACCATGCTTTGCCACATGAAGTTCGGCCTCTTCATCTTCTTCGCCTTCTTCGTCGCCCTCATGACCGCCTTCATCTACTTCTTCTTGCCTGAGACGAAGAACGTCCCGATCGAGGAGATGTCCCAAATCTGGGAGGAACATTGGTACTGGAAGAAGTATGTGGTCGAAGATGGACCGCTGTTCGCCGAGAAAGTTTAGGCGCCTGATATTTCGCTAAAGTTTTAGGATTTAATCTGACTATACTTCTTCTAATTTTTGCAATTTCAATATGTTAGGTTTGATTAGGTTGTAGGGTTTTTTTTTTTTTTTTTTTTTGAACTAAAGGTTGTAGGGTTTGCATGCAGATTTTTGTCGTTGAGTAAGTACGACCGGCTTAGGTTTTTTGATTCTCTTCCATGCACACTGAAAATAGTTACTTTGATATTCATTGGATAGTTTTGGAATTATTGATTCCCTTTTTCTTCGTAAATTTGTTCCTTGGCTCTATTGCTGATATTTAGTAAAGGTATTATAGTCGAGCTTGTGAAATTTATATGAATAGATATTTAAATGCTTGACATCTATAAAATCTAGTATTTTTGTTAGATGAATATAAAGTAGGATCAATCAAGTACCCTTTTTCCTATGAGAATCACGTGAGCGCTGCACGTCCTTGTACTTTTTTCACGGTTGAAGAATTAGATATTCTAAATTGATCAAATTAATTGAAAATTTCATTGTTCTTTTGTGAGTGCTCAAATATTAAATAATCGGTGATATAACCGTATTATGAATTTACATTATCCATTTGTCAACAAAGATGTTACGTTTATAGTTTCATTTATAGTCTAACCACGACCCTCAACTGGGGCAAAAAATAAAATAAGATTAGCTTTGAAAAGTAAAAGCACAGTAATTTCTCATATTGACCCCAGTAGCCGTCGTAAGTGAACTAATTGCTTCTAATTATATTCAAATATTGCTCTAGGATAAAATTGCATATATAAACTAATTACCATTTACTCAAGAGAAAAATTTGAAAATTTTTTTAGGAAAAAAGCCACCAAAATCTTAAACTTTGCCCACCGCTGCCATTTATCTCAATTTTTTTTTTTTTTGCGATACCAAAATATTTAAATTTATATCCTTATAACACATTTATCCTATATCATAGTTTTCACAAAGATCTGTGTTAAAAATCCTATGTGGCAACTAATGTAGCATTATTAATGTTTATACAAAATAAGTTTGCCACACGAGCGCTCCATCATAAATAGATCAAAAAGAAAAAACCAAAACTGATTTTTTTTTTCCTAAAAAAAGAAGAAACTATAAAATAGAGGAAGGAGAGATTGAAAATGGTCGGGGTTGTTTAAGAGTGGCGTTTCTGTTCTAACTTAGTTGGCCAGATGCGCTTATCTATAAGGATTTTGTGAAATTTTTTGGGATTACTATCAATTATTTTAAAAACTTAAGCTATTAAATGAATGCATAGTTTAATATTTAATTAGTTTAATAGTTTAATATTTAAAAACCTAAGCCTAAATGTGGAAACATATAATTGAAGAGACAAATAAGGGCGGCAAATAGGAATCTGGAAAGATTCGAACTCAGGTCCAAAATCTCACAGATTAAATTTTATAATAGTTGACAGTGATCTCACAAAATCTCATAGACTTTATTATAAAAGAAATCCCGATTTTTTTTCCTTACTTCTCTCTATGGTTTTATAAACTCAAACTTTGGTTTGTGCTATTGAAGAGAAGATCCAAGAAGACGATGGGTCGTGGAGGGAAAACTAGAAGAAGTGCGCCCCAAAGTTGAAGCCGCAAGCCAAGCTCGGCCTAGATGGTGTCGAGCTCGAGCAACACGCGAAGCTTGCCTAGATTTAGGATTGAGCTTGACGCCGTGGCGGATTTCGTGGTCTTTGACCTCTGCCGCCGCGGCTGAAAGGAGTCCTTTGAGTCAAATAATTTCTTAGTATCATCAAGCATCTGAAGAACAGGTATAAAATGAGGGAGGAAAGGAAAATTCCATAAAGTGAAGGACACGAGATCAATCACCATGAGTAAATTGCACGCGAAGGAACTTAAAGCATACTGGAGATAACTCTCCCACCTCATGATCTGCCCCCATCGTCTGCTTCCCTTGAATATCTTCATCATGCTTTCTTTCTATCCACTTCATTTAGCTGCTCCTCACCAGGAAATCTCGGACAATACGGCGAATCTCTCGAGTGAACTCATTATTAAGATGCATGTGTAAATGAATCGTATTAGAGAAATCCTACATCGAAGATTTGGTATGATGTTGAGCAGTCAATATATCATAATTGACTCATAACTCATTGATTTAAGTTTTTGAGTGAATGTGGGTCCAACTAAATATATTAATAAACTCTTTCTTAGTGATCTCCCTAAGTGTAGGTATCGAATTTCTGCTGCACAATCCCCTCACTTTCGACCGCCGGTTTTATTTCCTCTATCCTTCAGTGACCGCACGATGGCCGTCGGCAGTGAAGTCGGAGTGGCAAATGGCCCTTAGACACCGGCGACCATATGCAATCTCGCTCTCCTTTGGTCAGGAATTTTCTTTTGGTGTTTTTTATTTTTTGGTTTTTATTTTTTTCATCTTTGTTCCAATGTGGCGCTCGTGTGGTGCCACTTTATCAATAAAAAAAAATTAACAATGCCACGTCACTTGCCATATTTGACGGAACTGTGTGATGTAGGGTTAATATGTGACATGAGTACAAGCTTGGAATTTTTGACATCAAGAAAAAATTTAGGATAGTGGACATGGTTCGGGATTTTTTGTTGTTTTTTCTTTAAATTTTTTGTTGTTTATTTACTTATAATAAGTATTTGATTAATTATAAATATATATGTCACAAAAGGAGATAAAGCAGAAAAAAGGATTCTGGAATCATAGGAGGAATTATATAGAGGAAGAAATCGGATGCCTCTGTTACATTGTAATATCTGTACAAGACTGTATTTTTTTTTTTTGTGGAGATACTGTACAAGACTGTATTTAATTACAAGAGAGAAATTAATAAAAGGAAATTAAATACTTTCTAATCTTTCTAATCCTAAAATAAACATGATTCCCTATCAATTATAAATTGATACAAATATGCTAAATCATATCTTCCAACAATATACAAGACGATTTCTTTCAATTAACTATAAAATAATATTCCCTGTAGATATTGGCAGTAGTTAGGATAAGGATTATCGGATTATCATTATCTAATGAGGATATTGGAATTCATCAGTGGTGCTATCCCTACGGCTTTCTCTCAGTTCAAATCTTTATTAAGAGAAACGTTTCCACACCAACGCATGTAAATGCAGCTCCAGTCTACGTTTGTGTCTGTTGTAGTTTCACCGAGATGGCTGCTGGTTTCGGCATCGAAAGCTGCGGCGTCGCGGTCGCCGGCAAGCATTATCCCGGGAAAGTCACGGCTTACGTCCTCGTCACATGCATCGCCGCCGCCACGGGCGGGTTGATGTTCGGATACGACATCGGCATTTCGGGTGACGCTCGTCTTCATCAGCCTTTTCTCTCCTCTGTCGTTCGCGTCGAAACTTCAGAGTTCATTGCGACTGAGAGTCTCTCTCTTGATTTATTCACTTAGGCGGCGTGACGTCCATGGCTCCGTTCCTGAAGAGAGGTTCTTCCCCGCCGTGTACCGGGAGGAGTCGTCGGACGAGTCGATGGACCGATACTGCAAGATCGACAGGTTCCCGCTGACGATGATCGTGTCGTCGCCCTACATGGCAGCGATCCTAGCCCCGTTCATGGCATCCGAGTGGCCGCAGAGGTGGTCGATGTTGCTGGGCGGCGTGATCTTCCTCTGGGGCGCTCTGATAAATGCCTTCGCTTGGGACTTCGACATGTTTAATTTTGGCCGGATTCTGCTCGGCTTCGGACTCGGCTTTGTCACTCAAGTAAAACCCCTTGATTACTGCACTATTTCTTTCTTTTTTACCAAGTTTTCGTTATTCATCGTATCATGGTTTGCCCTTGAACGCATCATTGTTCTTGCGGACCTAGATTCATTGTTACTTGAAATTTACAAGTTTTGCTTATGGTAAGGTGACTGATTACTAGACTCCCTGCTAGATCTCTCTCATTAGGCCATCCCAAATCCTATATTTAGTGTATTAGGTTAATTTAAAATTCATAAATTTTCCTAATAGAAAAGAAGTGATGTAGTTAAATTATCGACTTTCTTGCTGCATGCGAAGTTGAGAGTTTTAACAATGCTTCCTTTCAAGACTAAGACTTGTCGAGAAAGTAACGGTTTAAGCCGATTTTCAATTGCTTTTGATTATTTATATTGACTTTAATCCACCGTGATTGCATAATTGGAATTATGAGTTATGTTTGAGATTGCAATGAAATGGACCTAACTCAACACGACGTGTAATTAAAATTCATAGTCCGTGCCGCTCTATCTGTCGGAGATGGCACCATACAAGCACCGCGGCTCGCTCAACGCCCTCTTCCAGCTGTCCATCCCAGTAGGCATCCTGTGAGCAAACGTGGTCAACCACTTCACCCAAAAGATGGCCGACGGCGAAGGTTGGCGTGTGAGCCTCGGCGGTGCGGCGGTCCCCGCCCTCATCATCGGCATCTCGGCCTTCTTCCTTCCCAGCTCCCCTAACTCCATCCTTAAGGAGGGCAATCCCACGGAGGCACGGGAGATGCTCCGCCGCATCCGGGGGGGTCTCTGACCGCGAGGTGGAGGCCGAGTTTAACGACATCCGGGAGGCGAGCAAGGCGTCCAAGGCCATGGAGTATCCGTGGCGCAACCTCAGCAGGAGGAAGTACCGGCCACACCTGATCATGTCGTTGCTCATCCCAATGTTTCAGCAGCTTACCGGGATCAACGTGGTCATGTTCTATGCGCCAGTCCTGTTCATCGCCATCGGGTTCGGGAACGATGCATCGCTTATGTCTGCGCTTATAACCGGCGTCGTCAACGTGGTAGCGACCCTCATCTCCGTATATGGAACTGATAAGTGGGGACGCCGCCGGCTTTTCTTCTGGGGTGGAGGGCTGATGCTCATCTTTCAGGTATGGAAACATCTTGAGACTCATTACACTCTTTACCCTATATCTTCAACTATCCACTCCCTATTGTCTCATCCGACCGTATTTGGATCTTTGATTAAGCGTCGGTAAAACCCGTTTGAATTGCTTGTGATTCCACAGGTGGCGTTGGCGTTGGCGTCCCCGATCGGCCGGAAGTTTGGCGTGACGGGCCAAGCAGACAACCTCCCCAGTTGGTATGCAATCGTCGTGGTGATATGCATCTGCATCTTCGTGTCTGCCTTCGCCTTCTCGTGGGGGCCGCTGGGGTGGCTGGTGCCGAGCGAGATATTCCCCCTGGAGATCCGGTCGGCTGCTCAGAGCATCGTCGTGGGCGTCAACATGTTCTTCACCTTCCTTATCGTGCAAATCTTCCCCACCATGTTCTGTCACATGAAGTTTGGCCTCTTCATCTTCTTCGCCTTCTTCGTGGCCCTCATGACCGCCTACATCTACTTCTTCTTGCCTGAGACGAAGAACATCCCGATCGAGAAGATGTCCCAAGTCTGGGAGGAACATTGGTACTGGAAGAAGTACGTGGTCGGGGATGGACCGCCGTTCGCGGAGAAAGTTTAGGCGCTTATATTTCACTAAAGTTTTAGGAAATAATTTTGACTATACTTCTTCTCGTTCTTGCAATTTCAAAATGTTAGGTTTGATGAGGTTCTGCATGCAGATTTTTGTCGTTGAATAAGTACGACTGGTTTAGGTTTATTGATTCTCTTCTATGCACATGGGGAATAGTAACCTTAATAATCATTGGTTAGTTTTGTGATTATTGATTCCCTTCTTCTTTGTAAATTTGTTCTCTGGCTCTATTGCTGATAATTATTAAAAAAGTATTATAGTCGAGCTTGTGAAAATGATGTAAATAGATATTTAAATGCTTGACATCTATAAAATCTAGTATTATTGTTAGATGAATATAGAGTATGATCAATTAATTACCCATTTTTCTACAAGGATCACATGGGTATTGCGCGTACCTATATTTTTTCTCAATTGAAGTATTAGATATTCTAAATTGATTGAACTAATTGAAACATTCATTATTCTTTTGTGAGTGCTCGAAGATCAAATAGTAGGAGATATAACTATATTATGAATTTACATGATTCCATTTGTCAACAAAGATGGTCCTAAATGCCTCATTAATTAAGATTAATAATGTTTATATCACGTTTATAGTTTCACTAACCACGAGCCTCATTTGGGGCAAAAAATAAATAACATTAGTTTAGAAAAATAAAGCACAATAATTTCTCCTATTGACCACATCAGCCGTGGTAAGTGAACTAGTTGCTCCTAATTATATTCAAATAATGCTTTAGGATATAATTACATACATAAACTAATAACTTTTTACTCAGAAAATTGAATAATAAATTTTAGGGAACAAACAACAAAAAGCCTCATATTTATACATTGCAAGGCATTTATCTCATTTTTTTTTCGTGATAAAAAACTCAAATTTATACATACTTGATACATTTAACTTCCGTCACAATTTCATCAAAGACGTCCGTTATGAATCTTATGAGTTAGTGTTTTTTTAGATATAGTGGTGCCACACGGGCATCAAATCATAAACAGATCAAAAAGGAAAGCACAAAGTTAAAAGCTAAAAATAAATAGAAGAAACAGGAACCAGAGAGAGAGAGAGACAAGAAATGGTTGGGGGTGTTTAGAGCGGCACCGCCGTTCTAACTTTGCCGGCGAGGTGGGATTCATAAGAGGAGCCAAGAGCGCCGGAGCGGCGGAGACGCCGAGTGAGGGCAGCGACATCCTTGTTTTTAAGGACCTCGGTCAGGTATTCGCTGCAGAAAGGGAGCTTCTCTCCATGTCGATGTTATTAGAGAAATCCCCAATTTTTTTTCCTTATAATTACATTCCTTGATTTTGCAGGCATCTCGTACTTGTAATCATACTTTGCAAAAAAATAGTAAAAATCATGACTTTTCACATAGATTAGTAAGCTATAGGAAGTGGATTTTCCAGATTGGTTACCCTCTTTCGAAAATTTGATCTTTCTCCATCATCAATTAGTATCGTCATCGTGGGTTCAGAATCTTATTGCGCTAACATCGTTCTTGGAATGTCACTCGCAAATAACCAAAATTACTTGGAGATCGAGGAAGCAGGTCGTTTATCCCTCTGGCTCAACTCGATTCGACAGTACAAATTCGATTCTCTAAAATCCTATGGCGGCCAATGCCCATGGATTCGAATCCATGGGAACGGGCACAGCGCAATGGTCACTAGAGACCAAATGCGATAAATTCAATTATAGAAACCAAATCCGACCATTCCCGCTTACTTGTCTAGATTATAAGTTACGTCCGTATGCATATCACGGTTCAGATGTAAGTGAAATAGACACATTGAAATTTTCAAAGTTCGAGAGAGAATTGAAAGATTTCTTTGACATATGAATCTCTTTTTCCCATTATGGCAATGTAAGGATCCAGCTGGTAGTCCGGTTGCGGTTTGGCCCAAAGAACCAAGGATGAGAAAGTGAAGAAGTAGGAGTAGGCAATACCTTATTAATCAAAGGATCAAGCATCAAGTGCTAATGTTAATATTCATGAATGCAAGGGCAAATTACATTTTCGTGTGTAGAGCTGAAGTTCTTGATCTACAGTGCACTCTTTAAAACAAAGGGAGGGGGGGTAAAAAGGAAAAATCGCTGATCTCTATAATCAAACGATAACAACAGACAAAAGCTCAGTCTATTCCTGGATGTTGAAATTTTTCCTATGTCGACCGACATTTACACCCAATAATTTACACGGATTTACAGTCCAACAAAAAATTTGAAAAAGCAAAACCAGAAAGAAAGAAAGAAAGAAAAGGAAAAAGGAAGGAAAGATACAAGTGGGGGTAAAAATTAACCTGAAGGTTTAGAACGCAACTTGCTGGCTACGTACAGCAGATGGCTAATATTCATGGAGGGGTAATGTTGCAGTAGCTTAAGGTTAGCAGTGAAATCACCAGCAAGGAGGCGTCTCCGTACAAGAATCAGCATTGCGCAGCAGATGCGAAGCAATGTCTCCTGGAATTACAATCAGATATTTTACTTTCAAGCTTTCAACACGCCAGACAGAATTTAAACTGAGAATTGTCCATTTACTGACACAGCAAACAATACAGTCACATAAGCACTACATAATAACCATTGTGGCAGACCAGACAGTAAAGAGTTTTTGCAGAGTTGAAGTTCAACGAGAGAAGGCAACATTCGAGAAGAAATTCCTCAGATAGTTCACCGGCATATCATCATTTTAAAGATGGTTAAATCTCTAAACATCTAACATAAGTCCTTTAAAGTAGATAAATAACAGGTTTACAGAAATAATGACTTCACGCACTGATTAGTCTTGTTTTTCTTCCTAATCCAGGCTCCTTTCATTTCTTCTTGGGGCATATGTCAGCAGATCAATGCTTGTTTTAAGTTTTATTCAAGTGGCCTAGCCAATTGACTGATTCCAGAGGCACATCCCCAATAATTCACAGGCTCTCCATCATTTTAACTACAAATTTTAAACATATTTGCTTAAATGGAAGTACGTTTAGAATGGAAAGAAAAGGTCTACACACGATGACACTAGTTGTTGCTTAGTCTCATTTTTCCTCCAATTCCAGATTATCTCGGTTCCCTTATATCTGGAGTTTTCTGTAATAAGAGTTATGCTGAATTTCCATTCATTTCCATTCCAATTCTCTACTCTCCATAACCAAGTAACTCCTTATCGTGCCATCAGATTTACATAACCATAATAGCACATCACAAAGAGCAAAATATGTACCTGAGGACCTTCAGGGTCACTTAGAAGCGTGTCCCAGATGTGTAGGATGTCCGTAAAACTAAATTCTTGGGTCAGCAGGAGAGTAATCCACCTAAATGCGTAGAACTGTGGATTGACCTGACAATTTTCAACGTAATTTTCAGGTTTTCGAAAGACCAAGGTTTATGCAATAAGGAGATCTTATATCAACAATTAAAAGAAAACAGAAAGCGTGATTACAAAATTCGAGAGGCAAACCACAGTATCATCTGCATCGCGAAGTCGCTGACAATGTCATTATATTTATAAACAGAGGCACAGGCACTTCACTTAGTATTGTGTGAGATTTAGAATTCCCCAGACACCTTGAGACACATATTGAGAACTTGTTTCTACATGTCTATTTAAAACCAATAATAATATACATGCCCCAGAAATTATCAGAGATGCTGGAAATAAAAGAAATCCCTTGGAATAGAAGGGAGGATATAATGGATCTATAGCAAGGTACAGCTGATATGAAGTTTTCCCCAACATGAGAACTTCTGAAGGTTCAATCAGGGAGATGACCAAGATCAAGAAGAAGTTAAAGACTAAGAATTGTATTGCTCCATCTCACAATAGTCCTTCAGAGCTCATGCAACTTATAAACATCTAGTGTGAAATAGTTGATATCTTATTTATCTATCTCAAAACTTATTAACAGTATTCTCACAATAGTTCATCTTATTTACAATGCCGGAGATTGAAAGTGATAGTGCCCATATCCATACTTCATCAGAGGGATCATTGATGCACAGAAATTGTACAAAACATCATATACAATAGCTGGACAATGAGATAAAAATATCCCAATGGCTCAATAATTGTTACTCAGTTTTCAGTAAATGTTTGTCAATTCCCCTTTAGTCCTTTTGATGATAACCCCTAGATACGTCAGCAGAGGAGCTGCACTAACTGTCATTCCTAATCCCAAGAGGAAAAACAAAGTTGTGATTTGTTCTTGCTTTTGGCATCCAACACATGCAGAGCTTCATTTCTTCTGTATTTTTCATTCATGATGTCCATATACTGTTGCTTCTTTTTTTGCAATCCTATGCCTATATGCTCTGCAGCATCAATAGTGTCCTTCAGAAAAGAAGTGATCTCCTCTTCCTGGAAGATCTTTAAAACTGGAACTTCAGGATGGAAAGATCTCTCCACTTGAGAGAGAAATTCTATACAAGCACACTTGTAAAACTGCCCAGTCAAATAGATCTTGAGCACTATGCATTGGTTGAAGTAAACATGGTTTCAAAGAAAAGAAAAAAGACCCATTTTCATGCCAAGACCCTATGCACATGAATGAACCTAGTGATGTATGTGGTAATGTACTAGATAAAATCAATGTATGTTGTTTTGAATGATTACGCAGCAGGAGGAACATGCCTTAATTATGCTCTTGAACAAGTAAATGATTTCTAGCATACAAGCTCCTTCCATCTAATACACTTAGGAAAACAAAGAGAGAAATGGGGTGGTCAAACTTTGATTATGTCTTACCTTGGTCGTGACCTCAAGATGACGCCAAAGCTCTTCATCATGTTCCTTGAGAAGCTGTGACAACCTTGTAATTGTCGAACGAATGCCCACAACACTGTTGTCCAACTGCTGACAAAAGTTGTCCCGTAAACCACTCAATAACTCAACAAAGCAAAAGAAAGTATCCGCTTCTGCAGCCGCCTGCATAATGCAAAGATAAGAAACAATGAAGCATACAATACTATACAAGAAAGTATCATTTATTAATACATCCATGTCACATGATTTTCCAAACTTCAAATTAACATAATCTTGGCAAACTCAAATTGTTATCCAATTTCAAACACTAATCAGTTAAGGAAAAAATCACTGTTCTCTACTGTATCCATGACAGTTACTGCTGTAAATTTGATAACCTTGTTTTTGACATCTTTCGCATTAAGTCCAAGACACAAGAAAAAGAAATCAACAAAAATGTGCATGTGAGACAACAACACTCAGTAGCATATGAGTAGAGGCAGCAAATGGTGACCAAAAAAACTTGACACCAATGAGATGGTGAGAAAATTTGATGAGGACTGTCAGCATTTAAGAAAATAATTTCAGCAATAAATGAGCAAATCATACGTGGTGCCAATGTTGTGATAAAAGAGCAAGCACAATGACACTGGAAAAAACAGTATTAGAAAGAAACTTGCACAAAATCCCTTGCATCTAACCACAAACTAATGAAATCCTCAAGTAAGTTTACTACTGTAATACATTCACCACTGAAAGGTTTTCATGAGGCAATTGATCACATAAGTTGCATGAAAAGTAGACAGGATATACCAGAATCGAACAGGAAACATAAAAATGATACAAAACATCATATTTATAGATAATTCAAGACAGAGCAGAAAGGACTAAGAGTTACATACCGCATTCTCCTCATCAGGATCAGTTCTGAATACAAAGAAAAGAGGAGCCAAGATTTCGTTCATGCCTTGGACATATCTTATGCCAGGATTCAACTTGGCAAACAAAATTAATATGTTCCTCAGAGCATCCTGAGATTATGAAGACAATAAATGAGAAAAATGCATTCCTCTGATAATTCAAGCAAATTGAACAAGCATACTTGATTAGCTTTTGCATATGCCGAATCTCCGGAGAAAAAGTCCATATCCGGATGAGTTCGTTTCACATCACGGTCAATCTGTTGTACGATCTCTGCATCCTAAGAAAAGGACATATTCATACTCAATTCAAACTCTTATTAATACTTAAAGCAACATTTAGATTACAATCCAGTGAGAGAAAATCATTCGTTGAAACTCACAGCAGACACGACAGATAGAGATAGGAGTAAAAGAAACAAGGGTATGACACAAATAGCTCCTCTGTAAAACAGGTGTTAAGCATCAAGATTGTTAGGTAGGAAAAAAAAACATCAGGCCTCTAACAGAAGCAGGACCACATCAAACATCTAACAATTCAAGCTACACTAGCGCCCGATACATTCAATCTAAGACCAGAACAGGACACTTGATATATTAAAGGAGGTGATAGGAGGACACGATATCAACTCACATACATTGCCACTTCTAACACCTCTCTCTTTATCTTTTTCACTATTTGATATACTTTTATGTACTTTATCAAGCTCTTGCGATTACACACATTTTTATATTTTAAAAGTAAAAATTTACTCGTTCAAAGCTCAGCAAGATAGACAACATAAACTTATAACGAAAAAGTTTTTCTATCCCGAAAGGCCAACTCCAGATGAGAAGTTTTCAGATTGCATGATTAAAGATACTGAAATGACTATTTAGAAACCAAGAATACGTTTTTAAAGCCTTGTGTGACTAAGGAAATCAGATTTCTAGGAATGATCACCAAATTGATTGCCGAATTACCTAAGAATAACCCACAGGGACACTCAATCTCTTTCTTCCACCCTATACATGTCAGACATCAAAGAGAAGGAAATTATTCATAGTCTCCCCACAAGGCATTTTCTTTTGTAGAATATAACTTTACTTGACCCTCATATATCTTGAGGAAGAAGCTCAAAGAAAAGTACAACCCTTCAGGTTTACAAATAGTGCGAAAGAGTTAGAAAGGACAAGCTGAAGTGCATAATCAGAGACAAATCTATTGAAGCCCGTATTACAGTTTAATTTTGGATTATTCATCTGTCTTTCTCTGTTTTAGCTAATTTCTCTTCATTTCTGATTGGCTTAGCTTTTTTCAACTCCTTTTCCCATGCAATGTGATTTTACTTTTCCTCTGTGCATTCAATCCACTTCCAACATTAATTATCACCTAGAGACCCAATTGGCATTTCAAATAGTGCGAATGACATAATTCCTTTGCTAAAATTTAAAATCTCAAACATCTACAAGTTAACATATGATTACATAATAAACCTCTGATCCAATGACAAGTCAACCGAGGAAAACCTGCATTTCCCCCAGATGTTTATAACTCCACCTTTGATGACGTGCAGCTAATTTCACCAATAACCTTAATGCTCGTTTAACAAGAGGCAACAGCTCAAATTTTCAAAAGGAAAAGTAATATTCTGGCAACTCCATTCAAAAACTTATTTTGCAATCTCTGGTACCTGAAAGAACTGATTCCAAATACTGCTTTTTCCAAGGCACAAGGGATGCTCCCCATGAGTTATTTCTGATCGCTTGAGTATGCCACGCCTTTGAAACTTTGACTCTTCGTTGTCACAGCTTGTGGATTTATCCAACCTTCTCGTGATTTCTGACTAACTAACCACAAGAAGTTCATAAGTATGTAACTTAATAGCAAAAAATAAGATGCAAAAGGCAAAGTCAATAATAAGATGCAGTGAGCTTCACATTTCAGCATTTTTCATCTAAGTCAAGATCTGACAAAACCAAGTTGACAAAACTAGGCCCCAAGAATTGCCATGATGCCGTAACACGTGGAAATTGGCAATTAGAAAGAAGTGTTAAAGATAACTTGTATGTAATTTACTTCTATTACAACCATATTAAGACTGAGACCCAGAAAATACCAAATCGAAAAATAATTGCATTGAAATTATGTTAGAGATTCTCTAACTCGTTCTTCTTGTAGTAGATTGTATATTATCAGAACCAAAGGTGAGCAATGGAGAATTTTAGCATATTTTACCAGCTAAAATGTAATCAAAATTCAGCAAAATGAAAGTCTGGTGGGTATTTAGGAAAGAGAAGAATCAACTTTATGGAGAAATTCCCATCATATCATCAAGGGTTTATTGGCTAAAACCAACATACTTTTGGAAGTCCCCCTCTCAGAAGTGCCAAACAAACCAGAGAATTAGAACGAAAATTCAAGCCCCGCACATTAAAGGTTGTACCTCAATGAACCACCCCATGCCTAAGTTCCCAGGATTAGTTTAACTTAATCCACCACCTCTTGTCAACATCCAAAGTCGGTTAAACAAAATAATGACTTCCACTGGTAACAGCATATTGGAACTTCACTTCAGAGTCTACCATTATTGTTACAGAAGGTAGCCAAGATATTACTAATCATAGAATGGAAACTGCATCAAAAGCCACATACAGAGCATCGAGAACACTGCCTTTTACTTACAGGGTTCATCAAAACCTCAGCTTTGAGGTTCTTATATTGCGACCTCTTCTTCGCAAGCTCAGACGACCAGAGCCCTCGATCCGGAGGCAAATAACCAAGCAAAAGCTGCCGCAAGGTCCACAATCCACCAGTCACATATTAAACCCTGTTCAATCTACTGGAAAAGAACTGTACAGCAATAAAAAGTAAGGGACAAACAAAAACTTAAACCCTCCAAATCAGGCTAGTCCCGCACTGCATTGTGGCAATTTCCACACTCAAACCATTTTTGAAAACTCACTACAGCACTTGGCCAATAGGTCACACATCCATTTCCATTTTTACTACTTTGTCAGTAACATGTGAACCACTCCAGAATATGAATTGCAAAACCAACAAAAGCAAGCACAACAATACCTTCCACACGGTGGGACGAACCCCTGCGCCATCCGGTATCCCGGGCGACACAATCCTCCTCAACTCCCTCACATTCACCACCTTCTTCGATAGCTACACGTCACCAAACCAAACAAAAAAACCATCCGTCAATCCCAATCCCAATCCCAATCCCCAAACATCCGAAATCCCCGGTTCGAGCATTTCCCGAACACAATCACCAATCACACCCCTAGCGCTGGGCCAAGAAAAAGCCTCACCTCGGCCAAGAGCTGAACCTGCCTGGCGAACTCCTCCCCGGACGGACCCTCGGCGCCGCCGTTCTCCTCGTCATTGCCGGCCCTCGCCGCCCCCGCGGGCTCCCCCCTCGCGACGACGCGGGTGGGGGCGGAGGCCGAGGGGGCCGCGCTGCTGCAGCCGCCGGCGCCGGGGGATCCGACGCCGCCGGCGGCCGCCCGTCCCCGTCGCCATCGCCGTCGCCGTCGTCGTCGGCCGAGGCGTACTTGGAGGCGTACCGGAGGCGGCGCTCGTCGTCGGGCGGCGGCGCGGAGGACCAAAGCGAGCTGTTGAGCCAGTCGGGCACCCGCTTCTTCACCATAATCTCCGATCCGCCGCCGGAGCCGAATTCGGATCGCCGGCTCTGGAATTCCCGATCGTCGTTTCGCGACGCGTCCCTTCTTCCTCCTTCTGCTCCTCCTCCTTCCTCGTGAAAAGAGTGCGTGTCGAAGCCTAAAGTCCCGACGGCGGTCGCGAGAGGACGGTGAACGACCAATGGGAGAGCGCCACGCTGTCGGACTCGGGTGGTTATAGCCTACAGGTCTGCGGTTTGCGTCTGGATGACAGGTGTTCCCAACTGTTATTTTGAAATTGGTTTCTATTTTTTTTTTTTTTTTAAATATTATTATTGTTAAAAATGCGTCGTTTGACTTGAGTAATTAACTTGAGCGGTACATTGACAGCCTTAACGACGTGATTAAGTACAAAAAAAGATCTCGACGGCACAAATGGTATGATTTAGAATATAATAAATGAATGCGATCTATCTTTCTTTCCAAATTTTTTATTTGCTTTAAAGTATCTCTCACGATTACACTGTATATACTAAAAGATTAAGTTATTAGATGAAACGTAATTTATTATTTAACAATTCTTGTACTTCCCTTCATTCGTAGATTGGATTTTGAACAGTTAAACTCAAGATCAAAGCATGGTCTATTATATAAATATT
Organism: Eucalyptus decipiens; assembly: GCA_014182575.1. NCBI lineage: Eukaryota > Viridiplantae > Streptophyta > Magnoliopsida > Myrtales > Myrtaceae > Eucalyptus > Eucalyptus decipiens. The sequence goes on along the minus strand of CM024616.1, from coordinate 4,101,891 downwards.
CTCGTAATTGTTATGAATGAGAAATAGAAAATGATCTACTTTCCAAGCTTATCAGGTGGAATTGGCAAAAGATGAATACAATTGAAGCACATTTAATTGATTTTCACTGTTCATTAACGTTCGCCAAATTCATAAATGATTTGATTTATCCCATGGATACATCGAGGCATGATTTGGTGAACTCATCAAATTTGGTGGATTATGATGAGCATGAAGAAAAAAACGAATGTATGCATGAAAAAGAAGCTGAAACCAAAACCGATTCGAAACCAAACTACTTTGAGATGCACGATCGAACTCTTCTTCTGTCCGATTCCTCAATGTAGGCATCTGCCCTTATGATCCATTCACTCCTTTACCGAGAGTTTACAGTTCATTTCGAATCCTACGGACCATCGCATTTGCTCAAGTGACGATTAGCGACATAATTAAAAATGTCTAGATTCAGAGGCGTGCACGTACTCCCACGCAAGGACGAAGATTAAAACCTGCAATCCTCAGGATGAAAGTCAAATGGCACAACCTGGAGTTTGCTCATTTGACTCAACCTCGAGGAATCAATCAGGGGGTGTGGCATCTCCTTATCGTGCGCTTGCAGCTTCATCAAGCTCGGAGGAAACTGCTTCTCAAGCGATCCCTCACTGAACCAGCCATTTCTTGTAACATTGCACGCTAAACATGTTTTCTATATTTTCCCAAGAACTTCCCTCCCAAGAAAGCATTTGAAAATGAAATAGTCAGTGATTGGTGCCGACAAATACATCTTTGACGGCATCAGACGGCCCGATCAAAAGACCAGGGCCAGCCCATTAATCAAAGTTTTCGTCCAGGATCAGGCAAAATTGCCTATTATTTATCGCCGCCATTTGTATACCATCTCTCCTCACTCATCATCATAAACAAACTTGTCCCAATATCATCTCCAACCTTCCCCGTGAATAATGCTGCACGGCCTCTCAGCCGCACATGGGATACTGCCATGCTGGGTGGCCAAACCAATGCCCTTACAAATTCCAAACGAGTCTTCCGTGCTTGTGCGCATTTGCTTGCTCAACATGCACATCTACCCCGGGTGGTTGCTCAAAATCACAAAAAGATAAGACCTGCCCTTAAAAGCATTCCCATTTCCTTGTGCTAAACTATAAAGAGAACATCCTTAGTAGAGTCAAAAATCTGTTAGGGATTTATAAGACCAATCATCATTTTACACTATTCCAAGGGCTGAAAAATCATTAGCCCAGACATTGGCAAGCCAGGCAAACACAAGCTTCAAGTCTACAAATTGAAGACGAGAAAAACAGTGAGCCATCATATCTCCAAAATTGTAGAAGCCTACCCGGCAATTTACCGAATCGAGCCATCCTGAATAGATGAAGCCTTGCAAACGCCAGCTGATGTGGTGAACGGGATGTCCTTGAAGTGTGCTACTAGTCCTGAATCCGTGTGCAGATCTGGTTGCAGCGTCTCCCAAACCTTCTTCTTAGGGTTTAATACATCGTCAGGCGCTCCTTCAAACCCAGGGAATGTAACTCTCTCTCCAACCTTAGCAGACTCAGGTGGTTCGATTAACTCAACCTGAAAAATCAAATGTCATAGTTTGGTTTATTCATCCATTGACCAACCATAATCAACCCATGTAGAACAACCACACCAAAAATTCCTCAATAATTTCTTTGCAAGTAGACGACAATTGAAAATAGGCTACTTAATTAGGATTGCAGAGCAAGAACTGTCATATCAACAAAAATAAACATCTTGAGAGACGCCAAGCCTCAAAATGTTTTATTGCAAAGGTTGTTCATAAATTGGAATATTTCAGCAAGTGACTACAGTCTAAATTATCAGTTCACAATACTTGCTGTCACCTTTACTAGTTAAAGAGAATCAAACCCCATTCCTTCAAGGCCTTAACAGATGACTAATTTACTGAGCAGGAAAACAAAAATGATTTCTGAAAAATGCACCTTGGTGTTCTCCTTGTTTGAAGCGCAAAGAACCATTGCCTGTGACTTGATACCACGCATGGTAGCTGGCTTCAGGTTGCACAGAACACAAACCTTCCGATTCTGCCAAAATAGATTCACCGATAAGCAAGAAGTTAGCTAAATTGCTGATATCTGTGCTGCAAAACGAGGTTGACAATATGCTGTGGAAAATGAACATGGTTAGAATGAGAAAAAAACCTGCATTTCCTCCAGAGGAATATGCTTGACAAGGCCACTAACTACTGTTCTATTTTGACCTTCGCCAACATCAATCTCTTCAACATACAATGAGTCAGCATCCGGATGCTTCTGAACTTTTGTTATGAGGCCCACACGGATATCTAGTCTGGTAATGGAAATCTCTGCTTCAGCAGCAGGAGCCTTGGATTTGGCACCAGCTGAAGATTTTGCTGGTTGTGACTTTTTTCTGCTTCCATCTATCACAAAATAAGTTTCTTTATTAACATGCAATGGATAATGTCAGACTGCTCTTCTAAATCTCACTGCAGACAGGACAGAAGCAGTACGTCATTTTGAGATGTGGATTGATGAAATGATCCATCTCTGCCATAACTTGGCAATAGTATTAAAAACTTGGCCACTAACAAGTTATTTGATCTAGTAAGCTGCACCTTAGCATTATATTCATATGCATGTTCTTGACATAATATGCTTCAAATTGACCTGCTTCATTTTATTATTGTTATCTTCATTTGCCAATTGCTCTCCACGTGACCTTTATCTTGGCTGGGTTGATCTTGACCATTCCTAGGGATTTTGGTGTAGATATGATGATGTATGTTTCCTCTCTACCAGTTCTAATTACATGTCTAAATTATATTTAATCTTCGACCAAAAAAAATATATTATTACTCATGATTAGTTAGTTCTTTTGTTCATGACTCATCGCAATCTTTATTCTTTTAAAGAAAATCACAATCTTAGAAGCAAATTCATGAATATTAAGTAGATTAACAAAGTCCAAAATTACGGGAAAAAGGGTGACAGTTCACATCTTGCTTTCTCTTTTTTGACAAGAATTTGGGTCAAGGCGTTTTGAGGGTATAATATTGAAGATACATACATACTTAATTGGCTAGTGATTTTACATTTATTATCTGCTGAGTCTACATCTTGCATAAAACCTACTATTCATGCAATGATTTGATTATTAAAATTGAAGGGGTATCTTTTATTCGTAAAAGTTGTTATCACATCCTAAATTTACATTTATCATCTGCTGAGTCTACATCTTGCAGACCTGTTCATGCAATGATTTCATGATTAAAATCCAAGAGGCAACTTATATTCATAAAGTTGCCATCACGCCCCTTTTTGAATAATGACTTATAAGTAGTACAATTCTAATGGATTCAAATAAAGTAATGATTAGTTAAACTTATAACTGTAAAAGATTACATGTGTAATCGTTAGAGAAAAAGTTCATGAAATGACTTGTCCACTCCATCAAATCAGAATTATACTATTCCAGTTCATATTAATGATAGGTATAATTTTTCATGGAATTTGGTCTAGAATATTAAGGTTGAAAATTGTCAAAGGTTTTGGCTTATGTCAGGAAGTAATAAACTATGGAAACTATAAGAGAACAACCAATTGCAGAACTCTAAAGAATATATATTTCTGTATTGTTACATGCTTCCTTTATATGCACGAAACATTTTATGTGATTGAAGTAGGACATTATATTATTCTTCACTATTATTCTTCACATGGGTGAGGCAGAATTATCAATAGCGATGGTTCTTACATCCCATGCTTACATGCCATGGAAGGCATGCTACGATTACTGAATAACCAGGACATTCTTTCTTTATCTATCACATTGCTAATAAACAAAACACAAGTGAACCTAATAAGAGAAAATGCAACTATCCTCCACCTGATACTTTAGTCTTTCGCAATTGCTCAGCCACCTTCGCAGCTTCAGCTTCTGCTCTTACAATTCTATCTGCTTGACTTCCAGCAAACTTAGTCCGATAGAATTCCACTTCTTCATCTTTCTAGACATCATAAAATTTCAAATATTAAGCTTGACTGATTATTGATACCTCCAAAAGAATGAAATACTTGGATAATTAAGACAGGTTATAATTTTTTCCATCTGTTTTTATTTATCTTTATGGGTTTGTGAGGCTCAAACACGTACCAATTCCTTAAATAAAGGCTCTGGTACCCCAATCTTGTGGCCAGCAGGTATAATCTCCCAAGGTCTTTTAGCTCTCTCAATCTCCCCATTTTCATCTTGAAGTGAAACTTGTGTCTCAGGAGGCAAATTTAGCTGCTTAAATACCTGAATCACCAGCAGACAGAATGCAGAAACATCTTCAGTCTGAGCCAACGAAACAAGATTCCTCCCGCATGCAAAAAATCATCATCAAATCTATGGCTTGTCTAACTGTAGGCAAACTTAGTTACCTCAATGGAAAATGAAGGCATGAAAGGTTCGAGTAAACATGCAAGGAGATGCACCAGGCCCACAGAAGTTTTCATCACAATAGAGCAAGACAGTTGGTCTTCTTTGTACAGCTTCCAGAATTGGCTTGCCTGAAAATACAATGATTCAACGAGTGAATGAGAGATCCTTTTCCAAAAAAGAAACATATAAATAGTACATTCACAAGGTATTTAGAAATTCTAGTAGCATACTTGCAGATATGCGTTTCCCTCGCTTGAAATGCTCATTGCAGTCTTGAGTCCCTGCTTTAGTTTGACCTATACGCATTGCAGATTTATGCATGAGTTATAAATGGCAAATTTCCTCACAATTTATTACATGCTGTGGTAGAGAAATGGGGAGAATGCTTTGAGTCATAATGAACACAATTCTTGGCAACACAGAACAGATACAGGATGCTTTGTGATTTTTCAATGATTCAATTATAATCCTGCTTGGAATGAGGATATACTATTTTCTTTGGCTGCTAAATGAAAAGTAAGCATTATTTGCTCTGAATAAATCCAGTGGACATGTGGTAAACATTATGCTCCCATCATGTAGTGATGCAATCCATAGTGAACACTACCCTAATATGTCCTGATTTTATACTATAGACCTATGTGGTCTTTGTGAAGATTGACCCTGTGGAGCATTTGATATGGCATAAAGGTATGTTGTATATTTTCCTTATTGGCTACGATTTGCTACCATACTGTTGTCATAAATGTTTTATCACACCCAGCAAAGGTGTCATCGACTCATTTTTTAAAGATCAAGTTGTATATGGGTGCTTAAATATTTAAAGGGCCACCTCAAAATGGGTTCAAAACTCAAAGTTCAATCAGATTGGGTCTTAATGGGTTTGTGGAGAACTCATTTTCAGCCCTATTAAAAACTAAGAAGGTTAGCTTCTTTTAGGCCACTTCTTTTTCTTCATCCTCCACCAAGCAAACCACCATGGCATCCGACGCTGCTGTCATGTCTTCCTTGATGTCTAGTTTGGCCAGCCGTCGTCCATCACCCATGTTGCATCAAGCCTCAACTGTGGCGACAATCATTGTTGCACCCAAGAGTTCTGTCTTTCTTCAATCGAGTAAGATACCGATTGAAGGTGGTCATGAGGCCACAACCACGGTGACAAACGACATCAGATCTAACGTCATGAGGGAGGGCATGGTGACTAGGTTTGGATAGTAGGCAATCAGGCCTTTGATTGGTTTAATAATACTGCCTCAATTCTCTCCTTTACCTGTGCTTCTGAATCAATTTCACTGTGCACCTCTTGTAGACTTGGCACTTCTCTCTTGCCACAACACAGAGAGAGCACCTTCAAGTTAACTATTGAGCCCAAAAGAAGAAGCACATCATTTGAACACCCATTTTGTCCCATGCCCCAATAAAAAGCCCATAATAGCCAACCATTCTTTTCTGTTATATCAATATGGCCAAAATTATCAATTTAAGAAAAAAAACCAAAAGGAATAAGTGCACTGAAATTCTTATAACATTTCAAGAAAAATTGAGTCCTAAACCTTATAAACAATACAATTAAGTCCTAAAACTTATCATGGTGCAATCAAGTTCTCTTGTTAACTCCATCCAATTTAGCAAACGGAAAATGCTAACTGATTTTTTTTATTATTTTCTCTCTCCTACATGGTGCTAACGTGACTAAAACAAGAAGAATATGGCTAAAACAAAATTGTTTTGATCTAAATATGATTTTTAATCTAAATAATATTTAAATTAGATTTAAAAATAATTTAAATTCAAATTTTATTTATATATTTAGAGAGAGAGAGAGAGAGAGGAAAGACGTCAAATAAGTTCACCCACAGCCCAACGACCCTCACCGAGGTCGGCCATCACCCACCACCACTAGCCCTTCCCAAGGACAATGGGCGGGTGGCACCTTTGACTGGCTTCCTTTTTTTTGTTTTAATTGACTTATTTTTAAACATCATCTAAATAAAATTTCTATTAAAAAATCAAATTTAGACTAAAACAATGGCATTTTAGCCATATCAGTGCCACGTAGGAGAGAGAAAATAATTAAATAAAAAAGTCATGTCAATGTTTCTATAAGCCAAGTTGTACAGAGATGACAAGACTTGATTGCACCAATTTGACAAGTCTTAAGACTTAATTAGCACCGTTTGTAAGTTTAAGGTTTCAATTGCACTTTCATGACAAATTTTAAAAATTTCAATGCACTTATCCTAAAAACCAATGTGGCCCACCTAGGTTAGATTGGGTTCGGTATGTGTTACTAGATTGCTAAGAAACTATCTTTTTTTGGTCGGAACTAAGGCTCTATTTGCTTTGAGGAATGTGAACGATTTAGAAAACATTTTTCTAAAACTAATAGCTTATATCACTTAAAATAATTAACCAATAAAAACTATTTTCATTATTGAAAACAATTTTTGTCTAAACATTTACATGAATTTTCATTTATTCATTTATGAGCCATATAAGCGATTAAGGAAAATATATTCTAAATCATTCATTTTCTGCAAAACAAACAGAGCCTTAAACTACATAATATGGGTTAATTTTGGGTTAGGCCCATTTTTGACCCACCCGCTTGGTAGGTCTAGTACCCAATAAGGTGATCGATTACTTACTCTAACTAGTGATATGTATTCTAAGTGACGAGGCTAGCTTGTTTAGAATACTGGCAATGGACAAGATTGCCGTATCAAATAGCACGGTAGAAGGTTGCTGAAATATGTGTTTTGAATTTGATTATTGCATGAGACTAACTTGTGCCTTCTTTGAGGGAATCAAGAGAAATAAATTGTGCATTTCCCAAAGAAAATACCTTTTCCATGGCCTCCACATATTGGTCCACCAACTTGCCAACTTTCTCAGCCAATTCTACCGTCAGGGAATGTGAATCAGCACCTTGAGCATCAGGAATAACAGAACCATATCCTAAACCTGCAGTCAAAATTAATATTTCAGAAACACCAGTTGCTAGATAAGTGACGTATCAGTTGAATTAAAAGTAGGATATTCCATTTCTGAAGCAAAAGATGGATAAGATCTACAAACACTGCCAAAACACCAAATTAACCTGTGGGCTTTGCGACAAAGCTCAGCACCCTGTTAACAAAGTTGCCCAAATTATTCAGCAACTCGCTGTTCAGTTTTGCTTGCAAATCCACCCAGGTAAACAATGTATCAGAAACCTAATTTGCAAATACAGATTAGGAATGTGAATGGAAATTCAATATAAGAGGCATATATCAAACAAGTTAAATTAATCCTGCTCCCACAATATTACCTCTGGCCTATTAGTTAGCAAGTAATATCTCCATACTTCGACTGGAATATTTGTATCTTTAACATCATTGCCAAACACTCCAATCCCTTTGCTCTTAGAAAACTTTCCTGCAGAAAAAAGCAATTTATGCTCAAGCTGACCTGAGATACTTATGTGCACAGAACCATTATATATGCCTGGAAAAATTCATCTTATTTCTAATCAGATCATTACTAGCAGAATGATTGTTGGCATTTACACAAACAAGAATCAGGAAATTTACCTGCTTCATAGTTCAAGTACTCTGTGACACTAATTGTCTTCATCAGGGTCCACTTTTCCCCAGTTCCAAGAAGAGTAGATGGAAATATCACCTGAAACAGAAAAATTTGCCTCTAAGTTTGAATAGTGTCCAACACCTGCTAACGCAAAGGTTTCACCTTTTTTAACGGAACTTGACATCACAAAGCATTCCTCACTAGAACTAATCAAATCTTCCTTTTATATAGCAGCATCTTAGAATTTAGGCCTTCAAAGAAGGATGATCATTTTTTTTTTTTTTTTTTTGGGGGCTTTGGGGGGGGTGGGGTCAGTGCTCTTTGAAGGTTGTGTATCAGCTGGTAAAACCAAGTCAGTTTTGAACTCATGGGTTTCATGGAAACCCATATGTTGAGTTCTCACAGTTTGACGCAGCCATGAGTTTTTATTCGATATCTTCAAATTACAGGGCAGAAAATTAAAGTACATCCAAAGTGATATTTTATGTGCCACATGACAACTTTTTTGATGTTTTAGTGAATTTGATAAAATCTCCAAGAAATAAACCGGAGAAAGGTGGAAAGAGACATAAAAACCTAGATACAACCTTGGGAAAATTCAGGTCTGTTCAAAGAGTTCCATTTAGGAATGATATTGGGACAACGGAAATGAGTCTCGAGCAAGAAGATTTAACAAAATCTTTAAATGAAATACTATACAATGAGTCCGATTGTTTCGAAATACACCTAAATACCTTTTTGTTGTTTTACCAATTATTCTTATTTCCCTTTCTTAATATCACCATACATGGAGATCATTAAAGAAAAGACAGACAGTTCAGCTGCTTATCAATACATTCCATGTTTCCTTTTTGAAGGATCTCAGGATAAGGAAGAGCTGCTAACTGTTGTACTAGAGAGCCAAAACAAACTCGTGGACAATCACCACCACGATAAATAATCAAAACCCTGGGTCATAACATGCTGAAATAACAAGAGAATTCACATCGAAACCAATAATACACCTACTACCAAATGGACCTCATCTTGGATAACTAAGAGAAATATCACTTTGAGTTAATGTCATGCACACCAAAGCATAAGTTAAAAATAGAAACTCTCCAATGGACTATTCTATAGAATTGGTTGAAAATTGTTTAGACTAAAAATTTCTATCAGTCACATAACAAGGTTAACAAAAATTAGCAACCGTGATTCTCATCATCCCAGCATCACAATTAAATTTAGCAACTGCTGCATGAGTCATTCAGGAAAAACATTCCACAAGGTGATTTAGCACTCTGGTACAAAACAACATTTGCGTCAAAGTTAACAACAGGATGCATCTAATTTCAACATCAACAGGTTTAGGTATATCAGTAAGGAGAGTATATCAGTAAGGTAGCATGAGCCATCAGAGCAGAGATAGGACATTTAAGATTGTCGATACAAAGAGAAAGAAGAAGGGGATCAAAGCATAATAAGATCTTAAAGACTGTTGATGTAAAGAAAAACTAGAAAAGCCCAACACTTACGGTGTGAAATGGCACATTATCCTTGCCCATAAACTGAAACAACTCCACATTCTCAGGATTCTTCCACCACTGCTCCCATTCTGGGGTGTAACATGAAGTTATTGAGACGTACCCAATTGGTGCATCGAACCAAACATAGAACACCTTACTCATTGCATCAACAGACAAGCAAATGCACATGTCAAGATCATTTTTTAAAGGAATGAAGACTAGAAAACAAACAAACCCAAAATGTGATATCTTTAACCCTATCATGAGATTACTCATAATTTCAGCTGTAGATGCGCGAGAGTTCAAAATATTTGAATAGATAATTTCTAACCTTGTCTTTAAACTTCTCATGGGGTACAGGGACTCCCCACTTCAGATCCCTTGTGATACATCGAGGTTTAAGTCCTTCTTTTAGCCATGCCTGAGTTGTCTGAATGGCATTCTGGCTCCAAGATCCAGCTTCCGACATCTCATTAATATATTCCACCAATTTATCCTTCAGCTGAGGAAGCTCCAGGAACAAGTGATTTGTATCACGGATTCTCGGAGTTGTCTGACAAACCTGTAAACAAGCACTAAGATAAATCGCACCTAAAAACAGGTCAATATGTTAAGGTCACTTAAATCATGCATGAGAAACTAGTTGCTCCAGCATCTGTTTCTTTCATCAAAGACGTAAAACAGACAGTCAGAGGAGCTAAAGAAAGAGGCTCTTATGACTATGGCTGAAAACAAGTCCTAAATTTCTACATTCTAGCTAAGCATTGATATCATCTTGACCAGCAGTAATCTGCCTCGCATTCACAATTCATTAAAGTGCACAGCAGACGGCCTCGTGTGCAAGCATGGCCTATACCAAATGAACTACAAAAATTAAAACCTAGTGGAATGTGTGGTACCTTACACCTAGGATCAATTAACTCAGTTGGATTCAAAAGCTTTCCGCACTTCTCACATTGATCGCCCCGCGCAGAATCATAGTTACAACCTGGGGTAGGACAAACACCCTCCACAAGCCGGTCAGCTAAGAATCTTGGGCAGTTATCACAGTAAAGCTGTCACAATGAAACGTTGTTCAATTAAAAAAATTTGAGCAATTTTACTAATGAATCGGTAAAATGAACAACTAAATAGCTTCCCAAACTTTCAAACCTGCTGCATTGTGTTCTCAGTAAGCCAATTGTTATCATACAATTTCTTGAAAATATCTTGGCAAACTTCAGTCTGCTGTGGGGTCGACGTACGCCCAAACTTATCAAAGCTTATGTCGAACCATTCATAGACTTGCTTATGCACTGCATGGTATCTGAAGCATGACAGGAGAAAAACTTAACTGTAAATTTTATGAGAAATCAATTTTTATGATTATATGAAACAATAATGATTGTAAACAAAATAATTTTCACGTCAACAGCATTCCTGTAGAGACGAATGCCACAACCCACTGCATAATATTTCCAAGATAACTCGGCTGTGAAAACCATATGCACAACCAAGAACACAGAAAACCTGGAATGCCTTTAAAAGGACACATATCATCTTTTTACCAAAGAAATGTCCAATTAAGAAGAAGAAAATTATCACGCATGCTTTTCATGCATTTCAAAGCATTTTCCATTCTTTCGACACAATGACGATGCAAAGAAATGATGAGAAATTATAATTACTTGTCGCAAATCTGCTGAGGTGTGCACTTCTCCTCCATGGCTTTAGTCTCCGTTGCAGTCCCGTACTCATCGGTCCCACAAATATATACCGCATTGTAACCTCTAAGGCGGCAGTATCGAGCAAACACATCTGCACTCAACACACCTGTCCCAACGAAGTAGATCAATCAAATGCTCCAGAGGAGGGGGGAAAACAACAAATCAACCAAAAGAAACAGGATACAAATTACAGCTTGTAATGACAAAACAACCGCATGTGCGCTACTCTTTTTCAATACTTTCCCAACAACATTTCATTCACATTTCATTTCGAGTACGTTTCTTCCGCATGCCAATTGATTGACTTACAAAAGAGCTCACAAATGCTCTAGAGAGGGAGGAGAAAGAAACAAACCGACCAAAAGAAACAGGATACAAATCACAAGAGCTCGCAAGAACAAAACAACCGCACGCGCACTACTCTTTTCCGCTACTTTCCCAATATTCCATTCGAGCACGTTTCTTCCGCACGCCGATCGATCGACTCACCGCACGAACTCGGCCAATAAATATCGAGCAAGGGAAGAGCCCGCGCGCAAAGAATGCAGAATACGGAGGTCAATCGCCACTATCGAGCCAAACACGATTGCTCTAACTAAGGGGAATAAAAAAAACCAGAAGAACGCGCTGAAGCCGCTCGATCAAATGCGCAGGACAAAGAGAAATCGCGAACAAACCGTCCGGCAACGGAAAGAAATCGAGAGGAACAGGAGGCGTACATCCGATGATGTTGCCGAGGTGGGGGACGTTGTTGACGTAAGGCAGGGCGCTGGTGATCAGGACGTTCCTCTTCCCCGGGATCGGGAGCTTCGTCCCGCCGCTGCTCCCCATGCTTTCCCCCCGAGAAGCGCTCGCCGGTTCCGCCGCCGGCGATTGGTGGAGACGGGAAGAAGAAGAAGATTTGGGTGAAGCAAGAGAGAGGCGCAGGGTTTTTAGAACGTTGAGAAATGAGAGGAAGGCTTAGGTAAGTGGTAAGGGATTTTTTTAATTGGGCTTCGGTTCTAAGGCTAAATTGAGGACGAGCCCCATTTTATACTAAGGTAGGTTGTTGCATTCTTCCTTTGCGTGGGACGCACGGGTTTGGAATAGAGATCGTGAGTTCGGGTCACGTTTTGGTTTCTTATAAGAGACAAAGTGTCGGAAAAAGTCGTTATATTGATCATACTCGCATCAATTTAGTCCTAAACTCTTTTGTTCTAGTGCTAATTCAGTACTTTCGACTGATTCTGACAGAATATTATTGATTTGGATGTCGACTAGCCTATACGAGATGAGATAAAGGTGAGGCGATTGGAGGCTGTAATTGTAAATCAATTGAATTCTTCTTTGCATGAGGTCACGTTTTGAGCAGTGCTTATACTTTATAGGGTTAGAAATATATTACTAACATGTTGGGAGCGATTTAATAACTAAAAATAGATTGAGTCATCGATGGGATGGCTTGCATGAGATGGACTGAATATTATACAATAATATTTGTAACTGTGTGTAGCTGCTTTTCTCTGCTCTTTAAACTAAAGGAAAGTATACGAAGGTTAGATCCTCCCTGCTCTTCGCATTTCGTCATTATTCTTTGATTTTATTATTTAGGTTCACCTAAATGGTAAGTATTTGGATATTATAAATTTTTACTCTCATCAAAATAACCTCACGAGTAAATTAGCAATCCCAATTTTTTAATAAAGAAGTTATAAATAATCTATCAAGTTGAACATCTTTAAACATTTTACATATATGCACAAAATATCTACCGTATTCATCCATTTTTACCTTAAGTTCTCACTGGGCTTTTGGGGAAAGCTATTTAGGTTAAATATTTTTCTTAATGGCAATTTGTGTTCGATAAAGTATAATTTAGAAGTGTCTTTCGCTGGACACGCCTCATAGAGCCAAATCTAGCCTCGACAACTGTCGGCTCAGATGGTCAATAGTGAGGACATGTGTGGAATTTTGAAAATTTAGAGAGGGCAAAATTAGAAGAATAAAAAAATGTATTAACATTCTGAAAATGCTAAAGCTCATATCTCTCCAAAGGCTTGGAATCTTGGAGAAATTTGGAAATAGAATATATTCCCCAAAGCTGTCCGAAATATATTTGTAAAACACCTTAGCAACTGGCCAAGAACTTTTGGAGGCCACGGCCTTTTTTTAACCATTCCTAAACGCAAGCGAAATGTAATATCATACAGAAAGATTCACAAGAGTAAAAACAATGGAGTTTTAAACATTTTTTTTATTACTACAATCAAATTCCAAATCTTTATCTATAAGTCTAACAAAATTCTAATTTTTTTATTGACGTAATTGAGTCTCATTTATGAAAATATAACATTGTTATAAATTTTTTATTATTAATTTTGCCAAGTAGAAAAAGGCAATTTGCCTATCGATGATAAGAAGCACATGGATATACTTTTCAAAGAAAAATTTGACTTAGATTCCGCCCGTTGAACTTAGACTTTAATTGAATCTAACAAAATCTCATTATTTTATAGTATTTTGGTGCACATGAGATCGACACTTGGCCCTTTCTTTCATTGACACCTACCCCACTTTCATTTCTTCTAATTCTGAAAGGAAAAATACTTTGGCATTTCGCCAAAAAATTACAAACAACCGTGTCCGAATTACAATGAAAAATAGTCCATGGTTAGTTCAAATCTTATAAAATAGGACATATAGAATCTTTGATAATTGTAAAGTAAATTTACATAAAAGATAAAAGAACTTAGAATATTAAATCAAGTAATGCACGTTAAACATTATTGTCATTGTCATAACTCTAAAAGAATATCATTGTTTTCAAAAAATTTAATGTGAAAAAAGTAGAAAAGGAGTTTTAATAAACATAAATTCCACTAATTTTGAAATATAAAACCCACACGAAGCATGAGCAACTACCCATGTGAATTAAGAATCCCGACATGATCCACGGTTGGGATTTGAAAAGAAAGGAATTACTACCTATTTGAAAAAAAAAATATAGAGAGAAAGCAAACTCATGAAAATAAAATAAAAATATTTTAAAAAAATTCTAAACATACTGCATCTTAAACTATTCAATTTTAAAATTTTTACTCGTGCTAATTAAAGTTTTAAACATTTTTAAGTTTTGCCAATCGAGTCCATTGAATTATTTTTGTTTACAAATCGTTAACATGGATGTTAGCCGTTGCTTGCGGTATAGCCATTATTTTTTCAATTATTTATTTATTCAATTTCCTTTTTCTCTTCCTTCTTACTTTTTTTTTTTTCTGTGGTCAAAGAAGAAAAAGAGAAGAAAATTAAAAAAAAAAAAAAAATTGATAAAAAATTAAAATATTATTAAAGATTCTCCACATTAGTGTCAACTATGCTACATCAACCCACTGACATCCACGTCAATAATTTCGGATCATGGCCGAATAGAACCGTGCATGAGACATTCATCTCATATGGCTCTTAAGTGACTTAAAAAAAAAAAAAAAAAAAAGAATTCATCTTCCTTGATAACGGTAAGAGGTTTAGAATCTTTTTAGTAATTTTTCTTGAATTGAGGTTCAAATCTAAAAGAGCATGCAATATGACGTAGGAAAACTTTGGCGTCATTCTAGTCTCGAACACAACCAAAGTGAAAAAAGAAGAGCACATAAAGGGGACTAATGGATTTTCAATATTTCAATAATTAAGTGATTAATTGAGAAAGAAGATTGATTGTAGAGAATTAGATTAATTGTCAACAAAAAACAACCCCAAAAAACATTTCTCGGTAGTGAGAAAAAGAAAAGAAAAGAAATGTTCATATGACAAAGGCAAATATATGCCTAAGAGTGAAATGCTTTTTGATTGCCAAATCGATACATTTAGGGCATTGATTTCGTTTCGCGGAAAATAATTTTCGGGAAAATGTTTTCGATTTTTAATGCGTTCATTTCATGGAAAATGAATTCCAGGGAAAGTGTTTTATGAAAGGAAAAGAGTCTTAAATTAAGAAAAAATGTTTTCCACTTTTGAAAAATGTAAAACATTTTCCTCACTTGATCTCTCTTGTCTCACACCTTTACAAATCTTCACTTCCTCCTCCTTTTTTTTTCTTTTCTTTTTTTTGTTCGAATTATTTTTAATTTTTCTTTTCTTTTTTAATTCGAATTATTTTTAATTTCCTTTTTTTCATTTTTCTATTTCTATTTCTATTTTTCTTTTCTTTGTTTCCCGTCTTCTTATTCTTGGCTAGTTGTTAGCCATTGCCAGGTGAACCTCGAGCTCATCAATCTCAAACTCGCTTTGCACTCTTACTTATCATTTTCTTTATTTATTAGGTTAATCCGAAAAACCGGCCCAGACACTTGTGACAAATTTATCCCAAATTATTTTTTGTGAAAACCCCAAACCAGACACTGTGATAAATTTACCCCGATTGACCATTTTCCACGAAACGAACACGTCCTAAAAAGCCAGCTTTTTTTTTTTTATCTCACATGCATCGCACGGGCTACAAGGCTAGCTCTATAGACAAAGCTTGGCTCCTTGTCTTGACTCCCAAGTTTCTTGGCATGGCAACTTTGAAGATGGAAACCATCAAGATCATACCTACCCAGAAAGCCGTGATGAGCTAGTATTCTACAAAATCAATGCGAATTACTATACCTGGATTTCTTGCGAATTATGACCTCGAAAAAATCGAAAGGGCTTTATAGTACATAGTTGCCGCTATGGACCGTCCTCCGAATATCCAGCTATAATTTCCGCGGAAGGTCGGTCCGGTCTCACAAAATAAGAAGTTTTCTGCCTTTCCGCGTTCATCATTTTACCAATTATGATCAGCGATACGTTGCATCTGGGGGTCGTGTACGAGACATCCTTGGACCTTGTCATATAATGTAATGACCGACACCCCTCTATAAATCGTCCTCTAGGATCAATCAAGCTATAGCCATCCAATTCCCCCATCGAATTGCTTCTCGGGGACGACATGGGTCGGAGGAAGGTTCGACTGGAGCTGATCACGAACGATTCGGTCCGGAAGACGACGTTCCGGAAGCGGAAGGGCGGGCTGCTGAAGAAGGCGAGCGAGCTCAAGACGCTGTGCGGGGTCGACGCCTGCGCGATCATCTACACCGCGAGCGACGCGGAGCCCCACGTCTGGCCGACGCCAGGGGACGCGCAGCGGGTGCTGGAGCGGTTCCAGAGCCTGCCCTCGAAGAAGCAGGGAAGCACATGCTGAACCACGAGGACTACCGCCCCAAGGACGTGTCGATGCTGGAGCTCAAACTGGAGAACGGGATCAAGAGGAACCGGGATCTCGAGATGGAACTGCTGTTGCTCGACCATCTTTCGGGTAAGAACGTCGTCGATCTGATTAAGGATGACGAGATGAAAACGTTGTATCAGTCCGTGGATGACAAGATCAGAGATCTAACCCTTCAGATGGCCAACCTCAAAGCGTCCGAGGTTGAGGAAGACGCGCATAGCACAGCTCCGGCTAACTGAAAATCTCCTTCGAGGACGGGAATCGAAGAGCTCCAAAGGATTTACAGTCGCGCCCTTAATGGATTTTCATTTTCTTTCTATCTTATCAGGTAATAAGCCAAGATTTCTGGGATTGAATAATGGGCACAACATTTTCAAGGAGGTCATTTTGGCTTCCTTTGGGATTGATTATAGAGGATTTGTTGGCATTTTCTCATACAAATTATTTGCATTATGCTTTTGTATGTTACATTTCTCTAACCATCGTTTCAACGCATCGATTAGAAGTACTTGTTTTACCTGAGTAAGGTCCTTATGTCGTGATAACATTAGATTAATTTATGTGGTTTTACCTGCTTTAATTAGAGGACAATCGTAGGGATGGCATGATTAAACTGACCGACATAGAACGGGAGCGAACTAGGTCTTTCCAGAATTTGAGAACCGGTTCTGATAGGTAGATTCTAGTCATTTTGGAACCGGTCTGCGGTAGTCACCCTCATTGTCGGCGATACGAAAGTAGAAACTGGAATATATGGAAACAAATCTGCATATGAGGGAGTAAAAGTTGCAGCCTCAGGATTTCTCACGGGGATCCTCCCAATTTAAATTAGTGGGGTAGATTCTATGTACCGCAATTAAGAAAGGGCCACGGAAAGCTCAATTGAAATTAAGGGACTGTAATTTAGCAATTCCGTGGACTGCGAAATAACCCCAAATCCTCATATTTCGTGATCCTTGCCAAAAAAAGAAAGATTGATTGTGGGGTATTGACAATAATCTTAGGGAAAAATTAGCAAGCATTGCAGAAATATAAAGTGAAGTAAGATAAACATATATGTTAATTAGCCTAGTCTCCTAAAAACCCCAATTTTAAGTGCAATCCCAATTCCGTCCTCGATTTTTTTTAAATAAAAAATAAAAAACGTCAAATTTAGATACAATCCGAATCCACCGTGCAATTTTTATTTGTTAAAAAAAAAAACAAACTTTTGGTTTAGTCGCAAATTTAGCCTGAACTTTTTTTTGCCTAAAAACAATCATCAAGTTTAACTCTAGTCCCATTGCTCCCGTTAGTCCTCTATTCAAAATTCACTATAAGTCGTTCCTAATTTCCCTAATTTTCATAGTAAAGACAGTTTTGTTTTGGAGATAATTTTCCACATCACCTTACTAATGTGAATTTGTTACCAACGTCAAAATGCTTGGTCAAACAACTAATGTTGATTTTTGAATTGAGGGTTAACGGGGGCATATTTAAGATTAGATTGAAAGTTGGCGATTTTTTTAGACAAAGATTCAGCAAAATTTTGGGCAATCATTTTTTTTGGTCGTTTTTGGACTACGATTAAATGGTTTTTCTTATATGAAAAAAGTCCGGGGCAAATTTGGGACTCAAATTAAAGTTTGAGGTTCTTTTAGATAAAAAAAAAACTAGGGGACAAAATTGAGAATGAACTTAAAGTTTGACATCGTGTTTTTAGTTAAAAAAAATAGTTTGAGCAAAATTGAGACTGAGTATAGCTTGGAATTTTTTTTCAGGAAATTAGGCCTCTATTAATTAAAGTTGGATATAACTCACACATAATTGCACCGTGTCATAGGTGCGGGCTTTGCCCATCGATTTTTTTTTCCTTATTTCTTTTGATTTTCTAAAATTTGAACCTTTTATAGACTTAAATGAATTTCTAAAGTTGAATAATTTATGATATCAACAAAATCTTCGAAGAGCTTAATTATATCAAGACCAACAATATATATTGACTAAATAATGAAGAATTTTTTTTTAGGAACTATAAAGCTATTCATATATATAGCTAGTCATGCTGGAACTGCTCGGTAGCTATCACCCCTATTGTCGGTGATGCTAATGTAGAAACTAGAATATAAGGAGACATATTTGCACCTTTTTTTTTTTGGTCAGTCCTACTCTATTCCTACTCTACACTCACTTTCAGACTTTTTTGGTCAGTCCTACTCTATTCCTACTCTACACTCACTTTCAGACTTTTGCCCTGCCTCTTGTAGGGCGTGGGAGTGGGAGTCGAAACCCACTCCTGAAACTTACGCGTCCCCACCCCATCCCCCCTGAGAAGGTGAGGATTTGAACCCCTCACCTCCCCCTTCCATATTGGAAGAGTGGCCACTGGAGCGAATCCCAGTGGTTGACATATCTGCACATGAGGGAGAACAAGTTTCAACTCCTCAGGATTTTCTCACAGGGATCCTTCCAATTTAAATTAATGGGTAGATTCTATGTACCGCAATTAAGAAAGGGTTATATAAATCTCATTTGAAATTAATGGACTGTAATTAAGCAATTCCGTCAAGGGCGAAATAACCCCAAATCCTCAAATTTCATGATCCTTGCCAAAAAAAAAAAAAAAGGATTGATTGTAGGAAATTGACAATTATCTTAGGAAAAAGTAGGAAGCATTGTGCAAATATAAAGTGAATTAAGATGAAGATATATGTTAATTGGCCTAGTCTCCTAAAGAAACCCCAACTTTAGGTTCAATTTTGATTTTGTCCTCAACTATTTTTAAATTTAAAAAAAAAAACCTCAAATTTAGGTATAGTCCAAATCTATCCTAAACTTGTTTTGTAAAAAAAAAAACCCAACTTTAGGTTCAGTCTCAAATCTAACTAGAAATTTTTGGTGTCTAAAACAAATTCACCAACTTTTACTCTAGTCTCATTGCTTTTGTTAGCCCTCTATCCAAAATTCACCATAAGTCATCCCCAATTTCCCTAATTTTCGTAGTAAAGGTGCTTTTGTTTTGGAGATAATTTTCCGCATCACCTTATTGATGTGAATTTTGTTGCCAATCAGAAAATTCTACATTGAACAACTAAAAGTGATTTTGGAAGAGTTAACGGGAGCATATTTAAGACTAGATTGAAAGTTGGTGATTTTTTTATTTAAAAAAAAAAAGTTCAGAGGGATTTTTGACAACGGTTTTTTTTTTTGTCATTTTTGTACTACAATAAAATGGTGTTTTTATATGAAAAGAAGTTTGGGGAAAATTTGGGACTTGAATTAAAGTTTGAGTTTTTTTTATTTTTTTTATTTTTATTATTTTTAAGTTGGGGACGGGCGAGATTGAAACTAAAGTTTAACGTTCTTTTTTCAGTTAAAAAAAATTGTGAAAAAATTGAGATTGAATATAGCTTGGAATTTTTTTAGGAAATTAGGCCGTGTTAATTAAAATTGGATATTACTCGCACATAATTGCACCATGCCATAGGTGCGGGCTTTGCCCATCAATTTCTTTTTCCTTATTTCTGTTGATTTTCTAAAATTTGAACATTTTATAATGAATTTCTAATTTATGATATCAATGAAATCTTCGAAGAGCTTAATTATATCAAGACTAACTATATCTATTGAGTAAGTAATGAATAATTTTCTAAGGAACCATATAACTTTTCATATATATAAATGCATAATTTTTTTTTGGTAAGTAAATAGTAATATAAATATAAAAGGGGGGGCAAAAAATACAAAGAACTGGCTTCAAAGACTCGCACTCAAAAGAACAGTCTCAAAAGAGTGAAAGGAAGCCGGGCAAAGGCCAAGCGGCCAAAAGACAACAAAAGAAAAACAACACACACTAAGACCACGAACCGGCTACACATCAAACTGTGAAGATAGCAGGGTCCAATTCCCAGGAGCATTGTAATCTTCTGTTTCTTGGGGAATCCTCCACATTTTTGAAGGTGCAAGCTTTGTCTTTGACCACCTTCATGAGATGCATCTTCATAGCAGAAGTAGAAATCTGCGCACCCCTGAAGAGAATGTCATTTCTGTTCTTCCACACAATGTGGCATAAAGCACCAAAAGAAAAGCGGGCGATGCAATTATGGAAGTCCTTGTCGGATAGCAAGGCCGAGACCCAGATAATTGTTTCCTCCCACGGATTGTTCCTCCAAGGAATACCACACCTAGCCGCCCAAAAGGAGGCAACTCCCGAAGTAACCCGACAGCCAAAAAAGAGGTGATTAACCGAGTCAGGCACATCATTACAAAAGGGGTAGTAAGCAGCTTCGATCCTACCGTAGGACATGAGGAGGGCCTGAGTAGGTAGTCTCCGTTTGGTGATGAGCCACAAATTGAGCTGGTAACGAGGCAGAATGGCATTATTCCAAATGAAGCCATGCCAAGTGACTCGATCTTTTTTTCGTCTAATAAGCTCCCAGGCCGAGGCAACCGAAAATCTACCGGACGAATCCTCCCTCCAACAAAACCGATCCAAGGCATTAGTCAAGGAAGGAAGCGGCGAACCCCAGCTTTCAATCACTGACCTAATCGCCCGGCCATCCTCAGCGAAGAGATCATCAACCCTTGCTTGCCTAGATAGGCCGGAGTTATAGATGAGTGAATCTGAAAAGAAGAGGTTTAGTGGACCCCTAGGGTGCCAATTATCAAACCAGAGTGACGTGGTGATTCCATCGCCCATCCTCCAGTGGAAGCGGAGCCGGAATTCTGTCATTAGTTGTAGGAGCTTCTTCCAGGCCCAAGAACATACGGTCGGCTTCTTCACCACCCAAAAATTCCCTCTTTTTAAGAAGGTTGAGTGGATCCATTTGCACCAGAGTGACTCCTTATCTGAAAATAGAATCCATATATGTTTGAGCATAGCCGCCTTGTTGCAGTCTCGCAATCTCCTAATACCAAGACCCCCCTCCACTTAAGGCAGGCAGACATCCTCCCAGGATACTTTGGCACCTCCTCTGCCCAATTGAGGTCATTTCCAAAGAAATTGTCTAAGGATCCGCTCAATCTTTTCCAGTACAACTGTAGGTAAAATAAAGACACTCGCCCAGTAGGCCTGTATGGCATGAAAGACTGACCTAATCAGTTGAAGACGCCCAGCAACGGAAAGGAACCGATGAGTCCAAGACTCAACCCTGGCAGTGATATGCCTGACAAGAGTAGCACAATCCACCTGTCTCATCCTCGACGTGATGATTGGAACTCCCAAATAACAAACTGGGAGGGATCCCGCATGGAAGCCAAGTTCCATCAATATTTGTTGTTGTAGAGTGGAAGGACCACCAGATAGGAACACCTCGCTCTTCCCCTGGTTTGGAGTAAGGCCACTCTAAGATGAGAACTGCTGAATTCCTTCTTTGAGAAGCTTAATAGAAGGCAAATGACCTTCGCAAGAAAGAAAAACATCGTCAGCAAAGAAAAGGTGCGAAAGGCTAGTAGGCCTACACCTCCAGTAGAATCTAAAGTCCGGCTGATTCAAGCATCTCCCAAGAATCCCAGAGTGGACCTCCATCACCAGCGTGAATAAATAGGGAGACAAAGGATCTCCTTGACGCAAGCCCCTCCCACTGGGAAAGAATCCATGCAGCTCTCCATTCAACGCGATGGAGAACCGAGGAGTCCTCACACAAGTCATAATGAGGTGAACTAGCCGATCAGGGAATCGAAAAGCAAGAAGGACACTCTCGAGGAAATGCCAATCAACAGTGTCATATGCCTTCCTGAAGTTGACTTTTATAAACCGTATTGCAGCAAGCGATAGGTCTGTAATCATCAACAGTAGTTGCATTAGGCACCTTCGGAACCAGCACCAGAATGGTATTATTAATTTCCTTCAGGATTCTCCCTGAAATGAAGAAATCTGCACAGCATCCGTGACCAGCTGACTCACTGTATCCCAATTCTTCTTGAAGAACTCCACCGTGAAGCCGTCCGGACCGGGCGCCTTCCCTCGAGCTAGGGAAAGAGGGTGTCCCGAACCTCCAGGTCAGAAATTGGGCGATCAAGGATGGAGGTCTGGTCATCATTTAGTGTAGAGTGGATAACCTCCCTAATATCCGGAACCGCCGAGGACTCCTGCGCCTCCCGAGGCAAAAAAAGACCTTGAAAATAATCAACGAAGCGCTGCTGGATCAACTAAGGCTCAGAAATTTGGCACCCTGCAGCATCCGTCACAGAGAGGATTCTATTCCTCAATTGCCTCTTAATGACAAAATGGTGAAAGAATTTCGTGTTCCGATCACCTTCTTTTAGCCATCTGACTCTAGCCTTCTGCCTAAAGAACGACTCTTCCTGAGACCGGAGTTCGACTAAGGATCGTCTTTGCTCCTTCTCTAGGTCGGCAAGAGTCTCATTGGTGGGATCCTGAAGGAGGCGAACTTGAGTCTGCTTCAACGCTTCTCTCGCTTCAGAACTTCTAGTAGAAATGTTAGCAAAAGACTCTCTATTTAGCTGCTTGAGACGACCTTTGAGGGCTTTCAGATTGCTGACAAGCCTAAACATAGGCACCCCTAAACAAGGAGTCTCCCAAACTTGCTTTACTAGTGATTCAAAGTTCGGGTGTTGCATCCAAAAATCAAAGAACTTAAAGGGCCTTCTTCTCATAATCGGATTCTCCACCTTAACCACCATAGGAGTATGATCCGAGATCCCAAGTGCAAGGAAAGAAGCCTCCGAATAGGAAAAGACCTGACTCCAGCAAGCGTTGACCAGGACCCTGTCAATCTTCCTCATCTTGCGCAGAGAGCCTGAAGAGGTAGACCAAGTGTATCGGAACCCAACATATCTTAGGTCATCTAGCTCCGCCTAGTCGAGGCAATGCCCAAACTCATCAAAACTCGGTAGCCACACATCTGAGCCACCCAATCTATCCAAGGGGTCCTTGATCGCATTAAAATCGCCCATTACAAGCCAAGGCACATCTTGCAGGAAAGGGCTTCTCACAACAAGATCCTCCCATAAAGGTCTTCGTGCAATGACCGAGTGCTCGGCATAGATAATGGATATAATATAGGTCATGCCAGAATCCAACCAACGAAGCTCCCCATGAAAGACCTGATCCGAGACGGATATAGCCTCAAACGAAACTGCAGAAGGATCCCAACCAACCCAAATTCTACCCCTCTCAAAGTAGCCCAAATTAGCTTTCCAACACCAGTTGTTCAGCAGCTTACCAGAGATGACATCAAAAAGGTTGTGCGGCACTTTAGTCTCAACAATCCCGATCAAAGATAACCGATTTGCCAAGACAAGGTTCCCCACTTCCGCTTGCTTGAGAGGAGCCATAAGCCCCCTAATATTCCAACAACCTATGTACATATTTACATATTTACAAGAAAGGAAGGAACTTACCTCCTTTTGTAGGTTTTACTTCTAGTAGAAAGTGGGGATGGCTTGGGCATGGATGGGGGAGATTCCGGCACCAAGGCTAGCATCTTGTCCTGCAATGTCGATGGAGGTGGATCCGAAGCCAGGGCAGGCCTATTCTCTCGCCATAACTGCCTTCGGTGAAGGGCAAGGGGGGAGGAGGACATCTTCCGAAGATAAGAGGATGTCCGATCCCCACGTCCCCTCAGTTGGGCAAACCGAAGCAGGGTTATCCAGATCTGAAGGGCTACCCACGTCATCCAAAGGTATAGAATTCTCATCCAGTTGCTCCAAAATATTTGGAAGTTCCCTAAGGGTTTTGTGTGTCGAGGCGCCAATTACTGTTTTTTCAACAGCAGTAGATTTGAGATTCAAGTCCCTGCCTTCAACACTCGCTGTTTGTAGGGACGAGCCTACCTCCACCGAGGAGTGAGGCTTCTTTTTCATTTTGTTCATTACCTGCACCCAGCCTTGTTCTGAAGTCGCAGGAGCCTCCGGGACTCGAGCAGCATCCAAAACGGGGGCCGCGGGGGCGGGGGCAGGAGCAGGGGATTTGCCCATCTTGGTCGTGAGAGGCCGAGAGGGCTTGGAGGGCGCATCACAATTGTGGCCAAATACCCTGCATTTGAGGCATTCCACCGGCTTCCATTCATACTCCACAGCTATGGATCTCGCAACACCATCCACATTAACTTCCACCACAGAGACTCTTGGATGGTTAGCTTGAATTTCGACACACACCCTGGCGAAGGAAATCATCCTCTTGCCCTCGGTGCGTTGATCCACATGAAGAGGTTTCCCAATAGAGCTAGCAATAGCACTAATCGCCGGTGCGGACCAAAGGTCAAGAGGAAGGTTTTTGAGCCTTATCCATACCGGGATAGAAGGTTGCTTGCTCTTCTTTAGCTCCATTAGAGGTCTCCATTGCCGCAAGATAAGAGGTATCCTCGCAACAGTGATGGGTCCCTCCTCTAGAATCTTCGTCCTAAACACTGGGTCCGGGACATGGAAAAAATAGAAACCTTGGTCGTCGGCCAAAACATCTACTAGCTTTGGTCCCCAAGTATCTTTGAGTGCTTGTTTGATGAGTTGGAAGGGGAGTCGCTTCCCCACATAGTGCCCCACTAAGAACTCATTCCACTTTGGATCAGCCGCTTGAAGAACCTCAGCGGATAAATTCACCACAGCTTTATCCCCTACCACAGTCTGAGGGATAAAGGATAATTCGTAACCCTTTGCGGCCAATCCAGCCACATTGGCCCACGACCTGGTCTGGGGCGGCCTTGAAGAGCTCGAAGGCTTGTTAGGGGGTCTGTTAAGAGGGCCCCGAGAGCGGCTTCGGCCCCTAGATTTGTCGACCCGAGGAGGCTTGGCATTTGGCCCATTAGAGGAGGCACTTACAGCATGGGCAGCATTCCCCCTAGGACGGGAGGTCTGAGACGGTTTACCCGCTGACCGTTCATTAGAGCTCGGGCCTTTCCCTTTTCCTTCGCCTAGACGTGTCTCAGAAGAGGAAGCCGCCATTGAGCTCAACAGCCACAGCAATCCAACCAACCTCTACAGAACAGCCAGCAAAGAAAGATCCATATCAGTGTCTCGCAAGGAAAGGTCGAGAACAGGGCCTGGAAGCAAGGGAAGATGACGGAAAGGCCTTCCCCACCACACCGAAGCCCAAGCTGAGCACCCAAGCCCGCACTATTAGCACCTGGGAACAGGGACTCCAGCAGCGACGAGTCGGGCGAACAGCTACTCCTAGGGTAAGCGAGATCTTCTCAACGAGGAGGAGAGAGGGCAAACCGTTCGGAGAGGGTTGAGGTTAAACAAGAGGAAGAAAAACCCCCCAAAAATCGTGGCAAACCAGCGGCTAGAACAGCCGGAACGAACAGAACATCAGAAGCAGTGAACAGCAACCCGATCGCCCCCTTTGAGAGAGAACGTGAACAGTATATCGAGAAGCAGCAAATGACCTCATAAATGCATAATTTTATGTCAAAGTAGCGTCAAAATGTAATAGACGACAACACGAGAACCTTATAACTATTCATATGTATGAATGCATATTTTTATGCCAAAGTATAGTCGAAAGGTAATATATGACATAATTTTATGCCACATTTTAACTAAAAACATCATACTTTGATTAGTAAGAATTGTTTTTAAGGGCGTGCATGGAAACACTTTCGGGAACAAAAAAGAACGAAAACGCGTTTGGTTGCGTTTTTTTTTTTTTTTGTTTTGGAACGAAATAAGAAAAAAAAAAACAACAGTTTGTTGTTTTTTTGCTCCAGAAAACATTTCTTGAAGAAACATTCTCTTCTCTCTCTTCTTTTTCTCTTCTTCTTTTCTTCTTTTTTTCTTCTTTTTTCTTTCGCCGGTTGCCGGCCTCGGCCATGGCCTGGCGGCCAAGCCATTGAGGCTCGGCCTCGCCCGGCCAAGGCGAGGCTCGGCGTCGCCCGGCGCGGGCGAGGCCGAGCCTCGCCTTGGCCGGGCGAGCTCGGGCTCGCCAGATCCGGTGAGGCCAAGCCTCGCCATGGCCGGGCGAGCTCGGGCTCGCCAGATCCGGCGAGGCCGAGCCTCGCCCAACCACGGCGAGGCTCGGCCTCGCCGAGGGCCGGCGAGCCTCGCCGTGGCGGGCGAGGCTGCCGGCCCCATCGGCCGGTCGCGGAGGCCGGGACCCGAAAAAAAAAAAAGAAAAAAAAAAGAAAGGAAAAAATAAAAAATAAAATAAAAATGTTTAAAAATTAAAAGAAACAAAAAAGAATAAAATTTACCAAACGTGTTTCTATTCATTTTTTATTTAGGACCAAACGTTACCAAACGCGTTCTTTTATTCAAAAATTGTTCCCAGGAATGAAACACTTTTTTTTTCTTTCTCGGAACTAAAAAAAAGAAGTAAACGTTACCATTCGCACCCTAAGTACCTCTTGATTTTTTTCCTCGTAAGTCTCGTAATTTGACTTTTCATTAGTTTTAAATCCGATTGAATATAAAAAGACCCTAAGACATATTCTTTGAGTTTGTTTTAGGCTTCGAAAGCTTCCATTGTTTTCAGTCAAAATTACGAAAACAGAAAAAGAAGATTTAAAAGTTTAAAATTATGGTGAAAGAATCCTTCAAAATGTTAAAGGCAAACATCTTTACCTTCAAAATATTCGAAGTATTTGATATCAAATAAAATCAAATTTCTAATTCTCGAAGAACATAGCAGCTTTCAGTCATTCAATAGATCTCAATCTGAATGGATATAATTTTCTATTTTTCAATACAACAGTGGAAAGTTTGCGAGGCACACGGGGCGGCGGACTCATCTCATTTTCTTCAAGATACTTGTGACTTTGCTATGAAATCTAGAAGGAAGCATCGAAGTGGTTCTTGTATGCGTGGACATAAGCATATTTCATCAACATGGAATCGAATTAAAGAATAAATCAGAGTGGGTTAGATCCAATGTTGGGTGTATAGTGGCCACTTTGGGAATATTATCTTGTCTTGTTTGTCCATGTTGTCCGATTCCTTGTCACCTATCAACTTTAGCTTTTCATACGAATAAAGGGGAAGATCACTCAGCCTTGCACTCGTGTTGACATTCATTTCACAAGATGGAAACCTACTTTTAATTAATAGTTTGAAATGGGGTTAGCAAGACTAAAACCTTGTGGATACGATCAGAACTTGACGTGACAAGTCCAAATCATCACTACACAAATATGTGATATCGACATGCAATATACAAATTGATTTACGACTAGAACTACATTATCGTAAGTTGATCTTTGAATATCTAAAATCATGACAAGTATTGCCTTTTTATAAAATGAATTGGAATGAAACCTCGAAAGTTAGTAATAACATAACTTGCTCTTTTCCTCCAAAGAAAAAAAAACTAAAAAAGAAAATTGATAAAATGACTCTAAAATTTTGGAGTCATAGTACTCATTGTTACTTTGATTCAAAAGATAACTGATGGTTCTTGACTAAGGTTCTTGTCTTGAATACATCATCGAAACAATCATGCCAGGGATTCAACAGAGCGTCTTGCTTTCAGCTTGTTTAGCTCATCTGCTAACTCTAATAAGAATGCGACACTCCGATTGAAACTTTTGCCATGCTTGTCTCATGTTCACGTCGCTTCTTATCGCCTCGGAAATCGAATTGGGATTTGATCCATAAGGGCCCCGGACTCCTGGGCCTGGAATTCAGTAGCGTTTACCAGACAAGTGAAGTTTCCTGCGCATGATAAAAGCCCGGATTCCTGGGCCTTCACGAATGGACGAAAAAGTCAGTAGCAGTTTACCAGACTAACCTGCAGGCTATTACTTAGCCCAAAGAGAGCTACAGTTTATGAACAAATGGGCTCCTTGAACAGGTATTGGGCTTAAGGGCCACAAGGACATCCAATCAACTTTAATGTGACCTTTGGTTATCAAATCACGGATCGAACCCGGCAAGTCCTGTTTTAGGTATACGATAATCACTATATCGAGCAAACTCCGGTAGAAAAATCCAGGTTTAAGGTAAAAGGGAGCCTTCAACAATGTAAACTTGATTTCCTAACTCAAAAAAGTTGAAAGATGAGAGAAATTTATGGATAGCAAATTTGATGAAATTCAATGCTTGTGCTCAAGATCAGGCAGTTTGCGTTCCCAATCTGACAATTTAAAATTCATCGCGACAGACCAGAGGACGCATATAGAACTTGCAAGTTGATATATGACAACTACCAATAAGGTATGAAGTTGCTAGCCATCTTTGGCAAATAATGCTGTAACTGAAGCACCTTTTTTAATGTTGTCAGATGGTGCTTCAGAAAAAGAGAAATAAGTCAATGCATCACTATTACTGTCGCATCACATCCCAGAGGCTGATTTAGAGCCCAGCTTGAGAGCACCAACAATCTCATCTGGAGTTGCACCCTCGCTTAGGTAAGTCACCAACGGGCTCTCCCTCGGAACGATGTCATCCCTCAGGTAGCTTCCCGTCGTCCTGAGCAGCTCCTCCGACCCCCTTGACACCACCCCTTTCATTATGACACTGTTGTGGGCCCCGGCGATCATCTCCTCGTGGTCGGTGTCGCCGCTCTCCCCGAGGATGACGTACATGTTCGCGACGTTCAATCTCCAGCGCACAAACAGGTACCTAAGGAGAAAAAAATAATGCAAACCTTCCTACATGAGAAACAATGACAATCTGCTTAAGAAATTGAGGATACCGTCCATGACGACGGTTATAACCACGAAAGAAATCCATCCTGTCATGGAGACGCTAACTTTTACTTCACCCAAAAATAAGAAAGCAATTTTCCTACAACATGACCTCACTAACTGGAAATACTGGACTGCACTGTTGTGCCATAGATGGCCTGATAAGCCAATGACCCATTTATGGATTTGATGAAATATGTTTCAGTTTTCAACTTCAAAATCACACCAGCCTACTGAATCAGCAAGTGGAGTCATCTGGATAATGTCACAGAACTTCTATCCTGACGAACATTTAATTTGGGCTGATTTGACCCATTCAACTATGAAGAAAAAGAAATGTACCTGAGTGCTTGTGCTCGAGATGCCAGAAGAGGAATTATCTGTATTCTGGTTAAGTTCCGGCAATACATCGGATGACAACGGAGTCCTCGCATTCTGAGTTTCTGCCTCAAATCATCCACTTTTTTTGCCTGCAAAGTATTCCGCTATCAATACCCTTCTGTCATTACTATTAGAGTCAATTAGTAACCATGTTCTAATAACTGTTCTGCACATATTTAACGACAGACTCTGCTCACCTTACTAAGGTCCTTTATAAAGTATGAGATGCAATGCGAATTGCTCGATCCTGTATCCTCCTCAATGGGACCACAAGGTTCCTCGAGTTTCTCTTCTCCTTCTGATGTATTCAACAGCTTCCAAATGGTCTTCTTTAAGCCCTCGCAACCCCAACGGTAGTCGATATGTGATGCATAATCCGGGTCGGGAATAAGTGTTCCATCTTCCTCTGTGTAGGCCCCAGGATAATACACTTCACTCCCACTGCTACAGATCAAAGCATCAAACTCATTCACTGGGATGTTCCCTGACTTCAAGAATTCCATGGTTTCTGAAACCGGCATAGCCGTCGATAGAGCGAACCCAGAGACCCTAGTGGCTTGTGGGTCCTGTCGGACAGCCTTCATAACATCTTGCACCATCTGAACCATCTTCTTTTGGGTGCCCCATCACCATCATAGCAGTCAACAGCTATAACTATTAACCTACGTCGCCGCCTTAACATTGGATACTTGCTCACCGAACTCTCAAATGGTTTGTTTGCACCTTCACTGTCAATCGATTCAGAAGATTCTTGCTTCTTAATTTTGCTAAGAACTCTTTTCACTTGGTCCTGGAGCTCTGGGTCTCCAGAAGCGATTGCTGTATGGTCAAGAGATCCATTTAATGAAGATTTTTCTCCATCAACTGAGAGCCTAAGGGACATATCTTGCACGTCCTTTAGGGAATCATTGAACGACTCTTCGGCTGGGATATCGTCCTCTGGCGTAGCAGTTTGCCATTGCGGGTGTCTCATCCGGCACGCTGCCACCCTAGTCAGGTATGTACGACAATGCTCAGGCCATGAGAAGAGGTGAATGTTTTTCCAACCATTCTTCCTGCATTCATGCCACAAGGACTTCTCTGAGACCAGCTTGAGCAGTGCATCAGCAATAGCTTGTTGATCATGAGGGTCCACGAGCAGCCCATTATTCAGTGCCTAAATCACACAGCAAAATATAAGGATTTAGAAGAAATTTCCCAATTCAACATCTCACGCTGAACCGAAAATAAAAATCAAAAGAAAAGGGGAAGATTTGTCAGACACATATCACACAGTATCGAAGTAAGCAGGTCAAACTTACTTGGTGAATGTCAACCGGTCCACCGTTTTTAGTAGCCACCATTGGAAGCCCGTGCGCTGCTGCCTACATTATTCATATAGCACATTAAGTGTTACTCAATACTTCTAGGAACCATCTTTTACAAACAAGAGGAAACCTCATAATACCTCAATCAGAGTAAGACCAAATGGCTCAACTAGAGCTGGATTGATAAAAACGCCCTGCAACAAGTGAGGTGGGATTAGTTTCCTATCATGTTAAGACTGAGGTCACGGACCTTGAGTACGGTGAAGAATAAACCTTTGTTTTCGCTGCTAGACGATAAATATCTGGAACATCAGACTGCCTGTGATGCTTGGGGAAGGCAACTTGCCCATAAAGATCGTACTTGTCCACTAGTTTCAGCACTGTTGTAAGAACACTGGCGCTTCCGGAAGACATCCCATCTATGTCATCCCTGTTTCCCATGATCAATGTCTGCAGAAAAAGCTTGCCACTTAGTTACATCTGTATGTTCATGTCAGAGTCATACAGAGCAAACATCGTTCTTACAAGATTTGCAAGCTCCCTCAGAGGGCGGCACTCTCCAAAGGCTTTCACAAGAGTTGTTATGTTCTTCTTTGGGTCTGGCCTTGATAAAGCCAAGATCATCGGCTTGTGGGGATTTGTGAGAAATCTCATCACCTGACAGAAGAGAGGCTCTAGCAATCGGCAAGGATAACAAAAGGCATAAACATGATGGCAATGCAGAATCCTAGACAATCACTCCAGGAATGTAAGTTGGAGAAAGAAGGTTTGTGAACTTTTCTTTCAAGGAAGGCCAAAATGAGAACTTATTTCAAGGCATAATTAAACCACAAAGCACGCCAGTCAACCAATTGGAGTAATTACCACAGGGCTTGCCAGTCAACCTCACAGTTGCTTTCTAGGGT
Organism: Eucalyptus decipiens; assembly: GCA_014182575.1. Classification (NCBI taxonomy): domain Eukaryota; kingdom Viridiplantae; phylum Streptophyta; class Magnoliopsida; order Myrtales; family Myrtaceae; genus Eucalyptus; species Eucalyptus decipiens. Next base: position 4,070,305 of record CM024616.1, on the reverse strand, counting down.
GTTGCTTAAGAATGCCATCAGAGCCTTTCTTAGATAAATTTCTCATTAGAAAGAAAAAGAAAATTAAGATACTCACGTCTGACCATATTGCCGGGAGGGATTTGGGGGAAGAGCCATCAACACCACCAATAAGCGCTGCCAGTTCCCCATCAACCTCAGAGGTATCTTCCTGGACATTGACATTGCTAAAATCCATGCCAGGAGGAATAACCTGTAAAAGAAACAGTGATATGAGAAACTAAGTAAACAAGCGCACTACGAATGACTATTCAACTATTAATTTTAATCTCTTCTCTGGACAAGTACATCAATTCTAATGATCCGCGGAACGATTTAGTAACCTGAAGAGTAACAAATCTTGTGTTATTTCCTTTTGAATATGATTATGAATATAAATGATGTCAATAGACCTTTGAAATATACGAACTGCTAACAAGAATAATCACGTTTGACTGAGGTATGATGAACAACATGAAAGGATAAATCCCTACCACCATCCTTGGCATGTACCGCCCATGACAGTTTACCCCGCGTCTAGCACGAGCGCGCAAAACTTTCTCCAGTTTGACATCAAACCCATCATAGAGACCCCACTGCTCTTCTATTTCCTGCTTCGTGCTAGTAATGACAAGCTCAGCGGCATCAAGAGCAAGTTCCTCTCCTTCAATTCTCCTCATGATCTTGTATGTCGAGTTTATATCTTCCTTCGATTGCCGTCCCTGCTTGAGGAGCTGCTCGAGCTTGTTCCTCCCAAGTGAGTGACCCGTTAAGACCATCGGGATATTAAGAGCGCCTGAGAGAAGGGCAGCACTATCTCCCGCATCCGCGTAATGACCATGAATCACATATGGCCACACAGGCTGGCCCCCACCTATTTGTTCGCCGAGAACTTTCGACATATTCAAAATGTGAGCTAAAGCCCCATCAACAAATTCTTGAATATAAGGCCAGAGCAATTCCTTGTGGAGATACTTGTTTCGTGGACCAAATGGAATTCTTATAATGTAGGCCCCACTACTCTCTCCCAATTCATTGGTATCGGCATCTTCTGGGCCAGCAGTTAGCATTTCTGTTGGTTCGCCATAACTCCAGTCAACTTCTGGTGAGGAGATTTGGCGGGTGAAAAGATCAACCCTGTATACTCCAGGCATTCTAGCAAGCGCTCGAGAAAGCTCTACCACATATTTAACCTGTGCACAGTATTAGATTAGTCAATGCACAAGAATTAATATAAATTGACATAGTCATGCCTACCTGTCCACCGGTATCAGAGTCCCGACCAAGTTCCATTTGCTCCCCACGGACCAAACCATGCAAACTGGTCAGAACAATTAGTTGGATCAATGAGTCGAACAGCATCATTATAGCCCCAGAGTGAATGATGAATTTACAATTCATAGGAATGCAGACAGATTGCATGAGAATACACAAAGGTCGATGCTGAGATCTAGAGTATCTTGGAGTTCACAAATAGGAAAAAATTTAAACACTGGTGTACAGGATGATGTCCAAATTGTTTATTCCTCTAACTTCAAGTAGCCTAATGAACTCAAGATAAATGGCCTTGCTGTTAGATCAGCATATCTGGCATAAGATTCAGTTATATTATTATGGTTTATCCTTCGGTTACGAAAAAGGGTAACCTACTTCAGCAGAATTTAGAAGGGAAATGAAATGAGATACCTTCTTTATTTGGCAAAACAACATTCACGATACCTTGTAAGTTGCATTCTCAGCTAATATAACATCCGAAAAATAAATACAAGAAATGAAAGTTACACTCTCTCACCTGCTAACATGCTGAAAATTCTATATTTATCTCCTCATAGGCACACAATTGCAAGAAGTTGACTAAACAACAGTTAAGCTGAAGAAAGACTATACCTAATTAGGACAATGTAAAGCTTCTTTTCCTTTTTATCATCTGACCATACTTCCAGATTGGAAAAATTCCTCTGAAACTTCTTTCTCGGGGTCTCGCTCAGCATCAACTCTCCAACAGTGTCCCCTTTCTCTCCTTCCGATAGGTCCTCAGACATGTCTTCTGTTGCGTCCCTCCGTCCTTGTTCCCTTTCCCACCTCCGTTTTGCCAGCCTTTGCATTTCCTCCCATTCCAACTGATGACGAAGGGTCCTTAAATTTCAGTAGGAAAACTACGAAGATACAGGGAACGCAATTGCGTCGCCTTGATAAAGCTAATAGCAATATAACAATGAATGGTCTACCAGAAGATACAGAGAACAAGAGAGCACTTATGATGTAGGCCACACATGCTCGATTGAGAGATGCAAGAACAAATAAACAAAGAGCCGAAAGTGAAATCTTTGACATCATCTGCTACTAGTATGTTTGTGAACTCAAAGCCCTCGCCATCTACAACATTCCAGGTTTATATTCTGTAATAGTTAATACATGTTGGGTTTGTCCAATACGCAACGTGTCTAATTAATAAGAATGACTCGGGAAGATGAATTGATCACATGGCTGGAAAAATGTTGACACCACATGCGTCATAGTGATTACTTTTCCTGGTATATTGAACTTATGACTGGAAGCAGGACACAACTATAATTTTAGCTGTGTTTTATATAGAACTGAAAAATTGGGAAATTGGTAAGGATTACCGAATTGCTGAGTCAAAAACTCAGTTTGGTGTGACATGCTACTTCAGAAACAAAACTCAATTGAACCGCAATATGTCGGATTTGTTTATGACACTAAATATTTGTCTCAAAATGCCCAAGCACAAAAACAATATGATTAATGACAATGCTGGAAACATGTAGGCACCGTGTACACCACAGAGATCTGTTCTGGTCATGATATGTTGGCAATTGAATTTAAATTTATGATGAGGTTCCAACTTTAACTGCGCTTCCTACAGAATGTGCTGAATTATTAAACAATTGGCTGATCGGCTAGTGTACCAAATGGACACCTTATAACTGATGAGCTGATGGAAAAGATCTATGGCTATTCAGTAAACAAACTGGCCGCATTTTCATCCAATTAAGTAGAAGAATATATAGGTCAAATGCCTCAGTCGATTTGTTTTAAAAGTAGGAAATTCATACAAGTAGAAACCTCTGTTTGGCATGATGTTCCAGTCCACAGAAAACACATGTGCCCCCACCCCCCCCAAAAAAAAAAAAAAAAAAATTCTGGTTTTCCCTCTTTTCCCCTCTCCTTACCTGTAAGTGTTCCCCAGACCAAGAATCCTCGGATAACTGGATCATTTCTCCATAAAATCCTTGTTTTCTTTTTGTTTCTCATGCATTATAGGCACTCAATTCCAAACAATTACTTTCAACAAGAGCTCACAAAACAAAGAGACTCCCACTCATCTGAAACTTTTGCTACTCAGGAGTCTATAGAAATTCAAGCTTCACATGTAGATAGCCTGTCGCCCAAGCTAACACGCGCATGTATGCTCCTGATTGGAATTTGCACGTCGATGGGTGTGTGACATAACTATGCTATTGAAATGAGAATGGACCCAGGACAATTGATATATCTCACAATTTCCCCTACTCAATCAATCAAGCTGGACATCAAACACGAACCCAAGGATGAAGTAACACAGCAATAACACAAAAAGGGCAAAAGCCGACCATAATAAACTAATTCACAAAAGACATTAATGAAACATATTTCTTGCAACAATCACTAAGTAAATGCACTGTATATTTCCATCCAACCATAAAAGGACCGCAATTCAATCTCTAGACCTGTCTTCTCTTATACCGGAAAGCTTAAAACACCACGAAACAAGCCGATAACGCGCGCCAAATATATCTCTCGCAACGATCACCGAATAAATGCACCAGATATTCTCAAGAAAAAAGAACAGAAGCATGGAGAAAGCAGCCCCGGAATATCACCTGCTTCTTCTTGCGGGTGAGATGCCAGATGCGCCAGCACATGTTCTCGAGGCGGGAGCTGCGGTCGCGGGTGTTGCGGGTGGCGACGACCTTGATCCACGTCCGGTGGAGGTCGGTCTCGTCGACGCCAGTCACCACCTCCTCCACGAAGTACTTGGTCGGGTTGAAGTCCCCCCTCTCCTTCATCTTCACCTCCTTCTGCACGCTCTGCTCCGACGACCCGCCGCCGCCGCTGTCCAGTATCGCCTCCAAGTACCCGTTTATCCATTCGTTTCCCGCCATTCCAAAAAACTATCTATATATATATTTTTTCCTCTTCCTTCGAAATATATCGCTCAGCCACAATCACAATCGCACAGTCACCGTTCCATCAGACGAACAAGAAAGGATAACGCATTGCATGCGCGGGGGGGATATACCCACATGCAGATTCTCACAGATTCTGCAGGTTAGAGAGAGAAAACAAGAATCAAGAACCGTAAAGCTTCCACCTTTCTTCGCCGTTTCCGGCAGTCGCGGGCGCGCTCGGGCTTGTGGGGGCCACGACGAAGATGGGTTTCTTTTTCTTTAATCACAGAACGAGTATGTCAACGGTGCTGACAAGCAACGGTGGCAGGCCACACACAGAGAGATAGAGAGAGAAAGAAGAGAGAGAAGAAGCTGACATGCAGAGGCTTCTTTCCCAAGTTCCTTCCTTGATCGTTCGGGGCGCTTCGAATGGGGGAAAATTGGGATTTGAACGAGAGAGAGTTTTGCTCGAGAGTTCGTGCGAATGGCGGAAGAGGAGGTGTGAGAGAGAGAGAGTGAGACGGAGATGGGGTTGTGTGGAGAGAGAAGAAGGGAGAGAGGGAGGAAGGAGGAGGAGGAGCCACGTGGCGGGCGGCGGTGGGGTCGGGGATTGGGGGGACACGTGTGCAGCGAGCGGCGAATCGGAAATGATGGGGAGAGAAACCTCGGTTTGGCGCACCATTTCCGATGCTGTCCGCTTCCCAATGCGACCTTCCCGCCCTCTCTCTATCTCTATCTCTAGACGTCTCCTCAATTTACCCTTCACTCTCTCTCTCTCTCTCTAAACATAATTACAGTCGTTAATTACATCGCGTCGCAATCGCGTTCAATGGCATTGCTAACGCTTCCCGACCTCTCAAATTCGATTCATACTCGACGTTGTTTCATATCGGGTCGCTCCCTAAGTTCCTTAAAAGTTAAAAGAATTGGGAAGACCATACTTCAAATTATTGCATGATTAGAATGCTGAGAACAAGTTCAAAATTGCTTAGCCTAGTGATTTCGAGTGCTCTCTGACATCGACGACTGATACTCATAAAAAGTATATGTGACATTGTGGGTCTATTAAAATTTCTTTGATGTGGAATGTCTATTGTGTTTCATTAAAGTATAGGTAAGATTTGTCTTTGAATGAAAGTTTAGTTTAAAATAAAAGAATGCTAAGATTGTTGGCGATCATAGCCAAAATTGTAATCTCATGGGAAAGATGCGTGTTCTTTGCACATTTCATGTAATGGTTAATTTCTTATCAAGGTCCCTTTCCAATAGATTTTCAAGGGAAAGTTTAAGCATATAACGGTCTCTCATTCTAATTAGTGAATTTCTATTAAATGAAAAAGAGAGGTTTCAGTCCTTTATTTTATTTTTCCCCTAAAAGAATGAATTTTTCAATTGCAGAAATTCAATAAAGGGTTAAAAAAACAATTGAAGTGGAACCTTACAGTGCACTTAACTCAATTACTCATCTTCCATTATGAGAAAATGAATAATACCCAATTTGTCATGACTTGTAAAAGGAATCCTTTACCGGAACAACGAGCTATTCAGGAAATACTTCAATAAATTCTTCTTCTTTTTTACCAATTATAACACGGATTAAATTTATTGCCTTGTTCTTATTTTTGCATTACATTTACTGGCTTTCTTATTTTTGCTATATACCTATCTAATTTTTGTGTGCATTTTTTAGGATATAGTAACTTGATAGATAGCAACACCTATCAATTATTTAGCACCCAATTTATGAGACCGGTTATTCCATTTGTTTAATGTCTTTATTTGAATCCGAACGATGTAATCAAACTTCAAATTTTCCAATCACATTGCAATGATTTACTTAATACATTATGAAAATATTATGATTGAGGTTTTCTTGGTATGCACTTTTACTTTGTGTCGAAAAGCTTCATTAGAATAAATAATGCACTATTATACTATGCTTTCACTCCGTGAAGAGAATCTTATTCCCTTTTTGAGATTTGTCCAAAAAGTCCTATCAATTGTGCTAATTTAATCATAAACTTTTTAATGATTTGACAATGCAGTTATTCTAACCAATTTTGGCCGGAAACCTTTGATATTAATGTTGGCCATTCTACATGACACAATTGGTACTAACATTGACAACTTTTGTATTTTTTTTTTTAATGTCTATATTTTCCTCTTCTTCTTTTTTCCTATTTCTCTATGCTGGCTAGTGGAGGTCATCGACCATCTCACCAGATCTGTGTGAGAATCACAATGCCCTTGCCAAAGTCTATGGGGGTCAAGCCTTCGCCAAATCCAGCGAGGACGGCCCTCACCCAAGCTTGCCCTCACCAGCCCTCCCCCATGGTTGGTGACCATGTCGACCATTGCCAAGGTCGAGTAGCTAGCAAAGGGAAATAGAAAAAAGACACAAAAAGAAAGAAAGTAAAAGAAAAGGGGAAAAGGGGAAAAAAGAGACAAGTACAAAATTTAAAGACAATTGCAAAAGTTATCAGCATTAGTAGAATGGTCAAAGTTCACGTCAACAATTTTATGATTAAACTGGCATAATTGAAAAGTTAATAATTGAATTAGTCGTTGAACAATACGTTTAAGACTTCTTGGACAATTATCCTGAGTGTTTGTGTAAGAAAGTTTGGACACGCATAATTATAATGTGTAGAGTACCAAAAAGACCCTTTCTAGAGTTATACTTGAATTATTAAATAACAAATGATCAAAATAAAAATATCCCATGATTTCGTATAAACTGTTCCATTCAGAAATCCAGCACTCTTTAGTGAAATTTTCACATCATCTATCTGCTTCTATTTCAATATGTAACACATGGAGCAAGTGGTTACTAATGATATGTACCATTTGATACACCTAAAAATCTTGGCTTCCTCGTCCAGAACTCAGGGAATATACCTCAGCATCTTCTCAGATTTTTATGCCAAGAGTGATAGGAAAAAAATATTCAATGGACATACCCGAATAGAAATAAATAGCAAGACAAAAATTTTATATATTTTTCTTTCTTGTTTGATATATATTATATATTTTGTTGAATTTTTTTGATCCTGGTTGATGCAAAAGTAAGTGGCAGAGGAAACATGATCTTGCTTTAGGGTGACCACCATCCAACCATTTTCTATCTCCTCGTCATCTTGACCATAAATGGATCCAACCTTTTTTCACACATGTACCTTTCCGACCTACAAACAGAACCTCCAGTTTAATGTATTGTGACCTCGATGTAACCACTCCACGCGGAGGGTGAGTCAGAGGCCAAAAGGCGTAGCCAATGGGCAACGGGCGTGATGAGATCTCATGGACTTCACATGCACACAAATTGCACCATTATGTCAACTTTTGTCGCTCCTGACACAGCCCTCTCTGTCTCTCTCTGTCTCTCTCTCTCTCTCATATTCAATTAGGAGAAGAGAGCCTTCTTCAACTGAATTATTGAGCAAAAAGAGCTAGCTTTTCTTTTGAGGTACTTCGCATGGTTGCTTTCTCTTGTGCTTGTACCAAATTGAAGGTCTCTTTGCTTCAAGTTGAAGCCCCTTTAGCTAGAAGGAAACAATGGGAAAGCATCTTTCATGTGAGGAAGCCTCTTCAGCAAGTGCGGTCCGTAAACGGGGTGGCTCAAATTGGATCGGATAACTTGATCCATTTAACCCAATTGTATGTAATACAAATACAAAGACTCAGACTCGACCCGAGCCGGTCCATGTTTCTAGAAAACTTATTTATTTAACTAAATCAAGAAAATTCATATTCAACTTAAGGCAAAAGCACGAAATGAGTGAAAGCAAGATCAAGAAAGGATGAGAAAAAGTCATAGAGGTGAATTGGTTATACATAAGTCGTGAACTCATTTAACGTTCCTATCCAACTCATTTATAATCCAATATAACTAACTCACATAACAACTCAACCCATTAAATATAAATTAAAAATGGATTTATGATCCATTTCGACTGGTCTGGCGATCAAGCATGCTCTCAATGGGGTGCAAATGAGCTATTCAAGCTAGAGTTACTCACTAATTTGATTTAAAATCCGATGATGATCGCCTTTGAACTTAAACTAGCAAACTTAATGAACTCTTGCCTTGTCAAGATAGTCATGTTTGAGCTTCGATAAGTTTTGAGTTTGACGGGCGCGAATGAGCTATTCAAGCTAGAGTTACTTGCTAATTTGATTTAAAATGCGATGATGATTTCCTTTGAACTTAAACTAGCAAACTTAATGAACTTGCCTTGTCAAGATAGTTATATTTGAGCTCCGATGAGTTCTAAGTTCAACGCTAATGATAATACAACTTTACTTTTAGCAATCGCATCATGAGTGAGTTCGTGTTTTAATATTTTTTATAATCTATGATAGAATCTCGAGAACCGACCATGATAATTCTTGATGACAAGATACCAACTTAGCTCCAATTAGCAAGTGCCGACTGTGATCGATAGTGTTACTCATTCACTTGGCGAAACAGCCGACCCAACTGCGCATGTCCATTTCTAATTGGTGCTTTCTGGTAATACAGAGGGAAAGACAAAAAGGCTCTTGGTCCCCATGAAACGAGAAGCAATTTGTCAACATCCTCCGATAGAACATGAGAATCGAATCTCCGTTGCTTCACCAATGGTACAAGCAACGCTTTTTTAGGGGTGTCCAGGGGGCGATCCATTCAGGTGCATGCCACATGGGCATTAGCCCTATAGGTGACTCATTCGTGCCGTCTCGTCATGTTCGACGTTATCAATTCATGTCCTTTCGTACCGTTGTTCTTTTCCATGACTGTACATCGGGGAAATTGGGAGATAATAGGTGAGGAGATGGCGGGATACGAAAGCAAAGCAGGTACGCAAATTGCCATCAAGAAGATGAAGAATTTCATTCTGGGTGAAGATATTACCAAGAATTAGAAGTGCATGGTCCGGGCGGGATGGCATTGGGAACACGTGATATTTTTCAAATATTTTTCCAATTATTTTTTGATGAGTTAAATGGAAAATTTAAATACTCCCTTTTGCATCATAATTGGCAATTCCATGAACTTCAGTCAATTCCTTCTGCAAAATGCTGTGCACTTGCTATGTGAAGATCTCAAATCTGCTCGTACTCAATAAGAAAAACTGGTTTTCGTTTATGGATCCTCATTTGATACACAGCATGTGCCAATATTTGCTCAAACACGGCAAGTCTAGACGACTGCTATGCTCTGCGAAGAATGTTATAGAAAGCGAAATCAACTTTTTATATGGCATTCTTCTCAGTTTTTTCAAAACCGAAATAGTAATTATTGACATTTTGTATAAACAAAATATTGTGCAATTTGCATATGCAGAAAATAATTCTTTTGCATTATCAACCAAATGTGTCCACATGCTATTTTGAACATTCTCGGCCAGTTCCTCCACACTAGCTGAGAAAGGAAAGTCAAATATGGCAAATAACAGAAAAGAAGAATATATTATGCCACTGTCATATCAAAAAAGAAAAGCTTTAGGGAGGAGTTCCATGTCAAATATGCATAACGATGCAGAATGGATGAATGAGCAGCAGCTTGGTTGCAAGAGCAGTTGATACAAAGCAATCAATCCTTATAACTGAGAGCCATATCATGGTTTCACTTGATTGTCATTTCTGAATTGAGGAGAATATCAATAATATTCAGACGTATGGAAACACCATTACTGGTAAAGCTTAACCTAAGTAACTGGATAATTATATGTTACAAAGCTAGGCCAAACCATCATTTAAGCATTTTTTTCACGCAAATCGCAAAATATGGCAAACAAAAAAAATCTACCAAGAGTAAGAAGACCAAAATTCTATTATTTCACTCCTGTTTTAGGCCCTGTTCAGAACTATTTTGTTTCAGCGGTTGAAATAATGGAGAGTATGTGTGGTTGCTAATCATAACAACTAAGACACAAGTGTTAGCTGCAAGGAAAACTAAGCTAGCCATCCATAACTCTACAAAGACATTCTTGCCTTTAAACTCGAGCAGGTAACCCCACATCAGCCAATGGGTCTGTGCTCCCATCCACAGGAATATGCAACTCAACCCTTTCCATTTGAAATTTATAGTGCTCCATGGCAGTATTAGGGGCAGCAAGCAGAAGAACCATACAAAGTACTGCGCAGTGATTACCTGTTAATAGAGATTCAATACATATTAGTAAGATGCAGTATATATCACAGTGACTGACTGTCAACGGAGAAGGTACCAATGCCATCCACTTAGCCACTTTTCCTTTTGACAGGCAATTCACCTACTCTGGAAGTGAGAATTTGGCAGATTAACATACTAACCTTGTTAAATGCCACAAATGCTACAGTCTGCACGAAAAGGCAGAATGGCAAATCCCGAGCAAAGCGGAGAACAAGAACCAGCTGGACCATGAATTGTGGTAAAAAAGATATGAGCTTCTCTAATACAGAGAACTCACGCTCATAGTGAAGATATATGTGGTAGAAATATATAGAGAAGTTATGTCGCGGATCTGTGCGAGTTAGATGGTAAAGCAATGCCTCATGTAAAAATTCCCACTTGTATAAAAAGAAGCTAATTCCCGTAGAGAAGAAGAAAACAGCTGCAGAAATAACACCAAAAATAATCCTCTCTCTAGAGAATATGCATTTTATCGCACCCAGCACATTGAGTTCAGTCGCTGCCGTGCTGCACTCATGTTTCTTGCTAGGGCCAGAACTCCAGATCCTAAGAACAGGCTTCTGTCCCAAGCAGAAGAAGTGATGATTAAGAACCAGGACAAGGGTTGGCGCATATATGATTGGATAGATTCTGAAATGGACTACAAGTCCATACCAAACTGCAGCTTGCAAGAGATTGCCTAATAAACAGAAAACAGAACAGCATAAGAAATATTACATATGACCACTACTTACACCAATATTAGTTATTATATATAAATATAGTTAAAGGTTGAAGACAAAGAGAAGGAATGAAGAGCCTCACTGACACTTGTGTATATATAGTAAAGATCAAAAGAAGCCTACTAAGCAAAAGTTCCCCTCATCAACATCTCTAAAAGAATGCAACAATTTCAATGCACCGTTCGCTATTGCGATTTATGTTGAATCCAGGTAGAGCATGCATATTCACAATTTAGTCATAAATAGAAAAGGCGCTCTACATACTAAAGTTATAAAGGAAGTCATTGTCCGAACATTTGTCCATCTACACAAACTCTTGCAGAATTGCTAAGGCCACAATGCAGTTGAAATTAGGTATTCATGAAGCTCCTTAAGGGACTTTGCAGAATTGATAAGCACTGGCTAACAAATAAGATATCAGTGAGAGCATTTTCAAAAACTTACAAAGGCTGACAAGGCGATATTTTGTAAGTTTTTCTCTCAAAAAGGGAAAAAACAAAAGAATAACTGCCAGAACATGAAATATGTTAAATACACATGTAATGCTCTTGACAAAGGCAAAAAGTGTTCCAAGGAGAAAATATACCATTCATCAGACAGATAATGATCCATAAGATAATGGCACAGACGATTGGCTCACAGTTCCCACGAGTCCCAATAGTGAAGGTAAAGGGATTCAGAAGCCATGCCATGACACAGTACGTGCAGATATTCTTGGGTACACTGCATTTCTTTAAGATCGTGTAGATGAACACTCCAACAAGTAAATCTGCAGCATTGACATAATAATAAAGTAATTTGCACAAGTGAGGAAGATGATAACATTCATTCACCCATGACCTTTGTATTTGTATTTTCCAAATAAAAACTAAACTGACAACAATCATTTATGATTTCCAGTTAAAATGACCAACATAAGAACGCGTAACTAATTGATTTAAGATAGAAGATGAAATCAACATCTAAATGAAAAAGATTGAATAAATATGTTATTAGTTTTACATGTATGTTCAATCACCATCACATACCATAGGTTAAAATACAAAATATATCTGAATGTTCATAATATATCCTATATGCTCCGACAAAGATGATAAGCAAAAGAACTACCATAATTACAGAGATACAGAACGGTTGGTACCCATTAGTTTGAGGACCCACAGTTAGAAAAAAAAACTTTCTAGAGATATCTATAATTTATCAATATTGGGTTTCTCTACATAACGACATGCAAGCATATTACTCTCAAGATAGCCAGCTCATTCCCTATAAAAAATATGCCACTCAGCTCATCAGTAGACATTTTGTAACGAGGAGGCTTCACAAACCTCTCGGATCAAGGTAGAGAAGATGAAACCATTTCCTATTCCTCTTCCAAATTCTCTATAATACATATAAACATAGACATGGAAGATGAGAAATGGACCTAGAAATCTATATCAAATAATTATCAACTTCTCCATCCATTGGATAATTGCAGAACATACGTACCTGAGGCCGAGAAAAGAAACTTGCCCCATGAACGATGAAGAAACGTATTCGGCAAGAGCAGAAAGGCGAGCAAAGGTGAATATCGGTACGTGGTTCTTTCATAAGGAGACTTCCCTGATGCCATTAAATCAGCAGCATCAGAGAACACGAAGTAGTCCACGTCTGTGTACCTAACCTCCATGTGCTTATCTTGCCATTCGCCATACACAATCAAGAACACCCGCAAGAACGCCGAAAATAACAGCAAGGAGCGCATGTCTACAGTCACCATCGCCGAAACAGAAGCAGGGATAAACGTACGACTAACATATACTGCCACCACTTGGGACGGTTTTGAAGTTCACTGAAGAAAAGAACAATAGAAAGAACAAAAGGATCATGTCCATGTAAACTGAATATATCGACATACTAAAAATTACCAATAAAAAACCGGATACACAACCAAGCAGCACACTCTGTCGAACAAGAAACCGGGTCAAATGATGCCCAAAAGAACTCTCACCCCCACATTCCAAGAAACAATTTTTCCAACGTTAACAATGTCTGCTAGACAATTCATCGAACATCCGAAACACATTATTAGGCAATCACCATAACCCACCACACAGACCCATACATTCAGTCCGAACGAAACACTAATCGATCGATTCAGCACGAGAGCTTGAAGAAGCTTGAAGAACCCGAACCAACTTCAAGCTCCGAATCTACGCAACATACAAGTGCATTCGAAGTGGCTCGACTCTGGGGAAAAATCGCCTCGGTACCCAGAATTAGATCTCCCTACCTGGCAACAAGCGCGAGCAAATCCCAGTGGCCTCGATCGGCGAAGATCAGCCGCGTCCCCGGCGTCGGCCATCGGCGAGCTCCGGCGGAAGCGCTCCGGCGAGGCCGCACGACCGCATCCGGAGAGCGACGTGGGACAATCAATGAACAGAATGCCGACGAGGAGGAGGAGGAGAGTTGTCTGCAGAATACGGTGATGCGGTCGGAGAGTGAACGAGAGATTGGAAGAGGAAGAAGCACTGGTTGAGCTCAGCAGCAGAAGGCAGATCGTTAACTGATAAAAAATAATAATAATATAATTGAGGGACGAAATTGCAAATTGGGCCAAAGTGATTTGATTCAAATTAAAACGTTCAATTCTATTTTTATACCAATTCAAGTTCAGGACGACATATGATATTTTCATATAATTTAAGGATTAAATTGAATATTTACCAAAGATTTAGATATTATATTAAACAAATCAATAATTCAAAAATAATATTATTTGTTGAATTAAAGTTATTAATCATATTTAAACAAATTAAATATTTAGGATCGCATTTTGAGTTAAAGTTGAGAAAGTAATTCTGTCATTTTTCCAAAAGCACATTAGATTTTTGGAATGACTTTGAATTTAACTTTTCATTTTTGTCTCTCCAAGATTAGGTTTTGAATGCCTTGTTAGTATAATCGATCAATGTTGCAATAGCTTTCTTAATTCTTCATTGCTTTATTTGCCCGTCTATACCATGGATAACAAAGGGGGAAAAAAAAACATTACAAGAAATGGAGCTTTATAAAGGTTTATATTCGTGTCTTAATTGCCCAATTATCTCTAAAATGAAAAATAAATTTGGGGGAGATAGCTTGTGCTGATCTATTCCTCACATAATATATTCTTTTATACTAATCATATTGCTTTTTCTTGACTTAAATGCGTACCTTTTCAGCGTAATTAATCGCAATAATTTTATGAGAAAAATAGGTAGTAAGGAAAAACCTAACCAAGCATTCGTAATATTGATAAGTCTGAATCACTATGTACGAAGTAGGTTTTAGATAGAAAATTTAACAATTCAAACACGGGATTAACGCATTCATTTTTCAATAGTTTTTTGTTAAAATTCTTAAATAGTAAGAGCGCGTTTGGTAACGTTTCTGTTCCAGAAATAATTTTTGAATAGAAATAGTTTTTTTTTTTTTTTTTTTTCGTTTAAAAACAATTTATGAGTGTCTTGAAAAGCCAGCTAAAACAACTTAACAAGGATCTTTGTTGACACCTAAATTTTGGCTACCCATTTAGTAATTTGTCGCATTAAGAAATTAGGAATTAATTTTAACCCCTAAAAAATATTAATTGCATAAAGATATAGATTTAGGTGCATTTGTTTTTAATTTGCATTTTTACATTTATTTACCTGGGCCTAGGTGGTGGATGGGTCGAATTAGTGGTTTTGGGTTTTAAATTAGCAGGTTGGGCTAGGCCCACGAATGGAGAAAATTAACTCAAGCCCGTTGTTGTTTAATTAATTATCTTTGTGAAAAATTAAGATTTGATGCGATATTATGATGATTTTTGGAAATTAAAAATCACGTTGTAATCTTATTTTTATCAATAAATGAGGAAATTGGGGGAGAATGTTTTTGAGATAAGGATTTTTGTTATTAAGAGGTTATAAACAATATTCGTGAGATGAAAATATTAACAAAAAAGATCATGCTTTGTTTCGCCTATAAAAGGATGCATACGGAGATCAATGAAAAGGGGGTTTTCAGTTTTTGCTTTCGGAGAGCTTCTCTTCGTCGAAGGAAGAAAGAAGAGAAAGTACAGAGTGGGCAGGGGAGAGTGACGTGAGAGAGGGAGAGAGAGGAAGAAAAGTAAAAAGTAAAAAAAAGAGAAGCAAAAAGCAGAAGGTACAAGCGGCAGAGAGGTGAGAGGACATGTACTGTTCATCGTCTCCGTCACCGCTCACCGCCCGCATCCGCAGACGGTCGCCGGCTCCTCTACGCTCGTCACCCCCGCGCTACTCCACCGCCGCTCCACCAGCAAATCTTCTCCGGGCTGCGCCTTCGGCCTCTGTTCGACCCCGTGCCAGACGCTGCCTGCTGAGTCACCGTGCACCGCCGCCCCTGCGCCGCCCGCGTCCGGTCGCCAGCCACTGCCGCGACGCCATTGCCGCCCCTGATCTGACCACGATTTGCGCCGCCCGAGCGACGACCCACAGGAGCTCGCGCTGCGACTCGATTCCCCTACTCGCCGGACGCCACACCGTGGTTCCGTTCACGATTGCCTGCTGCCGACCGCTGTGCCGCCTCTACTCCGCCCGACGAAGCCGCTTCCGTTCCGATTCGAGCCTCACCCCAGTGACGACCCACGGCCTCCGACCCGTTTTTGCTTGCAGGTCACCGGAGTTCCCCGACGCCGCTCGGATCCGAACCCCCCTGCACAGCACCTGCTGTTCGCAATTGGCAGTGACCCGCGAGTCCCCCACGCCGGCCTCCGCCGTTCCGCTTGTTGCCGGAGCTTTTCCGCCGCCGGTTTGCCCTCGCCGAACCTCTGACCGGCTGTGACCAGCCTCCCTTGTGACCTGCCACGAGCACAAGGCTCGAAAGGAAAAGGAAAGAAAAAAAAACAAAAGGGAAAATTAGGTAGTTTTTTTTACTTTATTTTATTTTATTTTATTTTACTTGTTCTTTTTAGTATAATTATTCATTAATGTAAGATTGAGATTCCAACATGAACTGCATCTGAAATTTGAGATTGTCAGTCCGATTTTCGCGCCCGAAATCGACTCGCAATCTCAATTGCTGAAAAATCGACAATCCAATTTCAAGCCCGAGATTTGATTCGCGATTTAATTTAAAATTGGCCAATCCGATCTCACGCGCGAGATACGGATCATTAATTTTGGATGTCAATCTTATCCTGGTTTGATTTCGCCATCGTTAAATTAGTTGAGTCAATCTTATTTTCGTAAAAGAAAAATCCAAAAATATTTGAGTTAGGATTAGATTTTCTGTTTTAGGGTTAAAATTGCAATCTTATCCCGAGTTTTAAATAAGAAAATCCAAAAAATGTTGAATTAAGATTAGGTTTGGCTATTATCTTTTATATTTAAAATAAGAATTTTATTTTGAATCATGGAAAAGAAAACCAAAAGAAAGCACATTCATTTAGCATGTTAGTTTTATTTTATCATTATTTGAATTGCATGTTTAATTATGTGTTAGTTTTAATTTCGAATTTCTTAAAGAAAAACACAAAAAAAATCATTGTGCATATTAGATTAGAATTGCACGTTTCATTTTAAATTTAGATCATCTATTTAGATAATGTCTTAGTTTAAATTAGGATTTAATATGACTTAATCCCTAGTTTAAGTTAGATAGAATCTTAATCTAGCTGGATCATTTCAAATTTCATAAAATTTGTCTTAGGATAAATTAGTTGCAACTTCTAGGATTGATTGCATTTTTAAAATAAAAAATGTCAATTTGCATGTCATATAGAATTAGGTTCATGAAATGCACGTCATTTTAGTAATTATTGTCAGGTTCATTTCTAATTAGAAATTGACCGTCATTAGATTAGGTCATTTAAGAAATGTCGCATGACATATAGCTTGCTTATTAAATTGCATGTTGCATGTCATTTTAGTTGAAATAATTTTGTACGTCATTGCATTGCATTGCACGTCATTAGAATTAAGTTATTCTGGTTAATTTAGATTGCATATTTAACAATTGCATGTTCATTAAGAGATCACAGAAATTTTATTCATATAGTTTAGGACATGTTGCCATATTATATCATTTCATGTTAAATTACTAGCATTGCATTGCATATTGACTATATTTTCATTTAATAAGTGGAAACAAAAAGAAAGAAATTGCGTGTTAATTAGAAACCATATTTAGGATTGTTGATGTGGATTTTAATTTAACATTGCAGATGCTTTTCATTGCTTTAAGGTAAGTTCTGCAATTTATTTTCTACTTTATTTGAGTGTTAAATTGGTGGTTCGCGCACTGCATTTAACACCTCACATGTTAGGGAATTAGTTTAAAATCAATTCAATTTCGCAAAACTTTTTTTTTTTTGAATAAAAGAAATGGTACCGAAAGGGCGTTAGAGAAATCTAGCGTAATCAAGTCCCCGTACCCAAATCTCTGGTTCGTAGGAGTAAAGTAAATCTCCCATTACTTTACTTGGGTTTCTAATCGACCCACCAAAAATAGATTAGTGGCGACTCCTAATTGAAAATTAATTGCATGTTAAGAACTTGAACAGAAAGTCGCGAATTGGTATGGGTTTGGGAGAGCCCGAGTTAAGTCTAGGCTTAACAATCCATTAGCCAAACCCTAGGTGGTTCACACCCCGAAAATTGGGTCGCGACAGATGCTTACTCTAATATTTCTTCTAGAACAGCGGAAGCAAGGGAGACTTTATATCGCACTCAGGTGGAATTTCAACAAAACCCGGATAATGTTGCTCTCGCACACAATGAAAAAATTTAGCGTCGTTTGTTTGTGGACTTGCGTAGAGAGGAAGAGTATGTTTATAGATAGAAATCGAGAATCCGATGGTTGAAGGAAGGCGATCGCAATACCAAATTCTTTCACCACTCGGTTAGTATCGGTTAGAGATTCTTCTGGTCTCCTCAATTCAGACCCAAATCAAGTACCACAAGTCTTTGTTTCTTACTTTTCGGAGCTCCTCACTTCGCAAGCTACCATTGCTACGCCTTCTATGCAGTATTTAAAAGAGTTTATTCGTCGTCCTCTTATGGAAAATCAGGTGGCTTACCTTGCTTCTCCTGTTTCTGATGAAGAAATCCGTAACACATTATTTTCCCTTCCACGTGGTAAAGCCCCAGGCCCGGATGGTTTCACATCTGAATTTTTTAGAACCAATTGGAATATTGTTGGGCCTTTGGTGTTAGAGGCAGTGCGTGATTTCTTTTCTTCTGGGCAGCTTCTTAGATAGGTAAACAATACTATCCTTGCACTTGTGCCTAAAGTTCCGAATGCTTGTTCAGTGATGGATTTTAGACCTATTGCTTGCTGTAATACCATCTACAAAGTTATCTCCAAAATTCTGGCCAATCATATAGCTTCTGTATTGAGTGACTTGATAAGTCCCTCTCAAAACGCTTTTGTGAAAGGTCGAAGAATTAGGGATAACATACTGATGGTTCAAGAACTCTTTGCTGGTTTCCATTTGGATCCTTATACGCTGAAGTGTGCAATCAAAGTGGACTTCCAAAAGGAATACGATACAGTAGATTGGGATTTCCTAGAGCTAACCCTGTTGGCGTTTGGCTTCCCTCAGTGGATGGTCCATCTTATTATGGTATGCGTTCGAACTCCGAAGTATTCCATTTCTATTAATGGTGAGCTACATGGGTTCTTTCTAGGGAGGCGAGGCCTTAGGCAGGGAAATCCTATGTCTTCTTATCTTTTCACCCTTGTGTTGGAAATATGTCTCCTTATCTTTTCACCCTTGTGTTGGAGATTTTTTCGGGTATTATTAATGATCGCACTTTTGCGAAGGACTTTAAGTATTATTGGAGATGTAAATGGGTCAGCTTGTCCCACCTCTTCTTCGTTGATGATGTGTTCCTTTTCTGTCAGGCTGACTGGGCCTCAATGGCTTCACTTAAAAGAGGACTGGATATTTTTTCCTCTTGGAGTGGTCTATTACCGAATAGGAATAAAAGTGAAGTGTTTCTCTCAGGTGGCTTGCCTTCTTTGAGAAACCGTATCCTTTGGGCGTTTGGGTTTAAGGAAGGTAAGCTTCCGGTTCGTTACTTGGGGATACCTATTATTTCTTCCAGACTGGGTAAGGTAGACTGCATTACCTTAATTGACCGTATTACTGCCAAGGTCCAATCTTGGACCTAGTGCTTTCTCTCCTTTGTAGGTAGACTTCAATTGATCAGATCTATCCTCCATGCTATTCAGGCATTTTGGGCCAGTGTTTTTTCTTTACCAGCCTCGATTTTGGATGGTAATGAGAGGATATTGAGACAGTTTTTGTGATAGGTTCTTCCCTTGGCTCTGGAGGGGCTAAAGTAACTTAGGAGGACATCTGTCTCCCCAAGAATGAAGGTGGTCTTGGTATTCTGAGACTTAAAGAATGCAATAAGGCTACGATGCTTAAATATATTTGGATCCTTTTCACGGATAAGGAATCTCTCTGGTGCAGGTGGATCCATTTGAATTTCTTAAAGAATGAGAACTTTTGGGTTTCACCTACTCCTTCTGTCTGCTCTTAGGCGTGCAAAAAGATCTTGCAATTGAGGAAGGAATTTCGGTTGTCCTTTGTTTGGAAAATTGGTAATGGATTGTCAGTGTCTTTATGGTTCGACCACTGGCTTCTTATCAGTCCTCTGGCTGACTTATTCCCACAATCTCTTATTGATGCCTCTGGTCTCTAGGAATACTCGAGTGTCGCCGACCTCTTCCATCCGCTGGGTCAGAGTTTCAGATCCCTTTTGGATTGCTGGGGTTTAGCCCTTCCGGATCTCTCCTCGATTCGAGATAGGTTTTCTTGGAAAGGTGATTCCTCCGGTGTTTTTTCGATTGCATCGGCTTGACAAATTATGAGGAGCCGAGTTCCCTGGGCCTCCTTTGTTTGGAATAACGCTATTGCTCCTAGGTATCAATTCCATCTTTGGCTTATTACTAAAAATGGTTTACCTACCCAAGCTTGCCTCCTGTCTCATGGTAGAATCGACTACACTTGCTGTGCTTTTTGTAATGATAAGCCTGATTCTATAGATCATATGTTCTTTGAATGTCATACTTCGACGATACTTGCGTTTTTTTGGGCTACAAGATGTAACATTCCATGGCGAAATAGATCTTGGATGGACAACTTCCTTTGGCTTATGAAGTACCTCTCAGGAAATGAATTTTTCCATTCCTTGTCTCGATTTTCTTTTGGGGCTTTGTGCCATATTATTTGGAAGAAAAGGAATGATGTCATCTTCCGTGGTGAAGCTGTGGTAATCTCAACGTTAAAGAACCATCTTATTAAGGTTGTCAAGGACAAAGCTCTTACTTACAAGAATGTGCTCAACTCGTACAAGAATAGAAGACTTCAGAGATGTTGGGGTTTTGATACTTTTATTTTTGAGCCTACGTAGGTGGGTTCTTGCCGTTGCGACTCCTTCGTGGTCTTCCTTTGGCGATCTGGCGATTGCTTGCTCCTGAGTTGCTCCGGCCGTCTTGCTGTCGTGCTACCGTCCTAGCTAGGGTTTTGTTGCCTTTTGTTTTGGCTGTTTTGTTTTTGTTGGTTGGTCCGCTTGTCTTGCGGTCCTCCTTGTTTTATTCGGCCCCTTGCCACTCGTCCTGACTTGTTGTCTTTATGAGTGTAAGTTTTTGGTGCCGAGCCCTCTTGTATATTTTGGTTCTTAGCTTAATATATTCTTACCTTACCAAAAAAAAAAAAAAACAATTTATGAGTATTAAAACTCACTTGGTAAGCGCAAAAAAAAAAAAAAATTATTCGGGAATAGAAACACGTTTGATAAATTTATATAATTTTTTTTTCTTTTAATTTTTAAATATTTTAAATATTTTTCTTTTTTTTTCTTCATTCTTCCTTTTGGCCGGTCGGTGGCCTCGACCATAGCCGGCGATCGGCCGACTTGAGGCTCGGCCTCGCCAGGCCAGGGTGAGGCCGACCTCGCGCCGCCTGAGTGAGGTCGAGCCTCGCCGGTGGCCTTGCCTTGGCTAGGCAAGCTCGGCCTCACCAGATCTAGGCGAGCTTGAGCTCAACTAGCCAAGGTGAGGCTGAGCCTCACCGGGGGCCAGCGATGCTCTGGCAAGGTCGCCGGTCATGACCAAGGTTGGCGACCAGCCAAAAGGAAGAAAGAAGAAAAAAGAAGAAAAAATGTTTCTCGGAATTGTTCTCGAGAACAAGAAACAACTTTTTTCTACTTTTATTTCTATTCCAAATCTGTTCTCAGGATCAAAAAATATTTTTTGTTCCTGAAAATAAAAAAATCTATTCTTTTGTTTCCGAGAACAAAAGTATAAATAAATGTGTTTTTATTCTTTTTTTGTTCCTCGAAACAAAAGAACTTGTGCTCAGGAACGAAACATATTTTGCCAAACACATCCTAAGTATTCTAACTATTTCTTGTATTATTAAATGAGAATTCTTTTCTCTTACACTGATGTTTAGGATGTTCAAAATCATAAAAGATTCAAAACAATTTTTTATCTTATTAGTTTTGCTAATTCTTATTGTTAGTACTATCCACATCAAATACGGCGTAGAAAATAATAAGGCAAATATATTCAATTTAGGCCGCGTTTGGTAACATTTATATTTAAAAATTGTTCTGGGGAACAGAAATAGAAAAAATATTTCTGTTTCGGGGAACAATTTTTGAATAAAAAAACGCATTTGGTAAACTTGTTCCAAGAATAAAAATGAATGTAAAACACGTTTGATAAATTTGTGTTCTTTTTTGTTTCTTTTAATTTTTAATTTTTTTCTTTCTTTCTTTTTTCTTTTTTTCTTCTTTTGGCCAATCGCCGGCCTTGGCCATGGCTGACGACCGGCCAACAAGGGCCGGCGGCCTCGCCCAGCCTTGCCTTGCACCGGCGAGTCTCAACCTCGTCGGGCCACCGCCAGGCCGGCGAGCCTCGGCGGGTGGTCGGGCGAGCTCGGGCTCATTTGGATCTGGGCGCCCGAGCTCGCCCGGCCAAGGCGAGGCCGAGCCTCGCTAGGGACCGACGACGCTCGGCCTCGCCGGGGCCGCGGCGCTCGGCGAGGCGAGGTCACCACCATGGTGAGGGCGGCGACCAGCCAAAGAAAAAGAAAAGAAAAGAAGAAAAAAAGAGAAGAAAAAGAGAGGAAAGAAAAGATTTGTTCTTAAAAATTGTTAAACAATAAACACGTTTTTCTTGTTTTACATTCCAAATGTGTTTAAAACAAAAATAGATTTGGAACAAAAAAACATAAATTTTGTTCATAAACAGAAATAAAGAACGTTAACAAACAAAGCCTTAGTAGCATGCATATGTACAATATTGATAAGAAAAATTACGCCTACTCTCGTTTTTATATATGACGTCATGAGAAGATGGATTAGTAGTTTGTTTCCAGAAAAAGTGGCACTATAAAATAAATTGAGTTTTTATTTAAGCAAAAGAACTTAACGAAATAATACAACCACTTCCCAATCGAGACATATATCATCTTATTCACTTTTGATCAAGTCATGATAAATAAGTTGCATTAGAGACTCTTTCAATTAATTCAGCAAATTTTTCGAACTTAAATACCAAATACTCGACGTATATACATCTAAGAATTATTTACTATTGTAATACAATATCCTATAATTAGATGCCGATAAAGAGTGCTAATTCAAAATATCTTTCCGCACCGAAGCGCAGGCATAATTTCAGTTAAAACCTACAAGTAGTTGGAATATTGCGCCAATGCATTATACAAGATCATTTTTGCATTGTACAATCCATTCTTCTATTCGCTGACTATATTGCCGCACCAAAACAATCCCACTTTCCTCGTCTTCTAAAATCTAAACCTCATTTGCAATGGCATCGCGTCATACCAATTTGAAGAATGAATTCCCAGAGTTTTGAGCTTCTAAACAGCACATTTGAACAATTTCTTATTTTTTTCCAGTGGATATCAAACTCGTGGGTACCACAAACAACCCTGGGACCACTGCTCGCCCAGCGAACGAACACCTAATAGTAAAAACGGAAAAGCCGCCAACTCATAAGACGGTGAAAGTTTCTGTCTGGTAATTTAACATTCTGAAAATTTACGTAATGACAATAATGTTGGAACAGAGCAGCACCATGCAGCATTCAATAGTACAGCGAGAAAATAAACAGATGAACAAGGAGCTTCTTTTTCTTTTCTTTTCTTTTAGTACAAAGCATGGAAAGATGGAACAAGAATACAGATATTATACCGGGGAATATAGTCTGCAAACCATTAGTCACCGGGATAATACTTGGTGAATCATACAAAGTATCCCTGACGGTTAGACTTGTAAAAAACTATTGCCTAGAGGATGATTCATGATATTAGAATGCAACTCGATAGCATACATAACCTTAGTGACATCCACAGCTTGGTTATAACCTCTAGCTCTTACTCGACTGGAATTCGAAGTCCTTTTCTTTAAGTATCTTCTCGATATCATCCATGAAGCTTGACAAGTTCATCCTTTGCTGTGGATCTAAGGAGTTGGCTGCTTCCTAAATCATTTAATATCCAGAATTAGAAGCATTTACTAGTCAAAAAGAATGGCATATGTTATATAAACTGAAAAGGAGCAGAACGATATTATCTAACTACCGCAAAAAATTGTTGAAAGCCCTGCAGAAGTTAAAATAGAAAAGCAATAACCCATGCAATCAACCTCTGATGAAATCAGATGCAATGGAAACCACAATTTCACATTAGTGATCTATGACGATATTCATAGGGGAAGGAAGAAATAATTTTGCCATCTACCATCTAATATTTTTTTCGAATAGGATTTCTACCTACTCATAAATCAATTTTCACTGCCAGAGGGGCACAGGAACCAACATGCTGATAGGAGGACGATTTACACCTGCATCAAGACTTCATGGAAGGAGGGTCAGGGGTTGGGGGAGGTAGACTGAAAGCATAACAATACTAACCTCGACCTTTCGAAGATAACTTGAATATATATTTCTAGCATGAAGATCTGAACTCTGCAATGATTTGAGCTTCAGTGCAATGTTCAGCATTGGCCAACCTTGAGGCACCTTTATTAATGCATCAATCCTACCGGCCATATGAGCTATAATAGTTTCATCTCTATCAACGTACTCCAAGAAGTGCCTGCATTAGTAAACAGAAAACAAGTATACATGAATAAAAGCTTCTCAGTTAAACTAATCATGATTCAAATGAGGACAAAATCCATTTCTTCAGTGAACTTTAAAGGTCAGTTTAAGTCTGACCTTGATCTAGCTGCAGTCTTGACTGCCAATCGCCTCAAGGTTGACATAATAAGCCTTTCCTGCACTTTCCTCACGAACCACTCCAATGGTGTCTGATGTATTGTCAATTCTGAAAATGACTGCCTGTACATTACCAATCAAGAAAACAATGACATTCACATTTGTCAGTTCACTGACTTCCTATTCCTCCAGAATTAACTTAATTACTACCATGCATAGAGAAGTAAATAGTAATGGCGATCAAGAAACTCTATGAGTAAATTGGAAGTTCTGAATCTAGGCCATTGCCATAAGTAATAGCCACTCAAAACAAATGTCTCAAGTGAGGTTCAAATTTCAGTTACAGAGATCTGAAAGTCTTCAAATGGCGTTACTTGGAGGTAATAAACAATCAATCAAATGAAAAGCAGATACAACCTAACTTCAGCCACCAAAAATGAAAACAAAACAAAGCAGAGACGGACCTGAAATCCTTTGCCGCATCAACAATATCATCGATATGCACGTCATTGGGAAAAATCTACAGAATGCAAGGCTGTTATGTTAGAAAGGGATGAAGGATTCATATGAAGTGAAAAAAATACTGAGTTAAGGATGTGCAGCCATGTCAATCTTGAAATTTGGCAACATTAAGGAGAAATTTCCATTCAATTTAGCAGCTCTTCAAAGAGATGTGTAAAGTAAAAGCACAAAATTCAATCTCCACTTGCGCACGAAAATGTGGTTGGGTAATTGCACAATAAGCATTCGCTGTGAAATTATTGTTGTAAGTGCTGGGTAGTCAAATGACAAGGATGAGAGGTGCTTTAGTCCTTGCATCTTTCAAGAGTTGCACTTGTAATGTAAAGATTAAATTCTCATCCCCAAGTAATATCTCAAACAAAAATGATGGTAATTACTGTTCAAACCTCTATCTTCCTCTCTCAATAGGAGGAATTGTGATTGCACATGCATAATTCATACCTCAACATTCTTAAGCTCCAGACACCCATCCACGAGTTCAATCAGCAACTCATGGTTCAATTGCACAGTATCAACGGCCTCTTCTATCTTCTGCTGGTAGCTTTCGTATTTTGGAAGATACGTGTTCAGTGACAAGCGAATACAGCTCCCATCAATTTCAATGACCTTTAATCCTGTCAAAGCATCCTCAATTTGTTCAACTGTATCATCCCTAAAAAAGAATAGAGCACAGGTGATAGAAAAACTTTAGAAGCAGAAAAATTGCTTGATGGTCAAAGAAACTGCAAAGAGTTCAATAGGATAGATTACTTTCTTAGTTGACAGTCTATATGCTCGAGAGATTTCAACAGCATCTTTTTCTCCTCAATTTGACTTTCAAGATCTAGGGCCTGCAAGGCATGAGAGCACCATAGTCCAAGCAACCGTGACAATTAGATCAAAGGCAAATCTCATAAGTAAACAATAGCACAGATAATGAACTAGAAATAAAGTAATTCAGACATCCTAGTAATTGTGCTGATCAAAACCTATGTTTCATACATGTCACAAACACAAAAAGAAATATATAATGGAAAAGCAACCTATGTGAGACTATCTCCAAAGTAGGAAACAGTGTATACATGACCAAAATGAGAAGGCATCAAAATCAAAGGAAAAAAAAATCCATTAAAATAAACCTCGAACTTGTGGCACACATCTGTATTCATCAAACTCGATTGATAATCCATGCCCACTTTTCCAGCATTTTCCTTCATTAGGCCCTACAATATGTCAAACCATTGTAAGGCATGTGGGTTCAATCTCAACATTTATGAACCCAGCAGAACTGGATGTCATGGCGAATCATGACAAAAAAAGGAAGTAGAAATAGTCAACAACCCGTGGAAATGACCAGCCTGACAAATGTCACAAGCAAAACATTTTTGTTATTTCACTAACCTGAGAGCCAATAAGATCCAGAGAATATTCCAGCCCTTCAAGGTCACTCTCTAAAGCACTAGAATCTGCAGTCAATATGATCTCATAAGTTAAGTTCATCTACAAACAAGTAGACTAAACAATATGATTCTTACCAGCCATTATGGATCTTGTGATAAGTTCAACTTCATCAGAGATTTTATTGTTTTCAGTTTGCACTGCATCCAGCTCCTTCTTCAACTGTCCTAAGAATGCATCTACACAATCAACTTTGTTTGTTGTAAAATCCAGAGACGATTCATCAAAAGCGATAAGTTCATCAATCATGAATATGCATATTGAATTGATATCTATGATGAAGCGCCCAGAATTAGTTTTCTAGCATAAACGATTATAAGTTCAGTAAATACATTTCAAAGAAAGATGCATCAATTATTATCAATAATCAGTGGAAGAAAAAATCCAAATTCAAATACAACTTGCAATTTCTAGCCAAAAGATATCGCAAGAATTTCTTTTCTGCATGAGTATCAAAATTAAAGTAAAGACAAAAGGTTTGTGAGCCATTTCATATAGTTTGGACTATCAATTATAAAATTTCAAATTGGGCGGCTAGGGTTGAGAAGAAGGATACAATAAGGTGGCTTATTTATTGTGAACCTGTCAGAAGATAGTATGCACCATGAAATACAATATAAATACATTATTTGATAGGGAAGGACCATTAAGCCATGACTCAAGCATAACATATCAATCAAGCTGGATGCTTTAACCGCCATCTTAATTAGACACGAGATGAAAGCAGAGAAGTGATTGGAACTACACTCGAACTACAGCCCCTTGTTCCTGAGTCGTGTGTCACTACAAATGCTACAAAATTGAACTAGTCCATATAGCGAAAGAACTGTCCAAAACTATATCATTTCAAAGTACATAACCTGGGAATGGGAACGACCGAGCCATATAACAGGAAAAACAGTACTATCATGTAGCCCCTACTCGTTAATTTCCTAATGCTGCTCTTCAACTCTCGTGTGGATGTTAAACCCTCAATCAACAGTTGCCATACCATGAACTCAACCTTTATCCAAGAGAAAAATCAAATGATCTCCTAAAAGCCTGAAATTTTGCAAAATTCCTTTCAACAGGTTGACAAAAGTAGACAATAAGTTCGATAACCAAGAGCATCTCAGCAGTCATCGGACTTACCCAAATCTTCCTGCCTGAAGCCACTCACATCGGAATACTCCGACACAATCTGCTTCACCCCGCTCTACACAATTTCCACCAAACAAAAATGGGAAAAATACAAACAGAAAAAGGAAAAAGAAACATTAACCCAGGATCTCAATTCCCAAATTCATAAACCGAACGGGACAGAAAACGGCCACGAATGGTGGAATCGCCAGCGAAATGCAAGAATCACCTCGATTTCCAGAACGCATCGATTGAGCAAATCCTCCGCGTCGGCCGGGGACGTTTCCGGCGCGTGCTCCGTGCAATCCCTGCATACTTGCTTGAGCTCCCTCACTCGGCTTCAGAACGAGAGAAAAAGCACGGACATTCCCGGTCACACTCTCGATAATCGAACATGGGAACGAGCGCAACGCACGCAAAGACACCTGCAGTACCTTCGAATCGCGTCGGCGTCGAGATCGCCGCCTGCCGGCGACGCCGTCTCCATCTGGTCTCGCGTCGTCATCAAGCTCGCGCGCTCTCTCTCTCTCTCTTCCCGCGCTCGTCTGCAGAGAATCTGGAAAATGTTTGAAAATGCGAGCCAGAAAAAAGCCTAGCAACAGAGGGCCCACTGAGAATGGGCCCATTTGGGTCCAATGGGCCGAGGAGAGCATGCTAATTCTTAATTTTGCGACAAAATTAAACAAATTTTTCTTTAAAAGAAAAAGCGAAATAGTGGATCAATAAAATGAAGTATTGAGACTTCGATTAGAACTAACTCAGTCGATAACATATTTTACTGCTGCTTACCTTATAGATCATAAAATACTTATTTTTATATAATAAGAGAATAATCTTGAACTTTTAATCGTTGCGTTTATTTTGCGAAAAAGAAATAGTTTGGAAAACATATATATTAAATATAATCATATATATTTTTAAATAATTAGTTAATGAAAAATGTTTTCATCATCGACAGTAATTTAAATGTAAATCTTTTGGTGGACAATGAAAATATTTTTTATTTGTCTATTTTCATGGGCAATACAATCTATTATTTTTTAGAAAATATTTTACGAATCATTCGTTTTTTGTGAAATAAACAACATATAACTTCTTCTTTTTTAAAAAAGGGGGCAAAGTCCAAGTATTAATTATTTATCCTCCTAATAAAATTGGATCTAGTTTGATTTGTCCTGTTAAGGGAGGAAATAAATATCTCAATTGCCCGTGTAAAGCTAGAACGTTATTTACATCACAAGATTGAATTTCTTAATATCTTTGGGCGCGTGGTAACGTTCTTGTTTTTTTTTTGTTGAGGGAATGTAAATAAAATAAAAAGAGTGTTTCCGTTTCGGGAAACAATTTTTGACTAGAAAATGCGTTTGGTAAATTTGTTTAGGAATAAAAAATGAATAGAAACACGTTTGGTAAATTTTTTTTTTTTGTTTCTTTTAATTTTTTAATATTTTTATTTTATTTTTCATTTTTTCTTTATTTTTTTTTTTTTCTTCTTTACGGCCACCAGACTTCTAGCGACGGGGCTAACGGCCCGGCAGCCTCGCTAGTCACCGGCGACGCCGGCGAGGTCATCGACCTCGACGGCATCGCCGCCCTCGACGGCTTGGTCGCTAGGCCATGGCAGGAGGTCGGTGACCGGCCAAAGAAAAAGAAGAAAAAAAGAAGAAGAAAAAGAGAAGGGAGAGAAGAAGAAGCGTTTATTCAAAATTGTTTATAACAAAAGTAAGTTTTTTTGTTTATTTTTTTTGTTCCAATTTTGTTCTAACAAAAAAAAAAAAAAGAATGTAAACGCAACTAAACGCATTTTTGTTCATTTTTTTTTTCCAGGAACAAAAACAAAAAAATTGTTCGTAAAACAAAAAACAAGGAGTGTTTCCATGCATGCCCTAACTAATCAACAACACGAGTTGTCTTCCCTAAAAAGTATTTTGACATGTTAAAATGCTTAATTAGTTTCCATATTTAAGAAGAGAGAATTTGAAAATTTTCTAATAGGTAGGTTTTGATTTTATTCCTTATGCCTCTAAAAGGTAAAGGAAGGAAATTCAATAAATAGATTGCATAAGTTAATACTACAAAAAATTCAAAATAATACACTTCTCATAAATTTACCTCAAATTAATAAGACTCTAATGATATTTTAGCTCGAAGGTTTTACCTTAATCAAATTTAATATAGATCAATAGAGGATAAAATTACCATAAATATATCAATTTAAGATTTTTAGTGGTAAAAAAATTATTTTAGAGTAATTTTTATCTTAGATATATCAATTTAAAGTTTTTAGTTGAAGTAAGTTTATTATAAAGGTGTTAATTTAAGATTGTTTGTGATATTAAATTACCGTGCGCAATCACCCGACCGGGGAAAAGGCCCGGCTGGACCGGCTGGTGACCCGTCCCTGTCAGGCGCAATGATTGGCTGATTGTTCTAATCGGGTAGTTACCAAGGAGCTCGTAGTAAGGACGCTTCTCTCTCTCTCTCTCTGGTTCGAGGAGGGGGAGCAATGGCGGAACGAAGGAGGAACTCGCTCCCGTTCCTGCTCCTGCTCGCGATCGTCCACTTCGCCGCGGCGTCGGCGGCGGCGGCGGCGTCGGCCGGCTCCGCCTCCTTCTTCGAGCCGTTCAACGTGAGCTACGACCACCGGGCTCTGATCATCGACGGCAAGCGCCGCATGCTCAATTCCGCCGGAATCCACTACCCCCGCGCCACCCCGGAGGTAATCGGCAACGCGGCCTCGTCTTTCGCAGCTTCTTTTTTTTCTTTGGCACGTCGCTCTGCGTGGATGATCGGCAGCCTGCTTCGTTGCCGGCGGGACTCGAGCCGAGAGACGATACGAGGTCGTCGCCCTTTCGTTTTTTGCTTATTTCGTCTGCCGTATCCAGTGAAGAAGTGTCGTTTTGCTCCGAACTTTCTCGAGTTGCGACGCGTCTGCGATTGCATTTCAGTTGCCCTGTCGTACCGCCAAATGAGTTGGAATTTGTGCTTAAGAATGTCAGTGAAGCCGAAATGAAAGGCAAAAGCTCGATTGGATAAGCAGACGGAGCGTAGAAATGGTAGTTTAACTCTTAGAATGAGCACGAGTGGAACATGCATGGTGAGGATTCTTGCCATATTGCTCTCGTGTAAGAGTTGTGGTAAACTATTTCGTTATATACGTAGGGAATGAATGGACAAAAGCCGACGCGGTAGGCGCAGAGCAAGATTCCGGGGCAAACCTCGAGTTTTAGGGTGTGCATTGTAGTGGATGGGCCCATCAAATGTCTGGAGAAGTGACTTCCCTGTTTGAATCCGTGGTGTTGAGAAATTTAGGGCCTTGATATGCGAGAACTAGTCCATGTTTCTTTCTTCATGTCATGACTACCTCTCTCTGTGTTTACTTCGCAATCTCTGCACACAATGTGACATTTTGTACCTCTGCTATTTCTGCACTGATGGTGCATTTCCTTTGATTATTTTGTTTTTAGTGTACCCGTCATTTGTTTGTCTAGATAGGTGGACAGTGCCTCTCTTGTCTAGTTTGCACCGTTGCTTTATCGTATTCTGTTACTTACCATACTTTGTGTGATGCTGATGAGAGCCTTGCTCAATTGTAACTTTCTGTGAGTAATCAGTTTGTGCCCTCACATCGGTTTGCATCATACAGATGTGGCCCGATCTTATTGCAAAGAGCAAGGAAGGTGGTGCAGATGTAGTTCAAACCTATGTCTTCTGGAGTGGGCATGAGCCTGTGAGAGGACAGGTACTGCAAATTTTCTTAGAAAGAGGGATCAGACTCTTTGGATAAAGCATGTACTCATTCCATTATCAACTGTCTCTACAGTACTACTTTGAAGGGAGTTATGACATTGTCAAGTTTGTGAAGCTAGTGGGATCCAGTGGAATGTACCTTCATCTCCGGATAGGCCCTTATGTCTGTGCTGAGTGGAATTTTGGGTCTCATCTTCTTTCTGATTACTGAATACTAATTTTAATTGCTTCTTTTTACTTTACAATCTATCCACTGTTGATGATTTATTTTTGTTGTTAGCAGAGTTACAATTTTTAATTTCCTCAGCCTGAATGCTATATAGTTTCACCGTAATGGAAAAACTAAATTTCTTAGCCAAATTAGATTTGATACAGGGGACAAGGGATGAATGAGAAAATTATGGCTCTTATCAATGGTCGAAGCTGCTCTTCATTCCTTATTTGGTTTTTCCTTCCAGTTGTGACTGGATAGGTAGGATATAGTATAGGATTGAGCGCGATGGGTAATAGGATCCATGTATCTAATCTTGGTTTGTTGTTGTTGTTGTTGATTCCTTCTCCAAGTCTCCATGAGCATGTCTCTTTGCCATGGCAACAACGATAGACAGGTTAAAGAGAATCATCAAACTATGCTAGTCGTTGGGGGGGCACCAAGACTTTATGAGATGAATGACAGGCCTAGATTTTACTCAGGAATTCTTGTTGAGATCTCAGAAAATCATCAGGAAACTTTACTAAGCAAGCCTGTTATCCATATCTGTATTATTAAGCCAAAAGTGGGGTTTGTCTCTCTTATTGAGCATTCTCCAATTACCTGTACATATTAGCAATAGGAAGTCAAAATAATTAGGGCATAGTCAAATTTAAACATGTCCTCATAAGCTAAGACCACCCACTTCCTCCACCTCCTCCACCTCCTCCACCTCCTCCACTTCAAAAGATAAATTACCCATGGGAGCTGGAAGGAAACCTCATTTTGGTAAGACTTAAATTATAGAAATCAGGATAATTAAAAGTAATTACATATGCGCATAGCCCATGCTTCAAATCTAGTTAGCCTTGTGTTGGGAAAATGCAAGCATCATGATTCATTCCACAATTTCCATTATCTTCAAAATATCTCCGAAAGAACTCGGAATCTTAGTTCCCTCTTCACAGGGCAAGAACATATAGCTTCAATTGTAAATATTCCTTATATGGTCATCTTTCATCTGTTTTGGAATAAGGCGATTCATATTTCCATGATTAAAAAGGTTATATTTCTTGACATTTCATAGTTTTTTATTTTAAAATCCCAAAGTAAACTAATCCCTGTAGAAGGTGCATGCGTGGTAAATCTTGCCGAGAGAAATAAGCAGTGCTAAAATTTCCAACATTTAATCACTATCTATTAGCTAACTCTTCATAAATATATATCCATCTGAATAACCAAAAAATCAAACTATCATATTTTCTTATAAAAAGGGCTTTTCAAATGGTTTGTGAAAGGCGTTTAATTCTAGACATCAGGTAAGATCTATCTTATGAGGGTGCAAGATGTAGGTTTTCAAGTTGAAAGAGCAAAATGTACAAAAGTAAATGTTATTGGTGCTTCTGTAATTCTTCTTTATTAGATCATATGCATATGGAGTTCTAGATAGTGCTTCATTGACTCTACTATTCTGATTAGGCTGACATCAATTTAATTGAAAATGGTTCCTCGATATTGTGAACTAATTGTGGGCTATAATTTTGCAGAGGTTTCCCAGTGTGGCTCCGGAATATCCCTGGCATTGAATTTCGAACAGACAATGTACTTTTCAAGGTAAATTTGGCATGTGTGCTTGCTTAGAGTACCTCTTTAGAGTACACAAGTTCTTTTTTCCTCTGTTGAGTATAGAATGAGGTAGGGACATTGTATAGTTTCTCCGAAGGTCCTGATTAAATGCATCATGTTACTAGGCAGGTTCTTAAATAAGGGTGAGAATGGGTCAGATGGATCAGCTCAGGAACCTGTAATTAGGGAAGGACTTGCTGGTTCTAGAACCGACAGGTCCAAGGCTTGTTCCCTTTCTGCTTCAGAACTGGTTAATCTTTATTTGTTTTTAAATGTAAAGATTAGCTAAAGTGGGCCTAAATTAATTAGAAATCCAAATTACTTGGCAAACAGGAATCTAGATTCAAACAGACAAGAACAACTGGCCTAAGATCAGAAAACTGGCCCTTAACAATCCAAAATTGGACTTGACTTTGATGAGCTCATAATAAGCTTTCCAACTGTTGTGGAATGGATTAAAAAGTTTATGATTTGTCAAAGCTAAAGTGCTGGGAAACCTTCAATGGGTAGGCCTAATAGATTTGTGCTGATCCAACTGGCCTAAAATCTCTTTAAGAACCACCCTACACCTAAAAATATACCCCGTGTCTTGGTTGAGTGGTGAGTGAGAGAATGTTTCATGGCACAAAGTGTCTTATCGGGCTTTTTGTTCGATTTATCATTTAGTTATTGTTTCTGCTAAGAAAAATAAAGTGTAATTGTTTTTGGAGGACTAGTTTTGCTCATGTGTACCCTCGCAATTAAATTTTGATTGGTGGTTTTTTGCAGACAAGAACTTTAAAAGTGCATTTACTGTTGGAGTTTCATTGAGTCCTGTAAAATTTTTGAGATTAGTGTCATTCTAAAAGCTCTAACTGTTAGATGAAAGCATAGTTTATTTTTAAATATTCTAATACTCCCCTCATGCATAGGCTGAAAATTGACCTAAGACCAAAGCATGGAATATATGTGTGTGTGTGTGCGCGTGCGTGCGTGCGGATTAGATTTGGACTTAGGACCTCCTGCTCTATTACCATCTAAAATTTTGTGCGATCACTGCCAATTGTTCTAAAAGTGCAAATTGTTAGATGAAGACTTGTTTTGATATTTAAGTATTCAAACGAGTTACATCTTCCAGGTTGAGATGGAGCGGTTTGTGAGAAGAATTGTGGATCTAATGCGTGAGAAGATGCTCTTCTCTTGGCAAGGTGGCCCCATTATCATGCTGCAGGTTAGTAGAAGATTTTGAAGCAGTAGTATTCTACAAAGTGCTTAATTATATGCTCTCCAAGTCATGGGACATTTTCTTTGGACAAATACCATACTCCTCACAGTTCTGGCGAATCACGTCTGATATCCTTTCTTATGGGGACCTAAATCTATACTGGAATTAAATAGCCATATCAGATGTTTAAAGTCAGTTGCAGATCCTGAATCATTTCCTGTCTGAATGTTCCATCTGA
This sequence comes from Eucalyptus decipiens, assembly GCA_014182575.1. NCBI lineage: Eukaryota > Viridiplantae > Streptophyta > Magnoliopsida > Myrtales > Myrtaceae > Eucalyptus > Eucalyptus decipiens. The sequence goes on along the minus strand of CM024616.1, from coordinate 4,035,923 downwards.
CATTCAACTGTGATTTATGTTTCGAGATGCTCAATTATGTCATATGCAATTCTAATGCTTTGATTTGTTAATCAGTTTAGTGGCAGTGGACCTTCTCATTACTGAAACATGACATAAAAGAATAAAGATAGTCCTTGCTGGGCTTTCTGCCCTGTTGCCTATTGTGTCTTACTACATGCATAATAACAAGAAGAACTGTCAGGTTGAGAATGAGTACGGGAACATTGAAAGGTCCTATGGGCAAAGGGGAAAGAATTATGTCAAATGGGCTGCAAGGATGGCTATTGAGCTTGATGCTAGGGTTCCATGGGTCATGTGCCAGCAAGCTGATGCCCCCGAAACTATTGTAAGTTATTCCCCCCACCCCCCATTTTGTCACACGAACTCTTACGGAAATCTGGCATGTGTTATGAAATAGCAATGAGTGCATTGGGCAAAGAAACTTTTGATAAGGGAATAATTTTTAGCTTTTACTGTAAATTTTGGTCATTGTGATGAGTTTTTAAGTTTTCTTTAACAGATAAATGCTTGCAATGGTTATTACTGTGATGGATTTAAGCCTAATTCCTATAACAAACCAACATTTTGGACAGAAGATTGGGATGGCTGGTAAGAAGACGCATCTTCCTTTGCATCTTTACCAGGAATATGTCATTTACAATATGTTGTTTCTAGTATAAGGCGCATGTAATTCCAGAGAAACTATTCATTTTGATGGCTGAACATTACTGTATCTGTGATGACACTTCTTCTTTTGTGATAAGAAAGTATTATATTTGAAGAAGTAACTCTATAGAATGATAGATAGGGATGAGGACCAAAAGGCTAAGAAAATAACAAGCAAAGAATAGTAACCAAGATGCATAACGGAAGGAAAAGATTGGTTTCAAATTGGAAATAGCAAACCTTATTCTATAAATATTTGTTTTCTTTTTCTCCTGATGAGATGGTGAAGATATCTGGAGGATTTACCCTCAGGAATGTGGTCCTACCCTGTTGCAAAAGTGGAAATTTTCCGAGGCATATGTTGATGGCATGACCCAGAAGATTCTGAGACAACATCAAAATTCTGTTTATGACATTAAACTGTTTCCGCTTCCTCATTCGAAAGATGAAAATGACATGTTTGTCAAACGTTTTCCTATTATTATTATTATCAAGATTTAGACTTTATAGAAGACTTTTCTAAAAGCACCAAAATGATCCTTCCAAATGTTTTTGCTTTTGTTTTCTAATAATGGAGGAAACAAATGCTAGAAAATGCAAAATCTTTATTTAAACCATCACTTGTTTGTTTTCTCTTGGATATTACTGATTGGAAACAGTTTTAAGTTTTGTTCTGAAATCAGATTTTACTGACGTTTTTATGACACGAGAATTTTGGTTTAGTAAGGATTCTGATAGCAAAATATTCATTGTGAGCGTACCGTTTTATAATAAACTAAAGTTAGTGCTACTAAAATTTGATTTCATGTTTTGATGGATGTCTTGTGCAATTGTATACTACACTTAACATCACTTTTCCTCGTCTCTGGAAACCAAGATACATACTGGAAAACATTACCTTGTATATTGTTCTTCATAAAATCTTCTGACGAAATCGTTTTCCAAATGGAAAACAGTTTCATTGATGCAACAGAGCCTTACTAACTGAATTGCGTTCTTGGAACTTTGTATGAAGGTATGCATCATGGGGTGGAAGATTACCACATAGACCTGCTGAAGATCTTGCTTTTGCAGTTGCCCGCTTTTTCGAACGGGGTGGAAGCTTTCAAAACTATTATATGGTATGATCAAAACTTTTATAGAAGGAGGTTTTGTCTGTTTATTATTGCTATTGGCCTTTTCTCTCATGTCGTTTACTTGGTTTAAGTGTGTGGTGATATTGGTTATGTCTGAAGGTTCTTCTTTTCCTTTGCTCCCCCTTATATTTTGCAGGAAATGCCTAGATCTCATAAATGGTTGTAGCTATATTGGGGAATTAGAAGAAGGTCTCTTTCTGCTGGAAGGCATTTGGCTGGACAGAACTATTAGGCTTTTACAATAAAAAGAGATAAATTCTTAAATTAGGACTCTATAAGTAGATTTGCTGAAAGTTGAAAAGAAAGAACCATTCTAGGTAAGATCAATGATAATGATGAGCATTCACTGATGACTGATGCTGCATTTATGCATGTGATTCATGGTTGCAGTATTTTGGAGGGACAAACTTTGGCCGAACTTCTGGGGGGCCGTTCTATGTTACAAGCTATGACTATGATGCTCCGCTTGATGAATACGGTAGGCAGAAATGCCTTTTAGAATATGTATGCATCTATATACATATTATGCACAAGCATGCACACTTAGACATCTCTTCTATGGAGGTGAAAGAATGGAGCTCCATTGCCATCTTAAGGTCACATGAATTTCAATCTCTGGAATAACAATTATTATATTTCCACTTAGGTCTTCTGAGCCAGCCAAAATGGGGGCATTTGAAAGATTTGCATGCTGCAATAAAGCTTTGTGAAGCGGCCCTTGTTGCTTCTGATGCAGCACAGTATCTAAAATTGGGGCCAAAGCAAGAGGTTGTGGTCTACCCTTGGTTGACTGATTAGCATTTTTTATTTTTTGTCTTTTGCTGGCTGAAGACTGGTTAGATGTGGACTATGCAAAGACTGATTAGCATGTTGACTATGCAATTTTCTTGATTCAAATACTTCATAAATTCTGTAAATGGCTTAATGTCCATGTTTTATGCTTGATCTGTCAGTCCATCTCTCTGCCTCTTGATGATGCTTCGTTATAAAAGTTTTTTTATTCCATGTTCAGTAGGTTGTCCTTAAAAGAATGAGCATATTAAAGTATTATTCTGATGTGTGGTGTGCAAAAGATGGCTACTAGGCTTGGCATATTATTTTAGTTTTCCTCTTTAGGTCATACTTCATCATCAGTCAGACATCAATTTCTGCACATTTTCTTAGGATAATAATTATTGAGCTGGGTTTTATACTTGTCACTGCATCTTGCAGTGTTTCAGCCATATCATTAATTGAATTGAAAGAATCTATTTACTGTTTGAAAGTTCTAAGTGGTTTTCTGGAATGTCCCCTGGCTTTTCTTGGCCTTCAGGCCAGATGTTGTGAGCCATAACTTTCGTTACTGTTCATGAATGCTTCATTTCCTCAGAAACCTCATTTTCATGCATCTTTTAGCAGAAGTCTACCAGAGTAGCCTATTCCATTATTTGGTCAAAAGTTTTTATTTTTTTTCCTTATTTCTCTTCTCAGGCACATGTGTACCGTGGAAACAATCACATCGAAGGCCACAACTTGACTAGGTATACTGGTCAAGGAGTATGCTCTGCATTTCTTGCAAATATAGATGAACATAGATCTGCTACAGTCCACTTTCTTGGTCAGGCGTATATTTTGCCTCCATGGTCTGTGAGTATATTACCAGACTGCAGGAATGTGGTTTTCAACTCTGCGAAGGTATGGTTTTAACATTGAGGAACAAGTTGTTAGAACTAGGAATTGTGTTCTAGCAATTGAATATGGTGAATCATCTGACGTAGTTGACTTATGTAATGTAGATTCTCTTAGCTCTTTTGAGATGCTTATCTAATGTAAGGAAATCTAGTCTGATTATATTTTAATATTTGACTTTGTGCAGAATACTCTACGATAAGTCTACTTTGGTTTTGTTCTGAGATAAAAAATGTTGTAGTTGAGCTAGAAGTTATCCTCCCTACTCCTCCCTCCTTCCGTAGAACACAGATATTTCCTTTCAGTTACGCATCCCTACTGTCTTTCTGCCTGGTATCACATGTAAATTGCATTTCTGCTACTTATACTTTTGCTGTTCATCACGTATGATTATGAAGGGGAAAGAAGTCTGGAGGATATCTTCCTGAGATCTGATTACATCTTCCTGTCTTCATGTCTAGATCAGGTTGCAGCACAAACTTCCATCAAATCAACAGCAAATGAATTGCCCCTTAATTCTATTGTTTCTGGGGAGAAAATAAAGAAACCGAGCAGGACTTCTTATTTTGGCAAATCATGGACGTGGTCACAAGAGCCAATTGGTGTTTGGAGCCCCACCAGTTTTACAGTTGAAGGCATTTTAGAGCACTTAAATGTTACAAAGGATCTTTCTGATTATCTGTGGCATTTCACTCGGTATGGTCTCGTCTTACTCCCAGTTTTAGCCGTCATGGATTTTAGCTTTCGTGTACCTATTTGCAATTGTATCTATATCATCTTTCTGTTGATTTGAGTTATTACTGAGCTGTCAATTCTTCTGTCGTTTGTTGCATTATTTATCCTGTTATACATAGGAGTGGGTTTTTGTGCTATGGATGACATTTACTGAGTGGTACACACTTTCCTTGTTCACCTTTCACTGCTTGCTCTTCTTGCTGTTTGTTTATGGTTTTTCTTGGCATCCCTGTATTATTGATTTTTTATGCATGTATGAAGATACATCGATTTTGGGCAGAGGCTCCTTAAGCGTCTACTGGTTTCATTTGTTAATTATATCTGATTCTCAGTTCCAAGTTCTGCTTCTGGTTTTGCTTCATAGACATGTATCAACTATGCACTGGGCAGCTCTTAGTGCACATTATTGGAGCTTTCCACCTGCAATAGAAAATACAGGATTGGCGATTGCTCTCTTTAGTAGATGGTGCACACTGTTCGCTTGGCTGGTTTATGTAAAAATAGTCGGGCCTCTTTTATCTCAAATGGAGATTTGGGACCTCTTACAATCAGTGTTTTCAAACCTGGACTGGACCAGCCGGTTCAGCTGGTTGGACGGGGAACTGATTATGGTCCATTCCAGTTTTTCCTATTCACCCAGATTGGTCAAGATCTGGTTCAACCCCAGTGTTGATGCAGTTCAACCGCTCGATTGGTGAACTGCTTACTGGTTTGACCGGATCTTTGACCAAGTGTTTTGCCTGGAGCAAAAATATGAAGAGCCGAGGCAGGTGGGGATTGACCTCCCGACCTCATTAAGAAAAGAAAGTACCACAACCAGCTCATATTGGTGTCCAAGTGTGTGCGCGTGTACATATATCACATTTATTAGTAAGCTATCCACTTGATTGACCTTGCGGTTCAACCGTCTGTGTTAGAAAACATTGCTAACAACTCATGAACCCTTTAAATCCATCCCTCAAATGCCTGTAACTTTGGATAAACTGTTCAAGACTGATCCAAGTTTTTAGTTTGTTGCATTGATGTATTAAATGAGCCATTTAACGGAATAATGTAACATCATGCTGAGTCAGATCTGGTGTGATTGCACTGCCCTTTGTACTTTCCTTGTGAGATTCTTCTAGCTCGGATTCAGCTTTTGGCTGATGGTATCATGGACGTTGGCAAAAGTTTGCATTTCTGATTGTATATATTGTTTTTATATTTTCACCAATTCTGTAATGATATTCATTGGCTTATCTGGCATCTCAATATTCCTCAATCAAGAATTTATGTCTCCGAAGATGATATCGCCTTTTGGAAGGAAAAAGACGTGAGGCCAACGGTTACAATTGACAGCATCCGTGATGTCCTACGTGTATTTGTCAACGGGCAGTTGGCAGGTATCTGATCTCTTGTTTTTCTCTTCTGGGTATATTGTTGTCCTGTCTCTCCCTCTGCTTGCCCGTGCTCTCAGGCCATGCCCAAGTATGTTAGTAAAAGAATGGAATGCACACTGCCAAAAAAGGAAAAAAGTTAGAATGAAATGCACTACAAAGAGCAGTATATCAATAATAAATTACATAAACCCACTCGATAATGAATATTTAATTGAGGGAGAAAGCAGACTTCTACCGCCGTGCACCCATTTAAGAAGAGTAAGCTAAATCTGTACAATGTGAAGATATTAATTCACAATTTCTAGCATATGAATCTCTGTTCTCGTGTGGACCATTTTAGTAGCTGCCCTTCAAGCAGTATGCATAGCTTTTCTTCTTTACATATATTTCACAAGTTACTGGGAAGTTTTGTTTCCAATTTTTGGGGCTTCCCTTGTCAGCCTATCAATTTGATCATCCCAGACTAGGTCAACAGATATTACCGAGGTGATTAATTTCAAACCATTGGTTTTTCAAAGAAAAATTTATTAAACTCAGAGAAGTGCGAGGTTCATTATTTTCAGCAGAAGTTCATAAGAATGCTTGACACATACTCCATGGGGGATGGTCTTTTATATCCCCAAATATCACATTGTTTCTCTTTCTTTTTAATTTCAATTTTCAATCCCTTGTTATAGGAATGCGATGTACCAGCATTCATCCTATGATAACAACCTATAGCATGTATTATACTTATTGAAATTATAGGATTGTTGTCAGCTTATCTAAAAACTTAGATATGTTATATAGAGACATGGTTGATATTTTTAAAAACTCCAGTACTCTCCCTCACGCATATGTTGGGGTTTGGCCCTAATATTGAAGAGTGAAATTTTAAGTCGGGAGGCAAATGAGAGGCTAGAGAGCTTGCACACGACCTCTTGCTTATGGTGAGACTACTGCACTTATTGAAAGCTGAACAGGTTGGATCGATGAAGGTATAGTAAATTTATAAGTACTCTAGCAGCACTGATTTAGGTGCTTTAGATCAAGAAGTTGCAGAATGTTACCTGCATGTAGTATGTGGGACCGTTGGAGAGAAGCACTAGATATAAAAGACAGCTAATAAATTATTATATGAAAACTATCTCTCCACGGCTGTAATTTACTGGAATTAATATCTGGGGTCTTGCAGTTGTAGGTATGTTATTGTCCTTCAGCAGTGTAAGCGGATTTTGCTTGTCTTTATATGTACTGCCTACTGGTTGAAATTATCTGCTAAGCCAGTTTTATGTTTAATTCAACTGTAGGCAGTACTTTCGGTCATTGGGTCAAGGCAGTGCAGCCTGTTGATCTTCTGCAAGGATATAATGATCTAGTTCTGCTATCACAAACGGTCGGGTTACAGGTAAATCTTTGTTCCTTGGCGGGTTTGTGAGCACAGCAGCGTCATTGTTATTGGTTTGTGCTGTTTTTATGAAAAGTATTGCCGACCATGTGGTAGTCCCATGGCTGGTATTTATCAGGTTATTTCCAACAAATTAAGTAAAACTTTGGCTTTCCACAGTTTGCTTCACTGAATTCACTTGGGAAGAATGCCGTGTCTACTTGTAATGGCCCAATGTGATGGAATAAGTGAAATTGGCACTTGTCTCACCTGCTTTGCCATAGATGTTGGACGCAAGGGAAAAAGTAGTGGCTTAACAAAGTTTGGTGTTGACATGGTTTCCTGAAAGAAAAAATAAATTAGGGAAGGGAATGGGAGAAGAACACAAAAGGAATTAGTTGAAGTGTCATCTTCTTAGTTTTCTTGGAAACTAATATTAGTCTAAACGGATAAGTATATTGGAAATACTAAAACTCATCATGAATGTGCAATTGAGTCCTAAAACTTTCAAAAAGTGTAATTAAGTCATAATATTTGTCGTGAAAGTGCAATTGAATCATATAACTATCATGAAAGTGCTATTAATGAAAGGACTTTATTGCACTTTTTGAAAGTTTTAAGACTCGGTTGCACTTTCGTGACAAGTTTTAGAATGTCTAGTGCACTTATCCCTAGTCTAAAAGAAGGTACTTTGGATTTTGAGGTCTCTTCAGGGTGGCAGTTCTTGTAGGTATTTTGGTAATTTGCAATATTTCCCACTCGCTCTACTTTTCTCACTAGGCTATTTATCTGTGGAGTGATACTTTCCAGTTGCTCTTTTTTGTACGGTCTGACGACTGTCATATTAAAGGACATGTCAATTCTTCTCACTGTCATTATATTATCTCATGGTGCAGAACTATGGTGCCTTTTTTGAGAAAGATGGGGCTGGGTTCAGAGGCAAGGTAAAGCTTACTGGATTTAAAGATGGGGATATAGACCTTGCAAAATCTCGGTGGACCTACCAGGCAAGTTATTCCAATATGTTACTGCTAAATTTATCACACGGTTTCCCCATCTCTTATTTTTTTTCTTCTTCGCAATAACAATTCTGTCCATTGCAGCAAATTGAGTACTAGCCCACTGGCAATGTATAGCTATTCTTCATTTGCAAGTTTGTAATTGTTATCTATGCTGTTGTAACATTATGCACAATTTGCTATCATGTTATTTTAATCAAGATAGCTTTTAGCTCTAAGAAAGTTAAGACATGGAAATTTCTTGAATGAGTATGAAACTCATCCTTACTGTTGGTGAATCAATATAAAAACTAAAAGATCTAAGTACACCCTTGTCTCAGCAACGTATCATACATTTGTATCTGAGCATCCGATTCCGTATTATTTAAATGTTGTCAGACCATTTTTGTGAATCAATTCAGACTATACCCAATTTTATTGCGATTAACTCACCTTGATTTTATCTTTTTCTTAACCTTCTCCAAATACTGACGCCTGCTGTATAAATTTTGAGGCTGGAGAAACTGGTTCTCATCTTGATCTATCTTGCTTATTAAACCAATATCCCTTGAGAATAATGGATCAGAAATTTCTCGGATGGAACATGTGGCGATTAGCTTCTTGAACAGGCTTATTCCTAAATATATATGCTGATGCTTTAATTGTTTATGCTTTTGTTAGTAGAGACAGGCTTCAGGCAGCAGAATAAAATCCAGATGCTTGTTTTGCACTTCGAAATAATATGCCTTTGTGCAGGCTCATACTGTCTCATGCTTGAAGGCAAATTTTAGTTTCCATCATATTCTCTCATCAAGTGGTCATCTGCTTTAGCAACTGAATACCCGAATTTTTTCTTTTTTCCATTATCTTACTGCCTCTATCTAACTAGCCATTAAATACTGTCATCAGAATGTGATTGATTCTGCAGAAGTATTTTTTATATCATTTCATTTTGCATACAGGTTGGGCTCAGAGGTGAATTCCTGAAGATATACACAATTGAGGATAATGAAAAGGCAGAATGGACTTATTTGACTCAGGATGACTTGCCGCCCCCATTTTCCTGGTACAAGGTAACTGGATCACACCCCCTCCCCCCCTTCCCCTCCCCTCCCCACCCCAAAAAAAAAAAGAACAACCCTCTCCCCCTCTCTCCTCTTCTTTTTACTCTTCACTTGGAGTGTACAATCAGTAATGAATTCTGGTTCTACGAGATAGTTTTTGCATGTAATACCATACTCTTTGACATGCAGCATTCCCTTATTTTATGATTGCAACCAGGAGTTGGCTCGTTGTTTCTATTATTGTAATCATTATAAAACATCACAAATGAGAACTCCTCAATAATCAAAAATCTTTTATCGGTTGAAGCAGACATACTTTGATTCCCCAGATGGGACAGATCCTGTTGCTATTGATCTGGGTAGCATGGGAAAGGGCCAGGCTTGGGTCAATGGCCATCATATAGGAAGATACTGGACTCTAGTTGCCCCAAAAGGTGGATGTCAGCCGATATGTGATTATCGCGGACCCTATAATTCAGAAAAGTGCTGCACAAATTGCGGAAAGCCTACCCAAACCCGGTACACCTCTATTGACAACATTATTGCTTTTTGTGTCAGTGCATACAATCTTTACTGATGGAATATTATCATGTTCTTTTCCTCATCCTCACTCACATATGGTTCTTGCTGGAAGCCATAAAAGTACAAGTCTCATGGTATGGTAAATCTGTGTCTCTGCAATAAGCTTATTGTTTCCCATTTACAGGTATCACATACCACGGTCGTGGCTCCAGGGGTCAGATAATTTACTTGTCATCTTTGAAGAAACAGGAGGGAATCCATTTGATATATCAATCAAGTTACATTTCTCAGAGATCATCTGTGGTCAAGTGTCAGAGTCACACTATCCTCCTGTACAAAAGTGGTCCCTTCCCGATTCTGTTGGGGGAAGAATCTCAATCAATGATATGACTCCTGAGATGCATTTGCAATGCGAAGATGGTTATGTAATTTCCTCCATAGAATTCGCAAGCTATGGAACACCTAAAGGCAGCTGCCAGAACTTTCGCAAAAGCAGCTGCCATGCCCCGAATTCCTTGCTGGTGGTAACAAAGGTAAATGTACACTAAGCTTAGAATAGGGGGAATTTCACAAGAGGAATGATTAGTTTATTGATACTGTTAGCCAGTAAAACCCTTTAATGGTCATTTAAAAAAACTCAATATCTGTGTGCCGATTTTGGGGTTCAAAGAATGAGAGCATTTTTTTTTTAAATTAGTTTTAATTTCATTATTTAGAATTCGGACTAAAAAGGAAGAGGCTTTTCTCCTTTTTCCTTACAATGGGCTGGGAATTCTAAACATCGACTAAGAAATAGTAGAATGTGAAACTGAGGATGAGCTTGACCATCTCTCTTAGAAGCTCCGTGGAGTATGCATTTTTCTCATCATATTAAGTCAAGTAACCATCTTCATCATATTCATTGCTCGCTTCCTACAAGTGAATTATTGGTGCAGTTCTAAATTCTTGTTTTAACCTATCTGGGAGCATGCTACCTTAAGGTGGAGAAAATTAGGAAAATTTGCTTTCAGTTCTATTATGTTGCATGGCAATTATGAGTTGAATTAAGTTGTTTCTCTAATTGTAATGATGTGGGGCTCTTAATCATCGACAAAGCATGGCGACCATCAGCTAGAATGGCCTTCGTGATGGTAGTGTATTTTTCATCGTAGTCCATTGGCAGCCGCCTAATAGTGGATATTTTATACCTGCAATGTCACAGGCTTGTCAAGGAAGAACCAGCTGTTCCGTCAGGATCTCAAATGCAGAATTTGATGGTGACCCATGCAGAGGCACCGTGAAGACATTGGCCGTGCAGGCGAAATGCATTTCGTCGTCTGAACATCTCTCAGCTTTGTAGTGGGGGCCCAGGAGCTTTCCCAAGTTCGTTCCCCCGCCATTCATGCTTTGTATATATGGACTAAAAAATGCTTCTTATCAAAACCGGCTCACTTCAATTGCGTCATTTCAGTATACAGGAACTACTCGATATACTTCTGCGAGTAACGAAATGAAAATCAGGTGCACACTGTGCTGTTATTGAATCTCTGAGACGGCATCAAGTTGCAATTCATTGCGAGAAGTATGCATGGAATCAAATTTTAGCTCTTATTAAGTAGTTGGTAAAGCAGTATCCAGTTACTTAGACAAATGCAAGAGACCAACGGAAGAGACTCCGTCCTGTTGAAGTTTAATTTTCGATAGGATGATTCGATACCTGGAGACAACTCTGGCAAGGTAAATGATTCCTGGGCCTAACCAAGACCTTGCTATTTAAATAAGCTCAGCACACTATTTTCTCCATGATCTTAAAGCGCAAATGCAGAAGAATATATCTCTACCAAAAACTGAACCGATAGACTTTGATAATGTCATCGGGTTTAGCTGAATAGAGATGCAAATTGAATAGTTATCATGCTGGATTACTGGATATCTTCTCCATTTATGTGTACTTGCTGGAGCTGTCGGTAGTTCTGGTCCTAAAATTATGGGAAACGTGTTTGACGACTCAGTTCAGGCCGGTTGTCTTGTGGCTCGTCTAGAAGGCGACATTGTCAAGAAGTATAACTTCCAACCGGAGTACATTGTGCACGTCCTTGGTCCACATTTGGCTGTTCTCTACTGAAGAGTTCGGCTAAAAACCTCTGCTTTTCCCAATACGTACACACACATATATAGACACGGATGATGTTCTTGTAGACATCCTGACGAGGATGCTGGTCAAGTGCTTGATGCGATTCACGTGCATGAGTAAGCGATGGCGTTCGATAATTTTGCATCCTTGGCTTGCCTGCACGCACTCTTAGAACCAAATGCCCTTTAGTTCATAGAAATGAAGCATTCAATGGTGATGAACGGGCTTTAAAGCTCTCGAAAACCCTGTGAAGGTTTTGCGGGATGAGCTGTCTGAAGTTGCGGGGTCGTGTGATGTATTGGTATACTTGGCCATTGGTGAGTGCACTAGCGTATGATCCATCTACTCGAAGGTAAGTCTTTCTATAGTTTTGGGCATTATCTATTCACTGATGATTATAAGGTGCTGAGGGGTGATTACTCGACTAATCCTAATGGGGGTTGAAGAAACTACTGTTGGGGGCGGGGGGATTAATTGTTTCGCTGCTTTGAAAGGATAAATAAGCTTTTTAAGATAGACCAATTGCGTCCACGGAAAAAGGAGGGCAATTGGATCGATCTCTTTTCAGTTCTTGGGTTTTTCTTTTTACGAGGCGCTTCTCGTCTGACCATGCCACCTCATCAACTCCATGTGATGATTTTAACCACGTCATTCTGCCACCAAACATTTTCACAAAAATTCTGTTTTGATCTTTACGGAAATGAATTAACAAAGAAAAATTTAATCATCCATGAAAATATTTCAAATATAAATTATTGTTGGTGATGAATTTTTTTTTATTGGCCAATCATTTCCAGTGATATAATTGTTTTTGAGAAATTATTTTTCAAATTATTCATTTTTGCCAAAATAAGCTTACGGTTGGAACCTACCTAGTTGCGTTGGTTGAGAGTTTCTCCTTCATCGTTGAGGTCGAGGGTTCGAAATCGATTCTTTAGAATTTAAGTGGGAGGCCAGTGGTGGGATGTTGAAATTTTCCCCCGAGGTATAGGAGCTTAGCCCTTCGGTGTCGTCCAAGCACGGGAGCCCGTGGTGGAGTCCTGAGTTACCCAAAAAAAAAACAATACATTCAACACCATCGTCCAACTCTTTAAACACCAAAAACAAAAATAATGGGCTTTTCAAATAATCTATCAACAAGCCCCCAACCATGAAATGGGCCGAGCAAAAAGCCCAGCATTCGGCCCGTCCCGTCCCGGTCCGACCCGGCCCACTTTCTAACCCCCACGTTTGCGCGCTCAATCCCGCGCCTTTCTTTCGCGCGCTCTCCCTCCCTCCCTCCCCTCTCTCTCTCTCTCTCTCTTCTCCGAGATCCACTCTTCTCTAGGGTTCTAGAGTTCAATCTCTCCCGATTTTCTCCGGCAAAACCGAATCGATCGGCAGGATCCGTCCTTCGCGAGTCGTCGCGGTTTCTGGAATCCGATCATCGAAGACGCGCGGAGCAACTCCATTCGCTTTTGCAGATTCGCGTTAGTCCCGTCGCGCGATTCGGAAGCGCCGCCTGCGGAAGTTCCGGAGCTCCTCGGGAGCGTCCCGGTCCGGCCGACCTCTCTCGGCGACGCTCGGTGTGTCGGCGCCAAAGCGTAGGACAAGGTGATTTTCTAGCCAATCGGCTGATGCCGTTCTATGGCTCTCTTCAGTCTCTGTTTGGTCATTTCTTCAGTCCCACTGCTTCCATTTTGCCCCTCGATCATGTCCGAAGCGAAATTGCGGAGACGACGGAAGATTTCCATTTCAAATTTTTCTGCTGTGTATCTATTCCGTTACTAGAACGTGTTGTATTCTGCTGATACTGCAGAAGTGGCTCCGGCAAGTTTGTGACACGGTCGCAAAATGGTGAGCGACAATGCGGCAGAAAAAGCCCTCAATCTCATAAGAAGCAGGCTCTGCAATCCTAATTTCATCTTCAGACCTCTCTGCGACTCCCCTGACAGCAATTACAGGTATGATATCTTTCTTCCCTTGTTTGCTGCATTAAAGATGCGTTCTTTCTCGATTAATCCTTACTCAATCTCTGTTGGAGAGACAGCAAAGTTGGTTTTAGACCAGCGGAATTTGAATTGAAGTACTTTTGGTTTTACGAAATCATGATGCCATTCTTTTCCTATGCAGCAAGTTGAAGTTTATCGTGTCCAGTTCAGTAACGGAGGCATGCAACAATTCTGTCTTGCTTCTAGGTCCCCGTGGGTCCGGAAAAGTTGCCGTATGCTCTATCACTTATTTGTGTTTTTGTTGTGTAATATTTGTGTTAAGAACTGCGACTTTTATTTGTAATATAAGAATGGAAAACTGTACCTTTCAGGTGTTGGAACTTGTTCTTGAAGATCTGCTTCTGGAATATCCTGATATGATTACTTTGGTACGCTCATCAATTTTTCTATCTGCAAACTTCTCCTTGAAAATTTTACTTAATGGGGTAGTCTGATATTTTTATGCACTAGACTATGCATATGTCAAAGAGCCATATTTAATGTGCTACACTGATGTGAAAAATCTGGTGGAGTTGTGTTTCAGATCAGATTGAATGGGCTGTTGCACAGTGATGATAATAGCGCTGTCAAGGTATGACAGTATCTGATGCTCTTTTGGCACCATTTGTTTTGTTTTTTGTTATATAGCTCTCTATGGTGGCAAGTCTTCATTTATGTCGTTTGATGTGGCTAGTAGCAATTGAAACGAGATATGCAATTATTGATGTAGGAAGCATTGAACACTTCCATTTCAGCATGATAAAGTCCTCAGTTTGAATTGTAGTAGTATCTTGCATTTGTGCATGACTTTGTAAGTAAATCACGTAAAGGAAGTAACTGATGATAACAACTGTGCCAATATGGATGCTGAGAATTTTGATGGGGTACTTAGTGATTACGAGAGTCTTGCCTTAATAAAGGTATGTGGGGTATTAATATCACCCTTGGAAGTCAGAAAGTTCATGTATGCCAAGAGGGTATTATAAGTAAAGAATAAGATGGTCCTCCTTCTAATCTCACTTCCATGGACTGGAAGTCCTTAAAATGCATGATCTTTCCCCTTTTGTTAGTTGTCTATATTGACCACCATATAATCCTTGGAGGCTTGATGGGAAAGATTTCTTCCAGAGGCACCTTCACCAGTGATATTGCCATCATCTTCATGCGTTACAGACAGAGCTTGGGCGCGTTTAACAACGATTTTATTTCGAGAACAATTTTTTATCAGAAATGGTTTTTTCCGATTCTGTTCTCAGGAATAATTTCTGAGCAAAAGAACGTGCTTACTAACTTTCCAAAATTTCTACATCCGGGATAGAAATGCGTTTAATAGAATTCTTAATTTTTTTAAATTTTATTTTTAGTACTTTTATTATATTTTTCTTATTATTTTTTTTTCTCTCTTTTCTTCTTCCTCTTTCTTTGTGGCTAGTCACCAGCCACAGCGAGGCTTGGCCTCACAGCCTCCCCGTGGCTGTGCGAGGCTCGACCTTGCCTTGGCTAGGCGAGGTCGACCTCACCCAAATCTGGTGAGGCTGAGCTTGCCTAGCCACCAGCGAGGCTAAGCCTCGCCAGGCCACTGCCAGGTGACGCCGACCTAGAGGTGGTCCGGCGAGGCCAAGCCTCACCCAACCACGGTGAGGCTCGAGCTGATGAGCCTCGCAGTGGCTCAACATCGCCGGCCCTTGTATGGTCGGTCGCCAGTTATGGCCAAGATTGGTGACTGGTGACCGGCCAAAAAGAAGAAGAAAAGGAAAGAGAAGAAGATAAAAGAAAAAAACAGAATTGGTTTTAGGAATTGTTCTAGTAACTTTTTTCTGCTTCTTGATTTTGTTTCAAATCTATTCCGAGAACAAAAAAATGGATTTTTGTTCCCAGGAGCAAAAAATTTACTAGACGGATTTTTGTTCTTTTTTGCTCCCCGGGAACAAAATAACACAATTAGTTGTTCCCGGGAGTATTACCAAATAGGCCCTTGTGTCCTGTTCATGCAATGAAATGATATGCTCTTTATTTAACATCAGAATTCATTCATAGTTTGGTGTCCCCTAAATTTAGACAATATATCAAGTCATATAATATTTGTTTGTGGTTATGTTCTTTGTTAATAATTGATCTGTGCATACTCTTTTCTCATACAATCATATTCCTAAGCACGTCTTTGTTAAATAACTTCTACCTATGGCCATTTCATTTTCTTAAGCAGTTTATCAGTTAATCATTTCAAATTGCTTGCCAGTTCTCATCCTTACTGTTTTATGATGATTGCTGATCATTCAGGAAATTGCTAGGCAATTATGTGTTGAGCATCAGCTATTATTCTCAAAGATGGTAACTTGCATTTTCTAATGGGAATTTAGCAAATGATCATCTTAAAGTTTTGTTTATAGTTTTTCAAAAGAAAAATCTAATACTTCTCGATTACCTTTTCAGGCTTCATTTGATGACAATTCTGAGTTCATGATAGCCATGCTGAGGTAAGTGTAGAGTTATCTTCCTACGAGTTAATCATCAATCATCATGATGAAATATTAAATAGTTTGTATGCTCATCAGGGAGTGTGGCTTAGCACATAAAACAATTGTGTTTGTACTAGATGAGTTTGACCTCTTCACTCAGGTAACATGCAGCCAATTTTTGTCCATTTGCATCCTCATAGTTGATCTGGGCATTATTTAATTTCTATGCAAGAGTTGGCCTATGTGAGTTGGTAAGTTTGTTTTTTCTTGAAGTGAAATATTTGAATAGAGAATGACATACTTTGGCTAGTCTTTTTGCAGGGAAAACAACGACTCCTGTATGCATTACTTGATGCGATGCAGTCAGTAACATCTCAAGCTGTAGTCATTGGCGTGAGTTGCCGACTGGTACGTTATCTATTGACCATCCATTCTTATTTTCTCTCAATGCATTTCCAACATCTAAAAGTCAAGAAACACAGAGAAGGAGAGTTTGGAAGGGGATATGTGGGGAGAAAAGAAAGAGTAGTCAATCATTAGGTTGGCATTGATACCAGTTGTGATTCCGGTGTCCTCACTGTTTGCTTGAATTGGATTCATGCTCAACCTAACCATTTTTTTGGCATGTAATACTTTAAACTTGCAGGATGCTGACCAGCTGTTGGAAAAGAGAGTAAAGTCTCGTTTTTCTCATAGGAAGCTGCTATTTCTACCTCCATCTGAAGAAGATAAATATAGGTAAATTAGGCTAACTTTAAAGCTAAATACCCTGTTGATCTTGATTTTTGGTATGCCAAGTGAATTTGACTTATGGTGTTTGTGTTTAGAAATTCATATGAAAGGGGTGAGCTCTTCTATTGTTGGATAAATTTGAAATTGGAATGGCTGAAGAATTAGCTTTTGGTATGACATGAGATGTGGTGAAGCCCCTCTAAAATCTCTTTTTCCTACTTTATTTTCTTGGACAGCTAGTAAGAATGCGATGGTGTCAGGCTATATGTTTTTGATGGTTAAGTCTGTTCGTTGGAACCAATTTTTAAAGGAGTTTAAATGATTGAGAGCTATCTTTGATTGACTCCTGTATTGATCATTAGTTTGCTAAGGCTCGTAGATCCACCCACTGCACTTTCTTGTTGACTTGTCTCTTGGCAAAATTCTCTTGTCCTTCTAAAGTTGTACCTTCATTAAGCATTCAGGTAAATCTGTTATAATATTTTGTTGCTTGTGACTTTGCTCTAACCTTGCAGAATCATATTATCAACTCTTTGAAGATTTTTTATTAACCAAATGCTATTCAACTATTCAGTGTTGGGAAGGATTTTGGGACAATCCAATGTCAAAGAAATCTTTTGTATTTTTAAAGAAAACCTCAAAGAAATCGTGTGCATTGCACAGCTTTATCTATGTCATGCATATGGAAGATCATGAGAAAAGATTTTTGGGGGACTTGAAGCTCCTGTTGATTCTTTCTTTTTTTTATTTGTCTGTGGCCATCCTCTGATTCTGTCTACTCTAATCGTTGTTTTATTTCTGTTTGTTTTTTTTTTTCTCTCTTTGCTCCTGTGCTTTCTGATCTATTATAAATTTGGAGCCACTTTCTTTTCTGTAAGACCAGCTCTTATGGTATGCTAAATTTTCTCATCTTCTAGCTATGCAGGTTATTAGATCACGTCTTGTCTTTGCCAGTGGACTCAAGCCTTCCACATGACTATGCTATTGAATTTAATGCAAAACTGCATGTATCCTTTTGCTAATTTATTTTCTTTTTCAGCAATGTGCATGCTCATGTGGCAATGATAGAAAGATTGAAAATGAGGAACCACTAGAGAAAATTGTTGGTATTGATTACCTTAATTAAATTTAGCTTGCAAAATTTAGGACCCTAAGGAACTGAGAGTTAGAGACTGCATGTATATATAGTTTCAGAAAATGGAGAGTACGAGATGCATTGATTTTGGCAGGGGGTTGGTAAATGTTGGTGCACATGTATGCTCACTTTGGACTGGGAAACATCAATTTCACTCTTACCATTTGGTGCTGAAAAAGTTGCCTATTTAGTTCGAATGATTGATTTCTAGTGGACAGTGGATCCTTTTATCATATGAACATATGATTGGAAGTTCCTCACTTGAAAGGGAAGGGTTCAATGCATACTTTCTCATCAAACTTAGAGGAAATAGGGTCATTTTTAAAGTAATTCCTTAAATTATACTCCAGAGTATGTTCTCAGATGAAAGGTTCCGGCAAGTTATCGATTCTTATATGAATTTCAGTCCCACTGTTCGGCACTTGGTGAAGTTCCTGTAAGTACTCTGCAGCAATTGTATGCTGCATACACTTGCGGTTTATCTATCTTTTAGTTTTCATTTGAGGGCCTTATTGAAGCCACTGAAATCAGATTCCGGGCTGTCTCTGATATGGATTTGAAGTTGGGTTATTTATCTTTCGAGAACTTCAAATCTGCAATTTCAAGTTTGCAGAGGCAACCGAAAATGGAATGCTTAAGAGGTACAGATGTGTTAAGAATCTGTTTTGACAGACCAATATTGATTCATCTGTCATTTTATCCTCAAAGCATGCAATTTGGTGTTGTACAGTACAGGCATTTCTCCTGGTGCTGCTATTTATTCCGTCAATCTCAAGCCAAGCAAATAATTCTCTTTATATAATGCTTCATTCATAGAATTATGATACAGAGAAGTTGGTGAATTATCAAGGAAATGAGTGCTTCCTAATTAATTATTTGCATTGTCTCAAATTTTCCATCTAGTTGGTCCTTTAATACCCATAAGTATGGCAGCTTTTGGCATCTTTGGTGTTGGTGACTTTTTTTGCTGTTGCTAGTTTCGTGGCTTGTGTATTGAGATGTCTCTATTACTAGTGAAAATGCTTATTGACATCAACACTCTAGTAACATTGGCCTGCCATTTAATGGAACAAGAGACTGTCTTTCTTCACCCCTTCTCCCCTCCTCTAGAGCCCTCTAACTGTGCTGGAAATGATGTTATATCTGTCTTTCTCTTCCATGTATGTGCTTCCACCATCTTGTCTGTCTTGCTGAATAATAAGCATGTATAACTTTCTTTGCAGATTGCTCCATACTGGAACTCTATATTCTTGTTTGCATGAAGAGGTTGGAAGTGAAAGAACAGAATTCTTACAGCTTCAGTGCTGTCATGAAAGGTCATTATTGATGTTTCTTGTGGGTTATATAATTTTTATCCATAACATTCTTTTTTGGATGATTTACGTGTTTGCTAAATACTGCAGAGTACAAAAGCATTCATGATTCATTCCAGACATCTGACTATTACAGTCAAGATGTGTGTCTGCGGGTAATGTCTCCATTTGCAAAGTTTTTTTATTTTTTATTTTTTGGTGTAAGAACAAAAATATAGTGCATAGAAAGGTTTTAAATATTCAGACCCCTTAAATTCTGCTGGAAAAAATCGTAAAGACAGAATTTACACATTTACATTTCGTTGGTTTTAATCCCCCAGTGCCCCACGAGCTCCAGCGGTTGTCCTATTTTCTTCATTCTTCCATAGTGCTACTCTTTTGATCCCCTTTCTCTTCATCATGTGTCAACCGAGTTTGCATGCTTCTGATCCCCTTTCTCTTCTGCCTCAGGTATCTTAATACCATTGTTAGAATGATTCAATCACTATCATTGACATCTCTATTCATGTTCCATTCGGTTGATGGACCCTCGAGTTTTATAGGTTAATTATTGATCCAGTAACTCCATTTAAACCTACACCGAGTGATGATTGCTGTTGCGGCTGCCACAGAAATTTTGAAGGAAAAAAGAGGAGCAAGAAAGTAATTGCCATTGTTGAGTGGTTGTTTATTTCTCATATCTGCTGTGCTTGGAAGTAGTTTGAGTGGACATTGAAGTTGTAAGAGCTAAATCAGAATTCTGTAGGACCAACAAGGTTGTATTTAGTCTTCCCGTCTCCATGTTCAACAATGAGGGAAGTACTGAAGGAGCATTCAAAGTTCTTGGAGCAAAGTGATTAGTTCAATTAGAAAAATTTCCAGTTCTTAATGGACTATAGTCTAGAATTCTAACCCAATATTTGACTGTATTAAGTTATGTGCCCAAGACGGTCAACTCGATTACTTGCTTGAAAACCTGGTGAGTGATGACTAAGGCAGTTTCTGCAGAATCGTTTGGAAGGAATAGCAAGCCACTCCACAGGCTGTACAAATTCACTGATGCATGTTTCAGGCTGAAGTTCCTAATCCCATTTTCCATGCTCCACTTGGTTCAGCATGCACCATTAGAGATCCTAGACTTCCACCATTTACCCTTTTCTCTTTCAGACATTTTCTCCAGCTAATAAATGGAGAAGCAATCTTTGCTGAGTCAAGCTTACATTATCTGAAGAATATTTTTTAATGTTCCAGTATATATTAATTGATTGGTGTTTGATCTATGTTTGATGGTGGATTTACTGGGTACCAAACAACTGATGATGAGAATTTTCAGCATCTTAAAGACAATGGAATTCCCTGGCAGGTTTGGCTAGTAAAGTAGTAGAGCCCTGTGGAAAAGGTCACGAGAATGTAACTGACCACCTTCTGTGCATGATCAACCTGACTTGGTTTGTGCATTAATTGGCTGCGGCTGAGAGTAAAGGAGGATGGAAAGTTTCTTTGAGAAGAGAGGATGAGAACCTGTTACATCACTGTCATGTGCAATAAATTACATAATGTCTTGTAGATTGAATAGGCCCAAGAATTCTGTTGTGTATTCATGAGTTCTGCGCTGACGCTAGGGGTGTGTCCTTTTATTTGCAAGTAAAATGGAAAGTCATCTTGTAGCACGATAATTACTGTAAATATTCTAAGGCAGAAAGATGATTTCTTGAACATATATGTCCAAATTTCTGCAGGCATTTGAGCACGTTCTACAACGCGGATTAGTTTGTTTTGCGGATGGCAGAGGACGTATTCAGTCTACTGAGTTTCGCCCTGTGAAGCTTCTTATCTCATTTGCTGAGATCAGCCAAGGCCTTAAAGCACATCATTCATGTCCTGTAAGTTTTTCCCTTGGGACAATGCCTGCTTTACCTTTTGGCAGAGGCTATTTTGTGCTTCCAGAGAAGCCATACCCTCATATAGTTTGTACAAATATTTTCTTTCGAAGTGCTATTTCATTCGATCTTTAATATCTATTCATGAATCATTAATCTCATTTTGGCAGGCCTTTCTTCAGAAATTAGCATCATAACGAGCAGCGGGTCGAAACTGTTTCATATGCATGATGGCGACCAGTCAAGATGTCAATCTGATATTCCCATTCCATCATGATTTGGCTTAGTGATTCACTTTTGTTGGCCCAGCTTGTGCAATACACAGTGATAAAGGCACATTTTGTTTTGATTAGCTAGTTGCCGGCTCCGATGCTTGATGCCATCTTGATCTGGCGGTCAACATGTTCACTATCAGATCTCTTCTCAGATAAAGTCTATTTAAGAGCCCTTAGCAATTGTGGGGAAACATTATATACCAAACAGAGAGATCGATTGTGACTCATGCAATGACTCGATCAGGATAAAGTTGGAGTTTTTGCTTTTCTGCCCCTCTTGTTTTAGATTTTAGTAAAGGTTTAGATATATAAGTTACCACCTTTAACCACCTTGTTAGTAATTTTCACGAGGACTTTGCGAGTTTTAATCCGCTGAGGGAATACTGATAGTACGCGAATATTTATTAACAATAACACTGCCAGAATCGCTTTGTTTATCGACAGCTCTAAATTTCAGGATCCTTCGTGTTTGCTAGTGCAGTAAAAATTAAATTTGTTCTGAAATTTTTTTAAGGAGGCTAGTTGATTATGATAGTTGAAGATAACGAAATTAGTAAGTGAACTCCTCTCGCTAAAAAAGTAGTAATCATAACATTCTTCGAAGACAAACATAGGTCATATCCAATTGAAAAGTTACAAATCTTCAAAATAATGCATCCATTCATTTCGTTGGTTTTCAAATTGAACAGAGGAAGCTCAGCCATGACATTCATACTCATAAAGGGTAATGACACAAGTGATCCCAATGAGATCCAAGAATTTTAATTTGTTCATTGTGGTCTTTGAACTTAATCTAATGTACATATCATTATTGAATTTTTAATTTGTTCAACATGATTCCTAAACTTTTGATTATATTTAATTTAGTCTCTAAATTGTTCTCTTGACTTGAAGTAATGGAATGACAATGTTGAGTATTTTTATAAAGTCCAATAATTAAAATTGAATACTTACAAAAAATTTATAAATTACATAGAATAAATAAAAATTCTAGAACTATATTATACATTGAATTAAAATTCATAGATCATCTTGAATAAATCTAAAATTTAAGAATCACATTACACGTTAGAGTCAAAATTTAATAACTATCACCAAACTTGACCATGTCCAAAGGTTTTTATTTTTTTTGTTCGAAATGTCCAAGTTGTTTGACCGTTGGTTTCACTGTGCATTGCTGAAGTAATCTTTAGTAGGTGGCTCGATTCAGACGTGGCGGAGAACCATTCGCTGCTCTTACGTGGAGGCCAAAATTGAATAATTCATAAAAACTGGAAAAAGTGCGAACTTTATAACAACTGTAGTTCTCCTCCTCCCAGCAGTCCTGGTCAGAATTCAGGAAAACTCAACTCTCCTTCGATTCGATTTCGTCATCGTTCGTTCAAAGTTCGGATTTTTCGGCGACCCTTTTGAGAGAAGTTCAATCCGTTCGTCGTCGTGGTCGGAGGGTTCCAATCCTCGTATTCTTGATTGACGAGGTAATGTTCTTGGTAGTTTCTTTCGTTTGTTTGTCTTGGCGGATTCTTTTTTCTTTTCTTTTTTTGAACTTTTCAATTCAATATAGAATGGCGTCTTTCCCCTGGCGTGTTGGAGATCTGTGTTTGTACTGTTTCGATGCTCTGTGCATTCAGATTCTTGTTTCATCGTGCATGCGATCTGGGTTTAAGGAACAAGAACGTCTGGCTTTGATGGTGAATCTGGGTCGGTGAGGTTTTGGGAGTCTGGACAATGTTAGCAGCGAGTCGGTGTTTCTGTTTTTCTTTTTTTGGTAAGATATCGAGTCGGTGTTTCTGTTCTGAGCATGTTATATGGCGAATTTGTAGTCGTAGAAAGATTTGCGTTTAGTGTTTGTAAAATGGTTAACGGGGTTGCTGCCTTACCGATTTAAGCTATGATTTCTAGTTTTGTCCTCTTTTTCAGCTGAGCAATTTCCTTTTTGCATTGCCAAAAAAGACAAAAAATATCTTTCTTGCATCAATTGACAAGTGGTTTATCATGGCGGTGATGTTTTGGAACGATGATGGAGACAATTTGGAGACGGCCTTGGGCTGGAATTCGTCCTATGTTGATTATTTGTGCGGTTACCAAAATTTTTAGATGTAATTGCAAAAGTCTCTATTAAAAGGTGGGTGAAAATGTGTCATGCCTTGCAGGGTTCCATTTTTTTTTTTTTTTTCAGTGGATCCATGCCCGAGTTGTCAGATGGGGGTGTGTTCTCGATCTGATAGGGCCTCCCTTCTTCCCTCTTTCTTCTAGGGCTAATATGCTATTTCATTGTTCTAGAGTTGGTAGATGGGGTTCCCTTTTTGTTTCTTTCAGTGGTAAGGTTCACCATTGACTTCTTATTTGTATCAAGAATTGTTAATCTTAGGATGGCCCTTGATTAAGTATTAGGGAAAATTGCAAAAGCTATATTGTCTTAGGTAACTCTGGTCCTCAATACCGTGGGGTGCTCTTGATTGTTGTGCCGTGCTTCTTCATGTGATGAGAGAGATAGGGGAGGGAAGAGAGTGGGAGTAGGGTCTGGGTTTAGATTTTAAATATGCATGAGGATCAATGGGTCTTTTTAGGTTGCAGAGATGTAAAATGTTGGTTTTGAAATTTGAGGAAGGTATATTGTTTGGGATTCTGTTTTTTATCATCTAATAAATGGTAGATATTGATTGTTGTCCCAACTATCCAGCAACTTAAACTTTAGAAATTATTAGTTGTGTAGACCATAACAGAGCTACGTGTCCTTGTTTTGAATCCCAATACCTTATCTCCGAGTATGCTTTGAACATACTCATGGGTTTCTTGTCCTCCATTGCCATTTCAACTCTTCTTGGGTTGCACGTGTAAAGCTGATTAATAGGAATTGGAAGGGTTAAAAAAGAGGTTTGTGACTTTGAGCTTTTGGAATCTATGTAGATGTTAGCTAGTTTCGATTTTTCTTATTGGGAAAGTCTATCCTCTAGTCCAACAATTTGTATTCTGGTCTGTTGGATCAAAAAAGAAAAAAATTTCAACCGTTGGATGGTTTTGAAAAGATTGGACTGATGGATATTTAGAGAAAATTACTGACTATTAAATTGCCAATTTTACTATTGATTGAGGAAAATTATGACATGAGGACAATTACTCACCTATAGAGCCTTCAAGTTTACAAAGTGAAAAGGAATGTTACGGTCATTGAAGTTAATAAGAATAGAAAGAAACAAGATTTACGATATATTCAGGTTGATTATGATTCATGGAAAGTTACGGACACTAAGATATTCAATCTTACAAGACTTTAAGGTAAATTATTACATGTGAAGGGATGGTTGCTAACTTCTCATTTGCAAGGAGTTCTAGGACAATTTTGAGGTTTGCTATTGGTTAACTACTAAGTATCAGGATATTCATGTTACGAAAGTACTGTCCATCATGATAAATTACTAGTTACAAGGTACATAAGCTAAATTTATTACAGGTAAGTTATGACCCACAAATTTTAATCACTGTCTATAAATGCAATCGATTTAATGATAGGTTCAGGATTTATGGCTAAATAAGGGAGTTGTCTGGTTTTTGTGCTTATGGGACCCTAGAAACACCCTTATGTTATTATGCTCCTGTATGCAATAGCCCTGGCATTGTATTGATAAGAAGGCACGTCAAGATGTTGAATGCTGAACTGAGATTGGGTTGTCAAGTTTTTTAGAGATCTAACTTCTTGAATGAAAGGATTTTGGAGAAACGGTTTTTATATTTTCTGCGACTTTTCCAGAAATGGCTTTAACCGGACCAACTCCGCCCAGAGGAAGTGCAGCTGCCACCGCAAGCATGCGGAGGCGTAGGACCGCGAGTGGTGGGGCCTCCGGAGGAGCAACTGGGACCATGCTCCAGTTCTACACAGATGATGCTCCAGGACTGAAAATTTCTCCAAATGTCGTCCTTGTGATGAGCATTGGCTTCATTGCATTTGTCGCTATTCTTCACGTCATGGGTAAGCTCTATTTTGTCCGCAGATAGGCCCAGAAGGCTGAAGCCCCTGTTTAAAGGGGTTCAAGTGCTAAGTCATTAGTTCTAATACATCTCTGGAATTGGCTACCGGCAGTAGTTGCGAGTTGGATTGTAAGAACCCAGAAAAGTTAGCCTAGTCACAATCGAGGTTTGAGATACATAGGTTTAGTTTCAATTTGTCATAGGGCAAGATTCAGCGCCAACTGTGTAACTCCTGAGAAGTGTCTCAACAGCATGACATTGAGGTTTTCTGTTTCTCTTTGTCCTGAGTCTGTCTGTGAATTAAATCATCTTTTGTGATCAGGATTTGGATGTTACTCATACGCTGGTGTTCTCATGTTGCTTTGACACGCATTTTTAATGTGGACAGTGAAGCCGAAGGCATTGGTTATGATGTGCAATTGTTTTGCACACCCCCTACTTATATGATATTCTCAAGTACAAGGTAAAATGAGACAATTCATAGAAAACATTTAATCCACTGGAGGCTAATCAGCAGATTCAGCATCGCCTTTTTGAACTTTGTCCATCTTAGGCAGTTTGGTGGCTTTGTTGCCACTCCTCGCCTCGCCTCGCCTCGCCTGTTGGTTTATCTGTTCTACAGGTTTATGCATTTACTTCTCCCATTCCGTTCGTGGACCCAGGCGACATGCAATGTAGGTCTGAGTTTACCATTCGCATTAACGTAATTAATGAATATGGTTCCTTGGCGTCGATTCTTTATACATGAGATTTTATAGAAAAAAGAAAAAATTGTAGGAGCGGGCTGAACACCAAAGAGGGACGAAGATTACAGGAGGATTAGGGTATTCTAGACTACAAGACATCTCTTAGGACCAACCTCATTTGTTTCAGTAAAAAGTGCCAACAAGTGCTTTAGCCAACTCCGAAGTAACATTTGCAGATACATGGGGTGCTTTCAATGTCATTTCCAGGAAAAAAAGGTTTCCAAGTGTTGTAATTCTTGTGCCAATCACATTCTCAAGCTGAATGTATATTTCTATTTGTGCTGCTTTTGGAAGGTGCTTCGTGATTCCGAGATGCCCAAATTAGAGCGTTTTTTTTTTTTTTTTTTGGTAAGATAAGAATATACTGAGTTATAACCAAAACGTACAAAAGATCTGGTGCCCAAATTAGAGCGTTTGCTCCTAGAGAAGAAACAAAAAACCTGAGTGCTGAACTGAGAAAGTTTACCACTTATAAAAGATAGAATCATGTATGCAATCTGTCCTTTTCTGCTTTTATTTATAGGCTATAGAAGATGAACACATCATAATAGGCTATAGAAGATGAACACATCATAAACTCATCCAATTTCATTATCTGAAAAACCAACACAATACTAAGGTACACAAGCTAATGACCAGAAAAAGATTGGTATAAGGTGAAATTTGCACCTTCTTTTCAAATAATTCATAACTATTCCAGAGGTTCCCGCCCAAGACAAATAAACCTTTGCTTGACATATTCACAGTGCGCTAAAAATTCTGTTCACTGAAGAAGTATGGAAAACCAATATAAATGGCAAAGGAAAAAAGTGAAAGCGAACTGTCAGTAAATTAACCAAAGATTGATCCTACATGGGTATCATCATTTTGTCAATTCCCCCCCTCCCCCCTCCCCCCTGGACTCCAAAATAATGTCAGATGATGCTCCTGAATTTTGGCAGTGACAATTAAAACCTGTTCTCCCTCCTGTGACGTTCACCTTTAGGTGAGAAAAGTATGTCGTTTCTGTTCTCCCTTGTGCTCATTCCCATGTACATTCGGAAACTGCTGGGGTGGGCCTTTAACTAGAAAGGTCAGATGCATCACTGAGTCGTACTATCCGTCGTCTGAGTTTGGAGTTGGTCTTGGACTTGAAGAGACCGAGGTGTTGGTGGATTTCTCATTTCCCATGTCTTTGGTTTTGTGAAGAAGGAATGTCCCGGAGAGTATAGTGACGAAACCGCACAACTCAGTCACGATTTGTGATGCATTTTGCGAATCCCAGTCCTGCATTCCCAAGCATACCAAGGGAAAAGAATAAGGCATATTGTCACTGCTTAAGATGCTGAAAAGGTACAATGGCGGATATGCATTTTAGCACAATAATGTCAAGAACAAATGCAATTAACAAAGAACATGCGTCGCTTTAGATTGTACTGAGAAAAGTGTCTCTGTGTTAAGATCTTCATGCTGGATCACGAGTCCATTCAATCCTTGTGCCAATAATAAAAAATTTTACAGACCTAGCTGTTGAAGCTTGAGCTCAAAATGTTAAGATTACACCATCTCAGAGATACCAGATTGAATTTTTAAAAGATACTGCTTCTGTGTTTTTTCGAGGCAACACTAGAGCTCCTGTTGGGATTATTTTAGGCCAAATACATGTTTCAATATCAACATGAATAACAATATATTATTTTCATACTTCCACAAAGGTCGGATTTGCCGTGTGGACAGGGTTTAAGTCCACATGCATTTCTTTTACTGAAACGCAAACAATGGTAAGTCTTACTTTACCTTAAACATGATCATGCTGGCAAGGATGGTGAATGTTGTGAACATCACATAGTACACTGGAGAAATTACAGCAGTATTGAAAGTGTCAAGCGCCTGTCAGAAGAAACTTTTTGAGTTATATAATTGTCATTCGATCAGGGGATAAGAAAATCAGGACCAATCGAGAGAACAAGCAATAAATGTGAAAAGGTGATACCCTTCCCCATGCATTAGACTTAAGTCCTTCATTTAATGAAATCTTAGATTAACTTAGTAAAAGGTAGGTGAATGTAAAATCTAAAATTTACTGGAATGTCGTTCTTTCTTGACTGAAAGATTTACAACTTACCTTGTTCAAGAAGACAATCTGCATGAGACTAAAAAAGATGACGACAATAGTGAAGAACCATGTCTGGAAGTATTTGAATTGGTTCGATCCTGAAAATGTGAGCTTCAGGGCGATGCCCAATGCTTTAACACTCATCACCTGCAGAAAATAGTGAAGTTCATCGAGGTTTTGAGAAATAGATGTAGCTAGACTTCAAAGATAGTACACTGACCGTTAGCGAACCCATGAGAGAGCAAATCCCAATATAAATCATCATATTTGTAGGTCCATAACGTGGTGCATAGCAGAAAATAAGAACACCGACCACGATGAGAACTATGACGGTATACACGATAAAACCTGTTGCCAGAAGAGAGTTTCTTTCAGCACAACATCCTCAATAAATTCAAGGAGTTCTATTCAAAATTTGAAGGGTACTTGTTTTGACTGGACTGATACCTGGCTGGGTGGCGAGGCGCCACAATTGTTTAACGGATTCAATGTCCCTTTCCTTTGGAGCGTGTAAGACGATGCTCGTGGAACCCACCACGCAAAGAACACATCCAAGCACACCAAAGATGTGCAATTTCTCCTCCAAGATAAAATGGGCAAGCACTGCACTGCATAATGGTTTTTAAGATCGGTCATTGCTGAAAAATAACAGCTTATAGAATATCACATATGTCCATTTTATTATTTCTTGTAGATTTAGAGACAGCTATCTTATTTACTTGACGATTTCAACATCAATACCTGAAGATAATGCTCAGTGCTCCCAAAGGCGTGACAAGAATCGCAGGAGCGTATGCATAGGCAGCGAAATTGGCAATCTCCCCAATAATCACTGCCAAAGATGCGATGAAGCAAATTAATTTCTAGGGTCACAAGAGGTTGAGAAAATATATGGTGTCAACGGAAACTTAATTTTGGCTCATCTATATAGCAGCTATCTGCGGGAAAATGAAATTGAAACTACAAGGAACGCATCATCAAAGAAAAGCCGGATAACCCTCACTGCTTTTACTAGTGAACCAAAGGGATTCAACCACAACACTACCGTACGCCAAATTCTCCTCTGCTCTAGAATGCTGATTTCTTTAGTTGTCTACTTCATCTAGCTCCTTGATCAATTGATTTCTGTTTGGCACTCTCTAGATAAAAATTTAATAATTAGCACTCGATGAATTTTGGTAGATTTGAGTATACAAATGTGTGGTTTCCTCCTAGACCAAAAATATATTGGTCTAACTAAATTCGTATCAAGTAAGTGGGTCATAGTCACATTTTCCATCCCTGATGCTATAAGAAAGATTACTACGACTATCTGATATATAAACAGTATTGAAAACTAAAAATGAAGACAATAATTGTTTTCCAGTTGTCTTTGAACAGATCTTTCTTTGAGCTTAAACCCTGTTCCTTTCAGGTCAAGGAGCATGACATTACTTGCAATTTCTCATTCCTTTTTTTGGTCAAGAGATTGCCTGCTCACCAAAGCAGTGATAAAATTTTGGGAAGCTAAGAAGTAGGAAGGATGCAAAATTCGAGGTGCAAGATGGATTGTCATTCGTGTATCAGGAAAACTTCTGGTTCGCAGTTCCTCATGCAGTAGACAAGGTAACTCCAGGATTATCCCGGAACCTATATATCGCAGTCCACCCCTAGAGTGCTTCTTTCACCATGTTCAGATTATTATCCATGAAAGTAGGTCATCAAGTGAAACAAGAGGATAACTAAGGATTTTACAGACAAGAATAAAATTGTTCATTTGGGAGAACAGAATGGATAAAAGTGGAAATCAATTCAAAGTACTACATGGAACTGAAGGTCAGCCTATGTCAAGCTACAAAGCTTGGTAAGAAACTTGCAAAAGAAATGAAGTTCTTGCTAAAACACAAGACCTTCCTAGTCCCACCCTTCACCCAAAGAAAAAGAAAAGTAGATGAATTTAGCACTACAGGAAAAAGAATTTAAGCACCAGATCCTAGAAGCTGTCTGCAACCTGCAGTCAAATATTGGTCTATTGGTAACAAGAAGAAGAAAAAACAGGAAGACGTGTCCCAGGAACGAGCAATGATCAGGTTGATGGGCCTAATGCACTGGGGACACAAAAGAATATTGCCCTCTCCAACTCTGTAAGTGAACATGGTGCGTGCGTGCACAATCATATGCTCTGGCTGTAATGGATGATTACAGACCCAAAGACAGACATTTTCAATTCTTAAATCTATCACCATAAGAAGGCTAAAATCCAGGGAGCATAAGCTACTCGGAGTTGTTCTCTATTTGAGGTAATGCACCTTCCATATGCTGGAACTACAAACCCACCAACCGATTCCATAGTCAAGCGAGAGCTATAGATGATTAGGACTGCATGTCCGGCCCAGGATTTCATTTGTCAGCGAGCAACAAAGGCACAAGCGAATCTTTTTACCACGTGAACTAGCCAAAAAACGAAAATACTAGTACTTGAAAATCAATCACATGCAGAATTCTCCATGTCCTTACAAAACATGCTCGATATATCAAACAGACCCAGAAGTCAGAACTTACTGGTTATCATTCCTACCCACCACCAGGGTTCATATAAGTATGAATAACCCCCTGAACCTGTGAACGGGCAGAAAAATTATCAGACAACAAGGCCAACCGAAAAAAAAAAAAAAAGACAACAAGAAGCTTTAACACCCAAAGCCATCGATATCAAATACGCCCACATCGGGGCATCAAAAAGATCAAATTGGATCCTATCTTTTTTCTATGAAAACCATATAAATTAATGGAAAACGAAGCTAATTCAATGAGGAAAAAGAAGGGGGGAATAAAAAAACAGAACCTGCTCTGACTCCAGTCATCCCAGCTTTCTTCAACCCCTTTTTCTTCACAATGAAGCTAGAACCGATGAAAACGCTCGACGAGAGGGCCAAGATGAGTCCGTGCACGTTATCAGACGACATCCCCATTGGAGTGGGCAACGCAAGGGAAAACCGAACTCCCCAGAAAGAAAGGAAAACAACGTAAAGCTCCCTCCTTTACAGGGCCAAAATCAAGAAAACACCAAGAAATCCACGCCCAGCCAGCCGCAGACCCATCAGAACCACGAGGAGAAATCCGCGCTCTCGAAGCCGGCACGCGCGTGATGCCTCCATGCTCACGTCACGCCTCTATAATACCTGCGAAAAAAAAAACGCATAATTCAATCCACCAGGACAAGGAAGAGGAGGAGGGAGAAAGAGGCTGCAGCCCGGAAGCCAACCTCCATGTCTGCAAACAATGGTGTGAATTCTCGGGTACCCAGATGATCACAAGGCACGGCGGTGCTCCTCGTCTCCCCGACGGCCTCGTGGTCTGCAGGGTACTACGTTCATGGGGGGGGTAGAGACAGGGGAAGAGAGAGAGACAGAGGGACAGAGGAAGAGAGAGAGAGAGACAGAGAGAGTCCGTTACAAAATGGGGTGAAGAGAGAGAGAGAGAGAGAGGAAACGGAGAGTAGAAAAGAATGGCACAAATTAAGGTGGCCACCACATCGTTCCGTTCGCTGTACGATTTTAGTGAGCTTGCTCTTCTTCTTCTCAGGCCTTTTTGCCCCCCATGTTCGCTGGTGATGCGTGCTGACGTGAACCGGAATTGGGTGTCATTTGCAGCAACGACCAATACCAAACGCCCAACGCCCAACACCCTCAACCCAACCCAACCCCCAAAAAAAAAAAAAAAAAAAAAAAAAATCTTCCATGTTGCTTTTTTTTTTATTTCCTTATGCATAGGGACATTCGAAAGCAAGGTCGAAATCCGGATATGGTAATTCGCCATTTAAGATCCGAAGATGTTTTATTCGCACGTAGCATCTCATTATATCGCACAATACTTGTCGGAATTTGATGTATCGAATGAATTTCACTTAAGCCGACATGCTAAAGGAATTGGAGGGGGGGGGCTGGAGAGTATCAAGTTCCAAGTTCGATTCATAGAAGAGATGCAAAAAAAAAAATTAATTTCATCGAGGAGGAATGGTGATTACTGATCACTGATGAGAAAATAATTTGCTTCTTTTTTTCTTACATGTTATTTGACTGGCGTAATTGCGTGTTCGTTTTGAGAGTTGCAAAAATCGTCAGTCATGACGAGATATCTCTTCGATCGTTTTGAGAGTTGCAAAAATCGTCAGTCATGACGAGATATCTCTTCGACTTATATTATTACTTGTAAAAATACAAATACATTGCATGCAGGCAGAATTCGACATTTAAAGGATTTCACAGGATCGCTTTGTCATAGAATATTTACATGATTAATTGATGGAAGACCTCTCAGATTCCAATTAGGCGGATGGCTAATCTACTATTTCATAAATTAAAAAAAAAAATCATATGTTGAGGTCAGTTTTGAGCAGAATCTTTGACAACCAATCATATAGATCTCAACTTAGAGGAGGGCGAGTTAAAGAAAATTGGCAGAATCTAAATTTCCAAAGATAGAAATAGAGAGTATTCGCATGAAATATAACCCCCTAATAAATCCTTCGAAAGTTAATCTACTTTCTTCTGAAAAACTTTCTGAATCTGCTCCCCCTTTTTCTAATCCAAGATTTTCTGGTCATTTTATAATAGGGTTTGGTGTGAATGTGATTATCAAACTTCGAAGTTCACTCAAATGCCCTATTCCTTCTCCACACGCATTAAACATCTTAGATAAACACATCTATCATGGCCCAATAAGAGGATATCCTCTTTTCTCTACGGAATCTTTTCCTACAGGAAGACAAATGAAAGCTTCCGCCCTCCAATCACATGGAAATGGGCTCGAGCACAAGCAACTGATAGACACTTCGCAATCATGTTTCTTCTTCTTCTTGATGAGCTCCTGGGTATATTCTAAAGATACCTACATGGGGCGGCATCTGTTTCTCAAAGCTTCCTTCTCAATCGACTCTGTTTCCCAAGTATTCGCGAAGATGATGAGCACCTTTGACTCGGTAATACCCTGAATTGATGTCGGTATCTGGAAATTCCTCTGAATTTGACTTTGTTTCTTGCACCTCCTGAACTTGGATAGCTTTGACCTCTTAAGAAATAACGCCACGAGCTTATCCTAATGGCAGCGTCACGGACGTGTATTCGTGTCCTGCACCGCCTTTCCTAGAAGCATTTCTATCAAATAGGAAATTACCGTCGCCCTAAAATGCTAAATTAAAATTAAAGGAAACCCTCAATTGAATTCTCACGAGAAAGAAAGCGCTTCGCTGAATTAGCTTCAGTTCATGGCATTATCGTTATAGATTTCCTCTCAAATCTATGGTGATTCTCCCCCTCTATTCCTTTGGTTCATGCTCGAGAAACTCTGACCTTTTCTTCATGATCTATATATTTTAAGCAAAGTCGAGGCGTATTAGCTTTTTGATGTGCACATGAGGATGAAGCGTGCACGTGTTCATTGGTTGGTCATCACTTAACGAGGATGATCTCGAGGGTTTATTGGATTAAAGTAATCAAGCTCATGGGGTATTTTAGAGCAAAGTCAAACGCGGGAGGATTTCGAGAAATAAGCGCCACTTTAGACGGTTGTTAAGTCAAAATGATCAAGTCCTGAGGGAATTTTAGGGGCAAAAAAAACAGTGTAAGTACCAAAACTTTGTATGGAGAAACGTTTAAGTGTCAAAAGTTACGAAAAATACATTCAAATACAACTTTTTTAAAAAAAATTGGGACACTTGAATGCCAAAATTGGTAACCTTGACCAAAAATCCTATATGACAATTTTTTATTGATATAATTCACCTATGTGACTCACTGAAGAGCTGAGTCAACAAAGAAAATTAAAAACAATGTTGTTTTACTTCGGTTTGAATTTTAATATAAATATTAATTAAAAAAAATGAGGAGGATGGTAGAATGGTGAGGGCTTGGATAGGCATCGCCTAAAGCCTGCAGCTTCTTCTCTTTTTTTTTTTTTTTTTTTTTTTTTATAATTAAATAATTTAAATTTAATTTAATTCATATTTATATTTATATTAAAATTCAAACCGAGACAAAACAACGTTGTTTTCAATTTATCTAGCCACATTAGCATGCAAAACAACATCGTTTTACATTTATCTTGCTAGAAAAACACCACATCAATATTTTGGTAAAATTTTCTCTAATCTATTTTGTTCCGATTTTGGCATTTAAATGTACATTTCTTAACTTTTGGCAATCAAACATCTCATGTGCCAAGTTTTGACACTCTAGGAATTCGACTCTCGAATTTTAGGAAACAGATGCCACTCTAGGGACATTGTTAGTATTTTCTTTGAAGTTTGCTCTCCACTTAAATGAAAATAAAAATAAAAAAGCAGAGAAAGAAAAAGAGAGACTCCATTGTTGACTTTATTGATTGGATTTTTGCTCTTTATGTGTTTGGATACTAGATTGATGAAGTGACATACCCTCTTAAGTAACTTTCAACCTACCGATACCGTAATTGTCAAGAAGATGATGGAGATTTGGTGACATTCGTCACTCTAGCGACAGCACCTCGTCGATGCCACTGCACCTAATTGAATTCCCCGACATGCGCACATTAGGTCTAGGGATTTTAACATCCTCAAGAAAGAAGAATCTCTTGCATCCTTTGTTGTTGATTCTGACCATGAATGCACCTTGGAACTGACGTTGGAAGGAGAGAACTGGTTGGTATGTGCTAGAGGTAGAGGAAGAGCAAAGGCTTAGGCATAAAATGACAAAGCATGAAAATGAGGGCACGAATTTTAAAAAACTTATTATTCCCCTGCAATTTTTTTTTATCTTCCCCTGTCGATTGGGACTTGGTTTGGCCTCAAACTCTTGGACATTACACTTTCAACGACATCATTTCCCCCAAAAAGTCATGCCGTACGACTTTATGTTATATCAACATCATGTCAGATTTCCAAACCAGAGAAATTGCCAAAAAGTGAACACCAATTGCGCTGTGATAGCTTTGAAAAATTATCACATCAGGTTGAGTACTTAGGAGAAAATAAGGAAAAATGGTACAAATAATTCATAAATTTTGATTTAACATATTGTAATTTCTAAATTTTTTGTGCGCGTTCAATTTGGTTGTTAAATTATATGAAAATATTCAATATTTTTTTTAAACTTAAATGAATAACAGAATAACATTAAACATTTTTATATAATCTCATTAAATAAATTAAAAGTTGACACAATAACAGAAATTTTGTATCTACTAACCGCTCATCAAGAATCATATCTCATATTAAGTTAAAATTCATAAATCATATTAAATAAATCAAAAAGTCCATGATCGCATAAAACAAAAAGTTAAATTTTGAAGCCATTCCCGGTTCCCTGGGCATAGACTCATAGTATATGTAAAGACAAAAAATACTTTCTTGATGATGGGAATCGGATGCCAATGCTCTGTTCCATCTCCTCTGTTCTCACCAGAGCTCTGTTTTCTTCTTTTTTTCTTCCTTCCCCTCATGCATGCGAAACAGGGGAGCGAGCAACTCCTTCGACTCCTCCAATGCCGCACCGCACAGCCGTTCCAAATCAAGCAAATACACGCCCTCCTCATCACCAGTGGCCACCTCCTCGTCGCGCGCAACCGATGGGCGAGCACCCTCTTGTTCAATGCGCTCATAAGAGGCTACTCCAATCTTCGGCCAAGCTCGCCGGTCCCTCCTCCTCTTCACCCACATGCTCGCTCACCGGGCGCCGCCCAATGCCATCACCTTCACTTCCCTCGTAAAAGCCGCGGCTTCGTCGGCTTCGTTGGGCACGGCCCTTCATGCCCAGATGGTCGGACGAGGTGTGTCCTCTGACCCGTTTGTCCGAGTGTCCGTCATTCATTTCTACGCGCGAATTGGCGAGCTGCCCGGTGCGTGTCGGGTGTTTGAGGAAATTCCCAAGCCATGTGTTGTGGCATGCAATGCGATGCTTGATGCGTTCGGCAAGAGTGGGGTGATGGACTCTGCTGTTTCGCTCTTTTCTAGGATGCCGGAGCGCGACGTGGTGTCTTGGACTAGCGTGATTAATGGGCTCGGTAGTAATCGGCGTTTCGGAGAGGCCCTTGAGTTCTTTCGAGACATGGTGGTTCATGAGGATATAAAGAGTGGGGTGGTGAAACCAAATGAAGCTACGTATGTTAGCCTGCTCTCTTCATGTGCTAATTTGCCTGGAGGAGGTGCAAGTTACTATGGGAAGCAAATACATGGATATATTGTCAGGAATGACACTGGGCTGACGGCTTTTGTAGGGACAGCTTTGATAGATTTCTATGGCAAGACAAGTTCTCTCAGAAATGCTATAAAAGTTTTCAATCAAATTGTTGTCAAGGAGATTTGCACGTGGAATGCACTGATTTCCTCCCTTGCTTGTAATGGTGAAGAGAACAAGGCTCTTGCCATGTTTGAGCAGATGAAGATGAAAGGCCTGTGCCCTAATGGGGTAACTTTTGCTGCTGCTCTCACAAGTTGTGCGCGTGGAGGATTCGTGGACTGTGGTTTCAAATTGTTTCGATCTATGGTCGATGACTTTGGGTTGGTACCTGTAATGGAGCACTATGGATGTATGGTTGATCTGTTGGGCAGAGCAGGACTTTTGAGGGAAGCGATGGACTTCGTAAAGAGTATGCCTTTCGAGCCTGATGCTTCTGTTTTGGGAGCTCTGTTGGGTTCCTGTAAAATTCACGGAGCAATCAATCTCGGAAATGATGTAGGGAGAAGATTGCTTGAGATGCAGCCACGGCACTGCGGACGATATGTCACGTTATCGAGTATACATGCGGAGTTGAACGAATGGACTTCTGCCGCTGAACTGAGGAAAGCAATGGAAGGGCTCAAAATTCGGAAAGTTCCGGCCTTTAGTCTAATTGACTCCCAGTAGGATGTAGTGTCACTTCTATGTACTGGCTTTACTGTTTCGTCCATGAAGAGATCCGCAGAGTTCAACTCCTTGATACTTCTGGATTGGGAGACGTGTACAGAGTGTAGATCATTCTGATTTGTCTGATCTTGGAATTGTATGATCGACCTATTCATACAACGAGATAGAGGCTGTGGTAACTGCTAAGGACATCTTGCAACACATGATGTTCTCTTGGTTTTTATCGGCCGGAACTTTTTATGGAGTTGCGAATCATTGAAATTTGATTTGTCCATCTTGGGCGAAAGCTTATATGAGGAAGTTAGTAAATTGCAGAAATTTTTCTTTGAAGCATGAAAGGTGAGTGCTCATTGATTTAAGTATGTTAAGGAGTAGAGATTATCAGAGATAGGTAACTGATTTGATTTTGATGTATCGACTAACTTGTTTCTTTTCTGTCCATTTCAGCCATCAGGATACACTTTGAAGCACTTTCTTAAACCTCAGTGATCATAGCTTTATGAAGTTTCTATACTGAAGTACTTTCTAGGCTGCTGGCTGTGGCACTGTTCATCCGCGGAGGCAGGATAGGGTGACAAGTGCTCCTCTTCCACAGCGTAGGGGTCAGAAAAAGCGATTCAGAATAATTGGTCTGCATCCATCAACCAATTATATCTGCAACGTTTCGGATTCTTCAGCAGATCCTCCATTATTGGTGTTTGGGAAGCTAAGATAGGTAAGCACACCATTATCAGGTGCGCTTTTGAAGATGCACGTGAAGACATGGAGATGTACGATTGCGTCACGACTCATTTTATTACAACATGGAGTCTATCATCTGGCTTTCATTTCACCAGCTTGCAAAGCGACAAGTTTAAACTGAGATGGATCAACAGGATAATGGAGGGCCTTTCTCACCCCTTCCGCCCACGAAAGAAGTTGATTCTTCAATTTGCTCAACGTCCCTCTCCTGCAGCACTTTTTAAATCTGTGAAATGCGAGAAACACCAAATTTTGTTTATAAAAGGCAAATGCAGAGTTATTATGAATATTCTGCTAGAGCAGCCAATTGGTTGGCATATACCCAACAACTTTAGAGCTAATTTTTCAAATTGGTTCAGCTTGGAAGGTGGTTAGCATTTTAGTAGGTACTTCAATCGAGAACCCAACGGCCAATCAGGTCAACTAGAAGATTTTATAAAATCATTGCCAACTTTTAAAAGCCGTTAGAAAAATGTGTCATTTATTGTTTAAATATTATAATTCTCTCCCTCCACTTAGTCTTACTCTTTTTGCCTACTACTAAGCGTGGACAAATGTCACTAATGAAGACAATAAGCACGATCAAACAAATATGATAATAACATAAAATTATTTACTCATCTATTATTTGCAACTTATTACTTGTCCATCCTAAGATTATTGTTTATACAACTTAATTAATCATGGAAAAAATTAGTTGCGGTAATTATATGTGTCGGTACTCTTAGGGCGTGTTTGGCAACTTACCAAACAGTTATAATTTACGTTCTTTTGTTTTCGAGAATATATTTAAAATAAAAATCCGTTTGGTAAAATTTTTGTTTTTAGGAATAAATTTTTATTTTTTTTGTTCCCAGAAATAGATTTAGAACAGAATCGAGAAATAAAAAATAATTGATTCTTTGTTCCCGGGAACAATTCTAGAATCAAGCAACCTATTTTCTCTATTTTCTTTTCTTTTTTCTTGTTCTTCTTCCCTTTTTCTTCTTCTTAATCTACTGTCATTGTCGTCGTTGCCATCCGCCGCCCACCGCCATCGGTTGCCGACAACTGGTCCGGCGAGCTCACCAAAGGCTCGCCAAGCCAAGGCAAGGTCTGACGAGCTTTCCAGTGGCCAGGCGGGCCTCGCTCAAGCCTCCCCCGACCACCGGCGAGGCTTGCCTAGCCCCAACAAGGCACGGCCTTGCCGAGGGCCAGTGATGCTCGATGACCTCCGGTGAGATCGCTGACCCTCATCTGGCCGATTGCCGATCATCCTATGGTCGACAACCAGCGACCAGCCAGACAAGGAAAAAAGTAATAAAATTATTTTAAAATAAAAGAAAATAATTTTGAGTAAAAATTTTGAGCACAATATCAAATACCATTTTATTCCAATAATTGAAATTTTGGACAGTTACCAAACGGCTTAAAATGCTTCGAAATTATTTTCGGAAATAGAATAAAAAATTATCATTTTTGATTAGAAATTGTTCTCTAGAACAGAAATGTTACCAAACTCGTCCTTATTGTTCCGAGAGCACGGTATTCCCACTAGTATGACAACCATTCATCAAACAAGTTTGTCTAGAACTATTGTGCTGATTGGTTCATTTGTATTAGCCGAAAGAGAGATAATACAAACACTTGTTTTTTGAAGAACCATTTTCGTTCCATCATGGACTTTAAAAGGAGTTAACCACGTGTCCATCATAATCTTATATAGGAGAACTCCTCTAGCAATCATTTGCACAGCATGGCAATGAAATATTGAACAGATTGACATTAGCATCTAGAGAATGCAGATGGTGACTTTTACATTGTAAGATATTCTCAAATACTACAAAACTCTTCAAAAACTAGACAAATTTCTGTCAACCGATAACTCAGTAAACTACTCACTGATGAACAATACAATCGTCAGAAAGAAAAACTCCTGACGTAAATATGAAGGATTTATGCATCTCCTTTTAACCGTCCAGCCACAGCATAAATGCCCTCAGTGGCCCCACTCTGGCTGAAGCATAAGCGGGTAAAACTCTAAAACTTACAATAGCAACATCATGGGCTTGACGTCTCCTTAATCGTTTCATTAAATGAGGCAGCAAGAAATTCAGCAAGGTTTAGTCCAGAACCAAACTTGTTGGGAGATTCTGCAACCCTCGGCTTCTTTGGCCTGATGGACTCGGGCATCCAGGGACTCGAAGATCCACGTGAACTGGAACCAACGAACGGAGAATCAACACCTCTCCATAAAACAGGTTTTAAATCCTTCCATGGGTCTTCTAACATGGACTCGTGAAAGAAACGCTCTGGCCCTAGTGGCCTAGCCGGTGTAGAACCATGACCACGATGTCCCGGACCTCCTCCACCACTCCTCCCTGACCTGGGGCTGCCACCAAACCATTGGCCTCTGCCTCTGCCTCTGCCTCTGCCTGGACTTGTAGCATAATTACCTCCCTGTCCTAAACCTGGCCCTGGACTGTTGCCACGCCAGTGAGAGCGATCTTGCATCTGATTGAAATTATGGGTACCACTTCCTGGAGTACTGGATGGGCTAAAGTAACTTGTCGTGCTGCTGGATCTATTCCAAGCTTGAGGAGAAGCCCCATCTTGCATTGGAAAATGGTGGATGTTTCCCCTTGGACTGAGGTGGGGAGGGAATCTTGGGCGGGGACCTTCTGTTTGGTAGATTCCACTGTTGGGTGGATTACGGGGACGCCACTGATAGCCAGGAGAGGGACTTGTTACGAGGTTCCTGGGTCCTGAAAATCAAAGTTGTACACCAGAAAAAAGGAACTTTGAAATTTATTCAAGCATAAATGAACACGCTACTCCCAAGGCGACTTTTAAGCCTCAAACGGAAACCAAGATATCTGGATATAGGCCAATTGGCAACAAGCAATTCGATAATACAGTCTAAAGTTACTCATCATTTCCATAGAAGAGACATAAACCAGAACCAGAGGACTCAACCAAAATAGCATCTTGCTTCCCATGCGACCCCTATCACTCAAATCAAACACAACCATGTGCAGTACCATCCTAAATCAGCTCACCCGAATTCTTGAAATGATGCATGTACTTTGTTCCTCAACTAGGCATAATCAAAAAACAGAATGAACAAGAACAGCTCGAGTCAATACATTGCTTCCTGAGGTTTTGCCTGATAAACCAGCTCTCTATCACTTGCAAGGTTCAACGGGTGGCTCAAACACTTTCAGCACTCTCACTAATCATCACCACTAAAATCAACATCGCCATCACACGCCAAGATAATCGCTCGTTCGCAAGAGAACATAGGCAAGTATATTCAAGCACAACTCCATTTGAAGTTAAACAAATCCCAATCTTCCAAAGAGTGGGCGAAACAAGAACTAAAGTTATCGAGTCAACATGTCAGACCGCAGTACCTGGAAAATGAGGCGGAGGAGGGGTGAAATTCGCTTGTGGAGATTGGAACCCGGCATTGCCCCTCGCCCTATTACCGGAAAAAGCCGCCATGGGATCCGTATAGTAGTCGAACCTGGGCAAGGCGCGCGACATCTCGTGCTGCGATTCAGGTGTACGCGTTTCTATCAATGGGTTCGCGAGGCAGCTAGCCTCGGCAGAAGCCTCAGGGCTGTCCGAGAGACCAGCCCGAGCGGCTTCCGCGCGCATCGCCCTCAACCTTTCCCTCCTCTTCTCGGACTCCTCCATCTAAACTGAAACACCGACAGGCAAGAAAGAACCAAAACCGTACTCGTGAGAAAGCAGAACGGGTCCGAAAAAGACGAAACTTCACGCGACCCGCGACCAATCCGACCTCAAAATCGCAGCTTTCTCGGACGGGAACTCGGGAATCGAGTCCCGTTCGAATGCTGCGGACTCGTGGGGAAGTGTGTAACCTGGATATGGATGTGGGTCGGTCTGGAGGGCGTAACCAGGGGCGTCGCCGGCGACGAGAAACCGCGGAAAGGTCCGAGGAAATCGGAAGTTCCGAGCACAAAAACTCAAACTTTAGGCGGAAACATCTCACCCCAAGTGGCCGAAGATTGGTTCTCTCCCCGGCGCGCCGCCGCTTTCTCCGGCGAGCAAGCGATTCCGCCGCCGCCGTTCCCTCTTTCGCTCGCCTTCTCTCTCTCTATCTCTCTTTCCCTCTCCGAAGCAGCCAGCCACCGCCGCGGGATTCTCTCTCTTTCGCTCTGGCGGTATTCCTGCCCTGAAGAGACTTCATGCAATTAAACGAATAGATTGCAAATTTTCCTCTTCTTTTCATTTCTTTTTGTTTGTTTTCCAGTAAATTGTCACTTGATTATATAATATATATATATATGTACTACAAATCCTAAAAGTTATTGCAGAAATATAATTAAATATTAAAATTTTAAAAAATTACAATCAAGTTTTAAAATTTGTCAAATTAATATAATTGAGTCATGCTAAAGTAGCTATAAAACTAATTTCTCTCTTACGTGACTTTTTTATTCCCTTTTCCTTTAAATCTCATTTAATAATACTAAATAACTGAAAAAAGCTAAAATAATTTTAAAAAAAAAGGGAAAAAAGGGAAAAAAGAAAGGCAAGGACTCATCGGTGGCTACTATCGTCATCACCCATCATCGAAATGGCTGGCGAAGGTCGTTGACCCTAGTCACAGGCTGCTAGTGATCCGTGGCAGCCTCAAGCAAGGCTCATCGGTCACAGATGAGGGCAAGCGTCGCCCACATTTAGGCAAGCCATGCTAACCCCAAGTGAGGGTTCGAGAGGCGTCGCCTAGATCTAGGCAAACCCGTTGGCCCCGGCTAGGGTTCGGCCAACCCTCGCTCAAACCTAGCGACAGTCATCAGACCTCACCCCAGCCCCTTTCCTCCCCGTCATTGCCGTTGCCACCGCCACTTAGGGACAGTGTAGCCAACCCCTCTAGCAATGGGCAGCGGTAGAAGCACCCAACTCCACTCCTTGTCCTTTTTTTCCATTTTCTCTATTTTAATTATTTTAGCTTTTTGTAGTTCTTAATATTATTTGAATGAGATTTAAAAGAAAAGTTATAAGTTTTTAAATTGTTATGTCGGAATTTTCTATCTGACAAATTGACGGTGTTAATAGAAGGACTCGCTTACACTAATTTAATAAGTTTTAGGATTCGATTGTATTTTCGCGACAAATTTTAAAACTTAAAGTTTACATATTCCTAAAAAAAAAATAGGGAAAATTCTAAATAAGGGCTAAAAATACTCTATATAAAGTGGATCTCATTTCAAATAAA
This sequence comes from Eucalyptus decipiens, assembly GCA_014182575.1. Taxonomy (NCBI): domain Eukaryota; kingdom Viridiplantae; phylum Streptophyta; class Magnoliopsida; order Myrtales; family Myrtaceae; genus Eucalyptus; species Eucalyptus decipiens. The sequence goes on along the minus strand of CM024616.1, from coordinate 3,992,897 downwards.
AACATGAAGTAAACATTGTTTCAAATAAACATTTGAAATGCTCATATCAATTTTAAAGAAGGGGTTGAATTCACCAAGTGTGAAGGGTACTTTTGTCTTTTAAAATCTTTATTTTTTTCATTTTTTTATTTTTATTTTAAAAAAAAACATAAGTGGGCCCCACTCCATCGCAAATGGGGTGGCAGCAAAGGTTGTTAGGAAAGCTAGCGCATAAGCAAGGGCTAGCAACCCTTGCTGACTAGAGGCTAAGGTCGCCGACCCTCATGCTGACCTAGCGACCCTCGCCCAATGCCCCCAAACCTAGGGTGAGGTCTAAAGGCGCTAGGTGATTTGGGAGAGGGTCACCACCCTCTCCCGCGTCTAGCAAGGGTCACCGGCCTCGCCAGCCGTCGTTGCCACCCCAACGACGATAGGGTAGTGGCGAGAGGGACTCCTCCCACGTTTTTCTTTTTTTTTTTTTAATTTTTTTATCTAATTTAATTTAAATTTAATTTGTGTTTGGACAAAAATATCCTTAGTTGACTAGAATATTTAGCCAACCGATGAGTTATCAAGGCTAAATTCTTATTTGAAATAGTTGTAATCATTTCAGACATTTCTTTGAGGTTGATATAGTCACTTCAGACATTACTTGCATAATTGCATTGAATCACGATGCACAATGATAGGTTGCTGTTGTTTCAATTTATTTTCCTTAGTGATATTTTATCTACATTGAAGTAATCAGATTTTGCTTGACTTTCTTCTATGTACAGAAATGAGAGCAATATTACAAGTAATGCTAATGATTAGTAAGGACACCATTTTTCCAAAATAACAACCAGGAATATATTATCCAAGAAAAATACCAAACAGAATATTTTATTGCCGAAAGACCACTTTCATACCTTTACTTTCAAAATTCCATCTCTGCATTTTGTGTTTTAACTGTAAATACCACTTAAGAAAAAATACCAAGAAAGTCCTAAGTCTTTCAATTAAATCAATTTAATTTTAAATATTTTCACATTAATACCAATTTAGTTAATCTAGTCAATTTAGACTAGAAATAACTAATGTACACACCAACTGTTTACATGCCACGACCTGACGCTACTTAGAATATTTTTTATAATATTTTAAAAAGCATTTTGTTCTGTTCTTTTTCTTTTTTTTTTTCTTTTTTCTTTTATTAATAATATTTTAAATTTGTATAATTCAACAATTATAAAATATTTAAAATTATAGAGGAGAGAACTGAGAGTTGTCATTTGATCTAAAGATAATACTGTTGCACACTTTATCATAAGCATCAACAGAAGCCTTCACTTCCTCTACCAGCGAGAAGGAACGATGCCTCGACCCCGCGCTTTCTCATATCTCGGGCAACTTAGGGAGATGTCGCCTAGAAACAAAAATCCATAATCGACGAAAGAGAAGGCAACAGGCACATGGCAATGCAACCAGCATCAACACGTAAAGCCACTGTATAAAGAATGAAATAATACAAGTCGATATCCGTATCTGTACATCACAAAAGGGATGTTTTCCTCGCGACAAAATTCTAGACCCCATGCATAACTAAGACACTGTTAACCATTGCCATTTCCGGTAATTTAGTCCAGAGAGAAGGGACCTCGTCATTCTCCTCAACTAAGGGGCCAGTTCCGGCTCGCATAAATATGACTTTTCTACCGAAAAAAAAAAAAAAAAAAAATCAAGGTACGGATGGAGTTAGAATAACCTCTCCATGATGCTCCACCACACCGTCCTTGAACACCCGATCTTACCGCAGCAGCACAGCCCTACTGCAGAAAGCTCCTCAATACGATACCACACGGCCTCGCTTTCTCCACAGGTGCTGAATCTCCCTTTTCACAGATGGTGGGAGGAGGTTCCGGGTTATCTATCAAACAGAGGTGACATCAAAGTCGTGCTTCAAGAACTGCTTTTTAAGGAACTCTCTGGTTCGTGGGCGATGGATGAGATTGCATCGTGCTGACCATTTTTTTGCTCCTCCAGCATTTGACAGCCAAAAGGAGACTGTATATCAGAGGCGCTCCTTGAAGGCGGGAGATAGCCCGCATTGTTCACAAAGATGCATCCGTTGTCCATGAATGATAACACTCCTGTTTTCTAATGCATCCATCTCGCCATCTTCATGGTCATTATTTTCCTTTTCTTGTGGGCGCTATGCCTGGCGGACATCCTCAGTTTCCTTTTGGCATTACGCACTGGATTGATCACAGCCATGAGCTTCTCATCCTGTTTCCTTTTGTCCCTCTTGTGCTTAAGATCCTTCCTTATCTGGCCATAAACTTGTACAAAATTCTGGAGGCCCAAAGTGCTTCGTAATGACTCAGAAACCTCTTGAGCTAACTGTTTCGAATTTTCTGCAAGAAAAGTCCCATTAAAAAAAAAAGATCAGATTTTTCCAGAAGGTAGCATAACACCTCAAAAAACAAATTACAAACTTGAGAACTTATATCCTCTTTCAATCCATTTTAATTTGGCTTCACAACCACTCAGGAACTAGTACCCAACCAAAATCCCATTTTGCAACTTTAATCTCTGGTTTGCTGGGATATCGAATATCAACTTCTTTTGTCACCTCTATAGTGTTGGTTCTCAGACCACTTACATCTACATCACAGGCTTGACAAGAATGACAAAAACTGAGGTGAAGATTAATTTAACATTTGCACAGAAGGTGGCCCTCATTAGATCCTAGCTTTAAGATTTTATATGGCTTAATTCAAGTTTCTGCTTCTGCTCTTTTTCACGAAGCTCATCCTCTTGAACCTTATGCGAGACAAACCTTTTTGTCCCCCTGGGACTAGGAAGGAAAAGCTCTCACCTGCAGACCAAACAATCTAGTAGTCCACAGGTGTTTAACCCAAAAAAAATCAACTCCCATTTCTGCAAGTTGTTTTTATCAATATGCCTAACTTCTCAATAATATAATCAACATCATTACCAGATATGACTTTCCCCGTCAATTCTTCACAAACTTTATAGAGCGGTAGTAGCAACTGATATGCATAATGCACTGCATCTTCACCACCAATTTGTGATGAGAACTTCTGGAATATACCGAAGACAATTTTTAACTGCATGCAACACATAAAATGTTATTAAAAAGCAGGAACATTAAGAAAGATAACAGGGACTAAGATCATACAGGAAAAGACACAAAGGTAAGAGACCGAAGAATATTTGAACAAATAGTAATTTGTTTTAGCATGCTCTTCCATCTCTTATGCCATCACTTATTGCCACTTTCAATTAAAATGCATCTATTGAAATCTCTCCAGAGCTCTCTGGAGCAACAATTATCATGACAAGGATATAACCCCAGAATGATATATTGGTCACTTTCAAAATTTCATCTCTCCATGGCTTTGACATTCCCTCCTTACTATTACTATAGCAGAAAGAAAGTGCCACAATAATCCCAGCCCCTGTTTCAGGCACTTAAGCGCCTTCTTCCAGCAGCATCTCCTGGGACTTTGAGGCCAGGCAGAACACCACAAAGTAAGGGATAGCAAAGCTCCCACGTTACCGTGAAACATTTTCCAAAAAAGGTTCTCGCATAGGATAAGCCTTAGTAAAGTGCCTTTGCACATATTATTTGTCAAAGAAAAGTACCTGAACATGCTCCATCTGAAGGGCAATCTTCCCCAACCTCTTAAGCAAACTGCGTACGAGCAAATATCGACCATCTCCAGAGTGGCCATCATTATGGCCTTCTAGACCAGATGTTAGAGAGACAAAGATGGCTTTTCCATTTCTGGGGTCAAGCAATTGGAACGCTTTGAGAAAGCAAAGCTTCTCATCCTGTCCAAGAGTAAGCCAAAAACTTTTCCAAGCTAGAGGCTCAACATGTCCCATCAAAGAATTTAAACAACTCATGGAGAAAACAATATTTTCTATCATGAGGTGTCCTGCTGCATCATCCGCAGGTTGCGTCTTCATTTGGCAGCACAAGGAAACAGCTATCAGAAAAAGTCTGCTTTTTCTCATCAGAAGAAAGTCTCCTAATTGCTTCTCATTGTTTCCTCTGCATGCATCAGTTATTGCTGCGAAGTAAAATGCTAAAAGACGACTGGATATATTGCGTAGCCACATATGTGGATGCAGCAGCAACTCTGACACTGCTGTCCATATATCCTGAAAGATTGCAATATATAAGATGCTCTGCACCATCCCCACCCCCTCTTCCCCCATAACAAATTAAAATAATCATGCGCACACGCCAAGAAAACATGAATTACACGACCACAAAACTACCCAACAAGAAGTTCTGTACCTTTTACCAGGCTAGATGGTTCCTATAATGTCACTCTGCCCTATCCTAAACCATGCCCATGCGCAAACTGAAACTACAAAAAGTAAAGAAATGACCCAGAAAGAAGACCTCGAAATACTCAGTTTCACAACTCACAAAATTTAGCCAGGCTAAATGCACAAAATACAGTGTCACCCAAAAAAATCCAAAATAAACATAAGGAACTATCAAATTAACAGTTTACAGATATAATTTCTTAGCAAATGTAACACTCAGACCACCCAATTAACATCATTGCCAGAGGATTCCAGTACCACCACCACCACCATGCTCCCATTTGTGAACTGTTCTAAAAGGAAATTTTTTTCCCCACTCAATTAATTATATTAATTCAGAAAAAAGTCCTGAAGTTACAAAGTTACCATCAAGATGAATTGATGTCTAAAATAAGAGCTGGATGCGTCAAACATCAACTTGCATGCAATATAAACACAACTGATGCATGGTGAAGCTTCAGAACTGTCAACAATGTGGACATTTCAAGTCATAAATAAGCAATTCATGTAACTAATTGGAACCACATTTCTCACATTCAGTTGACCATTTCTGTCTTACTGTAGCGCAAGAATAAAAATGCCAACATATACCAATGCACTGGCAATTCCTTACATGAAAAGATTGTGCTGAGCAGGAAAGGTGAATGGTAAAAGAGCGTCAAGACATGCGCTTTAAGAGAAGCAAACAGAATGACATAGTTTTTTATAAGTTACGGAGGTATTAGAATGTCCACATGGGAGGCAGAAATTATCATAGGCAAATCAAATCAAACCTATTTTCAAAGAAAAATCAAAAACAAAACTATCGTGACTAGGAAAGCCCCAAAAACTCAACTGGAAAATGGAAACATCAAACTGAGCTGCAACTCATTCATGATTAGGGCATTGGACAAAGACATGTCACAAACAATAACAAATGTGGCAAATATAGACAAAAGTAGTGAACATACCTCAAATTCTGCTTCAAAAGTTAAATGCTGAAATTGATGTAAAATTTTCTCCAACATAACCAGAGAGTAATACGCTTCTTTCCAGAAAGGAATAGCTGCCTCATCAGGGAGATCCAGTTGGTCACTTGCAACTGAACTGACAGCAGACTGCAAAACGCTTCTAGCTACAGGCAATATACTAGAAATATATTTATGAAAGCCTTTCTTCATGACTTCAACCAGCAGCCCTAAGACCTGTACAAATAAAAGCAATTGTATGGATGTATCTCTTTAAGAAACAGAAAAATAACATCAGCCCCTATGCTGGCCTCCAAGAACACTGTGGATTAAGTAAATTCAAAATACAAAGAACAAACCAAGATGACAGCGTTCTGGATGACACAGAGTCCAGACTGAAATATACTGACAGATAAGATAGTGAATTGAGAAAAAGATTGGCAGCAATTATCACTCCATAAAAGAACAGGCCTTCACTGGCAACACATTAGATTTCATCTTGTCTGTATCATCAACAAACCAAAGCTCTCATTTGAAAAGTCCATGACTTTTCTATGGAAACATGGTAATGTAGAATCCAAAGTTCTCTCCAATACGCAAAGCACCAATTTTTCCTCACTTGAACCACGTAACACCACCATGGCTTCCATCACTCTTTCACCCAAGCATGTACTGGCATGCCCAGAGAGAGAGAGAGAGAGAGAGAGAGCAGGAAGCAAAGGAAAGTACAAAGAAACATGGATAGCCATTTAAGTCCCAAAAAAGTACTAGCACAGAAGACGTGAATTATTAGAACTATGGGAAGATTCCAGATTATCTACCTGTGCTGCAGCACTCCAGAGTTGCTTTTTCCCACCCAAATACCAAGAAAGACTATACTCAAGGATAGAATGAAGTGGATGAGGGCTTATACGCCCAACTAAAAGTTTTATCGCTGCACCAGTCATAGAGCGAACTCTGTTATCTTGATCATTTGCTAAAGAAACCACCAAATGGACGAATAGTGATTGGGACTGCTCATCCAGAACGCTTTTAGGAAACTTGACAATAATGGCATGAAGCATTTCAAGCACAGCTTCTCTTCCACTTGAATGCTCATACCTGCATTAAAATGTAAAAAGTAATTCATATAATACCGATCAGAGGAAACCTTCTTCTGTATTCAAACAAGTACTCACCTCAGATTCGAAAGCAGAAAATCCAAATGCTGCTGCAACCGCTTCTCAGATAGATGGTAATCGAGTAAAAATTGCAATAAAATCTGACTGCACTTCTTACGTATAGAATCCACTTGACTAGTTACCATCAATTCTCCAACTTGTTTTACAACATCATATATCTCAGGTACCACTAACTTGCGGCTGATGATTGCCTTCAGTAGAGAAAGGGCAAGGAAAGAAGAATTCCTTTCAAGGTCAACAAATATGGGAAATTGTATTAATGTTTGTAATTCTTCAGAAGAAAGTGTTATGTTGGTCATCCGGAGAAGCACAGTTAATAATTTGAGGCATGACTGCATCAGAGGGCTGCTACTATCCACAGAACTTTGGGCAATATCAAGCAGCGCTCCTTTAATTTTGTCAGCCTGAGTTTCAAAAGATGGCAAGGGCAATCTGAACAGAGGAGTCAAACATCTTAAAGATGCAGACAAGATATCTTCATATTTGGAACTTAAGCAGCTGCATAACAGTACAACAAAAGGATCCAACATGGACAGCAGATTTACATCATTTCTGTCCATTTTTGAATTCTTGAGACGAGCATGCAACAATCCAAGACCAAACACCGTAATCATATGTGAACCCTGAGAGTCAATCTGAAACAGCCGACTCGTAGCAACTCTGTTCCCGCTCATGTTATCCTTATGATATTTCTCTCCAGAAGGAACTGTCAAATTATCACCCTGACCCATTTCTTTGTTTATTTCATCTTCAATGAGGCCATATACAAAAATAAGCAGGTCAGTCTGATCAACAGACGGATTAGATTCAATCCCAGTTGCAATATGACTTAACATGCTCTCCAACTTCACTTTCAGCTTTGGAGTCAGATGCTTCTGTAACTGAGAAGTAACAGGAGAAAGAAGTTTCAAAGCATGGCTTTTGAATGTGACGTTTTGTGCAATCAATTTCAACGTATCAAATGACTTTCGTTTCCTAGTTTCCTTCATTTTAGATGCTATCTTCTCCACCTCTTTTTCTTCAGAAACATCTCCAAGGATATCACTCTTTACTATTGATAAAAGATCTTCCAAACAATAATCCAACTTCATCCTACTGGGATGCACAAGAAACTTTGACAATATGAAGTTCAATGTGTAACCCAGTACATGCAGCTCATATCCTCGCTTCAGTGTAGCACGCAGGACATTGAGTATGAATTGCAAGTATTCCAGCCCAAGTTCCTTCAAACAAGCTGCTAAAGCAGACCTGCCTTCATCACGAGTACTTTCTGCACGACTCTTTAAGAGATTTACGATGTGATGAATGATAGTAGGAAGCTGTGAATCCAGTGTGTCACCTGGAAGCAACTTTAGCAGCTTGAGGGCTGCTAGATTAATATTAACATTAAGCTTATCCGAGTCACAGTTCAGAAGCTTCTGTATCCTTGGTAGCACATTTTTCTGGAGGGAATCCTGTATCTCCATGGCCTCAATTGAAGAACATTTTCTCAAAGTAACTGAGGCAGTATCCAACTTGACTGTATCTGGAGCAGTTTCGGAAGGGCCTATAGATTCTCGACTAAAGTTGACTTCTGAGAAATGAAACTGGTCCAAAATAAAGCAGATTAAACGCAACAATAGCTTCTGCTTCTCAGGATTTGTTGTCATTTCTCGGAAGCATCTAATGAGCAATGCATAATAGGACCTCCATTCCACATGACCAGCAACTGATGCAAGGGCCTCTAGGCACGCATTTTTTATTTGCTCTATCTTTCCATCTTCAACGTCAAACAGCATATTGAAAAACATTGGCACAAAAATCTTGTTAAGGATGTCCTGGAAGTTGACAGCAGAATCATCGTTCAAATAATGAACATCAGATATCAAAATCACAATCAACATGAAGACAGAAGTACCTCGGACATGCTACTGGTACTTATAATACTCCTAAAGCGTGACAAAGCCCTTGCCCTTCTATGCTTCTGTCATCACAATAATAAATATATGAGAAGTACTCACAAGATCAACCAAGAACATCCTCCCCACATAGTTTTGCAGGAAGCAAATATTGCTCTCATGATTCTTTTGATTTTCAAAAAGAAAAAACAATTATACTTGCTATATAATTCAAAACTAAAAGGAAGCTTTATCTATAGAGTCAGAAGTCAAAAAGGTGCAGATGACAAGCACATCAAAGCCAAGACCAAATGTCCATTCTAAATTAAAGGCAACAGAAAGTTGACACCAACCTGCAGATGAACAATATTGAAAAAGAAATCTACTTCAGCATCTTCACTGCATAATGGGTTGAACGAATTCAGGTTTGCCAATTCAGGGAGATTCAAGACCATTGCTCGTAGGAGATCCATCCATTCCTAGAAACATGTTAGGCAAAATTAAAGCAGGGTGCCTAATAATGACACCTAACCATTAAGTACCGATCGACAAAGTCAAAATAAAAGAGAAAAATTCAACTTTCACTTTAGGAAAATGACATAAAATTTAACTAAATGTGTGAAGATCATTCTTCAGGACACATCCTACAAGCCGAAAGGCACAAAGAAACTCATTTTCAGTGCCAATTTATGTCTCTTTTAAATGTGCATGTGCAATCTTTCTAGGCATTACTAAAAGAGTTCCAAGTGCAACATCATAAACCATGAGATTATACCCACTGACATAAAATATAATACCTTCCGAATTGATGCTTTCTTCCTCATCACCCCTCCTAAATGCTTCAAGAGGAACTTATCAACAATGCGCTCAACAGAGGATTTTGTCCAGCAACTACTGTCATGAACCACCATGCCTTCTGGCGTTTTTTCTACCCCCTTCGTTTCACGGTCAATGATCTTGGTGGAAAATTCAATGAATGCATGCAACGACCGATATGCACTGTGCCTTAAGATTAATTCATCAGAGGACATATCATAGACAAACTGTGACAAAATGATTAATGCGTGATCCACTTCAACAGAATAGAACAGATCGAAGCTAATCTTTTCATATGCATTCGTTATTCTGTCATAGTCGAGGCCTTCTATTTCCATGGAAGAGGTTGCATTCAATTCATTTATAAGTTTTCCCTGCAGTCCAAGAAAGTAATCGCCATTAAGAACTATGAGAATCCCCTAGAAATAATACAAAAGAAAGTTCAAGAAAAGGGAAAATACTACCACAACAGCTATAGAATGGTCAGTTTCAGCAAGAGCAGCCAGAAGATTACATATAGATACTCGCATATCCAACTCAACCCAACTAAGCAGAGGGGAAACTGCAACCAGAATCTCCTTATCGCATGTGCCACTCAAGACAGGTAACAAGTCTTGAATCACATGCAGAATTTCTCGATAAACATCTGAAAAAAAATGTAACTGGTTAGATAGTAAATCTAAGTGTATGACATTTATAGTCACTGTAAGTATTGAAGTTTCTTACCAGGGTTCTGAGCTCCCTTCGACAAGAACAGAAGTAAAACATCCATAATCTTTCTTCCCAGTGATTGATTGCTCACATACTTGGGTAGCAATTTAAATACTTTAATCAAAGACTCCCCAGGATGTTTGATCAATTTCCTGTCACAACAAATCAAAATCATTAATCTCTCAGATACCATGCATCTTGAGTAACTTTACCTTCCAAATTAAGAGGAGGAATTTAGAATAAAGAGTGGACATCTTTCCATTACATAGTTTCAAAAATAAAGCCTACTATTTGCAGTAGCATCATTCCATAGATCCACAATGCAGGTCCAATTAATCAGAACACAGCATACCTTCTTATAAAAACAAAATTGATTAGCTTATGCCACTATTCCCAAATTTTCAACTTCCTCTTCAAACTGGCTTTCTACTGGAATTAGATCATCCACCTCCATTCATAACCAAGTCAATCAAGGATTTTTTGTTTCCTTCTTAATTTGTTCATCATTGTATGGAAACATGATTGTTACAACAAATTACAGCTGAAAATGATTGATTTACAATGAAAACACTTCATACTACTACTTAATGAATGAACTGCTAAGAAGGAGAAGCGCATTCTTTTGGATAAAATGATATTATACAAGTCTTTCGTACCTCAGACTTGGGCTCCATTTGTTTTGTGGAAAATGAATGATTTGAAAAATGCTTTCCTAAATATAATTACTTGCATCACTTGAACCATCAACTATTTAAAAAAAAAAAATCCATTGGACATCATTCAGTAGAGCTCAAGACAGTCAACAGAGATGGCCATAGAGGTACAACAGCACAGCATGCAGCATGCAGCCAAAACTTACAGTATCTTAATGTTTCAACTTAATTCGTTGTTGTAAAGTACCACATGAGCACTCAAAAGTGAAAAAGAAAATAAAAGCAATTCCTAACAAGACAACAGTACAGTCAGCCGCACATTTGAAAGCACAATTTCTCAGCTTGAAGCTGTCGACTCCAATGCTTCAAGAGTTCCATCCTTCTGGATCACATCTAAAATATTTACTTGACACTTATGCCACTCAGACCAATTATGAAATGCAAAGATGAATAAGCGAGGCATGTATGGGCATGAATGCACACTATTTCTTTTCTTCTGCAGCTTCATTTTTCTCTTTGGGATGGTAAAAAATTTATAGGAAGAAGCAGAACATTGTCCAAGTCCACTTTACAAAAGTGAGCAATTCCCAAAATACGTCAGTGAACCAACATCCAACACAACATTGAAAAGATAAACACGCTTTCAAAGTATTAGACTAAGAGTCAAAATTATCAGAAAGAGATCTGATGACAAACTAAACCAAATTTATCAATTGGCCATAAACTAAACAAGATTCAAGAAGGAAAACTTTGATACGGCCCCAATTAATCGAGATAAGCTCAGCATAACTATTAAGATATAGCTCTACTAAGAGACATAAGTGGCATAATCTACTAATGCGCAAAGTATGGTTTTACCTCTTTATAGGAGAATCACCGAGAAAAAGAGAATGCAGACTACAGGTAAGTTCCTCAACATTAGGAAGTAGAACTTCCCTAACACAACTGTTCTCTTCCCCCAAGTCACTGCCAAGATTGAGAAGGTTCTCTATAAACTTTAAAACGCCTGATAAAATTGCTTCAGATGCAGTTGTAATAGACAGCATTGAAAACATATCTGGGACCAGGCTTTGTTCCCTACACAACAGGGATACAAGTTTGTGGCTTCTGCTCATAGAAAGAAAGCAAGAGAACAGTGAGCTTGGCTTCTCACTGCTTGAACCCTCTTGTTTGAAGCCTTCAATTAATGGTTTCACCGAATGGAAGAAAAGGTCCCACAATTCGCCATCAAACTCATGTTCTTCATACTTAATTAAAACAGAGGAAACAATTTTCAGGCATAGAGACCTCAGATCCTTGAGCTGCTTACTTTCCACACCCACCTTCAAAATAGAATTCGAGCTTAGAAAGTGAGAAAGACGAAGAAGAAGAAGAAAAGGAAAGACACATAATTGAATAAAAGAGGAGAACAGTAAAAATCTCCCCCTTGATCCCAAGATGCCCCTAATAGAACAATGACATAATTCCGCCAGCACCCAATTTTGAGACCATTAACCCTTAGGACTTGCAAATGTAGCAATTAGTGGCAGAACCGATCTGTCCTATGAGTAATTTAGATCGCTACTGGTGTCTCTCACGTGATTCTTTGCCACCAACAAGGATGACATTTGCAGGAAAAGAAATCTCAGCTTCCATTAGTCGCATGAGAGCTGTGGTAGCCAATTTTTGATAGAGAGAGCCTCCATGTCAGCACCAAAGAATCATGGGAGCTGCACATGCATTGATGGCACAGAAGCTTGCTCATGGTGGATTGATTTTCAGGCAATTTGACAGACTCTTAGTAAGTTTAGGCATCAACTAAGATAACATTAGGAATAGGGGGACTTCGACATTTTATGCTGATTTTGGGGGCATGGCAGAATTAATGATGAGATCTCTCACGAATTATATAAGTGAGGAAGCTTTATCACAGCTTCTTGCTATGAATGCAAGCTAGTCATCTGCCTGTATCAGGGATTTGACAAGAAGAATTACTAAAGACAAAAACTTAAGATAGATACAAAATTTATGTTTCCATTTAACTTCCACCCCCATTGACACGTGCATCTACTGCAGAGCTCTGATCTAACAATTTGATTTTTCGTATTTATACTATATTTATCTCCATATAAAAGGAAATATTATCAATAAAGTAAATAAATGATAAAATAAATCTGGAACAGTAAATTCAACATTTTCACATATGATAGAGAAATTACCAAAAAATTATCCCCTGCTCCAGTGTCCTCATTCGAAGCCTGGTTGCTCTTTCCTCTGTCCAATTGACACGTACAGAAAGCCAAAAATCGCATGACAGAACCCATTAACAGTTGAAGGAATGGGTTAATATGATGTTCATCAAAGGTCATCAGAATATCCTCAATTACATGCAAGTAACCAGATCTCTTCTTCCAAGATAGGGCTGCTATATTATCCGTAGTGAAATACTTCAAAAAGTTAAATGCCAGAAAGTCGTCCATTGAACTGCTTGCAGAATACACAAACCAATTCTGCGTGCCATCACTTCCCATTGTAATAACTTGAAATGGCTTTACCAGCAGTGCAAAGAAAAGCGGAAGCTCATTGACATCTAACTGAGCAATGAAACCAAGAACTGCCTTCCGATGATACACACTCTTGTGCTGACATGAAGCAAAAAGTTGTAAATTATCTAACAGCTGAATGAGTCAGAATAAGCAGGGGAAAAAATTCAGTTCACCAAGAAGTACACCAATTCTCCCATACTTTACTTGAAAAATAATTATGGAAATTATCGAAACCAAGTAATTATGTGCTGGTTGATGAGATAGATACCTTTCGTGAGGCTAGTGTCTTTAAGTTTCTCACTTTGGGGACCAAAATCCGGATGACTAAAGGAACAATATAAGCTCTGTGACCATATTCAATCAGATTAGAATCCAAGGATAAACTCCAGGTAGTTAATTCTTCCCGTAAGCTTTTTGAATCAATCAGGTTCCTGAGATTCTGCTCATAAGGCAGTAAGAACGCATCCTTCCATGTCAGGAGGCACTCCAGAACCTTCATCTGTATTTCAGGGTCATTGTCATCCAGAAGCCTGTCAAAACAACAGGAAATTGAATTAGTAATCAAGCTTGCAGATGTTTGCACAAGCATACTCAAAAACATTCCAGAAAAACAGGTACAATCTGACAAGCTCAAGTACCTGTTTTGCAAAACTTCTTTGAGAAACTGACTCCAGTAGAAGGATTTAGGATTGCGCATCAATTTTAGCAGGTTTAGCCATTCTTTGAGGATGCCCTTCCATTGTTTTCCTTTACAAGCATGTGAATTGAATGAACCAACACTGCAATCTCACAGGAACACAGCATTCAGTCACAACAGAGTGAAAGAATCATCCACAGGTTTAGATGAAAGAACAGCTTTAAGAAAGCTTAGCAACCAAAGTGACTACCTTGAATGCTCATGATCACTGTAGCCCAAAAAGTTCAAGAAAAGAGGAACAAGTTGCCGAGATCGAGCTTCAGCAATAATTGGAACTTTTTGCAGAGATTGGATCAACAGAGAAAATACCGACTCAATAGGTGTCCTATCCACCACTGGACTTGTAAACAAATGAAAGCGCTTCACCAAGCCTGAAATTTCAAAACCTTGAAATTGAAGGACTTCTTACATAAGCCAATAAGAAAGCAATTCAGTTTCTATCAAAAGCTTAAATGCACTAGGATTTCTACTCTATCACCACAGATAATTTAAAAATTGAAGTGACACCAAAAATAATCTGAAATAGATAACTACACCAAAAGTAATAGAGACAACACACAAGGTATTACTACCAGATACTGTAAAGCTGGAGCATCACTTACCATTTGACTTGTCAGGCAAATCAGCAGTTACTTCATTAACATGATCACGGGAAGCTTTGAAAACCAATTGGCAGTCTCTGAGATACCTTATAAATATGTCCCATATAGTTCCAGCATGTTTGCTAATTAAAAAAGCAAGGCACTCCAATGCTGGAGCCCACAGATAACTAAATCTATTATAAAAGATGCCTATTATCCCATATAAAAGCAAGGGTAAATAGCTTTCACCAATCCTTCCAGCAGATAAATCCATCTGTATTTTAGAGATCAGTAGGATCACTTTCCTGCTGGTAGAAACTGAAAGAGGAATCGTCTCAATAGAAAGGAGGAGCTCAAGCACCTGAAATTAATGAAACATGAGAACACAGCTCTGATGTTAAGGATAAGTCAACTAGCTAGATGGAAAATAAAATACATACATTACCACCCAGACCAATTCCATGGAAAGTCTGGCAAATTTCATCACTCATTTTCTGCCCTACAGGTCGATCTGAAGCATAGATATCACAACTGAGAGGCTGATAATGCGACAGTATTCGTAAAGTTGAGACACGAATCCTCTTGTCAAAGTGACATAAATTTTCTGCAAAACAATCAACTGCGTCCACAAACTTGTTTGCCTTGAACTCCTGATGGTATGTGTCATCAGCTTCTCGCAATTTAGACCTGTTGGAAGTATGCAAAAATTTGATTAACTGGGAAGGAACATATTTTGAAGAAATGCAAAAGAGAAAGGAAAAACGAATGACCAAAGAGCATTCTAAGCAGCAACACTGTTCAACTTACCCATGCACACTATCGAGATAATCAGCAACAGCCACCAACACTTGAGGAGATGACTTGTGTTTTTTTGCAAGTTGCACAACTTTATTTGCATCTTCAAACCCAGCTTTTGTATTGCAACACAGTCTGTGGTGGGAACTTATACCAGTACCCATCAGACTTTGCCAGGTGTGCCTAGCAAAACCTAGGATTTTATCTGAACATATAAAAGGATGATTAATACACGCTTATCAAATGAAAATGAAGTATATTCAGTACCATTGCTTGTAAATAAGTAGCTCACCATCCATTGTAATGCATTTAAGAGCAAAAAATTGAAATATATGCCAAGATTAGAAAATAAATAAAATCATACCATCTTGGGCCAGTAAAAGCTGATCAATTTCATCAATCAGGTCCATTAACAAGGCCAGACAGTGCGGAGTGTCAAAGGCATAGGGATAGCAGCATATGACTCCCCACAGCAAAGCCAGTTCAGCCTCATCAAGTTGAGCAGACAAGCGATCTCCATTTCTAAAACCCTTTATCAGAGATACCCAGTTGGTAACAGTTTGCTGCACAAATTGCTGAATCCTTGAATGTCCTCCAAATAACACCCCATGAATGTCGACCGCTACTTGCATTTTCTCAGATAAGCAGAGACAAAGACAGATCACTTGTTCCAGGGAATTTTCAATTAAATTATCCAATGTCCTGTAATCCCACCAGCAAAGTTGAAATTGGGGCACGGTAGAGGTAACGAGCAGTAATCTATGCAATCACAAAAGGATGAAGAAGGTGCAAAAGGATATATTACCTCAAAATGATGGCACGGAATGCACACACTATGGAAGAATCCTTCAGTAGCATTTCTCCAATAAATTCCAACAAACTGAAAGCAAAGATGGCATGAAAATATTAAAGGGAAAGTTGAAAAAATTCACAGGAGAACAGAAAAGTATTTCGTTAAACAAGTTACCTCAAGTTTTGCAACTCAAATAGAGGAGTCCATTGCAGACAGCAGTGTTGGAGAGCAGACAAGTTATTAGCACGATGTAGCCCATCGACAATACATAGCATTAACTTCAGAACCTTATCAAGAACCTCAACAAGACCATCCTCAGCCACTGTGGGACCATGAGAGACAAAAAGCTTTTGAACAAGCATTGTCACAAGTTCAAGAAGCGGCCCATAATCTGCAAGATGTTGAGCAAAATCAAGAAATGTATCATGGTAACTTCAATTAGAATGGTATCATAATGTGAATGGTAAAACTACCTAAAACTTTGCGTCCTTCGTCAAACTGGACATTCGAGATTAATAAAGTCAAGAGTCTGCCAAGGTAGGAAGAGTTTTTGCTATTTATAGCATCAATGGTCTCCTGATACAAGCAATTCCACAACAAAGTCAACTCCTTGGACTCCAGTGCTTCACACAACCTTCGGAAGGCAGCATCAATGACCTCAACAATAGTGTCTGCACCTGTTTTTGGGTGGTGTGAGGTTGAGGAGAAGGGGGGGGGGGGAGTGTCAAGACCAAAAACCTTCAAGTTTAATGGAAAATCCAGTCACATATTTACAGTCCTAGAAGAGCATAATCTTCTTTTATCAGAAACACAAGAAAGCTCCAAAAAGAATAAATAAAGATGGAGATCTAAACAAAAAATAATTAAAAAAGCCAAAATAAAGAGACACTACAAACTACTGCCAATAATGCCAATTTTTGTACAGGAACAAAGAAAAATTTTCAGGTGAAGTTATCAGATAAAAAATGATAATTAACTTCCTGCAAAGTCCGGTGTCAGGTTGCCAGTATAGTTAGAATGTTTACGCTTGCTTGAGATATACAGTAATAAGAAAACCAACAAAATTGCAAAAAAAATCATTAGTGAACAAAAATGTTTTGGTATTCGATGAAAAAAAAATGTTTTGGTATATTAACTCTAAGTCAACTATTCAAGGGGGAAAGACTTGCCTTCGGTGAATTTATCGCCAATCCTGAAAATTGAATTATCCAGCAATATCCGCAGTACACGCTCTGCCTTTGAATGGAACTTCAGTGATGTTCCTCTCATAGTATAATACAATAGTGCACTAACACCAGCTTTTCTCTCAACTGATTGTTTCTTCACAACTTCAAACATGAGCTTTCTTACACCTGGTCCAATAACACGACTAATAAGAACAAAACCTACATGTGGACTTATTGTTGAAGTTACGAAATGAATTAAACATGGGAAGGTCCATGTATTTCCTCCACATTTTTGCAATTAATATAATATATATGTATATATATAAAAGATGTCAGAAGAGGTATTGATTGTGTCATTAAAATTAATATTTGGAATGAAGAAAGTTAGACCCAAACTATCCACGCTATAAAAGAACTAGCAACAATCATGTAAAACTAAGAAATCATGTAAAACTAAGGCAAATATCCTATATTGTGACGGATCCTATTTTGTGATGGAGATCTAGCCACAATCAGCACCCAAAGCAATCTTTCTAGACAGTTTGAGTGATGGAAGATCTCCGCAAAAGCAGCAACAGCGAAAATCGAGACAGATTCATTTCAAAATTCATAAAAGAAAAAAATTATAAGAAAAAAAGGCCAAAGCCATTCAAAGAATGTAAAACCAAAACAAGAGGACTGTTCTTGTCCAAGGACCTTCCACACACACCCATACATGCGCACGCATTCCATTCGGTTATTATAGATAGTCAACGTAACATAGTATTGCTAATAAACCTTTTCCTCTGCACATCAGATACGAAATTGGGTCTTTTCACATTATAACCATTAGAGAGAAAAAGGACATTCATATGTTCCTTCAATATGATTTGACAGGAAGGAAATGGTTAGAACATTCTGGTACTTTGTCACAATGCTTCTTAATTGAGACATCAGCCATTAAAATATCAAGTCATTACTCAAGCAAACATGAGTCGATTAGGCTCCTCAAATGGAACTGACCAAATGGCAGCTTTTTCTTCCCATCAAATCAATTCTTCAGAATTGAATGAGTTTTCCCTTTTAGCATTACTTTGATGATAAAAAAGTCCTGTTGCATTGACTATTCTGCTGTAGACGTTACATGTTCAAGCAGAGGCAAACTCATTATATGAAGACTCTTTTTTTTTTTTCTGATCAAGTTGAAGAATATTATGAGGGAAGAGACAGTGTTAGAATGCTTATCTTTTCAGGGTATTGTGGCCATGCAACTATGCAGCTAGTTATTGCACAAAAGCAGACATTTAGCATCATCTATGCTAACATATAGTCGACTATTACAGCCAAACGGCACGAAATTTTCATGTCAAATGTCAATGAAACAATAACTGTTTGGATGCAAACCCATTTTCATACCTTTTATAAGCTCTTCAACAGGTGCATTCCTTAGCAAGAATGACATTGCTTCTGCCATGAAGTCTTGGACATATTCTTTAACATAATATCTTAATTTGGTCGTAATCCTTCAAGAAAGAGATAATTAAAATGATTATCTTAATCAGAACGAATGATTCACACAAACAGACTCAAATTCTTCATGTCTACACACGTGTCATTCCCCAAACAAGATATCAGAATACATATAAACCAAATTACCCACCAAGATATAGATATATGCATCTCTCCCCATGGAGAAACTAAAAGGAAAAGAGCATAGCTCTCATATCCAGAAGGTCGACAACACACGTCTATCACAAGATCAGTCCATGAAACAATACTTACTTGAGCACATATACAATGTCTCGTCTTAGATACTTTTGCAAATACATCATCATTGATGACCATGAGCAGAAGATCTGCAGAAAGAAAGCTCATTAATATGGCCAATCAAAATGAAAAGCACTGTCTCAAAAACATAAAAAAAATAATAGATGAAACCTGTTCAATAATCTCAGTTTCCTTATCGGCACCATTTTCGAGAAGAGAAACTAAAGAATCAACAATCCTTGATAAAAACCTGGCAGAAGTATACCAAATTGATTATACATAGAATCAAGTTACCAACGCATGATTTTAGAGATTTCATAAGATTTTCAGATAACAAAGTGTTCTTTATTAGCCAACAATAGATGGCAAAGTAGATAAAACAGTAGATGGAGACCATCATTGCTCTCATACGGGAAATGGCAATGGTATTTCGGAACATGCCCTAGTTCTGAAGTGTAGTACAATAGAGTAGGCTTTTTCTTTTTCGAATATCATCTGATTAATTGGTCATTTTTAGAGCAATATCCACACTGATATCCATAACTTAAAACTCCAAATATAGTAAAGTTAGTCAATTCTTGCTAAAATATATTCCTAGATCAAATTTCGCCCGAAAGTAAGAAGATCATTTACAGTTTGGGAATGTTGGGAATGTTGATTTTGGAGTTCTGAATCACCTAGAAAAGGGACAGAGAATTCCAAATCACAGCACTTGAGGAATAGTATATCATGTTAGGATAGCATATAATGTACTAAGTAAAGATCATGTAAATCGTAGTCTGCCAGCTATCTGCAGGTATAGGAAAAGAACAAATTCAGTTGTCCTCCAAAAGGCAAAAGAAAACCCAACTTCCTTTTCCATTTTATATTTGGCAAAGGTTGGGTCACGGATAAGAAATTTTTCTTATGTTGGACCGGGAAAAAAATAAGTCATTATTCCTGATGCAACTTTTGCATGGGACAGTCAGTCATATCATTCAATTCGAACCAATTCTTAGATCAAAAAGCTCAACTCTCCCAAGAATCGATAGCAGATTTAAACTGCATTAAGTGGACTGCTTCACAGCCAAATACTATGACTTCATGAAAAAGAACAGAATTGAGTGTTATCAATGTTCACTCAGAACATACAAATGACACAGGAAAAAAAAATGGTAAAAATTAATCACACTGTGACCTATCTATCTCTGTGTCTTAGGGAATATCTGCAGGCAAGGCTCTTCATTGGTAATAGCTGACAGCCTTTAATATTGCTATGAAGAATATATTCTTGCTCCCATACCATGACCTATCTATCTCTATGTCTTAGGGAATATCTGCACCCAAGGCTCTTCATTGGTAATAGCTGACAGCCTTTAATATCGCCATGAAGAATATATTCTTGTTCCCACCAAGCGCAATTGAAAATAAAAACAAAAAATTTAAATTCTATGCAGTTTGTAGCAAAATTTGACCGTTCAGTACTTGTTAAAAGACTTTCCATAGTAGTCACATGAATTATTTATGCATTTTGGAATCATTGCTTACAGTATAGATGGCAAATATAAATTCTGAAAGAATTTAAATATTTAATCTCTTTAAAGGGTTTCGAGATCGCAGTTTTACTGGAGAAAGTACCCATCCTCAAACATATGCTTTCTGTTAATGCCAACTACAGACACCGGTGTGACTGAAACGATGAAAATCCTCACCTCTCAAACTTGAAGTGAACTTCAAGAACCTCTTATGGAGAGTAATTCTAAAAGACCCTTACCCTCAAACCTGAATAAAAATTATTTCCTAATGTTCAAACTTAAAACTGGAAAGATTTTTTACACCTTGTGTATAACTTGTCTTCTTAACCCATTAATATAATAAAGGTGCTTTAGCTTTCTAAATATATCTTTGGTTTCTGAAACCAATTATATCATCAACACAAATTTTCCCCAAAAGTTTTAGGATGATTTTCTTTCCAGAAGCATACACAAGACCTAAATACTATTTATTTTTACTATAATGGAAGGGAAGAGGATATTTAATCACCTAATATTGGAAAGGAAACAAGAGAATGGGAAGAATGTGAGAAAGAAGACAGTGTCTCTGGTGATCCTTATGAACATTGAAGCATGAGTTTTCAGTTACTTTTCACATTGCTTCACAAGATGAACTGCTTCCATGACATATGGGTAGAAAAGCATGTATCCACCTGTTAAAAAAAATCTATACAATGGTAAAACATCTACTCACCTTCCCCTACATATTGTCACTGAAAATACCGTCCATTAGTATTCACCTATAGTTCTCCTCCATATGTTAAAAAACCCAACTGATCAGTGGGAATTAAACAACTTAAATTTTTCTTTCCAAATTCTGAAAAGATCAGAAATCTTTTCACCTTCTTCTTTGAACTTCTGTGCCCCAGTAACTAAATCCTAAGTAAGCAATCTGCTTTGCTTTGTATTTACTCGTATTACAAATGGTTTACATGGTTCAGGAAACATCCCAGTAAGAAACTAAAGCATTGGCACCATGCAACAAGTAAGCAAGGCTCACACTGCGCCTCTTGCTTGTAGAATAATAACTTGCCGTTTGACAAGACTGATAATTAAAAATTTGAAATTTAAGAGAGGTGGATTTTAAGTCTCAAAGACAATAGTTGAGAAAATGTAACGTCGTTTTGCAAGCATCATCTTTTTTGTTGGCATCTGAAATATACAAGTTGTAGGTAGTTATCAAGTATGTATTGATATGAAATTAGGAACTTACAGTACTTAGTTTCAAGAAGTATTCTATATCAATTATTTACTATTTCCATCATGAATTGGAAAAGATTAAGCAGGTCATCATTAACTTGAGCGATTAAATGACATTTTAAAATTGATCGATTAAGTTGCACCAATCTACAAGTTATGTAAAGACTTAAGTTTAAGCCCTTCATGAAGTCATGAAGGAAACCATCAGTGTCTCAAGTCCCAAATGCATCTTCCTACTATTAAGAACATTGGCAAGTGATAACTGTAAAGAGCATTTCATAACAACAGAGTTTCCATTGACCACAATTGATAATACTTTTATCGATCTAGGAAAAAAAAACTGGACAAATAAAAGTCAATTGCATCGATATCTTTTATGGCGGACATCTAGCTCTTGCATTCCTGAAAGAAAAATACAGAAAAAGACAAAACTCATTGCTCACGTGAAACCAAATTATTAAATAGTCTATCTTGCGGTGCCTGAATTGGCAAACCCTAGATGCCTTCATTATATCAAATTTGCTCTATAAGGTTATGTTTCTTCAAGAGATGAAATACACGCCAAGTTGTGCAAGACTTAAAGCCAAATAAAGAATTTATGATAAAGCATGAACTCACGGGAAAAAATCCTCCAGCAAATCTCTAGATAAAGCTGAAATCAACCTGTATTTCACACCAGGGTAAAACAAAATATTTGTCAACTTCAAATGATGGAAAAGAAACCACATTCGAAACCAAAAAACAGATAATAATTAGAATGCAAGTAAATGCTAATGTCCCTATAAAACAAAACCAAAGAGTATTCATTTAGTGTATGGCTAGTATAAGTTGTACATCCAGTGAGACAAATTAAAATGTTAAATTGTTCATTCTTTCCACAACAACCCAAGAAATAATATAAAAGAACAGCAAGAGTTACGGATAATTCCTCTAAGACGCTCTAGAATGATGTTAACCTCAAAGGATAAAAATTGATACTGTAAAAGTGCAATTCACTGGGCTGCTCTAATTAGGAAAGCATGTCTATTCTCTCCCTATCTCTTCCTTCCTTTTTCCTGGCTAGGCAAGTATAGAAAGAGGAAGTTAAGAATCCAAGCCCCTATTTCTCTTTTATCACCTTTTGGCATGTTCATTGCTGGATGTTAGTGTATATGCCTAGTACGCATGCTAATAACTCTCGCTTCTGCCAAAAAAAACCAGTTATTTGCAACAACTCAAACTCTGCACAGTGATATGAGCCAATACTCGCTGACTTATCCCAAAAAAATTTCATTGCAAGTGAAGAACATGGCCACTCGAGGATTATTAACATCAGTGAGAACATAAATCAGCTGCTCTTTCCAGCTTACAGGCCAGCACAGCATCCCCAAAAAAATCAGAAGCAAGGGAATAAACTTAAGCAAAACACCAAGAATTATGAGTGGACCAACATAAAACTTAACACCAACAAAACAAAAAGAAATTCATGGCAATAAACTTTAACATACCGGATAATTGGCTCAAGTGATAATCTCGCCTTCATCTGTAGTCTAGATAAAAGCTTTGAGATTATCACTTCCTTGTGCAACAAAACCAAGGGCAATGTCTGTACTAAAGGCATAATCTCCTCGTAATAAGAGATAAAATCCTCCGCAGTGTTTAATTCCTGAAATGTAAAATCAAGAACCACGTCCAATCAGAAGGGAGAAAAAAATTGCAACCAATGATCAGCCCAATAAATTTGAAGCATTCACCAATACCACATCGACTCAATTCAGCAGAAATCATCTCATAATCATCAGAAGTTCACCATTCAGGACAGCAATTTCTTTCTCTGATGGGAAGGAGTGAATGAAAGAAATAGCAGTTAAACCTATAGATAAAATTTCAGGAGAGCCCTCTTCCACCAAAAATTTCAAGCCCAAACCTAGAAGGTAAAGTGGTTACACAAACGTGTAGCCACTGTCAACTGGAACTAAAATCAAACCAGCCAGTGAGCCATCTATTTAGCGAAAGTAAATTATGGAGTAGAAAAAGTTCAATATCTGCCAGCTAAAGTACTTCCAAAGCAAAAGGTTTACATGATTGACACCATTTTGGAAGAAACCAACATGACCAACCAAAGTGATGGAATTTAATTTAAGAAAAATGGCAACAAGGCTCCAATCTCCATATCCCTCTATCATAATATTAACTTTTATAAGATCTAATCTCCGACTCAAGACCTAGATTAAGAAACAGTAACATATTACATTTTACTCTGACCCTTATACTCACTTCCCCCATTTGACTTCGGACCTCCGTTCCACTCCCTAGCACTAATACTTGAAGACATCAAACCATTGATTACAGTGTGCATCTGCGAACACAAGAGAGAGAGAGAGAGATAGAAGGACATTGTAACCAAATCCTCATAAAAGAAGATAATAAGCATTGGCCCTCGAGCAATTCGACATCATCTGTTTCCTTGCAAAAGGAGAAAACTATCATGACCCTAACAATTACTATTCTTTGGTGGCTAGAATAACCGCTTTGGTGCAATGCTTTATGCAAAGCGAGCTATCTCAACCTATCTTATTAAATGCATACACATAGCAGAAACGACCAGATATTCCACATGCAAGAAATCAGTATGAGCGGTAACTCCACCCAAAGCAATGTAAGCAATCATCTCATACTTTCACTCATGAACCTCAGAGGACATAAAGAGATCTCCTAAGACCGAAGGAAAATGTCAAGACCCCAAAAATAATTGCTGTTTTGCAACCATTCCATACTTCTGCACATCGGTTGCTGATAATTTCAGTAATTAATTCACAACTATCGGGAGACACCCAAAATATTATACAAAAATAAAAGGAAAGAACGCGAAAGTTGCATACCCTCCATTCTATGAGGCAATCCCTGAAAAAAGACGATCCCTCAGAAGGCTCGGACTTAACTCTGTCGAGGCTCTTGTAGACATCGATCTCAATTTCCTCCAACCTCTGGGAGAACGTTTTGAACTATCCACAAGAAAACACCGCGGATTAATCAACATCCACCAACTAACACACAGCCAGAGAAACCAAAAGACAAACTCAAGACACAATTATCAAAGCCCTGCGACCACCGTGAAATTTTATGGAACACAACCAACTATTCTAAAAATTTAATCTTTTCGACGAAGACGCAGTTTATTATTCAAATCTTCTAACAACCACGGATGGCACAACCAATTCTACTCTAGAGGCCAAATTATGGGACGAAGCGGTGCACCAGTGCATGTGGAGGAGGACAAGACTCGCGGTGCGCTCATCGGCTCAAAACTATCAATCCGAGCGGACTTCCCGAAACCGAGACGAGCAACGACAAGCGACCGAGAGAAATCCCGCCGAAGCTCCCGGCGCTGGAAGCACGAGCTTCCGGGAGAGGAACCGAGGGCGTCCGAGAGAGGACTTACGACGAAGCGCCGGCGGCCGGGCCCCGTGTTGAGAGACTTGACGGCCTGAGCGTCGGACGGAGTCGCCATCGCCGGACCGGAGAGACGCGCCGGAGAGCCGCGCCGGCGAAGCCGCGCCGATCGCGAGGAGAAGAGAGGGGAGAGAGAGAGAGACTGCTGGTCGGTGGAGCTCGCGGAGCTTCGTTCGGGTCTTGAGGGTTTAAGAGGAAAGTGAGAGAGGGTTTATCGAGACCGACTTATCGACGGGCGGGCCGGGTTGGGCCATCGCCTAAGCCCGAGGGATAAACGGGCCGTTTTGGATGGGGCCCGGGCGACGTTTTTGGGCCGAGCCCGCCCAATGATGGGTTGGGCCGAAACGGGCTTGCCTGGCGAGAGCGTCGCGGCCCGAGTAATTGCTAGGCCCGCTATTCTCGGGCCCAGTTGGGCTTTGTTTGAGGAGGCTCTTGCCCGGTCGATCAGAAGTCGACTCGGGCTCGTTGGGCTCGGGCTGGCCCAACCGGCTCCGAAGTTTTTGACGACCAATCACGTTTCCCATGCGGAAAAAATAAAAGATAACCATTGTCTGCGGCGATTAACTTTCGCAAAATTCTCTGATCAATAAAAATAAAAAAAAAAAAAAAATCACAAAATTCCAAAACGAGAGGGGTAGGTTTTGGGAAATGCTAATGGTTAGCGTGCAAAAATCATTCTATAATTCAGCACACGACAAGGCAAACATTGCACCTAAGCTTGCTATGGCAGAAGTGGAGAATAGTTAAATAAACTTACCATGATGAATTAACACGACATGGACCAACATGAAATCGTGCTCGAGTCAACTTGCACCAATTATCGTGCACTTGGCTAGATAAAAAGTTGCTGATTCAGTGAATTTATTTAATTCTTCTTTAAATCCGTCAAACTAGTGAACCCGATCAAGTTGGAGGAGGTTGAAAATGAATTTGACACAAGTTAATCCATTTTTGTCTTGTGCGGTTTTAGCGACTTGTAGGCCTACAATTTGTTTCCTCTTTCCTAATGCACTTACTAAAAATAAGGCAATTTTCGCAGTATATAGTAGTGGCAACTGGCAAGTCCAGTAGCGCGATGAGGCTCGGATCTCTTAATTCGATCTCAAAGGAACGCGCATGTATAAAGTAACTCCACCGTTCTAGTCCCTAGAGTTCAAGATCTGCTTTTATCACACCAACAGCTATTCAAAATCCTCTTCAAGTGAAATATTCACTAGCGACATAGTAGTAGCTTTGAAACATTAATAGAGGCCATAAATGCAGCTGAAATTCAGAGTTGTAATGGATTTTGCAGATGGTGAAGGAACTTTCACAGCTTCAGCCGAAACCTATCCGTGAGCAACACAATTGATCGTGCTTGGAGATCCCAGACTGCGGTTCTTTTCATGATCCTCTACTCCAGTTAAAAATGCCATCAAAAATGCTTTGCTTGGTTCTCAAATGCAGTGGAGCCTAAAGTATTGAGAAGTAGAATTTATGTTGGATTCAGCATAGATAACTTTATACCATATGAAAGACCAGTTCATGCTAAACCGTATACACTCTGAATCAAAGCAGCACTGTGGATCTACAATGCCCATTACGCGGTCTCATCTGAAAGCAATGAGGATGAAGATGAAGATCTTGCGTACACAGGAAAACATTGCTGGAAAAAGATGCCTAGTATTAAAACAGAGATGCCACTCGAAATCATGTTAGAGGGCACAATATATACTGAAGCTCTTAAATGACCAACTACAGTAAGAGTTCGGAGTTTTATCTGAAAGAATGAGAAGCCTACTAAATGAATGAATCGCGCTTCTTCCTTATCATTTCCCTTCTATCTTACATCTGTAAATAAACAGTTTCTATGTTACAAACCAAAATTGTGGTGGAGTTGCAAAGACCACAAGCTCTAGTTTCTCTTACATCTCAACTAACAACATCTCCAACCTGTAAGCGATCCGAATGCCCAAAGCTAATGCCATCTCACTTTTCTGAGCAAATTAGCTCCTATCGAAATTCCACATTGAATGAATTAGTTGTTCCTTCAAGAAGTACAGGAACTGCCCCCGAATGCCCGGTGCCGCAAACAATTAATCTGCAGAATGTTACGATTGCCTGGGCCTTGAATAGACCTCGGAAGACACAGATCTGCAGAATGTGATTGGAGATGAATCCAACAGGAAAATCAGAAGATCCATCTCCGCCACCAGTTTCTAGAAAATTACCTCGCAAATTCTGGTCCCGCAGAGTGCCTCCACGATCAGGATTGTGAACCATAATTTACATCACAAGCCAATTAGAAAGGAAGCACATATGGAAGGGCAACAATATCTGCAGACTCCAAGGAGACGGCTTTGTCCCAAATCCTGGGCGTCTCCTCTTCTACCTTAGAAGATCCTTCCCCTTCTACCTGAGAAGATCCTCCCTCTTCCTTCTTTGGTTTTTGCCATCGTCTTGCAAACAGCCAGTCGTCATCGCGCTCCAACTCAGACAATTCCTCCAATTTTGGAACTGCCAGTAATTCATCTAAATATTTCGAATCAGGATGGGGTGATCTGGCAGCTGCTTCAGCTAATAGATCTTCTAGAGACTTTTCCGGTAAGGGATGAATTGCGGAAATCGGATCGGGCTTAGTATCAAGAATACCGTTTACTTTGTTCTCCTTGCTCTCTGCTTTAAGAGCCTCCAGGGAGTCCCTTCTATCTGATAAAAACTTGCTGGGAGTTTGGGAAAGGTCCAAAATCCTTCCATTCTCCGTCAAATAATGAGGGGTGGATGTTGGTCTTGGCAACTTTTGCAACTTGGCTTCATTTTCTGTGCAAAGATACAAAAACAAAAGTCAGTAGGTGTTATGTCAAAGTGTTTGCAAATATCCCACCTGACAATAGGTCACACAAATACAGAATATTAAGTGCCCCAATCCCAAAAACAAATATTACAAAAAGATTCCATCTCAGAAAAGCATTCAAGTCAGTATGCAGAATCACAGGAATCCCAGGTGAGAGAAGCTACAGTTTATAAGTGCTTTGTTGGCAGCAGCATGATTCAAAGGGGGTTAGAAGCACTTTGAGACTTACCATGTAGAAACCCATTTGCTTCAAAATCCTTTCTTTTCTTCAGATTTACCCCGGTCTGAGTAACCTTGTTTGTGTTCTCCAGGTGTTGTGCAATAACATTAGGGGTGGGGATAGCACCAGCATTATCCTTTTTGCTTTCTTTGATTCTTTCCAGTTCAGGTTTTCTGCCGTCGCTCTTCTTCAACTTGTCCTCCTTTCTTTTCTCCCTGTCCCGGTCTCTGTCCTTCCTTTGGCTTTTGTTGATCTGGTGTATATCCACGACACTTTGTTTGTCCCACCCCTTATCTCCTTCCTTTTCCTTGATCTTCTCTTTCCCTTCCATCTTCCTGTCAACATTTTTCTCCACTGGCCTGGGTACTGTCTGAATAGATGCACCAGCATTTAGAACCACCGAATTTCCACTAAATTTTCTATCATCCTTGATCCCTCGCTCTCCCGACTTTCGGTCATCACCTTTCCTTTCATGGGTTTTCTCCTTCCTGTCAGGCAAAGAACCAGTTTCTGCAATCGCTGCTTCTGCCATTCCCCCATCCTTTTTCCTGTCTGCACCCACAAGCTTCTCAACCATCTGACTCCCCAATCCCGCAACATCTCTGACCCTCTTGCCTGGCTCCTGCACAAACTTAGAATCATTGGAATTCCCAACGAAATGGCTGTTCTGATTCTTCTGAGTTATCTTCTCTGCACTATAAGATGCAGGTTCCGCTGCAGCTCCTTTACCATATAAAGTGTGATTTTTATTTTTATCCTTCTCTGAGTCCTGAACTGTTTTCTCACCGGATGGCCCTCCAGAGTGCCAAGATAGTCTATCCTTATCAGTATTTTTGTCCTTGTTGTTACCATCAGCCTGTCCTGATGGCCTCCTCTCATCTGCAGCACCATTTTTCTCTTTATCTCTTTCCCTCTCCTCCTTATCCTTCTTTTTGTCTTTGTGCCTTTCCTTTTTGTCTTTCTTGTCCCTATGCTTCCCTTCACTTCGGTCTTTCTCCCTTTTCTCTTTATCCTCCCCCTTCTCTTTGTCTTTCTTCTCCTTCTTACGCTTCTTCTCTCGATGCTTCTCCTACACATAATGGTAAAACAGGAGGCTAGATTGGACATCAACAAGGAGAGACCAGTAAAAGGTATAAACAAAGGGCCTCACCCCAACTAACATAGATAGGAAACATCCACTACTCCCATTATCTACAGGCATGCTATTAGAAAACAGTATACAGACACTAAATACAATCAAGGATGACACATCATGCAAGTAATGATGAGTTTTATCATCCTATGCAGATGCCAATACATCTGCCATTGGCCACATCCAAAGTTGCAAGGAAGATCAGGGATAATTTCACAAACCAAAACCACCAATAAAAACCTTAGGTTGTACTAAACTAAGAGCAAAGGAAGATATAATTAGCCAAATAACAATTAACAACATATAAACAGTTTACCAATCATGCCCATCATTCAACATAACAATGCCAAGATAAAATTGCAGTGGATATCTTCAATAACAGCTCAATATCTTTTGGTGATATGCATGCCATTTACGCTGATAGAAGCCTCTTAAACCAATAAATCCTCACAATCTAACAAGGCAACAAGAAGCATTTCCTTTTTCCTCGACTAATAATGAAGAACCATTAATAAACAACAAGTCAGGTCATCACAATACTTTTCTGGGCCGATGCACAAGATTGGCTCTCAGATGCAATTAAGGAAAGTCGGTCGACATGGACACTGCCAATGAATTGTACCTAGAATTATGCCTACAATTTCAAATTCTATAAAATTAAGTAAAGACTTGAAAAATTAAAGTAAGTGTCCACCGCAACAAAAGCCCAACCAGATTCTGCAAGACAGGCTAGAACTCCCAAATAAATACCAAATGATACCACAGCAAAACCAGATAAAATTCTCGGAAACGACATGGAAATCTATTGAAAGTACTCAGCAGCAAAACATAACAGTGGAAAGCAGAAGAATCATCTCCTAATGTCTTAGATGCATAAGCATGCGAGCAAAATTCGGAAAAAAATTTAGTCGATGGCAGCTGTAACCCCACCGATTAATGGCCATACAAAAATAACCTGTAACCTCAGGGTAAATGGATACAGTAGATCATTGACACAGATTATATATTTCATCTATGGAAACTTGAACCCAACACAGAGTTTGCATATGAATAAAGCTAAAACCCTCTGCACCAAGCACGCTATTAATGAATTTTTTCTTTTTCTATCAGGGCAATCCCAACTTCTATCTCCACTGAGATGAACAGCTTTCTAATTTCCAAACGGATCACCAGGGAAATAAATATCAGCCTTACCATGCTAGGAAAAGTCTCTTACAAATCAAAGAGAAGGAGAATTTGAAAAACTCTGCTTGGCTACAGTATGACAAAACTTATGAATGCCTAAATTGCTGGCCCTGTGATGCCAAGAGTTCAGTGCAATAGCCTTCTTTCCTTGCTAGATACCCTAAAACAATAGCCCTAATTTGGAAGTCCAGTCATGTCTTGGGTAAGCCCCACCCTTACATTCTAACACCAATTGTAGGTGTTTGTTTAGAAAATGTATTGTCCTACAACTTTCATGGTAAGTATTACTTATATAGTATCAGATACCACGAAGCAATGCCAAAAAAGCACTTTCATTAAACAGTCGGCAAAAAAAAAAAGACTCGGTGATTGAGACAGAGGTTAGGTGCTATTGTTTTTGGTAAGCACAAAGCACATTTCATAGATGGTAACAACTTAAGGGCAGCAAAACAATGCTACAAAAACAGAAAGGAGAAAGCATAAAAAATTTTAGGCCAAAATCCTAAAGGAGAGTTCATATCAAGAAAACCACAGCACACGAGTTGTCTCCATGTCCTCATGTCAATTTTGTAAATTCACCAATTGAGACAAACAATCATATTCAAGAATGACGGCTCACAAAGAGCGAAGAATCATACCGCATTGAACAAAAACGATAGAAAAGTAGATGATCCGATTGATGATTTGTCGAGAAAAACTAAACATTCTAACTGAGTCAAGTCCACTCCTGCTATAACAAGAGTTCACATAATGACAAGTGGCAAGAAAAAGATGGAGGGCAATTAAAAAACGCATCCCTGTCCCTACAGCTAATGGACATTGACCTACAAAATAAACTTTCACCATTTATGCAAAAGTCCTGACATAAGTATAAAAGTGAATAAACAGGGGAGCACTAGACTTCGTAGCATAGATAATTACAAAACTATAAATCTGGCCAAGCCAAAAGAATAATCTATAAGCATGGTATTTGCAAGTAAATGCCATCAACCAGTCATGCCAATCAAAATCCAAAAGGCCCAATCCAAATTAGGAGCAATACATGAACAGCAAAAGTTAGCCTCCTTTAAGATTGCCAAAAGTGAGCCTCATGCGGAAATGGATTTCTCAGTCCAGTCATGCAGATCATATATCTGAGTGATAATCACCTAGATCACTCGGTCTTACTACACTCATGGAACTGCCTATGCACATACCACCCCGGTAGAATCAGCTATATCAATCTTCGTCTTTTTTTTTTAGAAATGAGCTTCATAAATCTCATGCTGCAACATTTTCTCTAATAAATAGAAAGTGATTCAAAAGACTCAACTATCATGCCCACCTCGTTTCGTCATCAACTCAAAAAGTTTCAGCTGTCAAAGAATTAGTTACCCCGTTTAGCACCAAAGAACAGACGGAAATAATGACCTAGAAATTTCAATACAATCAAATGAAGACTGAGCAAGAATATTAGCAGAATGATGCCCGATTCTACAAATGAAATCTGATTAACTCTGTTGCACTTTATGGTTATCAACAAGGACAGCTGTGGAATACGGTGCAGTAAATATTACTAACTCCAGATTCGGTCCTATTTTAAAATCAAATTACCTTTAATAAGTCTAGAGATCCATAATGGTCTTATTTCCGAAATCTGAAACCACTATACAACTGGCTTAAGAAAAGAAGTCTGAAATCCAAATTTCCGAAATCCCCATTTATCCTCCTAGATCTTTCTATCTTCATATAAATAACTACCTTCTGCCCCAGCAGAGAATTGATAAGTAAGGCAATATGGAAAGAAAAAAGATGAGGTGTGACAAAGCAATCCAAAATGAATTCTTTTAACTCCCCAGAATTCCAGCTTGCCTTAGTTTCTTTCTATTTGCACAAACATGCAATGACTAACTAGCCGTCCCCTTGAACTGTATGAGAAGTTTATTATGCCAAAAGTAGAGAGAAACATACAAGGAAGATTTCCCACATTCTTCTAAAGGAGGACATAACTGAATGCACAAGCTCTTACCAACCTTATAAGGGTTCTACTTATTGAATGGTAATGTTCCTTGGGCAATGAGCAGAGTTCTCTGATATGAAACATAACATACTAGCTGTGCTCCGAGAGATCGATATTAAGTTGTTATTAACATTTCAGCAAATTCGAGTGCCATACCCTATCCTGATAAACTAGAAAACAAAACTTCTAGCATATCCCACGTTACATTTTTAGTATATAGCACATAGTCATCAGGTCACCTAGAATTAATCTTTCAGATCCTTTCATATGAGTATTGGAACTGATTTCTTCGCATCCACAGTAAGTGATGTCTCTGGGTTGTATACTGGGTTGATCACAATAATCCAACGGATAGGTAAGCGTAAACAGAAAGGGTCTTTTCTGATCTCAACCGGTCACATTTCTTTACGAGCATCAACAGAAAATTCATCTTTAAGGTATTGCTAGCTTAGTAAATTACACATATACTACTGCAAATCGTCACTTGGTAAGAGACCTATGCATCTTACTTGAAAAGGCGAAACCATAATTTCATAGCGAATAAAGAAGAGTCTCACACCATGGGAAAAAAGGTGATGAGGTGACAAGACCAAGCGATAAATGGCTAGAACCTACCCATCTACCTATATAAAGTGGCAACAAATGGAAGCCCTCTTGACTAATCCAAGCATCCAAAATTCAAATACTCCCATCATCTCCTCCCCTCGAAAAGCAAGACCGCCTTACTTTTTCCTATAGACTAACATAGAGTTGAGAGTATGAGTTCCTGTTGGCAAAGTATTTCCGAATTCCATGCAACGGTCATGATCGGAAGCCATTTGCTTGTTGAGTTAGAATCAAAAGGCAGCAAGCAAATTCAGTTGCTCTAGCTAGTTTTTCCAAGTCAATAGGAATCCAGCTACATGACCAACGCGCATGCAATGCCAAGTATGAAACGTGACCAACTAAAAAGAGAACATATTAACCTTCTTCAGTAGGTCAACATCATCTGCTCTAGCCTTCCTTTCGTAGCCTGGCGGAGGAAACGGAAAGCAACGAGACATTGCTGCGATACCCAAAGGCACAAAATGCCAGCTATTCCAGAAACAAAAAAGTTGGGATTTACTTCCTAGTAAAGCCACCCCAGGGAATGAGCTGGTGGTGATGCTCTCTCATGGACCATATCCTTGCAATGTGAAGTCAATTTTTCCCCATAAGCTTCTCATCCACTCCAGCAGCCACAGATATAAACGACCGGCAATACGAGTTCTCTTGTCACCCCGAAAGTAACGAATTTGAGCAGATTAGACCAGGACCCAGTTCAAAATCGAAGGCTGATGCCCCAGGGTTGTAAAGTGAAAACACTGGCACGAGAGTTCACTTATGGAATTACCTCCAGAATATTCTTCAAATAGGAGTTAAACGGCCTCGCGAGAACCGATGAGGCTCGCGGGACAACCTGATCTCCTGAAAAAGGAATAGCCTCTATCTCTCCCCCGGTCACCAAAACAAAGTAAACCACGGGTGGGGGATCAAAGCTCTAAAAAAAAGGGAAAACGCCAAAAACCCTAATTTTCCCCCCGCAAAGAACAAAAGTCGAATTCTTGAGCTACTCCTTCCACCGCCTATGCCAGTCTGTAGGTGCAATCCTCTTCCATTGCCATCAAAAACCCAATGCCCCGTTAATCACCACTCTCGAGCAATCTCAAGTCCTGAGAGACCCCTTCACAGTGCCGCCCAGCTCGAAATGCCAAATTCCGTGGACAGAGAAGGAGCTCGCGCCCATTTCGTTGCAGGTGCGATTGCCGTACTACGTCTTTCCAATCCGCCCTGTGATCAAAACCCTAACTCGCCCGGGGGGGCCTTCTCCGACCGATGGAGAGATTCCGATGAGGATCCGCAAACCCTAGCAACACGCAGCAAAAACATCTCACTGAGCACCCGGAAAAAACACTGGAAAAACCAAAACCCATCACAATCCAAATCACCCGGAAAACAGCAAAAAGAAGAGATTTTTCCGCTTGCCCAATTCAGTATCGACAAAAAAAGAAGTGGCAAAGCGGATTATTGTATTCGTTCTGTAATCTTTTTTTTTCTTTTTATCATCGACCCTTTTGCCCCCCCTTTTGAGAATCGACGCTGCCCACGAGCAGCGATCAAAAGCCCAAAAGGGGGAGAAGGGGGGAGCTCGATTCGGGAAGAGCGGAATTCGATTGGGGAGCGAGGCGAAAATGATGGGATGGGGAGGGGGTGGAGTCACTACCTCGCCCACTACACAGTGAGATCTCTGCGAAATCCGAGCAAGGCGACGCCGGAACCCGATTCGAAAAGGAAGAGGAGAGTATATACAGAGAAGAGCTTTAAGTCAGTGTGTGTTGTGTTCCCTTGTGTTCCCTTGTTGTTTTATTCTCTCTCTCTCTCTCCCCGGCGAGGCGATGAGGTGTCTCTCGGGCCTCTGTTCAAGAACTCCCTGTCTCTCTCGCGCCGCCGTCTGCGGTGTTTCTCCTCTGTCAATGGATTCAGGTAGAGAGAGAAAGAACGGGAGAGGGAGGGGGAGGAGATTTTATGAGGGGGTGTGCGGGGGCGGAGTTCGGAAGTTACACGCGAAGGAATGAATGCGAGTCGGGAAGGAAGGGGGAGCGAGAGAAGGAAGAGAGAGAAAGGAGAAAGAAAGAGAGAGAGAAAGCATATAAATATGTGACTGGAGAGACCTCGTTGGGGGGCGTTCAGTGTCTTGTCTCTTCAACGTATGCTCTCTCTCTCTCTCTCTCTCTCTCTCTCTCTCTTGCTCGCACGTACTGACGCCGTCGTTTGCTGCTTTGGCTACTCGCAGCATGTGGTGATTTGCTAAGACCCGGTACTCCTCCATTGGCGTTGAGGTTTTCGTACCTTGGACCATGTTCTTGTTCTCCTCCTCCTCCTCCTGCTCCTCCGTCTGTTTTAGTACAAAGGGAAAGAACACAAGAACCTCGGTTTGGTTTGCATGTGAGTAATGTTCGTAATATTGTGACCTTGTCAATTGGGAGCATGAAAAAAGAAAGTCCCGTTTGGTCCGGTTTGCATGAGAGTGATGTTCATGATATTGTGACCTTGTCAATGAGGGAAGAAAATCCCATTTGGTCGGGGATGAAGAAAAATACTATTTTTGTAGAGACGCGAAGATAATTGAAACTTTTCATGAGATGGCTCTTCATTCTAGTTTATTGAATGAGGACGACATTATCCTATGAGAGGAGGTTTGATCGTGAATTGATGGACGGTTGAGTTATGACTGTTCGTTCCGAGTTATTTTTTCATTTTTGTGTTTGCTTTTTTTTTTTAAAATAGAAATTTGTGTTTTTATCTTGGGGGTGACGACAGTATCCGGATGATGATGACTGTGGAGAAGAAGATGAGGAAGTTATAAAATACATTTTAGCTTCTTTAATTAAGGCGTTACGACTTAACTGGTGCCATAATGTCACTTGTTAACGAGACACTAAATCAAGAGTTAATTGAATGTGGGCGATATGGTGTCACAATGATGATAGTTTCGATAATTTATGAGAAATTTAAAGTCATTTAACCATGTTCTCTTTCCTTCTAAGATAGTGAAGCGTGGGGTACTTCTAGTGGAAACTTTTTTCTAGCTTCTTTGAAAACTCTTGCGACTTCCGTATTTTGTTTCAAAATAACTTATTGTAATCAAATAGTCCAAATGATGTTTAGTGATCAAAGTCCTAGGTTAATACGTATTTTAGACTAATTGTATACAATTAAACCCACGTCGTAATTATATATTTTAATAATCTCAATAGATTTTCTCAAAAATCGCATAAAATCTTGATTTTCGTTTTTTTTTCATTCGAATTAACAGATGACTTGTACGAATAAAGCAAAAGAAACCCATCAAACTAAATTTACTCACGTGCTCAAACTTGCTTAAAATATTTATGAATGGTTCATTTTATACTTAGTCCAAATTTCATCCCGAACATTTTAAAAAATTTCGCAATATACAAATGTTGACTAGTGGATGCACATACAGGCTAAAATAATATTTTGGAATTTACATGGTCCTTCCAATTTTGAGGGGAAAATAGGATTAACAAAAAGCTTATAAATTAGACTTAATTCCGATAGTTTGGATAATTGGCAACAGAGAGTGAAGCCCACGCTCGTTGAGTGCGAGTGAGGCAAGGAAATTCCTCCCCAATGCAAGGGAAGGAGACGTACAGTGAGAAGCCCATTTGCCTAAAGCCGCATGTGGGCTGGTTCCCCTCCCCTGACTTTTCCACTGGTGGTGCATCTCCAGGTGGCGCCACCCCAGCCCTTGGCTGCCCACATCTGTCTCTACACGTGGCACCAGATCATGCCCCCCACCTCCAAATCTCGTCTATTACATGATGTTTTTTTCCCTAATCAGGTTGCATTAACTTTTGCAGATTTCCCATGTTTGATCTTGCCATGTACACTGGTCATGGAGTGCATTTAGGAACACAACCTGTTGAATTTGAATAGATGAGTTTTCTTCTCTTTCTTAAACTACTTTCCTAGTTTTGACTCGATCGGAGCGATTAGCTTGCTGTGCATTTCATTTGAAATAAGAAGATTAAATGTGAGGTTTTAAATGCTTTGGATACAGTTTAGTCTTTTCTAGGATGTGGGAATCATTTGTATGGATAAGAGCATGCAAATTGCATTCGAGGAAAGTTGACCAAGTGAAAGGAGCCCAATCATTATCGATGTGTATCTGTCATTTTATTGTTAAAGTGAATGATGATTTCGCCATTTATTTCGTGTCGAAAAAGGAAAATCAAATCTGGATTCCTTTAATGCTTTGGAGAGTTTAGCTTTTTTGAGAGTGCAAGGTCATTCCTACGAATCAAAGTATGCATAGTTGCATTCAAGGAAGGTTCATCAAGTAAAAGGAGTTCAACCCTTCTCGGCGTACTTGTTTATCTTCATCCGAATAAGTGATGATCTTACCGGTTACCACTGGTTTCACGTCGAAAAAGGAAAGTAAAATCTCAAGTCTTTGAGTGTCTTGAATTGAGTTTAGCTTACTATAAAAGCATGGGCTTATTTGTACAAATTGGAATACATGTATTGGTCACTTGAGGAAAGTTCATCGAGTAAAAGGAATTTAATCCTTTTAGATGTGTATTTGCCAATCCTCATTCAAAAGAGTGATTATCTTATCATTTGTTTCATGCCGAAAAAGGAAAAATCTAATGAGGACTATTTGAATGTTTGGATGGAGTTTAGCTTTCTCGAGAGTGAAAAGTCATTCATATAAATTAGAGCACATGCATTCGTGTTCGAGGAAAGTTTGTCAAGTAAAAGGAATTCAATCATTCCAGGCGTGTATTTGTCAACCCTCATCCAAAGAAGTGATGATCTTACCATTGGTTTCGTGTCAAGAAGAGAAAACCAAATCTCGAGTTTTCGAATGTTTTGATACAATTTAGATTTACGAGGAGGATAATGTCATCGATGTAAATTAGGAGTATACATATTTGCATTCAAGGAAAGTTCATCAACTAAAAAGAATTCAATCCTTCTTAATTATTGCTTAGAAGAGTAATGATTTAACCATATTGTCTTACGTAAAGAAAAGGAAAGTAAATCCAATAAAAGTGCAGGATAATTCATTTGGACAGGCAAACGTAGGCTTTCCTTTCAGGAAAACGTTTTGAATAAGAAGGCACTAAATAAATTACAGTTATACTTCCCCGGATCATCAATGAATGTCACAACAAAATAATGAAAATAAATAAAGGATCAAGATTTTCACAATGTCTTGAATTGCATTACAAAGAAAGACTGTTTTAAAACGTGGGGAAAATGATACAAATGGTCTCTAAATTCCTATCCAATATGTAACGTGATTTATGAACTTTTAATATATTAAACGTAATACTTGAATTTTACCCCAATATATAATGTGGTATCTGAACTTTTAGCTCGTTCAATGTAATCTATAAACTTTTTATACATATTCAATTAGTCTCTATACTACATGAAAAGAAATGGAATGACAAAATGGAATATTTTCATATAATTTGGGGACTAAATCAAACATGTTTTAAAAATTTAGGCATCGCACTGTATATTGGATTAAAGTTCAGAACTACATTAAACAAATTAAAACTTCAAAAATCATGTTACGGATCAAGCCAAAGTTCATGGATCATTTATATTGCTATGTCTAAAGTTTACGGTATATAAATATTCAGGACATTTTGTTTTGGATCACGATCAATTGTGCTGAGCTCATACATAATTGCAAAACCGTTTTGGGCCTAATCGATGCGCATTTCGGGCCGGAATAGTTTTGATTCGGGCCCGTTTTCAACTCTAATAAATGGAAACGAGAAATGAGAGTGGGAAAAAAGAAAGAAGAAAAAAGAGATAAAAAAAACGGAAATAAATCCCGAGCCCCGGTGGGGAGCGATCGCCTACGATCAACGGTCTCCGCAACACGCCCGCCGCAGAACCACAGAACGAATAGAAGAACCCCACGCGTCGGGCCATCAGGAACGGGCCCGCGCCTTTCGCGAGCGCGACCTCACGCAGCAAAAACCCCCTCCCTCCTCTTTTATCCAAAAAAGCCCCCGAGAAAAAAAGGGGGAAAATGGGAGAAAAGAAAGTGGGATATTTCGGAAAGGAGCGCCGCTATAAATAAAGCGGGCTGGTGCTGGAAATCGCTCAGCCGCGCTCGCTCCTCCTGCGTCTTCCTGCTAATACCCTAAACCCTAGTTCCTCTCTCTCTACAGGTGAGAACCCTCTCTCTTTCCTCGCCTCCTTCTTCAGCTGTCGTTCTCCAATGGCAAGCGTCGTGTGGGTGCCTGTGCTCTTGCGTTCGAAATGGTCTCGGGAGAGTCTGGTGTTCGGTTATTTTTTTTGTTTTGGCTGTGGGTTTTGCCTTGTTGTTTTGGTGTCTTTTTCTTTTCGGGTGATTGGAAACCTGGCTGTTTTGCTTTCGCTAGCACCGAATGAGAGAGTACTTGGCGAGAGCGCGTTCTTATGTTGCTTCCCGTAGGTCGAGAGAGCTTTATCTTTTTGTTCTTTGTTGGCTCTGTTGGCTGCTTCTTGGGTTTGTTCTGTTTTGGAGGGAATACATGTATGGTGGGTTGTTTCTGGTTGAGCTGCCGAGGCAAGGACAGTTTGTATATGCTGAAGGTGGATAGATTCGTTACATTTGTACGTAGATGGTCATGGGCTTACTGTATTGTTCATGTCTTCTGTTGATTTCTGTACTCGTTGTATTATCATTTTCGAGAGGGGCCCATTTCCTCGTTCGTAATCGTTGCGAGGCTGACATCCGCTCGTTGAATAAAGCATCTGACTTGGTGGGTTTTTATGATTTTGTGTTGATTCAGCCCTCTTGGAGCAGCTGGTTCATTAGACAATTGACAATGGCTTTCTACAACAAGGTCGGGAATCTTTTGAAGCAGAGCCTTTCCCAAAATGGGCCTGCTTCTATGCTGAACTCCATTCGATGGATGGGGAGCCAAAGTAAACTTTTTGTAGGAGGTATTGTTCAATGCAGAATATAAGGTACTTTGGATATTAAACGTGATTTGTGCTATCGGCTCCCTTATCTGCCATTCCATGCCTCAGGTCTTTCTTATGGAACGGATGACCACTCTCTTAAGGATGCGTTCTCGAGCTTTGGTGAGGTGGTTGAAGGTGAGTTTAACTGTCAATGGCTCTCTTTTCGTTGTGGTATGGTAATTTATTTTCTTAACATATATTCTAATGCCGT
The DNA here is from genome assembly GCA_014182575.1 of Eucalyptus decipiens. Classification (NCBI taxonomy): domain Eukaryota; kingdom Viridiplantae; phylum Streptophyta; class Magnoliopsida; order Myrtales; family Myrtaceae; genus Eucalyptus; species Eucalyptus decipiens. The sequence continues at coordinate 3,952,824 of CM024616.1, read as the reverse complement.
GTACTTCCTCACATTGATGCAATGGCTGCCACATAATAAACTCTATTCAGCTTTCTGTTGCTGACTTGGTTTCCTTGCCCCCCACTTTGGTCCATACGTTGAGAATATTGTTTCCTTGTAATAAAAAAAAAAATGGAGCACAAAGTGATCGTACAGCCTATGGCCAGAAAAGTAGAAATTACACCGTGAAACTCGATAACTGGGATCTAGAGATGGCGCACCCGATTTATAGATTTTGTTATTCGTTACTGACTCTTCCCTCGTACCCTCTCGTCCCCCTGAACTTCAGATCTGCAGATTTGTTTATTTTATTTTAAATTACATTGATTAAGTTGCTACTACTTCTCTAAGATATTTTGTGGTAATTTTTTCGTCTTTCGTTTGTTGTCATGGTTTGTAGCCAGGGTAATAACAGACCGAGATTCAGGAAGATCTAGGGGTTTTGGATTTGTCAGTTTCTCTAGCGACGAATCTGCCAGCTCAGCAGTGTCAGCCATGGACGGTCAGGTAAGCATTGTTCTTAGAAAATGTGTAACATGCTGTCACATAATTATTATGATTTCTCACACATGTGTCTTTTCAGGATCTTCAAGGGCGGAATATCCGTGTAAGCTACGCAACTGAGAGACCCAGTGGCAACAGAGGTTTTGGTGGCGGCGGCGGCGGCAACTATAGTGGTGGGTATGGTAGCAGAGCAGGCGGAGATGGTGGCTTTTGAGCAGTTACTTCTATTTTCCGCTTTTACTTGCTCTGATCAAGGTTACTTAACCTTTTGATCTGTACTTTTGGATCTGGTTTGGATTCCTTCATATTTAGTGGTTTGTCTCGTGAGCAATTTGTGAAGTTGCTCTAAGTTGGTATAACTGCTAAATAATTTGTTGCTTGTTGCGGGATATCTGCATTTTGTCATTGCTTTGAATAGATGCTTCCCCTATGGAAGAGATCTAGTGTCAAGACATTGTAGGGTCGTAGCATCGATCGTTTTGTTCGGCAGTTTTTCGTCCCTACCCCCAACCCGACCTAAGAGAGAGGGGTTGTTGAATTTCCTTCCTTCCACTTTGTCCTAATGGATTTGTTACTATTAAGTCACTGCGGTGTGGCTGACATCATAAACTTGTTGAGAGGATGATATACGGACATTTTTATTTCTTCTACATCTATAACCACATTCTGTTTGGAAAATCATATCTGACCAATCTGGGAATTTATAGTTTTGAACCCCTTGATTACAATCCAGTCCTGTAATTATATTAAATTTGACAGAAAACTGGCCAACCAATTTACGGACCTGATCCGTCATGACTGATTGCTTTCATATTTGTAAAATCTCCATATTTGTCAACACAGCCATTTAGTGGTCCTCCGCCTTCTAGTCTTATTCAATTTCTCGAGAACAAGTTTTCAGGCAGTGGTTCTCAAGTTCTATCTGCAGAAGCATCACGTTTGCGGCTGGGGGAATGACCATCATTATCTTCTATATTGTTGGCATTGGGTTTTGCTGGCTGAATTATGCTTTGTATGTGCTCTTTTTGTCGTTTGACTTGGCTGCTTTGTTCTTTTAGTTCAAGTTTATTCCTGTTAGGGGTAAAAAAAATCTCCTTTTTCTTAAGTCTTGCTGACACTGTTTTTGAGTTGTGGCACTTTTAAACTTCTGCCATCAAGGAAAGAGGCAAAACAGTATTAGTTTTTCATCTCCATTTTACTAGGATGATTTGATCTTGATTCTTTTCGGTATGAATTGAAAATCACTTTGAACTCCATGTCAAACATGCTGGGGAACGTCGAGGTTCATTCAAGAACTTTCTGTATTATTGTGAATTGAGAGTAATGATAAGAAAGTGGATATGTATTGTGGTGTCGAAGTACGTTTTGAGTTTTTACTTTGCTTTATCACGTGAAAGATACTGTTCGAGGATCTAGTTCTTCCGTGTTTCGACCATTTCATCATAAGATGGTTCCTCCAGCTCGCTGGCATCGCACGCTGCGCCAGATGGTGTACAACTTTTAGAGTCCGAACTCTGCAAATCAAAAACCAAAGTCAAATTGTGTTTGCATGTTTAGGCCTCATTTGGTTCAGCATTTGCAATGAGCTTTGGGACTTTAAAGTCTTTTGGCCAAATGCAAATGCGTTTAGTTCGTGATTTTGCTCAATTTTGGAAAAATATATTTGCATCTTCAAAGGGCTTTAAGGGCATTTAGTCTAAAGCATATCTTGAGATATTTTTGGAAGTTGCATTTTCGGAATGTAAATGTTGACCTCGATTGCTATTTTAATCTTCTTCAAATACCGTCACATATGGAGGTTGACGATCGCCAACCAAGGGGTCGTGTGTGCCAACGACCACTGCCTAAGGGTCGCCTAACCTCGACGACTGTCGTCGTACCTCAGGTGACTAATGGCCTGAATTGTTGGATCTCGGTGACCATTGTTGGACCTTAGGTGATGGTCGATTGGGGTCATGATGGTCGCCTGGGTCACTTGATCCTAGGCAACAAGCAACCTCAAGTGAGGTCATTCGGTGGCCAAGTTTGACTAGGACTTAAAAAAAAAAAAGAAAATTGAATTAAAAAAAATTAGTAAAAGTCATTTATAAATGCAATTTTTATCAAACATCATCTTTGTTTTGATTTGATGTACACTTTAATATTACAATTCACCAAACATTATTTGCATTTCGAAAAACTCCATTAACTCAAAGGTATTTGTATTTTCTCAAAAACATTCCCACAAAGTTAAATTGAAAAAGGCCTTAATTACTTTTAGCTCGGCCTATGTGGAGCTGGACATGGGCACTAGCAACTCGAGTATGGGAGGCAGACAGAAATGCACAACTATGGAGGACTCGGCACGACACCAGGGTCTTAGGCTCAGCCTTCAGGAACTTAGGGCCCACTTGTGGACCCAAGCCTGGTTACCAAGAAATAGATTTCGACTTTGATGGACTAGGGCTTGCTAGTTGGGTACTTTAGCGTGATAGTTGGGTATGTGAGCACAACAATGAGAACTTGGCATAGGCACTGGTTGCCGAGGACCCCGTATGTCGATGTCATTGATATTTTGGAATATGAATTTTGATTTTCAAAATCATTTCCAGAATTTAATCATAAATTTTCAGTTGAACGATGAAAGGATTTTCTATTTCTTAACCTTCTCAAGTGATCCAAACGCTAGGAAATGATGAAAGTATTTTTTGTGAAATAAATAGAGTATAAGAACGGTTTTATGGTAAGAAAAAAATTGAAAGAATCAATATTCATTTGGTTAGATAATAGGCTAGCGAACTGAATGAAGAAAATGGAAGGTTTTTGAGCCACTAGTTTTTGAGCCATGCGGAAGGGCCCACATCCTTGGCTCGAACGGCGCTTGTACGAACCGTGCCGATTCAGTTTGTCATTTGCTGGACTCAAAGTGGGTCGTTGCGGGTCGAGAGGAATCAGAATCTCGGCGGCATCCACAGCTGCCGAAGAGTAGATGTCAGCGGTGGACTCTTCCTGGAAATCGCACAAGACAAGGAGGTGGAGCTTTCTTGTTATTTTCTTCTTCTCTTTTACTCTTTCTCGTGTTCGAAGGTGTGTAGGTGATAGTTTTCTGTGTTTGTGGTTATAGAGTTGTGACAAAATGTTCATTGTTTGGCCTAGGATGTGATTTGGACTCTTTTTCTTGTTATGAAGATTAGCGTATTTGGTGAATGGAATGATCAGGGAAGAGTAGCTGATAAAATTTAGAGGAAGCATTAGCTCAATCTGAAGTAGGTAGCTAACTTCTAATACAATTGTGGATTTCCAAGTCGATTTTCTGAGATGCCTATATCACGGGCCAATTGATTTGGATTGTAACCATGTGGTGACTTAGGCTCTTTTAACCTTGCTCGGATGGCCTTACTCAGATCGTAGAGGGAAGAGAACGTAAAATGAAATTCCAGGCAATTCTTAAACTTGATATGCAAAAGGCTTATGACAAAGGTTGAGTGGGATTTCTTAAAACGAAAGGCCTAAAACATCCCAAAATTTATCATTGAAAATGAGATATTGTCACTTGGATATTATTACTCTTTTAGGCTGCTTTTGGTGGTTTGGTTTGTTGGATAAAATAAAGTTGAAAAAAATAAATATCGGATATGATACTGATGAGATTTGTAATGTTTTATAAGTGTTTAGTAAATGCCCTAGTAACACAAATTCTCCCATCTATCCCTCCACCATTGCATTGTCATCAACCCAACGTTTTCATTGGGTTCACCACCGCTTAAAACTCAAATGGAGTTTTAGGCATGGCAATCGCAGAAATTACATAAAAAGCATGTGGCTATTAAAAACTATCTTGTTTTTAGTTCAGCGGAGGAAAAAAACACGAATATTATGTGCTTCCTTATTATTCTTCATTGATGCGGGAATGTGTAAACTTTGTCATTGACCAGAAGAGGGTAAATGAATGGCATGAAATGCTAATTGGCAGAGGCTTGGAGATTTGATGATTAGAGCACTGGAAATACCAAAATAATGGATCCAATAGTTTTCCCATATTTCAGTAAAGATTCGATGGTTTTAGATTCTTATAAGCATGAAATTTAATCCTCACAAGCTGAAAATTCATCTTAATCAGAATTTGCAACCAAACGGTCATTTACTAGAAGGAGATAAGGAAATATCTATTTACTATATACTATTGCTAATGACGTTTAGTGTATGATCTTGGCAAAAGAACAGCCCAAGTGCTAAAACTTGGCACGGAGTGACATTTAAGTGCTAAAACATTGAAAATGTACACTTAAGTTAAATGGAACACTTAGGTGCCACTCCGGCCAAAATTCCAAAATTCGGGCCAATTGATTTGGATTGTAACCATGTGGCGACTTAGGCTCTTCTAACCTTGCTCTGATGGCCTTACTCGGATCGAAGAGGGAAAAGGTTTCTAGAGAGAAGCTCTTGAAGAGAAATGAGTCTTTTAAATATTGTTGGATGGATACAAATGAGGGAAGGACACCGCTTTTTATACTAGAGGCTCTCAAATTACAACCATTGATCGAGATTTCATTCGGTGGACAAGATCCTACTGCCCAACCTACCAACTACCGACACTAATAGCATGAGAGTTTTAGACCTCGGTGCAATTACCATATTGCCCGCCCTTGAAACATTCTAGAAGCTCTCTTGCGGGAAACTATGGTGATCATGCAAAATGTAATCAAGTTTTTCTTCTTATACCAAAATTTAATCTCAATTTCACAAGTTTTTAATCCCTCAAAATGTAATCAAGAAATGCTCTTCAGAAATTCGGAAGCGTATAAATAAGAATAAATGTAATAATCAGGGTATGCTTCTTTGGGTGCTGTCTTTGTCTTAGCCTTTTTCTCTTTTCCTCCACTTCAATTTCCAGCCCTTATAAGCTTCAAATTTGAAGATTTTCCTTATGATCCGCTAGCTGTTGCATCTTATCTTGACTTTCATTAGGATGTGCATTCATGTTTCTAGAATCCTTAGTAGCTTGATTGTCAATCACATAAACTCTTCATATATGTGCTTGAATCAAATTTTCAATCGCATCTTCAAGCCAACTAGCCTTTTCTCACAGTTAGCGATTCCCTAGCCCAATTTTTTTTCAAATAACCGCAAACAGGATCAGATATGCGGATTACAAGCCCCATAAACAAATGAAATCTGATGGTTTTATTAATGTGATGGGTCTAAGTTGGCCCGTCCGCCTATGTTGGGCCTAAAAGCCCGACCCACAATATTAGGGCCCATTAATGGAGGGATATGATGAAGGGGTATGTTTCTTTTTTGGAGGGGACGTATATAAGGGAGAAAAGAGAGGGAGGAACGCACCTTTTGGCATTTTTACGTACGTTCCTCCTTCCTCTCTCCCTCCAAAAGAAAAACAGTGAAGAAAAGGCGACGCCATCTTCCCCTCAAGGCCAATTGACGTTATTGGATCGAACGTGATCGATTTTCTCTTTCTCATATCGGCGTCGGTGTTTAATCTGTGGCTAACAAGGTACGCTCGATTCCGTGGTGTGCTTTAGGATTGGTGATGCATGTGTTTTTCCTAGGCTCGTCTTCCGCACAAGTTTATGGGTTCGATTTAGTGTCGAATCCGGTTTTTGGGAATCCGTCAATCCCAACATTGATATCAGAGCCGTAGTTCTTGTTTCCCGATCCTTTTTCATGTTTTTCTCGATCCCTTTCATGTTTATGGATGATTACTCATTGATTTTTCGCGGAATTAATCGGCCGACACCGATCGGGCGGAAAAATCCCGACACTCGAGCACTTTGTTCATCCATTTTTTCCGAGTTTCGTAACTCGAAATCGATTTCGATGGCGTAGGATGGAAGGGCTCGTTGAGACGATCGCAACGAGTGGTGGAATGCCACCAACGGCCACCGGACGAGCCCCCACATGCAGCCGGAGCGAAGCGTTGCACGTGCTAATTCGCAGGGGAAGGCGTGTGCGACGCACATGTGCGTGCGCGGTCGATGGCGCGTGCGAGGCAGGCGCTAGTCCGTCTGTCCAACCTGGCCCAACCGGCTCGGCCGGTCCAATCCTTTTGCCCAACCTGGCGACCCGACCGTTGACGACCGTTGACTTCGACCACTGACCGTTGACTGCTGACTTTAACCGTTGACCGTTGACCAAAAAAAAGAGAGGAAAAGAATGTGTTTCTTTTTCCAATTAAGTCTATGTGGATTATATGTGATCCCTTATTTGTTCAGCATTTGTTGCAGGAACAATGCCTCCCCTTAGATTGCGCACACCTATTCGCGTAATTACCGATGAACAAAAGGAAATGCTTTCTGATTGATAGCTGAGCTGATTGATCATTGATGGGAGAGTGATGACTTAATTGATCACGTCCTTGAAGTCAACGGGAAAATTCAAAATGTCATATGGAATGGTCGTCTTATGCCACAGTCTGAGATGGTGCGATTTTTCATGAACACCCTTCCACTAGAATGGCAAGGAGTGTTGAATCGCATATGGGATGTCAATAGAGCCGCTTCATATAGAAAAATTGTGATGGATTTTATAGATGATTATTACTGGATTGTTACAAGGGAAAAGATCAAGAAATTGAATAAAAGAAGATCTTTCCCAGTTCGTGTACTGACTTGGTGTTAGATGTAGTGGCTGGTCTTTTGTTAAGTGTGCTTTGTGAACGTCTTATGTAATGTTTACTACCTGATGGTTGTTGATGTATCAACTGATATGTTAGTTGTATTATGTGAAAGCATTATTATTCTATTGGATGTCAAATATTATTTGCTTTATGTTATTGTTGGTTGCTGTGGGTAGTTCATAAAAGTTTTTGTAGCTTCATAGAATTTATTTTGCATAAAATAATTATATTAATGATAGTTTTAAGTTAGGATTTTTGGAGGATGATTGGAAACATAGTAACCTTTTGATTCTGAAATCTTACTTGAAATTGTTCATTAATATGATGGATCTGTGCAAAAAGGATGTATAAATGATAGGCATTAATAATTCGTGCATATATGTTTGATGTGTTCAGATCAATGGCTTCAGCCACAAAGAGCATAGTTGCCGAGCTGAACAAAGGTGAAAAGCTTAATGGTGATAACTATGAAATATGGCACATGAAAATCCAATATGTACTGGAAGAGCAAGAGGCACTAGAAGCTCTTAACCTGACCATGGTAGAACCTGAAAAAGGAAACACTGCACAGCACAAGAGAGATAAGGAAGCATTTGCCGTATGGAAAAGAAAGAACTCTCTTGCTCGCATTACGTTGTTGAGCAGCATAGAAAATGACGTCATGCGAGAGTTAGGCGTTTTGAGAATGCCAAGGAAATGTGGGAAGCATTGGCAGCGAGATTTGATCATACTTCGGTGACTAGACTGAGGCAGCTCACTATTATGTTTGACTATTATAAGAAGCCTCGTGGTCAGACAATGAAGCACTATCTTAGAAAGATGTCAAACATGATTAATGAGCTGAAAGATGCTGGCCATGTTCTGACAGATGAGCAGCAAGTGCAAGTAGTGATTCGTTCCTTGCCTCAGAGTTGGGAGCATATGAAGGTTCACCTGACCCATAATGAAAATATCAAAACCTTTGAGGATGTAGTGCGTCATCTTGAGCTGGAAGAGGACCGCCTCTTGGCGACTAAGCCGGAAGCTGAAATTTATCATGCTGGTTCTAGCTCACATGGAGCTTCGAGCTCCAAGCGCAAACGTCCTAACTGGTTTGATAAAGGGAAAGGCAAGGAAGCAGGTCCTTTAGGGAAGAAACCTAAGCTTAACCAACATGAAAGAGGAAAGCGTCCTCGGATGAAGAACCTGACAAGGGTCAAGTGTTACAATTATGACAAGAACGGTCACTATGCTCGAAATTGTCGCGAGCCAAAGAAGGTATACACCCCTTGTACTTTTCAGAACTTTGCTTTTGTGTCGAGTTCTGTATTCTTAACTGAGTCTAATCCTTTGTGGACTGTAGATTCAGGAGCGACAAACCATGTAGCGAAGGATAGAGAATCCTTCGTGGAATTCCGACGAGTACCAACTGGAACTAAGTAGATCTATGTGGGAAACAACTCTAGAGTTGACGTGAAAGGAATTGACCCATGCCAACTGAACATGTGTGGTGGACGCACTTTGTTCCTACATGATGTATTGTATGCTCCAGAGATTCGTCGAAATTTAGTGTCTGTTTTAGTGTTGGTTAAACTAGGTTTTAATATGAATTTCCATAATAGATGTGTTGATTTGTTTTTGGTTACAAATTACTATGGTTGTGGTTATATTCTGGATGGTTTTATTGTATTAGATATTAACTATATTAATGCAAATGTTTGTTATTCCGTCCTCACGTCTCCCAATTCATATGATAATGATGTGAATGTGTGTTATGCTAGACTTGGTCATATTGGCCAACAATGTATGAATAGACTAGCCAAAGTGCTTGTTGGACAACATTGAAAAAGTTGATTTGCCCTTATGTAAGCATTGCCTAGAAGGGAAAACGACAAAGAAACCATTTGGAAAAGGTAAAAGAGCTGAATTTCCTCTGCATTTAATCTATTCTTATGTCTGTGGTCCAATGAACGTGAGAGAAATGCATGGGGCTGTTTATTTCATCACTTTTATAGATGATTATACTCGATTCGGATATGTCTATTAAATTTCTCATAAATCTGAAGCATTAAGTTGTTTCAAAAGATTTATGAACTTGGTAGAAAATCAATTAGACAAGAAAATAAAAGCATTGAGATCCGATCGAGGTCGAGAATATTTATCTGATGAGTTCAGAAAATTATGTGATGAAAAAGGAATAAAAAGGCAGTTGCCTATTCCATATACTCTTCAACAAAATGGTGTTGCGGAGAGAAGAAATAGAACCCTACTAGAAATGGTTAGGTTCATGATGGTGCATGCTAACTTACCTATCACTTTTTGGAGTGATGCGTTGTTAACTGCTACCTATATACTTAACCGGGTGCCTTCCAAATCAGTTACTTCCACTCCATATGAGTTATGGACAGGTAGAAAACCAGACTTAAGTTTTCTTAAGCCATGGGGTTGTGCTGCCTATACTCATGAGTCCTCTTACAAGTTTGTGAAATTGTGTCCCAGAGGAAAGAAGAATATTTTCAAAAGATACTCCGAACACTCGAAATAGTGTGTGTACATAGGTGAGCAGGAAAGTGGGAGTATAACTGAATTTGAATCACGGGATGTCACATTCTTAGAGGATGAATTTCCTAAGAAGGGCGAAATAGGGGAAGATTACTCTCTATTTGAAACCTTGAATCAAGATAATGATATTAGTGGAGTTCGTCCAAGTGGGATTAATTTGAGAAGTGATAAATTGAATTCAACTGATTCTTAATTGCAGTCACATGATGAGACGACGTCATCATTATCTAATCCTAGTGGGAGCATAATGGAGAATGATGTGCAAAGTATACAATCTCTCATACTGCGAACAAATTGCCAAAGTATTCCCCGTTGACGTTTTAACATTGAAGGGGAAACTTTTATGATTGCTCCACAAGATGACGATGAGCCAATAAATATTAATGATGCTCTAAATTGCCCTAGTAAGGAAAAATGGATTCATGCAATGGAAGAGGAAATAGAGTCAATGAAGTCAAACCAAATTTGGGAACTGGTTGATCTTCCAAAAGGACGTAAAACTATTGGGAACAAGTGGGTTCTCAAAATAAAGCGAAAAGCTAATGGCTCGATAGAAAGGCATAAGGCTCGCCTTGTGGCGAAGGGGTATAATCAACATAAATGAATTGATTATGAAGAAACATTTTCTCCTGTAGTGAGATTTACCTCGATTCGCATTATTCTAGCAATAGTGGCTAGTATGGATCTTGAGTTACATCAAATGGATGTAAAGACTGCTTTCCTCAATGGAGAATTAGAGGAAGAAATATATATGGAACAACTTGCTGGTTTCATAGTGAAAGGCTAAGAAGAAAATGTATGTCGACTTTTGAGGTCGATATATGGCCTTAAGCAATCGTCAAGACAATGGTATATACATTTTCATAATGCCATAATGGCATATGATTTTACAATGATTGATAATGATCATTGTGTATATATCAAAAGATCCAAAGATATTATTATATGTTGATGATATACTAATTGCCGGAAGCAATATAGAGTTTGTTAATACTGTCAAGAGTTGGTTGTCTTCCAACTTTGAGATGAAGGATATGGGTGATGCTGCATACATTCTTGGAGTTAAGATTTCAAGAGATCGTTCGAAGAGATCGTTATCTCTTTCGCAAGAAACATATATAAATAAGGTTCTTGAACGATTTTGTATGCAAGATTATAAATCCATAAACACTCTTATTGCAAAAGGTGAACGATTGAGCCATAGACTGTGTTCAAGGACTCTACAAGAAAAGAACAAATGAAACATGTTCCTTATGCTAGTGCTGTTGGGAGCTTGATGTACGCTATAATGTGTACAAGAGTTGACATATGTTTTGCAGTTGAAATGGTGAGTAGATACCAATCCAACCCAGGTCAAGCACATTGGAAGGCCGTTAAGAGAATACTGAGGTATTTGAAGAGAACTGCTGATTACAAGTTGAATTACCAAGGAAATGATCTGCGACTTGAAGGCTATTCAGATTCTGATTGGGGAGGAGATTTAGATGAAAGAAAATGTACCTCCGGATTTGCTTTCTTACTAAACAATGGTGCCGTATCATGGAGCAGTAAGAAGCAAACGTGTATAGCCTTGTCCACGATGGAAGCTGAGTTCGTGGCATTATTAGCAGCGGTATAAGGAGTTTGGCTTAAGAGATTTTTGGATCATTTAGGTGTTATTGAGAAAGCTGCAAATTCATTGTTGGTTAATTGTGATAGCCAAGCAGTTATAGCGTACACCAAAGATCCAAAATATCATGGCAAGACCAAACATATAGATACAAAGTATAACTTTGTTAAAGATATGGTTGCACGAAAGGATGTGAACTTACAGTACATATCTACGCATAGAATGGTAGCAGATTTTATGACAAAGCCAATACCTAGAGATGTGTTTTGTGGTCATGTAAAATCTCTAGGATTGCGTAGAGTCTGATGTATTGGATTGTAATTTCCCTAATTTGTTTACATTTATGAACTTGTGTTTTTCATTATTAATGCCTATGAATCTTTGTTTGATCTTTATACATCTTAATGCTCAGTGCATTACTTTAAGTTGAAAAAGTATGTCGGACAGATATAAGATTGACCCATTTACACGTGTAATTGCCTCTATTTACTGTGTGATAAATAGAGATGAGATTGTTTTTAAGCTTATTATCTAGATGATAATCGAGAGCTCGAGTTTAAAATATATAAGTCGCTTTAACTGAGTGTTAAGATGATGACATAATATTTACTATGTCCGAAAGTAAAATAACCCACATATTTTACTTTATCTGTCTATGATGCCAGATGTGAGTTCTGATTAATTTTGTGAATAAGTAGATACGTGAACTCAAGTTAGACATTGGGTATGTCTGAACTATCATCTGTACGGTATTGAATGTGTAGACATACGCTCCATGGGAAATGAGTTAATACCATAATACGTATTTCATACTACGTATGCATGAGACGACCAATAAAAGTGGCAAAAGTTTGATCTCAACTTTTATGCCGTGTGAGACTCTTGAGGAAATGAGTTCCTCAATTTTAGTGCCCTCATGACTTTTACTTGTTATCAATATTTCTATTTAGTGTTTGCTATCTTAGGATGTTACCAATGGTCATGAGTTGATTCGATCTAATGGGACATTTTTATAAAAGTAAGCTGAACTGAAATTGAGATTTTGAAGGAAAGAAGAAGATCGAATTTGGAGAATCACATTATAGTTTTGTGTTCACTGATTGACCAATTATGACTGTCTTTGGGATAATCATAATTGTGAATACAATATATATATATATCATTGTTTAAAAGAGATCAAGAGAGATATAAATGTGATCGATCGATCTAGGGTACTGTATACTAGATTTATTCAAATTGTGATGCCTATTATGAGCTGCTATATATTCCTAATAGATGTATATCAACGAGCTCTCAAAGTATGCTGGTCGCACGGATTATTCACCGGTATGAATGTTGAAGAGAGGTAAAGAGAATCATGTTCGGCCCACTACGTGCGAGTGGGAGATGATGGTTTTATTAATGTGACGGGCCTAAGTTGGCCCGTCCGCCCATGCTGGGCCTAAAAGCCCGGCCCACAATATTATGGCTCATGGATGGAGGGATATGATGAAGGGGTACGCTTCTTTTTTAGAGGGGACGTATATAAGGGAGAAAAGAGAGGGATGAACGCACATTTTGGCATTTTTACGTACATTCCTCCTTCCTCTCTCCCTCCAAAAGAAAAACAGTGAAGAAAAGGCGACCCCATCTTCCCCTCAAGGCCAATTGACGTCATCGGATCGAATGTGATCGGTTTTCTCTTCCTCATATCGGCGTCGGTATTTAATCTGTGGCTAACAAGGTACGCTCAATTCCGTGGTGTGCTTTAGGATCGGTGATGCATGTGTTTTTCTCGGGCTCATCTTCCGCACAAGTTTAGGGGTTCGATTTAGCGTCGAATCCGGTTTTTGAGAATCCGTCAATCCCAACAAAATCAATCTCCAATCACCTTGATCCTCTCCTTAATAAAAAGAGATCTATCTTTTGTTTGGTCTATCTTTGATTGATGCAATTTCATCAATCAACTATTATGTCTCGCATTGATTCCATCCAAATTCAAAATTTGGAAAGTTGTAGTGGTTCATTAGAGCACATAATGTTACTGAGCGACAACACTTCCTACTTCTATTTTTCGTAGCACTTCTATGGTCAACACAGCCATTTAGTGTTCCTCCGCCTTCTAGTCCTATTCAATATCTTGAGACCAAGTTTTCAGACATTGGTTTTGGAGTTTTATCTGCAGAAGCAGCATGTTTGCAGCTGGGGGAATGACCATCATTATCTTCTATATTGTTGGCGTTGAGTTTTGCTGGCTGAATTAGGCTTTGTATGTGCTCTTTTTGTTGTTTGAATTGGCTCCTTTTAGCTCAAGTTTATTCCTGTTAGAGGTAAAAAAATCCTTTTCTTAGTCTTCATGACACAATATTTGAGTTGTGGCACTTTTAAACTTCTGCCATCAAGGAAAGAGGCAAAACATTATTAAATTTTCATCTCCATTTTACTAGGATGATTTGATTTTGAATCTTTTCAGTATGAATTGAAAATCACTTTGAACTATGTCAAACATGCTGGGGAACGTCGGGTTCGTTCAAGAACTTTCTGTATTATTGTGAATTGAGTCGGTGAGTAATGGTAAGAAAGTGGATACGTATTGTGGTGTCGAAGTATGTCTTGAGTTTTTACTTTGCTTTATCATGTGAACGATATTGTTCGAGAATCCCAGTTTTCTATGTTTCGACCATTTCATCATGAGATGGTTCCTTTAGCTCGCTGTCATGGCGTGTTGTGCTAGATGGTGTAAAACTTTTAGAGTCCAACAAATCAAAAACCCAATTCAAATTGTGTTTGCATGTTTAAATACTTTCGATCCAGCCTATGTGGAGTGGAACTTGGCACTAGCAACCGGGGTATGGGAGGCAAGTAGAAATGCATGACTACGGAGGACTCGGGCATGATAGGCTTAGGCTGCGCATGACAACGTTTCTGTTCCGGGAAAAAGTTTTTTTTTCAAAAATAGTTCTTTTCTATTTCTATGCCGGGGAACAATTTCCGAGTAAAAGAACTTATTTGGTAACTATACAAAATTTCTACTCTTGAAATAGAAAAAGAATAAAAATGTGTTTGGTAACGCGATAATTTCTTTTTTGTATTTATTCATTTTTTATTCTTACTCATGGATCGCCAATCGTTGACCACCGCCGCTTGATGCCCGTTGCTGCTTGCCGTTGCTCGCCGTTGCCGCTGCACGACCGCTTGACGTCGACCGTCACCGGCGATCGCCGCCGTAGAGCCCATCGGCTGCCACCAACTGCCGAAGTCGGCGGTGGGCGGGTGGCAGCGGAGGCGGGTGGTCGGTGGCAGTCGGCGAAAGCGGGTGGCGGCGGCGGCGGCATGAGGCGGCGGCGGTTGGCGGTGGCTCCGGGCCATTGGAGGTGGCTACAACAAGAGAGAGAAACAAACAAAAAAAGAAAAAAAAAGAAAATTGGCTTATTTCTAGAAATTGTTCTCGGGAACAAGAAGAACTTTTTTTTGTTTCTCAAAATTGTTCCTCGGAACAAAAAATTAGAGAAATTGTTCCCAGGAACAAATGTTTTACCAAACAAGTTTTTGTTCTTTTTTTATTCCGGGGAACAAAAGAATAGAAATTGAGAGAAACATAAACGTTACTATGCGCTGCCTCAGCCTTGAGGAACTTAGGGCACACTTGTGGACCAAGCTTGGTTGCCATGGGATAGATTTCGGCTTTGATGGACTAGGGCTTGGTAGTTGGGTACTTGAGCATGACATCTGCGTATTCAAGAACCACAATGAGAACTGGGGCATGGGTAGTGGTTGAGGAATGGGCATTGGGTTCTTGTGCCCATGAGCTGATGTCATTGATATTTTAGAATATGAATTTTGATTTTCAAAATCATTTCTAGAATTTAATCATAAATTTTCAGTTGAACCATGAAAAGATTTTCTATTACCTAGCCTACTCAAGTGATCCAAACACTAGGAAATGATGAAAGTATTTTTCATGAATTAAATGGAGTATACGAAGGGTATTTTGGTAAGAAAAAAAAGTTGAAAGAATCAATATTCATTTGGTTAGATAGTGGGTTAGCGAACCGAATGAATAAAATGGAAGGTTTTTGGGCCATTCTCGGATAAGAGTTTCGGATAAATGAGGTGGAAGGGGTCAACTGGTCAAAGGTGGGCAGAAAATAAAAAGAGAAGAGAACGGCAAAATGAAAGATGAAGAAGAGAGAGAGGAAACCGTAAAACATAAACTACGAAGAACGGAGGAAGAAAATAGAGGGAAAAATTCACTTATGTGCCGTGGACATCTCGGCAAGATAGATGAACTTCGTTTTGCAACCTAATAAGGTTTCAGCCCTTTGTTCATCTAATTAGAGTAACTTTTGAAGTAGAGCATAAATTTAAAATTATATGAACTTTGAATTGTCTGATTCGGGAGTTATTAAATCTAGAATTTTATGGAAATAAGTGATTTGGATTTATGGTTTAATTGAGGGAATCTTTAAAAGTCTCACCCTCACGCTCCGCATAGAGGGTAGTTTAAAATAATTGCTTTGGGCAAGGGCTTCTTTGGCGCATAGGATCATTTTGTTGACGATCAAGTTTAGTTTGGTCAAGTAGTAGTTAAATTAGTTTGTTACTTCATTTTGATATCTTTTTCTGATTGATTGATCTAATGAATTATGCTTATGCTATGCTATCATTAGAACTCATTGAGCAATAAGCATGCATTTGTTTATCAAAATGTCTTTTTGGCCAAACCACTACCTGTTATTGTTGGATATTTCAGTAGTTTTGAAATATTTATTAGAACTTATGATCATCATAAAAGTCATCATTTTTGTAACGGTTTTTTCAACGATCATATAACGGCTTTCTAATGGTTGTATAACGGTCGTCTAACGGCTTTATAACTTTTGATTTATTACTTCATAAACTCTTCATTATTTTATAACGATCATCTTTTTAATTACCAATTGATTTATGATGATCTCCTAATGGCTCTCTCTTTTCCTTATTTAAATATAAATTAAACTTCAGACTACAATCTTAGTAGATACAATATGTTCTCACATAATTCCTTTTCTTTTTGCTGGGTTATACACAAAAGTTGTTATGTTTCCTTCTAATATTCAATGCGGAGTATAGAAGAAGGTCTGTTGTATCTTGGGAGGATAGCCGCTGAAGCCTTTCGCACCGAGTTTCGTACTCCGAGGGGCGGAATTATCCTTAAGGATAGTGTTTGCATGCCTTAGACATTTCATTTTATTTTCTAATTTTTTATAATGTATTTCCAATAATTAATATTATTTTATGTATTATAATATTTTTTCCAACAATCTTAAGGATAATTGCCTTATAGCTTTCAAAATTGGAATTTCTAGTGCTTCCACTGACCTTGGAATTGAACAAGGATTTGGAGACGGTGAAGGACAAGTATCACATATTCTTGGGTGGTTTGTCATGGGACTGTATCAAGCATTAACACAAAATAGCTTTTGGTTGTTTTGGTAAGATTATTGAGTTTCAAGTAAAGTCATTTTTTGGAAACTCTAAAATAATGCTTGAATGGTGTAATTGCCATTTTGGCGCGCTGTTTCCACATTTTGAGGAATCATCATCACACAGGACGAGATACTTTTATTCTAGTATTTGAAATTTGGCATCACGAGCTTGTGTGTTCTCTTTAGATTTGATTTGATTTGATCTTGTTAGACATATTCCATGAATGTGTGCTCTTATATATTTACGGAAGATGCTTGCAGATTTTCAAAATTACCTATGTAGAAAATCTTTAAAAATGGCATAGTGATTCTGTGTGGCTACTAAAAAGAAATAGAAAAGGAAAACCATAAAAGAAATGGAAAGAAATCGGGCTAATATTTCTTTTATATATATTTATGTTTATTTTGGGGCTTCAATACCTATACTTGTTTTTCCAATAGAAAGTCGGACGTGTGTAGGTGTTTTATCTCTCAAGTTCGTGATTTTAATAATCATCCATTTAAGATTGGAAATTGGGGCGCTTCTCTATTACTCGAAATAGTTTCCATTTGTCTCTAATTCTTCCTATTCTCCTATTAAAATTTGTTTAATGTACATTCATGAAGCAAGTTTATAACTGTTTTTATATACTATTTAATTTGCCTTTGGCTCTACCTCTACAAAATCTTATCAAGGTTGCCCATGTTGGACCATGTTATATATAATTATTTCCAGCAAAACAATGGATGATGTAATGTGGGATTTCTATGTTTTACCACTAAAATTACACTCTTTTTACCTTATATTATTGTGCTTATAGATTTTGAAAATATGTGTCATTTGACTTTAGAACAAAATTCTTCAGTATTCCTCACAATGTTGTCCCATCATTCTTGGGAATATGCTAGAGTGCATACAATCATTAGTCGGTTGGTGATATCCATGACAATATGCTCAAGTAAGTGTAGACACAAGTTTGTGTTGGTATTTGGTGGCATATCTTTATTCATGCTTGCTTGGAAGTGCAGCGTGGGCCTCAATCTATGTATATGCTCATAAATGTGTTGGTATTTGTTGCATGACAATGTGTATCAAATATGAAGATATGCTAATTCTCTCTCCACGCATAACTTTTGATAGAATTATTAAATAGTATTTTATTGTATAATTAAATTGATTACATGTTTTGTATTAAATATGTATTGTTTAGACATTTTTTGCGATTCATATATAACACTCAAAGGAAGTCTTACAATTATTTTGTGAAATTATTAATTCATTTTGGATTTCTACTAACCTCTGAGTTTTGGTTAATATTTTTGGAGCAACATGTACTATTGACAGCAGTAATGATATAAAAACAAAAATGTTCTTTGTAAAAATATTTACTTTGCCAATTTATGTTGAATGTCCATTCATGCATAATGATCATTAGAGACTTGATTGGCTATTGCATTGGGAAAGAGAATCTCCTTTAGTGATTGTTGTGGAGATGAAATTTATTTTTATTTCTTTGCATCCATAGCCATAATAGATCTATATTAAATAAGATTGATGTCTTTTGTGAAATATTTTGTTAAAGTGAGACTATTGTCAAGTTTATTATAGTAGATTTTCCACTATATTATAAGGATACGGTGATATTAACTAGATTTTGGATTCATATGAGATAAAATTCACTGACAAATATGTGTTCACCTAGTGGAAGTGCTTGACATAAAAGCAATCGAATGAAATTGTGGGGGAAATGGCAATCTTACTAAACCAAAAGTCGATTTGGTTGAAGTAGATGATTTGATGAAGTAATTGATTGAGTCATTCCCATGCTAATATTGTGGCTAATCAAAATTATGGGTGGTAGACTCAAGTGCTACCGGGCATATATGTGTAAACAAAATGCCTTATCCTCCTAAGCTCCAATGGGTGAAGGAGAAGAAAATATTTACTATTTTTTGGTAAATTGTGAACTATTTAAGTTCTTGAGACAAATAGAAACCTTTTGTCAAACTCAAGAGGCTGAGTAGTTGAGAGACTCTTAGCAAATATTCCTTTGAGAAAATAACACATTTTGTGTTTATACATCATAATTGCCAAGAGGCAATAGCCATGCATATATATGGTAAAAATTGACACGTCCGATTGAGGGATGACGTGGTAAAGCAACTGCTCAATGATGGAATTATATCCATTAATTATATGAAGTCATAAATGGATTTTGGCCAATCCTCTGACTATACATCGAGGTCAATGGGACAAGCCAACTGGAGAAAATCAACAATGATAGTAACCCAACCTATGTGATTGGTAATCCCATGAATTAGGTTCATATGGGTAATAACAAGTCATTTGTTGATCTAGTGCACTGAAAAAAATTATTGTCCCTCCTAAGGTGAAAATAATGCAAAATTGCAAGGAAAAAGAGGTTGAGCTAAGCTCTTAATGAAATTCCATAGCCATTATTGGTGGTGTATTAATCTGCAATATACACTTGATGGAATCATCTATATAAGTGTGGAGTGGGGCCGCTCCTATGAGATTTTTTGGCGAAAATCTCTAAAGCACTTATGAATAAACCAAGCATGCGTATGGCCTATTAGCGCAAAACTGCGTTGAACAACAAAGTTTGTGGGAGTGAAATGTGATTGGTGAAAATTATAATTCACAAAATAAATTTTTGGTTTATAGAAGTTTCAAACTTTATCAATGATTTCGTGAATTATATTTTATTCTTTCTAGGGTTGGTTTATAGCCTAACAAGCACCAATTCCGATATATTACTCTCCAATAACCCAGCATTATTCTATTTTCTTGTCAAAACTTTCCGAAATATGTAGGGAATTGTTGGATATTTCAGTAGTTTTGAAATATTTATTAGAAATTATGATCGTCATAAAAGTCATCATTTTTGTAACGGTTTTTTCAACGATCATATAACGGCTTTCTAATGGTTGTATAACGGTCGTCTAACGGCTTTATAACTTTTGATTTATTACTTCATAAACTCTTCATTATTTTATAACGATCATCTTTTTAATTACCAATTGATTTATGATGATCTCCTAACGGTTCTCTCTTTTCCTTATTTAAATATAAATAAAACTTCAGACCACAATCTTAGTAGATACAATATGTTTTCACATAATTGCTTTTCTTTTTGCTGGGTTACACAAAAGTTGTTATGTTTCATTCTAATATTCAGTGTGGAGTATAGAAGAAGGTCTGTTGTATCTTGGGAGGATAGCTGCTGAAGCCTTTCGCACCGAGTTTCGTACTCCAAGGGGCGGAATTATCCTTAAGGACAGTGTTTGCACGCCTTAGACATTTCATTTTATTTTCTAATCTTTTGTAATGTATTTCCAATAATTAATATTATTTTATGTATTATAATATTTTTTCCAACAGTTATAGCCTATAGGTGGAGACCGAGGTTGGGACACCAGAGTGTCATAACTTGGCACGAGAGGACATTTAAGTGCCGTAATTTTAAAATGGTACACTTAAGTGCCAATATCGGAGTAAAATGGGACACTTAAGTGCCACCCAGCGAAAATTCGGCCAAATGGGCGACGTGGCAATTTTCCGGCGAGTTTGGTCCAAAACGGCGTCATTTTGCACGCCGACGTGGTGGAGAAAACGCAAAAACGACGCCGTTTCGTGTCTACGTGTAAATAATAATATAAAAATTAATTAAATTAGATTTAAAATATTCAAAAATTTTTAAAAAATTAAGAAAAATTAAAAATTTTAAAAAAGGCGGGGGGGGTGGTCGAACGGGCGGCCGAGCCCTCGCCGCCGCCGCCTCCTCGCCATCGCCGGAAGGGCCGCAACCGAGGGGGAGGGTCGGCCGGGGTCGCGGCCCCGGCCGACCGATGGCGAGGGCTGCGAGCCCTGCCCCCCGGCTAGGGCCCGGCGACCCCGACCCGACCCTCCCCACTTTGTCGCCGGCCCTTGCCGGCGGCGGCGACGAGGAGGCGGCGAGGGCGACCGGCGGCGAGGGCCCGCGAGCCCTCGCCCGGATCAGGGCGAGGTCGCGGCCCTCGCCGTGATCCGGCGAGGGCTCGCAGCCCTTGCCGTCGGTTAGCCGAGGGCCGGCAACCCCGGCCGACCCTCCCCCTCCGTCACCGGCCCTTCTCGGCGACGGCGGGAGGCGCGGCGGCGAGGGCTCGGCCTTTAGCCGCCCATTCGACCTCCCCCTTTTTTTTTTAAATTTTTAAACTTTTTTAAATTTTTTTGAATATTTTAAATAAAATTAATTTTAAATCTAATTTAATTTATTTTTATATTATTATTTACACGTAAACACGAAATGACGTCGTTTTTGCATTTTCTCCGCCACGTCGGCGTGCAAAACGACGTCGTTTTGGACCAAACTCGCCGGAAAGTTGCCACGTAAGCCATTTGGCTGGATTTTCGCCGGAGTGGCACTTAAGTGTCTCATTTAACTTCAAAACTGGCATTCAAGTGTACCATTTTGTGCCAAGTTATGGCAAGACTTGGTACATCTTCGCCGTGGAGACCTGGCAACTTTGTTGCCTTTGTCACTAGTATCAAGTGTGGCTATAATCAAATATTGAGCATTATATTTTGATATTGTCCATTGCTATGATATGTCAAAAGTTTTATTGAAAAAGTATAACTCATTTTTTATATTTTATATATGTCGTATACCAAATTCGGGATTGATAAGCTAAAATTTGCATCATAAATGTTTGATCTACTTAGAAGACATTTATACTATTTGTTGGGTTGTGATTGCTCATTCCATTTGTTCTACAAGTTTTTTAGGTTCTTTGGTTAGTGATAGGTAGAACAAGAGCATTTTCATTATTAGCAACACATTTTGATAGCAATATTTTTGGGTATGAGTTGTTTACATCCAAGATGAATTTGTGAGTTTAGTTAAAATAGAAGATTTAATTTAATAAGATCACTCTTTTTTGAATACATGGATGTATACATTTTGATAAGATGATTTAAGTTATTAGGGATGTGCAATGGGAATCGCCCTAATAAGGAATTGTCAAAATTGGACCAAACTGGCCTGTTCTAGGCAATTCCCAAAGAGGGCAGTCCAGTTCCCGGTTCCCAGTTCCCGGTTCCCACTATTGGAACCGGTGACCTGTCGATCTGGTTTTCAATTCCAAGGTGGAAATCGGATTGATTGGCAACTGGACGGTCGATTTTATATATACAATATATATTTTTAAATTTATTAAGAAATAGACCTTAGTTCCTCCAAATTTTTCTCATTTTTCATTTTATTTTTAGCCAAAAATAGCAAATTTATTGGTTCCACCGGACCAAAATGAACTAGGTCAGACCGGTTGGTCGATTCAGTTCCCAATTCTAGGATTTGTCGGTCCGATTCTTGATCCTAGAATTTGGGCCAGTCTTCTCGGTTCGATTCTCGGGGTTTGGATCGGACGAGAAGAACCGCCGATCAATAAATTATACATTCTAAATAAAGGGTTTATATCATAAAAAATATTAAATTTGTATATTTATGATAAATTTACTTCGAATTAAATTTTTTGATCACATAAAATCTTAAATCAATACACCCATGACAAATTTACTATTATTAATTTTTACTAAATTTTAATATCAAATTATTAAGTTGGATAACATAGCGTATCGATATGAATTTTATCACTCGTTTATTATAAGTGTATTAATTTGTGGAGAGGGTTTAATTTGTCACAAATTTTAGTAGTCTAATAATTATTTTTAGATAAATTTATTATAAATATATCGGTTTGAATTTATTTTTTATTTTTTTAAATTGGCAGCGGGACACTTCTCCCCCTCCACCCTCACTTTCCTTTTCTGTTCCCTTTCTTCTTCTTTTCTTCTTCTTCACCCCACAAAGCAAGCTCTCTTCGCTTCGCTCTCATTTCAACGGCTCATGCGGTAGCGACGGAGGCCGGGACGGTCGCTCTTTCGTCGGAGGAGCAGCGGCGGCCGGCGGCGGCCGCGGGCGGCGGCGAAGATGAGCACGGTGGACAAGATGCTGATCAAGGGCATCCGGAGCTTCGACCCGGAGAACAAGCTCGTCATCACCTTCTTCAAGCCCTTGACCCTCATCGTCGGCCCCAACGGCGCCGGCAAAACCGTAACCATTCCCCTCTCCGTCTCTCTCTCCTCTCTCTCCTCTCTCTCTCTCTTCATCTGAGGAAGTTTTTCTCCGGCCGTGTGTTTCCGCAGACGATAATCGAGTGCCTGAAGCTGTGCTGCACCGGCGAGCTGCCCCCGAACGCGCGGTCCGGCCACAGTTTCATCCACGACCCCAAGGTGCTCCGATTCTCCGTTTCGTCCTTCCGTTCTTTTTTGTTTTGTTTTGTTTTTGTTTTGTTTGGCTTTTGTGGTGAGATATGTTTGGGATTGGTGGCGGTTTGAAGGTGGCGGGGGAGACGGAGACGAAGGGGCAGATCAAGTTGAGGTTCAAGACGGCGGCGGGTAAGGACGTGGTGTGCATCCGGTCGTTTCAGCTGACGCAGAAGGCGTCCAAGATGGAATTCAAGGCCATCGAGAGCGTCCTGCAAACTATCAATCCTCACACCGGGGAGGTGAGTGTTGCCTGGCTAATTCGTGGAGTTATTATGTGGCTGGATGGTTGCTTTTGATGTCTGCCCTGTTACGAGTGTAGTCGGCATTGAGTAGATGGTCACTTCATTGGTTTAGCGAACACTTCTCTTGCTCATTGGTTTAAGTACAGTGTCTTATTGGTTACTCCAATGGAAGTATGTAACTTGAGGGCAATCAATTTTAAAAGACGTTGCTTGTGCTGCAATCTATCACGTGTCGATCCATTTTGCTTAAATTGCCCCATGTTCTCTTGTGCTGCAGAAAGTTTGCCTTAGCTACAGATGTGCTGATATGGACAGGGAGATCCCTGCTCTGATGGGTGTGTCAAAGGCTGTTCTGGAAAATGTTATATTCGTTCATCAAGACGAAGCGAATTGGCCATTGCAAGATCCTTCCACATTGAAAAAGAAGTTTGATGATATCTTCTCTGCTACTCGGTATATGGCAGCCTATTTGTGCAACTTCTCTGCAAGTATAATTAAGCTTTATAATCACGTGCATGCATTGTGTCCACCAAATTTTTGGTAGAAAAGCTATGTTTTATTTTATTTGTCAGAAGCCTTTCTCAATGCTGTGGTCATTCTTTGACTAGTCGGTACTTGATATGCTCTGCATCAAATGCAGTGTGGATGATGTGTCGTTTCCATAGTGTCATTGACTCAATTATTATGTAGCTTCCTCTCAATTAACAATGTATGCTCTTGAAAATGTGTGTAAAGATTGATGTCGCTTGCTGTTTTGCTTTAATTGTACTTATTTTGTCTCATTGATGAAAGGACACTTCCCTGCGATGCTGTAATGAAAGGAAAGCAAGGGATTAATGTGCCATTGACTTTTTTCTGACACTCGCAGACGATTTGCCCTTCATGGTTGCGCTTTTTAGATGTTTTTTAATTTGCTACATTGAATAAGATACAGCCATATATCTGCTTATGTATAGCTTTCATCTATTGCCAGATCTACTATAGTAGTTGTGCACCTCTCAAAGTATTTCTGATTCCACTTATGTACTTCCTACTATCATACTTTTAATTTTGGACTTGTTTGGTAATATAACTGATTAAACTGTCACCTTGACCATATTATCTTTCACTGAACATATTTGTTTTGCGTGGTTTGATATATGTGTGGGCTTGTGCTGACTTAGTCCATGACATCTGTCTTGCTGTTTCACCTCTTTCAGTTAAATTTCTTGAATTATGGCTGACTGTTTTGTTATGTTTACACCCAGTTCCCCTTGTAGCTTTTACTATTGTGTTCCTCATCGATTTAGGCATTTAATTAGTATTTTAGGGGGTAAAACTGGTTTAAATTCTGAAATTGCAAATTTTTTGGAAGAATCATCTTAGGAAATGGGTTAATTAATTCAATGAGGAAAAAAACAACTACTACTGGGTTTGATTGTGTATCCTATTATTACTCCCATGCAGTGGGTTCATGACTTAGCCTGAAATTGACTGCAGCGTTTCTAATTTTGGGTTTCAGCCTGGGGATTGACCCACCTTGCTTGTGCTTGTATCTAATTAGTGAAGCAATGCTTGTGTTTGGAAGTATCTCTGTTCATTTCTGGGGAAACTGCATTGATGATAGTTTCATTGATTGAACTCTTTTTGCTCACTATATTTTGATCTTCTCCGATATTTTTTTATTATAGTTTTTTCCATGGAAGTTCCTCCCCCCCCCTACCTTCAAGGATAAGCACAGTGGTGTTCAGCAAAAATTCAATTTTGTTGATCATAGTTCTAGAGGTTCTTAGTTTGGTCTGAGAGGCTTAAATTTAAAGGGACTCAACCTATTTTTGTCCAGTTTCATTTCATCTCTCTGGATACCTTAAAGCTGGACCAGTTAGGAGATTGAGTAAATTATGAAGCCGTTTATTAATGTCAGAAAATTCATGGTTTACCTTGCATATTATTAAAAGCAAGGATTTTAATGGGAATGGACTGTGAATATAAGGGGAGAGAAAATAAAAAGAGTGGTTCCTGCTATTCTCTGCATCGACTTAGGAATCTCTAAATTAGATAGAGTGACTGGACCACTAATCACGTCCTTTTGTTTCGATATAGGAGCACAGAGGAATAGGATTCTTTGAATATGCTTCATGTCAGATTTACTGCTGTGGAGCTGAAGATTTTGCTTTATGCATCTCCTACTCTCTTTTTGATGATCTTTTTAGTTTTTCTTCGGCAGTTATTAGTGAGACATAAGAAGAACATCACCATACTTCTTTTCTGTGTCTTTTCCCCCATTTGTCCTTTCAGCAATATTTGTACATCAAATTTAATTCTGGATTCTTGTGATTGATGTGAAATCTGTTTTCGTTGCTGTAGAAAATTTTCTCTCCTTTTCTTTTCCTTTTACTGAATATGGTATATGAATTGCAGATGTAACTTTTGATGTACTACGCAACAGGTACACAAAGGCCTTGGAAGCCATAAAGAAACTTCACAAAGACCAGGCACAAGAGATAAAAACTTACAAGTTGAAGTTAGAAAATCTCCAGACGTTGAAAGATGCTGCGTATAAGGTTATATCTTGTATCTGTCTATTGATGATAGTGACACGTGCAAGCCATATTCCATCATCTGAATCTGTCATATTGCTGCATCTGAGTACAGTTGGTTACTGAAAAAAATAATTGTAGTATCAGTGTTATTTAAGTTTTCAATGCAATTCCTGATGGTACTATAAGATTAAGATACTTTATCGTACTATCTTTACCCTGGAAAAGGGGAGGAGTGGACAGTTTTGCTTCTTCTGGACTAAAGAGTTGCAATTAATCCTCTGACGAGAATGATGTATCTGATCTTCCAATCACAGCGTAAACACTATTCTTTGAGAACTCAGACTATTGATGTTGAAGTGTGAGGAGTAGCTTTGTCAATAATAAAGTAGAAATTGGGTAACTAATTTTTGTGTTGACAAATTTTGCATCTCTTAGGCATAATAGTATGGTAGTTCGTTGCAGTCAAGGGTTGAGTAAGTTTGCTCATATAACTTGCATAATGGGCGCATAAAATGGACTCAGTCTTGCTCATCGTCATAATGTAGACTTGTTATGGTCTGACTATATGCACTTCTTGTAGTTTGTGAATTGCACATAGTTGTCAATCTCCTGCAGCTTTTTGCAATTAGTTTCCCCAAGAGGAGATTCTTTGCTTTCAGAGGAGAAGGAAGAGAAGGAACTTGTGCTCATTCTTTCCTTTATTTTTTCTGTTCTTTGAGAAATCATCACTTTTTGAATTTGTAACAGTTAAGTGAAAGCTCATATTCTTAGCTAGGTGCTTTAGTTCTTGCTATCTTCTGTGCTGCATTTACACATTATTTGACATACTTATGTCTTTTACAGCAACGCGAAAGCATTTCTCAAGATCAAGTTTACACTTTATTTGACATACGTATTTCTTTTACAGCTACGTGAAAGTATTTCTCAAGATCAAGATAAAACAGATTCTTTGAAGAGTCAATTGCATGATTTGGAAGAAAGTATTCAAACTGTGGATGCTAAAATTCATCATACAGAAATAACGCTGAAAGATTTGAGGAAACTACAGGAACAGATAGCGACAAAAACTGCTGAAAGAGGAACTTTGTTTAAGGAGCAGCAGAAGCAGTATGCATCTCTTGCTGAGGAGAACGAAGGTATTTATATATCAATTTAACAAATCATCTGCTTTATTTAAGGTTTCCCTGTACCTCCTCTCTTATGCTGGGAATTAACTGCTTGGCATTGCTGATTATTGTCTGCATTAAGCATATATTCAATGGGAAGTAGCTCACTTCTAACTATTTATAATATTAAACATTATGAGCCACTGTTAATGATTAAAAGCCAGACTGGTTTGTAAATAGTCACACAGAGGTCATTGGAGGAGAAAAAATATAGAGCCGTCTTTAGTTACCTTTGCAATTACGTAGTTGAGACATTTAGTTGAGGAGCTCCTTAGGAAGGCAGATGCGTTATGCTATTATGTTGTGATAGTCAAGCTATGCTGCATAGAGCTTCAGATCCAATATATAATGGGATAATTAAGCACACTGAGATTGACTGCCGCTTTATTAGAGGAAAGCTGGTTTCTGGTGAAACTGCAACAGCCTTTATGAACTCAAGTGATCAACTTGCTGATATATTTACTAATATCCTTGTAGTCTTCATTGGAATTACATTCTTTTAATATGCTGGGAATATATGAAATGCATGCTCCAGCTTGAGAGGAATTGAGGAGTTCTTGTCATATACAGTGGCACTTGTAAAAGGTCACACCCTGTTCATTAGAATGGGCCACACTGAAAAACCCCAACCATTTAGTCTTAAATCTGTTGTCTTTTACTTTCACAAGCATCATCTTTTCTTTTCAGATGTTTTTCAGATAGGATGATGCTTTAAGAAACAGTATGCCTTTTTTTTTGGTTTATCTTGCAAAACTAGATACGGACGAGGAGTTGATAGAATGGAAAACCAAGTTCGATCAAAGAATTGCCCTCTTGGAATCGAAAATTGGCAAGTTAGAGAGGGAAATGAATGACACGGAGACAAAAAGTTCTTTCCTTAAGAACACGATCAATGAGTCCATATGGGAAATAAGCAAACTGCAAACTGAAGCTGAGGTAGAGTTAACTAAGTGATGCAGCTTTCTGTTTTTTACAGTTGGGAATGTTGTAGTACTGTTTCGTATTAACTCCTTTAACTCTTATTTCAGGCTCATAATTCTTTGAAAAGCGAAAGAGATTCCACCATTCAAAAGCTTTTTTCACGGCACAATTTGGGGTCTCTTCCAAGTACTCCATTTGACAATGATGTTGCCTTGAACTTTACAAATCGAGTGAAATCAAGGCTATTGGATCTTGAGCAGGATTTACAAGATAAAAAGGTGGCCTTCTTATTCCATGGTCTATGACTGTTTCTGTCCAAAAGTGAATTTTTAAGGGCCATACGTTCATCTCCATGTGCTTAATTCATCAGTTATAATCTACACACAATGAACTGCTAAAATACTACTTTGAAAATAACTTAAAGTAGCTGGCTTCTAGTTTATTGAGAAGCAATGTCTGCAAAAGAAGAAATCCCTTTTGTTTTCTGAAGGCAGTTGTTCTATTTACCTATTTTAAAGGAAAAAAAAAAAGCTCTGACAAGGAAAATTGTCTTGCAGAAATCAAATGAGATGGAACTTAAGGCTTCGTGGGATCGGTACATGGATGCAAATGATCGGTGGAAAAATAGTGATGCTCAGATTCAGGCAAAGGCAGAGATCAAGGTTTAGAAGACATGCTTTGTTGTGGTTTTTCAATATTCAGATCGCTCTTCTATTTTTTCCAGGGCATTTGAACTTCTATCCTATGCAGAGTGGCCTTTTGAAGCGCATCAAAGAGAAGGAAGATGAGCGTGACTCATTCGAACTTCAAATATCTAATGTCGATCTATCTCATATAGATGAGAGGGAGCAGAGCATGGTAACATAGTAGTGCTTAGCTCTTCTTGTGGGTCCATGCATGTTAGAGGCATGATACACAGATCTAATCTCTCTCTCTCTCTCGTATGTGCAGCGAATTGAGGTTGAGAGGAAAACAAACCAGCTTGCTGGAAGAGAATTTGAATCTAACATACGGCAGAAGCAGAGTGAGATTTACAGCAATGAGCAAAAAATTAAGGCGCTTAATCGAGAGAAAGATATTATGGCAGGCGATTCAGAGGACAGAGTAAAACTTGCTTTGAAGAAAGCTGAGCTAGAGAATCACAAAAAGAAACACAGAAAGATGTAAGTAGGATATTCTTCCTCAGTTTAACTTCTTTCTTTCTCATTGTGCATTTATGTGCTCTTTGCAGTTTAGTGTGATTACTTATGAGTTGAAGCTTTACTTTGAGCATCCTTTTTGTTTCAGAATTGATGATTGCAAGGATAAAATTAGAGGAGTCCTGAAAGGGAGGCTTCCACCTGACAAGGATTTGAAGAAGGAAATGACTCAAGCTTTGAGGTAGTTTTATGTTATGTGTTTGTGTGTCAATGATTATAAGCATGTACAACGGCCACATTGATTGATTAAGAATTTACTTATTATGCTTTTTTGTTCCTCTTGCTCACAATGGAGCAACTGTTTGGTCAAGCCACTTTTGAGAGCATGCTTAGATGTCGACTGTGTTGTGAATAAAATTCCTATCTGAATGATCGTGCTTACTGGTGAAAAATCTTGCTGGAAAATTTTAAGCACCAAACCATTTTCTCTGTAAAATTATGCATTTCTCTACCTCTGGATTTCCACTGTGTCAGTAAATCAACCTTTCTTTGTACTGTCAATTGAAGGATGCAATTCCTTGAGCATGCTAGTGTTTACTGTTTCTTTATTGTGCATTAATGTGAAATTATCCTTCTTGCTTAAATGAGTTATCTGGAGAATCGAAACTAACAGAGTTTAAATGACACATTATGGAAAGGGGATGCGCAATGCAAATTTTCGGTGGGAAATATTTGATAAAAACCTTCGCTTTCTGTTGTTGTCTTATTTATTGCTGAAACATGTGTTTTCAAACTTTATCATCATACATTACAAAGCAGGACCATTATGGGGCTAGCTCATGGTATGGAAGTGTTCTAGAAAGTGTTGTTGTTTTGCTATTGAGATGGTATAAGAGGGATCCATGTAGTGGAACCCAGTATAAATAGTTGGTTTGTTGCTTGGTTGCTGTTGTTCTTGTCATCCCTAAGGTTGATGTTCCTGTTGCAGGGCTATTAATTTGGAATTTGATGACTTGGGCTCGAAATGCCGTGAAGCTGAGAAGGAAGTGAATATGTTGCAGATGAAAATACAAGAAGCTAATGATAGCGTGTCTAAACTTCGCAAGGATTCGGAATGTAGGAAATCTTTCTATTTTTATAATCTGTTATCATGTAGGGACTCATTTTGCTTAATTGAAGTTGACATATGCTTCGTGGCGAAAAAAATAAAAAAAGTTGACATATGCTTGAACATTGGCTGTGCTTGTCTGATTTTTGGGAGTGTAATTGTAAAAATTTGAAAGGTAGGAACTCTTTTCGCTATGTAATTGGGGACTTATTATGCTCAACTAAAGTTGACATTCACTTGAATGTTCTCCTTGCTGGTTTGATTTTTTGTAGTGTAAGTAGCCATTCCTAGGATAATATCCAATGCTTAGGGCCCTGGAAATCACATAGGATAGAATAGCTCTGACTTTTCCAGGTTCAATGTTATTTGGTCTACAGGCGGACCCATAAGTTGGTCTTTCCACTGGATTGAAATAAGTACGATGCTGAAACTTCATAATGACTTCGAAATTTTAGGATGTGATGGCGGTCATCCTGACATGGCTTTATGAGTTAATGGAACTTATTTAAGTGATAAAAATTGGCGGGAAGTATTTCAGATTGATCAAGTTGTTATAATAGTTGTTTAGACAAACTAAATCAAATTAGTGACTCTATCTTGAAGGATGGAGAAGAAAGAACTGAAGTTCTCTTTGTGGTGAATATGCTAGATATGAAAGTAGTTCCTGATGATTTTCCTTTTTCTTTTTTGGGCATTTGAGCCAAGTTGCATTACATGAGGATTTTCCTGTTCAATTTATTGCAGCACGGAAGAGATTTATAGAGTCCAAGCTGCTGTCGTTGAATCAGCAATCTTCTGATATTGATGTTTATCTTAGAGTATTGGAGTCAGCGAAGGAGAAAAGGGATGTCCAGAAAAGGTCATCAATTTTGGAGTCAAGATCATAAATAAGCTAGTGTTCTGGTGAGGATAGAGCTAACAACCATTACATGCTGTCTGCAGTAAATATAATATTGCTGATGGTATGAGGCAAATGTTTGATCCTTTTGAAAGAGTTGCCCGTGCTCATCACGTCTGTCCTTGCTGTGAGCGTCCTTTCTCTGCAGAAGAAGAGGATGATTTCGTCAAGAAGGTTGGTATATCTCTTGCAATGCTTTCAAGCTGCTTATCCATGAATTTGTTACTTAGACTTTTCTCTTTCTGGTATTTTATTGCCTTGATGCTTTTGACTCTGTTGGCATTTGGAAATTACAGCAACGAGTGAAGGCTGCTAGTTCTGCCGAACACATGAAGGTGCTGGCTGTGGAATCCTCAAATGCTGACTCATTTTTTCAGCAAATGGACAAGCTTCGTGTGGTGTACGAAGAATATACTAAAATTAAAAAGGAAACGATCCCTCACACAGAGAAAAGCTTGGATGAGTTTACTAAAGAGTTGGATCAAAAGTCCCAGGCCCTTGATGATGTAATTATCTCTCCTCTATCCATAGGCTTTATAATGTTTTCATTTTGGCGAAGATGATTGGTTTTAGGACTCCTTACATCATTTTTGAAATGGTTTTTCTTTTTTTCCTGCATGAGATTTTGTATCCAATTTTCTCTAGTGGGTTGTCACAGAAGGATAATGTACTTGTTCACTACTTTTATGCTAGACATGATGATATTTCTCGGTACATTAGGTTTAAAAAGTCGCATAGCTTACCATTGTTGATGCCTCCTATCCTATTCATGCTAGATAAGTCCGTTAATATATCCTCTTTCCTGCCTTCTGACTTATGAGTACTAGAGATATATTCTACTATTCCTGAAAATAGCTGATTAATTGGTAGGAAAAGAACTGCTTTATTAGAGTCCTTATTTGGTTGTTGTTGTTCTCGTAGTCACATAAGACAACTCAATGGAGAGCTATATGTGTTTGGTCTGCATCTAGTATGGTTTGATGCCAGAGCAGTCTTCGTTTTTCTTGTTGTATTGATAGAGGATTTGAGTTCCTGGACCAGCTTTGATAGGGTCTCATTTAAGTGCTGACACTGCTTGGTGTATTAGTAAAGTGAAAATGCAATTTATTTTGATCTGTTTGTCTTTCTGTCACTTCTTGGTTATCTAAGCTTGCATGTACTTTGGATGTGATTTTCTTGAGTGCTTTTCCTGTAGTCTAAAATCCATAGGACATTGATACTAGGTGCCTATTAATGGACTTCTTGTCCTATGCTTACTGCTAAGTGTAATCTGTATAGCCCCTATAAGTATAAATCTTATGATTACTATATAACCTTACATAAATACATAAGCGGGTGTCATTCGTTGTAACAAAGGGGTTGTGTTACTACTTAGCTAAGCATCTCTGTAAGTGGTTAGTGAATCAATAATGGTATTGCCTCTACCCTGGGCATGAGAGTACGGAAAATTTGGTATAATATTTATAAATTCCACAGACATGACATTGGTATTCTTAGGATGCTTCCATTACTGACTGCCAAGAGAAAAAGCATCCCTTACACAGATCCAAATCATGTTTGTGGGGAAATCATTTATTCCCTGCTTCTTAGCAGAATATTAAGGCAGTAGGACCTATACTGAAGTTCCTCTGCTTGAGGTCAGTTTTGATCCTCTTTTTGCAATTAGAGATCCAGGTGTGGAATCTTCCCATTTGCAATTTAAGCAGCATGCTTGGAAAGAAATACTCCAAGTAACCCCTTCCGTTTGAAGATCTCAGAACCACTTACTTGAGAAGAATATCTGCACCACCTCATTTTTCAAGAAGCATACAGAAATCTACTTCTTACTGTGATTCTGGATGAACACTGAAAGAATTATCTCTATTCATTTCCAGCCTCCAATCTTGATGATTAACTCTGCATAATTATTGAGTATTGGCGATTTAAAAAATACTTTGCAAATACAGGTATTAGGGGTTTTGGCTCAAGTAAAAGCCGAGAAAGAGTCCGTTGAGGCCTTGCTGCAGCCTGTTGATACGGCTGACCGACTTTTCCAAGAGATCCAGAGTTTGCAGAAGCAGGTCGATGATTTGGAATATAAGCTTGATTTCCGGGGACAAGGTGTGAGAACTATGGAAGAGATCCAATTGGAGCTGAATGCTTTGCAGAGCACAAAGTACACGGCCTTCAGCTATTTGTTTTATTTTAATTCTCCTTCTGCTTCTTTTCCTTTCTTGTCCTGACAAATGCATGAGATCCCAAACTTAATACACCAGTTGTCTGGAGAAATTGGGCTGCGGAAGTCTGATTATTCTCTCTTCGCCAACTTGACTTGATTGTTTGGTTATAGAAAGCTTTCTGTCAAATTTGATTTGAGCTTATTGTCCTAACATCAAAACTCAACCTCCTTCTCTATAGGGATAATTTGCACAATGAATTGGAGAAGCTCAGGGATGAGCAAAGGTATATGGAGAATGATTTATCCAACATCCAAATTCGCTGGCATACTCTGAGGGAGGAGAAAGTAGCAGCAGCAAATACGCTCCGTGATGTCAAAAAGGCGGAAGAGGAGCTAGAGCGATTGTGGGAGGAGAGAAATCAACTTGACCTCGATGAGAAGGTTGTCTACTTATAGTATTTTCTTTTCTCCAAGTTCTAGTTAAATCATATAACACTGGAGTAGACTGATGGAGTGAATTCTACAATTACAGTTGATTGTTTCTTGTAATTGAGCTGCTTTTAGCTTCAAGGTCTTTTGCATACACAAATCGTCATCTCCTCGGTGCCCTATAAGGAAGTCTCTCTAGCGGAAGGTGGCTTTCTAAGTCCGCCGTCAAATCCTGAATGATAATCCCTTTAAGGGTTGTAATTCATAAGGGATGTAATCCTGCACGTGAAGAATAAAATGGCCTTACCCATTTTTATGCATAAAATAATTGTTAATTACTTGAAAAGTCAAAAAAATATATTCACTCAAGGAAGATTCCTGAAGATGCTGACCGTAAATGAGAAGATTGATTATGGAATGGTCGATATTGGGTGCCGTGCGTGTCGTTTCATAATTGGTAAAATCAGCGCCATGGAAATACATGCCACTCAGCCAAAGAAAGATGATGGAAATTTGGTCAAAATGAGCTCCAAGTACTTTTCGCTTTTCTTGTGAATACAATAAATAGAGGGGTAGTTTGTGTAAATGATAGATCATCCACTCTGCTCTCTTTTGGCTAGCTGCTTGTCATAATTTCTGAATTCTTCATTGGATTCCTTTTGTGTCTCTGCTCAGGAGAATTTTGTTGACTGTACATTTATGTACTTTCTCTTTTCAATGTTCAGGTTTTCATAACTTGAACTTGCTGCTCAAGCATATTTTCATGTATTCACTGCTTTCTTACGAATGATTTGCCATCTATCCTCTTGTTGACTATGTATTCTCTTTGTGCTGATTTCAGCATTTGATGGACGCTCTTGGCCATACATCCAAAGAGAGAGATAGGCTTCTGAATGAGTACAATGATTTAAAGGTTAAACTTAATCGTGAGTATGACGAGCAGGCTGAACAGAAAAGAAGCTATCATCAAGAAGTGGATTCACTACTCAAATTATCTTCCAAAATCAAGGAGTATGTTCTTCTGAATTTAGCGATAGTTGTGAGGACCCAATACCTGTTTTTTAATCTTCAGACTGGCTGTACTAGGTACCATGATCTCAAGAAAGGAGAGAGGTTGAAAGAGCTGCAAGAAAAGCAAGCTGCATCAGAATCTCAGCTTCAAGGTTGTGATCAGAGGAAACGAGAAATTTCAGAAGAACTTAACAAAAGTAAGGACTTGATGAGGAATCAGGATCAACTTAGAAGAAATATCGAGGATAACCTAAACTACCGAAAGACAAAATCTGAAGTAGATGACCTTACCCGTGAAATCGAATCTCTAGAAGACAGAATACTCAAAATTGGTGGCATTTCTACCATTGAAGCTGAACTTGGGAAACTTTCACAAGAAAGAGAGAGGCTACTTTCTGAGGTATTCTACTTGTGATAAAACTCTTCTTTCTTGGGCCACCCACCTGGTTTTCGTTTCGTGTCTCATCTGATCCATGTGGTTGGAGATATTTTTAGCCCTGGGGTTTGCCAATTGAGGTGGGCTTCATCATAATCATAGAAGTCAAAACCACTAGTGATGAGTATTTGCTTGCTACGTGAAATTTGGTATTGAAGGGGAATATATGAACTTATGGTGCTATATGGTTGTTTTGGTCTGGTCAATCTATCATACAATGTGTTTCTTTATCAGAGATGTGCAGTATTGTTCCCATATCTCACATTAGCTTGGTGTTAAAGTATGTTTGCAGTTAAAGGGCGTCATTGTTCTTTTCTTTTGTTTGATAGGCTATCCTTGTTTATGGGGAGACAACAGTACTCTTGAGCCACTGCTTTACCAACTCTGTCTTTCCTTGTATTATTCTCATACTTAATTTGTGTATGTATATGGTATGATGGGTATCTATTTTTATCCGTATTGTCTATGGTTCCACTATTTAGTTTCTCATTTTTCTTCTTGCCACAGCTAAACAGGTGTCAAGGAACAATCTCTGTCTACCAAAGCAACATTTCTAAGAATAAATTAGATCTTAAGCAAGCCCAGTACAAAAACATTGACAAACGATATTTTGACCAGTTAATACAGCTCAAGGTAAAATGTTTATGAGTAGTAGTTGGTGTCCTCCTTTATATTTCTGAACTGGATAATAAATGAACCAATTTCTGGCAGACCACGGAGATGGCAAACAAGGATCTGGACAGATACTACAATGCCCTTGACAAGTGAGCTCTCCAAATATGTACTCCATTTCCTTTTAAACTTTAGTGTTTCAGATGTTGCCTTTTCTCCTTGTGTTTGTGTGCTCAGGAACTATAAATACAACATCTGAAGTAGAGTTTGGTATCGGTAAGTTTGTTGCTGGCACAGTGGAAGGATCTTCATCGATGTGAATGCTTTGTAGATATTGTAGAGTCACTTTTTCTCTGTCTCTCTCACTCTCTTAAATGAGTTTTTCATTGAGCTCTGAGCTATTTTTTTTCCCTCTTGCCAACATGTCACCCACTGGGGGCCGTTTTAATCAATTACTAAGGATTTTAATGGGGAAAAAAATTGAATGTGGTAAAGAAAGGCACTCTACTGAGGTTATACAACCATAAGTTTATTTTCTTAAGCAAATTTTTAGCACCCAAAAGAACACTGGAAGATAAAATGGTAGAAAAAGGATAGAAAAGCAAAGAAGATGGAAAACCAAGAGATATTAACCCTGAGACGGGTGAAGAAATCTGACTCTTTACTGGGGTCATTCAAAGAATTGCTGATTTGATGGTTGGTGAGGTGGAGCCCCTTGACAGTTGTGTAATGTTTGTGCAGTATTTTCTTGTGATTTTCTGTCGATGCAACATTCCCTATGCTGAAGAGGATGGCAACAATTTTTCTTTTTCAGAGCCAAATTATTTATAGAAGTGGCATCAGGAGGGTGCAAACCCTTATGCATAAGAGCTCATTTGCAAAAGAGAGGAGGCTCTCAGATTTAAGAGCGCCTTTTTCAAATCCTTGATCTTTATTTTTGACCTCTTCCCCAGCGTATCGCCGCAATCTTCCAAATGCACTTAGATTGTCCAACCGTATTTTGTCACTGCTGCATGTGTGCCCATTTTCTCTATCCTCACTATTCCCTATCAGGTGCATTAACTCATTGATCGACTTTTGTTGTTAATTGTTTGGTGCTCTTATGAGCACTGCCTTCCTGTGGCTTCAAGCAAGTGAAAATGACTAGTTCTCATCAAACTTCTTCTTAATCTGACGCACTTAATCGAGTGAGATTTATTTATATGTGACATGACCTATTTGCCCAACTTTGCTGGAGAAAACATGCTTGGGGAGAATATAAGCTTCCCTAGATATTATATTCAGTTGTAGCTAGTGAGCATCTGGGATCGTGTTTGTTCTCTTCTTGATATTCTTGAGAATATTGCTTCTTTGTTCTTCTGGGTTCTATTTATGGCGTTATCTTTACATGCGCAAAAGGAGATCCAAATGTTCGCATAGTGTCATTTGTGACATCTTCCTTCTTGATCCCCTGCCTGTCTGTTTACATCATTTTTGTGAATTTGAGGTGCTTCATCACTCTATCCTCTTTTCCCTAGCCAAGGAACCTTTCTCTAAGGACATTTTTTTGTGATGATGGTTGCAAAGGCTGAAAGTTGACCTTGCTTGTCTTTACAAATGGCTTATTTACTGCGGACCAGTAATACTTTTCTTTCGCAGAGCTCTTATGCGATTTCACACTATGAAAATGGAAGAAATAAATAAAATCATAAGGGAACTGTGGCAACAAACTTATAGGGGACAAGATATGGACTACATCAGAATACATTCGGACTCGGAAGGTGCTGGGACTCGATCATACAGCTACAAGGCATGCAAACCTTTTTTTATTGATATTAATTTAATCTGTCCAGTGAGATGATATACATCTCACCAGCAAACTTTGTCAATTATGCAGGTTCTCATGCAAACTGGTGACACTGAGTTAGAAATGAGAGGACGGTGTAGTGCTGGTCAGAAGGTGCACAACTTAGAAGAGATCACTTTGTCTACTTTCATCATGCTGTTTGTGTAGGAGAAAATCTACAGCTAATAATTGGTTTCAGGTTCTTGCTTCACTTATCATTCGCTTGGCTTTAGCTGAGACCTTTTGCCTCAACTGTGGAATCCTAGCACTTGATGAACCAACTACCAATTTGGATGGTCCTAATGCTGAAAGTCTTGCAGCAGCTCTTGTGAGGTATTACTGTGGATTATTTTCACTTCTCTATTTTGGTGAAAATGGATGAGTGTAAATAGCAATAATGTTGGGGTAACTGGACCACAACTTGCAATCACTCACTTTCTTTTGTTCGGCTTCTCCAGAATTATGGAGGACAGGAAGGGACAGGAGAATTTTCAGCTGATAGTCATCACACATGATGAACGGTTTGCACAACTTATCGGTCAACGACAGCATGCAGAGAGATATTATCGTGTCTCAAAGGATGATCAGTAAGTTTTTGAATTTGTCGATTCATATCTCTTCTAATTCATCATATTGTCTATTATTGCTTTTAACTTCTCGAGTCACACTATCAGTCAGCACAGTATAATTGAAGCCCAGGAGATATTTGACTGAAGATGGAGATTTGGTTCTCTTGAAGAAGAGGTCTTCTCAGGATTCTTGTGAAGTATATTTTTGCAACCTGTTTCCGTGGATGACATGAGCTCTCTAGTGGCTGATGTATGTTCGCTTTTCTACTTTTGATACTTGAATTTCTGAGGTTACCCATGCTCATGCTTCAGTAAAGATGGCATGTCGAATGAAGTGGAATAACGATACTTGTGTGTAATTTTCCGTGCGATCATTGATTACAGGGAAACACCAAGTCATGCTCAAGGTTTCAGAACCGAATTGGTCATGTCGAACTGAAGAGGCAGGGGAATTTGAGGTGAGTGTTCGGTGAGGGTTGGTACACAACGCATTTTCTGACCTTGCAATGTTATTTAATTGCGAGACCATATGGAGTGTTTTTGTAAATGACCATGCATTGAAATTAAGTGTACTCTTGACTATATAAATGCAAGTAAAATTCCCATAATTTTCTGTTGCAAAATCCATTTTGTTCCTTGAGGCTGTGTCCAGTGTCCCTCTGAAGCCAAGGCTTCCTGCATTCTCATTTGAAATTGGAAAAGCTCAAAATCTGACCGTGCAGATGAGAAGAATAACAGTCTGGCTCCGTTGCTTTGTTATATGCAACTGCAGAAAGCAGGAGGGGACATAGCCTCGGCAAAACAACTTTTCACGTGATTTTTGCGCATATTCCAATTGGCCATGGACGGTAGTGAGTAGATGTAAGCACCGTCCCCAGTCCTTGGCTGCCTATAATCTCCTTCAGTAATTTTTGCATTGTAAATCAACCGTGCTCCAATGTTTAATCTCACTCTCATCAGGCTTATTAGAGTCTGAAAATTCACCTAACCAATGACATTTGCCTAAGACAAACTGATTTGAAGGAGGGAATCAGCAAAAACTCCTTTTCTTCAAGCATGAGTTCTCTCCGGAGGCTAGAACTGATCATACCTTTGGAAATGTAACGTTAGTTCATGATTCAAGGCCTGAGAAACATGCAGTTAGATTACAGACTATAGCATACGGTCCTGCTTTATAGCACAGGAAAAAGGCTCAGAACACCTAGCCGAGAAAGGCAAAACGCCAATTTCTCTTTATTTTCATAGAGCGAAATCAAAATGGTAAGTCACCCCCGCAAATTACTCTTTAAAGTCTTGATGTCTCCGACGTCTCGTGCACATCTAGTGATGATCGTGCACCCTCTGTTGTGCGGGTTGGCCTGCCCGCCCGGGCAATTGTAGTAGGAAGCCCCTGATTTCTGGCAGGGCACCGTGTCCTCCCTCAGCAACTCATAGCCGATGTACTTCTTGTTGCTCTGCTGCGCTGCCACCGGCACTCTCCGGCTGGTCTCCCACTCCATCTCCGGCTCGGTCGCGCACTCCCCAAGGGCAGCCTCCAAGCATGATGACCTCTCCAGAAGAAGGTCTAGACCGTCGCTTCGCAGTGAACCGAGGCCCATAATGGACACCGCATTGCAGTTTGTGAGGTGTATGAGGATGAAGAGGAGGCATAGGTGGAAGAAAGTGATGGAGCTGAGCTTAGGGTTGAGATTGAGCATGCCTCTCTCTCTCTGGTTTCTTTGAGTGGGGGATCTTGTTGGGGACGACGAGGAGTGGGACTTCGCCGTTCTGTAGTTGGGTTGCGAAGGATCATTAGCGAGGACGAAACAGTCTCGAGGTATCACTTACAAACTTGCGAATGTGGGGACAATGAAATGAACCGGTGTATTTGGAAAGTCATGTATAAATATAAGGAAAAACCACACAACTAGTTCCCAAACTTTGATTAATATGGTCCATGAATTTTTAATCTATTCTATGTGGTCGTTGAACTTTAATCCAATATGTAATGTCGTTTTTAAACTTTTAAAATCGTTGAATGTGGTCCTTAGATTTTTGGTACATGTTTAATTTAATCTTTAGACTATATGAAAATATTTATATTATCCTTGAATTTGAATTAATAGAAAGATAAGATCGAACATTTTTATATATTGAACATGTTCAAAAAGTTCAATGACCACGTTAAAAAAAGTTTTGGGGACCACATTGTATATTAGGAGTAAAGTTCATGAATCACATTACACATTGTCCATAAATATAAGAGAACACTCCCCGCCCGTGAGTTCCTTACCTTAATGCACCAATTGCCAAGGCATTCTCTCATCTCATGTTGTTTAGAAGGTTGCAACCAGGGGAATGTAAGGAAATGTACCAAACCATTAGATTCTATAATGATTTGATTTTGGCTATTCTTTTGTTATGGGGCTATTGTTCCGATTTCCTTTTATGGTCTAAAATAACCCTAGTTATTACATGGAATTCTATTAATAACTTAATTTTTATTGAGCAATTAGCTAGTACATAATAAGATCAATTCTCCATGACTACTTAGAAATGCCAAATCTAATTTATAAACACATCTACTTAGGGGCGAACATGGTCTGGGTTGGACTGGTTCAACCCCTAACCCTAAGACCAATCCGCACAGTATTGGTCCTCAATTTTTGGGACCGAGAACCAACCCTATTGAGTTTGGGAGCGAGGACCGGACCGACCCAATGGGTTTAGTCCAGTTCCAAGGTTAACCCGGGACCAACCGATAATTTTTTATTTCATTTTTTGTACTCCTTAAAAAAGCGATTGAGAACTAGACTAACCCAATGGGTTCGGTTTAGTTTCAAGGTCAATCTAGGACTAACAAATAATTTTTATTTCATTTTTTATACTCCTTGGAAGGACAGCCGAGGACCGTACTGACCCAATGGGTTCGATGATAAGTGAGGTCAGCTAAGGAAGGCAAGCGGTGAGGGTCAAGTGGAGTGAGCGTCGAACCGAATGAGCATTGAATGTCGAGCGGGGAGTAACAAGCCAAGCGAGCATTAAGTGGCAAGCGGCACAAATGACCCAAAGTGAGCAAGACGAGTGTTGAGTGATGATTTTTTGATTTTGGCAAATTGAAGACTAAGATGACAAATAAGACAGAAGAGAACGAATATTAGAGGATAATGCAATAAGGTACCTTTTTGTATGCCGTAAGGACTCCTCATCAAAACATTTTCCTCCTTTGTAAATTTTGACTATTGACATTAAAAACTTAAGTTATTAAAGAACAATGTAAAATTATTTGAACTCTTCACTAAAAAACTGTTTAATGTTGTTGATGCCGTTTATTTTAAGATTTTCTTTATATAAAAAAATTATAAATAATATTTTATATATTTATATATATATAGTTAGTGTTGGTCGGGTTGGATCGACTCGGAACTCTCAGGACCGAAGATCGACCCTCACAGTGCTGGTTCAGGGACCAATGACTGACCTAGTCTCCTTGGGAACCGAACCAGGATCAGCAGGATTGGACCGGTCCAAGGTCGGTCTAGAGTTGACCCTGGACTAATGCTCACCCCTACCCCGGATACACCATATGCGTAATTATTTCATCACCTGGTGTTTTGGCCAATCCACGTCGGAGTGCGGCGGACAATGCGTGCCAAGGCTCAAGAAGAAGGATGCATCTCCGGACTTGGCTTCTCTTGCCTCTATGGTTCATCCAAAGGAAGCTTCAGCAAAATGGTGAATGATCTTATTAGTGAACAATGTGTATGTTTGACCTCTTTTGTGAATTGACTCAAGCACAAATGTACCAAGATGTCCCACTACAGAGATTAGCAGCGAAAGCCAACCAGATTGCTTAGGGCCATGTTTTTCCAAGTTTGAGATCATTTGACCGTTTTCCTGATTGGTGGTTTACAACACCGGACATCTTCTGCACTAACATGACAATTAATTTTTTATACTGGTGTTGTCCACAGCTCGTGACCTGCCAATCGGAAGCATGATAAGAGGAAAATATGGCCTAATTACTTTCACTCCAAGACAGAAGATCGTGCTGGCCGTGACAGATAAATCGCGGCGAATTTATTTCCACCCAATTGGCATAGGACAGTAAGGAGATTTAGTCGGGTTCGAGTGATGTGACTCCCCGGCAATGGTCCTATTCACGAAACGCCTGGGTTGTGGTCAATGTCACACAGAGGCAGCCATAGTGGCTTCCTCGATTGGTAAAGTTTGACTTGTTGGTTGACGACCAAAACCGACGACGACATGCCTCTGGCCACCGATCCGACAATCGACTTTAGTCCCTCAACAAATTCTTTGGCTACCATTAATCTTCCTCCATACTCAGCATACAGATTGAACTGAACTAAAGTCGGAAAAGATGGCGTCCAGAGTATAAACTAAAATTACACGATTGAATTTAAAAGCACATAATTACTATGTGTTTATCCTGACTGGCAAGGGAGAAGTGGGAGGCTTGAATCTTAACATCTTCACAATTAAGAGATCGGAAAAAGGACGATTTAGTTTGAGTTTTGAGTTCTAACTCTTGAGTATGACTTAAAAAAAAAATTCAAAAGTAGAGTAATATTTTCCTGAAAGAGTCATTAACCGAAGAAGACGGCACAAAGAGAGGAAGGAAACGCCAAAAGCTCAAAACCCTGTCTTCCTGCCGGCGGTAGCAGAAGGCAGAAGGCAGAGAGAGAGAGAGAGAGAGAGAGAGAGGGAAAGAGCGGGGCGATGAAGTACGCGGTGAAGGGATGGAGCAACGGGATGGCGCGGGCGGGAGTGCTCCAGCTGGGCGGCGGCAGCTGCGGGTGCCCGCTGGAGATAGAGACGCCGTCCCTGCTCCTGCCCACCCGCAAATGCCTGCCCCACTTCATCTCTCCCGACCTCCTCCCTTCTCTCCCTTCCCCTGACTCCCGCCTCCTCCAGTTCAGCCCTCTTCACTTGTACGTCCTTCTCTCTCTCTCTCTCTCTTCTTTTGGGCTCCTTTATCTTTCACTGTAATTTGCCACGATGTTGTCGAACTGTTTGAGTGTGTATACGTTCATTCTCGTTTCTGTTGATGATGTGGGCACGTAGAATTTTGTGTTCAAAGTAGGTGGTTTACGTAAAGTTTGCGCATTTTGTCGATTTTAAAGTGTCCCTGAAAGTGTTGTGACTGCTTCTCATCGAGTGGCGTAAAGCCTTTAGAGGCTGTAGTTACTTATGCCTGTGAATGAAAGCTAACGTTGCTTGTGGAGACAATTCAGTGTAAGTGATGTTCATCTTTTTCAGTTGCTGTCTCTGATTCTCGAGTAGTTTATAGTAGTGGTTTTAGAAGAGTAAAGCTTAGAACTTGTGACTCATGCGAATATTCTTTATTGGGGATCAAGGTCATTGAAACCTGTGATCTTTGTGACTGTAGCTTGGATGGAATTTCGACGCAGACAATATTGAATCTTGGAGGTCTCCACCAGATGCTTGGTCTGCATGAGTATGGGTTGGTAGCTGTTCCGAGGGATTCCATTCAATGCCTTCCTGCATCTGAAGCGACTAATAAATTCGGAGCATCATTCGAGACTCCGTGTGGCCGTCGTTTGGTAAACTAATGGTTTTCCCATGTATTCACTTGATTCAGACCATTCACCAAAGGAACTGCTTGAAGTCGTTGCATGATTGTGCTATTGCAGGTTAAGCCAAAAGAATACATGGAAATGATTTCTTCAATGCGGCCCAACATCTGGGTCACATTGGCTGATGAGGTGCCAACTTGGGTTTCTGAAAAGCGAAACAATTCCTCAGTGGATCGAACTATCAGGTGGCTCGATGAATGCATCGCATTGAGGCCGGTACAAACCCAATGTTCGTTTCCTATTTTAGTACCTTGAACTACTGTGAATCAGAAATTTCTTGATTGGAATTAATGAGCATTGATGCTACTATGGAATGAAAATGTGAAATGCAAAATGATTTTGGTCCTTACCAAGGCGCAACTTTCTCTATACTAAAATGAGCGGTTTGAAGTAACAAGAGCTGCTTTAGGTAAACAGCTTTTGTGCTCGGCAGTTTAGTAGATTTTTATGTATGCTATGCTTTCTCTCGTTAGTTTCATGGCCTGATCAATCTAGCTTATCCGTTTGGACTTTCAACTA
The DNA here is from genome assembly GCA_014182575.1 of Eucalyptus decipiens. NCBI lineage: Eukaryota > Viridiplantae > Streptophyta > Magnoliopsida > Myrtales > Myrtaceae > Eucalyptus > Eucalyptus decipiens. The sequence continues at coordinate 3,908,651 of CM024616.1, read as the reverse complement.
AGTTGCCAAGTCATCTCTTCCGTTGATCATTTAATGCACTTTCAAGGATGGTATGATGTTAAATTGGGGAATTTTCATTTTGCTGCTAGAAGACTCTGAGACTATTTCAGAATGATGCTAATACAAAAATTGCTATAAAATTTGTGTAGTTAGGTGGAGACATCTTTGGTTCCATTGTTGGTGGAGCTAATCTGCAGCAGCGGCAACGATGTGCTGAAGAAGTCGCTAAACGAAACTTATCAGGTACTTGCTACTTCTTTTGCGATAACTTCTACAAGTGGGATATCAGTAATCTGTTAAAGCAAGCATCTTGTAGAAAATTGCATGGCCTATCCCAATCCATTATTAATACCTCTGGTCATGTCTTATTTGTTCAAGTCAACTTTTTTTTGCTAGAACATTTGTTTAAGTTGACTTTTTTTTCTTTTTCTTTTGGATAAAACATTTGTTTAAGTCAACTTACAAGGGGCTCTGTGTTTCGCTTATGCTTACACTTGTTCCTAATTTTTATTGTTCCTAATTCTGCTGTCCACAGGTTACTGGATAGGGGGATTTGGGCTTGGAGAGAGCATGAATGAACGTTCCTGCTCTGCTTAAAACTGTTTGTGTAAGAGCTTGTTTACTCTAGCTTCCCAACTTTGTACATGAATTAACTTGGAAGACTGCAATCTGGTCCACGTTTATATTGGATCTGCTTTTACAGTTGGGTTCACTTGATAAATTATCACAACTAAACTCAACAGACTAAGCAGATGAAATTTCCTTTAAATCTGGGCAGTCTGTATGCTTAATTGATAGTCCTTAAGGCATGTATGTTTTTGTGAGTATGATGATTGGCAGTTTCTGACAGAAACTCTCTGTTCCGTTATTTCTTTCTCTTTCCAACTCTTATCTGGCTCACAATCATGTAGTAGATGTGAGTAAAAGGCTATATATATTTGACAATTGAAGTCATGAAGTTTGCACGAACTCTGTTATGATAATGTGAAACTACAGCTGGATTTATCTCCTTTACATCTTAATATGTATGTCATGGTAACTTCCAATTCGTCTTATATCTAATTAATTCATCACGCTGTGTTTGAGGCCCATGATTTGAGATCAGAAGAGCTTGGGGTGACATGCAAGGCTTTTTGTTGTCAACTGCTGCTGTTAGGATTAAATCTTTCAGACTCAACTGTGTGGTAGATCTTCGATGTTGGTTCATTTATTTTAACTGTGAGCCACCACTTTCCACGACTGGCTGATTGTTCCAATGGCTTAGGATACATAAATGGTTCTTTAGGAGACCTTAGTTTCTAAACAGTGATTAATTCCTGCGAAGCGATTATCCTTTGCAATTCAATTTCTTTAAGTGGATGTGTATTCCCATCCTGGTCCTTAAATGAAGCAATTTTCTTTTTATGGCTTTTGGCAAATGCTTCTAGGAAAGCTTCCAAAATCATTTGGTTTCAATGCTGGATGATTCATTTTTTGATTTCTTAGTAATTTTGATGCTGCGACTGTCATCAGGATAACTTGCCTGAAGAAAAGCCTCGTCTAGTCTGCGGTCTCGGGCTACCTGGTATGAGGTTCATTCCCTCCACTTTTCCTTGCTTATCTCCTGTATTTTTATCGTTGTGGGAAGCATTAAATTGTCATCTGTTTGTAAAGAAGTTATTCTTGTAATGGGAGAGTGATGCAAGCTGCTTTCTGGCAGGCCCAGATTATATTCAGAGTAGTGTTAAACCATCAGCTGCTCTATGATCACTTCAGTTCAGAATTATTATTCTTATTGTGATTAATTATTCTCTTTTTTATATGTATGCTTTAAAAAAGTTAATTGTTCCCAATAAATCCTTGCAAATTGAAAGTTTATGCTTATTCTTTGTGCAGAGGAGGTTCTACAGGGTGTTGCTGCTGGAATTGATCTATTTGACACTACGTATACAACTCAACTGTCTACTCTGGAACTTCTTCGTTTGCTTTCATGGTTTGGTTGAGAACTGATTGATCAAATGGATGTTGGCAGGTACATTTACCACATTACAATTGCAGGTTTTGCACTTACCTTTCCACTTGACAAAATTGGAGCAAGTGAGTTAATTCCTTATTCGAGTGACATAGGAAGTGACCAGGCGAAGATTAATCTGAGGGCGACTGTTTACCGGTAATTGATCAGATCTTTGCTTGCTACATTTTGATTTATAGACGTGACAACTTGATCTATTGGAAAAGTTCACTTCTTTGTCCGTGTCCTGCATCAAATGGAAGGTCCTATTTAGTTGTCCTTGTAGCATGATCTGAGAAATTTCAGCATTCTGGTCTGAATATGTGTGCCGGTGCCTTAGCTCGTATTTTCTCCTTTTACTCTCTTTTTGTCATAATGGAGGCACATCTGCATTGCATAATTTCCAAACGATTACCTTCATATGCTCCAGGAAAGACGCTACACCTATAGTCCAAAGCTGCAGCTGCTATACATGCAAGAATCACACGAAAGCGTATATAAATCACCTTCTCAATGTTCATGAGATGCTTGCGCAGACTCTGCTGGAAATGTACTCCTCTTCCCTTCAACTTTTTCATGAAAGGGTTCTGCTTCTTTTTAAGGGTCATTTTTTTTAAACCTCTTTCATCTTTGCTGCAGCCATAATACCCACCACTTTCTTGGTTTCTTCCACTTGATACGAGAAGCAATTAAGGAAGGCGAGTTTGATCGATTTCGAGAGAAATTCATCCGCAATAGGCGTGAGCACTTGGCTGTTTCTGCTGTTCACGCATGAATTGTTTGGCTCTGCTTTTGTTTCTGTTAGCTGCGGTTCGATTGAAGTTGGGACATCAGTGGCACTGCCAGATTAATACGACTTTCCGGAAAACCATTGATAGGTGATGATACAGTTGGAACTGGGAAGCAGTTCTTATCTTTTAACAATGACGCGGGATGGCACCTTAAGTAAACCAAGGACCATGAACACACTTCTAACTTCATGGACCGGGTAAGATGCGAGCCGAAGTTATGAAGAGTGGCAGAACTTTGTCAGCCCTCATTAGCACTTGTAGTTTCACAGTAGTGTAATTTTCACCTCATTATTTGCCTCGTGTACTTCTGAAACACCGAAGGGAAGAAGATTTTCCAGGGACTTGTTTGAAGCTTGTCTTTTTTTTTTTTTTCTTTTTTGGCTCCCTAAATGGAATTTGAAAGAGACAGGGTCCTACTCCACCCGCTGTTGGAATGTTCAGTTTAAGGAGCCAACGAAGCACGAATGACATACTGGGCATATCGCTACAGCTCCACGAGGTGTGAGTAAGGAAGCTCAAGATCGATGATGCGTCTGAACTCGAAGTTCGTCTTTAGCATGCATAAGAGGGTGTCTCATTGGGGTAGTTGAAAATGTATTTGGGGTTTATTGTTGATGCCATATGGGTCAAGATAATATATTCACGATCGGGTCTTGTTAACGAGAGCCCTGATGGTACTAGTTAAGTTAACAAATTGTCAAAACAAAAAAGAAATGAAAGAATTACAAATTTCAATAAAATAACCTACTTCAGATAGGAAATTTGATACTTTTAAGTATATTGTAAAATTTAGGCTCAAAATAATTTTCAAGAAAATGCTTTATGGAATTTTTGGTTTTCATTTAACGGAAAATAAATTGATTAGGGAAAATATTTTCCATTAACAAAATAAAGTATTTTAAAATAAGGAAAAGTATTTTTTGTAGAAAACATTTTCCATCCCATTTCTCTCGCTTTATAATCAAGCACTTTCCTTTTCACTATAGACTTTTTTATTTTTATTTTATAAAATAATTTTGAATTTTTATTTTTAAATTTTCTCTTCTTTATTTTTCTTTTCCTTCTTCAGTTGGCGAGCTCTCGAGCCTTATCACAAATCGAGGAAGCCCAATGTCCCAACATATCAGATTCCAACGAGCTTGAGCCTTGCCTCACCAATTTTTAAAATGTGCTATATGATGTGAGTCAACATTTTTGTCCATAACTTTAACGGCTAGAATTGACTCAAAAAAAGAAAAAAGAAAAAAGAAAAGCATATCAGAATCCAATTGCACAAACTAAATTTTAAGGACTTGACTGAACCATTTATAAAAGTTGAGGAACCTCTGGTAGCCTTATCCTTCATTTTTTTTCTCCAAAAAACTTTACTTTGCAAATTATTAAGTACTTCTGACCAAAAAAAAAAAAAAAATTATAAAGAACTAAGACCCTAATACGACACCTTAAAGAAATAGAAGATATAAATACGGATAGATAAGTAAAACCCATGCTACAAAGCCTACAGGTAGCATATTATACGATGCAGAGCAAGAGCAAGATATAAAATTGCATTATCAGCTGATCGACTGCCCACTCCAGAAGCAAGCTTCACCGTTCATGGAGTCTCCACCGGCGGGCAGGTGACAAAGCTCGCCGCCGTTCACCTTCCAAGCCACCATTTTGGGACCCAATCCGCCGTCTCCACCTGTGGGTTCTCTTAAGACCCATTGCCCATGTCTCTCTCTTCCCTGTAATACTCGGTGCTCTTTCACTGCGATTGCGAAACGAAGCTGCTTCGTGTGAATCGTTCTAAAGGGCCTGGGCTATGACTTTCGGGATCGGATTACATGCCGCGACATTCCCTAATGCGGGTATGTTGCCACTGCGCTGTCTGCTAGCTGTTTGATGAAATTCTCAAACGACGTTAAAGTTCTCTGCTTTACTGCTGTTCCCGTGATGGGGTGCCCTGGTTTTTTATGTATCGTCTGCATGGCGAAAAATTCGTATCTGGGTCTGGTTTGATGGGTTTTAGTGGGTTTTGTTTTGGAACATTTTGAATGATCTTTCTAGCGCCACCACCAGAAGCAGTAATGGAGTGCCCGTCCTTATCTTCTGCTATGCTTGGTTTCTGTAATTGTCGGTCACAGATCTCTTGATTGGATGCAGATAAAAGGATCAGTGTCGTAAGACAGGCGTTCGTTAGAATTACTGTGCCATTTTGGTGTGCATTGATTTACTCTAGCTGATGTGGTGTGTGTTGATTTTCCTTTGCAGATATCTTCTTTAAGTCTTGAACTGGGTTGCACTGATGAGTTAGAGTCGCATCCCTCGTGCTGTCAAACTTTGTCAACTATCTTCAGACTAAGGCAAGGGAAGCCAAGACTGCTGATATCTGGAGACGAACCAGAAGTTTTGTTGTCTTTTTCACGCTCTCAATATTGAATGAGGGACTTGAACTCTCTTTGGGTTCTTAACGTATGAGTCATCTCCTTGTGGTCTCCATTGTGGTTTGCTTTGGTAAATATCATAAACAGCCAAGTAATCGTAATTAATTGAGAAGGATGGAGCTTGCTAAAAGATTTCCTGTCTTGTCATTTATCATGAAATCAGAGATACCGCTTCTTTTAAAATATCGGAAAAGATTCTTGCCCCTGCCTTGTAGTCCAAGTTCCTTCATCATGAGAACTGTTAACAGTTATCCTTTCAATCCGCATTCTATGAAGAGAATAAACCGTCTTACCACCTCAGCAAACCTTAATCCCTTGCCACCACTTCATCAGACCTCTGGTGAAAGGGTTTCCAGGAAAGCAAAGAAGAAAGAACGCATGGAATTACCTGAGTCGTTGCTCAAGTTTAAGCTGGATATGTGCTCAAGACATGGAAAACTTGTTGAAGCTCTTCAACTTTATGATGAGGCTCGGAAAAATGGGGTTCCACTTTCGCAATACCATTACAACGTGATGCTTTATTTGTGCTCCTCTGCTGGAAGTGGTTCACTTGGACAAGGTGGCAGTGAAAATGACGAGAACCTAAAAGAATTGGGTATGAGGAGGGGATTTGAAATATTTCAGCAGATGGCCATTGATAATGTTGCCCCAAATGAAGCAACATTTACCAATGCTGCAAGGTTAGCAACTGCTAGGGAAGACCCTGAAATGGCTTTTGATTTGGTTAAAAAGATGAAGAATTTTGGTATTCCACCTCGCTTGAGGTCCTATGGACCTGCTTTATTTGGGTTCTGCAAAAGGGGAAATGCCGATAAAGCTTATGAGGTAGATGAACACATGGTTGATTGTGGAGTTTTGGCTGAAGAGTCTGAGCTGTCAGCACTTTTGGAAGTTAGTATGGATGCAAAGAAGGCTGACAAGGTATATGAGTTGCTGCACCGAATACGTGCTACTGTGAGGCAGGTTTCTGAATCATCTGCTCAAATTGTTGAGGATTGGTTCAAGTCTGATTTTGCAGCAAGTGTTGGCATAGAAAGTTGGGATGTTAACAAGATTAAGGAAGGAGTAGTAAAGGGTGGAGGAGGTTGGCATGGACAAGGGTGGCTTGGCTCTGGTAACTGGAGGATTCGAAGGACTCAAATGGACAAGAAGGGTGTTTGTCAATCCTGTGGTGAGAAGCTTGTCTGTATTGATATTGATCCAAAGGAGACAGAAAACTTTGCCAGCTCATTGACCAAACTAGCTCGCAAAAAAGAAGCTAAGGCTGGTTTTACAAAATTCCAGGTATGGAATCATCTTTCCTCATTGCATTTGACCATTGAAAATATTCAATATCTAGCTTCACTCTTCACATATGTGTGGAATTGATCACTGTTGCGCATCTCACTGTCCAAAATTCAGAAGGATATTGTCTATTCTATTCTTGTGTTATACATAAGTCAAATGGGAATGGTCTCCCTCATCTGGCACCCAAACTGTTCAATAAAAAACTTTCAATTATCAACTCTAATTGGTGGGTTGATACAATCAATGCATTTACGAAATCAAAGAGTTAAATGTGAACTAATAGAAGATAATAGCATCAATAATTGCTGAAAAGAGATGAACAAAGTTGTTTGGCTTTTTATGTTCAAGCACATTCCTCTGCTGACTGTTCAAGTGCTATATTAGATCAGATGTGTAGAATGATTTTAAGATGTTCTATTCCCCAGTTTTCAGCAAATGACTGGATTACTAGATTCGGATACTATTATTGCGCAAAAGATGTTCCCCCCAGTTTTCACGAAGTGAACAGTTTACTGATTGGGTTGTTGCTTTCATGCAAAAGATGGTAAGGAATGAGATCGATTTCTACTAAGATTTTTAGGGCTAGGTATCTGTGTATCACCGTTCACTCCGTTTCTGTGGGGATTCATCATAAGTACATGAAGAATAATTGTACATTTTCTCTGTGGTTAAGGCATTGTTTATCATTGGAGGATGTTCTTATTCTTTGGCAAACTATTTTGTTCTTGTGTCATGTCATGGCAACTAAATGAGGAGATAAATTGTTCTAGGCTTGGCTTCAAAAGCATGGACCTTTTGATGCTGTTGTGGATGGTGCAAATGCAGGTCTTGTCAATCAGCAACGTTTCAATGTTTTCCAGGTGGAGATTAGTCCTACAGAACTCTCATTCTGATTTATTAATGTTCTTCGAAGCAATGTTCTGAAGTGCTGTTGTTGTTTTGGTCTAGGTCAACTTTATCATGAATAAGTTACGTGAGATGAGCCCGTCAAAGAGATTCCCTTTACTTATATTGCATAAAAGGCGTGTGCATGGAAAACCTGATAAAGATCCTAGGAACCAAAAATTGTTGGAGACATGGGAGAAGTCTGGTGCACTGTATCCAACTCCCCTTGGCTCAGATGATGATTGGTAAGGTTTTACTAGTTCATGCGAGTCTAGTGAGTGCGGCCTTAACTATTAAATTTCTTATTCTCTGGTCCATTTTCCACCTTGAAGCTATGCATTTTGCTTTGCAGAACTGTCAGCAACATACTAGTTCATGGGAATCTTATGGGAGTAGTGCTTTCAGAGGTCATCGACTTTATGTTTGGAATGACCACCATTTGGGGAGTGATATGTCAGATAAATAATTTTCAAATTAGTGGACCTGATATTTGAAGTCAAGGGAATGTGGTTTAACTAATTTTATACAAAAAACTAAGGGGATAGAAGGTTGAAGACAAATTTCTTTTAGGTAGTTCCACAAGCATTCAGTCTGGTTGGGGAAAGAGGGGGTTGGGGGGACATAGAAACTGTCTTGGGGAAGAAGAGGGTAGGGGGACATAGAAACTGCCTCGACAGCTTGAGAAATTCAAAACTATAGACACCATGATGAAGGTGATGATAAAACTATCATAATGAAAACACTTGTCATGTATGTTATTCACCCATCCAGATCCTCCTCTGTTGTGTCCAGGTACTGGTTGTATGCTGCTGTCCATTGGAACTGTTTGCTTGTCACCAACGATGAGATGAGGGATCACCTCTTTCAGTTGCTCGGATCTAGCTTTTTCCCAAGATGGAAAGAAAAGCATCAGGTTGATGTTCATTACGCATCTTCTTTCTTTTTGGTTTGAGATTCTCTTGTTAATGCATCTACATGTTTCAAATTTGTCTCTTTGGATTTGGGAATTTATGCATGTTATGTTTAAAGACATCAGCTTACATGATATGCTTGTACTCGAGCTTAAAGATGGATGAATTAATTGAATATCAGTTGACATAATGTTGATGTTAGTTCTGTATTAGTTTGCCACTCATTTGGATGTTGTGGGTTCCTTTAATTCATAGACATGGATCCGATATTCTCATTAATCATAAATTTTATCCTCTCATAAGTTTTTAGCTGTGGCATTGATCAAATGTGACGTGATTGGGTTTAAAAAAAAAAAGATCAAAATTATTATACGAAATTAATCAAAAGGAATATTGAGTTTATATTCTAGGTTCCACTCTGTCTCATGAACTCCGTATCTTCCTCAACACAGAACGGAAGTAATTGAAGTTGCCTGGTTTTCTGCTGTACACCAAGTAAGCACTGGAAAAAAGTAAAGTGAGATTTTAATTAAATCTGCTGTATCGGTATGGGAATAAAAGTATCTTTAGACTGCAAAGTACCTCATAAACTGACATAGAGGTCTGTACAATTGGAGGGATCAGTCAGCATTTCTAACCCTCATGGAGAGATACTTGTTTATATCCCCCTTCACCGATTTCTCTCAACATATTGGCAACAGCAAATTAGAAGCAATCAAAAAGACATGGTACTTCCTTGCTATTATGCTCTGAATGTCTTTACAGAGAATCCTAAAATGCTGTCAGTTTTGACAATGTTTTACCATCCTTTGAATTTTAATTTCAACAGCTGGCTGAATGGTGTGCTTTTTTGTGTGTATATTTTAAATGGTGTAATATCTTAATTAGCCATCTCACGGTTACCAGCTTCCTTTGTTCTGAGAAATATATGATACTTATTAAGTATGTTCAAATTAGTAACTGTGTGAAGCTTGTCTTTGTTTAGGTTCGGATATCAGTCTCAAAACGCGGTATTCAACTTCACATGCCTCCGCCTTATTCTATTGTCATTCAGGTTATATCTGCACATACTCTGTGTGTCCTGTTATAATCTTTTACTTTTTCTCTTCTTTGGTTGAACGCTCTCTCTCTCTCTCTCTCTCTGTGACACTCATCAAGGTGGGTCATGTATTTGCAGGAGTCGGAAAATGGTAGTTGGCATGTGCCAACAGTCACAGGTGACGACTTGGAGACCCCGAGGCAATGGTTGTGTGCTACCAGATCCAAAAATGTGTCGAACCCACTCTCAAACTTGTTCTGATATCCTAATCTGTATCATGCCGTTTTCAATTCTTCTGCACATGAAAATCCATGTCATTCCATGGACATTTATTTGATGGGTAAGATTAGAACATTAAGGAGACTAACTTGTGTGGAATAGGAGCAGAGATCATAAAAAAAGAAAAGAAGAAGAAGAGGGGGAATTTAAAAAGCCTCAATGCGCAAATTGAACATCATAACCAGCCTTGTTCCTGCATTCTTATGTACTGAACTTTCTTCTTTGGCCAGACATGTTCTTTTAGCTAATTCGATTCCATTTGTTCACAATTTGGAATCTGTTGGTGAGTATCTTTGTTTTCCATTCCAAATATTTTGCATCTCCCCAACTTTAAAAACGCGTTTGCACACCCAATTTGGAATTAAGTCACTGCAAGGTAATCCCAGTTTTCTGCTTTAGCTGGCTGGCGTTGGAAGATTCAAAGGCCCTAGTGGTAGCTAGATATATAACTAATTAAAAAAGCTTCCGCAAAACTTGAGATATCTTTCTGTCGCCCAATGGCCGTGCCGTGTGCGGTGGCCATTTCTATGCACGCCTGATATTTCCATGTACTTCGTTACATGGTTGGGAGTCATCGTTCGAGTCTATATCAATGGCTTATGACTCTTCTCGGCGGAACATGAAGGTGGTGCCACGACACAAATTTGATATGCACCCGAATTTTACGAACTTGCATAATTACATTTATTTAGAAATAGAAAAAATAATACAAATAGTCTATAAATTTTGGCTTGATATGTAAAGATATTTCTAAACTTTTACTTTATTCAATGTGGTCTTTGAACTATTGATAAGTATTTGATATAGAGCCTGTTTGTTAAAATGTGTTTGTGTTCCTAGGAACACAAATTTTTGTTTTTTTGTTCCTGGGGACAAAAAAGGAACAGAAACGCCTTTGTTTGCGTTTTTGTTCCAAAATTATTTTTTATTTAAACATATCCTAACGAAAACAAGAAGAAAAAAAAAAGTTGTTTTCATTTTAAACAAAATTTAGGAACACTTTTTCTCTCTCTTCCATTTTCTTTTTTCTTTTTTCTTTCTTTTTTCTTTGGCCGGTCGTCGATTGGCCGTCGAGGGCCGGCGACCTCATCGGAGCGTCGCTGGCCCCTGGCGAGGCTCAGCCTCGCCTCGAGCTCGCCTAGATCCGATGAGGCCGAGCTCGCCCAGCGGCCGGCGAGGCTCTGCCTCGCCGAGCCACCGCCAGGTGCCGCTCGCCCAGCCAAGGCGAGGCCGACCTCGCGCCGCCGGGCAAGCCGATCTCGGCCCCAGATCCGGCGAGGTTGAGCTCGCCCGGCCAAGGCGAGGTCGAGCCTTGCCCAGCTACGGCAAGGCTCGGCGTTGTTGGGGGCCGGAGAGCCTTGCCGTGGTTGGGCGAGGCTGCCGGCCCTCGTCGGCGGCTCTCCGGCCATGGCCGAGGCGGTGACCGGCCAAAAGAAGAAAAAAAGAAAAAAGAAAAAAAGGAAAAATAAATAAGAAAATAAGAAAGAAAATAGAAAAAAATAAAATAAAAATATTAAAAAATTAAAAGAAATAAAAAAATTATACAAATTTACCAAAAAGTGTTTCTATTTTTTTTTTATATTTTTGGAACAATTTACCAAACACGCTTTTTTGTTCAAAAATTGTTTTGCGAAATATATATATATATATATATATATTTATATATATATATAAATATTTTTTTTTTTTATTTATTTATTTCTGTTCTTAGAAACAATTTTTAAATAGAAATGTTATCAAACGCACAAATAGTCATTCTTCCTTTCACTTGTTGAGATAGCAAATTGAGCGTAATTTTATAATATAATTTATTATAAATGAGTCAACATGTCCATCTTTTTATCCATCTACTTCTAAAAAGAAAAAAAAATGTGTTAACATGTCAATCGTTAATTGATGACATAAATTATTATATTGCGATTTGAGATGACTATTTTACTTGGATAATGCATATATAACTTTTTTTTTCCTTCTGTTCACCATTTCAACTTAACAAATTGAAGGTCACATCAACATATTCAATTTAATTATTGAAAGTTACATCCATAGAATTTAGCTAACTTGAATTAATGGAAAGCATATGTTAAATATTTTCATATAATTTAAGGACTAAATTGAATATGTATTAATAATTCAAGGATCAATTATGTCATTCTCTCAAAAAGAGATAAATTAATCTATGTTACTGGAACACAAGAAGATCACTTGATTCAACAACAATATGGGGAAATTGGGTCCATGTTAATCACATTCGTATTAAATAAAATTGCGCCGTATATCTTGAAATTGACCAATTGTCTCATTGAAGTAAAAACACACATAAGAATTTATTGTCTTTTGTATCCACTATAACATATATGACTTCTGCCGAACATTATCATTTTTATTCTTTTACTTCTTTTATTTTTTTGGATTGGTATATCATGCTTAGTTCATGCAAGTTTTGTCTATTTAAAAAAAAAATTAAATACGATTTTCCATCCAAAATGAAATTATTACTATTATTATTAAAATTTAATTCATATTCATTTTTTTTTTAAGAGAAGTGTTGCGAAGCCTTAAAAACATTACGAAAACGATTGAGTCTAAAACTTGCAAAAAGCGATTGAGTCCTAAAATTAAGTGCGATTGAGTCTAAAACTTGTCAAAATATTTCAATCGAGTCCTAAAATCGACACCGTCAAATTTCCTAACGGAAAAAGCTGATGTGGAGCGGATGTGACTTTTTTTAATCTTTTCTCTTTCTTATGTGGCAAATAGTTAAAAAAAAAAATTATATTAGGAAATTTGACGGCGTCGATTTTAAGACTCGATTGAAATATCTTGATAAGTTTGATGACTTAATCGGCTTTTTGTAAGTTTTAGGTTTCAATGTAGAATGTTTTTATAATTTCTGTAGTAGTTATTCTTTTTTTTTCTTCTTGGTGTTCCTTTGACTCTTCGTGCCTTGGGTTGGTACTTGGTACGCAAGATCGGCGAGATGCACGAGCAGGTAATTACCTGCCCCCATGCAGGCCTCACCTCTGTTCCATGCACCTTCAGCAGTGACTTAGGCATTTCGTCGAACACCCGGTGAGCACGCATCTTCTCCCGCCATGTCTTGACGCGGGACTGCTCTCCGAATCAACAAAGCAAGCGAACGCATCTTCGGGATCGGTGCGCATCACCTGCTCGACGATTTGCGGCAGTGGATTCGCCGGTTCTAGAAATCGGCGTTCGGGATGGACGAGTTCTTCAAGAACCGAATGTTTACGACGCACGCGGTCGCCGCCGCCGCTTCGGTCACTTTGGGAACGGCCCTCACTTATCCTCTCGATACCATCAAGACCCTTATCCAGGTTGGTCTGTTGATGCCCTCTTGTTTTCTTCTTTCCCCTCTGAATTGTAGGAATTTCGGATTTCCATTGTGTTTGATTCTGTGTGTGTGCAAAGCAGGTTGGTTCTGGCTCAACTAAGCAGTTGACTCCGGCGCAGGCTGTGGAAAGAGTTCGGGCTTTGTCCGGAGGTTTAGGAGGTACTTTGGAAATGCAGCCATTTTTGCAGTCCATTTACTTTATCTTTATAGTGCTCTTGTTCAAAGCTATAGCATCCGTGATCCATTTAAGGGGTGTTGAACTGGTTAGCCATTTCCGGCCTAAAATAAAAAAGAACGGGAAAGAAGACCGAGCAAGTAGCTCTGTTAAAGTCCATCCATTGATTCCCTGAGAACTTTGCTTATTCAAAATAAATCATGTACAAAATGCTGTAAACAATTGAAGACTTCCCACTTCCAAAATGTTCCTCTTGTGGAAAAACCTTTTTGTCTCTGGAGTATGCAACTTCTGCTAGCTCTTTGACGAGATTATATGTTTATTCAAGACCCTTCTTCATGATGGAAGTGGCGGTTGATGTTCTACTGGTGGAAAGGGGTGTCCGTCCCAATATATGGCAGGTTGCTTGGGAATTGTTGCTCCTCCTTTTTAGTTGACTGCATGTGCTAAGGAAGATGAAGCGCCTTATCCATAGTATTTTTGGACAATAACAATTGAATATTCATAGATGTGATTCTTAGTTGTTGATTCTACTATTACTCTTGAATTGTAGGTCTTTACAGTGGCTTTGGATGGCTGACATTGGGGAGAACATTTGGTCTAGGAGCTCGTTTTGGTGTCTACGAGATTCTAACAGCATTTTGTAAAGGTACTTCATTTTCCACTTTCTTGTCTTCCAGACGTCTGTGTCCGACTATGGTTATGCTTTGTCTGTCCTCTGTTTATCATTCTCTCTTTTTCCCGGCAGTATATATTTATTTTCATACATGCCTGCTGTTGAGTACACCTTATTTTAAATGATGGCTTTAGCTTCTATACTTTTTGAAAGCATATGGACGTTTCTAACGTTGTTATACGTATTGTCTTGAGTTAAAATGAACACACTTTGATATCAATCACCATTATCCTTTTTTTTTGTTTGGCTGGCACCTGATCTGTATAGCTTGTATATTAACTAGTAATTAATTTTTTCACTGCAGATGGTCGGGAAGACAATTATGTGTATGTCTCTGAGGCCCTTATGGCTGGACTTGCTGCTGGTGCAGCAGAATCCCTTATAAGCTCTCCATTTGAACTTCTCAAACTACGTTCACAGGTGACCACTGCTTCTCGCATTTCGTCCTCTGCATACATCAGAGCAGAGCCAGCTGCTTCACCTGCAATTGAAAGGTTACTAAAAGGATATAACCCAGATAAGCGAGTCTTGAGCGAGTATGTTGGCCTTTTGTCCACCTTAACCACCAAGCATCCCAATATGGCAGCCGCCTTGCAAGAGTACCCATGGATGATGACTGGGTCTGGCAGGCCACCTTCTATATGTGATGTAAAGAGGCCATCAGACATCATTTCTTTGGAAGGTTGGTCAGCACTATGGAGAGGGCTCCGATCTGGAATTGCTCGAGATTCCTTTTATGCAGGCATATTCTTTTCTAGTTGGCAGTCCATGCACCAAGCTATGCTTGACTGGAAGGCAGTAGGGATGGATCCTGAACCAAGGTCTTGAAACTCAGTTCCACTTATTTTTCAAGGATTTATATGATTGGGAAATTTTCATTGCTTATAAGTGAGTGAACTGTTAAAGATATCTTGCTAAATTTTATTGCAATCCAGGTATCTTCCTTAAAGAGGATTTGGAATATGAAAGTAGTAGATAGCTTTGCTGTAACGTCATGCAAACTCAGCTGTTCCATGGTATTTTGCAAATATTTAGGCTCTAGAATGTTAGTGCATCTCCATAGCCCTTCCTGAGGGTTTTCCAATGTATGTGATTGACAGGGGTGTCTGGATAGAGGTATTGGAAAAGATTGTTTCATACTGCCTAAACTGTTTACATCTTTTTTTGGGTCTGTAGAAGTATAAGGGACAGATTTGGGCATTGAGTGGTATTCAAGTCTTCTTTTATTAATCCACATTACTTGCTTTCTGTTTACCCACTGCAAGCAACTGACATGGCAATTACTCCCTAGCATGCTATGCATAGAGCATGCATAAAGAATTTAGCTCCAGGATGTTTTAGACTGAACTGAATAGCATTTTACAAGCCTGATTTGGGGCTGCTCCAAAATTAAAATATAATTCTGAGCCAATGCAGGAGACCCATTTATTTATCCTTGAAAATTGTGTCTACAATAGGAAAATTTCTTTGCAGCTTAACTTGCTCTGCTGTCAGTATGTATTACTAATTTAACCATGCTACTAAATGCTGCTTCAAGGAGCGCTTTAAATTGGATCGATTGAATTCAAACTCAATATTATTCAAATTGCTCTGGTGTTGACCTGTTTTTTCATTTTCTTCTCATGTTGCAACAGTTCTGATGAAGAAATTGGTCCTCTGTCTCCTCTAGCTGTTAGTCTCTCTGCTGGATTTTCTGGAATGATTGCTGCTGCAAGTTCTCACTGTTTTGACACTGCCAACAGTCGATCTCAATGTATTGTGCTACCTAAGGTACATTACTCTTTTGCTGAGAGACAATTTATTTTGGTGTTTGATCTGGCACTTCATATTCATGATATGAGTATGATAGACCATTGGTCATATTCTGAGAAAGTGTGTTTTATTCAGGCTTTGTGATTTTGTTTTTTACTTCGTGGGTTATTTTTCTTGGGATCTTATTATGTTAACTTACAACTCAGAAGGAGAAATTGGCAAAGATAGTGAGATCAAACTCATATGGAAGTAGCCTCACATAATTGTTTTGCTGAAGTTGTTATTTATGTAAATGTTTTTATGTGTTTTCAGGTAATTAACTTTGCTTACTCTAGATCTGGGTTGGAAATTATTTATAGTAATCATCGCTCCCCATTTTCTGATGTTATAAGATCACCTTTAACTAACAAGATGGAAACTCATTTCTCCATGGTGCATGGAATTGCATAAGTTTGAGTATGAGGTCTATCCTCTTCTTTCATTTTTCAGGACCACAAAATAAAAATATATATATTTATATATAAAATTTAAAAATATTAGCATTTCAAAACACTTGTTTTGGCCAGCATCAGAAGTTGCCACTTGCTTCCCCCTAACATGGAACGAATATTTTGCCATTTACAAGGGTTTCCCAAGTCTTGAAATTAATTTTCTTGCATTGCTCTTTCCAACCCCCCCCAACCAGCTCACCCCAGTCCCCCACCTACAGTCCTTCCAAGCATTGCCACATCTCATCCAGCCAATTAGGCAAACAGAAAAAACAACAGTATTGATTTGGATATCTGGGCATACAATTGATGACTTTACATTGCAGTAAGATGCAGATGCAGGTCCTGGACAAAATCAGGCATGAGAAAAAGGCGTCTGAACCTATACTACAACTTATTGGATTGTCCCACTCTTAAGTACATAAGGATAGGATATACTCATTGTCATTGTTCTATCATTTAAATATTGATTCTTGCACAACTTACTTTCAGATATCGTGGCTGTGCCTATGTTGCTTTGTTGTCTCATTGGCTTATTAGGGGGAAAACTTGGTATATACCACTCTTTTTTGTTAGCCATATTGCCATTGAGTGGGTGCACCTTTCATAGAATGCCTTGCTGACTGATCCTGATGGTTTCTTGTTGCTTTTTTGTCAGTATATCACTATGGAAAGAAAGCTTCTCAAATGGAAAACACCAGGCAACAGATTTGAGAGAGCAACTGGCATCCACCCTTCCGACAGGAATCTTCTCTTTCGCGGAATTTGGATTCGAATGGCTCGAAGTGGCATTGCATCTTTCATGATTGTCGGTGGTTATTACTTTGCTGTAGATCATCTAATTACAAGCTGAATGGATAGGACTCACTCTTTGATAAACTGGATAGCTGGTATCATCTGACAATTATGCATTTGATTCCATTTGGTTTGACTCAAATGTAAAGAACATGAAATGGCTCATGTTCTACTCAGAGTGTCTTTCTCACTAGTGGCATGAGTGATGACTCTGGATGCAGATGTAGAAGAGCTGAATTACATGTAGAGTGAATTCCTTCTTATGCCAATATGTGCAGATGCCCAGTTGGCTTTGCTTATCACAGGACTAGCACGCTTTCTCAGGCTCGATGTATATATCGTTTATCTGGGTTGGCATCAAACCATAGTCACACTCAATGCAATCGTCTCTCTGCCACAGATATTGTGACGTCTTCTACAGTGTTTTTGTCACATCTTTTAGTGTTGTAGGAGTTACATAAAGGTCCAATTAGCTAGGAAAGTTTTGACATTTGGGCTGTGAAATGTTACTGTCATATCAATCTAGCATCAACTGAAAATGAAACAGTTGTAGCTTCACAAATTGTTCTCAAGCTGAAGATTGAATTAGCTTGGTACATGGTCCTCAATGTGTTTCTTTGTCATAAACAATACTGCTTCATCTTGTATATTAACACAGATAGACCTCTAAGCGCCGCACTCCACGGTAATTGATAGTAGCAAACAGGTGCTGCTAGCGAGTGAAGCTTGACACTCTTTATTGGGGATATGTCTATTGCTCCGGCCCCTAGAAATTTGAAGAAACTTGTGGATAGTAATTTTTGAGATCATACTCGGATATGCTCAATTGCTTCATAGGAGCTTCAAATTCTCTTGATTTCACCTTTATGAATGCTAATTTTCTGAAATCGTACTCAGATACGCTTCAATTGCTTTAATTGCTTGGTAAGAGCTTCAAATTCTCTTTATTTCGCCACATGTTCATAATATCGTCCATCGACCTTGACAAACATTATTGATCAAGCAATAGATACGATTAGGATTTTGACTCAAAGTATGTGTTTTCTCTTAAAACGATTTATAATCTGAGTGAATGAGAGGAGCTTATTTCTGACTTCCTCACATGGACCTAGTGACTTTGCGAGCAGATATGTGGTCAACTTGTACTTTGGGTCCAAGTTGTCAGACCGTGGCACAACTCCTAATGATGCATATTCTTCATTGATGCTTATTTGCTCAATATACTGCTGGAGCGCAATAAAGTGTGATTTCATGATGACCAGCAAGCAATTCACCATATGACCCGATAATAACATAGGGAATTGGCGATAAGAATTGAGAACACCTGAAAAAAAGCGTAGTTTTGGGCACAAATGGATGAGACTAGCATTACATTACCAAGCCTGCTTGTTAGCGTAAGACATAATTATACATGAATTGAGGAAAATTGGATTCAATAAATACCATATCACAAAACAAATTAACATGATACAAATATTACCAATCCGATTATCGACTTGCTTGGACTTTCGCCAATCTGATTATTGACTTGCTTGGACTTTCAGCTTTTCAACTTGTTTTGACTTTCAGCTTTTTCAATGCTGACATTTAGCCAATAGGATCCCAAAAACCCTTGTCAAACACTTTACAATTTAGCCAACAGGATCCAAAAATCCTTGCAAACACTTTACTCAGCAGGGTCCCAAAAACCCTTGTCAAACACTTTACAATTTAGCCAACAGGATCCAAAAATCCTTGTCAAACACTTTACATTTTCCCCCAAAGACTTTGGAGAAAGCTGAACGGGACCTATATATCTGCCTTTTAGTAGTTAGAGATGTTTGTCTTTGTCACAAACATAAAGATTTCTTAGGAAACATTCGAATTCAATATGCGTTTGTGGGCCTTTCTAGGTAGGACTTGTTATCTGGAGCTTTAACTCTTTTTTTGGACTACCAAATAGATTTAAACAGCACTCAATGGAATGAGATCAACTCCCTGATAGACAAACCAAGGACAAACTGGACCTATAAAGAAATTGGCATGCATGTGCACAGAGAGAGAGAGAGAGAGAGAGAGGGAGTGAGTTTATATACCAGACTACAGTACAACATCGCGAATACAAGTAAACCGCCTTAAACTGAAGGCACTATTCCAATCCATAGAACTAGGAAATAAATCCTGCTGAAAACTTAAACGAAACAACAATTCACATGAGTCAGAGCGTCTTGAAAGTTCGTCGGTTTACTCCGCTTGAATATTTGCAAACATCTCTTCCTTCTCCAAAAATTTCATCTGGGGGTCATGGGGTTGCTTCCCAGATGAACCTGATGCAACCATAGGATGACAATTTGTTAGAATTTGAACCATAAAAAGGCGATCAAGAAAATTTATACCAAAAGTAACCCCGCATGTCAAAAACAATTCCAACATCTCTTATCCTTCCTCACCAAAAATGGGCAAAAAAAAAA
Source organism: Eucalyptus decipiens (assembly GCA_014182575.1). Classification (NCBI taxonomy): domain Eukaryota; kingdom Viridiplantae; phylum Streptophyta; class Magnoliopsida; order Myrtales; family Myrtaceae; genus Eucalyptus; species Eucalyptus decipiens. The sequence continues at coordinate 3,889,352 of CM024616.1, read as the reverse complement.
TATAAAGCTTGAAGATGCACTAAAATCTTTGTATTTTTATTTTGTGCAACTCCCATCATACACGGTAATATATAATAGAAACTTTCAATTTGTATTGACTAAAAAGTTCACTTGCCATATGTTTTCATTAGAACATGCAGTCAGTTTTAAAGTTTGATTAACTAAACAGTGTGCTGGACAAGTTCCACAGTGCAAGTATATAGAACATATCTCTGCTGATTTATATATATATGTATGTATGTATGGATGACAAGAACCTATATATAACAAATCTCTACTGATTTACATGTATGTTTGTATGTATGCATGACAAGAACCTATAAATGACATATCTCTACTGATTTACAAACAGACACAGACACAGACACACAGACAGACAGACAAACAGACAGACACACACACACACACATGTATGTATGCATGGATGACAAGAACCTAATTTACACACTAATCAGCAGAAACATGTTCCCCCGAAAAATATAGTGGCTGTCAAAATAAGGTTAACGCATCACTTTTATATTGGATCAGGCATTACCTGGGTCGCATAAGAAGAGCTTTGAGCAAGAAACATAACAAATTCTTGCTTCTTTCTCTCAAAATTCATTTTAGCGTGATCCAACATTTGTCGCTCTCGTTGCAAATCTTCCAGCAGTTTTTCCCTTCTCCACCTCAAGTCCTTCATCTGGTTTTCTACTTCATGGTAATTTGCAGGACGACTGGATGCACCTGATGGTACTGAAATCTCACATCCACATCCTCCCTTAAAATTGATAGCAGGGACAAATGCAGCAGAAGAAGATTAAGATTATCTTTAGCCAGAGAAAAAAACACACTCTACAACCTGACCAAAAGGAAATATTACAAGAAAGTAGATACTTTCCCGGCACACAAAAATAACAGACCTTTTTTTTAAATCTAACTATTTATGCATGCAAGTATTAACTGGAAGCCGCAAGCATACTCAACTTAATCCTTCTGAGAATCACGTTCAACACATGAGCAAGAAGATAAAAATTTGTATTGAGAGGACATAAATGATTAGAGATGAGCTGACGTAACCAAAAATAGCCATAAAGATCAGGAAGGACTGTAAATGGCCACTTCATGCAGCATTTTTTTTTTTTTTAAATAGACCTTCTCAATGTGCAGGAATTGCTTACAAAAATAAATCAGAATGCACATTGTCATAGATGATGGGAAAATTGTCTTACCGCTTGCCTAGGAAATACATGCCAGGACCTCTAATTATTCCACCATCCAAAGAGATGGCTCCACCACTAATTAAAGGAAGAGCACGTAGCATGTCCGCCCTCGTGCTATATACTTGAGTCCGAGAGAAAAGATGATAAAATAGAGTTTCCCTGAGACCATGACCGCTTAGTGTTAAACAAAACAAATGGGTGGCATCAATGTTGACCATGTTGACTGCAAAGCCAAGGAAACCGGGTGGACATTCCCCGCTTGGTAATCTGGGCTTAAAGAGATCAAGCCTTCTCTGGCCATCATCATCTACAAAATCACCAACATATGGTCTGACAAAATTAAATGAAGGAAATTAGTATCTGTAAGGTTAAACTGCGCACCATCCATCAAGAGAGATAAGAATTACACCTTAGATCTTCTAAGCAAATAACAAGAAATCTTCCATTTAAATCCCTTCCGATGGAAGAACTAAGCCCATGAAGACCAGCACTCATATCAATACTGCCGTCTGTATCATATGTTTCTAGAGCCTTCATGCCTTCTCGAGTCTTGCAAACAATGGAAAGCATGGCGTCCGCTCCTAAATACTCAGAGAGAAGCCTAAACCCCAGTCAAGCAGAGTGATGGATTGAGATTAGAGCAAAATCATGAACTGAAACAACACAAATTCAATCTAGGAAATGCACCAGCAAGTGCAAGATATTAGAAATCGTAAGTTTGAACTACCCTACACGCAGCCATTTCTCATGAGCATTCATGAGACAAGGCTCACTGCTTCTCTTTCAACAATCTAAAATATTAATCTCGAGACATCAACAAGTGCAGTGACTTCTAACCAAAAAAAAAAAAAAGATGATTCAATTACTTCCAACAAAAGGAATTTCAGTTCAAACTTCTAACTATTGATGATGAACTGAACAAACCTGCTAAGGTTTTCATCATCAACTTTGCCCAGAGTAGCAACTATGCCGATGACATCCTTGGATAAAGCAAGAATGGGAGCCTGAGTGCCATGGCTATTTTTAAGTTGGCACCATATTCCAGCAGCAGATTTATCATGCTTCAATATTTGCTCAGTTGTTTCCTCCTCGCCTCCACTGGAAAGGCTGTTATCTTCAGCACTAGGTGGGGCAGAAGAATGATACTTCCCAAGAATGACTGAGTAATGACAAGTCAGCAAGAAACATGTTAGAAGATGCCATAATAATCAAAGAAGTGGCCACTGCTCTCTGCTTTTCCTTTGAGAAAATATGTGAACTCAATCCACTTGAATGAGCATGGTATGCTAACCCAGTACGAATATATGAGGCTGTCTTCAAGGCCTTACTTTCTGATTTACTTTCACTAATATTCTGTATCATAACTAACCATATTGCAAGGTAAGAAGCCCAGATATTGACTCCCATTTACAGAGCCATCAGATTTCAGATAACATACCTCGCTTATCAAGAATAGAGTCATCTAATGTGTTTTTCTGAGTCTTCAGAGATTTTATGTTATCCTCGTGCTGTTTGATTTTTAGACCGAGAGATTGTAGATCATCTTGAAGTCTCTACAGAAACACAGGCAAATATCAGTTGGATTGACCTGTTTGTCTAAAATAAGTTCTTAACCCTGTATTGACTATGCAGTAAGCCAATAGAGACTGAACAGGGAAAAATCATCGTGCCCGATAGCCTAGATGTAGATGAATGTTTGACCAGAATGACTCTCCAAGAAACTCCCGAGCCATTTCAAATACAAACCTTAGAACTGTTCATTAATGTATCTGCCTGTATAACACCTCCACTTGGCACTCCGCTGTTCGCATTAGGAGATCCTTCATTCTGATCAACAACCACCAATGCCAATGAGTCTTGGCCAGGCAATGCTGTTGTGATGACAGAAGGCTGCAAATGGGTGGACATCAGCAACTAGATATGTGCATCTTTGCCCCAAAAAAAAGAAAGATGAAGAATGCAGGTCATGCGATATGGAGTAAACTTAAGCTGTAAGTATAAAAATAAGTATATAACCATCACTCGCACACAAAGAAATTCTGGGAGACAGTGCATGATTTGAGTGAAACGTTTGAATGTTTCTCACTTCAGACTGTCAATGGTACCAATGAGCAACAAAACATGTGCTTGAATAAATATCTTCTCATGTAACCGGAGAAACCGAAGAACAGAACTTTTGATACTTGAACTCATCGCAGTATTTGCCCATTTCTTTCCAGTAAGTTCAGCAGATTATCATGATTGCAACAATGAACTTCCTTTGTTGCATCAGAATCAAAAGTTCGATAAAATGTGTGGAGCTTATAGCAATTCGCATATTTAGCTTGTGCTCAAAGAATGACATGTGGGTTTTCCCATCTTGATAAATAGTAAAATAATCCAGATGAGAAAATTGAATGGCAGTGTTCCAACTTTAAAATGATCTTCCTAATCAATGAACGTAACCAGCTAAGGTAGGTCATCTGCTTTATACCCATACCCGAACCAGTCAGTCCAAAACCCATACAACGAGTGCTCAGTTCTTTCCATGAAATACGCATTAAATTCCTGCCAAGCTCCTAACTTTTGCCCAGATTAAATACACTCTAGCAACTGCACGTCTCCCCAATATTCGCCCAGAACACTATACAAACTTGAAAAGTTTGAAATTTCGCAAACATAATTACAAGTTAACCTCTACAACTGTTACCAGAATTCTTCCAAGCAATCAACCACATTGTCAAATCCGAACACATACTCTCCAATTACGATCCGAATTCCCGACAGATAACATCGAACTCGAACGCATACGAAATCATCCACCGGCCAGCTCCACCCCTCCAATATCGTACACCACTTGCACATTCAAAAACTCTTTCTGGGCAATTACGAAACCCCCCAAACATACCCTCCGAATGTCGAAACGAGGACATGCAAGCACGAATTAGACAAAAAGAACCGGTTTTTCCCGCGGGAAAAAAACGAAACTTGTCGAGGAATCGACAGCCCAGTTCAATTTCCGTCACTGGGTACATCATTTTTTCCACGGCGAGATCAAAACACAAGGCGAGAACAAGAAAGAGAAAGATTCGCGCTCCCGGGGCAGTCGAGAGCGTCGCTCACCTGGGTGTGGTCGTTCGCCTGAGACGTCGACATCGCGAGATGGTTCAGTTGAAATGGAGCGCTTCGCTCTCTCTCTCTCTCTCTCTCCCGTTCAGGCACGACAACTTATGAATAGAGACTCTCGAAGACCGTGCTGACAAGTAGGTTTTTAAAATTCGGGCAACCTCGTCAAAACTCTCTTTTGTTTTTGTTTTTTTTTGGTATTTTAATTATCAAAATAGAGAGTTTAATTTCGATAGTTTGCATTTACAATCAGAATCAAATATGATATGAAGTCTTAGATATTTTTCTCTATATAAGCTAGAGAGTTTAATTTTGGTTGTCTACATTGGAGGTTAATATGTCTAGCTTATATGGAGAAAATAAAATAAAAGTCATATCATATCTTATTTTGATTATAAATGTAGACTATGAAAATTTAACTCTTATTTTCACATCCTATGAACTGCATATGGGTTTAAATGACACATATGCTCTTATGTGCTGCCCATGAAAAGGTATTATTTGATGTGATTGCCAAAGCTCTTTTCTCTTGCCATATTCAATAAAAACTCTCAGGTCCAACGACTTATATATATGTTATAGGAAAGGCCTTCAATTGGAGAAAAATAAATAGGAAATAAAATGTTCCTTTTTCTTTAAACTTTGTTCATAACATTAGCAAATGAAGAGGTGGAACCAAATTATGAAGTCAAAGCATACATATTAACACAATTTAGCTACTTTTGAATGACTCTACCATGATAAATTTAATCGACAATGGATATTTTTCTCCTCTAAATTTAACACAAAATGGCAAACAAAGACCATTTCAATGAAGACATATTAGCACCTTATGACATAGAGGTCCTTCACTTGCATTACACTCATTAAACACTTGTACTTTCAAATTTTGCCTCCATGTCTTCTAATAATCCAACGGTTCAATAATATCATTTGTTTCTACATCTTTGAAGTGCATCTAAATGCTAAGAATTATTCATTATTATCGTGATCCATATCTAATAAGAAGAAAAAGGAAAGAAACATGAGGTACTAATTGTCAGGTGAGGTAGTAGCAAAATTATCCAAAGCCTCACAATATAACTTTTTCAAACCGATAAAAATTAAAAAAGAAGAAGACCATAATGCAAGCCTAGGAATGAAATGAGAGGAGAGAGATTCTCACTGAATTAATCCATGATAATTCTTGGAAATGCACAAATTGAAAGGATCGCTGATTGTTTCTTCGATTCATTGCTAAAGAACCTGAAAATACACAAACAAAAATAGTAAAAACCTATCATAATTCACTGCTAAGGAAATAAAAAAATGCACAATCAGGACATCTATCGGCATGATAGATTTAATCGACAATGGACATTCTTCTCCTCTAAATTTAACACAAAAGGAATGGAAGATAGTTACTATTATCATCACTATTCTTTGTTGTTTCAATAATGACAAACTAGCACCTTATTACACATGTCTAATAGCTAGAGGGAAAAAAATGCAACACAACTCTTACAACAATGACAACAAATGATTCTTTACATAATATCGAATCATAAACCTCTCCATGTCCTCCACTTGACACTCATTAAACACTTGCACTACCAAATTTTGCCTTCGTGTTTTCTAATGATTTGACAGCTCGATAATATCATGTTTCTACAACTTTGACAATGTATCTAGATGCTAAGTAATTATTCACTAATACCGTGATCCATATCTAATAAGAAAAAATAAATGAAAAAAATGAATTGTAAGGTGAGATAATAACAAAATCCTCCAAAACCCCACAATATAACTTTTTCAAATTAACAAGAGCTATAAAAAGAAGAAGAAGAAAATAATGCAAACCGAGGATTGAAATGAGAGGACATATATTCTCACTAGACTAATCCATGATTATTGTTTGGAAATGCACAAGCTGAAAATATTGCTGATTGTTTCTCGGATTCATTGCTAAAGAACTTGAAATTACACTAATGGAAATGGTAAAAACCTATCATGATTCACAGCTAAAAAGAATAAAAAAATGTACAATCGGAGACATCTACAGGCATGATATATTTAATTGACAATGGACGCTCTTCTCCTCTAAGTTTAACACAAAAAGAGTGAGACAATGACCATCACTACCACTATTCTTAAATGCTTCAATAATGACAAACTAGCACCTAATTACACATGTCTAATAGCAAGAGAAACTTACAAAACAACTCTCACAACAATGGTAACAAATGATTCTTTACATAATATTGAATCACACACCTCTCCATGTCCTCCACTTGCCCTCCACTCATTAAACACTTACACAACCAAATTTTGTTTCCATGTTTTCCAATGATCTGATGGCTCAACAATCGATATTGTTTCTACATCTTTGATGGTGTATCCAAATGCTAAGTAATTATTCACTATTATCGTGATCTATATCTAATAAGGAACAAAAATTAAAAAACATGAGGTTCTAATTGTTAGGTATGATAATAGAAAAATCCTTCAAAACCCCACACTATAACTTTCTCAAACCAACAAAAGCTAAATAAAAAGATAATAATGCAAGCCTAGGATTGGAATGAGGGGGACAAAGATTCTTACTGAACCAATCCATGATAAGCACAAACTGAAATTATTGCTAATTGTTTCCCAGATTCACTGCTAAATAACCTGAAAATATACAAATGGAAATAGTAAAAACCTATCATAATTAACTACTAAAGAAATCGAAAATGCATAATCAAAGACATCTACTGGCATGATAGATTTAATTGACAATGGACATTCTTCTCCTCCAAATTTAATACAAAAAGAATGAAAGACAGAGACCATCATTGTCACAATTCTTAGTTATTTCAATATGACAAACCAACACCTTATTACACACATCTAATAGCAAGAGAAAAAAATAAATCTTACAACAAATCTCTTACAACAATGGCAACAAATGATTCTTTAAAAAAAGTCGAATCACACACCATTCCATGTCCTCCATTAATTAAATACTTGTATTGCCAAATTCGCCTCCATGTCTTCCAATGAGCTGACGGCTCAACAATCAATTGTTTCTACATCTTTGATGGTGTATCTAAATGCTAACAAATTATTCATTATTATCATTATTCATATCTATGAAGGAAAAAAGAAAAAGGAAAAACATGAGGTACTAATTGTCATGTGAGATAATAGCAAAATCCTCCAAAACCCCACATTATAAAATTTTCAAATCAACAAAAGTTCAATAAAAAGATAATAACGCAAGCCTAGAATTAAAATGAGGGGACACGGATTTTCAGTAAACCAATCCATGATTATTACTGAAAATGCATAAACCGAAAGTATCATTGATTGTTTCTCATATTCACTACTAAAGAACCTGAAAATAAAACAAACATAAATCATAGAAACCTATTGTGATTCACTACTAAAGAAATAAAAAATGCATAATCGGAGACATCTACCGGCATCAAAATCTAAGCATTAAATTTATTGTATCATTGTAAAGCCACATAATTGATACGATAAGAAATGTGAATGGGTTATAGCAACATCAATAAGATAAATCAATAAGATAAATCAGTCAGAGACTTCTAGATATAATAAAAGAGTGAAAGTATAATCGTTCACCTTCGCGATTTTGAAAAATATAGTGCGTTGACTCTCTCACCGTTCTAGATTTGACATGAGTTGGAGAGTTAGGGAGGAGAAAGAGTTTCGTCTTTCTTGCTACGGAGGAGGAGAGGTAGATGATAGGGTTTTTTTTCTAGAAAATAGCTTTTATAACATGAACCTGAGAAATTCTATCTCGACTTTTATCTTGACTAGAGGTGGTGAATAGGTGGGATGGGTTGGGTTTGGGTGAGTCATAAATGAATCAACTCAAATTCTCCCATTTAATTCAGATAAGCTTATTTATTTTCTAAGTAATTTAGATGGCCCATACCCAATCCGATCCAATCCCGATCCAAACTAAACCCACCAACATAACTCACATTTTTTAATTATACTAACTAAGTATTAAGTAAATTAAAGTAATTTGTGGGAATGCAATTTTCTTCGCTAGACAAACCGTCGACTTGCCTAGAAAATTGGGTATGCGATTACATCCCTCCTAATGAACCCCCACTTCTCACCACTGTCTTTTGCAGCCCTCTTGGCTCTTGCTTGAACTCCAGCCAATCCTTTCCCCATAGCTCCTTCATATTGTCATGCCCCACCAATTGCTGATGTGGTTGTGTTCTATCGGTTTTGGATCCCGTAATGAAATATCTTTCATCAAGTATTATGTTTTGGTATTTATTAAAGGGGACTTAGGTTTTGTGCTAGTATTGGACATAGAGGATCAAATACTAATGGAGATATATATCATATAGTCTTGAATCTAATGGAGTCGTTTAATACAAGCTTGGAATCAATGATAACTAGTGTTGAAATCTAATCAACAGCTTGATTCGAGTACACTTCAACACACTAATGAAAGCTCATTAAAATCAAAGTGGTTTGTACAACATTGAAGCTAATTCAACAAAGCTAGACATTAAAAACAATATTGGGAAGGCATTGCTCTAAATTGGGTTCGAGGACACAATGTTGGAACCTAATCAACAACGTTGGACAGTGGAAACAATACTTAATAGGTAGTGCTCCTAGATGGATATGAGGATACAATGTCATAATCTAATTGATGACACTAGACGATGGAAACAACACATAGTAGGTACTGCTCCTAAATGGATATCGAGACATAATGTCGGAATTTAATCGACAACGCTGGACGGTAGGACATCATTAGAATTTAATCAATAACACCACCTAGAATATAGACACTCGTCGGGATTGAATTTACAATGGGAATCTAAAGCTACAGCTAAACTAAGCTAGGTTAAGATAATTAAAAGGGTAAGATAAAGGATTTTTATGTGTTATTTGGGAGGTTCTTCATTGGATTGTTTGCGGTATTTATAGGCCAGTCTAGTAATAGTCGGTCGTTGGTTGATCCTTCCTTGAAAGTTACTCCATGTTCTTTGCTTAATCGCTTTATTCATTTTTTGTTGTCTTTTGACTAGTTCGATGATGTTCACATGATTTGTCTAGCAAGTGTTAATCTTTCCTTTGATTTAGTGCACCCTTTTAAGCACCAATCTTTCTTGCCTAAATCTTGATGTCAATTTTATCTAAATTTTACGTTTTTAGCAGTATCTCTTGGCCTCGACATGTGGCAATCAACTAATTTATCATCTAATCACGTACCTCTACTTATAGGCCTATCGAAATCAAGCCCAAGGGCTCTTGAAAACCTTAGCCATTTTTTGTTTCTGTGATTGACATGGGCTGGGTTGATGTTAATCACAGCCCGCTCATGACAACAAGGGTGATTTTGAATGTCTATATCCCTCGTGACTAGCATGTGACAATAAGGGTAATTTTGGGTGTCAATAGATTGGTTCTTGTTTGAACCATGTAGCATGGGCATTTGATGCAAACCATGTGGCTTAGCGGATAATCGTGATTGAGAGTTGCGTTGGGCAATTGATCTATCCATAACTCAAGGGAGATGGTGGCCAAAAATGACAGTTAGATTTGGGTATACGAGAGACAAAGATCCACAAGCACCATATAAGATTGAAACTGTAGGTTTTGCTTGCGAGACTAATGCCATCAAGATTGTCAGCAAGATTGAGCTCTTTGGCAATTGGATTCTTAAACTATTTTTAGTGCAAGTCAGGCCCTCTAACTTGATTTTATGAACTCGAGTCCTTTTTCGAAATATTACATTTAATTAATGTGCTTTTTTTTGTGTGCCTAGTAGAAGAAAATACTTTTAGAATTCTCAAATTTTTAGTGTGATTGAGGGCAAATATATTTTCTCCTAATGATGTTCTTAGTATTCTAAATTGAATTCTAGACTTCTGATGGCCCTTATTTTCTTTATTAGACTAAATTTTAGGATTTTATAAGTATTTTTTTCTCACTTCTTTTACAATGTTAGAAATATAAAACAATCATATAAATCATAACTAAGTGCGATAATTAAAGAGAAAATGATATAAATAGTTTATGAATTTTTAAAGAGAAAATGTATAAATAGTTTATGAATTTTGTCTAATGTAATGATCATTGACTTAATATGCAAAGTGAATCCCGAAATTTAAATTTATTTAATGTGATCATTAAAATTTTTGTACATATCAATTTAAATTAGATAATCTAATGACTAAATTGAATTCGAAGATATAAAAAATTTATTAGGAGTTAGATTAAACATTTACTAGGAATTACATTTGACAAATTAGAAGCTCAGAGAACACACTATACATTGATAAAAGTTTAATGATCATGTTAAATAAATTAAAAGTTTTGGGATCAAATTTTACATCAGGACAAGTTTAAGAATAATTTATATAGATGACTTGATTTCAAAATCAGGTGAAATCTACACATTCTACCCCCCAAAACTCCCCAAGCGAGCGCAGTCGTTCTGCTTGAGCCTCGGGGGGAGAGAGAGAGAGATAGAGCTCTGAAGTTTCAATGGCGGCAAACTCGGGCTTCCAGCTGTTCTCTTCATCCGGCGATTTGGCCAATCTGGGGTTGGGGTTCGCCGGCGATTCTCCACCGGAGGCTCCTCATCCGCCCCCTCCTTGCGTCGAAGTGCTTCCCTCGGAGGTTCGATTCGTTTCCCAATCAAAATCAATCGATGGCGTTTCTCAAAAATCGAACCTTTTTAGGGTTTCCCTTCATAACTGACGTTGGCTAGTGCCGCTTAGGTTTCGGAGAATGTCAAGTTCACCGTGGAGCCTGTCCATCTGGGAGAACTCACCTTGCTCAAGGTAAGTCTGCCTATGGTCTTCTTTGGTCGCTTGGAGAATGAGAAGGGTTGTTTTCGTTTGAAGTGATTGAAGAGCATAAGAGTGAAAGTAGAACGACCTTTGTGTGAGTTTGGTAGTCGTGAGTGATCAATCTGAAGATTGTAAGTTTGCTTATTTCTGCTGGGGTTAAGCAAGACTGATACTGAATGTGAGCTATATCAAAATGGAAAGATGGGCAAAGTAATTGAAGATGTTGTTGCTTGTTAAATTGGTGGTCTGAGCACTTGTTGTGGTGTGTGCTAGGGCCGGGTCAGCACCCAAGAGGTCTTTTCCTTGTCGAATTCGGACTTGGTGCCTGGGAAATATGAAGGTGCATAAACCCGCGATTCTTCACTTTTGTCTTTGCGATGTAACATCAACTTCTGTTGTTCATGTGCATTCTTAAGTTCTTGTGCTCTGTTGACTGGAATATTGACTAGTGGCTTTGGTGTGTAGGAGGATTGAAGCTATGGGAAGGTTCGATGGATTTGGTTAAAGCCCTCCAGTCAGAAATAAAAGCTGGGAATTTATCATTTAGTGGAAAGAGAGTTCTAGAGGTGCGCTTATAATTTCAGGTGATTCACTGTGAAGCCATTGTGGAATGTGGATGGAGAAACTAGGAGTAAGAGTAATAATAGCTTGCTTCTTGCTGATACATGACCCATATTTGGAACTTTTAAAAGCCCAAACCTGCATTTCTGTCTTGTTTTATGTGCACGATGACCCATGAAAGAAAGCCTTGTTTGTTCTTTTCATGAACAGTAGTGTGTGGAATGGTCAATCAGGAGGCCAACTAACTCTAATGATTGGACTGGAGGCTTGTAAGTTGTTAATTTTAGGTGTTACTGGAGGATTGAAGGAAATGCTACCACTGCTGATATTTGATTGTTCTTGGAGTGTTGCATTTTAGAGTTTGGGTGTTATACGTAGGACATACATAATGCTGCTTTGTCATTGCACGATGGTGCCTTTTGTGCCTAGCAAGGGAAGAGATCATTGAAGTGTTGCACAGAATTGCTTTTCTTGCTACTATGGGGTATCCAGCTTTCGAACTTTCTTTCTTAGGAAACTGATACAGTTGCTGAATTTACAGAGTGTTGAAAGAAAAATTTCTGTGCATTAAAATGCCATTTTCACGGTGAGGAAGTGTGCTGCGTTTATGGTCTAGAGGTGTTAGGACCACATACCTCTAGCAGTCTTCATGATCCAAAATTTAATCTGTATTAATAGTATGGACAATTAGCGTTGAAGCTTCGGATTTATACTCAAGAATAAGTTCAATACTTTTGTCAATCTTTTTGTTATGAACGGTTGTGATTTTAATGCATCATGTGATCAGCATTCTTAAGTACCCATAATGTAGGTATGGTCTCTCTGTATAACACCCTGGTTATTTTTACCATTATTGACATTTCCATGACTTTTCCTAGTGGTTTGGACTCTGGAGTGACTATTTCTTGTTCCTCTATGATATATGTGAATCTTAGAAGTTTGTACTCTCTAAGTATTGATCAAATTTTTTCTTTGTCTTTGTGCTTTAAGTGTGAATAGAAATGATGGAGATGAGAAGTTGTTGCAGAGTATGTTGTTCAAAGGTTGTTTGCCTCCTTTAGACAATCAGTTTGCTCTCTGACTTGCAATGCAAGATTTTAGCAACTCAACCTCAAGTCTTCAACCACTTTGTCTTTGAAGGATTAGCTTCCAAAGTAGGTCCAGTTGCTTGAAATGGAATGTCTTCCTAGGCTAAGATGATTATATTATGGCAAATGACCATTTTGGTGGCTACTGGCTAACCATGCATTAGTATGATCTTAATCAAGTTCTCTGTTTTGCATGTTTATGTTTGTCATGACTTGATGAAGTTTTAGTATTTTCATGAAAAGGCTGCATGAAACTTAGGTGCGCAATGTTGAGTCATTTAATTTGCGTTTGGTTGCATCTATTTCTATAGGCAGCCATGTTTTGTGGTGGGTGCTTTTTGGTTGTCATGAGGGGTTATTAAGTTGAATACTGATTAATCTCTAAAACAGCTAGTGCCCTGTGATCTGATTGTTGTTAAGTTCCAATTGTAGTAATATCTTCTTTTCACGTCATGCGCCAATCCACCTTTCCTTTTGTATTGATCGTTACTGGTCTAAGTTGAGATAACAATCTTTTTTTCTCTTTTCTGTTGCTCTCACTGATGAAATTGTGTTTTTTTTTTTGGCTTTTTCAGCTTGGATGCGGTCATGGACTTCCAGCAATTTTTGCATCCCTTGAGGTAAAGTATCTATCTTGCATTTGACCTAGGTGTGGCCTAGTCGATGCTTGTCGTAGCTGAATTTCATATAATGACTCAAATTTACTGTAGTAGGGTGCTCCTACTGTTCACCTACAAGACTTCAATGGGGAGGTGCTGCGATGTCTAACCATTCCAAACATGGATGTGAATTTGAAGAAATCCCAAGCTCCTGAATGTAGCCTAGCAGATAGAGATATTCGTTTCTTTGGTGGTGACTGGAAAGACGTCCATCACATTCTTCCACACATAAAAGATAATGAAGAGGACTCAAATAGAGATAATGGCTTGGCCTCAGGGGGTTATGATGTTATATTAATGGCTGAGACAGTGTATTCAATCTCCTCTCTCCAAAATCTGTATGAACTTATAAAGAAGGTTAGTTTGGTTCAGTGCACAGCATTCCTCCTGCAGTGACATGGTTCTTATTTCTTCTTGTATTGGCTTTGTGAACAGTGCATGAGTCATCCTCATGGAGTTGCATACATGGCTGGTAAGAAGCATTACTTTGGAGTTGGAGGGGGAACACGGAGATTTCTATCTCTGGTGGAGAAAGATGGTAAGTGTTTGAAAATTGAGCACCTTTAGTAAAGCCGCCTTTATGGATTGAAAGGTTCTTTTTGTTTTTAGGTTTTGGAGATAATGTTTATCGTGTAGAAAGTAGTGTTGGTACTTATTGGCACAATCCCTTGAGTTGAACACCTTGACTAAAGCTGCCTTTATGGAGTGAAAGGTCTTGTTGCTTTATTTTTTGGAGATAATGTTTATCGTGAAGAACGTAGAAGTGGAATTTATAGTGAAGTTATGTGGACACTCCTTGAGCTTTGATATCTTTTTCTTGCGAATTGTGCCTTTAGATGGATTCACATGATTTGTTTTTCTTTTAATATTATTGAAGCATACTTGGTACTTCTTTATTATGGTGTATGAGAATAACTAAAGGTACTCACATTTTTGACTTATGTGATCATGCTTTTCTTACCTGGAAATAACGTTTTCCAAGCAAAACCTACAAAAGAATCATCCTTTTTATTCAAGATAGTTTCTGCTAATGACAAAATCTGATGATGACAAAATCTGCTACTGTTGGTGTCTCATGCTTTGGGTATTCTCCTTTGGTGGTTGCTATTTTACAGGCATAATGGCAAGCAGCATAGTTGCCGAAGTGGCTGATGGTTCGTCCAATGTTCGGGAGATTTGGAGGCTTTCATTCAAGTAAACTTTATTTCAAGTCAACTATAAAAGATGAAATTCCACATCTACTGAAAGAGAAGGATAATGTGACTTATCCTACAATGTCTCATTCCATTAGGTAAATTTTAATCTTCATAGTTGTTTCTAGTTTCTTATCTCATTACTCATGGTCTGGAGTATGACATTACTTGAGGAACTTTTGGAAACATGGCTTACAATGCGACGATCAAAAGCTGAGATCGGAATTCTCTCAATGCTTTTCTCAACGTTTAATATTGTACTTCATTGATTGAAGTTATGATGGTTTTCTGTGTATGGCACCAAAATTTACTCTCGAGTTATTCTTATCTTTATGATGAATTCTGTGTGGCCAAGGAAGTCCATCCGGTTAATCCAAATCATCATATTTTAATTCTACAATGTAAACCGTCGGATCAGATTTAACTAAGTGGAACAGGTGACTGGTTAAATCGGTCTACAATTAATTTGTCCACACTGTTCACTAGTTTCTTATCAACAAGATATGAGACTGTTTATTTGCAGGAAAATATCTTATCCAAAGATATTTTTACCGTTTTCTATTGCTTAGTATGGGAAAATAAACTAGCCACAGAAAATGGAGTCAATCAGAAAGTTTGAGTTTAAAAATTAGAAAAACAACTTCCCAGTTTAAGGAGTAGAAGCCATCTTTGGAGCTTTCGCAAAATGTTCTCGACTTCGTCCTAAGCGAACAAATCTTCGGAGATAACCTCTGCATCTTCCACACGAACCCTAATTGGAAAAGGCTTGCACCGAGGACAGCCTTCCTATCCACAGCGAAGCTCTTCTTGACGTCGAACTCTTCGCTCCCGTATCTTACATTGCTGTCATCTTCGCGAGCTCTGCCATAGAGGCGCACTTCCAGTCGGGAGATTTTTAGGTCTTCCCCTTTCTGTGGTCCCTACCTAGCTTCGCCACATTTTGGAGAGCAACGCTGGCCTTGATAGCAAGAGCTGCCATGTCCTACGCCATGAGCCTCCGCTGGAGCTTGGGCTCGGGGACAACGAAGTAGATATGGTTGGGTGAGAGCTCGTTGACAGCCTGCAGAACGTGTATGCACTCCTCGTAGTGTAACATGCATATAAAGCACGAAGAGGACAAAAAAGAGGAAGGTGCTGACTAGGGTTGAGTAATCACATAAGGGCCGGTTAGATTTTTGGTTCCGTGCACTGAATTGGTCGATTCTACTGGGGATCAGACCTTAAACTGGTTCAAAACAAACCCTCAATTATATCAGACATATATCTTTTCTAGTTCTATGGTCTTCTCACTTCTCACAGATGAGAAAGAAGATCTATCAGCAACATTTGTCATGGATGTACTAAGGTCAACTCGCAGGCCAAAAATCAACACTTTTCTGCGGTCTTCTATATCTTCTCGATCTCTTTGCTGAGCATCGAACTGAAGCACGACTTGTGCTTACCCTACACGCTTGCAGAACAAGGTAGAATCCTATTAATTGATTGACATCAATAACATGCATGCCTTGGAACCAACCGTCACGTGGCAAAAAAGCCTTGTGTTTTACAGGGATATGCAGAAATGGTCTAACATTGCTACAATATTCATCCAAATTTGTTCGATATTCTCTAAACATGCTTCACTTCGTCATCTTGTAATGCTTATGTTCTGCCCCCTCCTTTATGTTAAGTTCTCATTGCTTAAATGAAATTTGCTTATATAAACCATTTCAGCAATTAAATAAAAAAAAATGAAATTGGAAAGGCTGGCTCACGGTTCCAAAAACTAGAAACCTACTATGACAGGTTTCAGAATGGACATATAGGTTTCAAATAAGTTCCATTCTTAAATCGATCTCGTTGCTCTGAAGACTTGAAACACGGAGATGAGGGCACTATGCCTATCTTCTCATCTCGCTTTTCCTCCAAAAGAGTTTGCCGAGAGTCACCATTAGAAATGATGTAGCAAAAGCACATTTGAACACGAAACTCTCAATCTCTAACAATTTTCCCCTCTCTAGTGACTTTACATAAATCACAACTAGCCGAGCACCTCTTTGCGGATTGTGTGATCATTTCTAGGATTGAGAATGGAATGGCATGAGGGCATAAACTTAGAAAGGTGACCTTGCAGAAGCCATGGTTTTCTTACCGAATCCCTAAGTGCAAGAAAATGAAGAAGAAAGTGAAACGAGGGATTACGTTATAGTCTTTGCTTTTTTTCTCTCTCTCTACTTACCGCGATCCTCTCAGATTTTTGCTGTTTTTGAGTGGTTCTCTTGCTGCTTTATGGTAAAGATTACATTCTGTGAACATGTGATTATTAGCATGATGATTTTGTTGAAGAGTGCTTTCAGAACATTGATTAACCAATTAAATAATTTTTTCTTTATAATTTCCAATGTACTGACCATTTTTATGATATGCACAATCAATACTCTAAAAATGGAATATCTCTTTTACATATTGAATAAGTACCACGAAATCACTCACTCACAAGACATTTTTTGTAATTCAAAAGTCAATGAGGTAATTGTTCACATAAATCTTAACCCATATTTTTCTTGAGCGAACGTGTGCACCCTGGCAGATGCGCCGTGTGCATTAGGCACAAGGGGTGCAATCGGACGCTTGAAGAGCCTCAGGTACTTTCAAAAAGAGTGTGACACATCATGTCTCACATTTAATGGGAGAGGAGACGTAATATCGATTGATTCGTAAATAATGATTCATCTCTAAACGGCTACCCTTTCAAATACTGAATTTGGTCAATTTGGATCGAAGAAGATTGTTAAAAAATCTACTTTTTCCAGCCGATGAAAACCTATTAGCTACTCCTTTTCTTCCGGATGAGATGACATAAGGCCCCAAAAGAAAAACCCTTGAGGTTGCAGCTTTGAAGAATCATCTCATTCAAGTTGTGAAAGACAAAGCCCTCACCTTCAGTAGAGTACCGGACAACCCTAGGAATAGAAGGCTCCAACGAGGATGGGGATTTGACCCCTCTGTCTTCGTCGGTGGCCCTGCTGAGCATGTGGATTGATGACGGGTCATTCCGGTCTTATGAATGGTGCTATGGTTGCCGTTACTAAGTTGATATTCTTTGATCTTTGGCGTTTGCTGTGCTGTGTTTGCCGGTTGTTTTGGCTGGTGTTGTGTTTGTTCTGGTTCTTTTTTCTTGGCTCCCTTTCCACTCATTCTGCTTTTGCACTATGAGTGAAAGTTTTTGGCGCCGCTTTTGTATAGCTAACTCTCCTTTAATATATTCTTACCTTTACAAAAAAAAAAAAAAAAAAAAAAAAAAAAAAAAACCTATTAGCTACTTGCAAGTCACAACTGCCAACGCTTTATTATCCCGCCCAACCTATAAACCCCCGATAGTCCCAGTACTCAAAGTCAAAAGGATGGCCATAAACAAAAAAATCATCTATTTCCTTTGCATGTTTGATAAGTTCCACAAGAGCGCTCGATCACAAAATATTTTTTATAATTCAAAAAGTCGGTCCAGCAATTGCTCCCATCGATCTTAACATATATTTGTCTTGAGCGAAAGTGTGCACCCTAACAAATTAGAGGAAAAAGTATCAGAAAAGCCCTAAATCTTTTGTATTGATACTAATTTAGTCATAGACCTTTTATTAGTGTCAATTTAATTCTAAAACTTTTAATTTGGTACTATTTTAGTCCGAAAACTTTTGACTTAGTGTCATTTCAGTCCCTCCGGCTGATTTTGTTCAGAAATTGCTAATGTGACACGATCGGTGCTGATGTGGCATGATCAGTGCTAATGTCTATAAATTTTAATAATATTTTAATATTTTTTCAATTTATTTATTTAATTTTCTTTTTTTTTCCTCCCCTCCTCCTTCCTCTAGTTGGTTATTGGCTAGGCAATCAGCTAGAGATGAGGGACGGCAAGGTCGAGATTGACCTTGTTGGCCTTTGGCGAGGCTCAAGCCCTCACTGGAGGCCGTGAGGTCATGCCTGTAAGGGCTTGAACCCTCGCCATTGGTTAGGTGAGGCTCGAACCTCACTTACCCAATATGAGGCCACTAGTGAGGGCTTAAGGTTTGTTAGAGGCTGGTGAGGTTTAGGTATTGCTTGCCTAGCGTGAGGTTGCTAGTGAGGGTTGAGCCTTGCCAGAGTTCGACAAGGTTCTCCAAAGTCGACTTTGCCGACCCTCACCTCTAGCGGGTTGTCTAGCCTGCAGTCAGCTAAAGGAAGGAGGAGGAGAGGGGGAAAATGGAAAAGAAAAAGTAAAGGAAAAAGAAAAGGAAAAGGAAAATACATAAATAATTTAAAAAATATTAAAATATTATTAAAAAGTCATACTTGGCGGCGCCGGCCATACCATGTTAGTACCAGCTGTGCCAATAAATCAGTTGGAAGGACTGAATTGACATTAAATTAAAATTTTTAGAACTAAATTGACATCAAATCAAAAGCTTTAGAATTAAATTGGTACAAATAAAAAGGTTTAGGACTAAATTGGTACAAAGCCAAAAGGTTTACGACTAAATTAGCTTAAATGCAAGAGGTTTCTAACTTTTTTGACACTTTCTCGCAAATCAAACGCTTGAAGAGCCTCAAGCACTTGGAAAAATGTGCAACACCCCCAATTCTCACATTTGATAGGAGATATAATATAAAGTGATTCATAAATGATGATTCATCTCTAAATGGCTACCCTTTTGAATGCTAAGTTTGGCCAACGGGGATCAAACTAGATCGTTAGAAAATCTGTCTTATGACTTTTTCTAGTGGATGAATTCCTGAGTGTAGCTGCCTGCATGTTACGACTGCCGACATTTTATGACTCCACCTAATCCCAATAATTCACCAACAACTCGGTACATGAAGTCACATGGATGGCCAAAACATAACACACACACATGTATATGCCAATGATATCCGATTCCTTCATAGGCTTCTCTATAGATTCTCTACCTATTACGCGTAGATTGGGAGCATTGCAAGTCTTGTCCAATAAAGTTGATAAAAGAGGATGATGGCCTTGAGCCAGTGAGCCCTACAGGACAGTACTTCAATAGTAAAGTGATGTCAATTCCAATTATGGGCATATCGGAATCAGAAATTCCAATTGATGACTCGCAAGCTACGTTGTTGATTAGAGATGTTTTCCTCCCAATCAATCCACGCTTCTCTTCTATCATGGTATGCATGCCCTGTGCATAGATATTCACCATTGATAGGATTGATACATGAGTAATTAGTATTTATCAGGTGAATGCGTGCTTGGTCACACATCTTGAATGAATAAACCCCAATTCAGTGCGCATACTCAGATATTATTTTGGTTTTCTTTTGTCTTGGATAGTTGATGGGAAAGAAGGGAGCATGAAAATGGAAGAAGGTGGAAGTGAAGGTGGAAAACCATGTGCACGTCCCCAGTTTTTCCTCTCCAAAGGGCTTGTCATCTCCATCCGAGAATGACAGTTTCCTTAAAAGTTACATTTCGCAAATAGCAAAGCAACCATTTCCACAAGGCCAACCATTGTGGGAAATACATACTATCAAGTGTCCAACCAGTGAAGTACAAGGAACCCTAATTTTCAAGCTTCGCCATGCACTCGGTGATGGCTATTCTCTTGGGGGCGCTCTCTTGTCTTGCCTTCAAAGAGCTGATGATCCTTCTCTTTTAGTAACCTTTCCGTCAGCCAATAAATTCAGCTCAGCCAATAATGATGACAGAAACATTGGACTTCCGAAGGTGGTTAGCAGATGTTTTTTGCCACTTGTCAACACCGTAAGAGCTTAATGTATACGGTCGTTAGTGCATTTCTTGACAGCTCTACCTCATGGTAGTTGTCTTCTCTCGTCTATGCAAGTTTCTCTCTACCTCATGGTAGTGTCCACCCCTTTCCTTTACAAGCCCTAAACCTTAATCTGCATCCCTGTTCCTTTACTCAGCATCCAAAAAAAAAAAAAAGAAAAAAAAAAGAGGAAAAATCACAGAAAACAAAATTTAAGGTATGTTATGGGTTCTCCGGAGGGCATCTGGACTCCATCGGATAGGATCTTGACTGAAAGCATTTCTTCAGCGATCCGGAGGTATCGGGATCTTCACCAGTCAGGATGTTTGATCGTAAGTTTTCCTTCAGGTGGAGAGTTGCTTGATGCTCTCAGTTCAGCTTCTTAGTAGCGAATCAGCTTCTCCTGGTTTCCGGTTGTTTTTCTCTTAAGATGTCTTCGTTTGGTTGACGAGTTTTGGAGTGGAAAAGTTGTATCTAGGTAGGATTAGAGATGCGGACAGCCTAGATCTGATACTCCTCTGGAAAAAAGATTTGAAAGTTAGTGAAAATGGAGAGCAAAGAGGAAAATGAGATGAGAGTGGCTGCATTATGCAAAAGTCTTGGGCACCTGTGGTCTGAAGAAGACGTAGTCCAAGTATCTGATGAAATACCTCAATAGAAACGGGAGGAATGTAGCCGTACTCTTTTTGGTAAACTGTATTCTAAACCAAACGTGAACTATCCTGCCTTCATAACTACAATGAAAAAAGTATGGAAATCAGAAGAGGTTATATGTTCCCAGAAGGAACTGGGGCTATTCAGTTTTGTATTCCCAACAGAGGAGGAAAAGTAGCGAATGAAGAGGAACTCACCTTGGTCATACTCCACAAATCTGATTGTTCTGAAACAGTGTCTCCCTGAAGTCCCTGAGCACTGCTACGATTTCACTAAGGAAGAATTCTGGGTGCGCATTGGAGGAGTTCCCCCTGGGTGGAGAATAGAAAAAGTGTTTAATGAACTGGGGAAAAGGGTGGGAAATGTAAAAGAAGTTCAACTCGACTCAACAACTAATGCTCACAACAGAGGAGGAAGAGTTAGAGTTGAGATTGATCTGACCTCACCTTTGAAATCGGGAGCTATTATGGATATTGGCAATAGCTGGCTTTGGGTGGAGTTCAAGTATGAGCGTCTCCCACACTACTGTTTCTCTTGTGGCAGAATTGGCCATTACGCAACTGACTGTCTTGAAATTCCATATGCAACCTCACCTTGGGCAATGAACAAAAAAGGGTTATATGGACCCTGGTTGAAGGCAGAAACTAGTGATCACAGCCCCTATTGGGATGCTTTTTATGGGAATATGGAGGAAGAATTAGTAGTGGAAGAAACAATACCTGTTCCATCAAACCCACGAGGGGAATGCACTTCAGTGCTCAAGAGCCAGCATCAAATTTGCAAATAGTAGCATGCAGCAAAAAGCGAACAGTAGGCAGCCCAGACAAGGTGAAAAACCCAGATGAGGTACCTATTGCAGCAGAAGTCCGAGATTGTGGAAAATAGGTACTATACACTGAAACTCAAAAACCTCTGTTATCAAAAGTTGGGAATAGCAACAAGAAGACTATGAAAGTACAAAAGGCTAAAAAACAGAAATGCCTACCAGCAACATCCTCAATCCTAACAGATGAAATAGAACTCCTGGAGACCTCGGTGCAATTGGTCCAAGAAGGACAAGAATGGGCTTTGGTGGCTAGCCCTAATAAGCCACCACAGAAGCCATGAAAATTGTTAGTTGGAATTGTTAGGGGCTGGGCAACCCCCTGACAATCCGAGAACTAAGAGCTTTAATAGTCTTGAAAGGCCTAAGCTACTCTTCCTAATGGAGACAAAAAATAAAGCAGCCATGGTGGAAAAGATTTGCAAAAAACTTCAGTTTCAGAAATTACACTTGGTTAATCCAACAGGAATAGCAGGAGGTTTGGCAATCATGTGGCAAGAGGAAATCACTTTAAAAGTACATGCAAGTTCTAAACAACTCATAGATGTGCAGTGCATTGATCCTGAAAGTAAACAGCTTATGCAGATTACCTTTGTCCATGCATCTACTGATTTTGGTGAGCGTATGGAATTATGGCATGTGCTGGGAAATATTAAGCCTTTGTCTTCTCTTCCCTGGATCTGCATGGGAGACGTTAATGAGATTCTGTACGTATGGGAGAAAGTGGGAAAAAAAGAAGCAGATAATAGAAGAATTGCAGCTTTTAGAAACATGATTAATGACCTATCCCTAATGGATGTAGAATGTCATGGCTGTGCATTCACATGGTCCAATAATAGGGAGGGGGCAGAGTTGGTTAAGAAGAGACTTGACATAGTGCTATGTTCTCTAGAATGGTGAGTTACCTTCCATGAAGCCGAAGTCCAGGCCCTCCCAGCTATAGGTTTGGACCATAGTCCCTTAGTCCTCAGTTTGTATCTTGGGGTAAGAAGAAAGAAAAAACAGTTCAGAATGGAAGTTTTCTGGTCAAAACATACAGATTATCAGGCAGTTATTCAGCAAGCATTGGCAGAGAATTTAAGCCAAAAAGTCTCATTTGCAGAGAAATTAGGGAGAACATCCATCACAAGCTTTAACTAAGTGGAGCAAATAGCACTTCTCAAATGCTTACACATAGATCAAAGACCTAAAGCAAGCATTAACAGGTCTGATGAATCAAACAGATCAGCATACAAGTAAGCAGACAAGGTAGCAAATTATCAGTAAAATAGACACTCTCAGAAAACAAGAAGAACAGTTCTGGCGAATGAGATCACGCATTAATTGGCTTCATTGGGGGGATCAGAACACACGGTTTTTTCATGCTACAACAGTGAATAGAAGACAACAAAACCGTATTTCAATTCTGCAACTAGAGGATAACAGTTGGTGCAGAGAACCCATGATGATACAGAAACATATTCAATCCTATTATGCGAATCTATACAGGACTGATGGTCAACGATATTACCAGCCTATCCTAAACCAATGCCCAACCCCAATAACAGATAATATAAACGAAGATTTGGTGGTAGTACCTACATTGGAGGAGATCCATGCAGCAATATTTCAACTGGGAGCCTACAAGGCTCCTGGCCCTAACGGTTTCAACGGAATTTTCTATCAACAATCATGGGAAATTATAAAAACTGACCTGATGCAGCTAGTACAGAAGTTATTCCAAACAAGTGTTCTCGACCCCCGAATCAACCAGACCCACATCGTGCTGATTCCCAAAGTAAAAAGTCCTGAAAATATCAGTCAATTCAGACCCATTAGCCTGTGCAATTTTAGTTACAAAGTTATATAAAAAATATTAGCAAACAGACTAAAGAGATGGCTGCCACTTATCATTGAACCAAAGCAGGGGGCCTTTGTCCCAGGGAGACAAATCCAGGACAATATCTTCATCGTATAGGAGGTTCTGCATCACCTACGCAAAACAACAAGGAGGAAAAAGCATTAGGCCATTTTGAAACTGGATATGCATAAAGCATATGATAAGATAGAATGGGATTTTGTGAGAGATCTTATGCTGCACATGGGGTTTCATGCAAAATGGGTTTCTCTAATTATGCAATGCATCTCAACAGTTACCTATAGTGTGAAAGTTAATGGAGAACCAACCTCCTTTTTCCATCCTTCGCGAGGCCTTAGACAAGGTGATCCACTATCACCTTATATCTTCATTCTAATGTCCAATGTGCTAACCTGGATGATGAAAAAAGCATTAGAAGATGGTACAATCACGGGAATACGGCTTAACAGAAATTGCCCTAAGCTATCACACTTAATGTTTGCTGATGATGTGATATTCTTTCTGGATGGAACTATATCAGAGTGTCAGAATGTTGCCCAAGTACTAAATCAATATTGTTATGCTACGGGCCAAGCAATCAATTTAAATAAATCAGGAGTTTCTTTCAATGGTAGCTGGCCAGTAGTGCTAAAACAGAACCTAGCCACAGAATTGAGAGTTCCCATTCTACAGAGAACAGGAAAGTACTTGGGCATACCTACTGAATGGGGACAATCCAAAAAGGAGCTGTTTGCATGGATCCTGGCCAGAGTAAATTCAAAATTAGCAGGATGGAAAGAAAAATTACTGACAAAGGCAGGCAATGAAGTGCTAATTAAAAGTGTTGTACAATCTCTACCTACCTATGCAATGTCCATCTTCAAGCTGCCCGTATCTATCTGCAAAGCCATAGAACAACGAATAGCATCATTTTGGTGGCAAAATGGTGATGCAAAAAGAGGGATGCATTGGAAAAGCTGGGAAATATTGAAAACTCGAAAGGATACAGGGGGATTAGGGTTCAAGGATCTGCTAACCTTTAATAGAGCCATGCTCGGCAAGCAACTCTGGAGACTAGCCACCTCCCCTTCAGCCCTATGGAGCAAAGTGCTGAAAGGGATTTACTTTCCCAATGGTGACGTATGGACAGCTTCGAAGGGGCACCGACCATCATGGGGTTGGCATAGCTTAATGCTTGGCAGAGACACCATAAAGGACAACATAAAATGGTTAGTAGGCGACGGAAAATCTATACGTATTAGAGAAGACATATGGCTTACACAAGGTGTAATAGGAGGCCAACCAAATCAGACAGAGCCTAGATTGGTATCTGAATTGATAAATGCAGAGCACAGAGTATGTAAACAACAGCTTATTTTTCAACTGTATGACGAATCAATTGCAAATGAGATATTAGCTATCCCCATATGTCAGCAACCAAAGCCAGATACGATGATATGGACAGGCAACAAATAGGGCAATACTCTGTTAAGAGCGGATACAACAGAGCACGGGAAACAACCAGTAAACCAGATCAGAACAAACCCTCCTGCTTTTATCAACCATCGCGTACCTTATGGACTCAACTTTGGAGTCTGAATGTGCCACCAAAAGTTCGATCTTTCCTCTGGAGCCTATGTCAGAATGCTCTTCCTACGAGGGAAAACCTATATAAACGGAAAATTGTTACTGATCCATTATGCCCTTTCTGTTGGTCATGCATTGAAACTACAGAACACATGTTGTTTTTATGCAAATGGACGAAGAGAGTATGGGAAGATCAATTTTTCGAAAAGATAAGACCAAATGGAAGCATCGGCCAAACAGATCAGTGGATTGTTAAAGATTTCCAATGAGACCGGAGTTTACCTGCTCGAGAGCTCACGGGAATGGTTTTGTGGCACATCTGGAAGGCGCTAAACACCTGGATCTTCCGATCAAAAGAGCCTAGACCCGTAGATAAGTTGAGTACATCAAAGGAACAACAAGCACTTTTCAGCCGAGGAAAAACAAACAGAAGCAAAAGCTCAATCGATCTAACAAAACCTGACCAATGGAGGCCTCCGGAAGGGGACGATCTGAAATTAAACGTCGATGTGGCATGGTGCTCCGGTGATTTTCTCGGCTTTGCGGCGGGAATCGTTTGCGATCAGGAGGGAAGAATTCTCGAGGGCTTCATTGCTACGATTAGGGTTTCCTCGGCAAGTGAAGTGGAAGCCCAGGCAATCTTACACGGGATCTCCTATACACACGAACTCATGTCGTCTCACATGCGGGACTTCGGAACACGAACAGGGAAGTGGCTTATTGAAAGCAATAGTTCTTCGGTGGTGGACATGATTATGGGTCGGGCCGAACCATCCTGGAATCTTAAGGAGATAGTGCAGCGGTGCTGAAATGGGCTCAGTTGAAATACTAATATTTTGGTGACCCATTGCCCTCGCCAAACAAATACGGCAGCGGATTGGATAGCACGGAATCATCATCTACAGTCTCTCCCACGTAATTGGCAAATTTCCCCCCCTTTTCCCCTATGGAATATCTTATGTGCAGATCTTTTTCCTTCTGCATTATGTAAGTCTCCTCTATAATCAAGTAATAGTAAGTTATCTTTTGACCAAAAAAAAAAAAAAAAAAAAAGCACCGTAAGAGATTTTGATGGGAGCGTCTTGAAAAGCACTTGTTTCAAAGATGATTTGCCGCCGATTCGGTGTGGGTTGGAGAGCTTTCGACCATTTTCATTGTCAACGATCTCGTTCTCATTAGATTGCATCAAAGAGATCAAGTCTCGCCTTCGAGTGGTAACTAATATCACTTCGAAGACTATAATAAGTCTAGCTTCTTGCATCGCACAAGCATTACTAAGTCTTTTAGCATTTTACTTTTTAAGGTACCCTTTACGTCTCTAATCTTTTGCATTATAATGGCCGCCTTCACCTAATGAGCTCAAGAATATTTGTGTTTTCTAACGTATTCACAAAATTTATGCAGTTTAGGTGATAATTTTGCATTTATCTACATGATTTTTATATATATGTCTAGGTGCGCCTTTGGTTTTTATTAAACAAACCCACTAATCAGAAAAAAAATGTTTATCAGCTCGATTACTTCACTTACATTATTCAGTTTTAATTATGTCTCTTTTTTAAAAGTAATTCACCATATTGGGCATTTACTTCACTTACAATTAAAGGGATGTTTCTTGATCCAATGTTAAATATTTCTTGGACTTTATTCACATTCAACAAGCATGAGTAACACATTTGATGGAGAAATATGTTAACATTAAATTAGTGGACGGGAGTCAACCTTAAATGATAAGATCTTTAGAGCATTCGACATACAAATGCAACATTATTTCTTGAACTAAGTTCAAGTTGGAACTGTTGGTGTATTTACTATTTTACTATACAAAAGTTGATTAATAAACCTAGGGCTTCGAATCGATCAATTATGCAACAAATTCAGGGCAAAATACTAATGTATCCTTGGTCCTTTTCACTTGAGTATTCTCTTTAATAAAACAGACCATCAACAACATCATTATGGGGGTAATCTTCTTGGCGAATCGATTGTACATGCAAAGAGGAAGCCCAAACTTGAACTTGAGCACCAATTCCACAGCGCTAGTGTTGCTGAATATGAGGAATTTGTGAGATTACAAGTTAGTGAGAGACATGGTCCGGCCTGATTCTGAGTTACCGTGGGGAAACAATTTTGCATTCTTGCATGTACCTATATCGAAAGTGAAACCGAGCGATTCTGAGTTCTCTATTCCTTTGAAGTTTGTCCACAAAGCTCATGAGGCGATTAAGGGGAAACTGAGCTCCTTTGGTGTAGTTCTCATAGGGAAGCTGTTAAAAATGATGAAGAAATGCAGAAACCCAAAGGTATGTACACGTCGCGATGAATAACTTATCAGAAATGCTAAGTATTTTATGTCTGATTTAAAAAATTGATATGTTATGTGATGTGATAGGCTATTAATAGGTATTGAACGTGACACGCTCTTGTTGTATAATTTCTTGTGGTTTGTCATATATTTTTAAATTGGTTATAAGTGTATTTAGCAGTACTCGTTATCGATATTATTGTTAACAAAAATGGAAGCTTGTTTGCTTGTACAAAATGTGTTTAGTCATTGCAGGCAGTAGCAAGGCACATTAACAGGACAATGAGAAACTCGAGCATGATCATCTCCAATGTTATTGTAATATATGAGCTGTAAAAAAACAAAAAGGAAAAAGAAAGAGGGCTTGAAAAGTCAACAAAAGCAATAGAAGGAGAGAAAAGAGGTAGCTTTAGCTGTGCTTTTAAAGAGAGGGAGAGGGAGAGAGAGAAGAGCACGGCCAGAAGCAGGGGAAAGAAAGTAACAGGGGAGAGGAGCAAAAGAAGAGAAAGGAAAAAGGGAAAAGGGGAATTTTTTTGGTGTGCTCATGGCCCAGATGTCTCACCAAGCTGACTCAACTCCATTTTGCAATGTTGGTAAGTGATCGATGCCTTTAATCGTCTATTTGAACGAATCGTCGCAATTAAGGCTTGAAATTCGGATTTCTTGAACATTTGTGTGGCGAAGTCCGATTTTTGAGTTGTTGAGCTGCATATTTGTGTAGAAATGGTACTGTACGATGTTGTGAAGCTATAACATCTTACGGATTGTGATTTGAGCCTGCGGTTTATCTAGAACAGAATTTTAAAGTTGGGGGGACGTTCTGGAATTGTACTGAACAATAATTTTGGGCCTGATTTTTAGTCATTTTTGGTGTTGTTTAGGCGCAGCTGAGTTAGGGCTGTTGTAGTATGTCAATATAGCTTTCTAAGGACTATAAGACAACTCAAAACTGAATTTTGTGGAGGAAGTTATGGCGCGACAAAGTTAGTGCATGGGCCGCGCCTGGCGGATGACAATGAGTTTCCGCTAAATGTGAGCTTTCGTTGGCACATAGATGTTGTTTCATCGACAAATAGATGTAGTATAGTCCAGTTGTTATTAGAATATCATTTTACTTGGTCTTTTAATATTATTTTTTGGTTATTTGTTAGGAACTCGAGTGCGTCAACTCGAGTTACCATTGTAATTAATTTTTGGCTTTTCCCAATAGAGTGACACTATTTCTTCTTTGTATTTTAAACTCATGTTTTGAGAAATATGGTGGATTATATATTCTATGAGTTGATAAAATTTTTTTGTTGCATAAAATAGGATCAGGCTATTACTACCATTTTGTTGTTTGAAAGATGGAGTTATATTTCGAATTCGATTTGAATGGTTGTTTGAAAATAGTTTGTGAAATTCTTTATGAAAGAATCTTGAAACGTTTTTGAAGAATGTTTTGATATTTATATATCAAATGCTTGAGTTGTGATATGACGTTCATTCTAACGTTGGAATATTGGATATTGTGATTGATGGTTGATGCTCAATGTTTCTATGAACCTTGAGAGATTTGTGGATATGCATATACTAGTTTAGGATATTCTTGTAGGCCAAGCCACCGGCTAATAATAAATGGAGACCTTGCCAATGGGGGAATTTTGGTCGTATTGTCACAGGTGTTATGCATGACCATGGCTAGACATTTAAGCATGAGTTAATCAATGGAGTGGACCATTGACATGTTATTTGAGTTTGGTTGATGGAATGAACCATCGACATGTGATTTGATGAGATTAATCAATTGAATAGAGTATTGATACATGTTTTATGAGATTAACTAATGGACTGGACCATTGGAATCTTCAGTATTTGAGTTATGATTATATATTATGTTAAAGTGACTTAGGATTGTGTTTTAAATGTGCATAGTGATTTCTCGATTCGCTTATAAGAAATATGTTATTCATTGAGCTGTGGTAGCTCACTCCTCTCATCTACTTGCTTTTCAGGTTCTTCCATGAGTTGCAAGTAGGCGTGAGCATTCATTTCGGGGATGACTTTTGTGGTGGGGACTTTTGGTATGACTTGTATATAATTGACAAGTTTGTAAGTTAGTTTTCGCAGAAGGTATATGTTTTGGTTTGGTGGTTTATAAAAATACTCTGACATTATAACCAAAATGCTTTTTTATTTATTTATCAAATATATCCACACACACACACACACACACACACACACACACACACACACACACAGAGACACACATATATATTATGTGTGGATGTATATATGTTAATATCAAGCTGAATTTGGATTATGTTGAGGCTGCATCCTTTGGTGAAAGGATGGCCATGTCATGCCATTTTTCTTGTGAATCGGGTGTGACTGTGACAGCCTGATTTTCAGGTTCTGTTTTCAATTGAATAAGTCGGGCATTTCATCGATGCACCTATAGTTCTTTTCTCTGAGTTGGCTACTCACGAGATAACTAGCCTATTAGGTGAAGCTGTTAAGGAATCTAAACACAATAGACTCGAGAATTCGATCAGGAATCGACCACTTGACCATGCTAATTTGCAAGGTTCATTACGGCACCGTCAAAATTGATCAGAGACTGGAGATAGGTTGGTTTGACAGAAGTATGTGATTAGTATGTGGGTGATTCCACCTAATTGCAAAATTCTCGTTGAATGGCACTAGACCGATTTTTTTGTCATTTCTATACCCTGTGCTCGTATTTGAAATCTCGAGATTTTCACAACAACCGAGAGTCGCTAATGAGTCGATGATGTACAATGTGGCTTGAAAATAATCGAGCCACATTGGTTGGCCGTCAAGTTGGTTTGATTGATGAGGAAGAATGTGAATTTAAGTGTGGGCACTTTGGTTGAATTTGTGGACACCAAAGTGAGCTCAATTGGAGAAGTCTTGAAATTGAATTGGATGGAATTGGAAGGGAAAGTGTCCAAAATTCGTAGGTCCTTGGGGGTGCAACATTTGGACCACTTAGAGGCTTGTTGAGGAAGTTTTGAGGGCTGCAATTTGGCTGAGGAAGATAGCCATGCATTATAGGGCCAAGAACTCAAGTGTTTGGATATTTTGATGGCTCCCTCCAAGCTGCAGCAGCCATTTTCTTCTCCCTTGCTCTGCCTTTCTCCATTTTAGTGAGTGTTTGAGAGCTTGAAATTCCAAAGAAATCGAGCCAAGCATCCCTTTTGCCCGTCGACCATCGCCTGGAGCTGCCAGAGTTGCTTACTCGTGCCTGCAAGCCTGCCGCGTCGCCCGCGAGCCCGCCTGCTCGTCCTGCTCGCCCGAGCCTCCGGCCATGTCCCTCGCATGCCCTAGTCGCTGTCGAAGTCCAGTCGAAGCCTCGCCGTCGCCCTTTAGCCATTGGAATCGCCCGCCTGACCTTGTTATAGCCACCGTCGCCCGTCCCTTGCCATTTCAGCCCCAACCAGCCACTTGGACCGCCTCTTCCCGCAACAAGCAGAGCCGAAGCTTCAGCAAAGGTTGAGGTCTTCAAGGCCCATTTTAAGTCTCTTCCAGACCTTGGTTGGTGTCGCTATGGGCTTGGTTGTCGCTTGCCTTCGCGTTGCCATCGCCGTGAACTCATCGGATCGCTAAACTGGTGAGTTTGCTTGCTAAACTCTGCTTAGGGGGTTAATGATGCTTAATGGGTGATTAGTTTAAGCTAATTAGGGATTATGTGGTTAGTTAGTGTAGATTAGTGGTTTAATTATTCAATTGTGCATGTTAGGTGGTTAGAATAGACTAATTAGGAACTAGATAGATCGTATTATTTATCTAGATATGTTCGGAAATTTTCTAGGCCCGCTTAGATGGTTAGATTAGCATTTTTGGCCTAAGTTGGTATTTTTGGTATTCAATTTGCATTATTTAATTAATTTTGGTATTTATGTAATTATTTAATATTTTCTGAAAATTATATCGGGATAGCTGGTGATTGAAATTTCGTATTGATTGCAATGTTATGCTTAGTTTCTGCAATTGAGTGTTAAATTGAGCAAATTGAGTGGTGATTGTAATTTTGAGTATTTAATTCAAAATTTAGAAATTTTGATAATTATTTAGAAATTACTGGATCTCGGGTTTTGACACTGAAAATGGTTTTAAAGACTATATCAAATAGAGTGATTTTAAAAGAAATGTTATCAATTTTTTTAGTGCAAATTGACTGTGTACTCACATATGATTATTTTTACCATATGTTTTTAATACTAAGAAAATGAGTCAAGTGTGTTATTTTAATTAGGACGTTTGAGTGCAAGACACAATGTCCTTGGCCGAGATCGAATGATCGTGTGTTGGTTAAGAGAACCCGTCCTCGAAATGAGTCGGGTGGACGTGCCCCTATATGGGATTCCCTATCAATGGATGGCGGTTGCAGTAGAGGTTGGACTGAAGCTCCTTTGGGAATGCTGTCAATGTAGTGACGTTGCCGCGCTTAGTGGGGTGAGGCGATGTTTGGTTATGCCAGAAGACCGCCGAACGTCGAGTAGGCCGTGCCCGTGTGTGGCCGTGATTAACAATTGGAACACATGTTGAGTGAAATTGACATGCTAGATTATGGGACGATATTGTGTGGCATGGAATGGAACGTGTCATAACGATTTGGCCTTATAATAGGGACCCTTGTATTTATTGAGATGAAAGTGGTGGCATTCCAATTGACTGAGTATTATTATTGCATATGATTGAGTAATATGAACTGTACTGACGTACAGGAAGGAACTGAGACGAAGGTGAGTCTCATTGATTGTGGTTATGTGGTTAGGAAGCCCCTAGGCATATTTCCTTCCTAGTCGAAGTTTGAGGGGTGAACTTGTTGAGACATTATTTCACCTCGTCGTGGGCTCAATCTTTTCAGGTCTTTAGATGGCAGTTTCTCCGTAACATTTTGGACAACCGCGAGCTATTACTGAGTGGGGTATAGATGTCTGGATCCCTAGTAGTCATTGGGTCTGTAAGTTAGTCATGACTATCGTCTGGGTCGATGAGGGCCTACCTGAGAGGGTACCTCATCGATTCAGGGCGTGGTTCCGCCATGGACTCAATGGATACAAAGTGGGTCCCCTCCAAGGTTTTGAGATCCCCGCTGTGGTTGTCGATGCTGCGTTTGGTGAGGGTGTAGCTGACCCTCCTGATGGTGCTATGGAGGACTTGGTGCCCCCGGAGCCTGTGGAGTCTGAAGGATCGGTGAACGTGTCCGACTAGTAGGTCGTAGGATAGTTCATTTTTGGAAAGCCGATCTTTTGTAGACTTTTGTATATAAACTTAGCTTGTTTATAAAGGTGTTTTGTTTGATGTGATTATCCTGCTTTTCTATCCCATGTTGTTTGTTGTTAGGGGTTTTTAATTTGCTTTCGCATGTGCAATAAAATGAATGGGTCAGTGACACGTCTTAGGACATCGCAATTTTATCGACCACCGAGGGATGTGCGCGCGCTCGAGGATCGGGGCGTGGTAGTGACAGTTATAGGGCCAATGGAGAAATTGTCCCTGGCCCTATTAAGTGCATGTACTTTACTATCACCGGCTCTCCCAATGTATTTATGTAACTATTGTTTGATTTATTACCCAAGAGCACAAAATTACCTATGCTTTATCGGTACTAGGCCTCTGTATCGTAGTTGTTACGTGCATCATCTTTCGAAAATATTGAAATAGATGATGAAATTTAGGAAATATATGCGTCTAATGACCTATATGTTACATTTTATGCAACAGCTACGCTCTTATGCCATCTTTCAGAGTTGACAGATTTTTGAATTCGAGAAATTGGTTTTCCTTATTTAGCACAATACATTCTCACTAGTCTGAGCCGTGAGTGACTTTCTTTTTGCATCAATGATGTAATGAATACATGAAATACTTTCTTCGTGTTTTCTTTTTGTAGAGTCTCCAAGTAATGATCAACTTGCAAGAAATTTGAGAGTAGTTGTATGAGCTAAGCAAGGGTTCATAGATTTTGAGTTGGCATAATTGTAATAGATTTATGACTTTTTTGATAATTCTCCCATGTGCTGTGTGAGGTAGACAAAGAGAGAGATGTTTGAAAATGTCTTCATTCATACTGGGTTTGGCGAGTTTACCATTTCTGATGGAGTAGACATTGAGAGTGAAATGGAATAAGGACACACACTTAGAAACCTAACCTTATAGTGTCACGTCTTGAACCTCGAGTGCGTGCCCATCTCTTGGTGGTTGATAAAATTTGCGACATCCTAGGACGCGTCGCCAACCCATTCATTTTAATGCACATGCAGAAGCATATAAACTAATCCCTTGACAATAACATACATGAGATAGAAAAGCAGGATAATAAATTTTAAATCAAACAAATTATTAAAAACCATAATCTGATTTACAAACAGAGACCAACTCTAGGGTCTAAGTACGGGAGGTCTATCTCCAAAAAGAACTTCTGAGCTACCCATGCTCTTGACTCTTCTGCCTCATACTCTGGGTTCTTCAAATTAGGGACTTGAAAAGTTAAGCCCACAACGGGGTGAGATAATGTTTCAGCAAGTTCACCCCTTAAACCCCGACTAGGAAGGAAATACGCCTAGAGGTAGTTTATGCACACACTACAGAAGACTTATCTTGCCTCAGTTTCATCTTGCATGTTAGCACAATTCATATATCACATAAGTGCAATAACAACACTTGAGCATTCAGAACGTCTCATGTCAATCTTAGTCAATCAATCATTCAATACAATCAATCCATCATTCAATCATATAATCGCTCACAGGGGTCCCATAATCAGGTGTGGATAATTCATATCGATGGTTCCATCCACACTTGATATTCACTCTCAATATTCAAATTTCCAATCCAACCTCAACATCCCTACTCAATATTCCGACTCAATACTCAATACTAGGCTCAAGGTTCTAGAGGTGCCCTCTCCCCACAAAGTTTCGACATCGCGTGGCACTTAGTCCCTGACCACAATCAGTCATTGTAGGAGGTACTAGAGGAGGCTATGAATTTACATTGTTGTGTAACACTTAGTTCTTGACTATATTAAGCAATAGTTCAAGGTACTAGAGGTGGCTCTCACGAAATCACGCTGTCGTGTAGCACTTAGTTCTTGACTATAAAAAGTATTAGTACAATGTTCTAGAGGTAATTCACATGAAGTCTCACTATCGTATATTACTTAGCCCATTTTTTATGCATGACAATACTACAAGGCTTTTAGAAGTGGCTCCCATGTGACTCAATTCACCATGTAGCACTTAGATCCTGACTACAATAAGCAATGGTAAAAGGTACTAGAGGTGGCTTACATAAGATTCAATTATCGTGTAACACTTAGTTCTTTATCAGCTCACAACCCATCGGGTTCCCTCAACACAACACATGTCACTTCAACTTTCAATAGTCATCTTGCCATGACTATGAACCATCACACAATCACTCAAACATGGCCAAGGGCATTGTGCTTTAATTAAGATAATGAACTTGACCTATTTTCTTAAATTAAAAACACTCGATAAAATAATCGTGTGTGGGTACACGGTCAGTCAGAACCAAAAATACTATATCTTCATTTTACAAAATCCCACTATTTATTATAGTGCATAAAAAACATTTTTGGCGTTAAAAACCAACGCCCGGTATTTTTTGGTTAAATACCAAAATTACACAATTTTGAGATAAATACCAAAAATTACAATCACCACTCAATTTGCACAAAATAGCATTCGATTGCAGAAACTAAACACATCATTACAATCAGCACGAAATTCCGGTTACCGGCTATTCCGGTATAACTTCCGGAAAATAATAAATAATTAAATAAATACAATAAATAAATAAATAAATAAATACAATTAATTACCAAAAATGTAAACTTAGGTCAGAAATGCTTAATTAACCTTCCGAATGGGCCGGGAAAATTTCCGAACCTAACTAGATAAATAGTACAATTTATCTAGTCTCTAATTAGGCTATTTTAACCACCTAATGTGCATACTTGAATAATTAAATTACTAATCCATTCTAACTAACCACCTAAATCATGCTTAACCTAAACTAATCACCCCTTAAAATGTCATTAACTCGCTAAAGTGAGTAAACTCACTGGTTTAGTGCAAAAACCGGTTCACCGCGATGGTGGCGCAACGACGGCCGAAACTTGGGCCTACGGCAGCGCCAAAGGAAGCTTGGATTGGGCTAAAAATGGTCCGCAAGGCTCACGATTGTTGCTGGTCTTGAAGGGGGCTGCTGGTCGTGGCTTGGCTTGGCTGAGCTGCGAAAGAAACGCTAGCCAAACATGCGAAGGAAGCGCTGCTTTCGTCAATGTCAAGGGGAGCTTCGCTGGTGGGCTGAAGATGGGCTGGATCCGTGAGGGACGATGGACGATTGAGGGTTGGTCATGAGGTTGGAGTTGCGTTGAGGTGGTGTTCTAATGGTGGGGTTTTGCTGGGGAGTTTGACCGAAGTCGCTAGTGGGGCATCACGGATGTGGAGAGGGGCGCTAGCGTGAAGGATTTCGGACGTGTGGCAGTATGGAGAAATCGATGCAACAATGGTCTTCGTTAGTGGACGTCAAAGGCAGAAAACGAAGTAAAAATGAAAGGAGGGCAGAGGCGGTTGACTTGAAGAAATTTGGTGGAGCAAGGCTGTTCGCTGGTGGGGTGAGTCGCGGACATGGCAGCGAGAAACAGAGAAGTGGAGTTGCTTCGGTCGTTGTTGCTAGTGGTTGACCGAGCGGGATGAATGTCACGCCCCGATCCTCGGGCACGCACACATCCTTCTCTCTTGTTTGATTTTATAATGCGATATCCTAGGACTATGTATTGTCGACCCTTTCATTTATTAAGCACATGCGGAAACAGTTAAAATCCCCAGACAATAAAACAATGGGATATAAAAACAGGGCCATATTTTTCATATTGAAATTTATAACCAAACCTTTATACAAAACACAAACCACTTCACAACTATTCACTTCAAAATGGAATTCTCAAAAGAAGATAGGCTCTCAGTCCATCTTGGCCGTACTCAAGGCCTCTCTCGAGATTATCTTCTTCTTCCAAAATTCTTCTCCTCAGGTTTTACCTCCGAGTTCTCCTTCTCAGACCTCTCCTCCTCAGCTTCTCATCGGGGTCCTGAAATGTTTTCCCCAAACTGGGATGAGACTATGTCTCAGTAAGTTCTACCTCACTAAACCCGATTAGTAAACCATTATACTATAGGCTGCCTAAACACGCACAGGGCAGATGACTTACCTTAGCCTCAGATCCCACCTGCAAGTCAGTACAATTCACAATAGGCACCCAAGTAATCACATCACAGATCGAAGCATCGATCAATCCACCTAGTCGATCACACGCCAACAAGACCACTCACGGTCATTTCCATTCAATCAATCATTTCACAACATCAGATCAAAGCAATGATCAATTGACCTAGTCGATTACATGTCAGTTGGACCATTTCTAGGTCATCTCACTCCACACCATATAATCCCAAACAGTACACTCAGTCATAGAGCTACAGTAATGCTCTCGGGCGTCTATTCGCCAAGGTGATGTACAATAAACACTTTATGCATGCTCTTAGGCATTCCAATTACCTTTAGCCACACGGGCACGATACTCGACACACAGAAATACGGCCACGCAGGCACGGTCTACACCACACAGGCACGATCAATTATCGCCACACATGCATGATCAATTATCGCCACACAGGCATGACCATCTATCGCCACACAGGCATGATCAACTATCGCCACACATGCATGATCAATATTCAACAATTTATGTACATTCTCTAAGGCATCCTACATGCCAAAGCGATGTAGTAATCGCCGAGCCACATCACACGGCATTTCTCCTCATCTTTTATCATCATTGATAAAATATCGTGCATAGGTACACAATTAGCCTTAACCAAAATATAATGATTTCGATTCCACAAATCCCACCATTAATTGCGTCCACCAAAACATTTTTGGTGCTATCAACCGACGCCCAGTTATCTTCCAATTAATTATCCAAATTAATTAATTCAGGAAAATAATCTTATAATCATAATTAATTCATTTCAGTACAAAATAAAACTCAATTAAATAAACGGACTACGCCATGATGATCAGCACGAGATTTCGGTCGTTGGCCATCAAACTCATAATTTCCGAAAAATAAATAAATAATTAATTAATTTCGAAAATTAATTAATAAATATTAAAAATTCAATTTAGCTCAAAGTAAAGCCCAATTAAATAAACGGACTTCACCACGATCATCAGCATAATATTCGGTTTCGAGCCATCTCAGTTGAATTTTCGAAAAATAAATAATTATTTAATTTAATTCCGAAAATTAATATTTAAATATAAAAAATTCCACTTAGGCCCGAAAAGCCTAATTGAAGCCCATGAAGGGTCGGGAAAAATCCCGAGACACTTCCAATAATTAGTAGACCACGTCTACTTGTTAATTGCACAATCAATTTATCTAAATCGCGTTACAATTGACTAATAATTGCTAATTTATTCTAATATAACAACATAAACATAATTAATTAAAAATAAACCAAAATTAAGCATAATTAGCCAACTAATCCGGGATTAGTGAGATTACTCACTGGAATCGCTCCCAAGTCGGACCAATCCAATGGGGACAACACGAGGAACGATTCTTCCCAAAACACGGCTCGGGTTCGGGGCCCGGAAACCTCACAATGGGCCTAAAACCGCCGCTGGAAACCCATTTTCCAGCTGCTGCTCATGGCCAAACGAGGCTGCTCTGGTGGCTGAGATGGCGGAGCAAGGTCGGCGGAGGGCGAGAGGGGCTTCGGCGGGTCCGAACGGTGGTCGGACGGAGCTAGGCGGCGGTCGGAGGTGGCTGGGCGAGCTGGGTAGAGGCGGAGCAGGGCTGGGTCGCACGGGGAAGAGACGGCCGCGAGCGACGGACGCGAGGCGGAGCGCGCAGCGTGCGCGCGCGAACGAAGGTCCGGCTCCGGCGCGGCGGTGACGGCGAGCTACTTCGATCTTTAGACACGGTGGCCGCTGCTTCTGTCTTCTTCGGCTTCTGGTTCGCACGAACAGAGAGGGGGAGAAGAAAAGAAGTCGGTCACGTGGGGTTGGGGGAGAAGAAAGAGGAGAGAGAAGAAGAGATAAGAAGAGGGATTTTCTTTTGACTAGTCAAAAGTAAAAAGCAAAAGAGAGAGGAGCCAAATTTAAAATTGGCAAGGGGCATTCGGCGGTGGGGAGGGCTGCGCATGAAGGGGGAGGGGAGAGGAGAGAGAAAAAGAAAGGGAGAGAGAGAAAGAGAAAAGAAGAGAGAGAGAAAGAAATAAAATAAAATAATATTATTATTCTTATTTTATTTCTTTTCTCTTTCCATTTCTATTCCTTTCGGTCTTCAATTTTCCTCAAATAATTTCTTTATTGAAATTTGGATTTCGGCAATGATAAATTGATAGATGATGAGACGTTCCTAAAAATGAATTGTGACTCACCCGAATATTTGATTCCCAAAACCGAATTAAATTTCATGATTAAAATCGACTGGACGCGATTTTAGTCAAATCCAACCAATTATGTAGCTTTTAGGGATTTTACCGCGGTTATATCCCTTAACGGCTTCACCCAATAGGTTAGCTAACTCGTGAGTGATCAGCTCAGAGAAAAAGGACCATAGGTGCGCCGACGATATGCACATTTCACTTTATCGAAATGGGGTCAAATTTCAGGATGTCACAATAAAGACGCAGACGTGTGGCGCTGGACTGGAGGATTCGGTGGAGTTGGCAGCTAGAGAGAGAGATTTTGTCTCTGCTAGGGATGGATCGCATGAAGAAGGGCTAGCGGCTGGCATGCGGGAGAAGCCGAAGAGAAGGAGGGAAAAATTCAATAGAAATATCCCATTTTCATCATTCTTGGTCCCATTCATGCACATCCCCTTTGGTCCCCCAATTCTTTCTTGCATGCTTACCCCACAAATAACCCAAATTGGACAGCAAAATAGCCATTTCCCTCTCCCATCCTAATTTCTTTCATTTTTCCAAAATGCCTGAAATTCAATTTCTTAACAAATCTCTCCCATTTGATGACCAATTTTGTTGAGGAGAAAGCCTACACAATTTCCACAATTTCCCTTCACTGACTAGCTCACTTTGGAGGCCAAAAATCCCTTCGATTTGGCCCATCCGAATTTCATTTCGTTTCCGAATCGTCTAAATTGATTTTTCGTAAAAATCTCGGGCTCGCTGAAAATTCTTCGAATGATGAGTTGACGTTCCTAAAATAAGTCGTGACATGCCAGAACTTTTGATTCCTGAAATCGGGTTCAAATTTGAGGTTAATTTTAATCTGACGGGATTTTAGCGTGACCTAACCTACCGGGTAGCTTTTAGGAATTTTTAGTGCAATTGACCCATGGTCGATTATTTTCGAACCACACCGCATATCTTCGACACATTGGCGACTCTTGGTTGTTGTGAAAATCTCGAGATTTTCAAATAGGACACAAGGTACCAAAATGACAAAAAAATCGGTATAGTGCCAATCGACGAGAATTTTGCAATTAGGTGGAATCACTCACACACAATCACACACTTTTGTCGAATCAACCTATCTCCGGTCTCTGATCGATTTTTAATTGTGCCGTAATTACTTTTGCAGATTAGCACGGTCGAGTAGTCGATTCCTAGTTGAATTCTCAAGTTTATTGCGTTTATATTCCTTAACGGCTTCACCTGATAAGCTAGTTATCTCGTGAGTAACCAACTTAGAGAAAATAATTATAGGCGTGTTGATGAAAAGCCCAACTTATTCAATTGAAAACATAATATAAAAATAGGATGTCACATATAGTTTATACAAGCCATGATTTTCCTTACTGAATCCTTAGCTGCAAGAAAAGGAAAGAGATAAAAGGAATTAGGTTTCAGTCTCTACCTTTTCTTTTTATTCATGTGTCGAAGGAAAAAAAATGGTTATTATTATAACTTGGGATAAAGGTCCTTGAACTTTGGCATTCCAATGTGTAATGCCATCTCCAAACTTTTAATTTGCTCAATGTGGCTCTT
This sequence comes from Eucalyptus decipiens, assembly GCA_014182575.1. NCBI lineage: Eukaryota > Viridiplantae > Streptophyta > Magnoliopsida > Myrtales > Myrtaceae > Eucalyptus > Eucalyptus decipiens. The sequence goes on along the minus strand of CM024616.1, from coordinate 3,848,709 downwards.
GAACTTTAGCTCAATATGCAATATTATCCATGAACTTTTAATTTGTTAAATATAATCCCTAAACTTTTGATATGTTCAATTTAGTCTTTAAACTACATGAAAATTTCCAATGCCCTTCTTCCATTAATTCAATTTTAGGGATAATATTGAATATTTTCATACAATTTAGAGCTTGAATTGAACATATATTGAAAGTTCAGAAATCATGTTGAACAAATTAAAAGTTCATAAACGATATTGCACATTAGGTTAAAATTCAAATATCACGTTGACCAAAAATTCATGGATGACATTGCAAACCAAACCATGATTGACCATTTGTGTCATTTGCGTTACAGTTTCTCTAGTTACTTGATCCTCGGAAATTTTTGCCTTTTATGGGCTGGTTCTCTTACTTCTTCATTTACAAGCAAGCCCACGGAGTAGGTTTCGGCTTGAAAGTTTCATTAGAAAAATGAAAACAAAAAATCCTTTTTAGTTAATGAAAAACAAAATTAGTTTATCTTCTAATTTTATCCAAACATCGACAGATGCTGTCGTTTTGCAAAACATTCTTGAAAATATTTTATAAATAGGTATAATTTTTTGTGAAACAAATTGAGCATAAGTAGTTAGAACTTGCTCTCTCATAAAAAAAGTTACTAAACAACTAAATGAATCCTTAAGTTTTCAATTTGAAAAGTTGCTCATGTTGAAAAAGTCACCTATTATAATACAACATATTGAAATTCCACTTTTGATATAAAAAGATAACAACATGGAGAGTCATTAATATAAGTTTGATTGAATATAATGTACTATCATGGAAATTTATGATCACTAGGAAAACTAAATAGTAACAAGGTGGTCTATATTCAATTTTTAGCAAGCAAAGTAATGGCATGTTTGGTAACTATCCTATTTTTCTTTTTTTCAATTCTTATTTTCCCCATGACCAAAAAAGAATAGAAATTTGTTTAGTAACATCAAATAATTTTTTGTTCCCCATAATAAATATGTGGCCAGGGAATAGATTTGGAACAAAAACGAGAATTGTAAAAAATAATTTTTTTTTTTATACTCAAGAATAATTTTTAAATAAGATCATTTTTTTTCCTTCTTCTTCCTACTCTAATCAATCATTGGGCATCTGTGATGGCCGATGGCTAGTGAATTGACCTCACGGTGGTTGGGCAATGTTGAGGGGCAAGGCCAACCTCACCCAAATTTGGTGAGGTCAAGCCTCACCTAGCCATGGCAAGGTTGACCTTGCCAGCCCTCATCTCTAGCCAGTCATTGGCCATCACTAAGACCCAGGGATCGATTAGAGGAGGAAGAAGAAGTTAGGAAAAAAGAGAAAAAATTCAAAAAAATTAGACTAATCGCAAAAAGTTATTTAAAACTTTTTAAAAAATTTCACATCACCAAAAAAATTGAGAATAATATCAAACGCTTTTATGTTCTTTTTATATTTCAAGAATAGAAATTTTAAGGTCATATCAAACATGTTCTTCTGCTCAAAAATTCGTTTAGGGAATAAAAATTGGAATTTTTTTTTGAATAGAAATTGTTCTTGAAAATATAAATATTACCAAATGCAACCTAGTTTTCATGTACTACACAAAATCTTTTCTGTTTTTAACTACGCGTAAGTTTGAAAAAGCATTGACTATAGTGAAAACTTATACAAGCATAAGTAGTACAAAGTTATCATCTTTATCATAATATTTGAGCATTCTCTTTAGAGCCATCTCTCGAGAGGCGCAATACGATAGATCTAGGAAGATTTCTCTAGGGAAAGCTCGGTAAGTATTTGTAAATACTAAATCGTAGTAATCTCTATAATTGATGTACTGCTTTCTGAGTGAAAAATCATATTTGTAAGTATGGCAAGAATACGTTCTGTCAACATGTGATTCCATCTTCATGATAATATAATCACGGTCCAATATAACACATGTAGTGGGGCAAACCGGATAAAAAACAGAGGACGATAGCCTATCTAGCTTCCTAGGCACTATAATACTTTATGAGAGCATAGTTGAAGGGAATTTTTTGAAACTTACAAGCATATATGCGTAAAATTTTTTGTTAAAGAGTGCTCCTATGGCACTTTTTTATCAACTAAATGAAAAATATTGTAATATTTAATGTATTAACCGTTCTCATGATATGCACAATTAATATTTTGCAAATTGAATATTTACTATGCATGTTTAATAAATACAATATGAGCACTTGCTAAACAAACCCTTTGCGCGATTCGAAAAGTCAATCGGGCAAGTTCTTCCACCAAACTTAACAAATACTTGTTTTGAGCACGAATGGGTGCATATTAGGCACATGGGGAAGCGGTCACATGCTTGAAAATCCTCAAGCATCCGATTGCTGGAAAAGAAAGTTTAATATCCTCAGGTATCACGTTATTTAAAAGATGCCTTACAAACTCATTCACGGACACCTCTAAATGATCAACCTTTTTAGTACTCAACTGGATCATTAGAAAAATTTAGTCTTATTATTTTTTCAGCAGACGGTGTCCTATGTATAGTGTAGCACCCTGAACCCTTCGGCAGTCGCCACAAGCACCAATGTTACACCTTAATACTCTCTTGTACTTATACCTAGAAGAAGCGTCGTTATTCACAGGCATTTTTTTTTAAAGCGGTCCCAGCGCGACTCATTAGTGGAAGCAAACATCACCATCTCTCCCCCTCCTAACCATGATACAAATACACACCACTAATCACCATGATTTTTTTTATTATTATTTATAAACAAACCATGACACCTTATTTACATATACTTTTAAGATGGGACTCCATTTTGGGTCGATACATAACAAGGAAAAGCTAGGACTTTGCCATGTCCAGCCTAAAACCTCAAAAAAGAACCCTTGACCCTCTACATCACAAGTGTACAATCCCCCATCATAGGTGTCGGCTAACTATCCAAAAAGAAACACAGCTCCTACTCATCATGCTCAGGCCTCACACCCAGTCCGGTGCGTTAGGCGATGGCGGCAGCAGCATCCCTCTTATCACCCCATCGCGGCGAACGTGAACAGAGACAAACTCCTGAACGACTGGGCCCCCAGCCAGGCTTATGTCGTACATAACGAAACAACGCACACGTATGTAGGTGAGTCCAGGTACAAAAGGACAACTGAACTCCTCACACTCTACCTCGACGTCGGACGGTAACTCGTAAAATGCACCTTTCGCTATGGCAAGAAGCGGCATACTGCTAATCTGAAATGTTGGTCCCCAAAATGGGTGAGTACAATCAGTCAGCAGATAAGGAATCCGATAACAACTCAATGCATCATATAAATCATAAATGCATTGCAGGTGTTACTTACTTTGAAGCCATGCGCATACTATCATGCGTCATCATATCATGGTATCATTATATCATACATGTCATCATCATCATGGCATTGTCATATCGTTCATGTCTAACCACATATCATCATCATCACTATCATCATCATGCATATCATACCATATCATATATCATCATCACTGTCATCATCATGCATATCATCATGCATATCATTATGCATATCATCATGCATATCATACCATGTCATATATCATCATCACTATCATCATCATGCATATCATCATGCATATCATACCATGGGTGATCATCATATCACATCACATATCATCATGCATATTATACCATGGGTGATCAACATATCACATCACATATCATCATCATCATCATGCATATCATGCCATGAGTCAATTTTCATCTTTATCTTTAAATTTGATCACCACATCACCCATTTCTCAAATCATCAATTTCATCATCCCCTCGGGCAAAGACCTCCGAGGCTTTCGGCATTCAGCCATCCCAGGCCACCGGGCATCCGGCCCCCCACATTCCGGGCATCTCGCATCTCAACTAGCATCACGAGGCATTCCCTTCGGGCAGAAACCTCCGACAGGGCTTCCGGCATTTACACTCCATGGCCGGGCATCCCGCACCCCAAATCCTGGCATCGCGAGGTATTCCCTTTGGGCAGAAACCTCCGATAGGGCTTCCGGCACCCCTACGTTCCGGCCATCCCGAATCTCCCAGGGCCATTCGGCAATGCATCTCTATACATTCCGGGCATTATCCTCCACCACAACCACCTCCTCACTTATCATTATCCACATTTACCATTATTTTGATCTCAATTTAACATGGCATATGGCGTGATATCAAACAAGTCATACTTGGCATAGGATTCACACATCTATCTCAATTCAATGTCATACATACACCAAGACTTTATCACACATGCAACATGGTAAAATTATTTATTAATAAATTTAATGGAATTTATGGCCAATAAAATAATCTCATTTATTTCATTTATTTATTTATTTATTATTTTTTATATTAAATTTAATATCTATAAATTCCCAAAATTATAAAAATTCAAGCAATTATTAAACAAACCAATAGGATGATAATTACATGCAAAATCCATGGCCAAATTGAATTTTTACACAATCTCACAATTTTCACAAAACATCCTATGATTCTCGGATGAAACCAGAATGCACGGTTTCCGAATAAATTCAATTAAAATATCCATATGGCCTTCAAAAATTATGAAATTTTACTGGGTTATAGAAAATACATTTTCGTACAACTTTCATCAAGAACTCCAAGCCAGATTATTTTTAGATTATTTTATACAGTCTCACGAAGCTTCTGGACCCATTACCGCATCGTCCAGTGCCTCCATCTCTGAAATAGTGAGTTTTAACCTACCTATTCTCCTTCATTTTCTCTGAAATTTGGATATGTTATACATCAAGATATCCTATACAAGTTTCATGAAGATATCTAAGTCAAATAACCAGATTATAGTCATCATTTAGGTCCTTGAAGTCTCGGGTGTCTCGGAATACATCACCAGAATCATCGTCTTCAAGATCTAGTTTATTTACTAGGATATACTTGTTCATTTCACTTCAAATTTGAATATGTTGTAGTTTAAGATATCTCCTACAACTTTCATGAAGAAATTGAAGTGAGATTCTCATCACAAACCAACATGCAATCACGAATCCAGCAAGAGGTCAGTAAAAACTCTCCAGATCTGAGGTCTCCGTAGGATGAGACTTTAACCCCTCAAATCTCCATAATTGTCCACGAAATTTAGTATGTTGTAGTACAAGATGTTAGCTACAACTTTCATGAAGAAATCGAAGCCAAAATCGGAATCTAAACACACATGCAAGCTCAAAAAATTTCTGACTTACATGATCCGAGCAAAACAGTCACACCATTCACACACAACTCATCCATGCTTTGGTTTTTCTCATCTAACACCCAAGAATTCGACATGCAAACAACATACAAGCATGCAAGAGAAGCTAGAGGACTCCCACTTGTTTCTAGACTGGTCGGTCGACAGCGTAGGGCGGCGAACACGGCAGCACACGGCGGCACACGGCGGCTTCTCCTCCTCTCTCTCTCGGCCTCTCCCTCTCTTTCTCGAAATCTTTCTCTCTCTCTCACCCTCTCTCTCGGCCGAATGGGAAATCCGGCCACCTTCTCTCTCTCTTCCCTCTTATACCCCCAAATCCTCATGATTAACAATCATTACTTGCCTTAACCATGGCCAATGCATGGCCTTCTTCCCTAAGCCAATACATGAGAGTCTAGTGCCACTTGTCCTATTGGATTTTTGAATTTGGGCTTGGGCTTCTTGTGGCCGGTCGACCACCTCCTCTTGGGCCTCTATTGGGCCGGCCAACTTGGCCCATTAAAAGCTTAGGCCAATGGGCCTAAGGCCCATCCTAAAAATTGACCTTTTCCTCTTTTTTTTTTTTTTTTTGAATTCCTTTTTATAAATATTTTTAAATTTAAATTTTCATCTTGGCCAAAGTCTTGGGACATCTTGTTTATTGGAATTTAATTTATAAAGTACATGGCCAAGCATAAATTATCAATCCATCAAATTTAAATTCTCACAATCATATGCATAATTCATCTAAATAAAAAGACTAATGGCTAAAGCATAAGCCATGGGAAATTTATCACCTAATCAGAGACTTTAACACACCTTATAATTTGACTTTGAATTTTTGGGATGCCACATATAGCTATTGTAACCACCCACCTTTTAGTTCCATTTAATCCATGCAATCGACGGAGAGTCATGGTACACGAAGTCACAAATGATAACCAGAAACACGGGAACATTTTTCATAGCACAACATGAATTTTCACTTGCATTTTACAGCTTTAATTACGTTTCTTTCACTATTAAGTCACCATGTCGGTTGTTTCCTCGCATTCTCCATCACCATTAAGTAAGAAGTGTTTCATGGTCCGACATCGATATGGAGTGAACGAAAGCGTGAGTGAGACATTTGATGGAGAAATATTCCGTATGGTACGTTCCCATCAATAAATATCTCCATCTATTGTAGTGAATGCACCTAATGGAACCTCGAATGCTAAGATCTTCCGGTGATATTTGTCCATGACAACAATGCAACATTAACTAAAGATCTTAGAAATTGTATTGTTCCTGTATGCATTGTTGAGAAAACATTCCCTAAGTGATTTTAGATGATTGACAAAACTTAGAAACTTTGATTTCGACAAAAAGTATTTTTCAGGTGAAAAATTTGATAGAATAGGATTAGACGATATTAATCAGAATTAGAGTTGTGGTTTATTCTTCTTTCCTTACGTATTCTAATGGAATAGGATTGGAAATTTTTTTTTTTTTTTTGAATAGAAATTGTTCTCGAAAATATAAATGTTACCAAATGCACCCTAGTTTTCATTTACTACACAAAATCTTATCTATCTTTAAACTACGCATAAGTTTGAAAAATCATTGACTATAGTGAAAACTTATACAAGCGTAAGTAGTACAAAGTTATCATCTTTATCATAATATTTGAGGATTCTCTTTAGAGCCATCTCTCGAGAGGCGCAATACGAATAGATCTAGGAAGAGTTCTCCAGGGCAAGCTCGGTAAGTATTTGTAAATACTAAATTTTAGCACTCTCTATAATTGATGTACTGCTTTCTGAGTGAAAAATCATATTTGTACGTATGGCAAGAATACGTTCTGTCAACATGTGATTCCATCTTCATGATAATATAATCACGGTCCAATATAACACATGTAGTGGGGGCAAACCGGATAAAAAACAGAGGACGATAGCTTATCTGAGCTTCCTAGGCACTATAATACTTTATGAGAGCATAGTTGAAGGGAATTTTTTGAAACTTACAAGCATATATGCGTAAAACTCTTTGTTAAAGAGTGCTTCTATGGCACTTTTTTATCAACTAAATGAAAAATATTGTAACATTTAAAGTATTAACCGTTCTTGTGATATGCACAATTAATATTTTGCAAATTGAATATTTACTATGCATGTTTAATAAATACAATATGAGCACTTGCTAAACAAACCCTTTGTGCGATTCGAAAAGTCAACCGGGCAAGTTCTTCCACCAAACTTAACAAATACTTGTTTTGAGCACGAATGGGTGCATATTAGGCACATGGGGAAGCGGTCACATGCTTGAAAAGTGTCAAGCACCCAATTACTGGAAAAGAAATCTTAATACCCTCAAGTCTCACGTTATATAAAAGATGCCTTACAAACTTATTCACGAACACCTCTAAATGACCAACCTTTTTAGTACTCAACGGGGATCCAACGGGATCATTAGAAAAATTTAGTCTTATTATTTTTTCAGCAGATGGTGTCCTATGTACAGCTATTGTAACTGCCCACCTTTTATTATCCATTTAATCCATGCAATCCACGGAGAGTCATGGTACACGAAATCACAATGATGACCAGAAACATGGGAACATTTTTCATCCCATAAAATGAAATTTCACTGGCATTTTACAGCTTCTTTCACAATTAAGTCACCATGTCGGTTGTTTCCTCGCATATTCCATCACCATTAATACAAAGTAAGGAGCGTTTCATGGTCCGACATCGATACGGAGTGAATGAAAGCGTGAGTGAGACATTTAATGGGAAATATCCCGAATGGTACGTTCTGATTAATAAATATCTCCATCTATTGTAGTGAATGCACCTAATGGAACCTGGAATGCTAAGATCTTCAAGTGATATTTGTCCATGACGACTATGCAACATTAGCTAAAGATCTTAGAAATTGTTTTGTTCCTGTATGTATTGTTGAGAAAACATTCATAAAGTGATTTCGATGATTGACAAAACTTAGAAATTTTGTTTCTGACAAAAAGTATTTTTCAAGTGAAAAGTCTGATAGAATAGGATTAGATGATATCAATCGGAATCAAAATCATGGTTTATTCTTCTTTCCTTACATATTCTGACAAACGGTTAGGAAGGAATCAAATACACTCGTGCAATGGCTAGTAGCAATTGGTTGGATTCTTTGCCATTTTTATAAGAAGTTTTCAATGGAAAGTCTTCCTAATATCTATTGGAGATTCAATCTTCCTGAAATTTCTTATTAGAGGCAAAACATTTTTTCTATTCGTAAACACTCAACTTTTGGAAAGACGAACTACTATATGGGCGACAGAAAATGGGAAGCTTCACCCTTGACGATCTTGAGGCAATTAGATCTTCTCAACCAGATCTAGGATCAATAGGTAGATTGGCTGGATGATCCTTCTAGAGATATGTCCAACCGTAAGCTTGGATGAGGAGGAGTATAAGAGGAGATTTCGAAGCTAAAGGGATAGAATTAGCATTCACGAGAACTGAAACTTTTAATCCCAAAGTCTGAAGAGTGTTTTGTGATGTTATACATTTGCCTCTGTTAAGTCGTAGTGTGTAAACTTTTTAGAGGCTGAGAGTGTGAGGAATTTTTTACACAAACTTAAGTGCTCGAGGCTCAAAACTTGTAACCTTTGATAAGTTTTTCTAGTGGATTCCAGGCAATAGGCTGTAGTGCGGGAGTTTGGAGGTAAGCTTACAAAAGCCAAACCACTATGATCTTAAGTGTGCAATTCTCTATCCTTACTCTTTTATTTATTGTGGTAAAATTGTGTATTGGTAAGATCCGATCATTTCATTAGAAGTTGTCTCATTGCAATATTTATTTAAATTCTTTCATTTCTGCACAGTTACTTATTCACCTCATCTAGATAATAGATCTAGCTATAACAACTGGTATTAGAGCACGATTACTCTAAACTGAAGTGTTTTATAACTTCTGGGTTAACATTTTTTCGATGGCTAGTAATATTGCATTGGGTCTGATGGAAGGTTAGAGTGATACAAGGCCTCCGTACTTCGACAGAAAATATTACAACATTTGGAAGAACAAGAGGAAATCATTCATCAGATCTAAGGATCCCTTGGTGTGGGACGTTGTTTTAAGGGGCATAAAACCTGAACCTCCCTCGACCAAAGAAGAAGGCAAAAAACCAGAAACTTTAGTCTTATCTAATGCGGACATAGTCAAAAGAGAAGCACTAGATGCTAAAGCTATTTATTCATTATATTATGCATTATCTCCATCTAAATATAATTGAATTTCCTCTTATGAATTAGCAAAAGAAATTTGGGATAGATTGCAGTTAACATATGAAAGAACTGATTGGGTTAAGGAGACGAAAATAAACATTCTTCTTCAACAATACGAAACTTTCAAAATGAAACCTGAAGAATCCATAATAGATATGTTTAGTAGATTTACTGACATTGTCAATGGATTGGCATATCAAGGGCAACCTATATCAAACCCAATGAAGGCGAACAAGATTCTTCAAGGATTGTCAAAGGAATGGAACAACATCTAAATATCCATCCGAGAGACTCAAAGGATCTAACCTCTTTCTATGGATGAACTAGAGTGAACACTCCAATCTTATGAAGAAGAACGTCTGAATGAGGAAGACTCCGGAGGTAAGAAAGCAATAGCTTTTAAATCTAATCTTGACTCTGATGATTTAGATTCAGACAAAGATGACGAGGATGATGAGGAGATTGCACTTATGGTGAAAATTTTCAAAAAATGGCTAGAAAAGGAAGGAAGTTTAAAGGAAAGAAATCCTTCAAATCATTTGAGCAAAAGAGAAGCTTCAACGAATTGCAAGAAGCAAGAAGCAAGGACATATCAAACCGAATTGCCCTCTTTAGAACAAAAGAATTGAACAAGTATAAGAAGACAAAGAAAACATTGAAGGGCAAAACGTGGAGCGACATTTAGTGTGAAGAAAGCGATGAAGAATACGCTAATTTTTGTCTTATGGCAAAATCTGATTTAAAAGAAGAGTTTGAGGTAAGTAATTTTGATATTTCAGTTGAAGTATCTAATTATATAGAAGAATTGCTTATCGATTACAAGGTTGCGCTTAGAAAATTCTTAGGGTTGAAGATGGAAAATTCAATATTGAGACAACAGGATTCTTTCCAAAAAGAAAAGATTGAGTGTCTTGAAAAGGATCTTCTTTAAACAAAAGAAAATCATGATTCTTTCTCAAAAGAAAAAAAAATTATTTGAAAAAGGAAATTTTAGATGTTGCAAAAAGATTTTCAATTGGTTTGAAAACTTTGGAACACATTTTGTCCATTCAAAGCCCATATTATAATAAATCAAGACTTGGATGTAAAAACAAAAAAGCTTTAGAAAACGATTTTTCAACCCACAAAGAAAGGAAGAGGCCAAAGCATTCGAAAGTTTTCTATGAAAATCTTTTTAGAAAACAGTTTGTTAAACTTGTTGGTAAAAACCTTCTTAGATATTCAATCTAGTCATGATCATTATGAAAATGACTATTCCAAAGGTTGGAAGCCGATTAGGAGAAACTTTCTAAGCATAACCGATCCTTCTAACCAAAGAGGACCCAGATAGATTTGGGTACCAAAGAAGAATTTAACTTGTCTTAATCTCTATAGGTACCATAGAGAAGGAGAAATAAGTGGTACCTCGATAGTGGTTGTTCAAGACATATGATCTGTCATGACCCTAACTTCATCTCTAGGGTCACGAGCAACAAGGGTTATTTTCGCGACGTCTCAAACTCATTGCTGTGTCGTTTTTTTTTATATATATTTTAATCTTGTTCTTAAACATATGCGGAAGCATGAACAAACAAACTCCCCAGACAAACGATAGTTGGAAGACAGGGACAGACATCACACATAACACATTACTTTACATTACAACATTACTTTTACAAGCCCTTTCTATATAGGCCCTCTTTCCTTTTACATCACATTACAAGTTTCCACATAGGCCAGGGGAAATCCTATCTCCTCTAGTGTGACTTTAGCTCTCAAAAACTAATGTGAGACTTCCATGTCTACAAGACTGAAATATAAGGGAGTGAGTTTTGAGGAAAACTTAGTGAGTAAAATTCCTGGTTCTCTACTAGGAAAGCATCTCATTATTGAAGCCTAACAGGGACAACACTCGCAAACAGTGTCGATGACAGATCAATAGCAAATTACTTGCCATGCCTTGACTCAATACATGATGTCGATTAACATACCTTCGACTTATCAATGAACATATCAACACATAATGCTTATGCATAACCGGCACCCATGCAAATTCATTTATCGTCGTCTTGGCTTGACTAGGCCCTCTCGGCTAGACTAGGGCTTCCAACTTCTTGCTGGGCTTCTTGGCTGGACCAAGGTATCTCGGTTCAACCAAGGCTTCTTGAGGCTAGCTTCTTGAGGCTTTCAGGTTCAAAACCTAGACATTCTGGCTCAACTAGGGCATCTCAACTCAACCGAGGCATCCCATTCAATGAACGAGGCATTGCCGCCAACACTGTGTAATGACGGACACTTTTTCCTCTTTTAGTGCATGCCTAAATGCATCATACAAGCTGATTCTTATCTTTTATCTTAGCTGACACATGCATGGCTTGAAGGCGTCCTCATTCATTCATTCATATGTGTCATGAATTTCTTATACTTCACTAGCAAATGTGTCGGGAACGATCTTTGTTCCATAACTTGAATTAATCACTTAGCACCGATCCCGCACCGAACAAGGCTCGGAAACGGTATGCCTCAATACTGATCCAAGACCTCGAGGCTTAAGTACACCTCGCTTTAGTGACGATCCCAAGCTTGATGGACCTCGGCTTTGACTCAATATGAATACATATGCATCGAGAATGAGCCTTGGCTCTCGGTTTAATTCAACGCCAAACACAAAGTCCCCGCGTCCATTTGGACTATAGAAATTGACATGCTTGGTGCCTTACCGAGACCTCGTGGATTTGGGTGATCCCCTTACTGGTCAAGGCATAAAATCGACACGCCTCAATGTCGATTTAGGACCTTACAGTCTTGGATAATTCTTGCACCAAGCGAGAATTGGACCCAGCATCCTATTTATGTGAAAACCAAGACTTTATGGCTTGGGCGATTCTGTCTCACGATGAACTCAATCCGAATGAACCTCAATTCCATTATGAACATACACGACTCAAGCACATGGCTATGTCCCATAACAGGCAAGATCAAACAAAAAACATTGCACACTACCCACGGCTTGACAGGTGAGCACTTACCAGCCTCAACGATGGGATTTACTTTCTTAGAAGAAAAGGAGGAATCTTACTTACCTTAGCAAACCTCGAGGATCAACTTAGTTTAGCTTGAGAAGTTGAGGATGCAAGGTCGAGAGAAAGGAAATGGAGGAGGAAGGTGGGCGTGAATGACAAAGTGGGCTAAAGTGGTGGAAATGAGTGGTAGATCCTCTTATTTATAGGCATTGAGCTCATCATTACTGATCCAAATGGTCCAATCGCGTTTCTTAGAGTGCCATGCCTATGCCATCGAGGTGGCAAGCCTAAGATATAAGGTGGCACATCTATTCTCATGAGGTGGAGATCTAATGACCTAGTGTCATTAATTGAAACCTTGCTTGTCTCCATTCCATTAGGCCACAAGAGCACTTTGCTCATTATTAAAGGGATGAGTCATTATGCATTAGTGGCATCCTAAAAAGATGAGCTAGCATCAAGGCCATAGGCAAGCTATCATTTGCCCAAGATGTTTTATTTTCATTGGAACATTTGGCCTAGATTCCTTGCTTAATCCTTAAGGTGGATCCTTGGTAATGATGGCCAAATTTAGAAAAAAATCTAGGTAGAATGGTGAGTCACCCTCCTCCTTGAAGAACCTGGGGTGTCTTAAAGAGTTCCATTTGTCTTTTTTTTTTTGGCAACATGGCAATTATGAACAAATAGGCCATTAAATGCAATTGGGACTGGGCAAGGGCTTTTGGGGTACATCCCAACGACCATTTCAACACACTTGAGGTTTGTGGCTAAGCCTTCCACGGTGTGGTTGTCATAGGCAAAGTTGCATTTCTCGGCTAAATTGGTGGCCTAAGGGGCAGGCTTAACGACCAACCCTTAGATCGACCTCAGTTAGTTGGATCAAATCTTGGATTAGCCGTAGGCTTCATCCAAACTGACTCCCTATTGTAATGTGACTTTTTGAGATTGTTCATATTCATGCTCGACACATGGTCGTATTGAGTCGAATCACGGTCGTATCGAGTTGAATCACGGTCATCCACAACCAGTGCATGACCGAGCATAATTACCCATGACCGCGCGCATGACCGTTTGGACTGATCCATGATCGTTGATTGATCCATGTTGGTCGTGACCATTTCTCAATCAATCCTGACAATCGGGTAGTCATCCATCAACTGAACGCTCGAGTCCATGATCGTCGTCATAGGATTGGTCCATGGCTGTTCCTTTGATCAATCCATAATCAACATATGGCCGGATCTTGGAACAATCCATGACTTATCCTTGCCACTGGCACATCAGATTTACAGCCATTTCTCGTAGGTCGAAATCGGGATGTCACATGATTGGTGATCCAAGCAAGTTTGTTGAACTCTCAAGATTCAATCGTGGAAGCGTTTCCTTTGGCGGAAACAACAAAGGAAGATCATTGGCAAAAGAACAGTTAAATTGGAAACTTGACTATAAGAGATATATCTCTTGTCAAAGATCTGAACTATGATCTCATCAGCATCGACCGGTTGTGTGACATTGGATATAAGATCTGCTTTCAAAGAGACAAATGCTCAGGCACAAGTAAAGATTTGAAGCAATCGTTTATTGGAAGGAGACACTGGAATAACTATCTATTGGACATAACTACCTATAAGTTCAATGTTTGATCTCCATCAAAGACGAATAAGATCTCTGGCATAAAAAGCTTGGACACATAAGCACCAAGTAAATATCGAAACTCTCCTAAAAGAAATTGGTACGAGGATTACCAGATCTTAATTTTTAAAGATATGAAGTTTGTTCAATCTGTGCACTAGGTATACAGGTAAGGAATTCTTTCAAACCCATCAATTATGTTAGTATTAACAGAGCTTTGCAGCTTCTTCATAAGGATATCTTCGGACCTACAAAAACACGAAGTCTAGGAGGTAAAAGGTATTACTCGGTAATAGTTGATGATTATACAAGGCATACGTGGGTTTTCTTCCTCACACACAAGCATGAAGTATTTTCTCATTTTTCAAAATTTGCCAAAAAGATTCAAAACGAAAAATGTTATTCTATTTCTTCCATCAAAACTGATCATGGGGGGAGTTCGAAAATCAAAGTTTTCAAAATTTTTGTGAAAAAAGTGGTTTTGAGCATCAGTTTTCAACTCCATATACACTTGAATAGAATGGTACGGTAGATGGAAAAAACAAGTCATTGCAAGAAATGACAAGAACCCTTCTTATTGAAAGCAAAATTGTATCACACTTCTAGGCAGAAGTCGTTTCAACAACATGTTACATCATAAATCAAGTTTTCCTTAGACTTTCTTTAGAAAAGATCCCCTATGAGCTTTTCAAATGTAGGAAACCTATCATTTCATATTTTTGAGTTTTTGGCTGTAGATGCTTTATTTTAAGAAATACTAACAACCAATTTGGTAAGTTTGATGAAATATTAGATGAAGATATATTTTTGGATTATTCAATTACCAACGAGGCCTTTAGAGTTTACAATAAGAGATTTCACATAGTAGAGGAATCCATCAATTGAAGTTCAATGAAAATTCTCAAATCCATGAAGACTCTAATCAAACATAGCAATCATCTGACAAAATTAAAGCACAAGAAGAAATTAGGAATTCAAAACCAGATGAACAACCTCGGCAGTAAGAAAAGATAGATAGTGAGAAACCTACAATGTCTAATGACAGATTCAACATAAATTGGAAATACAAGTCAAGCCATTCAAAGGATCTAATTATTGGCGACAATGATGACAAGATTAAAACAAGATTATCTTAAAAAGATGCCATTAGTATTTTGGCACTTATTTCAGAATTTGAACAAAAAAGTATTGAAGAAGCTCTATCAAATGAAAATTGGATTCAAGCAATGTAAGAGGAACTTCAATAGTTCCACATAAATGAAGTATGGGAATTGGTTCCCATACCACAAGACCATCTAGTGATAGGAACAAAATGGGTATATGGGAACGAGCTCAATGATCAAGGAAAGGTCATGAGGAAAAAAGCAAGATTGGTCACCAAAGGCTACTCACAAGAAGAAGGGATCAACTATGATGAAACTTATGCGCCAGTAACAAGGTTAGAAGCAATAAGACTTTTACTTATATACGCATGTTTTCCTGATTTCAGACTTTTCTAGATGGATGTGAAGAGCGCTATCTTTAATGGATTCATCAAGGAGAAAGTGTTCGTAGAACAACCTCCAGGCTTTGAAGAACCACGAAAGCCTAATCACGTCTACAAGCTCAAGAAGGCTCTATACAATTTGAAACAAGCCCCTCATGCTTGGTATGAAAGGTTAACAACTTTCATCATTTAGAATGATTTCAAGAAAGGTAATGTTGATACTACTTTATTTATTCAGAGAGAAGATAAGGAGATTTTATTAGTGCAAATTTATATCGATGACATTATATTTGGATCTTCTAATGAAAATTTTTACAAGAATTTTTCTAAGTTGATGCAAGACGAGTTTGAGATGAGCTTGATAGGAAAATTAAATTTTTTCCTTGGATTGCAAATCAAGCAAACGGAATAAGGAACCTTTGTTTTCCAAGAAAATATGCCAACAAGCTTGTGAAGAAATTTCACATGGAAAATTCGAAAAAAATAGAAACTCCCATGTCTTCCTCCTCAAAGCTCGACAAAGATGAAAATGGCAAAAAGGTTGATTAGAAGCTTTATAGGAGCATGATTAACTCCCTAATTTATCTTACTGCTTCAAGACCTAATATTCTTTTTAGTGCACTTGTGCTAAATTTCAATCAAACCCTATAGAGTCATCTTTCGGCAATGAAAAGGACTATCAAGTACATCAACACTTACCCTTCTCTAGGACTCTAGAATCCTAAGATATCGGACTTTGTGTTATTTGGGTATTCCGATGCTGATTTTGCAGGATGTAAGGTTGACGGGAAAAGTATGTCTGGAACATGTCAGTTGTTGGGCAACATGCTTGTATCTTGGTTCTCCAAAGAGCAATCAACAGTAACCTTATCAACTGCTGAAACTGAGTAGGATGCTTTGGGCAGCTGATGCACCCAAATTCTCTAGATGAAGCAGCAACCGAAGGACTATGGAGTAATGGACTCTAATACAATGATCAGATGGAATGATAGTAGTGCCATCGGCCTGACAAATAATCCAATCTTATACTCTAAGGCCAATCACATAGAAATCAAGAACTATTTCATATGCGATCTTGTCAATAACGGTGAAGTAAACATTCAGCTTGTTGATTCTCAAAATCAGTTGGCTGATATTTTTACAAACCTCTTGACGAAAGGGCTTTTGATTTTATTCGAGAAAAACATGGTATTATTAATCCATTTTCTTTAGGTGTCTAAAGACAGGATACATTAGAAGATGCTGAGTAGATCCACTATTATGTTTTAATTTTGGTGGTAAGAATATTTTTAGAAACATATTAGGTATAATTTCTTCCTTAATTAAATTTATTGCCATATATTTTATCTGTCTCGGAAATTGTTTATTTTATTTTTTCTAAAACCGTTTTACATTTTTTCTCAATTTTCCCTTAAAAATCGATCTCTTTTAAACCCTTTCAATCTCTTTGTTTCATCTTCCATAAAAAGCAAAAAATTCTGTTTTTCTTCTCCATTCTTCTACACACTCCTGAACTCACTCTCTAGAAAACACTTCCCGCATCCTCCTCTATTTCGGAATCATGGCACCAAAAACTGCATTGAAGTCGAAGCACAGACCTTCTAGTTCACGACGATCAAATCGCTTTGTGAGCTTGCAATCCAAAGCCAAAGGAAGTCCTGAATTTTTTCTGTCTGGTTCTTCTAATTACATCGAAGGTACGAAAACTTCTTCTGACTTTTCTCATTTAAGATCGATGATTGGCATTCTCAAGGCATTATGAGATAGTGAGAATGTAATTTCTCGATTGTTGGCTAAGTGTGGTTTTAATAGTGAAGAGGCATTAGAGTTAATATTCGTTAATCCCATCAGAAGCATGCCTTCCACTAGTGTTAGTGATTCGAGTACTGCTAGATCAAGGAAAGGAAATGAGAAAGTATCTGAAACATTCATCAGTAAGAAAATGATTGAGGATGATGGGTGAAGGGGTGATAATGATGAAGAACTATATGCCAGTTTTAGAAGGAAAGTTATTGCATATATGACTGATGCAAATCATGTAGACAAATTGATTAAATCTAAAAAGCATCAGAAACGCTTTAGATCTCTGATGAACATAGGAGTAATTAAAGAAATGACTATGGATTTCGATTTTTTTGAGTCTACCGGTATTCATCTTAAGCAATTTTTTGATGATCAACTTATGACTGATCTTTGTCTTACTGAATATCCTACATTCCCTGCCTTGACTGCATATTTCTATTCAACACTATCGTTTTACTCATTTGATACTTTTGAGTTTATGGTGTTTGATAAGCCATATCTGATTCAAGCAAGGGATTTGGCAAAAAAATTTAGGAGTTAGGTATTCATAATTTGAAGCTATAGATATTGATCCTGATGTTGCCTATAGACAACTCTCTGGAATTCATGATTTTACTAGAGATGACAAGTCCCATGTGTACCATCAATTGTTTCCCTTTAGACGAATTGTTCTTCACAAGATTATTATCAACTGCTTGAGACTAAAAGACTCTTCTACAATTGATATTTCTCGGTATGAAGCCAAGCTGATGTGGGCCATCTTGAATGGTTGCTTGTTTTCTATTGCTCATCTTATTATATTGTATATTTATAGAATAGTTCTGAAGAACGAGGGGCAATTGCCTTATGGATCTCTGATCACGAAGATTTTTTGTAAATTGAACATTGAGATTCCAAGGATTTTGAGCAAGATTCAATTGCCTCCACTGAAGATAAATGAGCAAATGATATGAAAATGAGTTTCAGGCACACTGTAGAAGGTTGGAAAAATACAAAAGGTAAATTGCTAAAAGTGGATGCAAATGAAGTGGTGCTAGACCCATTTGATTGACCCACTAAGAGAAGACGAACTGCTGGACAAAGACAAAGCTCTCGAGCCTTCTTACAAATGCTCAATGAAGAAATGTTGGAGGAATCTGAAGAGGATATAGTTGATTTGGATGGCATCATCGATGCCTATCAGCTTGACACTCATGATGATATTGATGATGGGAATGAAGCCGAAGAAGAGACAGGAATAGGGACAATCGTTGATTAGACAAATGAAGTCATTGCTGAAGAACAATAACAAAAGGATACTGAAGATCAACTTAGAACAATAGATAATCAAGCAAGTATGGTAGATATTGATTTGATTAAGGATTAAAAGAGTGCTAATATTAGTGCTAAGCATTAAGAACCTACTAGGGATTAGGACATCACCGAGTATCAAGAACTTGCTCATGATCAAATCATTGCTAGTGAGCAGGACTCGTATCAAATGTAGGTGCTACTGAAGCTGACTTTTCCCATGTGGAAGCACTTATTCAGGGGGAGCCTGATCATACATAAGATCCTATGGAACCTTTGCCTGAAAACATTCTCATGGAATTAGATCATGTAGAAGATCCTAATGATGCCGATCAAGAAGCTACTGTTGATAGAGGAGCCATTGATAGTGCTGATGTTATTCAAGAAGATCCAAAAATACCTGACGAAATGATCAGAGTTCTTCCTGATCTTCCTGATCTTCCAATTACTCAAGAAATTCATGTGAATACTCCTCTGGCTCCAAAACCTACTATGAAAGATGCCTCTGCAACTAAATTACCTTCTATCCCTACTAAAATTCCTAGCATTGTTGGTGAGCAAATTGCTGATCCTACTTATTCTTTTGACCCAGTTGTGTAGGATAAAGGGAAAGGAGTTGCAAATGTTGAGGGAAAGTCTAAAGCTACTAGACAGAGGTAGGACGACATCGATATGGTGATGAAACTTAGGATAAAAACTGACCCCTCAAGAATTCTTGTCATTGATAGAACTGAAGACAGGCTGTTTCTAAAGGACTCTACTTAGAATGATGGAGCATAAGGTTAGGAGGGAGAGAGATTTGAAGAACTTAAATGTCTTCCTTTGAACTCGGGTTGAAGCATTGGACACTAGAATGACAAGCATAAAGCGTACTTTGGAAAATATGTCGTACTATATTCTTGTTCAACTACCTCTAGAACATAGAGTTCCATCTCCAGGTCCCGTTCCAAACCGTGACCCAAACCAACCATTCTCCTCCAAATAATTTTCTATGATTGCATTATTTCTCGAAATTTGGATTGTTTTGTTGTTTGGTTTGTGATGATTGTGGATTGTTTTTTTTTTTTTTTTTTTTTTTTGTTGAACTAACCTTTGTACTTTGGTTTGCTTATAATATTATGCTTTATCTAGTATCTTTTTGATTGGTGACAAAAATGGGGAGAAGGTAGACCAGCAGAACTAAGATTGCGAACTTTACTACACTAGCACTTTTACTGTAGGTTCTCTAAAGACTCTAAGCATCGCAAAAGTTAAGGGGATTGGTTAAATTGTTCTTATCCCTTATCTTTAAATTTAGAGCATTAGCTATAAGAGTTTCGCTAAAATTCTTCCGATGTAGATATTCTTATAGTTTGACTGCGCCTCATTTCAAAATTGGCTTTATTAAAGAGCTATTTTAATTTCACAATTTTTTTTATCTCCTTAAATGTTCTGCTCGTTCAAGTTTTGTTATCATAAGAAAAAAAAGGGAGATTGTTGAGAAAACGTTCCCTAAGTGGTTTTGATGATTGATAAAACTTAGAGATTTTATTTCTGGCAAAAAATATTTTTAGGTGGAAAGTTTGATGGAATAAAGTTAGATGATATCAATCAGAATTAAAGTCGTGGTTTATTCTTCCTTCATTACATATTTTGACAAATGGCTAGGAAAGAGTCAAATAAACCCATGCAACGGTTAGTGGTGATTGTTGGATTCCTTGCCATTTTTATTAAAAATTTTAAAAGAAAATTCTTCCTAATATCTATCGGAGTTCAACATTCCTAGAATTTCTGATTGGAGGCGAAACATTCTTTCCTTTCATAAACACTCAACTTTTGGAAACCCTAATTGCTGTATGGGCAACTAAACATATGGGAAGCTTTACCCTCGGTGATCCAGAGGTAATTAGATCTTCTTAACTAGATCTAGGACCAACGGGTAGATTGGCTGGATGATCATTCTAGAGATATGTCCAACAATTAGCTTGGACTAAGAGGAGTATAAGAGGAGATTTCGAAGCTGAAGGGATATGATTAGCATTCATGAGAATTGAAGGTTTTATTCCCAAAGTTTGAAGAGTGTTTTGTGATCTTATACATTTGCCTTTGCTGAGCGATATTGTGTAAACATTTTAGAGGCTGCGAGTGTGAGGAGTTGTTCACACAAACTTGAATGCTCAAAGCTTAGAACTTGTAACATTTGATTGGTTTTTCTTGTGGATTCCAGCCAATAGGTTGTAGCATGAGAGAGTGCATGCAGGCTTGCAAAAGTTGAACCACTATAATCTTGAGTGTGCAATTCTTTATCTCTTACTCTTATTTATTGGTGTAGAATTGTGCATCAGTAAGATCTGGCCATTTTAGAAGTTGTCTTGTTGCAATATTTGTTTAAAAAGTGTCCAACTAGTGACGCATAGGGAACCCAAATTTTCAAGCTTCATCATGCCCTTCGGCTATTCTCTTGTGGTTCTCTCTTGTCTTGCCTTCAAAGAGCTGACGGTCCTTCTCTTCCAGCAACCTTTGCCTCAATCAATAAGCTTTGGCGTTGGAGGGGGAACACGGAGATTTTCTACCTCTGGTGGAGAAGATGGTAACTCTTGGAGAATTGAGCACCTCTACTAAAGCTGCCTTTATGGATTGAAAGGTTCGTTTTGTTTTTTAGGTTTTGGAGTTAATGTTTATTACGTAGAAGGTAGAATCGGGACTTATTGGCAGAATCCCTTGAGTTGAACACCTTGACTAAAGTTGCCTTTGTGAATTGACAGTTTTTCTTTTTTCTTTTTTACTTCATTTTTTGGAGATAATGTTTATCGTGTAGAAAATAGAAGCGGTATTTATTGGCAGAATCCCCTAAGTTTATTGAAGTTACGTGGACACTGCTTGAGCTTTGATACCTTTTTTTCTTGCGAATTATGCCTTTAGATGGAATCACACGATTTCTGTTTTTAATATTGAAGCATACTTGTTACCTCGTTAATATGGCGTACGAGAATAACTAGTGTTACCACTTTTTTGACTTATGTGATCAAGTTTTCCTTACATGCAAATACTGTTTTCCGGGCAAAACCTTTGGAAAAAATCATCCTTTTGATTCAAGATTGTCTCTAGGAATGACAAAAGCTGAAAATCCACATCTATAGAAAGAGAAGGATGATGGGCCTTATCCTACAAATGTCTGATTCCGTTCAGCGAATTTTAATCTTGGACGCCGTAGCTGTTTCTAGTTTCTTATCTCATTACTCCTGTTGTGGAACATTATTTGGGGAATTTTATAAAACATGGCTTATGAACGTGACGATCGAAAGTTGGGGCTGGAGTTATCTCATTACTTTTCTGATTGTTTAAACTTGGTACCTTGTTTATTTGAAGTTATGATGATTTTTTGAGTATGTGTTGAGGGGTAGTTTATACTCTCCATTGCCATAGTCACCAGCAGGCTTTTATAGTTTGAGCCATATTTTATTGGTTGTTTGAATTTGGGCCTATGAATAGCTATTTGATATATATAATTTCTTTCTCTTTTGATTGAGCGTTGTAACAAAGAGGTGCGAGTTGCTAATTATAATGAAATCATCTACTGGATGTAGATCTAGTTTAAGGGTGAACATAACCTTGTGTCTCGATTTTTCTTTCTCGCTCTTACTCTCTATTTCATTATGCTTGAGCACCTAATCCCATTAGTTTGGCTCCAGATCTTATCTCTTTGATTTTTCGTGACTGAGTTATTCTTATATTTATGATGAATTCCGCTTAATCCGGAATAGACAATGAAGACAATAAAATAAATGGAAGAGACAACTGATAAAACCAATTTACAGGTAGTTTTCTACACTGTTCTGTGGTTTCTTATGAAGATGTGAAAACTCTATTGGTTTGTCGGAAATTTTTTTACTGAAAAACATTTTTTCGTTATCTTTTTCTTGGTTTGGGAACCATCTTTGGATTTCATAGGAAGTGCTCAACTTCATCCTAAACGAACAAAGCATCGTAGATGATCTGCATTTTTCTCTCGGACCCTAATCGAAGAAGGCTCATGTGGCCGACCGCCTTTCCATTGATGGCGAAGCTCTTCTCGATATTGAACTCTTCGCTCTTGTATCAGACATTGCCATTATCTCTGCGAGCTCTGCCGCCGAAGTGCACCTCAAAGATGGAGAGATCTAGGTATTCCTCCATCTGTGGTCCCCACCTTGCTTCGCGACCTTTTGCAGCGCGAGGCTGGCCTTGACAGCCAGAGCTGCCATGTCCGACGCCATGAGCCGCTGCTAAAGCTTGGGCTTGGGGAGAACGAAATAGAACTGGTTGGGTAGGAGCTCGTCATTGGCCCGGAGAACAGGTATGCAGTCCTCGTAGTGTAACTTGCATATAAAGCATGAAGAGCACAAGAAGAGGAAGGAGAGGACTAGGATTGAGCAATCAGGCCGGTTCAACCTGGGAACCAAAATCAGACTGGTATTACTTGGCTAATTCACACAAGGATCAATTCGATTTTTGATTTTATGCGCTGAACCGGACACCAACTTTAAACTGCTTCAAAACCAACCCTAAATTATCTCAGACATATTTCTTTCTAGTTCTTGGTTTTCTCACTTCTCACAACTGTTGAAGAAGATCTATCAGCAACATTTGTCACTGATGAACTCCGGTCAAATTGCAGACCAAAATCAACACTTTTCTGCGGTGTTCTATATCTTCTTGCTCTCTTTACTAAGCATCGGCCTGAAGCACGACTTGGGCTTACTCTACACGCTTGCGAAAGGAAGCAGAATACTATTAGTTGATCGACATCGTTCCCATACGTGCCTTGCAACCAACCCTCACGTGGCAACAAGCCTAGCGTGCTGGGGACACCCCCTTTTACTTGAATATACAGAAATGGTCAAACATTGTTGCAATTTTCATCCAAATTTGTTCAATATTCTCAAGACATGCCTAACTTCGTTGTCTTGTAATGCCTTTCTTCTGCCACTTCTTTATGTTAAATTTTCATTGCTTGAATGACATTTGCTTATATAAAATATTTGAGCAATTAAATAAAAAAATGAAACAGAAAGGAAAAAAGAAAAAGAAAAAGAAAAAGAAAAAAACAGGCTAGTTTATAGGTCGATACTGGAACAGGCTTGGAAAGGTCAGTTACCTGTTCCAAAAACTGGGAACTAGCTCTTATAGATAGGTTTCTGCTTGAAGGACTCAAAACACAAAGGTGGGGACGCTATGCCTATCTTCTCACCTCTCTTTTCCTTCAAAAGAGTAGCAAGGAGTTAACATCAGAAATGATGAAGAAAAAGCACATATGAACATGAAACTCTCAATCTCTAACAATTTTTCCCTCTCTAGTGATGTCTCATTAATCACAATCAACAGGAAAAAAATACCCGGAGTGCCAAAATTTGGCACGGGAGATACTCAAGTGTCAAAAGTTACGAAAGATACACATAAATGTCATTTTCTTTGAAAAATTGGCACTTAAGTTCCATGTCCAGCGACCTTGATTAGAAATCCTATGTGGCTTGCCGAAGAGCTAAGTCAGCAAATAAGCCTTTTATTTGAATTTTACTATAAATATTAATTAAATTAAATTTAAGATTAAATTTAAAAAAGGGGCGGAGTTGCAGGACGATGAGGGCTGTGCAAGCCCTCGCCATCGCTGCCCCACCGTCGCCAAGAAGGCAACCCCTGGCCGATCGGTGGCGAAGGGTTGCAAGCCCTTGCCCAAATCTAGGGCCAGGGTCGCGGCCATGGCAAGGTTCGCCAGCCCTCACCAACTGGGTCAAGGGCTACCACCCCCTCGCCACCGGTTGGCCAAGGCCTAGAGACCTTGGCCAACCCTCCTCCCACCATCACCGACCATTCCCGGCAACAATAGGGCGGTGGCGACGACAACGAGGGCTTCAATAGCCTTCGTCATTCTGCAACTAATCCCCCATTCTTTAAATTTTATTATTATTATTATTATAATTTTAGTTTTAAATTTAATTTAGTTAATATTTTTATTAAAATTCAAACTCGAGACAAAACAACCTTGTTTTTGGCTTATATAATTTGTCAGTGTGCAAAACGATGTCATTTTGCACTTGTCTTGCTAGAAAACCACCACATCAGTATTTTGGCCAAATTTTCTCGCTATTGACACTTAATTGATCTATTTTGCTTCAATTTTGGCACTTAAGTGTACATTTCCGAATTTTTGGAACTCAAGAGTTCCCTTGCACTAAGTTTTGGCACTCCAGGTGTCTTTTCCCCCACAACCAGCCATATCCTTCATGTATGTGTGAGGTAGAGAGAAAGAGAGGAGTTTGATAACCTTGGATTTGGTAAATTTACCATTTCTGATAGTGTGATCATTTCTAGGATTGAGAATGGAATGGCATGAGGACATAAACTTAGAAACCTGACCTTGCACAAGCCATGGTTTTCTTACTGAATCCCTAATTGCAAGAAAAGGAAGAAGAGAGAGATAAGAGGGCTTTGCTTTTTCTTTTTCCCTCTACTTACCGTGATTCTCTCAGATTTTTGCTGTCATGGGGTGGTTCTCTTGCTGCTTTATGGCAAGATTACATTCTGTGAACAAGTGATTATCAGCATAATGATTTTGTTGAAGAGTGCTATTCACAACACTGATTAAACAACTAAATAAAAAATATTGCAATCTTCAATGCATTGACCGTTCTCATGATATACACTATCAATAATCTAAAAAATGAATTTCTTCTTTGCATGTTTGATAAGTTCCACAAGGCCACTCACTAACAAAACATTTTTTATAATTCAAAAAGTCAGTCAGGCATTTGCTCCCATCAATCTTAACACAGATTTGTCTTGCGCAAACGTGTGCACCGTAGCAAATCAGACGATTGAAGAGCCTCAAGCGCTTGGAAAAAAGTGTCACACCCCCAAGTCTCACATCCGATGGGAGATGTAGTATCAACTGATTCGTAATTAACGATTTAATTCTAAATGGCTACCCGTTTGAATACAAATTTTGGTCAACGTGGTTTAAACTAGATCGTTAGAAAATCTGTCTTATGAGTTTTTCCAGCGGATGACGTCCCAAGTGTAGCTATCTACATGTTACAACAACACTTTATTATCCCACCTAATCCTTATATTCACCGACAATTCGGTACAAGAAGTCACATGGATGGTCAGAAACATAAAAGTCATCCACAGACACGCACGCACACCCACACACATATATACTTTTGTATGCCAATGATAAACGATTCTTTCATAGACTTCTCTATATATTCTCAACCTGTTACGCTTAGATTGGGATTATTGCAAGTCCTGTCCAATGGAGTTGATACAAGAGGATGAAGGCCTTGAGCCAGTGAGCCCTATAGGACAGTACTTTAACAGCAAGGTGATGTCGGTTTCTGTTCTTGGTATATTGGAATTAGAAATTCCGATTGATGACTCCCAAGTTAGGGCGCTGATCAAAGATGTTTTCCTCCCAACAAACCCTCGCTTCTCTTCTATCATGGTATGTATGTGTGTACCCTATGCATAAATATTCACCATTGGTAGGATTGATATATGAGTAATTAGTGTTTATAACGTGAATGTGTGGTTGGTCATATATCTTGAATGAATAAACCCCAATTCACTGCACATACTCAGATATTATTTTGTTTTTCTTTTGTCTTGGATAGGTGATGGGAAAGAAGGGATCAAGAAAATGGAAGAAGGTGGAAGTGAAGGTGGAAAACCATGTGCACGTCCCCAGTTTTTCCTCTCCAAAGGGCTCGTCATCTCCATCCGAGAATGACAGTTTCCTTAAAAGTTACATTTCACAAATAGCAAAGCAACCGTTTC
Source organism: Eucalyptus decipiens (assembly GCA_014182575.1). Taxonomy (NCBI): domain Eukaryota; kingdom Viridiplantae; phylum Streptophyta; class Magnoliopsida; order Myrtales; family Myrtaceae; genus Eucalyptus; species Eucalyptus decipiens. The sequence goes on along the minus strand of CM024616.1, from coordinate 3,822,204 downwards.
CACAAGGTCAACCATTGTGGGAAATACATATTATCAAGTGTCCAACCAGTGAAGCACAAGAAACCCTAATTTTCAAGCTTCACCATGCACTCGGTGATGGCTATTCTCTTGTGGGTGCTCTCTTGTCGTGCCTTCAAAGAGCTGACGATCCTTCTCTTCCAGTAACCTTTCCCTCGGTCAATAAATTCAGCTTAGCCAATAATGACGACAGAAGCATCGGATTTTCGAAGGTGGTTAGCGGATGTTTTCTGCTACTTGTCAACACCGTAAGAGATTTTGGTGGGAGCGTCTTGAAAAGCACTTGCTTCAAAGATGATTTGTCGCCGATTCGGTGTGGGTTGGAGAGCTTTCGGCCATTTTCATTGTCAACGATCTCGTTCTCATTAGATCGCATCAAAGAGATCAAGTCTCGCCTTCGAGTGGTAACTAATATCACTTCGAAGACAATACTAAGTCTAGTTTCTTGCATCGCACAAGCAATACTAATTCTTTTAGCATTTTACTTTCTGAGGTACCCTTTACGTCTCTAATCTTTTGCATTATAATGGTCGCCTTCACATAACGAGCTCAAAAGTATGTGTTTTCTAACGTATTCACAAAATATATGCAGTTTAGGTGATATTTATTTTAGGCATTTATTATATTCAGTCTGTCAATTAGTATGCAGCTAGTACTCAGGGTGTACAACTCTAACCGAGGAAAATGACATGATTAATGCGCATAATATTTTTGTTTATTTTACGTGCGTGACGATTTTCCTAGCCACCCGCACAACGTTACATCCTTGAAAACAAAAAGACAATTGAGCTAGAAACTGGTTTCTTTTTCAGATATATAGATGCAAAGTTATAGAAAACTAGTTAATTTCTTCATCCAAAAGATAATTTTATGTTTATCTACATGATTTTAGATATATATAATGTCTAGGTGCACCATTGATTTTTATTAAACAAACCCACCAATCAGAATTTTTTTTTTATCAGCTCGATTAGTTCACTTATATTATTTTAGCTTTAATCATGTCTCTTTTAACATTAATTCACCATATTGAGTATTTACTTGCATTATCCATGACAATTAATACAATAAAGGGATTTTTCTTTATCCGACGTTAAATCTTTCTTGGACTTTATTCAAATTCAACAAGCATGAGTAACACATTTGATGGAGAAATATATCAACATTACATTAGCGGACATTATTTCTTGAACTAAGTTCAAGTTGGAACTGTTGGCATATTTGCTATTTTACTATACAAAAGTTGATTAACAATCCGAGGGCTTCGGATCAATCAATTATGCAACGACTTAAAGGGCAAAATACTAATGTATCCTTGGTCCTTTTCCCTTGAATTTTCTCTTTATAACAGACTATCAACGATGTCATTATGGGGGTAATCTTCTTGGCGACTCGATTGTACATGCAAAGAGGGAGCCCAAACTCGAACTTGAGCAGCAACTCCACAGCGCTAGTGCTGCTAAATACAAGGAATTTGCGAGATTACAAGTCAGTGAAAGACATGATCCGGCCTAATTCTGAATCACCGTGGGGAAACAATTTTGCATTCTTGCATGTACCTATACCGAAAGTGAAACCGAGCGATTCTGAGTTCTCTAATCCTTTGAAGTTTGTCCACAAAGCTCGTGAGGCGATCAAGAGGAAACAGAGCTCCTTTGGTGTAGTTCTCACAGGGAAGCTGTTAGAAATGATGAAGAAATGCAGAAACCCAGAGGTATGTACACGTCGCGATGATTTACTTATCAGAAATGCTAAGTATTTTATGTCTGATTTAAAAAAAAAAAAATTGATATGTTACGTGATGTGATAGGCTATTAATAGGTATTGAACGTGACACGCTCTCGTTGTATAATTTCTTGTGGTTTGTCATATATTTTGTAAATTGGTTATAAGTGTATTTAGCATTACTCATTTTTGATATTGTCGTTAACACAAATGGAAGCTTGTTCGCTTGTACAAAATGTGTTTAATCATTGCAGGCAGTAGCGAGGCACATTAACAGGACAGTGAGAAACTCGAGTATGATCATCTCCAATGTTATAGGGCCAATGGAGAAATTGTCCCTGGCTAATCATCCTATTAAGGGCATGTACTTCACTGTCACCGGCACACCCGAGGTATTTATGTAATTATTGTTTGATTTACCCAAGAGCACAAAATTACCTATGCTTTATTGGTAGTAGGCCTCTGTATCATAGTTGTTACATGCATCATCTTCCGAAAATATTGATATAGATTATGAAATTTGGGAAATATAGGTGTCCACTGACCTATGTGTTACATTTTATGCAAGAGCTGCGCTCCTATGCCATCTTTCAGAGTCGACAGAATTTTGAATTCGAGAAATTGGTTTTTCTTATTTACCACGACACATTCTCACTAGTCTGAATCGTGAGTGACTTTATTCTATGCATCAATGATGTAACGAATACATGAAATACTTTCTTCGTGTTTTCTTTTTGCAGACTCTCCAAGTAACGATGATCAGCTATGCAGGAAATTTGAGAGTAGTTGTGCGAGCTGAGCAAGGGTTCATAGATTCTGAGTTGTACACCCGCTCCTTGCATGATGCTTTGGACATGATCCTTCATGATGCATGTGGGAAGCAATAGAGACCATTCCTACTCCTATCCAAGGTTCAACGCCTCACGAGAAAACCCTACTTTTTCCCCTTATTTTTCATTACGGAGATCTTGTTAGCGGGACCAAATCTATTGTGGGGGGAGGGTGGACAAATTATAAGTCTACTCCAAATAAGTGTAACTGTTGAGTCTTATGGTGGGGAACTCAATAAAGTATGTTTCGCTCATAAATAATGGAATGCCTTTCACCAAAGATTAGTCTGACCGAATTATATTATTTTTATGATGAATTCTATGTGGTTGAGGAAGTCCGTCTAGTTAATCCAGATCGTCATATTCTAATAATATGATGGAGACCACTAGTAAAGGTTCAAATAAATGGAATGGGCAATTGGTTAAATCAGTCTATTGGTAGTATCCAGATAGTTCTGTGTTTGTTTGCAAGAAAATATTTTACCAAAAAACGTTTTTTTTTCTTTTGGGTTTTCTGTTTTTTGATGTGGAAAATAAACTGGTCACAAATTAATGATGGAGTCAACCAGATGATGCAAGTTTTAAAATTTAAAAATAATAATAATAATAAAAAACCTTAAAAATTTATAAAGTAGAAGCCCACTTTGGAGCTTTCATAAAACGTGCTTCAACTTCATTCTAAACAACAAATCTTTATGGATAATTTCTGCATCTTCCTCACGGACCGTAATTGGATAAGTATCGTGCCACGAACTGCCTTCCCATCGAGGGCGAAGCTCTTCTTGAGCTCGAACTCTTTGCTCCCATATTTGACATCGTCTTCATCTCCGTAAGCTCCGTCGTCAAAGTGCACCTCCAAGACGGGAGATATTTAGGTCTTCCTCCGCCGGTGGTCCCCACCTTGCTTCGCCACCATTTGGAGAGCAACGCTGGCCTCAACAGCAAGAGCCGCCGCGTCTGACGATCCACTGTTGGAGCTTGGGCTCCGGGAGAACGAAATAGATATGGTTGGGCGAGAGATTGTCGTCGGCTTGAAGAGGCATATGTACTCCACATAGTCTAACTTGAATATAAAGCATAAAGGTTATATTTGATAGTCCGGATTTGAAGTTGGATAAGATAACTTGCCGGATAAGAAATCCGGACTAGGGATGGTGCTTTATATTCAAGTTAGATTATGTGGAGTACATACGCCCTCTCCAAGCCACCGTGCAAGGAACACCGCCATAACAGCCTGTCATTCCCCACCACCGTGCAAGGCCACTGTGCAGGATCACTGCTACAATAGCCCATCACTCCCAACCACCGTGCGATTGTCATTGTCTTCAATCAATGCTGATCATCATTGCTGTCTAGCCCATTTGGTTTGCCGATTATCCTCTGATGACCGTTGAACTGAATCGGCCATCGCCAATGAATGATGAAATCGATGGATCGACACCGAAAAGTCGTTTGTGAAAAAGGAGAAGAAAAAAATCGAATTGCACAAAGTTTTGGGTGTTTGTATGTCCGTCCTAAACGATGGTCACCCGATTTTGCCTTCGACGTCCAATCCTGTCCTCTACTCAAATCTAAGACTCTTTGTGCTGACAATTGAAAGATTTCAAAGGAGAAGGAGGAGCTCCAGCGAAAACGGTGACCGCTCAAAATGTTGCTAGCCTCGGCCGTTTGAGATTACGTCAACAAAATATTGCCCTAGATTTGGAAAGTATCACTTCTATGAGCAAGTGAGATTTTCAAAGATTTTGAATTCTATCTTGGATTGCACCAAACATAAGAAATGATTCCTTTTTTTTTTTTTTTAAATCCGGAGGATATGGGAAGGATTTCTAATCCTACCTTATCCTATCTTATGTGATCATGTTTCCTTACCTGGAAATATTGTTTTCCAAGCAAAAGCTTCTAAAGAATCATCCTTTTTCTTCAAGATAGTCTCTGATGATGACAAAATCTGCTACTGTTGGTGTCTCATGCTTTGGGTATGCTCCTTTGGTGGTTGCTATTTTACAGGCATAACGGCAAGCAGCATAGTTGCCGAAGTGGCTGATGGTTCGTCCAACCTTCGGGAGAGTTGGAGGCTTTCGTTCAAGAAACTTTGTTTCAAGTCAACTACAAAAGATGAGAATCCACATCTACAGAAAGAGAAGGATAATGTGACTTATTTTACAATGTCTCATTCAATTAGGTAAGTTTTAATCTTCGACGCCATAGTTGTTTCTAGTTTCTTATCTCATTACTCATGGTGTGGAATATGACATTACTCGAGGAACTTTTGAAAGCATGGCTTAATGTGACGATCAAAGGCTGGGGTTGGAATTATCTCAATGCTCTTCTTAAGGTTGAAAATTGTACTTCACTGATTGAAGTTATGATGGTCTTCAGGCATGGCACCAAAATTTTCTCTCTTGAGTTATTCTCATCTTTACGATGAATTCTATGTGATCAAGGAAGTCCATCCGGTTAATTCGGATCATCATATTTTAATGCTACAATGTAGACCATTGGACTAAATTCAACTAATGGAACAGGCGACTAGTTAAATTGGTCTACAGTTAATTTTTCCAGACTGTGCTGTAGTTTCTTATCAAGAAGATATGAGACTGTATATTCGCAGGAAAATATTTTATCCAAACATGTTTTTACCGTTTTCTATTGCTTAGCATGGGAAAATAAACTACTCACAAATTGCTTAGAATGGGAAAATAAACTAGTCACAAAAAATAGAGTCAATCATAAAGTTCAAGTTTAAAAATAAGAAAAACGACTTCCCAATTTAAGAAGTGGAAGCCATCTTTAGAGCTTTAACGAAATGTGCTAGGCTTCGTCCTAAACGAACAGATCTTCGTAGATAATCTCTGCATCTTCCACACGGACCCGTATTGGAAAAGGCTCGCACCGCGGACAGCCTTCCTATCCACAGCGAAGCTCTTCTTGATGTTGAACTCTTCGCTCCCGTATCTTACATCGCCGTCATCTTCGTGAGCTCGGCCATTGAAGCGCGCCTCCAGGTCAGGAGACTTTTAGGTCTTCCTCTTTTTGTGGTCCCCACCTTGCTTCGCCACATTTTGGAGAGCAACGCTGGCCTTGATAGCAAGAACTGCCATGTTTGACGCAATGAGCCTCCATTGGAGCTTGGGCTCGGGGAGAATGACGTAGATATAGTTGGATTTGGGGAAAAGGGTCGGAATAATCTTAAATTTATTGCATTTATGCCAATTTGATTTTAAACATTTTGATTTGGTGCCAATTCAGTCATTTTGACTAATTTTGGCCGAATTTGCTGATGTGAATGTCATTCGACTTGCGTGGCACATTGACATTGCCATAGAAATTTTTTAATAATAATTTAATTTTTTTGATTGATTGATTTATTTATTTCCTTTAATCTTCTTTTTTTCCTTCTTTTCCCTCGTTCCTTTATTTTTCCCTTTCCTTCTTCCTCTAGCTAGTTGTCAATTTGTGATCGGCCAAAGGTGAGGGCCAGCTAGTGTCACTAACCACTGACAAGGCTTGCCCTCACTAGTGATGGTGAGGTCGTGCGTCGCCCAATGTCTAATGAGCTTGCTAGAGGTCGTGAGGGCAGCCTCACGCAGGGCTAACGAGGTTCAAGACTTGCTGCCCATGGACAAGGCCTGACCTCACCAGTGAGGGTCCTTGTCTCTAGCCTATTGTCGATCGGTGACTGGCTGAAGGAAGAAGGAAGGGAAGGAGAAAATCAAAAGAAAGAGAGAAAAAAAATGAAATAAAGAAAATTAAAAAGATAAAAAATAAAAAATAAAAAAAATTAAAATATTAAAAGTTGTCCATATTAGCATTGGTCGTGCCAAGTAAGCCAATTGTCATCCATGTCAGCAAAATCTGGCTAAAATTAACTGAAATGACTAAAATGACACTACATCAAAATGTTTAGGGTTGAATTGACACGGAATCAAAATGTTTAGTACTAAATTGACACCAATGAAAAGTTTATAATTAAATTGGCACAAATGTAATAGGTTTATAACTTTTTTGACACTTTTTCCACTAGATGAGAGCCCGTGAACAGCCCGGAGAGAAGGTATGCACTACTCGTAGTGTGACTTGCATGTAAAGCACGAAGAGGACAAAGAAGAGGAAGGTGCCGACTAGGGTTGAGTAATCACACAAGGACCGATTTGGTTTCTTGTTCTATGCACTTAATTGGTCGATTCTACTGGAGATCAAACCTTAAACCTGTTCAAAACAAACCCTCAATTATCTCAAACTTATATATCTTTTCTAGTTCTCTGGTCATCTCACTTCTCACAACCGTGAGGAAAATCCATCAGCAACATTTGTCACGGATAAAATCCGGTCAACTCGCAGGCCAAAAATCAACACTTTTCTGCGGTCTTCTATATCTTCTCAATCTCTTTGCTGGGCATCGAAATGAAGCCCGACTTGTGCTTACCCTACACACTTGCAGACGGAAGCAGAATCCTATTAATTGATTGACATCAATAACATTCAGGCCTTGGAACCAACCGTCACGTGGCAAAAGAGCCTTCTGTGCTGGGGACACCCCTTTTAAAGGAATATGCAGAAAAGGTCCAACATGGTTACAATTTTCATCCAAATTTGTTCGTTATTGTCAAAACATGCTTCACTTCGTCATCTTGTAATGCCTATGTTCTGCCCCATCTTTTACGTTAAGTTCTCATTGCTTAAATGAGATTTGCTTATATAAACCATTTGAGCAATTAAATAAAAAATACGACACAGATAAAAAAAGAAAAGTAAAAAACTGGCCGGTTTCTGGGTCGATCCTGGAATAGACTTGAAAAGGTCAGTTCCTGGTTCCAAAAGCTAGGAGCCTACTCTGATAATCAGTTTCAGAGTAAATTCTGAAACCAATCTCGTTGCTTTGAGGAATTGAAACACGGAGATGGGGACGCTATGCCTATGTTCTCATCTCTCTTTTCCTTCAAAGAGTTGCAAGGAGTTAACATCAGAAACGATGAAGCAAAAGCACGTATGAACACGAAACTCTCAATCTCTAACAATTTATTTTCTCTCCCATGAGGTCTCATAAATCACAACCAGCCATATTCTTCATGTATGTGTGAGGCACAGTGTGATAACTTCTTTGTGGATTTGGTAAATTTACCATTTCTGATTGTGTGATCATTTCTAGGATTGAGAATGGAATGGCATGAGGACATAAACTTAGAAACCTGACCTTGCACAACCCATGGTTTTCTTACCGAATCCCTAACCGCAAGAAAAGGAAGAAGAGACATACGAGGGATTACGTTAGAGTCTCTGCCTGTTCTTTTTCTCTACTTACCGTGATCCTCTCAGATTTTTGCTGTTTTGTACTGTTTGTTTTTTTAGGTATAAGTTTTGGGCTGGTTCTCTTGCTGCTTTATGGTAAAGATTACATTCTGTGACCATGTGATTATTAGCGTGATGATTTTGTTCAAGAGTGCTTTCACAACATTAATTAAAGAACTAAATAAAAAAAAATTGTAAAGTTTAATGCACCGGCCGTTCTTATAATATACACAATCAATACTCTAAAAATGGAATATTTCCTTTATATGTTTAATAATTACCACGAAACCACTCACTAACAACACTTTTTTTTCTTGCAATTCAAAAGTCAGTTAAGCAATTATTCCCATCATTTTTTAACATATTTTTCTCCAGCGAACATGTGCACCCTCGCAGATGTGCCATGTGCGCCGTGTGCTAGGCACAAGGGTGTACAATCGAACGCTTGAAGAGCTTCGAGTATCTGGAAAAATTGTAACACACCATGTCGCACATTTAACAGGAAATGTAATGTCAACCGGTTCGTAACTACTGATTCATCACTAAACGACTACCCTTTTGAATACTGAATTTGACCAACTCGGATCGAACTAGATTGTTAGAAGAGCCTCGAACTAGATCGTTGCTACTTGCAAGTCACAGCTGGCAACATTTTATTATCCCACCTAACCCCTTTAAGTCACTGACAGTCCAACTACACGAAGGCACAAGGATGGCCATAAACCATCTATGGACACGTACACGCGCACCCACGCACACATATATGGAGAAAATATTGGGTAGGTTTTACTGTCCACCTAGGCGAAATGTAAGACCATAGAAAAGTCGACGCGTGGCAAATTTTGGGCCCACCTGTCAGCGCCCACTTTCTCCATTAACTCCGTCTCTCTCCCCTTTACTCTCTCTCTTCCCCTCCGTTTCTGCGCACAACTCCCCCTGTCCCCTCTTCTCTCTCCACTTCTCTTTTCTTTCTCTTGCGTCTGCCATGGCTCGAGCTCGAGTTTGCTCATGGCCGCTTCAGGTCGAGGAGGGATGGTGTGCCGCCGGACGGAGACCGCATTGAGCTTCGTTTGCGGTGAGATGGCTTGAGGCCGAGCTCGAAACTCGAGTGCTAACCAAAGCTCCGAGTTTGAGGTCGAGCGAGTGTTGTCCATGGCTGGCTGCGAGTGTCATCCATGGTGGTGTTGGAGAAATCTTGCCAGAATATTTTGAAGTTGACAAAACGTTTCTATCAGTCTAGTCTAGATTATTACAGACTTTCGGTTTAGAGTCTGAAGACAGTCGGACATCAAGACTCAAGACTCAAGACTCAAGACTTAAAGATATTCTCATTGACAGTTTTCTAATCCAGTGTCGAAAGGCTATCCAGAACCTAGGTGTTTGGTTAAGAAGTTAGTCCTATTCTCTCGGAGAAGATATCTTGGTTGGGTTAAGCTAACGGATTCTTCCTATTCAAGATCCGATGGTTGACGAAGTAATCTTGGAAAGTTCTATTCTTGGAAACCAAGATCCTGGTTGTATGGGCGGACATGATTGATGGGCTATCGTCAAGTTCCTTTAATAGCTCGAAAGATCTCCTTAATTGATTCCGTCCAACGGGTAGATTGGAGGAATTCTTTTGGTAAGTGCCAACGGGTATGATGGCATGAAGGAGTATAAAAGGAAGTCGTTCAAGTTATTTCAGTGCATGCTCGATAGACGAATTCAGTCGAAGTTCCTTGATATTCGAGTCGATTCATTCGAGCAAAATTGTATACACAAAAGAGTGTTTATACTTAGTGGTATCTTGAGCGAGTGTGGTAGATCATCTACACCACTAAATCAAGGAAGAACAACACTGTAACACTTCTTTGTTCATAGTGGAATCCAGCCAATAGGCTATCAGTGCAGAAGAGTGGACGTAGGCTTAAACTAAAGCCGAACCACTATAATCATTGTGTTCAATTCTCTTTTCCCTTCTCTCGTCTTTTGATTCTTTGTTTATATCCATTGATTGTCTAGTATTGTGTAATTTAAGTGAAAAATCGTTTTATACCTATTCACCCCCTCTAGGTACTCGTTCTAGCTATATCAATTGGTATCAGAGCCTGTGTACTCACTTTATTTGAAGTGTTTTACTTCAGAGTAAAAGATCCATGGCTAGTATGTTAGCACCAAGGCTGGTGGAAGGGCAAAGCAATACCAGACCACCCTACTTTGATGGAAAGGATTACAACATCCGGAAGAACAAGATGAAAGCTTTTCCGCAATCAAAGGATCCTCTACGGAATGGGACATTGTAGAAAAAGGAATCATTCCTAAAGCTGCAGCTGTCTCGAAAAGAGGAAAAGAAGTCTGTGGAAGCTAGCGGAATGTCTCGGGAAGAAATAATCAAGAGACAAACTCTTGATGCAAAAGCAATATATTCCTTATATTGTGCTTTATCACCTACGAATATAACATAATATCTTCTTGTGATACAGCAAAAGAAGTTTGGGATAGGTTACATATCACCTACGAAGGAGGCGATCGAGTGAAAGAGACCAGAATCAATATTCTTCTCGGTCAATATGAAGCCTTCAAAATGAGATTTGGAGAATCAATAACCGACATGTTCGGTCGTTTTACAGAAATTGTGAATGGTCTTCAAAATCAAGGTCAACCAATTTCGATTCCATGAAGGTTAACAAGCTTCTGAGTGGACTCTCCAAGGACTGGAATCACATAAAGACTTCAATAAGAGAGACATAAAGAATCATGCCACTATCTGTCAATGAGCTGGTTGGGACTCTTCAGTCTTATGAAGTGGAACGAATAAACGAAGACGAAGATCCAAAAGGTAAGAAATCCATTGCATTAAAATCAAATGATGATTATGATGTTACTGATTCGAAGACGATATGAATGATGAGGAACTTGCCCTTATGATAAGAAGATTCAGAAAGTTGAATAGAAAAGGAAGAAGATTCAACTCTAAGAGACAAGGCTTTCAAAGACAACAGACCAAGGCGTTGATGATGATGAAGCAAATAAAGATGTAGTTTGCTTTGAATGTAAGAAAAGGGACACATCGGACCAACTGTCCTCTTCTAAAGAAGAAGAAAGGAAAGGCTGAAAAGTCTCGAAAGGCTTTCAAAGCTGAAACACGGAGTGATACAGAGTGTGAAGAAAGTGATGATGAATATGCCAACTTGTGTCTGATGGCGCAATCAGACTCAGACTCAAACTTTGAATCAGACTCAGACAACGAATTTGAAGTAAGTAATTTCAAAATTCCTGTCAAGGTTTCTAAGTATATTGATGAGCTGTGTTTAAGTCTTAAAACTTCTCTTAAAAGGATTTCGAACTTAAAAGGGAAAACTCGCTTTAAAACAGCAGGAAAATATTTTGAAAGAAAAAGTCAAATGTTTAGATATGAATGTTTCTACTCTTAAAGAAAATGAAGAAAATCTTTTCAAAGAAAATTCTCGTTTAAAAATTGACTCATCGAATATTTCAAAGAAATTTTCAATAGGGTCGAGAAACTTGAAAAAATTCTTTCAAGTACAAAGACCTTATTTCAATAAGTCTGGTTTAGGTATGACAGAAGAAACTATTCCCTTAATTGATTTTCCTAAAGTAAAAGAAAGAATTAAGAAAAGACCTTCAAAAGAAGCTTACAAAAATCATTTCAAAAGGTTTTTGTAAAGCACGTAGGTCGAGATGCTCTCGGGTGTTCTAAGTGCAAAAGTCCAGATCATTTTGAAAAAGAATGTCCTATGGTTTGGAAACCCGTTAAGAAAACTTGGGCTAGTCTTGTTTATCTTACTAACACAAAAGGACCCAAGAAAATGTGGGTACCAAAGAAAGCTTGAGATATTTCTTTAAATGCAGGTATCTATCAAGAGAAAGGTAAAGTGGTATCTAGACAGTGGATGTTCAAGACATATGACAGGAGACTCAAAATGCTTTATAAAGCTTGTTTAAGTAAATGGTGGAAAAGTCTCATTTGGAGGAAATAACAAATGAAGAATTGTGGGTTTTGGAACTGTGAAAATTGGAAATCTCACAATAAGCAATGTTTCTCTAGTGGAAGGACTCAATTACAATCTTCTCAAAGATCGATTAATTATGTGATACTTGGTTTTAAGATCTTCTTCCAAGAAGGAATATGTTCCGGAACCAGTAAAAACTCTACTCAGTCTTTCTTGGGAAGAAGGCATGGAAATATCTATCTCCTGGACGTGAAACCAGAAGAATCACAATGCTTGATTTCAATACAAGACGAAGCAAGTCTGTGGCATAGAAAGCTTGGACATATTAATATGAAGCAATTAGCCAAAATCTCATCAAAGCAGCTTGTTCGTGGTCTACCCAAATTGCCTTATCAAAAGGCGATTTGTGTACTCCATGTATTCTGGGAAAGCAGGTAAGAAATTTATATAAGTCTATAAATCATATCTCAACTAATCATGTACTGCAGTTACTTCATATGGATCTCTTCGGACCAACCGTAACCCAGTATTGGAGGTAAGAAATATTGCTTAGTAATCGTGGATGATTACTCTCGTTTTACTTGGGTATTTTTTTCTAGCAAGTAAATCCGAAACCTTTTCATTATTTTGAAAAATTTACTAAAAAGGTTCAAAATGAAAAGGAATGTGTTATTTCAAGCATAAGAACAGATCATGGTAGTGAATTTGAAAATAAAGATTTTATAAAATTCTGTGATGAATCTGGCTTTAAGCATATGTTCTCTTCTCCATATACTCCTTAGCAAAATGGAGTTGTGGAAATGAAGAATAGATCTCTTCAAGAAATGGCAAGAACTCTTTTAATTGAAAGCAAAATTTCTTCTCGTTTTTGGGCTGAAGCTGTTTTAACAGCTTGCTATTTTATTAATAGAGTCTTTTTAAGACCTATTTTAAAGAAAACCCCCTATGAATTATTCAAAGGTAAGAAGTCTATTGTTTCATACTTTCATGTATTCGGTTGCAAATGCTTTATATTGAAAAATGCAAAAGATAATGTTGGTAAGTTTGAAGAAAGATCGGATGAAGGTATCTTCCTTGGATATTCTTCATCAAGCAAAGCCTACGAGTCTATAACAAGAAGAGTCGACTGTGGAGGAGTCAATGAATATCAAATTTCAAGACTCGGTTCAAGATGAATCCAATCGAGACTCATCATGAAGAGTCTGATCTTACTCCAATCTCTCCAAAGTCTTCAACTCAAGAGGCGTCACAGATTCAGGAAGACCAGCAACAAACCATTTTTGAAGACTCAGGCAAAGAAAGGGATCATCAGCCAGATAAATCAACCAGCAATTGGAAGCATAAGTCCAGTCATCCCAAAGATCAAATTATTGGCGATCTTAATGAAGGAATTCGCACCAGATCCAAAAGGTGTGAAGAGTCTAGTGCCGTAACTCTCATTTCTGAAATTGAACCAAAAAGCATAGAAGAAGCTTTGTCCGACGAAAGTTGGATTGAAGCTATGCAAGATGAGCTCAGACAATTTATCATTAATGATGTCTGGGAATTGACACCTAAACCAAAAGGTAAAAGCGTTATTGGAGCCAAATGGGTGTTCAGAAACAAGATGAATGAGAAAGGTAAAGTCGTACGAAACAAGGCCAGACTTGTAGCCAAAGGATACACGCAAGAAGAAGGGATAGACTATGATGAGACTTACGCACCAGTAGCAAGGTTAGAAGCTATTCGATTATTGCTTGCTTTTGCTTGTTATAAAGATTTCAGGTTATTTCAAATGGACGTCAAAAGTGCATTCCTAAATGGATTTATCCATGAGGAAGTCTATGTGGAACAACCACACGGGTTTGAAGACCCAAAGAAGCCGGACTCGTCTTGGACTGAAAAAGGCCTTGTATGGTTTAAAGCAAGCACCTCGAGCGTGCTACGACAGACTCAGTAAGTTTTTAATACAGAATGGATTTGTTAAAGGTAAAGTTGATACTACTTTATTTATCAAAAAGGAAAACAAAAGCTTTTTAATTGTTCAAATATATGTGGATGACATTATTTTTGGATCATCTAATGAAAGTTTGTGCAAGAAATTTTCTAAGTCAATGCGGGATGAGTTTGAAATGAGTATGATGGGAGAGTTAACATTCTTTCTTGGACTTCAAATAAAACAATTGAAGGAAGGAACGTTCATTTATCAAGAAAAATATGCTAATGATCTTGTCAAAAGATTTGGGCTTGAAAAGTGCAAAAAGACCGACATACCAATGTCTTGTTCCTTGAAGATAGACAGAGATGAAGAAGGGAAGAAAGTTGATAAAAAATTATACGGGAGTATCATCGGTTCACTTCTTTATCTTCTTGTTTCTAGACTGACATTTTGTTAAGCGTTTGCATCTGTGCTAGGTTTCAATCGGATCCTAAAGAATCTCATCTCGGTGCTGCAAAACGTATTATTAAATACGTTGCTTCATCTTCAAGCATTGGTCTATGGTATCCTAAGAAGGAGATTTTAATCTTCGGGATATTCGAGACGCAGATCTAGCAAAGTTGCGAGTTGATAGAAAGAGTACTTCAGTGTACGTGCCAATTGCTTGGAAACGGGACAATATCTTGGTTTTCAAGGAAGCGAGCACCGTGGCTCTTTCAACAACGAAGCGAGTATGTAGCCCTTGGCGATTCTTTGTTCGCAAATTCTGTGGATTAAACAACAGCTACAAGACTTCGGAATTGAAGACTCATGCACGAAATCAAATGTGACAAAGCACCGGTGCAATAAATCTCACGAAAAATCCAATTATTCACTCAAGAGCAAAGCATATAGAGATTCGACATCACTTCATCAGAGATCATGTTCAAAATGGAGAAATCTCGATTCAATTTGTTGATTCAAAGAGTCAATTGGCGGATATATTCACAAAGCCTTTGGAGAAAAATCAATTCGATTTTATTCGCTCCAGTCTCAACATTTTGAAGCTTGAGGAAGTTAAAGTCTAGAGACTCAAAGACTTTCAGACTCAGACTCAGACTCAGACTCATGGGTATTAACTGTAAGTTGTTATTTTATTCTGTCTCGAAAAGGTATGATTATTTTCGAATTACCGAGAAAAAGGGAATCGTGTCTTTTCAAAAATATAACTTTTATTAAAAATGGCAGTTATTGATTTTAAAAGAATACGACGGTTCACTTTCCTTAGTATCGATTGGTTTTTCCTTTTTGAAACAGAGTTAAATACAAACAGTTTTTCTTCTCTTTATCGTCTAAACCCTCAAAAAGCATTTTTCTCTCAATCTTGTTTCCATTTTGTGTTCAAACTCGAGAAAGTTGTCAACTTTTCTTGGGAAAACGATTAAAGGAATCTCTCAGTGTCAAAGAAAGATGTCTTCTTCAAGGAAGTCCTCAAGGATTGCAAGCGGGGGACCACAAAGAGCAAGAGAGGGTCCTACCCATGTTGATCTCACCGAAGAAGATGACTTATCCAGTCAAAGCAAATGAGCCCGATTCGCTCTCCAGCACGTGATTCTTCTCCATCTACCCCACAAAGTGCGGGTCACCATCGAGAGGATGAGATAATCGAGGATGCAGAGCCTGTAAGAATACAAAAACCCTCTTTTGTCTATAAACTCTATCGTGCTTTGAAAAGCATAGGAACTCCGTTGAATCACATGAATGAGTTTCTCAAAAGTAAGAACTATGGGAATGAGTATCTTTTTCTGCGACAAATGGAGGAGTTGGGAATTGCTCCTAGAGGAAGGGCAGAGGAAGCACTTGCTAGTATTCCTAGTGATCCTCATGTGTCCGGGACAGACTCTACCGATGGGAATAACGATGATAAAATGTTCTATGATTTTCAACCGAGATTGGGTGTTGCTGCAAAGGTGAAAGGAAAGAGGATGGATTTGTTTAAATCTAAAGAACATGAGAATTTGTTTTTCAGGCTGTTGAAGAGAGGGGTGATAAACCCTAGAAGCGTTGATTTTGATTTTCTGGATGCTATTTATGTGAACTTAAGGGAGAAGTTTGATCTACTACAACTTGAACAATTTTGCTCTGACACTACCGAAGGATATGCTCAATCGACGCATATTTCTATTCGAATCTTAGCTTTTGGATGCGAATAGAATGTCCTTTAGTGTCCGAGATCAAGACTTCATAGTAGATGTGGACATGTTGGCTGATATCATTAGAGTAGAGAGAGGATCATATCAACCGATTAAAGTTTCCAGTACTCGTCTTATGCTAGATCTTGTGAAAGACAACAGTACAGAAGGGAAAATTGTCTACACGAGAATGCATGCTATCAACATTTTGCTGCACAAAATTGTCATCAACTGTCTTAGGCCGAAATCAACATCAAAGACAGATGTGTCAAATTCGGAGGCAAAATTGATGTATGCAATCATCAAAGGGAAGAAATTCTCTCTTCCTCACATCATTCTCTTTCACATGTATAGAGCAATGGTGAAGGACAAGGGACAACTGCCTTATGCAAGTCTTGTGACCAAGATCTTCAGACACTTGAATATTGAGCCCCCACAATCTCTGTGTGTTCGACCATGCGATAAAATGGTGGTGGGTCTGCGAATGGTGACTAAAATGCGTCTGAAAGAACTTGGAAAGGAAATGGAGCAGTTCAAAATGAAATCTCCAGTACCTTTGGCATCCAAAAGGAAAGGAAAGGAGCAAATCAATCCACCATCCAAAAAGCAAAAGAGGAGATTCTTGGTGGATGAAGAAGAAGAAGAAGAAGAAGAAGAAGAAGAAGAAGAAGAGGAGGATTGCACTATTTTTGCATTGATAAGAAGAAGACGTTCTGTATCTGAATCAACGGAACGTCAGGAGAAGGAGAAAGAAGCAGAGGAAAAATAGAGAGAAGAAGAGAGACAAGAAAAGGCCAGAAAAGAGGAAAAAGAAAAAGTAGAGCAAGAAGAGAAAGAGAGAGAAGCGACAGAGAAAGAAGAATAAGAGAAAGAAGCTGAAGAAGAAGAGGAGGCAGCCAAAGAAAAGTCTGCAGATAAAGATGAAAATTTTCAAGATGCTGCAGAGATTGACCCTCATTCTTTCCCATCCGAGGCTTTCGAAACAAGGGGAGAAGCATTAGAAACAGGGGGAGGAGTTGAGCACAGGAAGACTACATCTGTTCTTCGTGAAGATGTGAGTCGCTCTAAAGCAAATCCAGAAGATGTTCAAATGCCTGGAGAAGGTCATGATACATCAACATCGAAATTGCGCGATTTCACAGAAGATCCATCGTCTGCGTTTACTCCATTAGACCGAGCAAATGTCAGTACACAGACGGATAATTCGGCAGATTTTTGTCGCATACTTGATATCCTTCTGGAAATGCGTGGTCAAATCTATGCTTTGGACTGTGAAATTCAAGTCCTGAAGAATGTTGGGAAAGCATCTTCTGTTTCCCTTCAAGATCAGATCAAAGATCTCTCTCTTCAAATTCAAGCCAATGCCAAAGGAGAAGAGGTAGCTCATCTAAGGGAAGACTTGAAGAGGCTGGAAGGATTAGTTCAATCCATGGGAGATTTCCAGATCGTTCGCATTCCCAAGTAGAATTGACTACTTTCTCACCTTTTTAATGATGACAAAAAGGGGGAGAAAATGCCAGCTTTGAACTCTGAACTTTGAACCTTTGAACTTTTTCAACTTTCAACTTTAAATCTCTTTTATTATGTGTTTTGATTTGGGTGTAAGCTTGAACTTGAACTTAGTACGTAGTGTGGATTTTGATATCGAATGGTTGCAGTTACATCAAGTATTGTTATATGGTTTTAATTGTGAAGGACTAACCAATCTTCCTGTGGATGCAGAGTCTGGTTGTTCTTTATTAATTTTTATGAGATAGCCATATTACTTGAGTAATATTTTGCAGGTCAAAGTTGTTTAAATCTATAAGAAAGTTTTGTCACCATCAAAAAGGGGGAGATTGTTGGAGAAATCTTGCTAGAATATTTTGAAGCTGACAAAACGTTTCTATCAGTCTAGTCTGGATTATTACAGACTTTCGGTTTAGAGTTTGAAGACAGTCGGACATCAAGACTCAAGACTCAAGACTCAAGACTCAAGACTTAAAGATATTCTCATTGACGGTTTTCTAATTCGTGTCGAAAGGCTATCCGAACCTAGGTGTTTGGTTAAGAAGTTAGTCCTATTCTCGGAGAAGATATCTTGGCTGGGTTAAGCTAACGGATTCTTCCTATTCAAGATCCGATGGTTGACGAAATAATCTTGGAAAGTTCTATTCTTGGAAACCAAGATCCTGGTTGTATGGGCGAACATGATTGATGGGCTATCGTCAAGTTCCTTTAATAGCTCGAAAGATCTCCTTAATTGATTCCGTCCAACGGGTAGATTGGAGGAATTCCTTTGGTAAGTGCCAACGGGTATGATGGCATGAAGGAGTATAAAAGGAAGTCGTTCAAGTTATTTCAGTGCATGCTCGATAGACGAATTCCAGTCCGAAGTTCCTTGATATTCAGTCGATTCATTCGAGCAAAATTGTATACACAAAAGAGTGTTTATACTTAGTGGTATCTTGAGCGAGTGTGGTAGATCATCTACACCATTGAATCAAGGAAGAACAACACTGTAACACTTCTTTGTTCATAGTGGAATCCAGCCAATAGGCTGTCAGTGCAAAAGAGTGGACGTAGGCTTAAACTAAAGCCGAGCCACTATAATCATTGTGTTCAATTCTCTTTTCCCTTCTCTCAGTCTTTTGATTGCTGTTTATATCCATTGATTGTCTAGTATTGTGTGATTTAAGTGAAAAATCGTTTTATACCTATTCACCCCCTCTAGGTACTCGTTCTAGCTATATCAGGTGGACGGGAAAAAACAATACCCAGGAACAGGTGAGGACGACCCACGTGATGAAATCGCATTAAATAAAGGAAACAGAAGCCGACCCTATACGCTACGCGTCCGTTTCCAAAACCCATTTGCTCATCTCCTCCTCCCAATTCCGCGTCCGACCCCGCCTACCGAAATTCTTCAAGAAAGTTTGGGTTTTTATTTTTCATTTCATCTATCCTTGTCCGTCTGCCTGTTTGGTTGTCGTCCCAGAGACCAATTGGGAGATGGGTCTTCTTCTCGAGCAAGTCCTTGCGTTCCGCCCCCCCTACCCGCACAGGCCGTAATAGCCATGTATGAGCGTCGGTGTGCTTGTGATCCCCTTGATCATATGCCCTTCGAACGTCGCAAAGTCCTCGCGAGGCATCGGCGTGAAGCCTCCCGCTTCCGCCTGTCCATGGTCCGGACCCTTTCGGCGTCTCCACTTTTGGATTGCGAAGAAAGAACAGCGTGGCGACAACCAGCAAGCTGGCCACAGTGGCTGCCACCGCCTTGACGATCATCTTGCTTGAGGACGATGACGAGTTCGGCGGCGGTGGCGGCGCTTGGAGCGAGTCTATTATGGAAGGAGGAGGAGAGTTGGTGACGGTGGTGGCGGTTGGAGAAAAGAGAAGTAGAGAGAGAAGAGGGAGAGGGAGCATCGCAGGCAGAAAAAAAGAGAAGTAGAGAGAGAAGAGGGAGAGAGAGTTGTCGGCAGAAACGGAGGGGAGGAGAGAGGGTAAAGGGGAGAGAGACGGAACGTTAACGGAGAAGTGGAGCTTGACAGGTGGGCCCAAATTTACCACGTGTCGACTTTTCTATGGTCTTACATTTCGCGAGGTGTAAAACCTATCCAATATTTTCTCGGTGGTTAGCGGATGTTTTTTGCCACTTGTCAACACCGTAAGAGATTTTGGTGGGAGCGTCTTGAAAAGCACTTGTTTCAAAGATGATTTGTCGCCGATTCGGTGTGAGTTGGAGAGCTTTCGACCATTTTCATCGTCAACCATCTCGTTCTCATTAGATCGCATCAAAGAGATCAAGTCTCGCCTTCGAGTGGTAACTAATATCACTTCAAAGACAATACTAAGTCTAGCTTCTTGCATCACACAAGCATTACTAAGTCTTTTTTGCATTTTACTTTATGAGGTACCATTTATGTCTCTAATTTTTTGCATTATAATGGTCGCCTTCACATAACGAGCTCAAAAGTATTTGTGTTTTCTAACTTATTCACAAAATATATGCAGTTTAGGTGATATTTATTTTAGGCATTTATTATATTCAGTCTGTCGATTAGTATATACAACTCAAACTGAGGAAAATGACATGATTAATGCGCATAATATTTTTGTTTATTTTACGTGCGTGACGATTTTCCTAGCCACCCACACAGCGTTACATCCTTGAAAACAAAGAGACAATTGATCTAGAAACTGGTTTCTTTTTCAGATATATAGATGCTAAGTAATAGAAAACTAGTTAATTTCTTCATCCAAAGATAATTTTGTGTTCGTCTACATGATTTTAGATATATATAATGTCTAGGTGCACCATTGAATTTATAAAACAAACCCACCAATCAGAACTTTTTTTTTATCAGCTCGATTAGTTCACTTACATTTTCCAGCTTTAATTATGTATCTTTTAACATTAATTCACCGTATTGAGCATTTACTTGCATTATCCATGACAATAGATACAATAAAGGGATTTTTTTTTTTCTGATCCAACGTTAAATCTTTTTGGACTTTATTCACATTCAACAAGCATGAGTAACACATTTGACGGAGAAATATGTCAACATTACATTAGCGGACATTATTTCTTGAACTAAGTTCACATTGGAATTGTTGGCATATTTACTATTTTACTATACAAAAGTTGATTAGTAATCCGAGGGCTTCGGATCAATCAATTATGCAACGACTACAAGGGCAAAATACTGATGTACCGTTGGTCCTTTTCCCTTGAATTTTCTCTTTATTACAGACTATCAACGACGTCATCATGTGGGTAATCTTCTTGGCGACTCGATTGTACATGCAAAGAAGGAGCCCAAACTCGAACCTAAGCACCAAATCCACAGCGCTAGTGTTGTTAAATACAAGGAATTTGCGAGATTACAAGCCAGTGAAAGACATGGTCCAGCCTAATTCCGAATCACCATGGGGAAACAATTTTGCATTCTTGCATGTATCTATACCAAAAGTGAAACCGAGCGATTTTGAGTTCTCTAATCCTTTGAAGTTTGTCCACAAAGCTTGTGAGGCGATCAAGAGGAAACATAGCTCCTTTGGTGTAGTTATCACAGGGAAGCTGTTAGAAATGATGAAGAAATGCAGAAACCCAGAGGTATGTACATGTCATGATGATTAACTTATTAGAAATGCTAAGTATTTTATGTATGATTTAAAAAATTGATATGTTACGTGATGTGATAGGCTATTAATAGGTATTGAACGTGACATGCTCTCGTTGTATAATTTCTTGTGATTTGTCATATATTTTGTAAATTGGTTATAAGTGTATTTAGCATTACTCATTTTTGATATTATCGTTAACAAAAATGGAAGCTTGTTCGCTTGTACAAAATGTGTTTAATCATTGTAGGCAGTAGTGAGGCACATTAACAGGACAATGAGAAACTCGAGCATGATCATCTCCAATGTTATAGGGCCAATGGAGAAATTGTCCCTGGCTAATCATCCTATCAAGGGCATGTACTTCACTGTAACCGGTACACCCGAGGTATTTATGTAATTATTGTTTGATTTACCCAAGAGCACAAAATTACCTATGCTTTATTGGTAGTAGGCCTCTGTATCATAGTTGTTACATGCATCATCTTCTGAAAATATTGATATAGATTATGAAAGTCGGGAAATATAGGTTTCCAATGACCTATGTGTTACGTTTTATGCAACAGCTGCGCTCCTATGCCATCTTTCAGAGTCGACAGAATTTTGAATTCGAGAATTGGTTTTTCTTATTTACCACAACACATTCTTACTAATCTGAATCGTGAGTGACTTTCTTCTATGCATCAATGATGTAACGAATACATGAAATACTTTCTTCGTGTTTTCTTTTTGCAGACTCTCCAAGTAACGATGATCAGCTATGCAGGAAATTTGAGAGTAGTTGTGCGAGCTGAGCAAGGGTTCATAGATTCTGAGCTGTACACCGCTCCTTGCATGATGCTTGGACATGATCCTTCATGATGCATGTGGGAAGCAATAGAGACCATTCCTACTCCTATCCTTCCATGGTTCAAGTCTTATGAGAAAACCCTACTTTTTCCCCTTATTTTTCATTATGAAGATCTTTTAACGGGACCAAATCTATTGTGGGGGAGGGTGGGCAAATTATAAGTCTACTCCAAATAAGTGTACCTATTGAGTCTTATGGTGGGGAACTCAATAAAGTCTGTTTCGCTCGTAATTAATGGAATGCCTTTCATCAAAGATTAGTCTTTCATGACTGAATTATCTTATTTTTATGATGAATTCTATGTGGTTGAGGAAGTCCATCTAGTTAATCTAGATCGTCATATTCTAATGATGCGATGTAGACCATTAGTAAAGGTTCAAATAAATGGAACGGGCAATTGGTTAAATCGGTCTTTTAGTAGTATCCAAATAGTTATGTGTTTATTTGCAAGAAAATATTTTACCAAAAAACGTTTTTTTTTTTTTTTTTTTTTTTTTTTGGGTTTTCTATTTTTTTATGTGGAAAATAAACTGGTCACAAATTAATGATGGACTCAACCAGATAATGCAAGTTTTAAAATTTAAAAGTTGAAAAAAAAAACTTAAAAATTTATAAAGTAGAAGCTATCTTTGGAGCTTTCATAAAACGTGCTTCAACTTCATTCTAAACAACAAATCTTTATGGATAATTTCTGCATCTTCCTCACGGACCGTAATTGGATAAGTATCGTGCCACGAACTGCCTTCCCATCGAGGGCGAAGCTCTTCTTGAGCTCGAACTCTTTGCTCCCATATTTGACATCGTCGTCATCTCCGTAAGCTCCGTCGTCAAAGTGCACCTCCAAGACGGGAGATATTTAGGTCTTCCTCCGCCGGTGGTCCCCACCTTGCTTCGCCACCATTTGGAGAGCAACGCTGGCCTCAACAGCAAGAGCCGCCGCGTCTGACGATCCACTGTTGGAGCTTGGGCTCCGGGAGAACGAAATAGATATGGTTGGGCGAGAGCTTGTCGTCGGCTTGAAGGGGCATATGTACTCCACATAGTCTAACTTGAATATAAAGCATAAAGGTTTTATTTGATAGTCCGGATTTGAAGTTGGATAAGATAACTTGCCGGATAAGAAATCCGGACTAGGGATGGTGCTTTATATTCAAGTTAGATTATGTGGAGTACATACGCCCCCTCCAAGCCACCGTGCAAGGAACACCGCCATAACAGCCTGTCATTCCCCACCACCGTGCAAGGCTACTGTGCAGGATCACTGCTACAATAGCCCATCACTCCCAACCACCGTGCATTTGTCATTGTCTTCAATCAATACTGATCACCATTGCTGTCTAGCCCATTTGGTTTGCCGATTATCCTCTGATGACCGTTGAACTGAATCGGCCTTCGCCAATGAATGATGAAATCGATGGATCGACACCGGAAAGTCGTTTGTGAAAAAGGAGAAGAAAAAAATCAAAATGCACAAAGTTTTGGGTGTTTGTATGTTGGTCCTAAACGATGGTCACCTGATTTTGCCGTGATGCTTCGACGTCCAATCCTATCCTCTACTCAAGTCTGAGACTCTTTGTGCTGACAATTGAAAGATTGCAAAGGAGAAGGAGGAGCTCCAGCGAAAACGGTGACTGCTCAAAATGTTGCTAGTCTCGACTGTTTGAGATTACGTCAACACAATGTTGCCCTAGATTTGGAAAGTATCATCTCTATGAGCAAGTGAGATTTTCAAAGATTTTGAATCCTATCTTGGATTGCACCCAACATAAGAAATGATTTTTTTATTTTTTATTTTTAAATCCGGAGGATATGGGAAGGATTTCTAATCCTACCTTATCCTATCTTATGTGATCATGTTTCCTTACCTGGAAATATTGTTTTGCAAGCAAAAACTTCTAAAGGATCATCCTTTTTCCTCAAGATAGTCTCTGATGATGACAAAATCTGCTACTGTTGGTGTCTCATGCTTTGGGTATGCTCCTTTGGTGGTTGCTATTTTACAGGCATAATGGCAAGCAGCATAGTTGCCGAAGTGGCCGATGGTTCGTCCAACCTTCGGGAGAGTTGGAGGCTTTCGTTCAAGAAACTTTGTTTCAAGTCAACTACAAAAGATGAGAATCCACATATACAGAAAGAGAAGGATAATGTGACTTATTTTACAATGTCTCATTCCATTAGGTAAATTTTAATCTTCGACGCCATAGTTGTTTCTAATTTCTTATCTCATTACTCATGGTGTGGAATATGACATTACTCGAGGAACTTTTGAAGCATGGCTTAATGTGACGATCAAAAGCTGGGGTTGGAATTATCTCAATGCTCTTCTTAAGGTTTAAAATTGAAGTTATGACGGTTTTCTGGCATGGCACCAAAATTTTCTCTCTTGAGTTATTCTCATCTTTCCGATGAATTCTATGTGGTCAAGGAAGTCCATCCGGTTAATTCGGATTATCATATTTTAATGCTACTATGTAGACCATTGGATTAAATTCAACTAAATGGAACAGGTGACTGGTTAAATTGGTCTACAGTTAATTTTTCCACACCGTACTGTAGTTTCTTATCAAGAATATGTTTATTCGCAGGAAAATATTTTATCCAAACATGCTATTACCGTTTTCTATTGCTTAGCATGGGAAAATAAACTAGTCACAGATTGCTTAGTATGGGAAAATAAACTAGTCACGAAAAATGGAGTCAATCATAAAAGTCAAATTTAAAAATAAGAAAAACGACTTCCCAATTTAAGAAGTGGAAGCCATCTTTGGAGCTTTAACAAAATGTGCTAGGCTTCGTCCTAAACGAACAGATCTTCGTAGATCATCTCTGCATCTTCCACACGGACTCGTATTGGAAAAGGCTCGCACCGCGGACAGCCTTCCTATCCACAGCGAAGCTCTTCCTGATGTTGAACTCTTCGCTCCCGTATCTTACATCGCCGTCATCTTCGTGAGCTCGGCCATTGAAGCGCACCTCCAAGTCAGGAGACTTTTAGGTCTTCCTCTTTTTGTGGTCCCCACCTTGCTTCGCCACATTTTGGAGAGCAACGCTGGCCTTGATAGCAAGAGCTGCCATGTTCGACGCCATGAGCCTCCATTGGAGCTTGGGCTCGGGGAGAACGACGTAGATATGGTTGGATTTGGGGAAAAGGGTTGAAATAATCTTAAAATTTATTGCATTTATGCCAATTTGTTTTTAAACATTTTGATTTGGTGCCAATTCAGTCATTTTGACTAATTTTGGCCGAATTTGCTGATGTGAATGTCATTCGACTTGCGTGGCACATTGACATTGCCATAGAAATTTTTTAATAATAATTTAATTTTTTTGATTGATTGATTTATTTATTTCCTTTAATTTTCTTTTTTTCCTTCTTTTCCCTCGTTCCTTTATTTTTCCCTTTCCTTCTTCCTCTAGCTAGTTGTCAATTTGTGATCGGCCAAAGGTGAGGGCCGGCTAGTGTCACTAGCCACTGACAAGGCTTGCCCTCACTAGTGACGGTGAGGTTGTGCGTCGCCCAATGTCTAATGAGCTTGCTAGAGGTCGTGAGGGCGGCCTCGCGCAGGGCTAGCGAGGTTCAAGACTTGCTGCCCATAGACAAGGCCTGACCTCACCAGTGAGGGTCCTTGTCTCTGGCCTATTGTCGATCAGTGACTGGTTGAAGGAAGAAGGGAAGGAGAAAATCAAAAGAAAGAGAAAAAAAAAAATGAAATAAAAAAATTAAAAAGATAAAAAATAAAAAAAATAAAAAATAATAAAAGTTGTCCATGTTAGCATTGGCCGTGCCAAGTAAGCCAATTGTCATCCATGTCAGCAAAATCGGGCTAAAATTAGCTGAAATGACTAAAATGACACTACATCAAAATGTTTAGGGTTGAATTGACACGGAATCAAAATGTTTAGTACTAAATTGACACCAATGAAAAGTTTAGAATTAAATTGGCACAAATGTAATAGGTTTATAACTTTTTTGACACTTTTTCCACTGGATGAGAGCCCGTCAACAGCCTCGAGAGAAGGTATGCACTACTCGTAGTGTGACTTGCATGTAAAGCACGAAGAGGACAAAGAAGAGGAATGTGCCGACTAGGGTTGAGTAATCACACAAGGACCGATTTGGTTTCTTGTTCTATGCACTGAATTGGTCGATTCTACTGGAGATCAAACCTTAAACCTGTTCAAAACAAACCCTCAATTATCTCAAACTTATATATCTTTTCTAGTTCTCTGGTCATCTCACTTCTCACAACCGTGAGGAAAATCCATCAGCAACATTTGTCACGGATAAAATCTGGTCAACTCGCAGGCCAAAAATCAACACTTTTCTGCGGTCTTCTATATCTTCTCAATCTCTTTGCTGGGCATCGAAATGAAGCCCGACTTGTGCTTACCCTACACACTTGCAGACGGAAGCAGAATCCTATTAATTGATTGACATCAATAACATTCAGGCCTTGGAACCAACCGTCACGTGGCAAAAGGGCCTTATGTGCTGGGGACACCCCTTTTAAAGGAATATGCAGAAATGGTCCAACATTGTTACAATTTTCATCCAAATTTGTTCGTTATTGTCAAAACATGCTTCACTTCGTCATCTTGTAATGCCTATGTTCTGCCCCCTCTTTTACGTTAAGTTCTCATTGCTTAAATGAGATTTGCTTATATAAACCATTTGAGCAATTAAATAAAAAATACGACACAGATAAAAAAAGAAAAGAAAAGTAAAAAACTGGCCGGTTTCTGGGTCGATCCTGGAATAGACTTGAAAAGGTCAATTCCTGGTTCCAAAAGCTAGGAACCTACTCTGATAATCGGTTTCAGAGTACATTCTGAAACCAATCTCGTTGCTTTGGGGAATTGAAACACGGAGATGGGGACGCTATGCCTATGTTCTCATCTCTCTCTTCCTTCAAATAGTTGCAAGGAGTTAACATCAGAAACGATGAAGCAAAAGCACGTATGAACATGAAACTCTCAATCTCTAACAATTTATTTTCTCTCCCGTGAGGTCTCATAAATCACAACCAGCCATATTCTTCATGTATGTGTGAGGCACAGTGTGATAACTTCTTTGTGGATTTGGTAAATTTACCATTTCTGATTGTGTGATCATTTCTAGGATTGAGAATGGAATGGCATGAGGACATAAACTTAGAAACCTGACCTTGCACAACCCATGGTTTTCTTACCGAATCCCTAACTGCAAGAAAAGGAAGAAGAGACATACGAGGGATTACGTTAGAGTCTCTGCCTATTCTTTTTCTCTACTTACCGTGATCCTCTCAGATTTTTGCTGTTTTGTACTGTTTGTTTTTTTAGGAATAAGTTTTGGGCTGGTTCTCTTGCTGCTTTATGGTAAAGATTACATTCTGTGACCATGTGATTATTAGCGTGATGATTTTGTGGAAGAGTGCTTTCACAACATTAATTAAAGAACTAAATAAAAAAAATTGTAATGTTTAATGCACCGGCCGTTGTTATAATATACACAATCAATACTCTAAAAATGGAATATTTCCTTTATATGTTTAATAATTACCACGAAACCACTCACTAACAACACTTTTTTTTTTTGCAATTCAAAAGTCAGTCAAGCAATTATTCCCATCATTTTTTAACATATTTTTCTCCAGCGAACATGTGCACCCTCGCAGATGTGCCATGTGCGCCGTGTGCTAGGCACAAGGGTGTACAATCGAACGCTTGAAGAGCTTCGAGTACCTGGAAAAATGGTAACACACCATGTAGCACATCCAACAGGAAATGTAATATCAACCGGTTCGTAACTACTGATTCATCACTAAAATTGAAGAGCCTCGAACTAGATTGTTGCTACTTGCAAGTCACAGCTGGCAACATTTTATTATCCCACCTAACCCCTTTAAGTCACTGACAGTCCAACTACACGAAGGCACAAGGATGGCCATAAACCATCTATGGACACGTACACGCGCACCCACGCACACATATATGTCGATGATATCCAACTCTTTCGAAGACTTATCTATGAATTCTCAACCTGATCCGCTTAGATTGGGATTATTACAAAGTCCTGTCTAATGGATTTGACAAAAGAGGATGAAGGCCTTGAGCCAGTGAGTCCTTTAGGACAGTACTTCAACAGTAAAGTGATGTCGGTTTCTATTCTTGGCATACTGGAATCCGAAATTCCAATCGATGACTCCCAAGCCACGTCACTGATCAAGGACGTTTTCCTCCCAATCAACTGATTCGTAATTAACGATTTATTTCTAAATGGCTACCCGTTTGAATACAAATTTTGGCCAACGTGGTTTAAACTAGATCGTTAGAAAAATCGGTCTTAAGAGTTTTTCCAGCGGATGACGTCCCCAAGTGTAGCTACCTACATGTTACAACAACACTTTTTTTTATCTCACCTAATCCTTATACTTACCAACAACTCGGTACACGAAGTCAACTGGATGATCAGAAACATATAAATCATCTACAGATACGGACGAGCACCCACACGCATATATATGTCTGTATGCCAATGCCAATGATATCCGATTCTTTCATAGAGACTTCTCTATAGATTCTCAACCCCTTACGCTTAGATTGGGATTATTGCAAGTCCTGTCCAATGGAGTTGATAAAAGAGGATGATGGCCTTGAGCCAGTGAGCCCTACAGGAGAGTACTTCAACAGTAAAGTGATGTCGGTTTCTGTTCTTGGTATATTGGAATCAGAAATTCCGATTGATGACTCCCAAGCTATGGCGCTGATCAAAGATGTTTTCCTCCCAATAAACCCTCGCTTCTCTTCTATCATGGTATGTATGTGTGTACCCTATGCATAGATATTCACCATTGGTAGGATTGATATATGAGTAATTAGTGTTTATAACGTGAATGTGTGGTTGGTCATATATCTCGAATGAATAAACCCCAATTCACTGCACATACTCAGATATTATTTTTTTTTTCTTTTGTCTGGGATAGGTGATAGGAAAGAAGGGAGCAAGAAAATGGAAGAAGGTGGAAGTGGAGGTGGAAAACCATTTGCACGTCCCCAGTTTTTCCTCTCCAAAGGGCTCGTCATCTCCATCCGAGAATGACAGTTTCCTTAAAAGTTACATTTCACAAATCGCAAAGCAACCATTTCCACAAGGCCAACCATTGTGGGAAGTACATATTATCAAGTGTCCAACCAGTGAAGCACAAGGAACCGTAATTTTCAAGCTTCACCATGCACTCGGTGATGGCTATTCTCTTGTGGGCGCTCTCTTGTCTTGCCTTCAAAGAGCTGACGATCCTTCTCTTCCAGTAACCTTTCCCTCGGTCAAAAAATTCAGCTCAGCCAATAATGACGACAGAAACATCGGACTTCCGAAGGTGGTTAGCGGATGTTTTTTGCCACTTGTCAACACCGTAAGAGATTTTGGTGGGAGCGTCTTGAAAAGCACTTGCTTCAAAGATGATTTGTCGCCGATTCGGTGTGGGTTGGAGAGCTTTCGGCCATTTTCATTGTCAACGATCTCGTTCTCATTAGATCGCATCAAAGAGATCAAGTCTCGCCTTCGAGTGGTAACTAATATCACTTCCAAGACAATACTAAGTCTAGCTTCTTGCATCGCACAAGCATTACTAAGTCTTTTTGCATTTTACTTTATGAGGTACCCTTTACGTCTCTAATCTTTTGCGTTATAATGGTCGCCTTCACATAACAAGCTCAAAAGTATTTGTGTTTTCTAACGTATTCACAAAATATATGCAGTTTAGGTGATATTTATTTTAGGCATTTATTATATTCAGTCTGTCGATTAGTATGCAGCTAGTACTCTGGGTGTACAACTCAAACCGAGGAAAATGACATGATTAATGCGCATAATATTTTTCTTTATTTTACGTGCGTGACGATTTTCCTAGCCACCCGCCCAACGTTACATCCTTGAAAACAAAGAGACAATTGAGCTAGAAACTGGTTTCTTTTTCAGATATATAGATGATAAGTAATAGAAAACTAGTTAATTTCTTCATCCAAAGATAATTTTGTGTTTGTCTACATGATTTTAGATATATATAATGTCTAGGTGCACCATTGATTTTTATTAAACAAACCCACCAATCAGATTTTTTTTTTTTTATCAGCTCGATTAGTTCACTTACATTTTCCAGCTTTAATTATGTATCTTTTAACGTTAATTCACCGTATTGAGCATTTACTTGCACTATCCATGACAATAAATACAATAAAGGGATTTTTTTTTTCTGATCCAACGTTAAATCTTTCTTGGACTTTATTCACATTCAACAAGCATGAGTAACACATTTGACGGAGAAATATGTCAACATTACATTAGCGGACATTATTTCTTGAACTAAGTTCACATTGGAATTGTTGGCATATTTACTATTTTACTATACAAAAGTTGATTAATAATCCGAGGGCTTCGGATCAATCAATTATGCAACGACTTCAAGGGCAAAATACTAATGTATCGTTGGTCCTTTTCCCTTGAATTTTCTCTTTATAACAGACTATCAATGACGTCATCATGGGGGTAATCTTCTTGGCGACTCGATTGTACATGCAAAGAAGGAGCCCAAACTCGAACCTAAGCACCAAATCCACAGCGCTAGTGTTGTTAAATACAAGGAATTTGCGAGATTACAAGTCAGTGAAAGACATGGTCCAGCCTAATTCCAAATCACCGTGGGGAAACAATTTTGCATTCTTGCATGTACCTATACCAAAAGTGAAACCAAGCGATTTTGAGTTCTCTAATCCTTTGAAGTTTGTCCACAAAGCTCGTGAGGCGATCAAGAGGAAACAGAGCTCCTTTGGTGTAGTTCTCACAGGGAAGCTGTTAGAAATGATGAAGAAATGCAGAAACCCAGAGCTATGTACACGTCATGATGATTAACTTATTAGAAATGCTAAGTATTTTATGTATAATTTAAAAAAATTGATATGTTACGTGATGTGATAGGCTATTAATAGGTATTGAACGTGACACGCTCTCGTTGTATAATTTCTTGTGATTTGTCATATATTTTGTAAATTGGTTATAAGTGTATTTAGCATTACTCGTTTTTGATATTATCGTTAACAAAAATGGAAGCTTGTTCGCTTGTACAAAATGTGTTTAATCATTGTAGGCAGTAGCGAGGCACATTAACAGGACAATGAGAAACTCGAGCATGATCATCTCCAATGTTATAGGGCCAATGGAGAAATTGTCCCTGGCTAATCATCCTATCAAGGGCATGTACTTCACTGTAACCGGTACACCCGAGGTATTTATGTAATTATTGTTTGATTTACCCAAGAGCACAAAATTACCTATAATTTATTGGTAGTAGGCCTCTGTATCGTAGTTGTTACATGCATCATCTTCTGAAAATATTGATATAGATTATGAAAGTCGGGAAAGATAGGTTTCCAATGACCTATGTGTTACATTTTATGCAACAGCTACGCTCCTATGCCATCTTTCAGAGTCGACAGAATTTTGAATTCGAGAAATTGGTTTTTCTTATTTACCACAACACATTCTCACTAGTCTGAATCGTGAGTAACTTTCTTCTATGCATCAATGATGTAACGAATACATGAAATACTTTCTTCGTGTTTTCTTTTTGCAGACTCTCCAATTAACGATGATCAGCTATGCAGGAAATTTGAGAGTAGTTGTGCGAGCTGAGCAAGGGTTCATAGATTCTGAGCTGTACACCCGCTCCTTGCATGATGCTTCGGACATGATCCTTCATGATGCATGTGGGAAGCAATAGAGACCATTCCTACTCCTATCCTTCCATGGTTCAAAGTCTTATGAGAAAACCCTACTTTTTCCCCTTATTTTTCATTATGAAGATCTTGTTAACGGGACCAAATCTATTGTGGGGGGAGGGTGGGCAAATTATAAGTCTACTCCAAATAAGTGTACCTATTGAGTCTTATGGTGGGGAACTCAATAAAGTCTGTTTCGCTCGTAATTAATGGAATGCCTTTCATCAAAGATTAGTCTTTCATGACTGAATTATCTTATTTTTATGATGAATTCTATGTGGTTGAGGAAGTCCGTCTAGTTAATCTAGATCGTCATATTCTAATGATGCGATGTAGAGCATTAGTAAAGGTTCAAATAAATGGAACGGGCAATTGGTCAAATCGGTCTATTAGTAGTATCCAAATAGTTATGTGTTTATTTGCAAGAAAATATTTTACCAAAACACGTTTTTTATTTATTTATTGGGTTTTCTATTTTTTGATGTGGAAAATAAACTGGTCACAAATTAATGATGGAATCAACCAGATAATGCAAGTTTTAAAATTTAAAAGTTGAAAAAAAAACTTAAAAATTTATAAAGAAGAAGCCATCTTGGAAGCTTTCGTAAAACGTGCTCAACTTCATTCTAAACAAACAAATCTTTATGGATAATCTCTGCATCTTCCTCACGGACCGTAATTGGAAAAGTATCGTGCCACGAACTGCCTTCCCATCGAGGGCGAAGCTCTTCCTGAGCTCGAACTCTTTGCTCCCATAGTTGACATCGTCGTCATCTCCGTAAGCTCCGTCGTCAAAGTGCACCTACAAGACGGGAGAGATTTAGGTCTTCCTCCGCCGGTGGTCCCCACCTTGCGTCGCCACCATTTGGAGAGCAACGCTGGCCTCAACAGCAAGAGCCGCCGCGTCTGACGATCCACTGTTGGAGCTTGGGCTCCGGGAGAACGAAATAGATATGGTTGGGCGAGAGCTTGTCGTCGGCTTGGAGAGGGCGTGTGTACTCCCCATAGTCTAACTTGAATATAGAGCATAAATGTTGCATTTGGTAGTCTGGATTTAAAGTTGGATAGGATAACATGCTGGATAAGAAATCCAGGCTAGGGGTGGGATAGACTTGGATTGGATAATTTTTTTTAAATAAAAAAAGAAACATAACAATTTACTTCTAGTGATGGAGTGGTGGAGTCTGGTTTCGCCAGCCACTGTGCAAGGAACACTGCCATAACAGCCTATCACTCCCCACCACCGTGCAAGACCACTGTGCAGGATCACTGCTACAATAGCCTATCACTCCCAACCACCGTGCGATTGTCATTGTCTTCAATCAATGCTGATCATCATTGCTGTCTAGCCCATTTGGTTTGCCGATTATCCTCTAATGACCGTTGAACTGAATCGGCCATCGCCCATGAATGATGAAATCGATGGATCGACACCGAAAAGTCGTTTGTGAAAAAGGAGAAGAAAAAAATCGAATTGCACAAAGTTTTGGGTGTTTGTATGTCCGTCCTAAACGATGGTCACCCGATTTTGCCATGATGCTTCGACGTCCAATCATGTCCTCTACTCAAATCTGAGACTCTTTGCGCTGAAAATTGAAAAATTTCAAAGGAGAAGGAGGAGCTCCAGCGAAAACGGTGACCGCTCAAAATGTTGCTAGCCTCGGCCGTTTGAGATTACGTCAACAAAATATTGCCCTAGATTTGGAAAGTATCACCTCTATGAGCAAGTGAGATTTTCAAAGATTTTGAATTCTATCTTGGATTGCACCAAACATAAGAAATGATTTTTTTTTTTTTTTTAAATCCGGAGGATATGAGAAGGATTTCTAATCCTACCTTATCCTATCTTATGTGATCATGTTTCCTTACCTGGAAATATTGTTTTCCAAGCAAAAGCTTCTAAAGAATCATCCTTTTTCTTCGAGATAGTCTCTGATGATGACAAAATCTGCTACTGTTGGTGTCTCATGCTTTGGGTATGCTCCTTTGGTGGTTGCTATTTTACAGGCATAATGGCAAGCAGCATAGTTGCCGAAGTGGCTGATGGTAAGTCCAACCTTCGGGTGATTTGGAGACTTTCATTCAAGAAACTTTGTTTCAAGTCAACTACAAAAGATGAGAATCCACATGTACAGAAAGAGAAGGATAATGTGACTTATTTTATAATGTCTCATTCCATCAGGTAAATTTTAATCTTCGACGCCATAGTTGTTTCTAATTTCTTATCTCATTACTCATGGTGTAGAATATGACATTACTCGAGGAACTTTTGAAAGCATGGCCTAATGTGACGATCAAAAGCTGGGGTTGGAATGATCTCAATGCTCTTCTTAAGGTTGAAAATTGTACTTCACTGATTGAAGTTAATATGGTCTTCAGGCATGGCACCAAAATTTTCTCTCTTGAGTTATTCTCATCTTTACGATGAATTCTATGTGATCAAGGATGTCCATCCGGTTAATTCGGATCATCATATTTTAATGCTACAACGTAGACCATTGGATTAAATTCAACTAATGGAATAGGCGACTAGTTAAATTGGCCTACAGTTAATTTTTCCAGACTGTGCTGTAGTTTCTTATCAAGAAGATATGAGACTGTTTATTCGCAGGAAAATATTTTATCCAAACATGTTTTTACCGTTTTCTATTGCTTAGCATGGGAAAATAAACTAGTCACAAATTGCTTAGAATGGGAAAATAAACTAGTCACAAAAAATGGAGTCAATCATAAAGTTCAAGTTTAAAAATAAGAAAAACGAGTTCCCAATTTAAGAAGTATAAGCCATCTTTAGAGCTTTAACAAAATGTGCTAGACTTCGTCCTAAACGAACAGATCTTCGTGGATAATCTCTGCATCTTCCACACGGACCCTATTTGAAAAAGGCTCGCACCGCGGACAGCCTTCCTATCCACAGCGAAGCTCTTCTTGATGTTGAACTCTTCTCTCCCGTATCTTACATCGCCGTCATCTTCGTGAGCTCGGTCATTGAAGCGCGCCTCCAAGTCAGGAGATTTTTAGGTCTTCCTCTTTTTGTGGTCCCCACCTTGCTTCGCCACATTTTGGAGAGCAACGCTGGCCTTGATAGCAAGAGCTGCCATGTTCAACGCCATGAGCCTCCATTGGAGCTTGGGCTCGGGGAGAACGACATAGATATGGTTGGATTTGGGGAAAAGGGTCGAAATAATCTTAAATTTATTGTATTTGTGCCAATTTAATTTTAAACATTTTGATTTGGTACCAATTCAGTCATTGTGACTAATTTTGGCCGAATTTGCTGATGTGAATGTCACTCGACTTGCGTGGCACATTGACATTGTCATAGACAAATTTTTAATAATAATTTAATTTTTTTGATTGATTGATTGATTTATTTCCTTTGAACTTCTTTTTTTCCTTCTTTTCCCTCGTTCCTTTATTTTTCCCTTTCCTTCTTCCTCTAGCTAGTTGTTAGTTTGTGATCGGTCAAAGGTGAGAGCCGGCTAGTGTCACTAGCCACTGACAAGGCTTGCCCTCACTAGTGACGGTGAGGTCGTGCGTTGCCCAATGTCTAATGAGCTTGCTAGAGGTCGTGAGGGCGGCCTCGCGTAGGGCTAGCGAGGTTCAAGACTTGCTGCCCATGGACAAGGCCTGACCTCACTAGTGAGGGTCCTTGTCTCTAGCCTATTGTCAACCGGCGACTGATTGAAGGAAGAAGGAAGGGAAGGAGAAAATCAAAAGAAAGAGAAAAAAATGAAATAAAGAAAATTAAAAAGATAAAAAAAAAAAAAATATTAAATATTAAAAGTTCTCCATGTTAGCGTTGGCCGTGTCAAGTAAGCCAACTATCATCCATGTCAGCAAAATCCGGCTAAAATTAGCTGAAAGGACTAAAATGACACTACATCAAAATGTTTTAGGTTGAATTGACACGGAATCAAAATGTTTAATACTAAATTGACACCAATGAAGAGTTTAGAATTAAATTGGCACAAATGTAATAGATTTATAACATTTTTGACACTTTTTCCGCTGGATGAGAGCCCGTCAACAGCCCGGAGAGCAGGTATGCACTACTCGTAGTGTAACTTGCATGTAAAGCACGAAGAGGACAAAGAAGAGGAAGGTGCCGACTAGGGTTGAGTAATCACACAAGGACCTATTTGGTTTCTTGTTCTATGCACTGAATTGATCGATTCTACTGGAGATCAAACCTTAAACCTGTTCAAAACAAACCCTCAATTATCTCAAACTTATATATCTTATCTAGTTCTCTGGTCATCTCACTTCACACAACCGTGAGGAAAATCCATCAGCAACATTTGTCACGGATAAAATCCGGTCAACTCGCAGGCCAAAAATCAACACTTTTCTGCGGTCTTCTATATCTTCTCAATCTCTTCTCAATCTCTTTGCTGGGCATCGAAATGAAGCCCGACTTGTGCTTACCCTACACACTTGCAGACAAAAGCAGAATCCTATTAATTGATTGACATCAATAACATTCATGCCTTGGAACCAACCGTCACGTGGCAAAAGAGCCTTATGTGCTGGGGACACCCCTTTTAAAGGAATATGCAGAAATGGTCCAACATTGTTACAATTTTCATCCAAATTTGTTCGTTATTGTCAAAACATGCTTCACTTCGTCATCTTGTAATGCCTATGTTCTGCCCCCTCTTTTACGTTAAGTTCTCATTGCTTAAATGAGATTTGCTTATATAAACCATTTGAGCAATTAAATAAAAAATATGACACAGATAAAAAAAGAAAGGAATAGTAAAAAACTGGCCGGTTTCTGGGTCGATCCTGGAAGAGATTTGAAAAGGTCAGTTCCTGGTTCCAAAAGCTAGGAACCTACTCTGATAATCGGTTTCAGAATACATTCTGAAACCAATCTCGTTGCTTAAAGGAATTGAAACACGGAGATGGGGACGCTATGCCTATGCTCTCATCTCTCTTTTCCTTCAAAAGAGTTGCAAGGAGTTAACATCAGAAACGATGAAGCAAAAGCACGTATGAACACGAAACTCTCAATCTCTAACAATTTATTCTCTCTCCAATGAGGTCTCATAAATCACAACCAGCCGTATTCTTCATGTATTTGTGAGGCACAGTGTGATAACCTCTCTGTGGATTTGGTAAATTTACCATTTCTGATTGTGTGATCATTTCTAGGATCGAGAATGGAATGGCATGAGGAGATAAACTTAGAAACCTGACCTTGCACAAGCCATGGTTTTCTCACCGAATCCCTAACTGCAAGAAAAGGAAGAAGAGAGAGATACGACGGATTACGTTAGTCTCTGCCTTTTCTTGTTTTCTACTTACCGTGATCCTCTCAGATTTTTGCTGTTTTGGGCTGTTTTTTTTTAGGTATAAGTTTTGGGCTGGTTCTCTTGCTGCTTTATGGTAAAGATTACATTCTGTGACCATGTGATTATTAGCGTAATGATTTTGTGGAAGAGTGCTTTCACAACAATAATTAAACAACTAAATAAAAAAAAAATATTGTAATGTTTAATGAACCGGCCATTCTTATGATATGAACAATCAATATTCTAAAAATGGAATATTTCCTTTATATGTTTAATAATTACCACGAAACCACTCACTAACAACACATTTTTTTGTATTCAAAAGTCAGTGAAGCAATTATTCCCATAATTTTTTAACATATTTTTCTCAAGCGAACATGTGCACCCTGGCAGATGCGCCACGTGTGCCGTGTGTGCTAGGCACAAGGGTGTACAATCGAACGCTTGAAGAGCCTCGAGTACCTGGAAAAATTGTAACACACCATGTCGCACATTCAACAGGAAATGTAATATCAACTGCTTCGTAAATAATGTTCATCTCTAAACTGCTACCCTTTTGAATACTGAATTTGACCAACTCGGATCGAACTAGATTGTTAGAAGATCTGTCTTATGACTTATCCAGCCGATGAGGACCTATGGGTAGCTACTTGCAAGTCACAGCTGGCAACATTGTTTTATCCCACCTAACCCCTTTAGGTCACCGATAGTCCAACTACACGAAGGCACAAGGATGGCCATAAACCATCCATGGACACATACACGTGCACCCACGCCACATATATGTCGATGATGTTAGGGAAATCCCTTATGATATTTTGAAGGTGACAAAATAAATCAAAGGCTACTAACATGTTTGATGGTTGAATAATAGACTATGCAGATGATAGAACATGTAAAAGATATTATCAAAGTCTATACTTGGAAGAACCTGAAGACAGACTCTATGTTGAAGCTGAACTACAAGACAGACTCTATGTTGAAGCAGAATATGTTCAAACTCAGATTGTAAAGTCTATCGCACTTAGACTCAGATTGTAAAGTCTATTGCTCTCAGACTTTACATCCAGAACGAGACAGATTGTAACTCAAGCCCAATCATATAACGGCTAGTGAACTGGTTTGGATTCCACATCAAGATTGATTTGATTGATTCAATCTAATTGATTGGCGATTGGATCTTGAAGACAAGATATTTCTATACGAAGAAGCTTTACTTATGGAAACCAAGATTCCGTTTGTATGGGCGATCGGAATCATTTTGGGATTCTACCTTTGTTACTCAACGGCTATCAAATCTTCTAGATACAGAGTTGTCCAATGGGTATATTGGAAGACGATTCTCTGGGATACTGTCCAACGGCTAGTATGGAAGTGGAGAAGTATTTAAGGAGATGAAAGATCGATGAACAAGTAAGAGATGGAGCATAGAATTTATAATTCCAAAGTCCGAGCGATCTTTGTTCATACACTTGTCTTTGGAGAGCTTAAACGTTTGTGATCGTGAGAGAAATACCAAAAGAGTGACTTAGTGAGATAGTGTGATCTACTAAGTGTTTGCACTCGAAGTTGTAATTTCTTGTTGATTGCATAGTGGAATCCAGCCAAGAAGGCGGTTAGCGTGGGAGAGTGGACGTAGGCTTGGATTAAGCCGAACCACTATAAATCTTGTGTTCTTATTCTCTTCCCTAACTCCTTTGTTTTATTCGAAGTTTATTTTATTCCGCATATATTTGCCAAGATCTATTTTAAACACTTATTCACCCCCTCTAGGTGTTCATACTAGCACTCTCAATTGGTATCAGAGCCAAGTGCTCGGTTTATAAAAGTGTTTTTACTTTTGAGTTAAAAATCTTTTATGGCTAGTATCTTGGCACCATGACTTATGGAGGGGCAAAGCAACACAAGGCCACCATATTTTGATGAAAATGAATATGACGTGTGGAAGAACAAAATAAAAGCATTCCTAAGATCCAGAGATCCCTTGCAATGGGATGTTGTGGAAAGAGGAATCAATCCCACTGCTGCATCTACATCAAATAAGAATGACAAAGACAAAGAAACCAAACTCCCCGCTCCTATGTCTCAGACGGAGATGTCCAAAAGAGAAGCGCTTGATACGAAAGCAATTTATTCTTTATATTGCGCTTTGTCTCCTGTTGAATATAATATAATTTCTTCATGTGAAACAGCAAAGGAAGTCTGGGATAGACTTCCTGTTACATATGAAGGGACCGATCGTGTAAAAGAGACAAAAGTAAACTTCCTGCTCGGCAAATATGAATCCTTCAAGATGAAGCAAGGAGAGTCAATTGGAGATATGTTCAGCCGTTTTACAGAAATTGTAAATGGTTTAGCATATCAAGGTCAGCAAATTTCTACCCCGATGAATGTCAACAAACTCTTGCGAGGTCTCTCAAAAGATTGGAACCATGTCAAGACCTCAATTCGGGAGACTCAAAGGATTATTGCCACTCTCCGTTGATGAATTGATCGGCACTCTTCAATCCTATGAAGTGGAACAACTCAATGATGAAGATCCCGAAGGTAAGAAGTCTATCGCTTTAATATCTAATGCTGTTTTTGATGAAACAGACTCAGAAAATGACATGGATGTCGAAGAACTTGCTTTTATAATTGAGAAATTCAAAAAGCTGAGTAGACAAGGAATGAGGTTTAGTGAAAGAAGACAATACAAGTAGAATGGCCAGAAAAGAATAATGAAAGAAGATGATGAGCAAGGAAATATATGCTTGACGGCACATTCAGAATCTGAGTCTGACTCAGACACAGACTCAGAATCAAAGTCTGACTTAGACACAGACTCAAAATCCGATGAAGAAATTGAGGTAAGTCATTCAAAAATTCCTCTCAAAGTTTCAAAGTATATAAATGAGCTTTGCTCAAATCTCAAATCTTCTCGATCGACGTAACCCAGTTCTCCTATAACCCGCAGCGGAGCGAGTTGACCAATTAGAGCCCATTCGAGATCGCGATCGGGCAGTAACCACAAACCCAGAGCGCTATTGCATCGGGATATCGGGGGAGTAGTCCGCCTGCATACAAGTTCGTCAAAGATTGGCAAGAGCAAGTAGACTTGGCAAGGGCGTGTCTACACAAGGCCTCCAAGCGCATGAAGAAATAGGTTGATAAGAAGCGACGGCATATGAAGTTCCAAGTCGGGGACCAGGTGTTGGCCAAGCTGTATGTGGTTCTCCGGTACAAAGACGTGCACAAGGGGTTGATCCGTCGCTACAAGGGGCCATTTCGTGTGTTACAACAGGTCGGAAAGGTTGCATACTAGCTGGAGTTACCACCAAAACTCAAGGTACATCCGGTTTTCCATGTAAGTATGCTTGCGCCTTTCTAGGTTGATGAGGAAAATCCAGATTATGGGGAGTCTCAACGGGCGCCACTCGGAGCAAAAACCTTGTATGATCAAGAAGTCGAAAGCATTATGGTGGATCGAGTCATATGGAAGCAGTATTTGTGAATGCTAGTAAGATCACCTATAGGGGGTGAATAGGTGTAAAAATTAAATTGAGTTATGATCAAAGTAAAATAGCATAGAGAAGAGAATAAGAACACATGGTTTATAGTGGTTCGGCTTAATCCAAGCCTAGGTCCACTCTTCCGCACTGACAGCCAACTGGCTAGATTTCAGTATGAAACAAAAGATTTGTTACAGTAAGGCTCTTCCTTGATTCCACAGTGTAGAGACTCTGCTACACTTCCTCAAGGTCTCACAAAGATATGAACTCTCTTTTGAGTACAATATTTCATTCGACAATTGAATTGACTAAGAACAAAGAGTTTTAGACTTTGGAATTCTTCTATCGCGCACACACTCGAACAGCTGGAACATCTTCCTTATATACTCCTTCATGCCATCACACTCGTTGGCACTTACCAAAGGAGTTCTTCCAATCTACCCGTTGGACAGAATCAATTAGGAAGATTTCAAGTTATATAAGGAATATGACGATAGCCCACCAATCCTGCTCGCCCATACAATCGGGATCTAGGTTTCCATAAGTAGAACCTTCCAAGATTACTTTGCCAATCAACGGATCCAAAATCTCCGAATTAATCTTAATTTGAATAATGGATTCTGACATGCTGCATCCAGCCAAGAGATATTCTTTAGACGATAGAATCAAATCCTCAACGAAACACTCCGTTTCGGATAAGCCTTCTTTGACGGTCTAGAAACGTCAATCAGGATAGACTTTGGGTCTTGAGTTTGGCAGTCCGGAGGTTTTCAAACTTTGATGGAAGAGTCTGCAAGTCTTCAGACTAGACTGATGGAAACGTTTTGTCAACTTCAAAACACTCAAGGAAGTTTTCTCCAACAATCTCCCCCTTTTTGATGGTGACAAAACTTTCCTATAAATTTGGATAACTTTGACCTGCAAAACATTACTCAAGCAAACATGGATATTTCTCAAAAGATAAATGGCTTAGTAAAAATAACATTAGAATCTGCATTCACAGAAAGTAGGTTAGTTCTGTAAATAAGCAAAGCCATGAGATATCAATAGAGCTTAAGATAAACAAATGTTTAAACAGTCAAATCCAAATCTAGTCCAAATCCAAATAGCCAAACACAAAAGTCAAGTCAATCAAACATAATCGACACAAAAGTCAAGAGTTCAAAGTTCAAAGTCAAATCTGCACCACATCTCTCCCATTTTTTGTCATCATTAAAAAGGTAGAGATGAAAAGAGAATGAAATTTAAGATTGCTTGGGAACACGAACAAGTTGGAAATCTCCCATTGGCTGAACAATCCCTTCCAGCTTTTTCAAATCCTCATTCAGTTGAGCCACATCTTCACCCTTAGCATTTGCTTGAACTTGAATAGCAAGGGCATGGAGTTGATCATGCAAAGAAACTAAAGAGGTTTGACCTGAATTTTGCAAGTTCTGTACTTCGCATCCTAGAGCATAAATTTGGCCTCGCATCTCCAAGAGAACATCAAGCACTTTGCGAAAGTTTGCTCAATTGTAAGGCCGAGTACTGGCTTCTGGTTGATCAGATGGTGTATTGGCAGATGATGGCAAATCAGCATGGTCATGCAGATTGGGTGATGAAACATCATGTCCCTCCTCAGGAAATTGAGAGGCATAGATGTCCTCTAGATCTGCTGGAGAACAACTTACTCCTTCACTGGTGGCAGCCAATGAGGACGTACCCCTTTTCTCAGGATCTCCCCTTGTTTCGATGCCTTCAGGTGGAGAAAAATATTCCTCATGCTCTGCTTCTGCTTGTTCTCCTCTTCCTTCTTCTTCTTCCTCAATCCTTTCCTCCTCTGCTTCTTTCTCTAATTCTTCTCTCTCTCTAGTCCTCTGTTCTGTCTCATCTTTGTCTTGTTCCTGTCTCTCCGTTGTCTCTGGAACATAACGACTCAGGTTCTTCAATGCCATTGCAGAAATGGTGATATCATCATCATCATCTTCATCCTCAACGATGAGTGCTCTTCTTTGCTTGGATGGAGCAACCATGGGCTCCTTCCCTTTCTGCTTTGCAGTCGAAGAGACTGGATGAGTTTTGACAGGGGTTTTCTCCTTGAATTGCTCCAAAGCCTTGTTGAGTTCCTTCAGACGCATTTTAGAGACCATTTTCAGTCCCACCACCATTTGATCGTAAGTTCAAACACAAAGAATCCATAGAGGTTGAACGTTTAAATGTCTGAATAACTTGGTCACAATTGCTGAGTAAGGAAGTTGGCCCTTGTCCTTCACCATTGTTCTGTACATGTGGAACATAATATTGTGTGGAAGAGAGAACTTTTTGCCAGCATTGATGGCATACATCAGCTTTGCCTCCGAGTTTGAAACGTCGATCTTTGAAGTTGATTTTGGTTTGAGGCAGTTAATCACTATCTTGTGAAGCAAAATGTTGGACGCATTCATCATCGAATAGGAAATTTTTCCTTCCGTTGTTCTATCCTGAAGAAGCTCTATCGTTGCATGAGCAATAGACACACTGATAGATTTATATCTCCC
Source organism: Eucalyptus decipiens (assembly GCA_014182575.1). Classification (NCBI taxonomy): domain Eukaryota; kingdom Viridiplantae; phylum Streptophyta; class Magnoliopsida; order Myrtales; family Myrtaceae; genus Eucalyptus; species Eucalyptus decipiens. The sequence goes on along the minus strand of CM024616.1, from coordinate 3,779,284 downwards.
TTTTTCAACCCCAATCACATCAGCCAATGTATTCATGTCAACCACATAATCCTGATCTTGAACACTGAAAGAGAATCTATTCGCATCCAAGAAACTGAGATTCGAATAAAAGTAAGCAGTAAGTTCAGCATGAGCCTCTGTCGTTTCAGAACAAAACTATTTGAGTTGAAGAAGATTGAATTTTTCTTGCAGATTGACATTTAGAGAGTCAAGAAAATCAAAGTCCACACTTTTAGGGTTTATCAAGCCACGCTTCAGCAACTTAGAATACAGTTGCTCGTGTTCCTCTGAGCGAAACAAGTCTGTCCTTTTACTTCGGATTTTTGCCGCAACACCCATTCTAGGTTTAAATAGACTGTACATCCTATCATCATCATTCCCATCCGGTTGACTCGGCCCTCCAACACGTGGATCGCTTGGGATATTTGCCAATGCTTCTTTTGCCAACCCCGCAGGGGCAATTCCCAATCGTTCCATTATGCGTAAAAAGAAAGTTTCATTTCTATACCCTTTGTCTTTTAGAAATTCATCAATATAGTTTAATGGAGTACCACTCCTCTTCAAAGCACGATAAAGCTTATAGGTAAAAGAGGGCTTATGAGTGCTTAGCATCTTCGATGATTTCTTCATTTTCTCGATGTGCAACACTCTGAGGTCTATATGGAGGAGATTGACGCTGTTGAGAATGTTGTGGGCTCTACTGCTGTATAGGAGAATCTTCTTCCTCGGTGAGATCAAAGTGCGTAGGCCCCTCATGCATTTGTTGTGGTCCCCTATTCGCCATCCTCGAAGACTTTCTTTGAGACGACATCTTTCACAGTCTTTGAGAGATTCCAAGCTTATTTTCCAAGAAAGATGAAAACTTTTCGAAGATTCAAACAAGAGAAGAAGACAGAAGTGGAAGATCTGTTCTCTCTTAGGGTTTTTGTGTGTAAAACAAAGAAGAACCAACAGTATATAAGACAATCAAAACGAGGCATATGGAATGTCGTAAAAAGGAAATATAAAAATGCCTTTTAAAAAATAACTGCATTTTCAAAAATTAGATAACTGCCTTTTCAAAAATAACTTCTTTTTCGAAAAGGAAGGATTGCAATAATCACGAAAATTGGGAAATAACATCAATCAATTTCGGATAGATAATCGTACCTTTTCAAGATTTGATCCGAGAGATAAGTTTCTAAAATAGAAGTACTTACAGTCGTAAATCTTGATTGTCTGAGTTTGAGTGTCTTTAGACTTTCAGTCCTGAATCTGAACTTTCTAAGACTTTAAGATATTGAGTTTGGAACAAATAACTTCAAATTGATTTTTCTCCAAAGGCTTTGTAAATATATCCGCCAATTGATTCTTTGAATCAATAAATTGAATTGAAATTTCTCCATTTTGAACATGATCTCTAATGAAATGATGTCGAATCTCTATATGTTTTGCTCTTGAATGAAGACTTGGATTCTTGGTGTCGTAACCTCTCTTTTTTTCGGCGCCCGCAATCGGGTACGAGCGCCTAAGGAGGCTAATGGCTTGACTGAAATTAATTATGCCCGGACTCTCCCAAGTCCACCAATTCACGACTTAATGGTTCAAGTTTTTAACCTGTAAATCAATTTTTAAAATGGAGTCGCCACTAATCAATTTGAGGTGGGTTGACTAAAAATCCAAGCAAAGTATCAAGAGAAATACTCACTCCTACGTAAACAGAGAAATTAGGATCGGAGACTTGATTACACTAGTTAATCACTAATGCTCTTTCGGTACCTAATCTTGTTTAAACCTTGAGGTTTTTTGGATATTCGAGGGATTTTCCATGCATTTTTGGCGGGAAAAACATTTTTTGAGTCTTTTTCTAATTTTTTTGGACATAAAAGGGATTTTTTTTTTTGGATTTTTTGTCATTTTTTGGAAAATATGGAATATTTTAGATTTTTTTTTTTATTTTTTGGAAAATAAAATATTTTTAATATTTTTCAAAATATTTTTGGAAAATAAATTATTTTTGATTTTCCTCGATTTTCTTTGGAAAATAAAACTCTCCTTTTTAAAAATAATTTTTGAAAGTAAAATATTTATTTTTTATTTATTAGAATATTATTTTATATTAAAATAATGAAACAAAATAAAACCGACCCGGGTCGGATCCGTGGGTTGGGTCCGACCCGGGCCAGCCCGACAACCGTGGCCGGGCGTTTGGGGGTGCCCAACACGACCCGATGACCCGGCTCGACAACCCGCTCCCCCTAGCGAAACCCTACCCGACCCAGCTCCGACACCCGACCCGACTCTCGCCTCCCGCAGATCGCGAACCCTACCAGATTTTCTGGGTCCGGATTCGCTTCGTGACTCGGAAAATCGCAAACCCTAGGGTTTGCGAATCTGCGGCGCCGGGGATGGAAGCCTAGGCATTACGGAGGCGACGATGGCTACGGCGGTGACAGCAAGAATGACGGCCACTACGACGATCGCGACGGCGACGGAACGGGGTTGCGATGAACGGCAGGGATGACGACGACGGGCTTTTGTTACCTTTTCTTGAATGCGTGCGATGACAGCGACGGCAAGGCTCGATTTCGATGGCGGCGGGCCACGGCGAGCACGACGAATCTGGATGGCTCGATCTGCGACGGCGAAGAAACAGCGAACAACGACGCGACGGCGAGACCTGGGCCTAGTCAAATCTAGCCGGAACACTCTCTCTCTCCCTTGGGTTCGCCCATCGAGCTCCCCCTTACGCTCGGATCTCTCTCGAACGACTCCGACCGACCTCAGATCTCGGCCTGCTCATCCTCGGCCCCCCTTTCTGAAGTCTCTTAGTTGGGAGGTTTCGAGGATCTGCAGCCCTCGACCTTCGCCGCCTCTCTCTATCTCTCTCTCTGTTTCTCGGCCTCCTCCCTCCTCTCCGGCCCCCCTTTGTCGACGGTGGCCCCTCTCTATTTATAGGCGAGGGGGTGGCCGGTCGGCGAGGCTCGACTCGTCGGTTGGACTGCCATCCCATCCGCCATCATCTCCTCCTCCGGTCACGTCTCGTCGACGCCAACTGCTCCTCTGCTCCACGTGCGTTGCCGTCTGTTCATCCTTCTCCGGCGTCGCGCCTGCTCGCACGTGAGTTGCAATGGCGCAAGGGGGGCACGTGAGTTGCGTCGCGCCTGCTCGCACGTGAGTTGCAAAGGCCCATGCGGAGGCTGCTTTTTCTGGTTTTTCTGCTTTTCTTGTTTTTTCTGTTTTTTCGTTCATTTTTTGTTATTTGTTTATTTGTTATCCGAAAAAGATAAAATAAAATAAAGTAAAATAAAGTAAAACCTAATTAATTAAAAGGAAATTTTAGGCGTCAACAGCTGCCCCCCTTTGAAGGTGAGCTCGTAGAGGTTATATTCAAAGACAAACTGATGCCTAAATTTTGTCAATATATGCATAGCAGATTGTATTTTATTTGAGACTTATTATCCTATGTAAAAAGAGCAATATAACATTACATATACTAAGACAGATAAGAAGATACCTGTAGTTACTTACCGAGAGTGAGTGAGATAGGGTGTGAGCCCCGAGTTTGGCAAGTATCAAGGCGTCATTTTACCTGGTGATATGAGGAGGTTGCTTTTCCAGGGCTCGAACCATTCTTTGGTCACATGTTAAAACAATGAATGATTTGTCTAGATACCGAACCTTTCTTCGGTCGCCTTGACGGGAAATTGCTCCTCCAAGACTCGAACCATTTTTTGGTCGCCTATTGGGGCAATTAGTGGTTTGTCTCGAACCCGAACCATTCTTCGGTCGCCATGACAGGAAATTGCTTCTCCAGGACCCGAACCATTCTTCGATCGCTTGTTAAAACAATTAGTGATTTGTTTAGGACCCGAAACTTTCTTCGGTTACCTTGATGATGAATTACTTCTCTAGGACCCGAACCATTCTTTGGTCGCCGTGACGGGAAATTGCTTCTCCAGGACCTGAACCATTTTTCGGTCACTTGTTAAAACAATTAGTGGATTGTCTAGGACGCGAACCATTCTTCGGTCGCCATGACGAGAAATTGCTTCTCCAGGACCCGAGCCATTCTTCGGTCGCCTGTTAAAACAATCAATGATTTGTCTAGAACCCGAACATTTCTTCAGTCGCCTTGACGGGAAATTGCTCCTCCAGGACCCGAACCATTCTTCGGTCGCCTGTTGGAGCAATCAGTGGCTTGTCTCGGACTCGAACCATTCTTCGGTCGCCGTGACGGGAAATTGCTTCTCCAGGATCCGGACCATTCTTCGGTCACCTGTTAAAAAAATCAATGATTTGTCTAGGACCCAAACATTTCTTCGGTCGCCTCGACGGGAAATTGCTCCTCCGGGACCCGAACCATTCTTTCGCCCGTTGGAGCAATCGTGGTTTGTCTCGGACCCGAACCATTCTTCGGTCGCCTGTTGGAGCAATCAGTGGTTTGTCTCGGACCCGAACCATTCTTCGGTCGCCTGTTAAAACAATCAATGATTTGTCTAGGACCCGAACCTTTCTTCGGTCGCCTTGACGGGAGATTTCTCCTCCAAGACCTTAACCATTCTTTGGTCGCCTGTTGGAGTAATCAGTGGTTTGTCTCGGACCCGAACCATTCTTCAGTCGCCGTGACGGGAAATTGCTTCTCCATGACCCGAACCATTCTCCGGTCGCTTGTTAAAACAATCAATGATTTGTTTAGGACCCGAACCTTTCTTCGGTCGCCTTGACGGGAGATGCACCGACCTTTCTCAGGGCATTTCATTTGTGGGTGCCTGATTTGTATCGAGGACACCGGTTGGTACCTGACCTTTCTCGGGAGATGCGCCGACCTTTATCAGGGCATCTGTTTTGTGGGGGTGTCTGACCTCTTTCAAAGACAACAGCTGGTACTTGACCTTTCTCAGGAGGTTGCGCCGACCTTTCTCAGGGCATCAATTCTAGAAGATATCTGGACATTCACAAGCATATCAAAGAGTACCTAGATATTCACAAGTACTAACCTAAAGGGTATTTGGGCCTTTACAGGCGTCAAAATGGGTATTTGGCTGACCATAGGCATTGAAGGGGTACTTGGATGATCACAAGTATGAATTCTTGGGGGATACTTGGACATTCACAAGCATCGAAGGGGTACTTGATAATTGAAAATATCAGGGACATACCTTGGATATTTGTGAAGGTGTCCCACCTCTTGGCAATTGGGAAGTATCGAGGGCGTACCTAGGATATTCATGAAGGTCTCTCACCTCCTGGTAGTTAGAATATTGATGACGTACCTTGGATATTCTTGAAGGTCTCTCACCTCCTAGTAATTAGGAATATTGAGGACGTGCCTCGCATATTCATGAAGGTCTCTCACCTCCTACTAAAGGGGAATATCGAGGGCGTACCTGAGATATTCGTGAAGGTCTCTCACCTCCTGGTAATTGGGAATATCGAGGGCGTACCTAGGATATTCGTGAAGGTCTCTCACCTCCTGGTAATGGGAATATCAAGGGCGTGCCCCGCATATTCATGAAGGTCTCTCACCTCCTGGTAATGGGAATATCGAGGGCGTGCCCCGCATATTCGTGAAGGTCTCTCACCTCCTGGTAAAGGGGAATATCGAGGACGTACCCCGCATATTCGTGAAGGTCTCTCACCTCCTGGTAATTGGGAATATCGAGGGCGTACCTAGGATATTCGTGAAGGTCTCTCACCTCCTAGTAATGGAAATATCGAGGGCGTGCCCGCATATTCGTGAAGGTCTCTCACATCCTGGTAATGGGAATATCGAGAGCGTGCCCCGCATATTCGTGAAGGTCTCTCACCTCTTGGTAAAGGGGAATATCGAGGACGTACCTCGCATATTCGTGAATGTCTCTCACCTCCTGGTAATTGGGAATATCGAGGGTGTATCTAGGATATTCGTGAAGGTCTCTCACCTCCTGGTAGTTGGAATATCGAGGATGTACCTTGGATATTCATGAAGTTCTCTCACCTCCTAGTAATTGGGAATATCGATGGCGTACTTGAGATAGTCGTGAAGGTCTCTCACCTCCTGGTAATTGGGAATATCGAGGACGTGCCTTGCATATTCGTGAAGGTCTCTCACCTCCTGGTAATGAGAATTTGAATGTAGCACAAGGCTTACCTGGACGGACGCATGCACTCAATGTTGCATCCCAAAATTCATAATGACCTCTAGTTACATTAAAGTATATGAATAGGTGATGGAAATACCATCAAGTTATTTTATGGCCATTTAATCCATAATTTGCAATAAGATATATGGCCAAGCTTTTAAGGGATAATTATGTAATAGGAAAAAAAATTCTATCATTGGCCATGTGCATCATAAATTGGAATTTATGGATTTGTGACTATAAGTTTAATGGCCTTATTATTTTATGCAATTAGGTATTTATTTAAATGATGATTAAGATATATTATAAAAAAAATAAAATAAACTTGGGCCATTTAAGTTTGGACCTTAGGCCCAAGTGAGATGGGCCTAAAGTGGGCCAAGAGGCCCGGCCCATGAAGCCCATTGGGCTGTCGGTGCATGAAGGAGGAGCCGCATGGTTTCCAGGTGTCTTCAACCAAGGAGACACTTGTCTCCTTCTTAGGGACAAGTGTCCCCCATGCAAAGAGGGGATACATGCAATATAAAAGCCACCAAAAAGGAAGAGAGAGAGAGAGTGAGTGGCTGATGGTTGAGGGTTGTCGTCCAAGAGAGGTGCCGAGAGAGAGGAGAGAAAGAGAGGAAGAAAGGAAGAGAGGAAGGAAGGAGCTCGCCCGCTCGCACGCCGTTTGTTCGTCGCCGGTGTGCCGCTATTCGTGTGGTCTAGAGGCAAGTTGGAGTCCTCTAGCTGCTCTTGCATGTGTGTTTGTTACATGTATGGTTGATATAGTGTCGAGTTTGTGTGATTAGGTGAGGAAAACCGAAGTATGGATGGATTGTTCTTGGGTGGTATGGCTGTTTTCGCTTGAACAGTTTGAGTCAGAATGTTGTGTGAGCTTGCATGCATGTTTGGAGTTCGATTTTGGCTTCAATTTCTCATGAAATTTGTAGCTAACATCTTAAACTACAACATACTAAAATTTCGTGGAAAATGATGGAGATTTGAGGGGTTAAACTCTCATCCTACGGAGACCTCAGATCTGGAAAGATTTTACTGACCTCTTGTTGGATTTGTGGTTGCATGTTGATTTGTGCTAAGAATCTCTCTTCGATTTTTTCATGAAAGTTGTAGGGGACATCTTAAAATACAACATAATCAAATTTGAAGTGAAATGAACAAGTATAACCTAGTAACTCGACTAGATCTTGAAGACGGTAATTCTGGAGATGTATTACAGGACACCCGAGATTTCATGGACCTAAATGACGATTATAATCTGGATATTTGACTTGGATTTCTTCACGAAACTTGTAGAGAACATTTTTATGTATAACATATCCAAATTTCAGAGGAAATGAAGAAGAATAAATGGGTAAAAACTCAGTATTTCGGAGGAAACGTACACTGGACATTTCGGTGTTGGATCCAGAAGCTTCGTGTGACTGTAGAAAATAATTTAGAAATAATCTGACTTGGAAGTCTTCATGAAAAATGTACGAAAATATCTTGGCTATGACTCGGTAAAATTTCGTAATTTTTGGAGGTCGTATGGATATTTTAATCGAATTTCTTCAGAGACTGTGCATTCTGGTTTCATCCGAAAATTACATGCTGTTTTGAGTAAATTATGGATTTGTGTGGATTTCTCATTGACCGTGTATTTAGCATGAAATCATTATCGTATTGTCCTATTTATTACTTGCCTTAATTTTATGATTTTCGAGATTATATAAATAATTAAATTTAATATTTTTGAAAATGACATAAGCGGGAATTTAAATAAATGAGAAAGGGCATGATAAATGGATTATTTTAATTGGCATAAATTCCATGGATTATATTTTATAAATAATTTCACCATGTAGTGTGTGTGTGATGGGGTCTTGATGTATGCATTGAGATGCATGTGTGAATTCAATGTTGATCATGATTGATGATTGCCAATACATCATATGCCATGCTAAATTAAGACCGAAATTGGTGAACATGAATAATGTTAAATGAGGAAATCGATGTGGCGGATGATAATGCCCCGGGAGTGTCGGGATGCCTGGTGGTATACGGTACGTAATTCCAGGGGAGGCCTAGTGGTATGTCGGTACGTAATTCCGGAAGCCCTGGAGGTTTGTGCCTAGGGGGATGCCTTGCGATGCTAGTAGGGGTGTGGGATGCCCGGCCAGGGAGTGTAAATGCCGGAAGCCCTGTTGGAGGTCTTTGCCCAAGGGGAATGTCTCGTGATGCCAGTTGGGATGCGAGATGCCCGGAATGTGGGGGGCCGGATGCCCAGTGGCCTGGAATGGCTGAATGCCGGAAGCCTCGGAGGTCTTTGCTCGAGGGGATGATGAAATTGATGATTTGAGGAATGGGTGATGTGGTGATCAAATTGAAAGTTAAAAGTGGAAATTAAACCATGGCATGATGATATGCATGATGACGATGATGATATGTGATGTGATATAATGATGATCACCCATGGCATGATGATATGCATGATGATGATGATGATGATGATGATGATACATGATATGGCATGATGACATGTAAGGCATGATGATGCCATGATGATGATGACATGTGTTATGTGATGATGTCATGATGATGATGACATGTATATGATATGATGATGTTATGATGAATATGACATGTGTGATGTCATGATGTCATGATGAAGATGACATGTGTGATGTGATGATGCCATGATGATGATGACATGTGTGATGTGATGATGTCATGATGATGATGACATGTGTGATGTGATGATGCCATGATGAAGATGACATGTGTGATGTCATGATGTTATGATGATGATGGCATGTGTAATATAATAATGTCATGATGATAACTATATGAGTATGACATGATGATACACATGTATGTATTATGATTGTGATGATGATACATGATAGTATGCGCATGGTTTCAAGGTAAGTAACGTTTGCAATACATGTATGAATTGTACGATGCATTGAGTGGTTATTGGAATCCTTTACTTGCTGAGTGGTTGTACTCACCCCTTTTGGGGACCAACATTTCAAATTAGTAGATGGATTGAGCGGTTGGATATGACCGCGAGGAGGAGGATAGCAAAGGAATGAACTTTTGGACGCCGACACTGATCGATGGACTTAAGTATTCAACTATTGGAGAAGATGTCGATCATCCTTTGAAGTGTAGCCGAGTATAGAAAAACTATGGCATTTTGATGTACCGACTAAAGATGTCAATCTGCTCTATGTAAATAAACGTGTTCGGTTTTAACTTATATAAGATGTTTAGTAGGTGTGCATCGTTTTCTAAATATAGGGAAGGGAGTTGTTGGATGTGCTTCTGTATATAAATTGCACAAGGGACCGACCAAAAAAAAAAATGTAAACTCCCAGGTTGTATGGACCCGCTGCAATTGGAATGGTATCATAGTGACATGTTATTATGAAAAGTGAATGGTAAGCGAACTGTGGCGACCCTAATCGGATTGGGGGCCATCGAGGGGTGCCACACTCAAAAGGGCTGGAACACCTGGGTAGCCACATGTGTACAAAGTACTGGAATACTTGGATGAACACAAGTATTTAATGATACGAACCAGGACCACTCAGCTGGTCCAAGTATAAGAAAGCATACCTGGGTGGGCGCAGGCACATAAAGTAATGGAATGCTTGAACAGCTGCTATTATTTGGGGACAACTCGGGCAAGTTGAATGTCATGAAAAGGAAGTACCTGGACAACGGTGGGTACTTGATGATATGGGGATACCTAGACAGTAGTAGGTATTCCAAGAGATACTTGGTCAGTCACGAGTATCAATACTCTGGGGACAACTCGAACAGATCGAGTGTTAGGAAAATGGAGTATCCGAATGGTGGCCGGTACTCAAAGACAATAGGGATACCTAGACAACAGTAGGTATTCAACGATAAAAGGGATACTTGGTCAGTCACAAGTATCAATACTCTGGGGACAACTCGAACAGGTCGAGTGTCAAGAAAAGGGAGTATCCGAACTGTGGCAGGTACTCAAAGACAATAGGGATACCTAGACAGTTGCAAGCATCCCAACTCAAGGGACGACTCGAATAGGTCGAGTGTCAAGAAGAGAGTACTTGCACAGTGGTAGGTACTTTAAGAAAAATTAGGATAAAGATATGCTTACCTGGCAATATGTTTGATCTCTAAGAGTATGTTTGCTATTTGCACAATATGCACATATGATTGTATATGCTGAAAAGTCATGAGTTCAAATGAGATTCATGCAAGATAATTTTGTCAATTTTGCATCATCTGATTTCTACCAGGGAAGATTTTGAAAGACAACCTTCATTTAGAATGTAGATGTCTTGAGCATGCCAGATGAGGGACTTTCAATCTGAAAGGGCTATTCGCTCACTCTCATGGAAAAGGCTATCCTGACCATTAATGCAGGATTTATAAGGACCACACTATCTCACTATCATCATGTCAGCAGGGGTCTGAGTATTCTCGCAAACGGTACGACTTTACCAATGAAGTCTTAGTTAGTGGCTCATCAAAAGGGATCATCAAGGTCAAGGCTTATGAATGGAGTGCCACACGATCGTCTCCGGGTTTGCAAGTCAAGAATCCTGCGAAAAGAGATAGAGTAATCTTGCTCGTACTTCTTCGAGCGATGCTTATGAACATATGAAATCCTACGTTAATTGAAGTGCCCCTAGTCTGAAGAGACTTTTACAATGAGAATGTAACGTAGACTTGGCTCACATGTAAGAGGGTGAGAGTTCGTGACTGTCTCGGCATTTGTCACCGGTCTTTCTTCTCACTGTTAGATAGAGGTTCTATGGACCACAACAATAACTTTTTCTTGGTTGTATTTTTGACTGGGGGGCATTGGCCTTGCTTTTACCAGGCACATTGCTTTTTCATGCTCCTACTTTTTATCCCAACTTTTCATTTATGGGCATTGACCTTGCTTTTACCAGGTACACTGTTTTTTATGCCTCTATTCTTTGTCCTTGTTGCTTGAGGAACTGATCTTGACAAGTTCAAGCAAATGCCTTCGTTAGACTTATTGAGTCTTCTGGTATTTCCGATTATGCTGCTCGAATGGCAGCAGCTTTTGCTTTGCCTCCATGTGAGGGTGAATTTATAGACTCAATTGGGTTGTACAATGGATACAAGTGCGTAAAGAAATAATTTCTCTTCTTGACTCTAGGGCACTTAAATTAACACGAGTGTTCATATGCAATAAAGACACTCAAAGATTGATGCAATTGCGAGCAAGAAAATTTCTATCTCTCTTCTCACCTTGTGATGTTGCTTCGCCTCTGATATGCCCCAATGTGGGGGTGGTTCTTGATAGGGGTAGGACAAAAATTTCACCAGTGTATGGGGCTCAATGGGGTGAGCGATGGAACGCTTCTCACTATTTTGGTTATCGTACCATTCGCGAGAGAACTCTTTACCCTGTAAACATGGAATCTTCTGCACTCATCTCACAAGTGTATAGATGGGGGACTGTGTGTAGGATATGGCTTGCCTTTCATCATTTTGACGCACCTCATCCAGCATGCTCGATTAATCTTGTATTCTTCATTTAACTGTCTATTCTAATAATCCTTAATGGAATCAGTGATGTAGATAGACAAAATCATCATGCGAAATCCATTTGGAAAAGGCATGCAACATTTTAGATGTGATGAAGTTTGTACTCTCAGAACAAATGAATGGTTTTGGCTCAAAAAGACCTTGGTAGCTTTAAGGGTCAACATAATAGTATTGTTAAATTTTGAACATCAAAAGGGTTATTCACAAAGGGGTGTCGATGGTTGTCCCTATTGATTAGGGATATGACACATGAATGATTAGCCAGGGATTGGGAATCTGATCAGGAACATTTGCTCTTGCCTCTTGCAAAAGAGAAGCTGTGGAAATAGCTCAACCAGTAGGGCCAAGATCATAAGTGACTTGAGGCCTAAAGGGTCTCTGTCATTTGCTTTGATGATACTTTGTTTGGGAAAGCCTATCAAAGTCTGACATGCTTTTCATTGATTTGTTATCCTTACTTTTGACAGTCAGGTGATCCTGCAACAAACAAGAGGGAATGTGTTAGTCATGAACTCTTTCAAGAGTCGAAATAACTGGAAGCGATATAACATTATCCTTCACTGGTTTGCAAACGATTAAGTGGACCTAGAGTACAAGGAGGACATGAAATCTCGTGTCTTCCATTTCACTAGGTCAATTATTCTCCATAATTGGCTCCTGAATGACATTCTTTTTACACGAAGCCAGGTGAATTTGATGTGGGTCATTTCCACGTACTAGCTTGACCAATATTGATTTGCCTAACCATCAAGTTTGGCTCTTGAATCCTGATGCTTCCTGCCAATGGGGGGAATATGTCAAAAGTGAATTCAAAGAGGGGGAAGTATTGGAGACGATACCAAATTACTCTTCTCCAAAGTCTGTATTTGTTGACTCCTAGAGATATTTGAATATCGATGATAGCCTTTTCGTCTCGGCATAGTCTGACATTTCCTCCGATTAGCCTTCCTCACTCATGGCCATGTATGCATGATTGACGGTTGTCGATTTATCTTCACCGCCCTCCTTCTGTGGAATTTCTGCTTCTGTCTTTAACTATAGCATCATTGGGCAAAAGTCATGTACCTCAAACTTTTATGGAATCTGAGATCAAAATCTCAAGCTTTCTAATGGCAATTACTCCTTGGAAGAACATGTGTTTGGAGTATGAAGTGAGGTTTCTAGGCCTTAAGTCATCATTTGAGATAAGGGGCTAGAGACTGCCTCAACTGACTAGATTTTCTCCCTATTGACAGTAGCCAATTCAAGAGGAGAAATTCATTTTATGTGCTTCTTAGCTTGTCAAAGCTGGAAATCCCATTGATAAAACCACAGCATCTAGTTGCTCAGGCATGTTGTGGGGAAAAGACATTGCTACGACTCGAGAAGGAGTTGGGCAGGAGCAAGGTGGAGTGTACAGAGCTCTTAGGAATGGCTTCATTTCAACCGTATGCCTGTACCTATTACGTCATATTTTCGTTTCCTATAAATAGAAGAGAAATGACATCATTTCCAAAATTATATTCAGAGAATAAAACTTACCTTCTTTGAAGTGGGATGATCTTTTCTACTTGCCCCACTGCCTTCTTGAGAGGGTGTTTTTGAATTTGGCGAGCTCACACGATGTGCTAGTTTCAAATACCTTTTGTCACACTAAATCAAAGGGGATGATGTTTTGAAACATAAAGTGAGAGGGTTAGAAAGACAACGTGCTTAAATTTATCATCTTGTTTTGACAAAAGCTTTTGGGTGATGAAATATTTTTTATTTTCAAAATACGTCTTTGGGGGAGAAAAAGAATGAGGAAGCCCAGCCCTCAGTATTCTTCTTGGATGATATTTTCTTTTCATGGTTGGATAACATCACTGGGCTAGTTTGGAGTACCGCCTCATGCTCTTAAAACAAAATATTAGAACTGTACAATAGAGTACTTGGAATGGAAAATACAATAGTAGCACACTAGACAAGATAAGAAACATGAAATTATAAAAACAAATAAAATCCATGAAAACTCCTGTGAAAAGGAGTGCTTTGACAGTGTTGGTCTTGAAGCTAAGCGTCTTTGAATTCCTCGCCTTTAGTAGACTCGAAGTATTCACATGAGAGGACCACTTCAATGAAGCTATGGAAGTGCAACCCATGCAACCAACAACAATGCTTACGAGGTAAAGCCCCTATGAACAACTTTATCATTTCTTCTTTGGCCAGTTGAGAGTAAGTTTGCATCATAAAAGCCTCCCACCTCCTTGCATATGCTCGGAAATCCTCCATTGGTCTTCTTCTAAAGTGAACCAAATTCTGACAAGGCACTTCAGTCCCAATCTGGCTTTGATACTAAAGCAGGAATGTAGAAGACAGCTCATTCCAATCTCTCATGAGGTAGATATCTGATGTGATGAACCATTGTAATGCAGACCCCATAAGACTTTCTTGAAAGGTCTGAGTTGTGAATGACATCGAGCCATAGTATCGACTTATTTCAGCCATGGAGGTACTGCAAGTGGGCCACGGGGCAAGTCGTGCCATTATACTTGCGGAGATTGGGTATCCATATTTCTATGAGGGTCATGATCCTACGAGGGCAAGACGAGCCTGGTATATTTTGGTTAGGCCACTGGTTTTCCCACTGCATATCTATTGTAGTGGTGAATTTTTATGTTTAAGGAAAGTTGGATTCTACCGAGATTACCCCATTGCTTTCTTCTTAGTCAAAATTTCCGAATGAGGATGAAGTATTGAAGCTATCCTCATGGTTAGAGGACGAGCTTAGTACTTCGTTAGGATCGTAGCGGATAAAGATGTATGCTTCCTCTTCTGACGGGCCTTCATCGCCGAATGAGAGTAGGAAACAGTTATACGATGAATTGTCAGTTTCATTGTTGAAATAACGCTGGAAGTCCTTGGGATTGTATTCTAGGGCTGGGAAGTCTTCAGGGTTGTACTCTAGGGGATGGTAGCCTTCAAAGCTGTATTCTTGGGAATGCTTGAAGCTTTGGTGTGGTGGCTCGTCGGTAGATGCTGAATTGATCTGCTTAGGCTTTCTTTTCTTGGCCCCTGGTCTAGACCTTTTGAGTAAGGCCTTTTGTTTTGCTAGCTTGATTCTATCAAGGGAAGTGAGAGACATTAGAGTTTCATTGTCTGATTCACTTTCCAGGTTGATAGGGGTTGGTATTTTTGGACCCTAGCTCTTGGAGTAAGCTTTGGGGAGTTGTCCAATCATGCCCCAGTCTTGAACATGCTTTGTGTCTTTGATCTCGTACAAAGGCTCCTTGCCTTTCCTAGTGGGAAACTTCTCAGTAACAGGATGTTGCTCAGTCGCCCATTTATTATGCAAGGCTTCATCGACATCCTCCTCTCCTACCTCAGCGACTAATGGCTCCTCGTGCTTCGCGATCATCGGCTCTTCGTAAGGCAGGGTGATGTCAAGGGTGATGTCAAGATTATACTCTTGGTGAAAAACATGAATTAATTCCCTCAAGGTTTTAAGGGGACTAATCTTCCTGATAATGTACCATCGCAAGGCAGGGCCAGTCAAGCTCGATTGGTACGATTGAATCATCCTTCGAACCGGGTAGGCCTGCAAGTAGGTCTCTAGGCGGGAGGTATCAGTATACCTTTCGCATTCAGGTGCTTTGAGTTTTTCAGGGATCTCAATGCTGGCGTAATTGGACAGGTCCATGGGATTCT
The DNA here is from genome assembly GCA_014182575.1 of Eucalyptus decipiens. NCBI lineage: Eukaryota > Viridiplantae > Streptophyta > Magnoliopsida > Myrtales > Myrtaceae > Eucalyptus > Eucalyptus decipiens. The sequence continues at coordinate 3,763,958 of CM024616.1, read as the reverse complement.
GCTCCTGCAGTTGGCTTAACTTTTTCATGATCCTTTCAAACTGTCTATGGTACTAGCTATTTTCTGGCAAATTTATGGGTGTCATGACAGTGTTTCAGGCAACTACAGAGTTGGGCTTAGCTTGAGTGGATTTCATTTGTCTCGAGAGTTGTTGAAGGACAATGGACATTTGTCCCATGTCATCTTCAATGTTAATGAGACGATTTTGTACATCATTTTGATCGGGTCCTATTGCATGAGACCATTCACAGGCGATTGGTGGCCGACGATTCGTAATTACTTGTTCGTTGTGAAAACAATGAATGAGCACGAAAGCAAACAAAGATTGACTCATGGCAATGGTCTAACCGCTTTTTTATTTATCAAAAGAGGATTTTATAGACCACAGACTTCTGACATCTAAAACTTGAAGTTGAAATGACAGAATGAAATACTAGATATTAAACAAAAGTCCCTAAATAATGGGACAAAACTTTCACACTATTTACACTAAGGGGCACATGATTGCCAATTTATATGCAACGGGGAGCCTTGTTCTTGCGAGGATGCCTGCTTCCTTGAACTGGCTCTGAGGTGTGTATCCAGTCCATTCCCAAATCCCTCTCCATGAGTTATGCTTGCTCGTGTTGGCTGCTCTCGCGATTGAGTGAGGGATTGATGGCTTCCATTTTGTCGGGATGCGATGGTTGTGGATGTAGGACATGGAGGCGTGGTGGGCTTTTTCTTCTCCCTTAAGCCCTTCAGGTACCTCGATCCTTTTGCGATGGCACTTGTCCCAGGTTTCCTCAGCAATAGAAATTTCGATTGCGTAGTCACGACTTGTGTTGAAAAGAACTGGAGGGATCATCCTCTTGAAAGGCGGTGGGATCTCCTGAAGGGCTCCATATTGTTGTGCTACCCGATACGGGTAATAGGGAATGGTGCCGGTGAGGCCGAGCAACGGAATTGGGCGGGTACGTATGAAAGCAAAGTAAGCTCTCTTTTCATGGAACCAACCAGCACACCATTGGAATGCCTCAGGAGCTGGGTCTCTTAGGAAGTCTACCCAATTTAAACAGCTTTGATTGTGAATGTATGGTCTTAGAACCATAAAAAATTTTAACGGATTTTCGAAAATATTCGTTTCAGATGATCACATGAAGTCTCGAAATTCGCTTAGGTGAGAAAAGAACTGGACTTGTAAAATTTCAGGAGAGGCTCGCATGATTTTCTCCATGTTGTCTTTAAAACGATTAAAGGACAAGAATGTTTCAATTAAAATCATGTTGACATAATTTCCCCCTCTCAAGATCTAATCAACTATCCATGCCATCTTAGGACTTATGGCATTTCTTTGATGGGGGAAGATGATGAGCCTGAAAAAGGCCAGGAGGAAAATCTCACTTTTTTGGGTCATAGGCTGATTTTGGAAACATGCATTCATAAATTCTAGTGGGCAGGTATTATGGTTATCTTCAAGAATTTGTATCATAGTATGGACTTCAGTTCTTAAAAGCCGCGCTAACCCACGCAGCAGGATGATGCCTGTCGATGGCCTGATAAGCTTTTTCTCAAGAGACATTCTAGTGATGATGCTGTATTCTTCCAAGGTTGGGGTTAGCTCAAACCTACCGAATATAAAAGTAATTGTCTTCAGGCACCAAAAATGTGCCATGGCTTGTATGACTTCAGAACGAACAGTGATTTGGATCAACGATAGGAGATGACCGACTTTGGCTTTCACGCGCTCTTAGGCAAACTGATCTAATTGACCCCACCATCTGAAGAGCTTCGCCTTGGGAGCAGGAATGAACTGGATATCGTCTTTCCCCATCGCATATAAACTGGGACTTGAAAAACTTATCCTAAATTGCCATGGGCCAATAAAAAGACTAAGTAAAAGTAAAGAAATCACTTTGCTTTTAAATAAAATGGCAAGCACAAAGACATACGCATGGGACATGTGGCTCGATTTCTAACTCAGAAGGCTTGATGAAATTAAAAAGGTATCCACCCATCGCAGTCTCGCGTTAGCAGCATACCCTCTTAACCTCGGCTAAGAAATTCGAGGAAAAGAAAGGCAACCTCTGCATTGCAGTCTCGCGTTCGAGGTCGTATCTTTCTTAACACCATCCTAGAAATCCTATGGCGGCCCAAGTCCGGTGGCCGGGTTGTGTGTGTCATGTGTAGTGTTTAAAACAGTCAAGCATGCACAACAGTTTATAATCACAAGATAATCTATTTTAAGCAAAAATTAAAATAAGTTTCTAAGCTTTTGACCTGCATAAAGAAAAAACCTAAGTCAGTAAAGAATTTAAACAAGACAAAATGGCCTAAGTCTTCAAATTCCCCAGTGGAGTCGCCAAGCTGTCGCGACCTCTCTTTTTTTCGGCGCCCGCAATCGAGTACGAGTGCCTAAGGAGGCTAATGGCTCGGCTGAAGTTAATTGTGCTCGGACTCTCTCAAGTCCACCAATTCACGACTTAATGGTTCAAGTTTTTAACCTATAAATCAATTTTTAAAATTGAGTCGCCACTAATCAATTTGAGGTGGGTTGATTAGAAACTCAAGCGAAGTATTGGGAGAAATACTCACTGCTGCGCAACCAGAGGAATTAGGATCAGGGACTTGATTACACTAGTTAATCACTAATACCCTTTCGGTATCTAATCTTGTTTAAACCTTGAGATTTTTTGGATGTTCGAGGGATTTTCCATGCATTTTTGGGAGGAAAAACATTTTTTTAGTCTTTTTCTAATTTTTTTGACATAAAAGGGAATATTTTTTTTTTTTTGGATTTTTTGGCATTTTTTGGAAAATATGGAATATTTTTTATTTATTATTTATTTTTCAGAAAATAAAATATTTTTTAATATTTTTCAAAATATTTTTGGAAAATAAATTATTTTTGATTTTTCTCGATTTTCTTTGGAAAATAAAACTCTCCTATTTAATATATTTTTGAAAATAAAATATTTATTTTTTATTCATTAGAATATTATTTTATATTAAAATAATGAAACAAAATAAAACCAACCCAGGCCAGCCCGAAACGACGCCGTGGCCGGGCGTTTGGGGGTGCTCGGCCTGACCTGATGACCCGGCCTGACAACCCGCTCCCCCTGGCGAAACCCTACCCGACCCGGCTCCGGCACCCGAACCGACTCCAACCGCCCGCAGATTGCGAACCCTACCCAATTTTCCGGGTTCGGATCCGCTTCACGACCCAGAAAATCGCAAACCCTAGGGTTTGTGAATCTGCAGCGTCGGGGATGGAAGCCTAGGCATTACGGAGGCGACAGCGGCTATGGCGGTGACAGCAAGGACGACGGCGACTACGACGACTGCGATGGCGATGGAATGGGGTTGCGATGAACGGCAGGGACGACGGCGACGGGCTTTCGTTACCTTTTATTGAATCCGGGCGATGACGGCGACGGCAAGGGTCGATTTACGACGGCAGCGGGCCACGGCGAGCTCGACGAAGTTGGGGGGCTCGATCTGCGATGGTGAAGAAACGGTGAACAATGACGGCGACGGCGAGACCTAGGCCCGATCAAATCTGTGGCCGGAACACTCTCTCTCTCCCTCGGGTTCGCCCATCGAGCTCCCCCTTACGCTCGGATCTCTCTCGAATGACTCCGGCTGACCTCAGATCTCGGCCTGCTCGTCCTCGGCCCGCCTTTCTGAAGTCTTTCAGTTGAGAGGTTTCGAGGATTTGCAGCCCTCGATCTTCGCCGCCTCTCTCTATCTCTCTCTCTTTGTTTCTCGGCCTCGTCCCTTCTCTCCGACCCCCCTTTGTTGACGGTGGCCCCCCTTTATTTATAGGCAAGGGGGTGGCCAGTAGGCAAGGCTTGACCCGCCGGTTGGACCGCCGTCCCATCTGCCATCATCTCCTCCTCTGGTCATGTCCCGTCGACGCCAACTGCTCCTCTGCTCCACGTGCGTTGCCGTCTGTTCATCCTTCTCCGGCGTCGCGCCTGCCCGCGCGTGAGTTGCAGTGGCGCAAGGAGGAAGAAGACTCGGCCGGGCTTGGCTGAAGTGGAGATGGGCCAAAGGCCCATGCGGAGGCTGCTTCTTCTGGTTTTTCTTTTTTTCTTGTTTTTTTCTGCTCTTGTTTTTTCTTTTTTTGTTCATTTTTTGTTATTTGTTTATTTGTTATAAAAAAAAAAGATAAAATAAAATAAAGTAAAATAAAGTAAAACCTAATTAATTAAAAAGAAATTTTAGGTGTCAACACTTGGTAAGATTGATTGCGTTGGTGTTGTCACATTTGATCTCAATGCATGAATATTTAATTCCAAAGTCTCTTAGCTATTGTTCTATCCACAAAATTGTGAACAACAACTTCCAAGAGCTACACACTCTGCTTCTGCCATAGAAAGAGCTACGGTACTTTGCTTGCTTGAAAATCAAGATATTGTCCTGTTTCCAAGTAGTTAACAGGTGCCCGAGGTACTATTTCTATCAACTCTGCATCCGGCTAAGTCTGCGTTTGAGTATCCAAGAAGAGTGAAGTCTTCTTCTTTAGGATACCAGAGACCTAGATTTGAAGTTGAGGCAATGTATTTGATAACACGCTTTACAGCACTTAAATGAGATTTTTTAGGGTCTGATTGAAATCTGACACAAATACAAACACTAAACAAAATGTCAGATCTAGAAGTAGTAGGATAAAGAAGTGATCCAATGATACTCCCGTATAGCTTCTGGTCAACTTTCTTTCCTCCTTCATCTTTGTCCATCTTCAAAGAACTTGACATTGGTATATCAGTCTTTTTGCAATTCTCTAGTCCAAACTTTTTGACAAGTTCTTTGGCACATTTTTCTTGATGAATAAAGGTTCCCTCCTTCAGTTGTTTCACTTGAAGCCCGAGAAAGAAGGTTAGTTCACCCATCATGCTCATTTCAAACTCATCCTACATAGACTTAGATAATTTCTTGCATAGATTTTCATTAGAAGATCCAAAAATAATATCATCAACATAAATTTGAACAAGTAAAAAGCTTTTGCTTTCTTTCTTGATAAACAATATAGTATCTACTGTGGCATCCCGGAAATTCAAAGCCAAGCCTTAAGGTGTGTTAAATGTCTTTAATTAGGTGATAGAATTTTATGGCTTATGCTTTAGCCAATTTGTCTTTTAATTTGATGAATTTTGCTTGTGTTGTGGAAATTTAAATTTAAATGCTTGGCCATATGATTTAAATTTCAATAATTAAAAATATTACAAGACTTTGGCCAAGATGGAAATTGGAATTAAAAAATATTATAGAAGAAATTTCAAAAAAAAAAAAAAAAAAAGGAAAAAGGGATCGAAAATTCGAATGGGCCTTGGGCCCATTAGCCTAAAGCTTGGTGGGCCAAGCTAGTCGGCCCATTAGGGCCCAATAGGTGGCTGTCGACCAGCCCAAAGTGAGTGGCCAGTTGGGCCTAAGCCCAAGCCCAATTAATTCAAAAACAAAAATTACAAGTGGCCAAAGGAAGAGCATGCATTGGTTGGTCATTAGGTGGATCAATCATTGCAAATGATGGGATTAAGGGATATAAAAAGAGAGAGAGAAGAGAAGTGGCCGGTTCCTCTAGCTCCATTCGGCCGAGAGAAGTGAGAGGGAGAGAGAGATTTCGAGAGAAAGGGAGAGGAGAGACCGAGAGAGAGGAGGTGGAGCCGAGAGTTGCCGCCGCCCGTCCGCCCTACGTCCGCCTAGTCCGACCGCCGTACGCCGCCGTTCATCGCTGTTTGTTCATCTTGGAGGCAAGTGGGGTCCTTAAATTCTCTTGCATGTCTGTTTTGTTGGTTGCATGTTCGGTTTTAGGTGTGATTTGTGCGAAAAACCGAGGTAAGGGTTGGATGTGTGCAAGCTATGTGACTGTTTTCGTTCGGGTTTGTGGTAGTCAGTACCTTATTCGAGCTTTCATGTGTATTTGGAGTGTGATTTTGGCTTCGGTGTCTTCATGAAAGTTGAAGCTAACATCTTGTAGTATGACATACTCAAATTTCATGGAAAACGATGGTGATATGAGGGGTCAAAATCGCTATTATACGGAGACCTCAGATCTGAGAAATCTTCACTGACCTTTTGTTGATTTCTTGGTTTCATGTTGATTTCTGTTGGAGATCTCACCTTTTTGTCTGCATGAAAGTTGTAGGTAACATCCTAAAATACAACATACTCAAATTTGAAGAGAAAAAAATGAGTATAGCCTAGTGAATCGGCTAGATCTTTGAGACGGTTGGTTCTGTTGAAGTATACCGAGACACCTGAGACTTCAAGGACTTAAAAGAGGATCATAATTTGGTTATTTAACCTAGAGCTCTTCATGAAACTTGTAAAGGACACATTGATACATAACATACTCGAATTTCAGAGGAAACAAAAGGGGTTAGATGGGTCAAACCTAAGTTTTTCGGTGATATGTACTCTGGACGAAACGGTAGAGGTTCCAGAAGCTTCGTGGAGTTGTATAAATTAATCTATGAAGAATTTGGCTTAGAGTTCTTCATGAAAAATGCATGAAAATGTGTTGGCTATCACCCTGTAAACTTTCGTAATTTTTGGAGGCCATATGAGTATTTTAATCGAATTTATTTGTAAACTGTGCAATCTGGCCATGTTCCGAATGTTATGTGCTATTTTGTGGAAAATTGGGAAATTATGTAAAATTCAAATTGGCCATGAATTTTGCTTGAAATTGTGATTCTAATTGTTTGTTTAATGATTTTTTGAATATTATGATTTTGGGAAAATCATAAATATTGAATGAAATATTTATTTATAAAAATATAATAATAAATAATAATATAATAATATAATAAAATAATAATAATTAAATAAAAGTGGATTATTTTATTGGCCATTGTACTCCATTGAATTTATGATGCATTGTTATATGACATTGGTGTATGTATGATCATGAATTGTGATGCATGTGTGTGAATCATATGCCATGTAATAATAAGATTAAAATGATGGTCAATGTGGAAGTGGTATGTGAGTAAGAGGTTGTGGCGGAGGATGATGTCTGGTGGCCTAGTGGCATAATTCCAGAGGTTCCCTGGGAGTTTCAGGATGCCCGGAATGTGGGGGGCCGGAAGCCCTGTCGGAGGTTTCTACCCAAAAGGAATGACTCGCGATGCCAGGATTGGGGTGCGAGATCCCCGGCTAGAAGGGTAAAGGCCGGAAGCCCTGTCGGAGGTTTCTGCCCGAAGGGAATGTGGGGGGCTGGAAGCCTAGTGGCCATGAGATGGCTGGAATGCTGGGATCCCTGTCGGAGGTTTCTGCCCGAAGGGATGATGATGGTGAATTTGATGATTTGAGAAAAGATAATATGGGATCAATTGATAAGTAAAAAGTGACTAATGATGATATGATGTGATATGCATGGTGATGCATGGTTAGTAATGATGATATGATGTGATATGCATGGTGATGCATGGCTAATGATGATATGATGTGATATGCATGGTGATGCATGGTTAGTAATGATATGATGATGTGATATGCATGGTGATGCATGGTTAGTAATGATATGATGATGTGATATGCATGGTGATGTATGGTTAATGATGATATGATGATGGTATGAGATGTGTGATGATGCATGAATACGCTTGACATCAAAAAGGTAAGCAATGCCTGCATCGTATGATGGTATGCATGGTGCATTGTGTTGTTATTGGATTTCCCTATCTGCTGAATGGTTGTACTCACCCCTTTTTGGGTATAATATTTCAGATTAGCAGTATGCCGCTACCTGCTATTTCACGTGGGGTATTTTACGGTCTACCATCTGATGTTGAGGTGGAGTGTACGGAGATAGATTGTTCCTCTATGCCCGGATTGACGTTTATCGGAGTGCGATGCTTAGTGATGTATGATATCGGTCTGGCTGGGGGCCCTGTCATACAAGAGTTTTTGTCTGTGCACGTCCGACGGGATGGAGCGATGCGAGGGATGCTGCCGCCGCCACCACCTGACGCACCGGGTTGGGTGTGAGACCGCGCGCGAGGAGTAGGAGCTAGATCACTTTTTGGTGTAGATAGTTGACGCTGGTGATGGGAGGGTTTTGTGTTCATGTGATGTTAGGGGTCGGAGCTCCTTTTTGAGATTTTAGGTAGGACATGGCAGAGTCCTAACATTTCTGGTTTTGTACCGACCCGAAGGAAACCCCATCTCGCTATATGTATGTATGTAAGCAAAGCGTCAACATTATTTATAAAATCGTGCTGTTAGTTGGTGTGTATTTGTATCATGGGTTAGAAGGGAGATAGATGACGATGTGAATTTTGCTTCCGCTATGAGTCGCGCATGGGACTGCTTTAAAAAAAAAATGCCTGTAATCTGGCAAGGCTTAATTTAGCGAAGAGATAGAGATGGTAAAAGATGTAACATCGGCACTGTTAACGACCTGCGAAGGGTTCGGGGTGTTACATCTACTTTACCTTTGACAAAGCCATTTTAAATTAAAAACTTACTTAGTCTGTCGTACCAAGATCGAGGTGCTTGCTTTAAATTATATAAAGCCTTTTTCAGTCTGAACACAAAGTCCGGTTTCCTTAAGTCTTCAAAACCATGTGGTTATTCCACATAAACTTCTTCTTGGATAAATCCATTTAAGAAAGCACTTTTGACGTCCATTTGAAATAACCTGAAATTCTTATGACAAGCAAAAGCAAGTAATAATCTAATTGCTTATATCCCTTCTTCTTGCGTATATCCCTTGGCCACGAGTCTTGCTTTGTTTCTCACGACTTTTCCTTTCTCGTTCATCTTGTTTTTGAAAACCCATTTAGCTCCAATGATGGATTTACCTTTTGGTTTAGGAGTCAATTCCCATACATCATTAATGCTAAATTGCTTGAGTTTTTCTTGCATAGCTTCGATCCAGCTTTCATTAGTTAAAGCTTTTTCTATGCTTTTGGGCTCTATTTCAAAAATAAGAGCCACAACACTAGACTCTTCACGCCTTTTGGATCTTGTGCGAATTCCTTTATTAATATCGCCAATAATGAAATTTTTGGGATGACTGGACTTATGCTTCCGTTGCTGGTTGAATCGTCAGACTGTTGATCATTCTTTTCATTTGAATCTTCGATGACCATTTGTTGCTGGTCTTCTAAAGTCTTAGCTGCTTCTGGAGATTTAGACTTTGTACAGTCTGGAGTAGGTTCAGATTCTTCAAGTTGAGTCTGAGTCGATTGATTTTGCATAAAGTCTTGAAATTTGACATTCATCGATTCCTCCACAGATTGAGTCTTTTTGTTGTAAACTATGTAAGCTTTGCTTGTGATAGAATATCCAAGGAAAATACCTTCATCTGATTTTTCTTCAAACTTACCAACTCGATCATTTGCATTTTTCAATATAAAGCATTTACATCCAAACACATGAAAATACGCAACAATTGGCTTTTTTTTCCTTTGAATAACTCATAGGGAGTTTTCTCCAGAATATGCCTTAAAAAGACTCGGTTAATAATATAGCACGCTATGGAAACAGCTTCAGCCCAAAAACGAGAAGAGATGTTATTTTCAATTAAAAGAGTTATAGCCATTTCTTGCAGTGATCTATTCTTTCTTTCCACAACTCTATTTTGCTCTGGAGTATATGGTGAAGAGAACACATGCTGAAAATCAGATTTATTACAAAATTTTGCAAAGTCATGATTTTCAAATTCACCTCTATGGTCTGTCCGTATACTTGAGATAACATATCATTTCTCATTTTGAACCTTCTTAGCAAACTTTAAATAGTAAAAAAAGGTTTCAGACTTACTTGTTAAGAAATATACCCAAGTGAATTGTGAATAGTCATCCACAATTATTAGGCAGCATTTCTTACCTCCAATACTTTGAGTTCTGGTTGGTCCAAAGAGATCCATATGTAAGAGCTGCAGCACACAATTAGTGGATACTTGATTTATTGGTTTGAATAAGTTTCTTACCTGTTTTCCCAACACACATGGTGTGCATAGATCAGACTTTTGGTATGATAGATTGGGTAGTCCACGAACAAGCTTCTTTGCTGAGATTTTGGCTATTTGCTTCATGTTGATGTGCCCAAGTTTTCTGTGCCATAAGTTTGCTTCCTCTTGAATTGAGATTAGACATTGAATTTCATCTGGTTTGATATCCAAGAGGTAGATGTTCCCATGTCTTCCCCCTATGAAAGACTGAGAGGAGTCTTTGCCGGTTCCTGAACATATTCCTTCTTGAAAGTTGATTTTGAAACTAGTGTCACACAACTGACTAATACTCAGGAAGTTGTAGTTGAGTCATTCTACTAATGAAACATTACTGATCGTGAGACTTCCAATCTTTACAGTTCCGTATCCCACAATTCTTCCTTTGCTATTTTCTCCAAAAGAAACTTTTCCACCATTAACTTTTACAAGTTTTAAGAAGCAATTTGAGTCTCCTGTCATATGTCTTGAGCATCCACTATCCAAATACCATTTACCCTTTCTCTTGATAATGACCTGCATTTAGAAAAGAGACTCATACTTTCTTTGGTACCCATATTTTCTTAGGTCTATTGGTGTTAGTGTAATATACGGTCTTTACCCATACATTCTTAACAGGTTTCCAAACTATAGGACATTCTTTCTCAAAATGATATAAGCTATTGCACTTAGAACATTTAAGAGCACTGCGACCTACTGGTTTTACAAAAACATTTTGGAAATGATTTTTGTAAGAATCTCTTGTAGGTCTTTGCTTAATTCTTTCCTTTACTTTAGGAAAATCAATTGGAGGAATGGTTTCAGCAGTCATTCCTAAACCTGATTTGTTGAAGTAAGGTCTTTATGCCGAAAGAATTTTTTCAAGTTTCTTAGATCCTATAGAAAATTTTTGTTGAAATACTTGAGATATCATTATTCAAGAATGCATTTTCTTTTGAAAGATTGTCTGCATTTTCTTTCAAAGTAATAATATTTTTGTCTAAACTTTTGACCTTTTCTTTTTAAACATTTTCCTGTTGTTTCAATGCAGAATTTTCCCTTTTAAGTTCAAAAATCCTTTTGAGAGAGGTTTTGAGACTAAGACACAATTCATCAATGTATCTAGAAACTTTAGCAGGGATTTTTAAATTACTTACCTCAATTTCACTGTCTGAATCTGAATCTAAGTTTGAATCTGAGTCTGATTGTGCCATCAGATAGATATTGGCATAATCATCATCACTTTCCTCACATTCTGTATCACTCCAAGTTTCTACTTTAAGTGTCTTTCGATGTTTCTCTGCTTTTCCTTTATTTTATTTTTTAGAAGAGGACAGTTGGGTTTGATATGTCCCTTTTTCTTGCATTCAAAGCAGACTACATCTTTATTGGATTCATCATCCTCAACTGACTTAAACTGTTGCTTCTGAAAACTTTGTTTCTTTAGATTGAATCTTTTCCCCTTTCTATTCAGTTTTCTGAATCTTTTTATCATAAGAGCAAGCTCTTCATCATCCATATCTTCTTCAGTATCTATGACATCAGAATCTTCATTAGATTCTAATGCAATAGCTTTCTTACCTTTAGGGTCTTCATCTTCGTTGATTTGCTCCACTTCATAAGATTGAAGAGTCCCAACCAATTCGTCAACAGAGAGTGGCATGATTCTTTATGTCTTCTTTATTGAGGTCTTTATGTGATTTCAATTCTTGGACAATCCACGCAGTAGCTTGTTTACCTTCATGGGTCCAGAAATTGGTTGACCTTGATATTCAAGACCATTCATGATTTCTGTAAAATGGCTAAACATGCCAGTGATAGATTATCCTGATTTCATTTTGAATGCTTCATATTGACCGAGCAAAATGTTGATTCTGGTTTCTTTCATTCGATCAGTTCCTTCATAGGTGATGTGTAATCTATCCCAGACTTCTTTAGCTGTTTCACAAGAAGATATTATGTTATATTCAATAGGAGATAATGCACAATATAAAGAATAAATTGCTTTTGCATCAAGAGCTTGTCTCTTGGTTATCTCTTCTCGAGTCATTTCACTAGACTCAACAGCTTCTTTTCCTCTTTCTGAGACTGATCCAGCTTTAGAAATGAATCCTTTGTCTACCACATCCCATTCCAGAGGATCATTTGATCTTAAGAATACCTTCATCTTGCTTTTCCATATGTTGTATTCATTTCCATCAAAATAAAGCGGTTTGGTATTGCTTTGCCCTTCGACCAGACCTGGAGCCAACATACTAGCCATAGATCTTTAACTCTGAAATTAAACACTTCAATTTAAGTGAGTACATAGGCTCTGATACCAATTGTGAATGCTAGTAAGATCACCTAGAGGGGGTGAATAGGTGTAAAAAATAAATTGAGTTACGATCAAAGTAAAAGAGCTTAGAGAAGAGAATAAGAACACAAGGTTTATAGTGGTTCAGCTTAATCCAAGCCTACGTCCGCTCTTCCGCACTGACAGCCCACTAGCTGGATTTCACTATGAAACAAAAGAGTTGTTACAGTAAGGCTCTTCCTTGATTCCACAGTGTAGAGACTCTGCTACACTTCCTCAAGGTCTCACAAAGATATGAACTCTCTTTTGAGTACAAGATTTCACTCAACAATTGAATTGACTAAGAACAAGGAGCTTCAGACTTTGGAATTCTTCTATCGCGCACACACTCAAAAAACTGGAATGTCTTCCTTATATACTCCGTCATGCCATCACACCCATTGGCACTTACCAAAAGAGTTCTTCCAATCTATCCGTTGGATAGAATCAATTAGGAAGATTTCGAGTTATATAAGGAATATGACGATAGCCCACCAATCCTGCTCGCCCATATAATCGGGATCTAGGTTTTCATAAGTAGAATCTTCTAAGATTACTTTGCCAATCAACGGATCCAAAATCCCCGAATCAATTTTAATTTGAATAATGGATTCCGACATGCTACATCCAGCCAAGAGATCTTCTTTAGATGATAGAATCAAATCCTCAACGAAACACTCTGTTTTGGATAAGCCTTCTTCGACGGTCTAGAAACTGTCAATGAGGATAGACTTTGGGTCTTGAGTCTGGCAGTTCGGAGGTCTTTAGACTTTCATGGAAGAGTCTGCAAATCTTCAGACTAGACTGATGGAAACGTTTTGTCAACTTCAAAACACTCAAGGAAGTTTTCTCCAACAGTATTGCACGGCAAAGCGAGAGTACTTGGTTTGATGGAAGGGTCTTCCGGAGAGTGAAGCAAGTTGAGAGCCCCCAGAAAGTCTTTGGTAGTTCAAGAAGGAGATTGAAGTTTTTCATGCCGAAGACGCGACGAGGGCGTCGCCTGATTAGGTGGGGGAGAATGTCACAGCCCGAAAGAAAGTCAATCCAAAAAGGTTCCAAGGGACGGGCGTGACACATCTGTGGATCAAGCGACCCTTGGCTTGTATCCCCGAGACCTAGGGTTTTCTCGAGTCTTCTAGAATACTCTTGGGGGTGGGCAATACGGTAATTGTATTTGTATGTAATCAATGCGGGTAGTTGGTTGGGCAGATGTAATCTCCACTATTAGATTGAGGAGAGATCTACGGATACGGTTTGCCTTGTATTAGTATATATAGAGGTCTTCTCCCTCTCATTGTACTAATCTCATTCACAAGTAAATACAATCCAGAGCTTCTCTCTCTAGAGTTTCTCTCTTTACGATCCTTGTGAGTTGAGTGTGAGAAAGGTTGACTTGGGAGAAATTCCTAAGGCCGCACGGACAAAGGAACGCTAGATCGATCGGCCCATGACAAACACCTCTAAATAACCAAACTATTGTAACTACCCACCTCTTACTATCCACCTAATCCCTAGAATCCATAGAGAGTCATGGTACACGAAGTCACAAGGATGACCAGAAACATGGGAACATTTTTCATGGCACAACATGAATTTTCACTTACATTCTACAGCTTTAAATTACATCTCTTTCACAATTAAGTCACCACGTCGGTTGTTTCCTTGCATTCTCCATCACCATTAATACAAAATAAGGAGCGTTTCATGGTCCAACATCTATACTGAGTGAACGAAAGCGTGAGTGAGACATTTGATGGAGAAATATCCCGAACGGTACCTTGACATCAATAAATATCTCCATCTACATGCAGTGAATGCACCTAATGGAACCTCGAATGCTAAGATCTTCAAATGATATTGGTCCACGACAACAATGCAACATTAGCTAAAGATCTTAGAAATTGTATCGTTCCTGTATGCATGACCTATTTCCTCTTGCCGACATATTTACACACACACGACCTTACTAACACTTTTGCAATAATTTTCTGATTCTTAGTGATCGAGTTATTTTTAGGGTTTGTTTGTTTGAAGAAAAACTATCTTCGAGAAATTGTCTTTCGCCTTTCCAATATTTAAATAACGGAAAACCAATCGACATGCGGAAAATGTTTTTTGTAGACTAAAAATAACAAGTTTAAATTGAGGGAAAATGACTTTCCTTTATAATAAAAAGGAAATCATTTTTTCCCAGCCACCAAATAACTGGAAATTAATCACTTTCTTTGTCTCACATTAGATAGGACATCCCTTGTGAATTGACTCACAAATATGATTCACCTGTAAATGGCTATCCTTTTGAGTACTCGCCTCGATTGACATGGAGTGAATTGCGTTTGTTAGAAAAACTTCTCCTTTATGATTTTTTTGCGGTACACCTGTTTCATATCCATATAAAATATCTCCAACGTATAGCTACTTATAACTACCAACTCTTTATTATCCCAACTAATTCCTGTAATGTACGGAGAGTCATGGTACACAAAGTCACAAGGATGGCTAGAAAACATAAAGAAGCATCTATGGGCATGTATCTGTCGATGATATCCAATTCTTTCATAATCTTCTTATAGATCCTCAACACTCTTATATAGGGAATATTACAAGTCCTGTCCAATTGAGTAGGAAAAAAAGGGAATATTACAACTCCTGTCCAATGGAGTTGAAAAAAGAGTATGATGGCCTTGAGCCAGTGACCCCTTTGGGTCTATACTTCGACAGCAAAGTGTTGTGGCTTTCTTTTCTTGGCATTTTGGAATCCGAAATTCCAATCGATGACTCCCAAACTATGTCGCTGATCAAAGATGTTTTCCTCTTAATCAATCCATGCTTCTCTTCGATCATGGTATGTATGTGTGTACTCTATGCATGTATATTAATCATTGATGGGATTGATATATGGGTAACTAGTGTTTGTCAAGTGTAATGCGTGCATGAACACATTTCTTGAATAAATAAACCCTAATTCACTGCACATACTTAAATATTATTTTGGTTTTCTTTTGTCTTGGATATTTGATGGGAAAGAAGGGAGGAAGAAAATGGAAGAAGGTGGAAGTGAATGTGGACTTAGATCAGCCACATAATTTGGGAGTCATCGATTGGAATTTCGAATTCCAGAAAGCCAAGAATAGAAACCGACAACACTTTACTGTGGAACTATTGTCCTAAAGGGAATATTATCAGGTGATTGTGTGCATGATCACATATTTTGAATGAATAAATCCCAATTCACTGCACAAACTTGGGAAAAGGATATTACAAATGCCATAACTTTTGTATAACGTTCAGTTAAGTGTTACAACTTTTTTTCAATCATATGAGTACCATAACTTCTTTTTTTTGGATCACTTGATTATCGTATAACTTTTCAATTAATCATTGGAATGCCATTACTTTGGAAAAATGCTCACCACAACTGTCATGCCACATCAGATTTCCAACACTTGAGTATACAACTTTAAAAATTTATGGCACTCAAATAATCGATTGAAAGTTATGGTACTCAAATGATAAAAAAATAAGAAGTTATAGCACTCAAGTAAGCATCATATGAAGGTTATAGCACTTGTGGTTTCCTTATCCCCACATACTTAGATATTATTTTGGTTTTCTTTTGTCTTGGATAGGTGATGGGAAAGAAGGAGGAAGCAAATGGAAGAAGTGGAAGTGAAAGTGGAAAACCATGTACACGTTCCCGGTTTTTCCTCTCCAAAGGGTTCATCATCTCCATCTAAGAATCGACTTCCTCAAAGGAAACATTTCACAAATAGCAATGCAAGCAATTCCACAAGGCCAAACATTGTGGGAAATACATATGATCAGGTGTCCAACCAGTGAAGCATAAGGAACCCAAATTTTCAAGCTTCACCATGCCCTTCGGCTATTCTCTTTTGGGTTCTCTCGTGTCTTGCCTTCAAAAAGCTGACGGTCCTTCTCTTCCAGTAACGTTTTCTTCAGTCAATAAGGATGATAGAAGCATTACTTTGGCGTTGGAGTGGGAACACGGAGATTATCTCTGGTGGAGGAAGATGGTAACTCTTGGAGAGTTGAGCACTTCTACTCAAGGATTGAAAGGTTCGTTTTGTCTTTTAGGTTTTGGAGTCAATGTTTATTATGTAGAAAGTAGAATTGGGACTTATTGGCATAATCCCTTGAGTTGAACACCTTGACTAAAGCTGCCTTTGTGAATTGACAGTTTTTTTTTCTTTAACTTCATTTTTTGGAGATAATGTTTATCGTGCAGAAAGTGGAAGCGGTATTTATTGGCAGAATCCCCTAAGTTTATTGAAGTTACGTGGACACTGTTTGAGCTTGGATACCCTTTTTCTTGCGAATTATGCCTTTAGATGGAATCACATGATTTCTTTTTTCATATTGAAGCATACTTGTTACCTCTTTAATATGGCGTACGAGAATAACTAGTGTTACTACTTTTTTGACTTATGTGATCACGTTTTCCTTACCTGCAAATACTTTTTCCGGGCAAAACCTTCGGAAAAAATCATTCTTTTGATTCAAGATTGTCTCT
The DNA here is from genome assembly GCA_014182575.1 of Eucalyptus decipiens. Lineage (NCBI taxonomy): Eukaryota > Viridiplantae > Streptophyta > Magnoliopsida > Myrtales > Myrtaceae > Eucalyptus > Eucalyptus decipiens. The sequence goes on along the minus strand of CM024616.1, from coordinate 3,747,170 downwards.
AGGAATGACAAAATCTGCTGCTACTGTTGGTGTTTCGTGCTTTGAGTATGCTCCTTTGAATGGTTGCTTTTTTGCAGGCATAATGGCAAGCAGAATAGCTGGCGAAGTGGCTGATGGTTCGTCCGACCTTCCCAAGATTTGGAGGCTTTCATTCATGTAACTTCGGGTCAAGTCAACAATAAAAGCTTTCTGCCGAAGTGCCTGATGGTTCGTCCAATCTTCCCCAGATTTGGAGGGCTTTCATTCAAGTAATTTCGGGTCAAGTCAACAGTAAAAGCTGAAATCCACATCTATAGAAGAGAAGGATGATGGGACTTATCCTAAAAATGTCTCATTCCGTTTAGCGAATTTTGATCTTGGACGCCGTAGCTGTTTCTAGTTTCTTGTCTCATTACTCATGTTTTGGACCACTATTCGGGGGATTTTATAAAACATGGCTTATGAACGTGATGATCGAAAGTTGGCGCTGGAATTATCCCACTGCTTTTCTGATTGTTTAAACTTGGCACCTTGTTTATTTGAAGTTATGACAGTTTTCTGAGTATGTGTTGAGGTGTAGTTTATACTCTCCATTGTCATAGCTACCAATAGGCTTTTATAGTTTGAGTTCTATTTTATTGGTTGTTTGGACTTGAGCTTATGAATAGTTATTGGATATATATTGTAATATTATGTTAGTCGGCCCCAAAAGAAGAAACTGAAAAAGAAACTGAAAAGTCAGTAAAGCAAAAAGGAGAGGGGAGAGGGCTTGGCTAAATAGAAGCTGAGAGTTCCCTCAACTAAAAAGAAAAGAAAGAAAAGAAGAAGAAGAGGAAAAAGAAGAGAAAAGGGGGGAAAAAAAAAGAAAAGGAAAGGAATTTAGGCACGTGCACATCTCAGATACCTCACCAAGCCGACTCGACTCCATAACACAACACCCGGTAAGAGATCAAGCCCCTCGTTTGTCCGATTAAAGTAATTTTTGGATTTAGGACTTAAATTCGAAATTTTTGGAAAACTGAGCAGCAAAGTCTAATTTTGGAGTCGTTGAGCCGCGTATTTTTGCAAGAATGGTAATTTAGGGTGTTGTGGAGCCGTGGGATTTTACGGATCGTGATTTGAGCTTATGGTTTGTCCGAAACAAAATTTCAAAGTTTCCTGCGCGCAGTGAACAGTACGCGTCCAGCAGCTTTGGGCCCGTATTTTGTCATTTTTCGGCTTGATTTTGGGATGGCCAAGTTGGATTCTTGTAGTATGTTTTAAGGGCTCTCTATTGACTATAAGTACGTTCAGATCGGGGTTCGGAAGAAAAAGTTAAGGCTTGATCAAGTTTTGCGCTTAAACTTCATGGTGCAAATGGCTTGAACAATCACTTTGGTTATGCGATTTGTTAGCACGCAGAAGTCCTTTTGTTAGAGTTAAGGCGTAACTTAGTCATTTTGTAGTCGAGATATAATTTTATTAAATTTTAACATTATTCTTCGGTTATTTGATAGGGCCTTGAGTTCGACGATACGAGTATCGTTTGTCGTTTGGTCGTAGACGACGAGGTGAGTGGTACTATATCTTCTTTGGTTCTATAAAATCATGTCTTGAAGTATATATATATATATATTGAATTGAGAAGAGCATTTTTATTGCATAAAAGCCAGATCGAGCAATTGCTACCCTTTGGTTGATTGTGAATCTTTGAAAAGCACGTTATACAAGGTTTGTGGAGAAATATATATGAAATTGCTTTGCGACTGATTTATGAAAATGTTTATAATGATTTGAGAAACGAATATGAAATGGATGATGGGCTATGTTGCAAAATGTTATTTGTTTGGTTTAAGTTATTGATTTTTGGATTGGATTTCTGGTATTGGAGAATGGTTATTTATGTTCAATATGACTGTGAACCCAATGAGGGGTTTTTGGGGTATGCATACCTGGTTTATGATATCCTTTTGGGCCTAGCCATCGGCTTTGTAGGTGGAGACCTTACCAAGGGGAGAATCTTGGTCGCCTTGTCACAAGGCATTGTGTCGTGACCATGGTTAGTTATTGAGCAAAAGATTGATCAATGGATAGACCATTGATATGTGTTTTTGATGGAGATTATTCAATCGATTCGACCATAGATACTTGACTTTTAATGGCGATTTAAATGAGTTTTCCATATTAGTATAAAGTTTTGATGATGAGAAATAACTTTTATATGATTCGATATGTATTTCATATATTGAATTGGCGTTATGGAATTTGGTATTGTTTTGTATACATGCATAGTGGTTGTTCGATCTGTTTAGAAGATATGTACTACTCGCTGAGCTGTGGTTGCTCATCCCATTCCTCCTTTAATCTTTTCAGGTTCCTCAGCTAGCGGCGAATTGAGCGAGTGCATAGTCGGTGGGAAACTGTTGAGGAGTTCTATTTTGTTTTTGGTATGGTTTAAGGAAGTAGTGCAAATGATACTTATTAGTAGTTGGATTGTCTGAGTTTTAAATGTATATCTCTTTTCTCTTTCGGTGGATTATAGAAACTCTGATGTTGCAACCAATTTGTTGGTTTTTCTGATATATATATGGTATGAGATATATAAATAAGTTAATATCAGTTTGTTGGTTGTGTTTGAGGCTGCGTCCTTTGTAAAGCAGGACAGCCGTGTCATTCCCCTTTTTTGTGGTTTTTGGGGTGTGACATATATAATTTCTTTCTTTTTTAATTGAAAGTTGTAACAGAGAGATGTGAGTTGCTAATTATAAAGGAATCATCTGCTGAATATAGATTTAGTTTAAGGGTAAACATAAACCTCGTATGTTGATTTTTCTTTCTTGCTCTTATTCTCTAGTTCGTTATGTTTGAGGGTCTATTCCTATTAGTTTGGCACCAGATCTTCTCTCTTTGATCCTCCGTGACTAAGTTAATGATGAATTTCATGTGGTTTAGGAACTCCATATGAAGACAATAAAATAAATGGAATAGACAAACTGATAAAACCAATTTACAGGTAGTTTTCTACGTTGTTCTGTGGTTTCTTATGAAGATGTGGAAACTCTATTGGTTTGTAGGAAATTTTTTTACTGAAAAGCATTTTTTTTCATTATCTTTTGCTTGCTTTGGGAAAATAAACTGGTCACGAGTCAATCCGAAAATTAAAGTTTAAAAATAAGAAAAAAAAAACTTCCTAATCTAAAAGTAGAAACTATCTTTGGATTCCATGGGAAGTGCTCAACTTCATCCTAAACGAACAAATCATCGTAGATGATCTGCATCTTCCTCTCGGACCCTAATCGAAAAAGGCTCACGCCCCCGACTGCCTTTCCATTGATGGCGAAGCTCTTCTCGACGTTGAACTCTTCACTCTTGTATCAGACATTGCCGTCATCTCTGCGGGCTCCGCCGCCGAAGTGCACCTCAAAGATGGAGAGATCTAGGTATTCCGCCATCTGTGGTCCCCACCTTACTTTGCGACCTTTTGCAGCGCGAGGCTGGCCTTGACAGCCAGAGCTGCCATGTCCGACGCCATGAGCCACTGCTAAAGCTTGGGCTTGGTGAGAACGAAATAGAACTGGTTGGGTAGGAGCTCGTCATTGGCCCGGAGAACAGGTATGCAGTCCTCGTAGTGTAACTTGCATATAAAGCATGAAGAGGACAAGAAGAGGAAGGAGAGGACTAGGATTGAGCAATCAGGCCGGTTCAACCTGGGAACCAAACCAGACTGATATTACTTGGCTAATTCACACAAGGATTAATTCGATTTTCGGTTTTATGCGCTGAACTGGACACCGGCTTTAAACTGGTTCAAAACCAACCCTAAATTATCTCAGACATATTTCTTTCTAGTTCTTGGTTTTCTCACTTCTCACAGCTGTTGAAGAAGAACTATCAGCAACATTTGTCACTGATGAACTCCGGTCAACTTGCAGACCAAAATTAATACTTTTCTACGGTGTTTAATATCTTCTTGATCTCTTTACTAAGCATTGGTCTGAAGCACGACTTGGGCTTACTCTACACGCTTGCGAAAGGCAGCAGAATACTATTAGTTGATCGACATCGATCCCATACGTGCCTTGCAACCAACCCTCACGTGGCAACAAGCCTTGCGTGCTGGGGACCCCCCTTTTACTTGAATATACAGAAATGGTCAAACACTGTTGCAATTTTCATCCAAATTTGTTCAATATTCTGAAAAAATGCCTAACTTCGTCGTCTTGTAATGCCTTTCCTCTGCCTCTTCTTTATGTCATTCAAGCAATTTTCATACATTGCTTGAATGACGTTTGCTTATATAAACTATTTGAGCAATTAAATAAAAAATGAAACAGAAAGGATAAAAGAAAAAGAAAATAAAAAAACAGGCTGGTTCATGGGTCGATACTGGAACAGGCTTAGAAAGGTCGGTTACCTGTTCCAAAAACTGGAAACCAGCTCTTATAGATAGGTTTCTGCTTGAAGGACTCAAAACATATAGGTGGGGACGCTATGCCTATCTTCTCATCTCTCTTTTCCTTCAAAAGAGTAGAAAGGAGTTAACATCATAAATGATGAAGCAAAAGCACATATGAACATGAAACTCTCAATCTCTAACAAATTTTCCCTTTCCAGTGACTTCTCATTAATCACAATCAATGGGAAAAAAAAAAAATACTTGGAGTGCCAAAATTTGACATCGGAGATAATTAGGGTCTGTTTAAAACAGAAATTCGTTTGGTAAATTTTTTGTACCTAGGAACAAATTTGTTCTCGGGAATAGATTTGGAGTGGAATCGATAAGTAGAAAAAAAGTCGATTCTTTATTTCCGGGAACAATTCTAGAATCAAGCCAACTTATTTATTTTTTTTTCTCTTTTCTCATCTTTCTTCTTGTTCTTCTTCCTTCTCTCTTCTTCTTCAACTGTCACCGCTATTGCCACCCTCCACCACCACCGCTACCGTTGTCTGTCATCGCTGGTCACCAGCGACCGGTCTGGCAAGCTCACCAAAGGCTTGCCCAGCCACTGGCATCAGGCGAGGCCAAGCCTCACAGGTGGCCAGGTGGGCCTACCCAGGCCTCCTTGGGCCACCGGCGAAGCTTGCTTGACCGGCGAGGCTCGGCCGAGCTCGCCCAGCCGTCGGTAGGGCTCAACCTCTCTAGATATGGGTTAGGACGCTCACCCAACCCTAGCTCGGCTGAGCCTTACCTATCTGCCGGTGAGGCTTGGCCAATGAGCCACGGCCTCGCCGAGGGTGGCGACGCTTTGGTAAGGTCATTGGCCCTCATTTGGCTGGTCGCTGGTCATCCCAAGGCCGGCGATCGGCAACCTTGAAGAAGAAGAAGAGAAAGAAATGAAAAAAAAGAAAAGAAGAAAAAAGTAATAAAATCATTTAAAAATTAAAAGAAAATAATTTAGATGAGAAATTTTGAGAACGGTACCAAACGCAATTTTATTCCATAAATAAAAATTTGGATAGTTACCAAACATCTTAAAAGTTGTTCTTAGGAATAGAATAAATAAAAAAAGCATTTATGATCAAATATTGTTCTCGGGAATAGAATTGTTACCAAACGCACTCTTAAATACCAAAAGTTATGAAATATACATATAAGTGTCACTTTCTTTGAAAAATTGGCACTTGAGTTCCATGTCCGGCGACCTTGATTGGAAATTTTACGTGACAACTTTTATTAATATAGAAATGCTATGTGGCTTGTTGGAGAGCTAAGTCAACAAAGAAGCCTTTTATATGAATTTTAATATAAACATTAATTAAATTAAATTTAAGTTTAAAAAAGGGGGCAAGAGTTACAAAACGGTGGGGGCTATGCAAGCCCTCGCTACCACTGCCCCACTGTCGCCGAGAAGGCAACCCTAGTTGATCGGTGGCGAGGGGTTGCAAGCCCTCACCCAAATCTAGGGTGAGGGTCGTGGCCATGCCAAGGTTCATCATCCCTCACCAATTGGGCCCAAGGCTACCACCCCCTCGCCGCCAATTGATCAAGGCCTGGCGACCTCGGTTGACCCTTCCCCTATGGTCACCGGTCCTTCTTGGCGACGATGGGGTGGTGGCAATGACAACAAGGGCTTGTCTAGCCCTCGTTGTTCTGCAACTCCTCCCCCCCTTTTCTAATTGTTTAGTTTTAAATTTAATTTAGTTAATATTTCTTTTAAAATTCAAACCCAAGGCAAAATGACCTCGTTTTTTTTGCTTATATAGCTTTTAGCATGCAAAATGATGCCGTTTTGTACTTGTCTTGCTGTATAACCACCATATTAGTATTTTGGTTGAATTTTCTCGCTATTGACACTTAATTGATCCATTTTGCTTTGAATTTGGCATTTATGTGTACATTTCCAAATTTTTGGCACTCAAGAGTCCCCTTGTACCAAGTTTTGGCACTCCAGGTGTCCTTTCTCCCACAACTAGCCATATCCTTCATGTATGTGTGAGGTAGAGAGAGAGAGGAATTTGATAACCTCATCACAGATTTGGTAAATTTACCATTTTTGATGGTGTGATCATTTCTAGGATTGAGAATGGAATGGCATGAGGACAAACTTAGAAACCCGACCTTGCACAAGCCATGGTTTTCTTACTGAATCCCTAATTGCAAGAAAAGGAAGAAGAGAGAGATAAGAGAGATTTACTTTTTCTTTTTCTCTCTACTTACCGTGATACTCTCAGATTTTTGCTGTCATGGGGTGGTTCTCTTGCTGCTTTATGGCAAGATTACATTCTGTGAACAAGTGATTATTAGCATAATGATTTTGTTGAAGAGTGCATTTCACAACATTGATAAAACAACTAAATAAAAAATATCGTAATCTTCAATGCATTGACTGTTCTCATGATATACACTATCAATAATCTAAAAATGGAATTTCTCCTTTGCATGTTTGATAAGTTCCACAAGGCCACTCGCTAACAAAACATCTTTTATAATTCAAAAAGTCAGTCAGGTATTTGCTCCCATGAATCTTAACACAGATTTGTCTTGCGCAAACGTGTAAACCGTAGCAAATCAAACGATTGAAGAGCCTCAAGCGCTTGGAAAAAAAGTGTCACACCCCCAAGTCTCACATCCGATGGGAGATGTAATATCAACTGATTCGTAATTAACGATTTATTTCTAAATGGCTACCCGTTTGAATTCAAATTTTGGCCAACGTGGTTTAAACTAGATCGTTAGAAAAATCGGTCTTATGAGTTTTTCCAGCGGATGACGTCCCCAAGTGTAGCTATCTACATGTTACAACAACACTTTATTATCCCACCTAATCCTTATACTTACCAACAACTCGGTACACGAAGTCAATTGGATGATCAGAAACATATAAATCATCTACAGATACGCACGCGCACCCACACGCATATATATGTCTGTATGCCAATGCCAATGATATCCGATTCTTTCATAGACTTCTCTATAGATTCTCAACCCCTTACGCTTAGGTTGGGATTATTGCAAGTCCTGTCCAATGGAGTTGATAAAAGAGGATGATGGCCTTGAGCCAGTGAGCCCTACAGGACAGTACTTTAACAGCAAGGTGATGTCGGTTTCTGTTCTTGGTATATTGGAATTAGAAATTCCGATTGATGACTCCCAAGCTATGGCGCTGATCAAAGATGTTTTCCTCCCAATAAACCCTCGCTTCTCTTCTATCATGGTATGTATGTGTGTACCCTATGCATAGATATTCACCATTGGTAGGATTGATATATGAGTAATTAGTGTTTATAACGTGAATGTGTGGTTGGTCATATATCTCGAATGAATAAACCCCAATTCACTGCACATACTCAGATATTATTTTGTTTTTCTTTTGTCTGGGATAGGTGATAGGAAAGAAGGAAGCAAGAAAATGGAAGAAGGTGGAAGTGGAGGTGGAAAACCATGTGCACGTCCCCAGTTTTTCCTCTCCAAAGGGCTCGTCATCTCCATCCGAGAATGACAGTTTCCTTAAAAGTTACATTTCACAAATAGCAAAGCAACCATTTCCACAAGGCCAACCATTGTGGGAAGTACATTTTATCAAGTGTCCAACCAGTGAAGCACAAGAAACCCTAATTTTCAAGCTTCACCATGCACTTGGTGATGGCTATTCTCTTGTGGGCGTTCTCTTGTCTTGCCTTCAAAGAGCTGACGATCCTTCTCTTCCAGTAACCTTTCCCTCGGTCAATAAATTCAGCTCAGCCAATAATGACGACAGAAACATCGGACTTCCGAAGGTGGTTAGCGGATGTTTTTTGCCACTTGTCAACACCGTAAGAGATTTTGGTGGGAGCGTCTTGAAAAGCACTTGTTTCAAAGATGATTTGTCGCCGATTCGGTGTGGGTTGGAGAGCTTTCGGCCATTTTCATTGTCAGCGATCTCATTCTCATTAGATCGCATCAAAGAGATCAAGTCTCGCCTTCGAGTGGTAACTAATATCACTTCAAAGACAATACTAAGTCTAGCTTCTTGCATCGCACAAGCATTGTCTTTTAGCATTTTACTTTATGAGGTACCCTTTACATCTCTAATCTTTTGCATTATAACGGTCGCCTTCACATAACGAGCTCAAAAGTATTTGTGTTTTCTAACGTATTCACAAAATATATGCAGTTTAGATGATATTTATTTTAGGCATTTATTATATTCAGTCTGTCAATTAGCATGCAGCTAATACTCAGGGTGTACAACTCTAACTGAGGAAAATGACATGATTAATGCGCATAATATTTTTGTTTATTTTACGTGCGTGACGATTTTCCTAGCCACCCGCACAACGTTACATCCTTGAAAACAAAAAGACAATTGAGCTAGAAACTGGTTTCTTTTCAGATATATAGATGCTAAGTTATAGAAAACTAGTTAATTTCTTCATCCAAAGATAATTTTGTGTTTATCTACATGATTTTAGATATATACATACATATAAATATAAATATAATATATATATATATATATATATATATATATATATATATATATATAATGTCTAGGTGCACCATTGATTTTTATTAAACAAACCCACCAATCAGAGTTTTTTTTTATCAGCTCGATTAGTTCACATACATTTTTTAGCTTTAATTATGTCTCTTTTAACATTAATTCACCATATTGAGCATTTACTTGCATTATCCATGACAATTAATACAATAAAGGGATTTTTCTTGATCCAACATTAAATCTTTCTTGGACTTTATTCACATTCAACAAGCATGAGTAACACATTTGACGGAGAAATATATCAGCATTACATTAGCGGACACTATTTCTTGAACTAAGTTCAAGTTGGAACTGTTGGCATATTTACTATTTTACTATACAAAAGTTGATTAATAATCCGAGGGCTTCGGATCAATCAATCATGCAACGACTTAAAGAGCAAAATACTAATGTTTCTTTGATCCTTTTCCCTTGAATTTTCTCTTTATAACAGACTATCAATGATGTCATTATGGGGGTAATCTTCTTGGCGACTCGATTGTACATGCAAAGAGGGAGCCCAAACTCGAACTTGAGCAGTAATTCCACAGCGCTAGTGTTGCTAAATACAAGGAATTTGCGAGATTACAAGTTAGTGAAAGACATGGTCCGGCCTAATTCTGAATCGCCATGGGGAAACAATTTTGCATTCTTGCATGTACCTATACCGAAAGTGAAACCGAGCGATTCTGAGTTCCCTAATCCTTTGAAGTTTGTCCACAAAGCTCGTGAGGCGATCAAGAGGAAACAGAGCTCCTTTGGTGTAGTTCTCACAGGGAAGCTGTTAGAAATGATGAAGAAATGCAGAAACCCAGAGGTATGTACACGTCACGATGATTAACTTATCAGAAATGCTAAGTATTTTATGTCTGATTTAAAAAATTGATATGTTACGTGATGTGATAGGCTATTAATAGGTATTGAACGTGACACGCTCTCGTTGTATAATTTCTTGTGGTTTGTCATATATTTTGTAAATTGGTTATAAGTGTATTTAGCATTACTCGTTTTTGATATTATCGTTAACAAAAATGGAAGCTTGTTCGCTTGTACAAAATGCGTTTAATCATTGCAGGTAGTAGCGAGGCACATTAACAGGACAATGAGAAACTCGAGCATGATCATCTCCAATGTTATAGGGCCAATGGAGAAATTGTCCCTGGCTAATCATCCTATCAGGGGCATGTACTTCACTGTCACCGGCACACCCGAGGTATTTATGTAATTATTGTTTGATCTACCCAAGAGCACAAAATTACCTATGCTTTATTGGTAGTAGGCCCCTGTATCGTAGTTGTTACATGCATCATCTTCCGAAAATATTGATATAGATTATGAAATTCGGGAAATATAGGTGTCCAATGACCTATGTGTTACATTTTATGCAACAGCTGCGCTCCTATGCCATCTTTCAGAGTCGACAGAATTTTGAATTCGAGAAATTGGTTTTTCTTATTTACCACAACACATTCTCACTAGTCTGAATCGTGAGTGACTTTCTTCTATGCATCAATGATGTAACGAATACATGAAATACTTCCCTCGTGTTTTCTTTTTGCAGACTCTCCAAGTAACGATGATCAGCTATGCAGGAAATTTGAGAGTAGTTGTGCGAGCTGAGCAAGGGTTCATAGATTCTGAGCTGTACACCCGCTCCTTGCATGATGCTTTGGACATGATCCTTCATGATGCATGTGGGAAGCAATAGAGACCATTCCTACACCTATCCTTCCATGGTTCAACGCTTTATGAGAAAACCCTACTTTTTCCCCTTATTTTTCATTATGAAGATCTTGTTAACGGGACCAAATCTATTGTGGGGGGAGGGTGGGCAAATTATAAGTCTACGCCAAATAAGTGTAACTATTGAGTCTTATGGTGGGGAACTCAATAAAGTCTGTTTTGCTCGTAATTAATGGAATGCCTTTCATCAAAGATTAGTCTTTCATGACTGAATTATCTTATTTTTATGATGAATTCTATGTGGTTGAGGAAGTCCGTCTAGTTAATCTAGATCGTCATATTCTAATGATGCGACGTAGACCATTAGTAAAGGTTCAAATAAATGGAACGGGCAATTGGTTAAATCGGTCTATTAGTAGTATCCAAATAGTCATGTGTTTATTTGCAAGAAAATATTTTACCAAAAAACGTTTTTTTTTTTTTTTTTTTGGGGGGGGTTCTATTTTTGATGTGGAAAATAAACTGGTCACAAATTAATGATGGACTCAACCAGATAATGCAAGTTTTAAAATTTAAAAGTTGAAAAAAAAAAAAAACTTAAAAATTTATAAAGTAGAAGCCATCTTTGAAGCTTTCGTAAAACGTGCTCAACTTCATTCTAAACAAACAAATCTTTATGGATAATCTCTGCATCTTCCTCACGGACCGTAATTGGAAAAGTATCGTGCCACGAACTGCCTTCCCATCGAGGGCGAAGCTCTTCCTGAGCTCGAACTCTTTGCTCCCATAGTTGACATCGTCGTCATCTCCGTAAGCTACGTCGTCAAAGTGCACCTCCAAGACGGGAGAGATTTAGGTCTTCCTCCGCCGGTGGTCCCCACCTTGCGTCGCCACCATTTGGAGAGCAACGCTGGCCTCAGCAGCAAGAGCCGCCGCGTCTGACGATCCACTGTTGGAGCTTGGGCTCCGGGAGAACGAAATAGATATGGTTGGGCGAGAGCTTGTCGTCGGCTTGGAGAGGGCGTGTGTACTCCACATAGCCTAACTCGAATATAGAGCATAAATGTTGAATTTGGTAGTCTGGATTTAAAGTTGGATAGGATAACATGCCGGATAAGAAATCCAGGCTAGGGGTGGGATAGACTTGGATTGGATAATTTTTTTTTTTAATAAAAAAAGAAACATAACAATTTACTTCTAGTGATGGAGTGGTGGAGTCTGGTTTCGCCAGCCACTGTGCAAGGAACACTGCCATAACAGCCTATCACTCCCCACCGCCGTGCAAGACCACTGTGCAGGATCACTGCTACAATAGCCTATCACTCCCAACCACCGTGCAATTGTCATTGTCTTCAATCAATGCTGATCATCATTGCTGTCTAGCCCATTTGGTTTGCCGATTATCCTCTGATGACCGTTGAACTGAATCGGCCATCGCCAATGAATGATGAAATCGATGGATCGACACCGAAAAGTCGTTTGTGAAAAAGGAGAAGAAAAAAATCGAGTTGTACAAAGTTTTGGGTGTTTGTATGTCCGTCCTAAACGATGGTCACCCGATTTTGCCATGATGCTTCGACGTCCAATCATGTCCTCTACTCAAATCTGAGACTCTTTGCGCTGAAAATTGAAAAATTTCAAAGGAGAAGGAGGAGCTCCAGCGAAAACGGTGACCGCTCAAAATGTTGCTAGCCTTGGTTTGAGATTACGTCAACAAAATATTGCCCTAGATTTGGAAAGTATCACCTCTATGAGCAAGTGAGATTTTCAAAGATTTTGAATTCTATCTTGGATTGCACCAAACATAAGAAATGATTTTTTTTTTTTTAAATACGGAGGATATCAGAAGGATTTCTAATCCTACCTTATCCTATCTTATGTGATCATGTTTCCTTACCTGGAAATATTGTTTTCCAAGCAAAAGCTTCTAAAGAATCATCCTTTTTCTTCGAGATAGTCTCTGATGATGACAAAATCTGCTACTGTTGGTGTCTCATGCTTTGGGTATGCTCCTTTGGTGGTTGCTATTTTACAGGCATAATGGCAAGCAGCATAGTTGCCGAAGTGGCTGATGGTAAGTCCAACCTTCGGGTGATTTGGAGGCTTTCCTTAGCAAGTCTCCCGAACAGGCTCGCACCGCGGACAGCTCTTCCTATCCACAGCGAAGCTCTTCTTGATGTTGAACTCTTCGCTCCCGTATCTTACATCACCGTCATTTTCGTGAGCTCGGCCATTGAAGCGCGCCTCCAAGTCAGGAGACTTTTAGGCCTTCCTCTTTTTGTGGTCCCCACCTTGCTTCGCTACATTTTGGAGAGCAACGCTGGCCTTGATAGCAAGAGCTGCCATGTTCGACGCCATGAGCCTCCATTGGAGCTTGGGCTCGGGGAGAACGACGTAGATATGGTTGGATTTGGGAAAAAGGGTCGAAATAATCTTAAATTTATTGCATTTATGCCAATTTAATTTTAAACATTTTGATTTGATGCCAATTCAGTCATTTTGACTAATTTTGGCTGAATTTGCTGATGTGAATGTCACTCGACTTGCGTGGCACATTGACATTGTCATAGAATTTTTTTTAATAATAATTTAATTTTTTTATTGATTGATTGATTTATTTCCTTCTTTTCCCTCATTCCTTTATTTTTCCTTTTCCTTCTTCCTCTAGCTAGTTGTCAGTTTGTGATCGGCCAAAGGTGAGGGCCGGCTAGTGTCACTAGCCACTAACAAGGCTTGCCCTCACTAGTGACGGTGAGGTCGTGCGTTGCCCAATGTCTAATGAGCTTGCTAGAGGTCGTGAGGGCGGCCTCGTGCAGGGCTAGCGAGGTTCAAGACTTGCTGCCCATGGACAAGGCCTGACCTCACCAGTGAGGGTCCTTGTCTCTGGCCTATTGTCGACCGACGACGGGTTGAAGGAAGAAGGAAGGGAAGGAGATAATCAAAAGAAAGAGATAAAATGAAATAAAGAAAATTAAAAAATATTAAAAGTTGTCAATGTTAGCGTTGACCGTGTCAAGTAAGCCAACTATCATCCATGTCAGCAAAATCCGGCTAAAATTAGCTGAAAGGATTAAAATGACACTACATCAAAATGTTTTAGGTTGAATTGACACGGAATCAAAATATTTAGTACTAAATTGACACCAATGAAATCTTTAGAATTAAATTGGCACAAATGTAATAGGTTTATAACTTTTTTGACACTTTTTCCGCTGGATGAGAGCCCGTCAACAGCCCGGAGAGCAGGTATGCACTACTCGTAGTGTGACTTGCATGTAAAGCACGAAGAGGACAAAGAAGAGGAAGGTGCCGACTAGTGTTGAGTAATCACACAAGGACCTATTTGGTTTCTTGTTCTATGCACTGAATTGATCGATTCTATTGGAGATCAAACCTTAAACCTGTTCAAAACAAACCCTCAATTATCTCAAACTTATATATCTTTTCTAGTTCTCTGGTCATCTCACTTCACACAAACGTGAGGAAAATCCATCAGCAACATTTGTCACGGATAAAATCCGGTTAACTCGCAGGCCAAAAATCAACACTTTTCTGCGGTCTTCAATCTCTTCTCAATCTCTTTGCTGGGCATCGAAATGAAGCCCGACTTGTGCTTACCCTACACACTTGCAGACAAAAGCAGAATCCTATTAATTGATTGACATCAATAACATTCATGCCTTGGAACCAACCGTCACGTGGCAAAAGAGCCTTATGTGCTGGGGACACCCCTTTTAAAGGAATATGCAGAAATGGTCCAACATTGTTACAATTTTCATCCAAATTTGTTCGTTATTGTCAAAACATGCTTCACTTCGTCATCTTGTAATGCCTATGTTCTGCCCCCTCTTTTACGTTAAGTTCTCATTGCTTAAATGAGATTTGCTTATATAAACCATTTGAGCAATTAAATAAAAAATATGACACAGATAAAAAAAGAAAGGAATAGTAAAAAACTGGCCGGTTTCTGGGTCGATCCTGGAAGAGATTTGAAAAGGTCAGTTCCTGGTTCCAAAAGCTAGGAACCTACTCTGATAATCGGTTTCAGAATACATTCTGAAACCAATCTCGTTGCTTTAAGGAATTGAAACACGGAGATGGGGACGCTATGCCTATGCTCTCATCTCTCTTTTCCTTCCAAAGAGTTGCAAGGAGTTAACATCAGAAACGATGAAGCAAAAGCACGTATGAACACGAAACTCTCAATCTCTAACAATTTATTCTCTCTCCAGTGAGGTCTCATAAATCACAACCAGCCGTATTCTTCATGTATGTGTGAGGCACAGTGTGATAACCTCTCTGCGGATTTGGTAAATTTACCATTTCTGACTGTGTGATCATTTCTAGGATCGAGAATGGAATGGCATGAGGAGATAAACTTAGAAACCTGACCTTGCACAAGGCATGGTTTTCTCACCGAATCCCTAACTGCAAGAAAAGGAAGAAGAGAGAGATACGACGGATTACGTTAGTCTCTGCCTTTTCTTTTTTTCTACTTACCGTGATCCTCTCAGATTTTTGCTGTTTTGGGCTGTTTGTTTTTTTAGGTATAAGTTTTGGGCTGGTTCTCTTGCTGCTTTATGGTAAAGATTACATTCTGTGACCATGTGATTATTAGCGTAATGATTTTGTGGAAGAGTGCTTTCACAACAATAATTAAACAACTAAATAAATAAAAATATTGTAATGTTTAATGAACCGGCCATTCTTATGATATGAACAATCAATATTCTAAAAATGGAATATTTCCTTTAAATGTTTAATAATTACCACGAAACCACTCACTAACAACACATTTTTTTGTATTCAAAAGTCAGTGAAGCAATTATTCCCAAAATTTTTTAACATATTTTTCTCAAGCGAACATGTGCAACCTGGCAGATGCGCCATGTGTGCCGTGTGTGCTAGGCACAAGGGTGTACAATCGAACGCTTGAAGAGCCTCGAGTACCTGGAAAAATTGTAACACACCATGTCGCACATTCAACAGGAAATGTAATCAACTGCTTTGTAAATAATGTTCATCTCTAAACTGCTACCCTTTTGAATACTGAATTTGACCAACTCGGATCGAACTAGATTGTTAGAAGATCTGTCTTATGACTTATCCAGCCGATGAAGACCTATGGGTAGCTACTTGCAAGTCACACCTAACCCCTTTGGGTCACCGACAGTCCAACTACACGAAGGCACAAGGATGGCCATAAACCATCCATGGACACATACACGCGCACCCACGC
The DNA here is from genome assembly GCA_014182575.1 of Eucalyptus decipiens. Classification (NCBI taxonomy): domain Eukaryota; kingdom Viridiplantae; phylum Streptophyta; class Magnoliopsida; order Myrtales; family Myrtaceae; genus Eucalyptus; species Eucalyptus decipiens. Next base: position 3,731,330 of record CM024616.1, on the reverse strand, counting down.
CACATATATGTCGATGATGTTAGGGAAATCCCTTATGATGTTTTGAAGATGACAAAATAAATCGAAGGCTACTAACATGTTTGATGGTTGATTAATAGACTATGCAGATGATAGAACATGTAAAAGATATTATCAAAGTCTATACTTAGAAGAACCAGAAGACAGATTCTATGCTGAAGCTGAACTATAAGACATACTCTATGCTGAAGCAGAATATGTTCAGACTCAGATTGTAAAGTCTATCGCACTCAGACTTTACATCCAGAACGAGACAGATGGTAACTCAAGCCCAATCATATAACGGCTAGTGATCTGGTTTGGATTCCACATCAAGATTGATTTGATTGATTCAATCTAATTGATTGACGATTGGATCTTGAAGACAATATCTTTCTATACGAAGAAGCTTTACTTATGAAAACCAATATTCCGTTTTTATGGGCGATCGGAATCATTTTGGGATTCTACCTTTGTCACTCAACAGCTACCAAATCTTCTAGATACAGAGCTGTCCAATGGGTATATTGGAAGACGATTCTCTGAGATACTGTCCAACGGCTAGTTTGGAAGTAGAGAAGTATTTAAGGAGATGAAAGACCGATGAGCAAGTAAGAGACGGAGCGTAGAATTTATAATTCCAAAGTCCGAGCGATCTTTGTTCATACACTTGTCTTTGGAGAGCTTAAATGTTTGTGATCGTGAGAGAAATACCAAAAGAGTGACTTAGTGAGATAGTGTGATCTACTAAGTGTTTGCACTCGAAGTTGTAATCTCTTGTTGATTGCATAGTGGAATCCAGCCAAGAAGGCGGTTAGCGTGGGAGAGTGGACGTAGGCTTGGATTAAGCCGAACCAATATAAATCTTGTGTTCTTATTTTCTTCCCTAACTCATTTGTTTTACTCAAAGTTTATTTTATTCCGTATATATTTCCAAGATCTATTTTAAACACTTATTCACTCCCCTCTAGGTGTTCGTACTAGCACTCTCAATTGGTATCGGAGCCAAGTGCTCGGTTTATAAAAGTGTTTTTACTTTTGAGTTAAAGATCTTTTATGGCTAGTATCTTGGCACCAGGACTTATGGATGGGCAAAGCAACACAAGGCCACCATATTTTGATGGAAAGGAATACGATGTGTGGAAGAACAAAATGAAAGCATTCCTAAGATCAAGAGATCCCTTGCAATGGGATGTTGTGGAAAGAGGAATCAATCCCACTACTGCATCTACATCAAATAAGAATGACAAAGACAAAGAAACCAAACTCCCCGCTCCTATGTCTCGGACGGAGATGTCCAAAAGAGAAGCGCTTGATGCAAAAGCAATTTATTCTTTATATTGCGCTTTGTCTCCTGTTGAATATAACATAATTTATTCATGTGAAACAGCAAATGAAGTCTAGGATAGACTTCATGTTACATATGAAGGGACCAATCGTGTAAAAGAAACAAAAGTAAACTTCCTGCTCGGCAAATATGAATCCTTCAAGATGAAGCAATGAGAGTCAATTGGAGATATGTTCAGCCGTTTTATAGAAATTGTAAATGGTTTAGCATATCAAGGTCAGCAAATTTCTACCCCGATGAAGGTCAACAAACTCTTGCGAGGTCTCTCAAAAGATTGGAACCATGTCAAGACCTCAATTCGGGAGACTCAAAGGATTATGCCACTCTCCGTTGATGAATTGATCGGCACTCTTCAATCCTATGAAGCGGAACAACTCAATGATGAAGATCCCGAAGGTAAGAAGTCCATCACTTTAGTATCTAATGCTGTTTTTGATGAAACAGACTCAAAAAATGACATGGACGTCGAAGAACTTGCTTTTATGATCGAGAAATTCAAAAAGCTGAGTAGAAAAGGAAGGGGGTTTAGTGAAAGAAGACAATACAAGCAGAATGGCCAGAAAAGAATAATGAAAGAAGATGATGAGCAAGGAAATATATGATTGACGGCACATTCAGAATCTGAGTCTGACTCAGACACACACTCAAAATCCGATGAAGAAATTGAGGTAAGTCATTCAAAAATTCCTCTCAAAGTTTCAAAGTATATAAATGAGCTTTGCTCAAATCTCAAATCTTCTCTTAAAATGATCTTCAAACTTAAAAAGAGAATTCTCGGCTTAGGCAACATGATCTTTCTCAAAAAGAAAAGTTTGAAATTTTGCAAAAAGATTTTCCACAAACAAAAGAAAGTCGAGATTTACTTGTCAGAGAAAATGATTCTTTAAATAAAGAATTTTCAAATATTTCGACGAAATTTTCAAATGGTTCAAAAACATTAGAGCATATCCTTTCTATACAAGTTTCTTACTATAATAAGTCGGGACTTGGTTTCATTAAGGAAAATGATTCTCTAATAGATTTTCCTAAAGTCAAGGAGAGACTTAGACAAAAACCTTCAAAGGCATTTTACAAAAATCATTTTCAAAAAGTGCTTGTAAAACCTATTGGTCGAAATGCCCTCAAGTGTTCAAATTGTGGAGATTCAGAACACTTTGAGAAAGATTGTTGTCGCAACCCGATCTCGCCGGCCCTCGAAAAGTATCCAAGGTGGGGAAAGGTTGGGTTTAGGGGTACTTAATCTCAAGATCGCGAGCTCTCCCAAGCTCGTACCCAGCGTGATAGCGGGTTTATTTATGCGGTCTAATTGTTTAGCAACCTAAAAAATAGACAGGAGTTGCCACTAGCCTCATTTTGGGGGTCAGCTAGAAACCCAATTAAGGGTCGGGAGTGTTCCCTCGATTCCTACGTAACCAGATATCTAGGTTCGGGGACTTGGGTTACGCTAATATTGCTATTAGCGCCCTTTCAGTACCTAAACAGTATTTGTGTTTTTCCTAACATGTTCATGCATTTCTTTTTATATTTTCAGGATCGTCAATTCTATACTAAATGATCATGCGTGGTGGATTACTTTCATTCTATTCTATTCCTAAGAAATGAAAGGAAAACAAACAATGAAAATGAAATCTGCATGACATAAAGTAAACAATCAAGAAAAGCAGTTAAACCTAATCATGTAATTCTAAAAATATAAAAGAGAAAACAATTGGGAAAGAAAGAAAACCCGCAACTCGTCGGGTTTTATATAATGCATGGAACCCGAGACATATGTCGGGAAAATGAAAATTACATGACAATGGTCGGAATGGACATCGACCTTCACCATCTTCACGCTTTATCCATGCTCAGGATCCTATTCTAAATCTAGCCTAAGGAATAAGGATCCCTTGCCTCATCTTATATGACTAAGACAACGCATATAAATCATTATTATAACGAACAGACATAACGAATAGACATAGGCACCAGACATGAACATGAATCCAGCAAATTCAAGTCACAAACATGACAAAATACAAGGCATATTTAAAGGTTCGTAAGATCACCTAGGCAATGTACAAAAATGTGAAACTTGCACATGACATAAGGTTGAATGCGAAAAAGGTTTGGGTAAACATTTAACCCTAAATCCAACTGCAAAGAAGTCATACAAGTCATTAACATTGCAAAGTGACTTGGAACTAAGAATGTCATGCTTGACAAATTTCAATTGCAATTAACCAAATGGATGCATGATATTCACATCAAACGAGATTCAAATATGATATGCCATGCATTAAAGCGAAACTTGTAACACGTGTTTCAAATGTCAAGAAGACAATGAGGCACAAGTTTCATGCAGACAACTTTGTCAAAAAATCATCATAGAAATCATAGCACGAATGAAAATCAGTCTAATCTATCCTCTGAATTTCCAGAATCAAACATTGATATGGTAACATTCATTAGGCAGGGCAAACGATAGTCAAATCGCACATATAATATGCCTATGGAAAGCGCGAGAAGTCTATTACAAAATCTCCAGAAGACATTAAGTCCAAATAACATCATCTATCATTGTCTACCAGCTCATTCTAAGGACTGAAGCATATCAGTCAAAATAGGCAAACGAATTTCCACATCAGAGCAGAACACAACAATTTTCCAGAATTACTTCCTAACTTTTAAAGAAGATTTAATGTGGCTAATGATATCGGATCAGGGTGTATTATAGCTCGTTGGAAAGCTAGTCGAACAATCTTCAGCTCTCATGAAGGCATCAAACACAGAAAACCACAGCAACCAGCTCGTATCAGGTCATTTGCACAAAAGGTCATCCGAAACAGAGAACCAATCAGAACAGCAAAATTTCAAACAAGGTCAGGGATATTCTAGACATACTCAACCTGGGTAAATGATCTTCAATTATCACGAAATTTTTATTTGATATAGATTGGAACCTAATGAACAACTTTCATTTAGGCATCAACTTTAGAATCTAATCACAAAAAATCATGTGAAAATGACAAACACAGGTCATTAAAGGCATGAAAACAGAACACTTAATCATGTACAAATTGTAGCTCCGTTTTTAACAATTGTTGAATCTAATAAATGCTGACCAAATCCAAGAGCTCTCGGCATCCATTACAAAATATCAAGAAAGAAGCAAAATCTATCTAGACATGCCCGCATGTTGACACAATCACAATGTCTACAGATTGAAATTAGTAGAACTTCATCAAAAGAACACATTACAAAGTGCACATTTTTGTACCACATGAGGAGGTAGACAAAAGGGCTCACAACAACCTAACCCATATAGAACAGAGCTACAAAACTGTATACATCGACATTGAAATACTCAATGAACCAAGCAAAGCAGAAGAACGTATAGAACAGTCTCCTCCTTCTCCTCGGCAGACTCAACATCTCAAAGTAACATGTAGGAGCACCATTTGATATATAAAATCACATATGAACAGGATTCAATCCACGCAAACAATCATGAATAGTATTCGACCTACATCACCTATACATCTAATTAGTTCATATTTCAATCAACTATGTGCAGGAAATCCAGCAAAGACACAACCAATGCAATTTCAATTGAATATCAAGACGTTGGTAAACATAATGCAATAGGAACTATCGGCAATGGAGTCAGGCTTTCTGTCGAACAGGTTGTAAGCATGTAGTGTGAAGTACTAATAAAACCATAATGGCATAGAGTAATACATAACAGAGACATCAGAGTAGAAAATCTGTGCGTACAAGCAATTCTTACCACTTAACTGAAAAGAAACAACCCGGCGGTGATGAGGTGATGACGATTGATAGATCAATCATCCAGGGGATCGAGGAGGATCGTGTAAAACTCCAAGATCATTCGGCCATTTTGCAGAGAGAGCGAGAACTTCCAATCGAGCGCCTGAGAGCGATCGATCGAGAGAGAGTCCGATCCAGCGAGCTCCCGCACCTCCGATCGCGCCAATAAAGGAAAACCCTAACTGATCGAGCTCCAACCGAGAGAAAACACTGATCTCCGACCGTCGATGTCACCACCTTCGGATTCTTACCCTCAGAACCGAACTGATATCTCCGACAAATTGGCGCGATTCCGAGTCTCGCAGCACGAGTTCCTCGATCAACAGTATTTTCTTCTTCTAGAGTTGATCGGGAGAGAGAGAGTCTCCGATCGTGAGGATGCCGGATCCGGCGCGCTACTTCTCTAGAGGAGCACCGCGAGACTTGGAGGCAATGGTCGAGGGAGGGAGTGGAGCCATGGCCGGCGCCGGAGGGTTCTTCGTCCGTTTGGTCGTTTAGCCAAAAAAGAAGCGGGAACATAGGGGGAGAGAGAGTGTCTCGGGTGGTGGCGGTGGTGGATCGCGGCGAACGTGGACGAGAGAGAATACGCGCCAAAGAGAGTCCCCCCCATTCGAATGTTTCCCCCCTCCTTCCTTTTCTAGTCTCGGGTGTTTTTTTTTTTTCTTTTTTTTCCTTTTTCTCTCCTTTTTCTTTTTCGTTTTCCTTATTTCTAATTTTTTTCTCTTTTCATTTCATTTCATTTTTTTCTTTCTTTTTTTTTTTTTTTTTTTGTTTTTTTTTATTTATTTTTTTTTGCTCTTTATTTTTTTATATTTTTGCAAAATGGATGATGAGAATGTCGATAAAAATTTCTCGAAAGTCAAATACCACTCGCGCCTTCTTGAAACAAATAGAGGAGCTTTCCCATGTGGCTTCCTCCATATCGGTGTCAACAATTGTCCTAAAGCCCCCATCCTTCCTTTTCTCCCATTTTTTTTCTAATGGTCTCAAGAGTCCTTTTTTTTCCTTTTTGAGAAACGTGTTTCTGCCTTCTTTTTCTGACGCAAATTTTTGGTACTTTTCCTTAGACCAGGATTTTAATTTTTTTTGCTCAATTTTGTTTTTTTTTATATTTAGCCATTTTTTGCTCTTTATTTTTTTTATATTTTCCTCTTTTTTTTTTTTTTTTTATTAAGAAAAATTTGGGTAAAAACTATTTTTAGTTTATTTTATTTTTTCCTTTTTCTCTCCTTTTTCTTTTTCGTTTTCCTTATTTCTAATTTTTTTCTCTTTTCATTTCATTTCATTTTTTTCTTCTTTTCTTTTCTTTTTTTTTCTTTTTATTTATATTTTTTTTTCTTTATTTTTTTTTTATTTATATTTTTGCAAAATGGATGATTAGAATGTCGATAAAAATTTCGGGTGTCAAAATTGTCCATATTTTACTAACTCTCATGGACCCAAGAGAAAATGGGTACCAAAGAAAATATGAGTTATTTTTGCAGGATATAAAGAAGAAAGAAGAAAGAGGATTTGGTAAGGATTTTTTTTTTTTATTCTCAATCTGATTTGGGCAATAATTCTCATTATACTTGATATTCGATATATCCTTGGTTGATTGAGATTTTATAATGATCATATTTTGCTTTATTGAAGAAAGAATCGTATGATTTGTTTTTGTGATTCGAGATTTAATTTGATACGTGTGATTATTTGAGATAACTCAGATTATTTTGTCTAATTTTATACTCTCAAATTTAATCATATTTTGCAAAGTGAAAATCTATTTTACGTGATGATGCAAGATATTCTTAGATATTCAAAGATTTTATTCTCTCTGTTTTTATCGTACTATGACTAAGTGAGAATTTATTTTTCAAAATATCATTGTGGATAATATTCTTTCTTTGAATACTTTGTTATGATGAATTGCGAAAGAATATTTGTTTATGGAGATTTTATATTTTGCTCTAACGTCATGGAAGGATCCAAATTGATGAATACCAAAAAGGAAATGAGTTGATTGCAGGAAATTCTTTAAGGGATGAACGATCGCAAATCTATGCAAATCATGATGCAATCAGAAATGCATCTCATGCGAAGATTGGTAATATTTTTTTTAATCAATGGTATATTTGAAATATATACCATGGGTAAGAGAATTTTTTTATCATCCCGCCTTACAAATTTGTACGTGCATTTATCATCATGATTGTTTATTATATTGCGAATATCTTCTTATAAATATAAGGCATTGCAATATTTTTTACTTGATTTGGCACGTGACAGAAATATCTATTTTCCTTTTACAAAATGCATATCTGAAATTTATGCTCAAGGAAATCTCTTTGATCTCGAAAGATATTACTGCATATTCATGGATATTCTTGCTATATTCTTAGAAGATATATTATATCTAGCAAGTTTGATTTGCAAATCAAAATCTCGAAAGATATTACTGCATATTCATGAATATTCTTGCTATATTCTTAGAAGATATATTATATTTAGCAAGTTTGATTTGCAAATCAAAGGATGATATTACGTGACATTTTTGCAAAGATTATTATCTGTTATATAAGAATTTGCAGGTCACAAAATAATCTTCCATATGAATTTTGGAAAACTCAATCAGAAAATCATGGAGATTCTATACTATCTTCTAGAGGTTCAAAAATTCTATTCCTTATGAATTTTTTTTGCAAATTGTTGAGGAAATCCCTTGTGTGTCGTACGGAAGATTGAGTAGTTCTGAATTTTAATTTTACATATGCTATTCAATTTATTCATTTGAAGAAAAGGGCATTACATATCACATGGATATTATTACAGCTTATTTGTGCAAAAAGTTTGTTAAGTTGATGCAGGTTGAATTCGAGACGAGCTTGATTGAAGAAAATAAATTTTTGCCTCGAATTTCAAAATGCAAGTGATCGACCATGGCGGGCTGTTCACGTGTCTCGGGGGTTGCAGATGTTATTGCTACAAAGGAAATACTGGAAAAATATTATGTTCAACGTGCACAAGCCACAATTGTTTCTATCCGCAAATATTATCATGATCACAGGGGCAGAAATCGAATCCAAAAGAAAATGTTTAGTTTATGTTAAGTGTATTTAGGTGGTTAGTTTAGTTTATTTAATTGTGAATTAGATTAAGATGTTTGTTTAATTTAAAGTATGTTTAATTAAAGGTTAAGAGAGTTTATTTAATAATAAAAAAAAGAATCGTGATCATCTCAAAAAGGCAACAAATTGAGGGGAGCATTGATCAATTATGGAAAAATCTTTTTGGATTGATTGTGATCTTATTATGGATGGAAGGAAAGGTAAATGTGTCAGAATTTAAGTTCTACAAAATCCGGTTAGTGCATCTTTTATTACCTTTTTGTCATTAACAAATCTCTTATTGATATTATCATTTTATTATAACAAAAAGGGTACGTGAATTTCATGATGCATCCGTGATTTTTATTGGATATTTGCTGATATGATCGAAGTGAGCTATATTGCATATCTTTAATATTCGATAAAAGCTGATTTTTGGAAATTGTGATTCATGCAAGATATTTGTTATCATTCTCTACTTGATACTTTTTCCATTATTATCGTTTTTTGATTATGACAAAAAGGGGGAGAAGATATGAATATGTATATGTGTTGATTGGTTGATATTATTTATTGCATAATATTGAGCTGCGATTATTTTATATATTGTTATGCTCAATCTATTTGCTATCTTCTGATATCCTTTGATTTAAATTAATATCTTTAAAAGTATGTTTATAAATCTGCATATTCAGAGATTGTTTTGTCATCATCAAAAAGCGAGAGATTGTTAGGGAAATCCCTTATGATGTTTTGAAGATGACAAAATAAATCAAATTCTACTAACATGTTTGATGGTAGAACGTGTAAAAGATATTATCAAAGTCTATACTTGGAAGAACCAGAAGACAGACTCTATACTAAAGCTGAACTATAAGACAGACTCTATGTTGAAGCAGAATATGTTAAGACTCAGATTGTAAAGTCTATCGCACTCAAACTTAGATTGTAAAGTCTATTGCTCTCAGACTTTACATCCATAACGAGACAGATCGTAACTCAAGCCCAATCATATAACGGCTAGTGATCTGGTTTGTATTCCACATCAAGATTGATTTGATTGATTCAATCTAATTGATTGGCGATTGGATCTTGAAGACAAGATCTTTCTATACGAAGAAGCTTTACTTATGGAAACCAAGATTCCGTTTGTATGGGTGATCGGAATCATTTTTGGATTCTATCTTTGTCACTCAACGACTACCAAATCTTCTAGATACAGAGCTGTCCAATGGGTATATTGGAAGACGATTCTCTGGGATACTGTCCAACGGCTAGTTTGGAAGTGGAGAAGTAATTAAGGAGATGAAGGATCGATGAGCAAGTAAGAGACGGAGCGTAGAATTTATAATTCCAAAGTCCGAGCGATCTTTGTTCATACACTTGTCTTTGGAGAGCTTAAACGTTTGTGATTGTGAGAGAAATACCAAAAGAGTGACTTAGTGAGATAGTGTGATTTACTAAGTGTTTGCACTCAAATTTGTAATCTCTTGTTGATTACATAGTGGAATCCAGCCAAGAAGACTGTTAGCGTGGGAGAGTGGATATAGGCTTGGATTAAGCCGAACCACTATAAATCTTGTGTTCTTATTCTCTTCCCTAACTTTTTGTTTTACTCGAAGTTTATTTTATTCCGCATATATTTGCCAAGATCTATTTTAAACACCTATTCACCCCCCTCTAAGTGTTCATACTAGCACTCTAAAATGATATTCAACTCTTTCGAAGACTTCTCTATGAATTCTCAACCTGACTTCGATTAGGATTATTACAAAGTCCTGTCTAATGGATTTGACAAAAGAGGATGAAGGCATTGAGCCAGTGAATCCTTTAGGATAGTACTTCAACAGTGAAGTGATGTCGGTTTCTATTCTTGGCATACTGGAATCCGAAATTCCAATCGATGGCTCCCAAGCCAAGTCACTGATCAAAGACGTTTTCCTCCCAATCAACCCACGCTTCTCTTCTATCATGGTATGTATGTGTGTACCCTATGCATAGATACTCACCATTGGTAGGACTGATATATGAGTAATTAGTGTTTGTCAGCTGAATGCGTACTTGGTCACATATCTTGAATGAATAATCCCCAATTCACTTCACATACTCAGACATTATTTTGGTTTTCTTTTGTCTTGGATAGGTGATGGGAAAGAAGGGAGGAAAAAAATGGAAAAAGGTGGAAGTGAAGGTGGAAAACCATGTACACGTCCCCAGTTTTTCCTCTCCAAAGGACTCGTCATCTTCATCCGAGAATGATTGTTTCCTCAAAAGTTACATTACAGAAATAGCCATGCAACCATTTCAACAAGGTCAGCCTTTGTGGGAAATACATATTATAAATTGTCCAGCCAGTGAAGCACAAGGAACCGTAATTTTTAAGCTTCACCATGCACTCGGGGATGGCTATTCTCTTGTGGGCGCTCTCTTGTCTTGCCTCCAAAGAGCTGACGATCCTTCTCTTCCGGTAACCTTTCCCTCGGTCAATAACTTCAGCTCAGCCAATAAAGATGACGGAAACATTGTACTTCGGAAGGTGGTTAGCAGATGTTTTTTGCCGCTTGTCAACACTATAAGAGATTTCGGTAGGAGCGTCTTGAAAAGCACTTGTGTGGAAGATGATTTGTCGCCAATTCGGTGTAGGTCGGAGAGCTTCCGGCCATTTTCATTGTCAACGATCACATTCTCGTTGCATCACAACAAAGAGATCAAGTCTTTCCTTCGAGTGGTAACAAATATCATCTTGAAGACTATACTAAGTCTAGCTTCTTGCATGACACATGCATTAGTCGATCTTTTAGCATATTAGTTTATAAGATACACTTGCATCTCTAATCTTTTGCGCGATAATGGTCACCTTCACAAAACTAGCTGAAAAGGATTTATTTTTTTCCTAACGTATTCGCATATACGTAGTTTAGTTGATTTTTATTTAAGGCATTTACTATACTCACACTGTAAAATAGTACACAGCTAGTATTCAGGGTGCACAAGGTTTAACCGAGGAAAATAACAGGGATTTACGCATTCAATGCACATATTTTTTTTGCTCACTTTACGTGGGTGACGATTTTTCTAGCCACAAGAGCACAACATGAGATCCTTGAAAACAAAAGGACAATTTTGAGTTAGAAACTGGTTTGTTTTTCATATATATATAGAAGATAAAATCTAAAGGATAATAGATATAGATGTCTAGATGCAACAGAATATCTTTAAAGGATTCTATCTAGCCTAGATGTAGAATTTCTTAAACAAACCCACCAATAAGAGGAAACTAGTTTATTAGTGAAAAATTGTCTAAAAAGTCTTAAATCTATAACATTTTTATTTATTAAGTCCTAAATTTTTTTAATTATATCAATTGAATCTTAAATCTTTTTAAGTTTTACCAATCAAGTCCATATGCTTAATTTTGGCTAGAAATTGTAGATGTTTGGGATATCAATGGTTCGGTTCAAATTTAAGGAAATTGGAATCGAACCAAACTATTTGGGGGTGCATTATCTTTGAACTGAACCGCGACCTAAACTGAATATAACCCGAATCAAAAACCCAATTTGGTTTGGTTTTTTGGTAATTTTTTGTTGTTGTAATTTTAAGAAGAGGTTTCAGTGAAAAAGGAGAGAGAAATAAATTGTAATATTAAGAAAAAAGGGCGATTTTTAGTTTGGTTCCATTAATTGAATCGAACTGAAACTATTTGAATCGGAATAAAAAATGGCTTTTTTTTTTATTATCTAAATCGAAATAGGAATTGAACCGAAAATGCATGAATATCCGATGCGGTTTGGTTCAATTTCAGTTTTAGTTTGGTCTTTCGATGTGGTTCTAATGTCCTTAGCTGACGTGGATGCCTTCAAGTCCTACGAGGTGTGGTTGGCATTGGGTGGTAAATTTTTAATAATATGTTAATATTTTTTTGAACTTATTTATTAATTCATTTTTTTCTTCCTTTCTTCCTTGTCTAGTTGGTTGTTGAGGCATGGCGATTGACTAGAGGCAAGGGTCAACTAGGTTGACCTCGTCAAAATATAGTAAAGCTCACTCCCACTAGCCACTGGGAAGGGCAAGGTCCTTGCCCAACCATGGCAAGGTTGACCTCGCTCAATGACAACGAGGTTGACCTCGTTGGATTTGGCAAGGCTCAAACTCGCCATTGACCACGAGATCAAGCCTAGCTAGTGGCTGGCAAGATCCTTGCCTCTAGTTGGTCACTAAGAGCCGACAACTGGCTAGAGAAGGAAGACAAAGGAAAGAGCAAGAAAAAAAATGAAAAAGAGAAGAAAATAAAATTTTAAAGAATTAAATATTATTAAAAATTGTCTACATCAGTAAAAAATTTTGGCTAAAATTGATCGGATGGACTCAATTGTCAAAACTTGAAAATGTTTAGGACTTAATTGATATAATTAACAAGTATAAAACTAATTCGACAAAAATGTAGTAGGTTTAGGACTTTTTGGACATTTTTCTCATTTATCAGTTGGATTTGTTCACATAAGTTTTTAGCTTTAAATTCACCATATAGGCATGTTTGCTTTTTCACTGCACAAAAATCGATTGATTATCTTAAGGGAAGATTTCAAATACTGATTTGAAGTGTTAGCATTTTCTCAAAAAAATGGTTCAAAATGGATCTTATTTCAAATTAAGGTCTCAAGTATCAAGGTTAATCTCAAATGGTGATTTGAGCTTGCCGACTGACAAGCATATGACAATTCTGGCGATAGAATAAAGGCATTTTTGTCCAAAATATTTTTGAATATAGAAAACCAAAACTCTAACATTAAAAATCCCAACAAATCTTGAAGATGCTAAGGTCAAAATATGTATTTATTGAGAAAATAATTAGGTAGGTTAGATTTTTCATGTCAGCCTAAAACACTCTACTCAATAATCGACACATGTCTAGATGGTGTCCACTATTGGCCTTTACGCTCTCTTGTCCGTTGCTTTCCCCATTGGATATTTTCTCACCACCGTCGCCCTCTCTTGTCCTTTAGTTTGTATCATTGAATATTTTCTCCCTACCGAGATCCTCTCCCTCTCACCTACTTTTCACCATCTTCTTCTCCTTCTTCTCGTGTACAGACATACACGTGCTACCGCCGTAATCAACCCAAAATGCAGAAGCGGATCTTCATTTTTTCTTCTCCTTTTATTATTGTGGCCACAATATCTTCAATATGGTGGATCTCCAAGCATTTGTGACTTAGATATGGGCGATGCCAGCCTAGCCTCACTCAAATAGGGGCTAGGCAGCCTCGCTCGCGGTCAGTGAAGCCATGGTGAGTCTTTTTCCTTTATATGAAGAGTAAGAAAAGAGAAGGATAGAGAGGAAAGGAGGGTTTATTATTGTGAAAGACGGAGAGGAGGAGGAAAAGTAACGGTGAGAGAGAATGGATATAGTACTTTGATAAGTGGGACCTACTTTGACACATGTCGATCAATGGAGTGTTCTATAGTTAATGTGGAAAATTTAGGATTGATATCTTGAAAAACTCCAAATTGTAATAACTGTGGTAAATTTATTTCAAATTAATTTTTTGATAACAAAAGACCCAAAACTAATAAACTTACGATAAATTCATCATTTGTTAGTTTTCATTAAATTTTAATATTATATTGTTAACTATGATTACACATGATAGTTGACATTGGTTTGACTCTCCATTTGTCATAGGTATATCAATTTATAACTTTTTATGGTATTAATTTAATTTAACAGAGGATAAATTTGACACAAAAGTATTAGTTGGGAATTTTTTGTGGTTAAAAAGTTTATTTCAAATAAAGTTGTTACAAGAGTATAAGTTTTGATTTTTTTTTTTTTTTTTTTTTGTAGTAATAACCCAGAAATTTAACCTACCTAATATTTTCTCATATACGAGAAGAGAAGAGAACACGGATACTATAGGATGATATAGAGGGTTTCCCTAATGAGCAGCGGCAGGGTTAAGGGAGGCAGGGGAGGTGGTGCCAGAGCGGTGGAGGACGACGGCTGGGCGGTGGCTCAGGCCATCAAGGAGTGGAGCAGGTGGGCGATGAATAAGGCCAAGGTCATCACCCACTACGGCTTCATCCCCGTCGTTGTCATTATCGGCACGAACTCCGAACTCAAGCCCCACCTCTCTCGGCTTCTCTCTCCCTTCCAATTCCATGATACTTCCCCTTCTTTTCTTTTTCAGTTCCATTTCTGCTTGTTCGAACTTGAGCAGGAGCTGTGCCCCACCTGCTACTTTCATTTACATCTTAATACTATCAACTATTCACCACTTATCGTGTCTTTCCATAAGCGTCGTGGTGGACGCCGCCACACCGCTGCCTCGCTGCCCGCCAGTGCTTGTTCTAGCAACGTTTCCTCGCCCAGTGGTTTGGAGAAGATAATTTGGGTAGGAGAAGAGAACACCACTTTTGGGATTTTCGATTTTTGAGGTTTAGCTATTTTCTTATCGAAATTTTTTTTGGACAAAACACCCTTATTCTGGTCGTTGGAAATATCATATGCTCATCAGCCGGCAAACATTTGATTGGCCGGCAAGTTTAGGCCTTTTTTGAAACAAAATTCACTCTGATCATTTTTTTTTTTTGAGAAAATAAGAGCACCTCAAGTTCTTATCTGAAAATAAATGATTACGCAATGACTTTGAGAGTAGAAAACTAACATATCGTTAGTTCTTTTCACATGAATTTTCTCTTCACTCAAGCAGACCGTCAACGATGTGGTTACTGGAATAATCTTCTTGGCAACCCGATTATACATGCAAAGAGTGAGCCCGAACTCGAACGGAAGCACCAATTCCACGGCGTTGGTGTTGCTTAATACGAGGAATTTACGAGATTACAAGTCAGTGGGAGAGATGATCCAACCTAATTCCAAGTCACCTTGGGGGAACTATTTTGCATTCTTGCATGTGCCGATACCGAAAGTGAAACCTAGTAATTCTCAGTTCTCTGATCCTTCGAAGTTTGTCCGCAAAACTCGTGAGGTGATCAAGAGAAAATGGAGTTCCTTCGGTGTAGTCCTCGCAGGGATGCTGCTAGAGATGATGAAGAAATGCAGAAACCCAGAGGTATGTGCATGCCGCGACGATTAAGTAGTCAGAAATGCTAGGTATTTAAAGTTTGACTTACATGATTGATATGGTAAGTGATGTGATAGATTATTATCAGGTATTAACTGTGGCACGCTCTTGTCGTTTAATTTCTTGTAGTCTGTTGTATATTTTGTAAATTGATTTTAAGGGTACCTAGCATTACTCCTAACTGATATTATTAACAACAAAAATGGATGCTTGTTTTTATGTGTTTCATCATTGCAGGCAGTAGCAAGGCATATTTACAGGACAACGAGAAACTCGAGCATGGTCATCTCCAATGTTATAGGGCCAATGGAGAAATTGTCTCTTGCTAATCATCCTATTAAAGGCATGTACTTCACGATCCTCGGCACCCCTGAGGTAATTCTAGAATTATTGTAATTTTCTTTATGTAATCACTGGTACTATGCCTCATTTTCGAAGTCATTACATGCATCTTTTTCTGAAATATTGATACAGATTTCGATATTCGGGACATATATGGATCTAAAGACCAATGTATAACATTTTATGCAACAATTACTCTCCCATGCCATCTTTAAGAGTCGACAGAATTTTGAATTCGAAAAATTGGTTTTCTTTATTTACCACTACACATACTCACCGGATAGAGTCGTGAGGGTCTTTCTTCTTTACATCAATGATGTAACGAATACATGAAATACTTTCTTCGTGTTTTCTTTCTGCAGAGTCTCCAAGTAACGATGATCAGTTATGCAGAAAATCTGAGAGTAGTTGTGCGAGCTGAGCAAGGGTTCATAGATTCTGAGTTGTACACCCGCTCCCTGCATGATGCTTTGGACATGATCCTTCGTGATGCATGTGGGAAGCAGTAGAGATCATTCCTATTCCTATCCTTCCATGGTTCAATGCCTTATTATGAAAACCTATTTTTTCCTCTTATCTTTCGTTATGAAGATCTTGTTAACGGGACCAAATCTAGAAATCGAATCTTGGGGGGCTAAATTATTAGTCTACAGTAAGTGTAACTGTTGAGTCCTATGGTGAGAACTCAATAGAGTCTGTTTCACTCGGAATTAGCAAAATACTTGCACTGAAGATTAGTCTTTCGTGATGGAGTTATTCTTGTCTTTATGATGAACTCTATGTGGTTGAGGAAGTTTGTCTGGTTAATCCGGATCACCATATTTTAATGATACGATGTAGACTGTTAATACATGTTCAAATAAAAGGAACAAAATATTGGTTGAATCGGTCCACAGGTGGTTTTCCACGGAGTTCTATAGTTTCTTATGAAGAAGTTACAAATTTCTGTTTGTTCACAAGAAAATATTTTCCCAAATAACAATTTTTTTTTTTTGGTTTTTTGTTTTTTGACGTGGAAAATAAACTAGTCACAGATTAATGATGGACTCAACCAGATAATGCAAGTTTTAAAATTTAAGAGTAAGGAAAACAACTTCCAAATTTATAGAGTATGAGCCATCTTTGGAGCTTTCATAAAACGTGCTCAACTTCATTCTAAACAAACGTGTATTGATAATCTCTGCATCTTCCTCACGGACCGTAATTGGAAAAGTCTCTTGTAGCGAACTGCCTTCGCATCGAGGCGAAGCACTTCTTGAGCTCGAACTCTTTGCTCCCATATTTGACATCGTCGTCATCTCAGTAAGCTGCGTCGTCAAAGTGCACCCCCAAGACGGGAGAGATTTAGGTCTTCCTCCGCCGGTGGTCCCCACCTTGCTTCGCCAACTTTTGGAGGGCAACGCTGGCCTCAACAGCAAGAGCCGCCATGTCTGAGGCCATTAGCCACTGATGGAGCTTGGGCTCCGGGAGAACGAAATAGATATGATTGGGCGAGAGCTTGTCGTCGGCCTGGAGAGGGGTATGTACTGCACATCGTCTAACTTGAATATAGAGCACAAAGATTGAGCAATTAGGCTTGTTCAATTTGGTAATTGTTTCGCTGCAATTTGTTCCAGTGCTGAATTATCTTTCATTGATAATAACTTGAGAATATAAAGATATAATGTCGGAATTTAATCGATGACACAACACTAAGACAAAGATACATTCCGAAATTTATTCAACTATGCGATCCTAAGAACTACAGATAAGGAAATTTAAAGTACAGTGTAGAAAAGTTAAAGATAATTAAAAGATAACATTTTGTTTAATTTGTGCGAGGGTTCTATTATGGTAATTGCCTTTTGACATTTCCCAATGGTTATAATTTCTTAAATAACTTTTGTCACTTACCTTACATGCACAAACTTGTAATCAGTGTGTATTTATTGCAACCTACCCCTTGATGGAGGGAATAGGTTTAAATGTATTACCTAAAAGACAAGACTATGACCAATGATTAGGTACATACTCTCCCAAACCCATACCTCACATGATATTGGAAGGTTCATAAGAATTTTGTAATAATGAGTTATCACTAACTTATTAGTGTCGACTAGAAATCAAGTAAGGGAAGGGAGTGTACCTCACTTCTTATGCAACTTGTCAAGCGCGCGCGCACACATAGCGTGACAACGCACGGCCATCGAGCCTTTACTTATTATTTGATCACACACACACACAAGCGTTACGAGTCAACGTCTCATACAACACGAGTTCAAGGGTTAATCCACTTTGTCACAACCTCCTTCAAAAAGGGCTCGGGGGGTGGTACCTATGCCTTATGAGTCAACGTCTCATACAACGCGAGTTCACGAACAGCAATGAAATCGTGGCGTCCCACGAATTCAAGAAGGGAATAAAGTTAAAAAAACCATGGGTGAAAAAGATTGGAGATCGTGAAGAGTTTAAGCGTGTGGAGTTGTATACATTCTTTAATGGAAGAACAACTACAGATGGGGTGGCCGGCCTCGTGCATCAGCCACTCACGGCACCTCCTAAGCCCACGCCGCCTTCACCCGCGAACCTAGGCCTCGCCCTTGACGCTGCTGTCCGCCACTCGTCAATACAACACTCCTTCTACAGCGGTGTTGAGTCCTTGTTGTAGGTAGTTTAGTTTTAGTTTTACCTTTATTTTGTTATTTTATGTTATTTTATTATCATTTTTAAGTCTTGTTATCATTGGTTAAATTAGAACTTAGTATGTCGATATTGATTTCGTGAATTTTGTAGGTATTATCCACAGGGATTTCGTCCAGAATTTTTATAATTATTAATTTGACCCGTAAGATATCGGATCATTTTTTTAATTATATTAATTTTCGGGCTTTTTGATAATATTTTAATTGTTAAATCATTATAATTATTAATTTGATCCGTAAGACTTTGGATCAGATTTTTAATTATTTTGAATCTTTTGTCGTGATGTTTAGGGTTAGAGTAATCGTTAATTTGACCTGTGAGACAACAAGTTATTTTTTCGATTATTTTAATTCTTTATTTGATTAATATCTTGATTGTTTAGATATAATTGCTTATCTTGAAAAATGCTAAAAAAACATAAAAATCAAAAAAATCAAAATCTTGCATCAAAGCATGTAGGTTTAATAAATCAGACATGTAGGATTAGGTTTATGAAATTTTCATCACCTAGTGCTTGCATAATAGGTTCATTTAATTAGAATTCATTTATTAGCGAAATTAAGTCATTTAGTTAAGATGCATGTTTTATAAAAAATTTCCAATTTCAAGAAAACTCAAAAAGTAATTGCTTGATGCAATTTATTTATTTGAATGTTTTAAATAATGGATGAGCACCCGTGTCGTCATCACATTTGCATGATAGTAATTTAGGTTAAAATAAATCAGCTGCTTGCAAAAACATTTTTAAAAAAATTAAAAAGAAATGGTACCGAAAGGGCATTAGAAAATTCTAGTGTAACCAAGTCCCTGTACCCTAGTCTCTAGTCCGTAGGAGTAAAATAAATCTCCCTTTATTTTACTTAGGTGTCTAATCGACCTACCATAAACCGATTAGTGGCGACTCCTAATTAATAACCTCTTGCATGTTTAAAACTTTAGACTTAAGTCGCGATTTGGTATGGGCTTGGGAGAGCCCGGGCTAAGTTTAAAAGCTTAGCAGTCCATTAACCTAGTTTTAGGTGGTGCACCCGAAAATTAGGTCGCGACAACTGGGTACTCCGTCACCTCCTGACTATGTGACATCCCAAATTTCATTGACCGTCATTAGCATAATTAGATCATTAGAAACTTAGATTTATGTAGAACGGGCCGAAAAATGAACCCGATGGATCGTGAGGAATGTGTGGGCTTGAGAAATGAGTGGGCCACACGATTTAGACTTAAGAAACCTAATGAGTGATTATGGGCTTGGACTTGGCTTGAAGCGGGCCAAGGTTCGGAATTATTAGATTTGTAGATTTAGTTTAGTGGGCCCGGGAATGAATATTTGGGCCCGAATGATTTTATTTTATAGATTATAGTTATGATAACTTGATTAATGTTTATGATGCTAATATCAATTTCTAACTTTAGCATTCTTTTTGTGATGAATTCTTTATAGACTAACGTTGACTAGTCGATATGTTATATATATGTTATGACTTTGTATGATTGGGATTAAGTAGAAACAAAAGGCAATTAGATGAAAATATTACAAGCTAATGAACTAACTAATGATATCGATTAACTGTTAATTAGCGACGATCAACAGATGGCGAAAATCTTCATGCATGAAAGCCACGACACCTTTTTCTCTCTCGATTCTCTCATCAACACCCATGGTTTTTCTCAATCCATAGAACCGAAGATGGCAACTCCAAGGAAGCATAATCATTAGCCAAATCTAATCATTACACTAACCTAGGACTAGCTCATAGCTTATTTCCCACATAAAAGCTGAAAATTCTCTCTCTCTCCTCAAAAACTGAAAACCTTAATCATCTTCTTCTTCTTTTCTCTCGGCTGAGTAGTGAAGAACCAGAAGCAAACCAGCGATTTCTTCTTCTTGCATGCGAGATTTCAGTGTTGATCTTGAAGTATCTTTGTGTTATCTAATAGCTAAACAAGGTAAGGAAAGATCTAACTCTAAATTGAAAGTTATCCATTGTTTCATCAAGGGAGCTTGAGGATCTAACCAAACAGTGATGGATATAGTTTGTAGTTGTTGTTTTGTGATTGATCTAAGCTTAGTGAGTGTTAGATTGAAGGTAGGAGCTATTGCATGTCACTCTTGAGTCTTGCATGTCTCAAAATCCAAGTGTGAGTATGCTGTTTTGTTGAGCAAAGTGATGAAATGGATGCCGAGTGTGTTGTTTTGGTAGAAATCGTGATAAGTGGCTTGCGGATGCAACGACACTTCGAGCCGAGTTGTGAAATTGATCATTTGTTAGAGAAAGATATGCTGAAGTTGCTTTGAGTTGCTGTGAGTAAGCATTGGAGTATTGTAGAAGAGATCTGTGAATAGACAAGTTGTTTAGTTGAGTTAGAAGTGAGAAAATTTGTGTATCTATTCTGTTCTAAGTGAAAATAGTTATGGAGGGGAGACGTTTGGGCCTTTACCCTTTGGAGCAGGAGGACCTGGAGCGGGATGGACGGCACCTAGACGCCTTGGATCATGTAGAGGCTGACTGACTTTTGTTTTTTGCTAGATACGGGCTGGTGTGGGAACTTGTGGAGTAGATAACCTCACCCATATCCCTGGCTTTTGTTGCGCCTTACTTTTGTTTTGTATATGATGTAAATATATAGGCGAAGAACATGGAACGAGTCCAGGTCGATAATTTTGTATGCCCCAATGATGATAAAATGAAAGGAAGCCTTTTATGATCTTGTCTATGTGCATTGCAGGATAACCTTATAATATAAATTTAGAAATTTAAATAATCCATGTTATACATGCTAACCTTCAATGGTAAATACTATATGTTATTTAAAGGAGATTACTAGTTAGGAAGATAATAATAATAATAACTATAATTCCGCTTGCGCTTAGTACGTGACACCCTGGGACGTCACAGACTATGCTCGACAAGGAGGCCAAAATGAATATGATGAAATGGTTCAGCCATTCTTAGGGCTTGAAAACACTTCAACAAACAAATATGAGATAAACTCAATGAGTAAACTTCCTAGACCTCTCGTAACAACTCGTCTACCATATAAGGCCATCAATGTAGATGCATAGGCAATTTCATAACATAAACTTCATGTTCTCAAGCCAAACATATGAATACGCATTATGATCTAAGTCATGCGCTCATGCCATGCAATAATTTGGACCTCATCACATACGGATCTCATGCACTTCCTATACATATTTGTCCAGATTATTACGGCCACTTAGGACCCAAGGCCAACTTGAAGGTTCACAATCATCTGGCGTAATCGGGCATCGTCTTGCCCCATCGAGCACGGCATCCCGTTGACTTGGGGGCATTCTAGTAAGGAGCTTCATTCTGAAATCTATCCATGAATGACATCCCATTGACTTAGAGGCATCCGAACTTAATCAAGCATCGTCCTGTGTAAAATGCCTCAGGTCGGATTCACACCCGCGTAAAACGCATCAGGGTCTTAGGTGATCGCATGGGCATACCATTACAGTCAATTTCTTATCTTCCTCATTTAACCTATGTGATGCTCATCATTCCATACACGTGCATTACTTATAATGCACACGAATGCATCGTTACTTCCCAAACTCATGGCACATAATCCAAATATCATAATTAACCACTAATCCACATGGCACATATTCCAATTATCATTTTTAACCTTTAATCCACATGGCACATCATCCAAATATCATGTTTAACCATTAAACCACATGGCACATAATCTGAATAATATAGATAACCACTAATCCACATGGCACATCATTTAAATATCATGTTTAACCACTTAAACCACATAACACATAATCCAAACATCATGTTTAACTACTAAACCACATGTCACATAGCCTAAATAACATAGATAATCATTAAACCACATGGCACATCATCCAAACAACATGTTTGACCATTAAACCATATGGCACATAACCCAAATAATATGGATAACCACCAAATCACATGGCACATAACCCATATAACATAGATAATCACTAATCCACATGGCACATCATTCAAAGAACATGTTTAACCCCTAGACCACATGGCACATAACCCATATAACATAGATAATCACTAATCCACATGGCACATCATTCAAATATCATGTTTAACCCCTAAACCACATAACACATCATCCAAATAACATGTTTAACCCCTAAACCACATGACACATAACTTAAATAACATAGATAACTACTAATCTGCCCTAAACTACTCCCTAAAGCAATGAAAGCCCTAATCAAAGGCTAGAAAGCTACTCAATTCAATCCAATTAATGTCCAATAATTCTAGCCAAGGTTCCCACATTAAATTCTTGCAATTCTCTCACCAAATAGTCCAACTTGAATGCCAAAAATGTGACCAAAAGTGGCCCTATAATTTTCCCGATCCAAAATAGCCTTACTTTGAATTTTCGCTGAAATCTCGAGTTTACAGAAAAATCTTCGGAGGATGAGTCAACATTCCTAAAATGAATCGCGACATGACAGAACTTTCAATTTCTAAAATAAGGTTTAAATTTGCAGCTAATTTCAACCGGGCGCGATTTTAGCGTGACCTAACCTACTGGGTAGCTTTTAGAAATTTTTAGTGTAATTGACCCGTGGTCGATTATTTTCGAGCCACATTGTGCATCTTCGACTCATTAGCGACTCTCAATGAAAATCTCGAGGTTTCAAATACGGGCATAGCGTATAGAATGATAGAAAAATTGATTTAGTGTCGTCCGACGAGAATTTTGTAATTAGATGGAATCACCTGCACACTAATCACATATTTTTGTCGAACCGACCTATCTCCGGATTCTGGTCGATTTTGATAGTGCCGTATCGATCCTTGCATATTAGCACGGTCGAGCAGTCGATTTCTAGTCGAATTCTCAAGTCTATTGCATCAAAATCCTTTAACAGCTTCACCAATTAGACTAGTTATCCCGTGAGTGATCAGCTCAGGAAAAAGAACTATAGGTGCGTCGATGAAAAGCCCAACTTGTTCAATTGAAAACAGAATCAGAAATTCAGGATGTCACATGCCTAGTAGCTGGCTATCTTGCCTGGAGCCTTGCCAGCCACTATGGGGGAGAAGAAGCCAAAGAAGAAGAAGAAGAGAAAAAATAAAAATAAAAATTTAACAAAAAAATACTAAAAACATAAAATATTATTAAAAAATTGTCAAGTTAGCATTTAGCAGATAGCCAGCGCTGGTTAGCTAGATTTGGCCAATTAGAATGAATTTGCACAATTGTAAAAGGTTAGAACTAAATTAGCAAAAAAAAAAAGTTTATAATTGAATTAACATAATTGCAATAAATTGATAACTTTTTTGGTAATTCTCCCATATGCTATGTGAGGTAGACAAAGAGAGAGAAGTTTGAAAATGTCTTCATTCATGCTGGCTTTGGCGATTTTACCATTTCTGATGGAGTAGACATTTCTAGGACTGAGTGGGAAATGGAATGAGGACACACACTTAGAAGCCTAACATTGTAGTTTATACAAGCTATGATTTTCCTTATTGAATCCTTAGCTGCAAGAAAAACAAAGAGAGAGATAAAAGGAATTAGGCTTCATTCTCTACCTTTTGTTTTTCCTCATGTGTCCAAAGAAAAAAAATGGTTATTATTATAACTTGGGATAACGGTCCTTAAACTTTGGCATTCCAATGTGTAATTCCATTCCCAAACTTTTAATTTGCTCAATGTGGCCCTTGAACTTTAGTTCAATATGCAATATCATCCCTAAACTTTTAATTTGTTAAATGCAGTCCCTAAACTTTTGGTATGTTCAATCTAGTCCTTAAACTATATGAAAATTTCCAATGTCCTCCTTCCATTAATTCAATTTCAGGGATAGTATTAAACATTTTCATACAATTTAGAGATTAAATTGAACATGTACTGAAAGTTCATAAATCACATTGAACAAATTAAAAGTTCATAAATGACTTTGCACATTAGGTTAAAATTCAAAGATCGCATTAACCAAAAATTCATGGATGACATTGCAAATCAAACCATTATTGACCATTTGTGTTATTTTCCCTTTTAGTTTCTCTACTCACTTGAACCTTTGAAAATTTTTCCTTTTATGGGGTGGTTCTCTTCTTCATTTACAAGCAAGCCCACGGAGTAGGTTTCGGCTTGAAAGTTTCATTAGAAAAGTGAAAACAAAATTTCCTTTTTAAATAATGAAAAACAAAATCAGTTCATTTTCAAATTTTAGCCAAACATCGAAAGATGCTATCATTTTCTGAAAAAATTATTGAAAATATTTTATGCGTAGGTATAATTTTTCATGAAAAAAAAAATTGAGCATAAGTAGTTAGAACTTGCTCTCTCATTAAAAAATGTTACTAAGCAAGTAAATGAATCCTTAAGTTTCAATTTGAAAAGTTGCTCATGTTGAAAAAGTCACCTGTTATAATACAACATATTGAAATTCCACTTTCGATATAAAAATATAACAACATGGGTCATTAATATCAGCTTGATTGAATATAATGTACTATCATGGAAAGTTAAGTTCGCAAGAAAGAGTTAATAGTAACAAGGTGGTCCATATTCTATTTTTTGTGAGAAAAGTAATGACATGTTTGGTAATCATCCTATTTTTGTATTTTTGTATTTTTATTTTCCCTATGACCAAAAAAGAATAGAAAATCATTTGGTAACATCAAATAATTTTCTATTCCCTAGAATAAATATGTGGTCAAGGAATAGATTTGGAACAAAAACAAAAAAGCAAAAAAACAATACTTTTTTGTACTCGAGAACAAATTTTGAAGGAAGGTCATTTTTTTTTCCTTCTTCTTCCTACTCTAATCAATCATCAGGCATCAACAATGGCCGATGGTTGGTAAACCAACCTCAAGGTGGCTAGGCAATGTTAAGGGGCAAGGCCAACCTCACCCAAATTTGGTGAGGTCAAGCCTCACCTACCCACGGCGAGGTCGACCTCGCCAGCTCTCATCTTTGGCTAGTTGCTGGCCATCGCTAAAGCCCAATGATCGACTAGAGGTGGAAGAAGAAGGGAGGAAAAAAGAGAGGAAAAAAAAAAAAAAAAAAAAAAAGAAAAATCTTAGAAAATTATTTAAAAATTTTAAAAAAAAATTCACTTCACAAAAAGATTTGAGGGTAAAACCAAACTCTTTTCTGTTCTTTTTCTATTTTGAGAATATAAATTTTAAGGTCGTGTCAAACGTGTTCTTCTACTCAAAAATTCATTTAGGGAATAAAAATTGAAAAAAAAAACAAATTTTGAATATAAATTGTTATCGGAAATATAAATTTTACCAAGCGCACCCTAATTTTCATTTACTACACAATATATTTTTTATTTTTAAATATACATAAGTTTGAAAAAGTATTGACTATAGTGAAAACTTATACAAGCGCAAGTAGTACAAAGTTATCATCTTTATCATAATATTTGAACATTGTCTTTAGAGCCATCTCTCGAGAGACGCAATAGGAATAGATCTAGGAAGATTTCTCCAGGGCAAGCTACGTAAGTATTTGTAAATAATAAATCGCAGTAATCTCTATAATTGATGTACTGCTTTCTGAGTGAAAAATCGTATTTGTAAGTATGGCAAGAATACGTTCTGTCAACATGTGATTAGATCTTCATGATAATATAGTCACGGTCCAATATAATACTTGTAGTGGGGCCAAACCGGATAAAAAACAGAGGACGATAGCTTATCTGAGCTTCCTAGGAACTTTATGAGAGCATAGTTGAAGGGAGTCTTTGAAACTTACCAGCATATTGGCGTAAATTTTTTTTCTAAAGAGTGCTTCTATGGCACTTTTTTATCAACTAAATGAAAAATATTGTAACATTTAATGTATTAACCATTCTTGTGATATGCATAATCAATATTTTGCAAATTGTTTACTGTGCATATTTAATATATACAATATGAGCACTTGCTTAAAAAAACCCTTTACATGATTCGAAAAGTCAATCGGGCAAGTTTTTCACCAAACTTAACAAATACTTGTTTTGAGCACGAATGGGTGTATGTTAGGCACATGGGGAAGCGGTCACGTGCTTGAAAAGCCTCAAGCATCCGATTGCTGAAAAAAAAAAAAAAAAAAAGCAAGCTTAATATCCTCAATTCTCGCATTATATAAAAGATGCCTTACAAACTCATTCATGAACACCTCTAAATGACCAAACTTTTTAGTACTCAACGGGGATCTAACTGGATCATTAGAAAAGTTTAGTCTTATGATTTTTCAGCAGATGGTTTCCTATGTATGGCTATTGTAACTACCCACCTCTTACTATCCACCTAATCCCTAGAATCCGCGGAGAGTCATGGTACATGAAGTCACAAGGATGACCAGAAACATGGGAACATTTTTCATGGCACAACATGAATTTTCACTTACACTGTACAGCTTTAAATTACATCTCTTTCACAATTAAGTCACCATGTCGGTTGTTTCCTTGCATTCTCCATCACCATTAATACAAAATAAGGAGTGTATCATGGTCCAACATCTATACGGAGTGAATGAAAGCGTGAGTGAGGCATTTGATGGAGAAATATCCCGAATGGTACCTTCCCATCAATAAATATCTCCATCTATTGCAGTGAATGCACCTAATGGAACCTCGAATGCTAAGATCTTCAAATGATATTCGTACACGACGACAATGCAACATTAGCGAAAGATCTTAGAAATTGTATCGTTCCTGTATGCATGACCTATTTCCTCTTCTTTGGCCGACATATTTACACACACTCGACCTTACTAACACTTTTGTAATAATTTTCTGGTTCTTAGTGATCAAGTTATTTTTAGGGTTTGTTTGTTTGAAGAAAAATTATCTTCGAGAAATTGTCTTTTGCCTTTCCAGTATTTAAATAACGGAAAACCAAATGTTTTCTGTAGACCAAAAATAACAAGTTTAAATTGGGGGAAAACCACTTTCCTTTATAATAAAAAGGGAATCATTTTTCCAAGCCACCAAATAAATGGAAGATAATCACTTTCTTTGTCTCACATTAGATAGGACATCCCCTGTGAATCGACTCACAAATGATGATTCGCCTATAAATGGCTATCCTTTTGAGTACTCGCCTCGATCGACATGGAGTGAATCGCGTTTGTTAACAAAACTCCTTAATGATTTTTTTCGTTACACCTGTTTCACATCCATATAAAATATGTCCACGGATAGCTACTTATAACTACCAACTCTTTATTATCCCAACTAATTCCTGTAATGTACGGAGAGTCATGGTACACAAAGTCACAAGGATGGCCAGAAAACATAAAGAACCATCTATGGGCATGTATCTGTCGATGATATCCAATTCTTTCATAAACTTCTTTATAGATCCTCAACACTCTTATATAGGGAATATTACAAGTCCTGTCCAATTGAGTAGAAAAAGAAGGGAATATTACAAATCCTGTCCAATGGAGTTGAAAAAGAGTATGATGGCCTTGAGCCGGTGACCCCTTTGGGTCTATACTTCAACAGCAAAGTGTTGTGGCTTTCTTTTCTTGGCATTTTGGAATCCGAAATTCCAATCGATGACTCCCAAACTATGTCGCTGATCAAAGATTTTTAGGGATTGTTTGTTTGAAGAAAAACTATCTTCGAGAAATTGTCTTTCGCCTTTCCAGTATTTAAATAACGGAAAACCAATCGACATAAGGAAAATGTTTTTGTAGACTAAAAATAACAAGTTTAAATTGAGGGAAAAATGACTTTCCTTTATAATAAAAAGGAAATCATTTTTTCCAAGCCACCAAATAAATGGAAATTAATCACTTTCTTTGTCTCACATTAGATAGGACATCCCTTGTGAATCGACTCACAAATGATGATTCACTTATAAATGGCTATCCTTTTGAGTACTCGCCTCGATCGACATGGAGTGAATTGCGTTTGTTAACAAAACTCCTTAATGATTTTTTTCGTTACACCTGTTTCACATCCATATAAAATATGTCCAACGTATAGCTACTTATAACTACCAACAACTCTTTATTATCCCAACTAATTCCTGTAATGTACGGAGAGTCATGGCACACAAAGTCACAAGGATGGCCAGAAAACATAAAGAACCATCTATGGGCATGTATCTGTCGATGATATCCAATTCTTTCATAAACTTCTTTATAGATCCTCAACACTCTTATATACGGAATGTTACAAGTCCTGTCCAATTGAGTAGAAAAAAAGATGGGAATATTACAAATCCTGTCCAATGGAGTTGGAAAAAGAGTATGATGGCCTTGAGCCGGTGACCCCTTTGGGTCTATACTTCAACAGCAAAGTGTTGTGGCTTTCTTTTCTTGGCATTTTGGAATCCGAAATTCCAATCGATGACTCCCAAACTATGTCGCTGATCAAAGACTTTTAGGGTTTGTTTGTTTGAAGAAAAACTATCTTCGAGAAATTGTCTTTCGCCTTTCCAGTATTTAAATAACGGAAAACCAATCGACATAAGGAAAATGTTTTTTGTAGACTAAAAATAACAAGTTAAATTGAAGGAAAATGACTTTCCTTTATAATAAAAAGGAAATCATTTTTTCCAAGCCACCAAATAAATGGAAATTAATCACTTTCTTTGTCTCACATTAGATAGGACATCCCCTGTGAATCGACTCACAAATGATGATTCGCCTATAAATGGCTATCCTTTTGAGTACTCGCCTCGATCGACATGGAGTGAATTGCGTTTGTTAACAAAACTCCTTAATGATTTTTTTCGTTACACCTGTTTCACATCCATATAAAATATGTCCAACGTATAGCTACTTATAACTACCAACTCTTTATTATCCCAACTAATTCCTGTAATGTACGGAGAGTCATGGTACACAAAGTCACAAGGATGGCCAGAAAACATAAAGAACCATCTATGGGCATGTATCTGTCGATGATATCCAATTCTTTCATAAACTTCTTTATAGATCCTCAACACTCTTATATAGGGAATATTACAAGTCCTGTCCAATTGAGTAGAAAAAAAGAAGGGAATATTACAAATCCTGTCCAATGGAGTTGGAAAAAGAGTATGATGGCCTTGAGCCGGTGACCCCTTTGGGTCTATACTTCAACAGCAAAGTGTTGTGGCTTTCGGCAAAAGAACGCTTCAAGTGCCATAACTTTGCTCAAAGGGACACTTAAGTGTCATAACTTACGAAAGGTACACTTAAGTGCCACATTCGAAGAAAAATGGATCACTTAAGTGCCACTCTAGCCAAAGTCCGGCCAAAAGGCTGACGTGGCATTTTACCGACGAATTTCCGGCGAAGTGAACCAAAAACGACGCCGTTTTGCACGCTGACATGGCCAAATAATGCAAAACGGCATCGCTTTGGGCGACGTGGTAAAAAAATAATATAAAAATTAAATTAATTAAATTTAAAATTAGATTTAGTTAAAATATTAAAAAATAATAATTTTAAAATTAAATTTAGTTAAAATATTAAAGAAATAATAATTTTAAAATAAAAAAATTAATAAAAAACTGGGGTCATGGCCGAGGGCTGCCGTCGCCGCCTCCTCGCCGTCGCCGGGAAGGGTGGCGACAGAGGGGGAGGGATCGGCTGGGGTCGCCGGTCGGCCGGCGGCGAGGGCACGCGAGCCCTCGCCCCGGATCAGCGGCCCTCGCTCGGCCGAGCCAAGGGCCGCCACCCGTTGGGGGTCGCCTCGACGAGCGGTGGCCGTTGGCCCGATCGGGTGAGGGCCGTTGACCCTTGTCTCGATCTGGGGCGAGGACTCGCGCGCCCTCGCTGTCCCTCCTCCCTCCATTGCCAGCCCTTCCCGGCGACGGCGAGGAGGCGGCGGTGTGGGCGAGCCACCGCCCCCTTTTTATTTTTTAATTTTTAATTTTTTAAAAATTATTATTTTTTAATATTTTAACTAAATTTAATTTTAAAATTATTATTTTTTAATATTTTAACTAAATCTAATTTTAAATTTAATTTATTTAATTTTATATTATTTTTTATCACATCAACCCTAAAATGACATTGTTTTTGCATTATTTGGCCACGTCAGCGTGTAAAACGGCGTCATTTTGGGCTCAGTTGGCTAGAAAAATGCCACATTGGCATTTTGGCCGGATTGACACTCAAGTGATCCATTTTGCTCCGATTTTGACACTTAAGTGTACCTTTCGTAACTTTTGGCACTCCAGGGGTCCGCGTCCCTATGGCTTTCTTTTCTTGGCATTTTGGAATCCGAAATTCCAATCGATGACTCCCAAACTACGTCGCTGATCAAAGATGTTTTCCTCTTAATCAACCCATGCTTCTCTTCGATCATGGTATGTATGTGTGTACTCTATGCATGTATATTAACCATTGATGGGATTGATATATGGGTAACTAGTGTTTGTCAAGTGTAATGCGTGCATGAACACATATCTTGAATAAATAAACCTAATTCACTGCACATACTTAAATATTATTTTGGTTTTCTTTTGTCTAGGATATTTGATGGGAAAGAAGGGAGGAAGAAAAAGGAAGAAGGTGGAAGTGAATGTGGACTTAGATCAGCCCCATAGTTTGGGAGTCATCGATTGGAATTTCGAATTCCAGAATGCCAAGAATAGAACCAACAACACTTTACCGTTGAAGTATTGTCCTAAAGGGAATATTATCAGGTGATTGTGTGCATGATCACATATTTTGAATGAAGAAACCCCAATTCACTACACATACTTGGGAAAAAGATATCACAAATGCCATAACTTTTGTATAACGTTCAGTTGAGTGTCACAACTTAGGAGAAGGATGATGGGACTTATCCTACAAATGTCTCATTCCGTTTAGCGAATTTTGATCTTGGATGCCGTAGCTGTTTCTAGTTTCTTATCTCATTACTCATGTTATGGACCACTATTTGGGGGATTTTATAAAACATGGCTTAGGAACGTGATGATCAAAAGTTGGCACCGGAATTATCCCACTGCTTTTCTGATTGCTTAAACTTGGTACCTTGTTTACTTGAAGTTATGACGGTTTTCTGAGTAAGTGTTGAGGTGTAGTTTATACTCTTCATTGTCATAGCCACCAGTAGGCTTTTATAGTTTGAGCTCTATTTTATTGGTTGTTTGGATTTGAGCCTATGAATAGTTATTGGATATATATAATTTCTTTCTTTTTTGATTGAAAGTTGTAACAGAGAGATGTGAGTTGCTAATTATAAAGGAACCATATGCTCAATATAGATTTAGTTTAAGGGTAAACATAAACCTTGTGTGTTGATTTTTCTTTCTTGCTCTTACTCTCTAGTTCGTTATGTTTGAGCGTCTAATCCTATTAGTTTGGCACCATATCTTCCCCCTTTGATCCTTTGTGACTAAGTTAATGATGAATTTCATGTGGTTTTGGAACTCCATATGAAGACTGAAAGGGTTAGTATGAATACCTAGAGGGGGGTGAATAGGTGTGAAAACAGATTTTTGTGAAATGTAGTAGAAATACTTTACTTTTAAATAGAGTTTGATTGACTACAGACTTTGCAGAAGGATTTAACAACTATCTCAAAGCACAAAAGTATATCGCAAAAAATAAAATAAATGATTTCAGGGAAGAGAAAAATGAACACAAGATTTATAGTGGTTCGGCTTAGATCAAGCCTATGAAAGCTAGTACGAGCACCTAGAAGGGGGTGAATAGGTGTAAAATTTTTTTTTACTTTTAAACCAACTCTATTTAGCAATAGACTATGAAAATGAAATTAAACTCTAATAAACAGATAGAATTACAATCAAAGTAAAAGAGCTTAGGGAAGAGAATAAGAACACAAGGTTTATAGTGGTTCAGCTTAATTTAAGCCTACGTCCACTCTTCCGCACTGACAGCCCACCGGCTGAATTTTACTAAGAATCAAAAGAGTTGTTACAGTATAGCTCTTCCTTGATTCCATAGTGTAAAGACTCTGCTGCACTTCCTCAAGGTCTCACAAAAGTATAAACTCTCTTTTGAGTACAAGTTTTCGCTCAACAATTGAATTGACAAAGAAGGGATCGTTAGGTACACCTTGAAAACCAAATCACGTACACCTGAGGTTCGGCCCTTACGTCCCATATTTGCCCAAACCATTTTTGTAGACGGTCGGTCGGCCAATAAGGTCAATTGTCCTCTGATTGCTTTGAGACCTATTCTAAGGCTACCCATGGCCTAGCACAAAGCTAAGACACCCATGGACCCTAGAATCGGTGACGGAATAGCCGGGTCTATCCCACGGGCTCATCCGGTTGGCACTCGATCCACTGGTAGGGTTCATGGTTGGTGCATCACCAATCCATGATCGGACATTACCAATTCGAGATTCCATTATAATCACTAAGAATTAAATAGGGAATGATGATTTTTTGGTGGGAATGAATTTACATTTCGTCAATTCGGATTGCCCGTGTATCAGCGCATAACCGGGTGGAATCACCCGAGGCCATAAACTGTGATCGGCTAGATCGAACCGTGATCATCCACTGATCCAAAATCATCCCTTGACCAATTCTTGTGATTGAAAAATCATCTTATGAGCTGATGATCCCATCCCATTGGTATGGTTGCTAAAAATTCACAACCGACACCTCAATTAATTAGTGACTAGTAGGTCAGTTGGTCGGTCGGTCAGTCATGACCGATTTGTGATTTGTTGTCGATCAAACCGATCGATCCATGGCCAATGACCCATAATTGATCATTTTTAGGACCTTATGGCCGATCCTTATGGGGTTGATATTGAGGATGTTACAACGTGCTTTCGTCGAATCGACCTATATCCGATCATTAATCTATTATAATGGTGCCGTGTTGACCCTTGTCGATTATCACGGTCTAGTAGTCAATTTTTGATCGAATTCTCAAGTCTGTTGTGTTTATATCCCTTAATAGCTTCACCCGATAGATCGGTTAACTCGTGAGTGATCAGCTCTAGAGAAAAAGGACCATAGGCGTGTCGACGAAACGCCCATTTCATTTAATCGAGATGGGGTAAAAAATTCAAGATGTTACAACTCTTTCCCTCTTATAAAAATTTCATTCTCGAAATTTAAACTATTACAATTCTTCTTCAAAAAGGTGGGGGTATTGGCATTTTATAAATTCTTCACTTTCCCACGTTGCTTTTTCTGTTCCGTGGTGTTGCCAAACCACTTTGACCAACGAGATCGTTTTGTTGCGTAGCACTTGCTCCTTTCGATCCACGATCCGGATCGATCTCTCCACATACGACACTCTTTCATCCACATCTAATTTTTCAAAATTCAGCACGTGGGTCAAGTCAGGCTCGTACTTCCTCGATATCGACATGTGGAAGACGTCATGCACTTGAGCCAGTCTCAGTGACAATGCAAGACGATACGCCAAAGTCCCTATTTGCTCCAAAATCTCAAAGGGATCGACGTACCTCGGACTTAACTTCCCTTTCTTGCTGAAGTGCGAAGTACCGCTCATCGGTGACACTTTAAGAAAGACGTGTTCACCAACTTGGAATTCCAATGGTCTTCGTCGCTTATCTACATAGCTTTTCTGGCAACTCTGAGTGGTCTTAAGTCTTTCTCGAATGACTTTGACGGTGTCTACTAACTACTAAACTAACTCAGGGTCGGTGATCTTACGCTCTCCAACTTCGTCCCACCAAACTGGAGTTCTGCACGCTCATGCCATACAACGCTTCAAACGGTGCCATTTGAATGCTTTACTGATAACTGTTGTTGTAGGCGAATTTGACTAGATGAAGCTGTTCCTCCTAGCTTCCTTTGAAGTCCAACACGCAAGCTCGCAACATGTCCTCAAGGGTTTGAATCGTCCTCTCAGACTGGCCATCCATCCGCGGATGATAGGCTGTACTATACTGTAGCTTCATTCCCAAGGCAGTCTGTAAACTCTTCCAAAAATCGGTTGTGAACTTTGGGTCTTGATCTGACGTAATCATTATTGGAACTCCATGTAGTTGAACTTTCTGTCGCACGTACAACTCAGCATATTTGTCCAACGCAAAATCCTTTCGTATGGCGATGAAGTGAGCAGACTTTGTCAATTTGTCAACTACAGCCCATATAGAATCGTTACGTCGCTGACTCCTTGGTAATCCCATCACAAAGTCCATTGTGATGTGTTCCCACTTCCACTCGGAAATCTCGAGAGGTTGTAAAAGTCCTCCCAGCTTACAATGCTGTGCTTTCACTTGCTAACACGTCAGACACTTGGTGACATGTCTAGTGATATCTGCCTTCATACTGGCCCACTAACAGTGTTGACGTAAATTCTGATACATCTTCATACTGCGTAGATGAATGCTGTAACTGCTACGATGCACTTCTGACAAGATCTACTTCTTAAGCTCTGCATTGTTAGGTACACACAAACATCCACAAAACTTTAACGTTCCATCTTTAGAAATTTGAAAGTTAGATCTTCTTCTTAAGCTCTAGGTCTGTCAATTGCAACGTCTTAATCCTTATATGTACTTTCGGTTCAATTCTGAGGGTGGTCACAAGACTTGAAAGGTGGCATACCTGAAATTTGAAAACCAAATCTCGAGCTCCTTCGAGTAAGATCCATTCCTGAATCACCATCTGTGCAATCGACAACTTTTGACTTAACGCATGAGTGACCTTGTTAGCTTTTTCGAGATGATACATAATGTTGCAGTCATAGTCCTTGAGAAGTTCCATCCAACGACGCTGTCTCATGTTCAACTCTTTTGAGATAATAGATACTTGAGACTCTGATGGTCTGTAAAGATCTGGAACCTTTCTCCACACAAGTAGTGTCTCCAAATCTTCAGAGCAAAGATAATCACTGCGAGTTCTGAGTCATGCGTCGAGTAATTCAACTCATGAGACCTCTATTAACGGGACGCGTATGCAACAACTGTGCCATGTTGCATTTGAATGCAACCCAGTCCTCTGTATGATGCATCACTATAGATCTCATATTCTCTAGGGACTAGACGGAATTGTCAACACGGGTGCGGTAGTCAGCTTCGACTTAAGCTCTTGAAAACTACGTTTGCACTTATCCGTCCATACGAACTTTTCTTCCTTTTTTAGCAATTGAGTAAGGGGCATGGCTATTGCTGAAAATCTTTCCACGAATCGTCTATGATAGCCTGCTAATCCCAAGAAACTTCTGATCTTCGTCACTATCGTCGATCTCGGCCAGTTCACCACAGCTTTGATCTTAGTCGGGTCCACATAAATCCCTTCACCACAAATCACGTGACCTAGGAAAGCTACATGAGTCAACCAAAACTCGCACTTATTGAACTTGGTGTACAATCCATGACTTCGTAGAGTCTAAAGCACTATCCTCAAATGTTTTTCGTGCTCCTCTGGACTTCTTGAGTACACTAGGATGTTGTTGATAAATACTATCACGAACTGATCCAAATACTCATTGAAAACTCGATTAATCTGATCTATGAAAGCAACTCGGTTCATTCTACGAAGGAAACTTCGAGCTCATATTTTCCTGAATCCCTACTATGCATATAAGATCTATCTATATATATTAGATAGATATTTCTATCAATAAAAGGAACCCATGGACCATATTCTTCTCCAATCTGAGTTTTGCTAACATCCAATGAATTGGGCCTTTTGATACAATCAAATAGAAAGCCCAAAGGGCACCATATTCTAGGAGCCCAAACTATGTGATTGAATAAGTCATCCTCTATCTATTGCAGGTCGAGGACTCCTTCTCCTTCCCCTTCTTCAAACTCTGGAGGAAGGTAATCAAAAAAGAAAGAAGATGAGTTCTTCTTTCTTTTATCACTTAGGAGCCGTGCGAGATGAAAGTCTCATACACGGTTTTGAATGAGAGAAAGAAGTGAGGAATCCTCTTTTCAACACTGACTCTCCCACTCCAGTCGTTGCTTTTCTTTCTGTTACTTTGAAGTAGCTGCTTCAGCTTCAGCCACTCGAATTTTCGATATAAAAAAAAAAAAAAAACGTATTCGTAAAAAAAAATATCATTTTCAGATTAAGATTAGTTAATCTAGTGTTTGACTATTTAATTGTCGTACAAAAAAACTTTTTGAATTCCCGGTAGAAAGAGACTTCACTGAGGAAAAAGCTTTCAACGTTGCTCGATATAACTTCTTTTTCCAAATGGCTAGATCATCATCAAAAGAAAAAACCTCTTGTAGAATTAGAAACCTCTTATCTTTCTTCTGTATCGAGGATCATCAAAATAAGCAAGAATACTATTTCTACATAAAATTCCATTTATCGGTAGTTCAATTCATTTATGTCCACGCCCTAATCGTCCTCCCAGAAGAATATGTGCTACTAAAAGATCTATTATACTATGCCCAATTCCAAAGTTAGTTCTATACATATGACCAGCAACGAGAAAAATAAATGCAATAGCCAAATGATGATGAGCAATATCGGTCAACCATAAACTTTGCGTTTGTGGATGGAATCCCCCTAGAAGGGTTAGAATAACTTTTCTCGATTTTGAAAAAAAAAAAAAACTTCATTTCATTTTATTTTATTTTTTGATAATGTTTTTGAAAATTTCATTAATTGATAGTTCAAACCGTACTCAAAGATAGGGCATTTCCCATTTTTATAGGAACTTCTGTATCGGAAACAATGGTATCTCCAATTATAGCCCCTCTGGGATGTAAAATATATCTCTTCTCACCATCCCTAGAAAATAATTTAGATGAGAAATTTTGAAAATGGTACCAAATGCAATTCTATTCTAGGAATAATTTTTTTTAGATAATTACCAAACAGCTTAAAATGCTTAAAAATTGTTCCCGAGAATAGAATAAAAAAGAATAATTTCTGATCAGATATTATTTTCGTAAATAGAATGGTTACCAAACGCGCTCTTAAATGCTAAAAGTTACGAAAGATACATATAAGTGTCACTTTCTTTGAAAAATTGGCACTTGAGCTCCATGTTTTTCCAGCGGATGATGTCCCAAGTGTAGATACCTACATGTTATAACAACACTTTATTATCCCACCTAACCCTAATACTTGCCAACAACTCGGTGCACGAAGTCACATGGATGATAGAAGCATATGAATAATCTACACACGCGCACCCACACACATATATATGTCTGTATGCCAATGCCAATGATATCCGATTCTTTCATAGACTTCTCTATAGATTCTCAAGCCCTTACGCTTAGATTGGGATTATTGCAAGTCCTGTCTGTCGCGACCCGACCTCGCCGCCCCCTCGAAAAATGTCCAAAGAGGGGAAAGGTTGGGTTTAGGGATACTTGATCTCAAGATCGTGAACTCTCCCAAGCTCGTACCCCGCGTGACAGCGGATTTATTTATGTGGTCTAATTGTTTAACAACCTAAGAATATAGACAGAAGTCGCCACTAGCCTCAACTTTGGGGGTCGGCTAGAAACCCAATCGAGGGTCGGGAGTGTTCCCTCAATTCCTACGCAACCAGATATCTAGGTTCGGGGACTTGGGTTACGCTAATATTGCTATTAGCGCCCTTTCGGTACCTAAACAGTATGTTGTGTTTTTCCTAACATGTCAATGCATTTCTTTTTATATTTTCAGGATCGTCAATTCTATACTAAATGATCATGCGTGGTGGGTTATTTACATGCTATTCTATTTCTAA
The DNA here is from genome assembly GCA_014182575.1 of Eucalyptus decipiens. Classification (NCBI taxonomy): domain Eukaryota; kingdom Viridiplantae; phylum Streptophyta; class Magnoliopsida; order Myrtales; family Myrtaceae; genus Eucalyptus; species Eucalyptus decipiens. The sequence continues at coordinate 3,693,381 of CM024616.1, read as the reverse complement.
AAAATAGAAAGGAAAACAACCAATGAAATTGAAATTGCAAGGCATTAAGTAAGCAATCAAGGGAAAGCCGTGAATCTATCAAGCAGTCCTAAAAATATAAAAGAGAAACAATTAAAAAAAAAAAAGAAAACCCGCAACTCGTCGGGTTTTATACAACACAAGGAACCCGAGACATATGTCGGGAGAGAAACGAATATTACAGAATAATAGTCGGAGTGGACATCGACCTCCACCATCTTCACTTCTTCTCCACTTTTTGGATCCTATTCTAAACCTAATCTAGGAAAAAAAGGATCCCTTGCCTCATCTTATATGACTAAGACAACGCATAGAAACCATTATTATAACGAATAGACGTAAGCATTAGACATGAAAATGAATATAGCAAATTCAAGTCGCAAACAAGGCAAAATACAATGCATGTATGAATTTTCTTGATCAAAATGGCATCAATTAATAACCAAACTAACCTCAAGTTAGAATCAAATGCACATCCAATCATGGTAACAATTTTCATGGAAAAAGTTTTTAACGTGAGCTACATAGAAGTTAAAGAGAATTCAAGAATGCACAATATCACGTCGAAATTGCAGCAAAATATCGGGATGTCATGACACATTAATAGTGATTTGACCTAAAAGGAAATCTGAAGAATATGAAATTTTACCACAGCGAACAAAAGAGAGACAAACAACTTTTGTTAAGAATCCAATCTTAGAATTTCTTAATAAGAAAATCATAGAAAAATGACAAGATCAGCTTTGATAAAGGAAAGATAGGGGTCATGAATTTCATTTTTATGACAGATTTCTATCATGCGAATCACAAGAGAAGTTGAGTCCAATTGATACACAAATCATGTGAAATCAGCATCATAAGAACAATTTTCACGAGGAAGCTTCTCAAAATTTTTAACACGTGAATCTTTAAAAATTCAAGAACATGAACAAGTCAATCAAAAATAGAAACATAGTAGCATGTCACACCATCACTCTACAACATATTGGAAGCAATTGGACAAATCTACTATCTCATCTTAAGACTAACAGCAATTAGCCACAGAAAAGACAGCATTTCCCTAATTGAATCAATTCCAAAATAAAATTAAAAAAAAGGAACTGTATGTTATAACCAAAGGCATTTCATGAAGCATCAATTCATGAGTCCAAGTATAACATCCAGCAGAAAAAATTGTTCAGAATACACTGCCGCGATTGATATTTGGTTTATAGATTTTCTACTGATTACTCGAGCGTTATTAGACTTGGAAAGCGACTGATGAGAAATGATTCCAATCTCTGTTATGCATGCATGAATTTTTCCAGAATGTTTTGATGACATTACACAGTGAAAAGCACTCGCATTCCATGAAATTATTTCTGTGATTTGGTCGACTGAGTTGTTGTGCAATTGCCTTCAATTGAGCTCCTTAAGAGCAAAATTAGTGCATGAATCCTTCAAGACATGCCTAGGAGATCTCGTAAGCCTCAAAATGACATATAATTCATGCCAATTGTGGATCATTTGCCCTATGAATTTGCCTTGTGAAGTTGTTGCTATGTTTAGTCCAATTCTGCTATGTTTGTTTTTAGGAGGTGTTAGCTTACCTAGTGACATTCATGAATTTGTATGACTTTCCTTGTACTGATCTAGGGTTAGATGTTTTCATCAAACTTATTCATCACATTTTGCCCTATATCATGCGTACATGTCATAACTTTCATACATCATATAGGTGGCTTAACTAGCTTCCTTTCATGCATCATGTTTTGTCATGTTGGTTACCGGCTTGCACATTCCTACAAATGTCATCATTTGAACATGAAAGTGATCCTAATTAAGTTTGACGTTTCTTAGAAATTCTTAGAGCACATTCTAAGCTTTCCAATGACATCAATTTTGTCCCCTTTTTGCATGTTATTTGAACCTGATTGGAGAATGGAGGTCCTAAACGCGTCGCCGATGGCTTCAGAGCTCGATTCCGTTCCGTCCTCTCGGGTTTGAGAGAGATCGGATCTGCAACTTCAACGGCGGCATCGAAGAACAGCACGCGGATTCGTGACATATAATTCATGCCAATTGTGGATCATTTGCCCTATGAATTTTCCTTGTGAAGTTGTTGCTATGTTTAGTCCAATTCTGCTATGTTTGTTTTTAGGAGGTGTTAGCTTACCTAGTGACATTCATGAATTTGTATGACTTTCCTTGTACTGATCTAGGGTTAGATGTTTTCATCAAACTTATTCATCACATTTTGCCCTATATCATGCGTACATGTCATAACTTTCATACATCATATAGGTGGCTTAACTAGCTTCCTTTCATGCATCATGTTTTGTCATGTTGGTTACCGGCTTGCACATTCCTACAAATGTCATCATTTGAACATGAAAGTGATCCTAATTAAGTTTGACGTTTCTTACAAGTCCTGTCCAATTGAGTAGAAAAAAGAAGGGAATATTACAAATCCTGTCCAATGGAGTTGAAAAAAGAGTATGATGGCCTTGAGCCGGTGACCCCTTTGGGTCTATACTTCAACAGCAAAGTGTTGTGGCTTTCTTTTTCTTGGCATTTTGAAATCCGAAATTCCAATCAATGACTCCCAAACTATGTCGCCGATCAAAGATTTTTAGGGTTTGTTTGTTTGAAGAAAAACTATCTTCGAAAAATTGTCTTTCTCCTTTCCAAAGTATTTAAATAACGGAAAACCAATCGACATAAGGAAAATGTTTTCGTAGACTAAAAATAACAAGTTTAAATTGAGGGAAAACGACTTTCCTTTATAATAAAAAGGAAACCATTTTTTCCAAGCCACCAAATAAATGGAAATTAATCACTTTCTTTGTCTCACATTAGATAGGACATCCCTGTGAATCGACTCACAAATGATGATTCGACTATAAATGGCTATCCTTTTGAGTACTCGCCTCGATCGACATGGAGTGAATTGCGTTTGTTAACAAAACTCCTTAATGATTTTTTTTCGGTACACTGTTTCACATCCATATAAAATATGTCCAACGGATAGCTACTTATAACTACAAACTCTTTATTATCCCAACTAATTCCTGTAATGTACGGAGAGTCATGGTACACAAAGTCACAAGGATGGCCAGAAAACATAAAGAACCATCTATGGGCATGTATCTGTCGATGATATCCAATTCTTTCATAAACTTCTTTATAGATCCTCAACACTCTTATATAGGGAATATTACAAGTCCTGTCCAATTGAGTAGAAAAAGAAGGGAATATTACAAATCCTGTCCAATGGAGTTGAAAAAAAGAGTATGATGGCCTTGAGCCGGTGACCCCTTTGGGTCTATACTTCAACAGCAAAGTGTTGTGGCTTTCTTTTCTTGGCATTTTGAAATCCGAAATTCCAATCAATGACTCCCAAACTATGTCGCTGATCAAAGATTTTTAGGGTTTGTTTGTTTGAAGAAAAACTATCTTCGAAAAATTGTCTTTCTCCTTTCCAAGTATTTAAATAACGGAAAACCAATCGACATAAGGAAAATGTTTTTACGTAGACTAAAAATAACAAGTTTAAATTGAGGGAAAACGACTTTCCTTTATAATAAAAAGGAAACCATTTTTTCCAAGCCACCAAATAAATGGAAATTAATCACTTTCTTTGTCTCACATTAGATAGGACATCCCCTGTGAATCGACTCACAAATGATGATTCGACTATAAAAGGCTATCCTTTTGAGTACTCGCCTCGATCGACATGGAGTGAATTGCGTTTGTTAACAAAACTCCTTAATGATTTTTTCGGTACATTTGTTTCACATCCATATAAAAAATATGTCCAACGGATAGCTACTTATAACTACAAACTCTTTATTATCCCAACTAATTCCTGTAATGTACGGAGAGTCATGGTACACAAAGTCACAAGGATGGCCAGAAAACATAAAGAACCATCTATGGGCATGTATCTGTCGATGATATCCAATTCTTTCATAAACTTCTTTATAGATCCTCAACACTCTTATATAGGGAATATTACAAGTCCTGTCCAATTGAGTAGAAAAAAGAAGGGAATATTACAAATCCTGTCCAATGGAGTTGAAAAAAGAGTATGATGGCCTTGAGCCGGTGACCCCTTTGGGTCTATACTTCAACAGCAAAGTGTTGTGGCTTTCTTTTCTTGGCATTTTGAAATCCGAAATTCCAATCAATGACTCCCAAACTATGTCGCTGATCAAAGATTTTTAGGGTTTGTTTGTTTGAAGAAAAACTATCTTCGAAAAATTGTCTTTCTCCTTTCCAGTATTTAAATAACGGAAAACCAATCGACATAAGGAAAATGTTTTCTGTAGACTAAAAATAACAAGTTTAAATTGAGGGAAAACGACTTTCCTTTATAATAAAAAGGAAACCATTTTTTCCAAGCCACCAAATAAATGGAAATTAATCACTTTCTTTGTCTCACATTAGATAGGACATCCTGTGAATCGACTCACAAATGATGATTCGACTATAAATGGCTATCCTTTTGAGTACTCGCCTCGATCGACATGGAGTGAATTGCGTTTGTTAACAAAACTCCTTAATGATTTTTTTCGGTACACCTGTTTCACATCCATATAAAATATGTCCACGGATAGCTACTTATAACTACCAACTCTTTATTATCCCAACTAATTCCTGTAATGTACGGAGAGTCATGGTACACAAAGTCACAAGGATGGCCAGAAAACATAAAGAACCATCTATGGGCATGTATCTGTCGATGATATCCAATTCTTTCATAAACTTCTTTATAGATCCTCAACACTCTTATATAGGGAATATTACAAGTCCTGTCCAATTGAGTAGAAAAAGAAGGGAATATTACAAATCCTGTCCAATGGAGTTGAAAAAGAGTATGATGGCCTTGAGCCGGTGACCCCTTTGGGTCTATACTTCAACAGCAAAGTGTTGTGGCTTTCTTTTCTTGGCATTTTGAAATCCGAAATTCCAATCAATGACTCCCAAACTATGTCGCTGATCAAAGATTTTTAGGGTTTGTTTGTTTGAAGAAAAACTATCTTCGAAAAATTGTCTTTCTCCTTTCCAGTATTTAAATAACGGAAAACCAATCGACATAAGGAAAATGTTTTCTGTAGACTAAAAATAACAAGTTTAAATTGAGGGAAAACGACTTTCCTTTATAATAAAAAGGAAACCATTTTTTCCAAGCCACCAAATAAATGGAAATTAATCACTTTCTTTGTCTCACATTAGATAGGACATCCCCTGTGAATCGACTCACAAATGATGATTCGCCTATAAATGGCTATCCTTTTGAGTACTCGCCTCGATCGACATGGAGTGAATTGCGTTTGTTAACAAAACTCCTTAATGATTTTTTTTCGGTACACCTGTTTCACATCCATATAAAATATGTCCAACGGATAGCTACTTATAACTACAAACTCTTTATTATCCCAACTAATTCCTGTAATGTACGGAGAGTCATGGTACACAAAGTCACAAGGATGGCCAGAAAACATAAAGAACCATCTATGGGCATGTATCTGTCGATGATATCCAATTCTTTCATAAACTTCTTTATAGATCCTCAACACTCTTATATAGGGAATATTACAAGTCCTGTCCAATTGAGTAGAAAAAGAAGGGAATATTACAAATCCTGTCCAATGGAGTTGAAAAAGAGTATGATGGCCTTGAGCCGGTGACCCCTTTGGGTCTATACTTCAACAGCAAAGTGTTGTGGCTTTCTTTTCTTGGCATTTTGAAATCCGAAATTCCAATCAATGACTCCCAAACTATGTCGCTGATCAAAGATTTTTAGGGTTTGTTTGTTTGAAGAAAAACTATCTTCGAAAAATTGTCTTTCTCCTTTCCAGTATTTAAATAACGGAAAACCAATCGACATAAGGAAAATGTTTTCTGTAGACTAAAAATAATAAGTTTAAATTGAGGGAAAACGACTTTCCTTTATAATAAAAAGGAAACCATTTTTTCCAAGCCACCAAATAAATGGAAATTAATCACTTTCTTTGTCTCACATTAGATAGGACATCCCCTGTGAATCGACTCACAAATGATGATTCGACTATAAATGGCTATCCTTTTGAGTACTCGCCTCGATCGACATGGAGTGAATTGCGTTTGTTAACAAAACTCCTTAATGATTTTTTTCGGTACACCTGTTTTACATCCATATAAAATATGTCCAACGGATAGCTACTTATAACTACAAACTCTTTATTATCCCAACTAATTCCTGTAATGTACGGAGAGTCATGGTACACAAAGTCACAAGGATGGCCAGAAAACATAAAGAACCATCTATGGGCATGTATCTGTCGATGATATCCAATTCTTTCATAAACTTCTTTATAGATCCTCAACACTCTTATATAGGGAATATTACAAGTCCTGTCCAATTGAGTAGAAAAAAGAAGGGAATATTACAAATCCTGTCCAATGGAGTTGAAAAAGAGTATGATGGCCTTGAGCCGGTGACCCCTTTGGGTCTATACTTCAACAGCAAAGTGTTGTGGCTTTCTTTTCTTGGCATTTTGAAATCCGAAATTCCAATCAATGACTCCCAAACTATGTCGCTGATCAAAGATTTTTAGGGTTTGTTTGTTTGAAGAAAAACTATCTTCGAAAAATTGTCTTTCTCCTTTCAAGTATTTAAATAACGGAAAACCAATCGACATAAGGAAAATGTTTTCTGTAGACTAAAAATAACAAGTTTAAATTGAGGGAAAACGACTTTCCTTTATAATAAAAAGGAAACCATTTTTTCCAAGCCACCAAATAAATGGAAATTAATCACTTTCTTTGTCTCACATTAGATAGGACATCCCCTGTGAATCGACTCACAAATGATGATTCCCCTATAAATGGCTATCCTTTTGAGTACTCGCCTCGATCGACATGGAGTGAATTGCGTTTGTTAACAAAACTCCTTAATGATTTTTTTCGGTACACCTGTTTCACATCCATATAAAATATGTCCAACGGATAACTACTTATAACTACAAACTCTTTATTATCCCAACTAATTCCTGTAATGTACGGAGAGTCATGGTACACAAAGTCACAAGGATGGCCAGAAAACATAAAGAACCATCTATGGGCATGTATCTGTCGATGATATCCAATTCTTTCATAAACTTCTTTATAGATCCTCAACACTCTTATATAGGGAATATTACAAGTCCTGTCCAATTGAGTAGAAAAAAGAAGGGAATATTACAAATCCTGTCCAATGGAGTTGAAAAAAGAGTATGATGGCCTTGAGCCGGTGACCCCTTTGGGTCTATACTTCAACAGCAAAGTGTTGTGGCTTTCTTTTCTTGGCATTTTGAAATCCGAAATTCCAATCAATGACTCCCAAACTATGTCGCTGATCAAAGATTTTTAGGGTTTGTTTGTTTGAAGAAAAACTATCTTCGAAAAATTGTCTTTCTCCTTTCCAAAAGTATTTAAATAACGGAAAACCAATCGACATAAGGAAAATGTTTTCTCTAGACTAAAAATAACAAGTTTAAATTGAGGGAAAACGACTTTCCTTTATAATAAAAAGGAAACCATTTTTTCCAAGCCACCAAATAAATGGAAATTAATCACTTTCTTTGTCTCACATTAGATAGGACATCCCTGTGAATCGACTCACAAATGATGATTCGCCTATAAATGGCTATCCTTTTGAGTACTCGCCTCGATCGACATGGAGTGAATTGCGTTTGTTAACAAAACTCCTTAATGATTTTTTTCGGTACACCTGTTTCACATCCATATAAAATATGTCCACGGATAGCTACTTATAACTACAAACTCTTTATTATCCCAACTAATTCCTGTAATGTACGGAGAGTCATGGTACACAAAGTCACAAGGATGGTCAGAAAACATAAAGAACCATCTATGGGCATGTATCTGTCGATGATATCCAATTCTTTCATAAACTTCTTTATAGATCCTCAACACTCTTATATAGGGAATATTACAAGTCCTGTCCAATTGAGTAGAAAAAGAAGGGAATATTACAAATCCTGTCCAATGGAGTTGAAAAAAGAGTATGATGGCCTTGAGCCGGTGACCCCTTTGGGTCTATACTTCAACAGCAAAGTGTTGTGGCTTTCTTTTCTTGGCATTTTGAAATCCGAAATTCCAATCAATGACTCCCAAACTATGTCGCTGATCAAAGATTTTTAGGGTTTGTTTGTTTGAAGAAAAACTATCTTCGAAAAATTGTCTTTCTCCTTTCCAAAAGTATTTAAATAACGGAAAACCAATCGACATAAGGAAAATGTTTTCGTAGACTAAAAATAACAAGTTTAAATTGAGGGAAAACGACTTTCCTTTATAATAAAAAGGAAACCATTTTTTCCAAGCCACCAAATAAATGGAAATTAATCACTTTCTTTGTCTCACATTAGATAGGACATCCCTCGTGAATCGACTCACAAATGATGATTCGCCTATAAATGGCTATCCTTTTGAGTACTCGCCTCGATCGACATGGAGTGAATTGCGTTTGTTAACAAAACTCCTTAATGATTTTTTTCGGTACACCTGTTTCACATCCATATAAAATATGTCCACGGATAGCTACTTATAACTACCAACTCTTTATTATCCCAACTAATTCCTGTAATGTACGGAGAGTCATGGTACACAAAGTCACAAGGATGGCCAGAAAACATAAAGAACCATCTATGGGCATGTATCTGTCGATGATATCCAATTCTTTCATAAACTTCTTTATAGATCCTCAACACTCTTATATAGGGAATATTACAAGTCCTGTCCAATTGAGTAGAAAAAAGAAGGGAATATTACAAATCCTGTCCAATGGAGTTGAAAAAAGAGTATGATGGCCTTGAGCCGGTGACCCCTTTGGGTCTATACTTCAACAGCAAAGTGTTGTGGCTTTCGGCAAAAGAACGCTTCAAGTGCCATAACTTTGCTCAAAGGGACACTTAAGTGTCATAACTTACGAAAGGCACACTTAAGCGCCATATTCGAAGAAAAACGGATCACTTAAGTGCCACTGCGGCCAAAGTCCGGCCAAAAGGCTGACGTGGCATTTTTCCGACGAATTTCCGACGAAGTGAACCCAAAACGACGCCGTTTTGCATGCTGATGTGGCCAAATAATGCAAAACGGCGTCGCTTTGGGGTAACGTGGTAAAAAAATAATATAAAAATTAAATAAATTAAATTTAAAATTAGATTTAGTTAAAATATTAAAGAAATAATAATTTTAAAATTAAAAAAATTAATAAGAAAAGGGGGCCATGGTGAGGGTAGCCCTCGGCCACTACCGCTACCTTCTCGCCATCGCCGGAAGGGTTGGCGACGGAGGGGGAGGGTCGGCCGGGGTCGCCGGCCGACCGCGGCGAGGGCACGCGAGCCCTCGCCCCAGAATCGGCGGCCCTCGCTCGGCCGAGCGAAGGGCCGCCACCTGGGGTCACCTCGACGAGCGGTGGCCGTTAGCCCGATCGAGCAAGGGTCATTGACCCTCGCCTCAATCCGGGGCGAGGGCTCGCGCGCCCGCCGACCCTCGTCCCTTCGTTGCCAACCCTTCCGGCGACGGCGAGGAGGCGGCGGTGGTGGCTGAGTTACCGCCCCCATTTTTTTTTATTAATTTTTTTAAAATTTTTAAAATTTTTAAAATTATTATTTTTTAATATTTTAACTAAATTTAATTTTAAAATTATTATTTTTAATATTTTAATTAAATCTAATTTTAAAATTATTATTTTTAATATTTTAACTAAATCTAATTTTAAATTTAATTTATTTAATTTTATATTATTTTTTATCTCATCATCCCAAAACGACGTCGTTTTTGCATTATTTGGCCACGTCAGCGTGTAAAACGGTGTCGTTTTGTGCTCGGTTCGCTAGAAAAATTCAACGTCAGCATTTTGGTCGTATTTTGGCCGGATTGGCACTCAAGTGATCCATTTTGCTCCGATTTTGGCACTTAAGTGTACCTTTCGTAACTTTTGGCACTTAAGTGTCTCTTTGTGCAAACTTTTGGCACTCCGGGGGTCCGCATCCCTGTGGCTTTCTTTTCTTGGCATTTTGGAATCCGAAATTCCAATCGATGACTCCCAAACTACGTCGTTGATCAAAGATGTTTTCCTCTTAATCAACCCATGCTTCTCTTCGATCATGGTATGTATGTGTGTACTCTATGCATGTATATTAACCATTGATGGGATTGATATATGGGTAACTAGTGTTTGTCAAGTGTAATGCGTGCATGAACACATATCTTGAATAAATAAACCCTAATTCACTGCACATACTTAAATATTATTTTGGTTTTCTTTTGTCTAGGATATTTGATGGGAAAGAAGGGAGGAAGAAAAAGGAAGAAGGAGGAAGTGAATGTGGACTTAGATCAGCCCCATAGTTTGGGAGTCATCGATTGGAATTTCGAATTCCAGAATGCCAAGAATAGAACCAACAACACTTTACCGTTGAAGTATTGTCCTAAAGGGAATATTATCGGTGATTGTGTGCATGATCACATATTTTGAATGAAGAAACCCCAATTCACTACACATATTTGGGAAAAAGATATCACAAATGCCATAACTTTTGTATAACGTTCAGTTGAGTGTCACAACTTAGGAGAAGGATGATGGGACTTATCCTACAAATGTCTCATTCCGTTTAGCGAATTTTGATCTTGGATGCCGTAGCTGTTTCTAGTTTCTTATCTCATTACTCATGTTATGGACCACTATTTGGGGGATTTTATAAAACATGGCTTAGGAACGTGATGATCAAAAGTTGGCACCGGAATTATCCCACTCGCTTTTCTGATTGCTTAAACTTGGTACCTTGTTTACTTGAAGTTATGACGGTTTTCGAGTAAGTGTTGAGGTGTAGTTTATACTCTTCATTGTCATAGCCACCAGTAGGCTTTTATAGTTTGAGCTCTATTTTATTGGTTGTTTGGATTTGAGCCTATGAATAGTTATTGGATATATATAATTTCTTTCTTTTTTGATTGAAAGTTGTAACAGAGAGATGTGAGTTGCTAATCATAAAGGAACCATATGCTCAATATAGATTTAGTTTAAGGGTAAACATAAACCTCGTGTGTTGATTTTTCTTTCTTGCTCTTACTCTCTAGTTTGTTATGTTTGAGCATCTAATCCTATTAGCTTGGCACCATATCTTCTCTCTTTGATCCTTTGTGACTAAGTTAATGATGAATTTCATGTGGTTTTGGAACTCCATATGAAGACTGAAAGGGTTAGTATGAATACCTAGAGGGGGGTGAATAGGTGTGAAAACAGATTTTTGTGAAATGCAGTAGAAATACTTTACTTTTAAATTGAGTTTGATTGACTGCAGACTTTGCAGAAGGATTTAACAACTATCTCAAAGCACAAAAGTACATCGCAAAAAATAAAATAAATGATTTCAGGGAAGAGAAAAATGAACACAAGATTTATAGTGGTTCGGCTTAGATCAAGCCTAGAAAAGCTAGTACGAGCACCTAGAAGGGGGTGAATAGGTGTAAAAACAAATTTTATTTTTAAACCAACTCTATTTAGCAATAGACTATGAAAAGGAAATTAAACTCTAATAATAAGATAGAATTACAATCAAAGTAAAAGAGCTTAGGGAAGAGAATAAGAACACAATGTTTATAGTGGTTTGGCTTAATTTAAGCCTACGTCCACTCTTCTGCACTGACAACCCACCGGCTGAATTTTACTAAGAATCAAAAGAGTTGTTACAAGTATAGCTCTTCCTTGATTCCATAGTGTAAAGACTCGCTGCACTTCCTCAAGGTCTCACGAAGTATAAACTCTCTTTTGAGTACAAGTTTTCACTCAACAATTGAATTGACAAAGAAGGGATCGTTAGGTACACCTTGAAAACCAAATCACGTACACCTAAGGTTCGGCCCTTACGTCCCATATTTGCCCAAACCATTTTTTTAGACAGTCGGTCGGCCAATAGGGTCAATTGTCCTTTGATTGCTTTGAGACCTATTCTAAGGCTACCCATGGCCTAGCACAAAGCTAAGACACCCATGGACCCTAGAATCGGTGACGGAATAGCCGGGTCTATCCCTGGGCTCATCCAGTTGGCACTCGATCCACCGGTAGGGTTCATGGTTGGTGCATCACCAATCCATGATCGAACATTACCAATTCGAGATTCCATTATAATCACTAAGAATTAAATAGGGAATGATGATTTTTTGGTTGGAAGGAATTTACATTTCGTCAATTAGGATTGCCCGTGTATCAGCGCATAACCGGGTTGAATCACCCGTGGCCATAAACTGTGATCGGCTAGATCGACCCGTGATCATCCACTGATCCAAAATCATCCCTTGACCAATTCTTGTGATTGAAAAATCATCTTATGAGCTGATGATCCCATCCCATTGGTATGGTTTGTAAAAATTCACAACCGACACCTCAATTAATTAGTAACTAGTCGGTCAGTCGGTCGGTTGGTCAGTCATGACTGATTTGTGATTTCTTGTTGATCAAACCGATCGATCCATGGCCAATGACCCATAATTGATCCTTTTTAGGACCTTATGGCCGATCCTTATGGGGTTGATATTGAGGATGTTACAACGTGCTTTCGTCGAATCGACCTATATCCGATCATTAATCTATTATAATGGTGCCGTGTTGACCCTTGCCGATTATCACGGTCTAGCAGTCAATTTATGATCGAATTCTCAAATCTGTTGTGTTTATATCCCTTAATGGCTTCACTCAATAGATCAGTTAACTCGTGAGTGATCAGCTCAGAGAAAAAGGACCATAGGCGTGTCGACGAAACGCCCATTTCATTTAATCGAGATGGGGTAAAAAATTCAAGATGTTACAACTTTTTTCCTCTTATAAAAAATTTCATTCTCGAAATTTAAGCCATTACAATTCTTCTTCAAAAAGAAAAATATTTTTATCAACTAAATATATTTTTATCAGAGAAAAATACTTTTTCCCTCTTATGGCACTTTTTTTATCAACTAAATGAAAAATATTTAATGTATTAACCGTTCTCGTGATATGCATAATCAATATTTTGCAAATTGTTTACTGTGCATGTTTAATAAATACAATATGAGCACTTGCTTAAAAAAAACCCTTTACATGATTCAAAAAGTCAATCGGGCAACAAATACTTGTTTTGAGCACGAATGGGTGTATGTTAGGCACATGGGGAAGCGGTCACGTGCTTGAAAAGCCTCAAGCATCCGATTGCTGAAAAAAAAAAAAAGGCGCTTAATATCCTCAAGTCTCACATTATATAAAAGATACCTTACAAACTCATTCATGAACACCTCTAAATGACCAGACTTTTTAGTACTCGACGGGGATCCAACTGGATCATTAGAAAAATTTAGTCTTATGATTTTTTCAGCAGATGGTTTCCTATGACCAGGCTATTGTAACTACCCACCTCTTACTATCCACCTACTCCCTACAATCCACCTAATCCCTAGAATCCACGGAGAGTCATGGTACACGAAGTCACAAGGATGACCAGAAACATGGGAACATTTTTCATGGCACAACATGAATTTTCACGTACATTGTACAGCTTTAAATTACATCTCTTTCACAATTAAGTCACCATGTCGGTTGTTTCCTTGCAATTTTCCATCACCATTAATACAAAAGAAGGAGCGTTTCATGGTCCAACATCTATACGGAGTGAATGAAAGCATGAGTGAGGCATTTGATGGAGAATATCCTGAATAGTACCTTCCCATCAATAAATATCTCCATCTATTGCAGTGAATGCACCTAATGGAACCTCGAATGCTAAGATCTTCAAATGATATTCGTCCACGACGACAATGCAACATTAGCTAAAGATCTTAGAAATTGTATCGTTCCTGTATGCATGACCTATTTCCTCTTCTTTGGCCGACATATTTACACACACACGACCTTACTAACACTTTTGTAATAATTTTCTGGTTCTTAGTGATCGAGTTATTTTTAGGGTTCGTTTGTTCGAAAAAATAAAAATAAAAAAACCTATCTTCAAGAAATTGTCTTTTGCCTTTCCAGTATTTAAATAACGGAAAACTAATCAACATTCGGAAAATGTTTTCCGTAGACTAAAAATAACAAGTTTAAATTGGGGGAAAATGACTTTCCTTTAAGAAGGAAATCATTTTTTCCAAGCCACCAAATAAATGGAAATTAATACTTTCCTTGTCTCAAATTAGATAGGACATCCCCTGTGAATCGACTTGCAAATGATGATTCACCTGTAAATGGCTATCCTTTTGAGTACTCGCCACGATCAACATGGAGTGAATTGTGTTTAGAAAAACTGTCTTTATGATTTTTTTTTGGGTACACCTGTTTCACATCCATATAAAAGATGTCCAACGTATAGCTACTTATAACTACCGACTCTTTATTATCCCAACTAATTCCTGTACTGTACGGAGAGTCATGGTACACAAAGTCACAAGGATGGCCAGAAAACATAAAGAACCATCTATGGGCATGTATCTGTCGATCATATCCAATTCTTTCGTAAACTTCTTTATAGATCCTCAACACTCTTAGATAGGGAATATTACAAGTCCTGTCCAATTGAGTAGAAAAGAGAAGGGAATATTACAAATCCTGTCCAATGGAGTTGAAAAAAGAGTATGATGGCCTTGAGCAAGTGACCCCTTTGGGTCTATACTTCAACAGCAAAGTGTTATGGCTTTCTTTTCTTGGCATTTTGGAATCCGAAATTCCAATCGATGACTCCCAAACTACGTCGCTGATCAAAGATTTTTTCCTCTTAATCAATCCATGCTTCTCTTCGATCATGGTATGTATGTGTGTACTCTATGCATGTATATTAACCATTGATGGGATTGATATATGGGTAACTAGTGTTTGTCAAGTGTAATGCGTGCATGAACACATATCTTGAATAAATAAACCCTAATTCACTGCACATACTTAAATATTATTATGGTTTTCTTTTGTCTAGGATATTTGATGGGAAAGAAGGGAGGAAGAAAAAGGAAGAAGGTGGAAGTGAATGTGGACTTAGATCAGCCACATAGTTTGGGAGTCATCAATTGGAATTTCGAATTCCAGAATGCCAAGAATAGAACCGACAACACTTTACCGTTGAAGTATTGTCCTAAAGGGAATATTATCAGGTGACTATGTGCATGATCACATATTTTGAATAAAGAAACCCCAATTCACTGCACATACTTGGGAAAAAGATATCATAAATGCCATAACTTTGTATAACGTTCAGTTGAGTGTCACAACTTTTTTTCGATCACATGAGTACCATAACTTCTTTTTTTCTGATCACTTGATTATCGTATAACTTTTCAATTAATCATTGGAATGCCATTACTTTTGAAAAATGCTCACCACAACTGTCATGCCACATCAGATTTCCAACACTTGGGTATACATCTTTAAAAATTTATGGCATTCAAATAAGCGATTGAAAGTTATGGTACTCAAATGATAAAAAAAAAAAAAAAAAGTTATAGCACTCAAGTAAGTATCATATGAAAATTATAGCACTTGTGGTGTCCTTATCCCCACATACTTGGATATTATTTTGGTTTTCTTTTGTCTTGGATAGGTGATGGGAAAGGAGGAAGCAAATGGAAAAAGTGGAAGTGAATGTGGAACGTCCCCGGTTTTTCCTCTCCAAAGGGTTCATCATCTCCATCCAAGAATTGACTTCCTCAAAAGTAACATTTCACAAATAGCAATGCAAGCAATTCCACGAGGCCAAACATTGTGGGAAATACATATTATCAGGTGTCCAACCAGTGAAGCATAAAGGAACCCAAATTTTCAAGCGTTACCATGCCCTTCGGCTATTCTCTTTTGGGTTCTCTCGTGTCTTGCCTTCAAAAAGCTGACGGTCCTTCTCTTCCAGCAACGTTTCCCTCTGTCAATAAGGATGACAGAAGCATTACTTTGGCGTTGGAGTGGGAACACGGAGATTATCTCTGGTGGAGGAAGATGGTAACTCTTGGAGAGTTGAGCACCTCTACTCAAGGATTGAAAGGTTTGTTTTGTTTTTTAGGTTTTGGAGTTAATGTTTATTATGTAGAAAGTAGAATTGGGACTTATTGGCAGAATCCCTTAAGTTGAACACCTTGACTAAAGCTGCCTTTGTGAATTGGCAGTTTTTTTTTTTTTTTTTAACTTCATTTTTTGGAGATAATGTTTATCGTGCAGAAAGAAGAAGCGGTATATGTTGGCAGAATCCCCTGAGTTTATTGAAGTTACGTGGACATTGCTTGAGCTTTGATACCCTTTTTCTTGCAAATTATGTCTTTAGATGGAATCACATGATTTCTTTTTTAATATTGAAGCATACTTGTTACGTCTTTAATATGGCGTACGAGTATAACTAGTGTTACTACTTTTTTGACTTATGTGATCATGTTTTCCTTACCTGCAAATACTGTTTTCCGGGCAAAACCTTCGGAAAAAATCATCCTTTTGATTCAAGATTGTCTCTAGGAATGACAAAATCTGCTGCTACTGTTGGTGTTTCGTGCTTTGAGTATGCTCTTTTGAATGGTTGCTTGTTTGCAGGCACAATGGCAAGCAGAATAGCTGCCGAAATAGCTGATGGATCGTCCGACCTTGCCAAGATTTGGAGGCTTTCATTCATGTAACTTCGGGTCAAGTCAACAATGAAAGCATTCTGCCGAAGTGGCTGATGGTTCATCCAACCTTCCCCAGATTTGGAGGGCTTTCATTCAAGTAATTTCGGGTCAAGTCAACAGTAAAAGCTGAAAATCCACATCTATAGAAAGAGAAGGATGATGGGACTTATCCTGCAAATGTCTCATTCCGTTAAGCGAATTTTGATCTTGGACGCCGTAGCTGTTTCTAGTTTCTTATCTCATTACTCATGTTGTGGACCACTATTTGGGGAATTTTATAAAACATGGCTTATGAGCGTGACGATCAAAAGTTGGTGCCAGAATTATCTCACTGCTTTTCTGATTGCTTAAACTTGGTACTTTGTTTATTTGAAGTTATGACGGTTTTCTGAGTATGTGTTGAGGTGTAGTTTATACTCTCCATTGCCATAGCCACCAGTAGACTTTTATAATTTGAGCTATATTTTATTGGTTGTTTGGATTTGAGCTCATGAATAGTTATTGGATATATCTATATATAATTTATTTCTATTTTGATTGAAATTTGTAACAGAGCGATGTGAGTTGCTAGTTATAAAGAAATCACCTGCTGAATATAGATTTAGTTTAAGGGTGAACATAAACCTTGTGTCGATTTTTCTTTCGTGCTCTTACTCTCTAGTTCGTTATGTTTGAGCGTCCTATTAGTTTGGCACCAGATCTTCTCTCTTTGATCCTTTGTGACTAAGTTATTCTTATATTTACGATGAATTTAATGTGGTTTAGGAACTCCATATGAAGACAATAAAATAAATGGAATAGACAACTGATAAAACCAATTTACAGGTAGTTTTCTACATTGTTCTGTGGTTTCTTATGAAGATGTGGAAACTCTATTGGTTTGTAGGAAAAATTTTTACTGAAAAACATTTTTTCGTTATCTTTTGCTTGGTTTGGGAAAATAAACTGGTCACGAGTCAATCCGAAAATTAAAGTTTAAAAATAAGAAGAAAAAAACTTCCTAATCTAAAATTAGAAACTATCTTTGGATTTCATGGGAAGTGCTCAACTTCATCCTAAACGAACAAATCATCGTAGATGATCTGCATCTTCCTCTCGGACCCTAATCGAGAAAGGCTCACACCCCCAACTGCCTTTCCATTGATGGCGAAGCTCTTCTCGACATTGAACTCTTCGCTCCCATATCAGACATTGCTGTCATCACTACGAGCTCTGCCGTCGAGATGCACCTCAAAGATGGAGAGATCTAGGTATTCCTCCGTCTGTGGTCTCCACCCTGCTTCGTGACCTTTTGCAGCTCGAGGCTGGCCTTGAGAGCGAGAGCTGCCATGTCCGACGCCATGAGCCACTGCTAAAGCTTGGGCTTGGGAAGAACGAAGCAGAATTGATTGGGTGGGAGTTCGTCATCGGCGGAGAGCAGGTATATAGTCCTCGTAGTGTAACTTGCATATAAAGCATGAAGAGGACAAGAAGTGGAAGGAGAGAACTAGGATTGAGCAATCAGGCCAGTTCAACCTGGTAACCAAACCAGACTGATATTACTTGGCTAATTCACACGAGGATCAATTCAATTTTCAGTTTTATGCGTGGACACCGACTTTAAACTGGTTCAAAACCAACCCTAAATTATTTTAGACATAATTCTTTCTAGTTCTCGGTTGTCTCACTTCCCACAACTGTTGAAGAAGATCTATCAGCAACATTTGTCACTGATGAACTCCGGTCAACTTGCAGACCAAAATCAACACTTTTCTGCGGTGTTCTATATCTTCTTGATCTCTTTACTAAGCATCGGCCCGAAGCACGACTTGTGCTTACTCTACACGCTTGCAAAAGGAAGCAGAATACTATTAGTTGATTGACATCAATCCCATGCGTGCCTTGCAGCCAACCCTCACGTGGCAACAAGCCTTGTGGTGCTGGGGACACCCCCTTTTACTTGAATATACAGAAATGGTCAAACATTGTCGCAATTTTCATCCAAATTTGTTCAATTTTCTCAAAACATGCCTCACTTCGTCGTCTTGTATTCCCTTTCTTCTGCCACTTCTTTATGTTAAGTTTTCATGGCTTGAATGAGATTTGCTTATATAAACCATTTGAGCAATTAAATTTAAAAATAAATAAAAAACGAAACAGAAAAATAAAATTAAAAAAAAAAGGCTGGTTCATGGGTCGATACTGGAACAAGCTTGGAAAGGTCAGTTACTGGTTCCAAAAACTGGGAACCAGCTCTTACAGATAGGTTCCTGCTTGGAGGACTCAAAACACAGAGGTAAGGACGCTATGCATTGAATATCCTCATGATATACACAATCAATAATCTAAAAAAGGAATTTCTCCTTTGCATGTTTGATAAGTTTCACAAGGCCACTCGCTAACAAAACATTTTTTATAATTCAAAAAGTGAGTCGGGCATTTGCTCCCATCAATCTTAACACATATTTGTCTAGCACAAATGTGTGCACCATAGCAAATCCGACGATTGAAGAGCCTCAAGCGCTTGGAAAAAAGCGTCACACCCGAAAGTCTCCCATCCGATAGGAGATTTAATATCAACCGATTCGTAATTAACAATTTATTTCTAGATGGCTACTTGTTTGAATACAAATTTGGGCCAACGTGGATCGAACTAGATCGTTAGAAAATATATGTCTCATGACTTTTTCCAGCGGATGACGTCCCAAGTGTAGCTGCCTACATGTTGCAACAACACTTTATTATCCCACCTAATCCCCATATTCGCCGACAACTCGGTACACGAAGTCACATGGATGGCCAGAAACGTAAAAATCATCTACGGACACGCACGCGCACTCACACACATATATATGTATGTATGCCAAGGATATCCGATTCTTTCATAGACTTCTCTATAGATTCTCAACCTGTTCGCTTAGATTGGGATTATTGCAAGTCCTGTCCAATGGAGTTGATAAAAGAGGATGATGGCCTTGAGCCAGTGAGCCCAACAGGACAGTACTTCAACAGTAAAGTGATGTCGGTTTCTGTTCTTGGTATATTGGAATCAGAAATTCCGATTGATGACTCCCAAGCTACGGCGCTGATCAAAGATGTTTTCCTCCCAATAAACCCTCGCTTCTCTTCTATCATGGTATGTGTGTGTGTGCCCTATGCATAGATATTCACCATTGGTAGGATTGATATATGAGTAATTAGTGTTTATAATGTGAATGCGTGCTTGGTCAGATATCTTGAATGAATAAACCCCAATTCACTGAACATACTCAGATATTATTTTGTTTTTCTTTTCTCTTGGATAGGTGATGGGAAAGAAGGGAGCAAGAAAGTGGAAGAAGGTGGAAGTGAATGTGGAAAACCATGTGCACGTCCCCAGTTTTTCCTTTCCAAAGGGCTCATCATCTCCATCCGAGAATGATAGTTTCCTCAAAAGTTACATTTCACAAATAGCCATGCAACCATTTCCGCAAGGCCAACCATTGTGGGAAATACATATTATCAAGCGTCCAACCAGTGAAGCACAAGGAATCCTAATTTTCAAGCTTCACCATGCGCTTGGTGATGGCTATTCTCTTGTAGGTGCTCTCTTGTCTTGCCTTCAAAGAGCTGACAATCCTTCTCTTCCAATAACCTTTCCCTCGGTCAGTAACTTCAGCTCAGCCAATAAAGATGACAGAAACATTGGACTTCGGAAGGTAGTTAGCAGATGTTTTTCACCACTGGTCAACACTGTAAAAGATTTCGGTTGGAGCGTCTTCAAAAGCACTTGTATCGAGGACGATTTGTCACCAATTCGGTGTGGGTCGGAGAGCTTCCAGCCATTTTTGGTGTCGACAGTCACGTTCTCGTTGGATCGCATCAAAGAGATCAAGTCTCGCCTTCGAGTGGTAAGAAATATCATTTTGAAGACTATATTAACTCACTTCTTGCATCACATAAGCATTTCTCGATCTTTTAGCATTTTACTTTTTAAGGTACACTTTCGTCTATAATCTTTTGCATTATAATGATCGCCTTCACATAATTAGCTGAAAAGTATTATTTTTTATTACTTATTTGTAAAATATTCGTAGTTCTAGAAAGCTAGTTATTCTTCTTCCAAAGATAATTTTGGCATCTATTTACATGATTTTAAATATAAATGTCTAGATCCACCATTGATTTTTTTCTAAAACAAACCCACCAATCAAACAAAATATTTAGGGCTGATATCACGAAAAATCCAAACTAGTACATTATGTGACAAATTTACTTCAAATTAATTTTTTAATCACAAAAAACTCAAATTTGATACACTCGTGACAAATTTACCTCAAATTAATTTTTTTACCACAAAAAAGCCAAAATTGATACATTTGTGACAAATTTAAATGTGAATTTCGACTCTCATGCCTTACAAGGAAACAAAGCAAAAGTATGAAAGTGAGAGTTAGAGTTGGAGTAAAGTATGACCGATAAAAAAAAGTTTCCATATTGGACAAAAAACCCTTAAACTAGTATACATGTGACAAACAGAAGATAAAACCTCAAATCGACAAACCCTTCAATTGCTACGTGTTATTCAACTTAATAATTTGATGATAAAATTTAAATTTAATAAAAACTAATAAATAGTAAATTTATCACGAATGTATCAATTTGGGATTTTTAATGGTAAAAAAAAATTAGTTGAGGGTAATTTATTAGAGATATATCAGTTTAGGGTTTTCCATGATATTAATCTAAATATTTATTAGCGTGATTAGTTCACTTGCTTTTTTCAGCGTTAGATTATGTCTCTTTTAAAATCAGGTCACCATTTTGGGCGTTTCCTTTCCTTTTCCATGACAATTAATACAATAAAGGGATATTGGTAGATCCAACACTAAATTAATCTTCGAATTTATTCACATTTAACAAGAATGATAAGACATTTGAGGGAGATACATATCAACATCACATGAGTGGACAGGAATCAACCTCAAATGATAATATCTTTAGTAGCATCCGACGATACACATGCAACATTATTTCTTGAACTGATGTCAAGTTGAAATTGTAGGTCTATTTACTCTTTTACCATACAGAAATCGTTTGATACTCCTAGGGCTTCGAATCAATCGCTTACGCAACGAGTTCAAGGCCAAAATACTAACATATCATCAGTCATTTTCACTTGAATTTTTTCTTTAATAAAACAGACCGTCAACGATGTGATTATGGGAGCAATCTTCTTGGCGACTCGAATGTACATGCAAAGAGCGAGCACAAACTCAAATCTGAGCACCAACTCGACAGCAATGGTGTTGCTAAATACGAGGAATTTACGAGATTACAAGTCAGTAAGAGACATGGTCCAACCTAATTCCAAGTCACCATGGGGAAACAATTTTGCATTCTTGCATGTGCCAATACCGAAAGTGAAACCAAGCGATTCTCAGTTCTCTGATCCTTTGAAGTTTGTCCACAAAGTTCATGAGGTGATCAAGAGGAAACGGAGCTCCTTCGGTGTAATCCTCACAGGGAAGCTACTTGGGATCATGAAGAAATGCAGAAACGCAGAGGTCTGTGCATGTGGGACGATAAAATTAATCAGAAATGCTAAACATGCTAAGTCTGATTTACAAAGTTGATACGAATGCGCTCTTGTTTGCTTGTACTCGCAGGCAGTAGCAAAGCACATCAGCAGGACATTGAGAAACTCGAGCATGGTCATCTCCAACGTTATGGGGCCAGTGGAGAAATTGTCCCTGGCTAATCATCCTGTTAAAGGCATGTACTACACCGTTGCCGGCACACCGGAGGTATTTATCTAGTCATCGTTAATTTTGATTTTGGACCGAAGCGCATAAAATTACCAATGCTTGGTTGGTACGTCTAAAGTTTTGGTACTAGGACACATTTTCCAAGTCCCTACATGCTTCTTCTTCCAAAATATTAATTAGAAGGCGACATCCGGGACATATACAGGGTCTAAAGACGAACTTTTTATCACGTAACATGATATTGGAACACAGTATATGCAACAATTAGGCTCCTATGCCATCCGTAAAAGTGGACAGAACTGTCGAATTCAAAATTCGATTTGTCTTGTTTACCATATCACATAACGACTAGACTAATCCTGAGTGGCCTTCTTCTTCGCAGACGATAATGTAATGAACGCATGAAATACCTTCTTGCATTTAACTTTTGCAGAGTCTCCGCATAACGATCTTCAGCTATGCGGGAAATCTAAGAGTAGCTGTGGGAGCTGAGCAAGGCTTCATAGACTCCGAGCTGTACACCCGCTCCCTGGTCGATGCTTTCGACACAATCCTTCGCGACGCATGTCGGAAGCAGTAGAAGCCATTCCTATTCCTATTATTCTCACCGTTCAACAGTTTTCTTTCTCTCCCTCGTTTCTCGCCATGAAGATACAGTTAACATGGAAGGATCCAGACATATGACGAGAGGGAAATATTATTCCAATAAATTGATATATGACGGGATGTGTTTAGCTTTTAAATTTAGAATCTGAGATATTTCTACAAGATTGAAAACACCATGGATTGTGTCGAAACTAAATTTTGAGGTAAATGTGTTGTACATATATATGTTTAAGGTTTTTTGTGAGTAGATGTGCCTCATGGGTACAAGTTTAGAATTTTTTGTGACAAAAAAATATTTGAGGTAAATGTGTTGTACAAATATATGTTTAAGGTTTTTGGTGAGTAGATGTGCCTCGTGGGTACAAGTTCAGAATTTTTTGTGACAAAAAAAATTTGAGGTAAATGTGTCATAATAAGCATTGTTTAGAATTTTTGAGAGTTTATTCCCTATCATTCTCGATGTTGACGTGGTATGACTTTTACTTATAAGCAAAGGGAAAAAGGTATTAATTTTGATAATCTATATTGTGGTCCATGATGTTGAATTAGTATTGGAGACAAGTGATGCAATCTACAGAAACAAATATCATCCTACCCTACAAATACTTAGATTTCGATTGTTTCGTGGAAAATAGATAATTTGAAAAAAAATATTTTCTAGAAAATAGTTGCTCATATCGCTTAAAATAATTAGCCATTGAAAAATATTTTCGTTGTTGACGATAATTTATATTTAAACATTTTCATTTCAATGATCATGAAAATATTTTTCGTTAATTCATATTTATAAGTGATATAAATAAACAAAATTTTAAAAAAATAATTTTCAAATTATTCATTTTTTACCGGGAGCCAAAAGCTCTTTTTCATTTTTTAAATCAATGTGAGTCAGAAACGGTGGCAAATTTAGGTGCCGTTTGGTTACATTTACTATTGTTTTCGCTTATAAAGATTACAACCATAGGCTCTGAGTCGTCCGCTTGGCCTTCTTGCGCTTTCAACATGATCCTTCACGATGCGTGCGGGAAGCCATTGAAGCCGTGTGTCGACTAGTACTGTCTACACTGCGACGCCTTATGATCAAGCCCTTTTCGGAGCTTTTCGATTTCATATCGTCTCTTTTTCTTTGTTCTTTATGTTTATCTCCTCCCCCTGAAGAAATGAGTTCCAAGTAGAATCATTTACTCAAGATGAAGAAAATACCAAAAAAGTCATAATCTTATTATAGCAAACATTTTCACATTTTACCAATAAAATTTATCTGATTTGCTATGACTGGAAATCGTTAATTTATATGTTGGCTATCTTACATGATACAAATTGACACGACGTAAATATTTTTTTATTAATATTTTAATATTTTTACTTTTCTTTTATCTTTTTATTATTTCATTATCTTTTGTTTTTTTTTTCTTTCTTTTCACATTGCCAGCTACTAAGCAAGGGCTAGCCCAGGGCTTTTGCGGCCTCGCTTGTGGCCGACAAGGAAGCGATGGCCTTCAATTTCGGCAAGGCCTTCACACCCAAAAACGGCCTTGCCTTGATTTAAGGGAGGTGTTCAGGCTCTCGCCCAAATCTAGCGAGGCTTGAGGGATGGCTGCGACCTTTGCTAGTGGCCATCGAGCACTTGCTGGCCCTCTCCTAATGATCGACAACCCTCGTTAGCCAAAATGAAAGGAAAGAAAAAAAGAAAGAAAAAATTAGTTAAAAATTATTTGCGCCAGCGATTCTAAACCAAAAGTAAATGCGAAAAAATTAAGGATTAAATTGACCCAATTAAGAATTTTAGAAGTAAAATATTAATATAATAAATTTAAGACTTTTTTAGTATTTTTTACGCCGTCAATTGCCACCTCTCGTAAGAGTAAGACTGGGACATAAAGTTTTTCTTGTTATATGTCATTGTCAGATTACACGACGCTGACAGGTAGATGGAAACTTTAATGCGAAACGATTGCGTTATTTGGTTTAACTTAACTCCAGTCCTCTCTCACGCCACAACCAAAAAGGTGAAAGAAGATGAAAAGAGGAAGAATAAAATTAACCGACTTTTAGCAATTTAAATACCGAAAGCATCAACTCACCTCGTGAATTGCCTCTTTTCAAACTGAAATCAAGAAGGAACAGGGGATGGGTCCCACAGCATGTGCACAACAGCCGGAATCATGTTCAGCGAAAAGATCCCATGCTGCCACCAACCCAGCGTGGCCCAAACTCATGCATCTTCCTAACATGTGATTTCAGTCGAAGAGTCCAACCCAACCCAGCCAATCTCTCTCTCTCTCTCTCTCTCTCTCTCTCTCTCATCAAGCTTTTGGTCAGTCTCTCTTTTCTAACATATACAGAGTAGCCTACTCAGCATCCACCTAATACATGTTGCACAGGCTGGATTGGGGAATCATCTTAAAAGGACCAGGGCATTATACTTTTCACAGGGGAAAGTTCAATGGATACATGAGGAAAGGGAAATCAATGTGATCATTCATAGGAAAAGGAAAAAGGGAAATGTTTCTCCACCCATTCCTACATTCAAGTGAAAGCAGTCACCTTTCTCTTTTTCGACAATGTAAAGGAAATATCATACACAAATCTACACGGTAAATCATCTCAAAAGGACCCGGGCATGATGCTTTTCACAAAGGAAAGCTCAATGGATACATGAGGAAAAGGAAAATCAATGTGACCATTCCTAGGATAAGGAAGAAAGGGAATATTCTCAACTCATCACTACATTCAAGTGAAAGCAGTCACCTTTCTCTTTTTTTTACAATGTGAAGGAACTATCATACACAAATCTACCCTTCTCAACTTGGTGTAAAACCCCTTTACTTGACCACCCCAAAATCAATGGTCTGCGTGAAAGAATCTGAACAAGTGAAGATATGAAAGAACGGACGAGAGAGAAAAAGAATAACAGATCAAAGAACGAGAGAACCTAAGAAGTAGCCTCTATCTGCTCGGCTTGAGCAGTATAAATCATCAGAAGACTCTGAGAAGACTGATTAAGCGAATGAATATATGACAGAAGCAAAATTAATCCTCGGTAAGACGCTGGACTAAGAAGCTGGGAAGCCTTTGCTTTTTGTTCCCCTCACCGGCAATCCGTGGAATTGAATGTGTCCGCAAAGTATCCAGGTTTTGGAGGGATGCTTGCCTGGGTTTGGGAGGAGGACGCACCGTTGAACATTGTGGAAGTATCTTCATCCGCCTGCCATCTTTCTAGAGCTTGAGGGAGGCTCATGTGGAGGTCAATGCCGTAGTTGTCCTCTTCCTCCTGGGAAGAAGGCTTCCACTGCTCTACAAGAGGGCTCAAAACGTTGACTGCATGGCCCATATCGGGTCTTTGGAAGGGTTCACGGGCAGTGCAATGACCTGCCAGCTCGGCCACTTTGCAGATGCTCTCCAAGGTGTCGTCGTCGGGGTCAAAAGTTCGGTCTATGGCTTTTGGGATGTTTTCTTTGTTGATTAAGACTCTGCGGAACCATGTCACCAAATGAGCCCTGTCATCTGGCATAGAATCATCTAATGCCTTTCTGCCCGTGAGTATCTCCATTAGGACAACTCCAAATGCATAAATGTCTACCTTGGTGGTTACCCTGCCGGTCGCTGTTCACCAATGGAGAAAGCATATCAAACGCAACTTCCGAGGCGCACAATCCAAGCAAATGAATAAATGGGTGTACAGAGAATGCCCAAAACAGAGTAGTGGAGAATATAATCGAAATTGTACGTCTTAACTGGCGAAGAAAAATTTCTCCAGTGTTAGCATTTACACATCCTGGATTATTCAGCCAGCAAAATCTATAATACCGACACAATAAACTAGAAGCAGGCCTCTATCCACATATCCGATGACACAGAACATAGGTAGGAGATCATGGTCATGCATCAATCTCCAGCCAAGGGAATGCGTGAATGCTCACGAGTGTCCCGATCAGAACAGAGGACTTCCAAAGAGTTAAAGAATACAAAGACCTTTCAGGTGTATCTTCCTCTATTTCTTTCCTCTCTTCGTAAGAAGAGACAATGTATCATAACAAGTTTCAAAAAGACATCAACTTGACCTAATGTCACCCATATTCAGACAATTCAATCCTACTCTTTGGGGCTATCTAGATTGCTCGAGTTCAAGAAAGTGCAGCCGTATCATAGGCAAGTTACAAAAGATAAAACCGAAACAAGAAGCATTGAAGCTCTACTTACCAGCATATTCAGGAGCTAGGTAGCCGAATGTTCCAGCCAAACGAGTCTCGAGAGAGTACTTCCCATCGGGAGCATTTTTAACCAACCCAAAATCTGCAACTTTCGCCCTCATGTCATCCCCAAGAAGTATGTTGGATGGTTTCAAGTCCCTGTGGATAAAACTCTGTTGAGCCAAGCTGTGTAAGTATTCCACACCTCTTGCGACATCCAGAGCTATCGTAACTCTCTGCTTCCATGTAAGGGGTGAGTATCCCATCACTTCCCACTCAAACAGATGCTGCGCCAGTGTGCCCTGCGGCATATGCTCATATACCAACAGCCGTTCATTACCGTTGATACAATATCCAAGAAGAGCAACCAGATGCCTATGCCTGACTTTAGTAAGCACTGCAAGTTCAGATTGGAACTCATGCAATCCTTTGTCTCCTAGAACTGCAGATTCCATCCTCTTAACGGCAATCATGGTCCCATCGTGCAGTTCTCCCTTGTAGACAACACCAAAACCTCCCCTGCCTAATACATTGCCCTCGCTGAAATCATCCGTTACTTGTCTGAGGACATCGATTGAAATGGCGACGTTTCCACCATCGAAGACAGGAAGGTCGCCACTACCTTGGCTATTCATCTCACTTTGAACACCACCATGCCCATTCATCCCATTTATCTTAGCTACTTCTTTTCCTTTTTCTAAATTTTCGCCCTGCCCGATCCCTGCATTTTTCCTTTTGGCATAACAGCATCTGTATAACACAAACAGAAGTATCGCTAAAAATACTAAAGCAGCCAAAACGATAGCCACAATCAAACCAGCTGAGACAGAAGAACCATTCGATGGACTCGATGAACTTCCCGGAGTTGAATTGGATACAGAAGCTCCCCCACTCCCAGAGCTCGAAGATTTTCCGAGCAAAGGATTGCCCGTGCTAGTAAATTTCACTGAAGCTGGGAACACTGGCACTGCCCCAGAGAGATTATTGTTCGAAACATCAAGGACCTGAAGCTGAGGCAACTTGGCCAAACCATCCGGTATAGAACCGGTCAAATCATTATTACTCAGCAACAAACTCCTCAAGGACGTGAGATTGGCGAACGCGGGCGAGATTGTCCCGGCGAAATGCTGCTTGGAGAAATTCACCGACGTTACATTCTTCCCCTGACAAGTAATGAAACTCCACCCTTGACAAGCATCGTTCCCTTCCCAAGAATCAGCCAGCGTCGCCGGATAACCCAGCGCGCCTGCGATCTCCAGCAAGGTAGTGACTTGCGAAGAGCAAGGGCCCGGCGCAGTGTTACAAAAGCTATTAGTACCGTCATAAGTAAACTGGATCTTGTTGGGGTTATCGGGGACAGGGCCCTGCAACTTATTGTTGTCCAAAGACACGTTCTTTAAGCTAGGCAACGACATCAAATTAGCAGGCACGACGCCGGTGAGATCGTTGTCGCGAAGCTGAAGGTCAAACAAGCTCTCGCATTTCGACAGGTCCGGGATCGGACCGGCGAACCTATTCTTGTGCAACCAGACCTGAGACAACTCGGGCATGCTAGACAAAACATCAATGGTACCTGACAAGCCCTGTGCCTGGTTGTTGAGCCACAGGTTCTGAATCCCGGATCCGGCGAACGAGGGCGGGAGCGGGCCGGTGAGGTTATTGTACGACAGCCGGAGGCTCTGGAGGCTCGGGAAGGAGCCGAAGAAATCGGGCATTGACCCCACCACGTTGGCGTTGCCGGCGTAGAACGTGACGAGGGCCGTGGACTGGTTCAGCTCGGAGGGGATCGCCCACGGGTCGAGGTTGAAATTGTTGCTCAGGCTCAAGGTCTGCAAGCTGGTGAGCCCGGCGAAGGCCCCGGAGGGCACGCTGGTGAAATTGTTGACGTCGAGGTAGACTTCCTGCAGGGAGGCGAGGTTGGCGAGGCTGGGAACGGGGCCGGAGAAGGCGTTCTTCTGGAGGGACAGGGTCTTGAGGCGGGAGAGGGAGGAGAGGTCGGCGGGGAGGGTCCCGGCGAGGGACCGGGAGGCGAGGTTGATGGCGGTGACGCGGGAGGAGGAGTCGCAGTTGACGCCGTCCCACTTGCAGTAGGGGGTGGAGGACGACCAGCCGGACGGGGCGGGCGACATGCCGGCCCGGAGATCGGTCATGGTGGAGGAGTCGTCGGCGGACGCCGCGGCGGCGGAGAGGAGGAGGACGACGACGACGAGGAGGGGGGCGGCGGCGGCGGGGAGGGGACGGCGGAGGGTTGCCATGTCGCCCATCGCAGAGAGAGGAGAGAGAAAGACGTGTTACGGCAGTTGCGATGTTGTGTTTGTACGATGATTCGGTTGGGTTGACGGACAGCGAAGAGAGAGAGAGGGAGAGAGCGATTTTGAGCGGGCTTTAGAGGGATATAAAAGGAAACGTCTATTTTCTTGCTTCTAATTTTAAAATCAATTGTCTTAATTAAGGAGAAAAAAAGTATTTCATGCGAATATCAGTAAAATAATCCCCAAGATTTGCGCTTCGCACCTTCTAATTTTATTTCAGAGCTTTTATTGCGTAAATTGTTGATTATTTCTTAAGATAGTGATTAACTTGTGTACAAAAGAATTATCGAACAAAACTAATCCACCAAGAGACAAAATTAAAAAAAAATGATTTTATGCTTACGGGTTACGAATTTTCGTACCCCATAATACAAAGACTACCTCATCCAAATTTTTTATAATCTTTCAATTGAGAAATTTTCGAATCATTATCTGTTATGAAAACAAAACGTCTTAAACTATCAGAATAGGATCAAGAATAAAATATGTCAACTAAGCGATAAAAAAAGTTGTGTACTAATTTTTTTTATTTTTTTGGGATGACATGTTGTGTATTATTGATATAGTCTCAAGTGGCAATTTTATTTTCTTTCTTATCCTTTTTTCCCTCTATTGATAATGTTTTGTTTTGAGTAGAATCTGACTTCCAACCTGTCTTGTTTGGACTGCGTGGGCTCTTTTCCGGGACGGATGTTTTCTCTCTAAAACATCTTTTGCAATCCGCTGAGCTGGCAAAACGCGGCAAATGATCGGTTGCTTCTTTTGTCCTCACATTACGTCACGCATTTGTTTATTTTAAGAAAATAAATAATTTTAAAAATATATTTTTTGAAATAACTATTTGCGACGTCTTGAGAATTATACCCAACGGAAAATATTTCTTAATCAATTATAATCTATGTTCGACCAAAAAAAAATCACTTATAATCTATGTCTAAATCGAGATTAAACATTATTTGAGTCATTGATTTTTCACGAGATAAATATATTTAAATATTTGTATGGAATAAAAAAGAGGATTTTGAATTTATGGATATTTCTGTTTTTTTTTTTTTTTTTTTTTTTTTTTGGGTCGAAGATATTTCTGTTGTTGAGTAAAGCGTATCAAGCCTAGTTAACCGGAGTTAGGTGTGGACAGGTGTCGAAGAGCATCGGAAGCTGTTGCGTCCTGATTTGATGGCGATAGACCAAAACATCTGTCTTCTTTCTGTTCTTTTATTTTATTATTATTGATTGCTAGCAGTTGCGCGATTTACGGCGCCCAACCACATTATCATAAAGCTAAGCATCATTGAAGGAGGTCCATAGCTATCATCTACTATCTTAAAATCACCTAAAAGAGAACTTTAATTTTAAGATGCATTTATTTCATTAAAATTTTATGATAAAAAAATAATTTATATGAAAATCATTTTCAAGAAAAATAAATATCTTTTATTTATTTGGCGATTTGAACACGGTGATTTTCTACTTATTAAAAAGGGAAGTTAACTATTGGAATTTGTCTCAGTGGTCATTCTTCCAACATTGAATGGGGAGGTCGAAAGTTCGAATTCCCACCTTCTCAGGAGGTTGAAATTGGGACGATATAGTTTTAGGAGTGGATTTCGACTCCCACACATTGCAAGAAGCAGAGCAAATTCTAATCAAAATTTGTTATTTTTAGTCCATAAAAAAATTAGCGTTTTATTTGACAGGCTTGCTATCTCTATTCATCTGCTCAATTGAGTATAGCTCCATGGGCCTCGACCATAGTGTTAGCCATAGCCCTTGTGCGAGGCCCCCATTTCTTCATGGACAAGGGGTAGAGAAACAGAGACGTCGGTTGATGACGATGACAAGGAAGGCGGTGGACACCGGGAGGTGACTCTGGCGGGGTCTAAGCGACAACTACGGGCGGGTGATGGTGGCGCCAGCGTGACATGGGAGTTGGATTATCGGCCCTTTTGTGAGATTGTATCAATTGTAAGTACTCAAGGACTCTCTATTTAAAGCGTTTGATTTAGTCTAAAACATGATGAGAGAATAGCCTTTCCAACTCAAGATACTTCCCACGCCCTTGAAGTGTTTATGTATCTTAGCTTACTTTGTCATCACAAAAATTTTATTGGATCAAATTCTTTTCTAGTACCATTCTCTCTCTTTAAAGGTAAGTAGGGATAATCACCAAAAAGAAAAAAATAATAACTTTATTACATAGATGTCAATTCAATTCTAGATCTTTCAATTTGATCAACTTAATACTAAACACTTTGATAATTTGCTAGTTTAGTCATTTTGGCCAATTTTAGTAGGAAATTACTAACGCAAACGGTGACTAGCATTAACATAGACAATTTTTACAAATTTTAGATAATTTTTTTGACATAGAAAATTTTCACAAATTTTAGATAATTTTTCTTTTCTTTCATTTTTTCTCTTCTATTTCTTTTTTTTATTTATTTAACTAATGGTTTGTAAAGATTGCCGGCATAGTCATGATGCCCTCGCCAAATCTTGGCCGGATGAGGGTGTCCTAGGTGTTGCCTATGGTCAGCAACCTCTACCAACCACTGCCAAGGCCGTGAACAAGTGAAGGGAAATAAGAAACAAAGAAAAAAGAAAAAGGAAAGAAAAGGAAAAAAATTAAAATAAAATGACAAAAATTATTTATGTCAACGCTAGTCATACCACGTAGGTCTATGTCAACATCAAAGATTCTTGACAAAAATATGTCAAAACGACTACATCAACAAATTATCAAAAGATTTAGGAATAAATTAGTTGAGTTGAAACCCACTGGTGGGTAGCGCAATTGGTTGAGCTCTACTACCTTATTGCCTGAGGGAACGAGTTCGAATATCTGTGTTATCGACACGTCTTAAGTGGGGAGCCATGGTGATGGGGTCCTATGCTAGTTTTCCTCCTAGATATTGACGCTTGGTCCGGGGTGCATTGCGCATTCTACAGGCTATGGGCTGCCCAGCGGGCCTAGCAGATCCTGGGCATACAAAAAAAATAAAATTAGTCAAGTTGAAAGATTTAGGATTTAATTGACATTCTTACAATAAGTTTACTACTTTTTTTTTTTTTGTAATTTTCCTGGTTTTAGTATGTAGATATCTCCTTAGTGCTTTTTTTTTTTTTTATTATTTGGAAAATGTTAACGAGCATTTTTACGGCGTTTTGTTAAGGGTCGTTGCCAATATAAATATTTCTATTTGAAGCATGTCTCTTTTTATTTATTTTTTTAAATGTGTCGATCTGTACCTTCATTAATGTTACTGACTTTTTTTTGGTCGGTAATGTTACTAACTTTAACTAGTGTGCACGGACACTTTCCAATAAGATTCTGGTCAAATGGCAAAATAAATCTCTACATTATCCTGACCTTTTAATCCTGGTAGAAAAATATCCAATATTTTAAATTTGTCTACGCCCTTCAACACCATTCTTAAGAAGAAATATTCCGTTAAATTTCTTTGCAAATCCCCACTTTACACCTACTTTTATTTTTTGTTGGTCTGTGCGGATTTTTTCCCCATCTTTTTTTTTATATATATATCTTTAAATAGGAGACAATTTGTCTAGCTTTATATCAGCCATTTTTTATCTAATTTTTTTTTTTTTTTTTATAAATAAAACAAGAAGAATTTGGTTTCTCCTCAAGAAAATACGGTCTTAATGGCGAAATTGTAGATAATAACTTTGAAAAGGGCAAAAGCGTATCTAATGTATAGTTTTTGAGGGAGTCTAATCTTGGGACATATTTTATACGAGTTAAAAAGGCAAAAAAATTATCTGGATAACCCAAAAAGTTGGCGGTAAAACTAAAAAGAGGAGAAAATTCGAGGATTATTACGGCCATTTGGCCTTATTTATTAGCTATTCTCGTTATTGATTCAATTAATACTATTATTACATTTCTTAATTATGGCCTATTATGCAATGCAAGATATGATCCCTACCATCGAGTATCTTGCAATATGGAACGATTTTTCAAGCCGGAATATAGTTGCGGAGTTTTTTGTTAATGTGCTTCTTTCATATGTCATAAGTCAAGAGGCTGGCCAGCGACAATGTAAATCCCGAAAATATATCATACATCTCAATTACATTAATTTCTTCTTCTTCTTTTTTTTGTTGACTGAGGAATCACTGGAGATCACATTTCGAGGATCACACAACCCTCAAATACCGGTGGCACCGTTAAGCCTCGCCGCAAATCACTATTTAGACGTAAACCTCAGGAGAGGATGGCCCAAGACCCTAACACCAGGACCCCCATTTCAGACACTTTAGCAACAAGAGGGTTCGAACCCTCGACTTCTGCCATGAGGGAGAGAACTCACACCAACTGCGCTGGCCATGGTTGGATTATATTAATTTCTTTTGGCAACAAAGGAGGGCCAAAGACCTTAAATCACAGCATAATTATATAAAACAAAAAACGAAATTGCCTCTTTGTTCAATTCAAATCGAGCTCTATTCTTCAGCCAGAAACAAGCTCTTCCAATAAGGCCTTGAGATTCTTGTCCGCACACCCACCTTCTTTGCCAGCCTCTCGTGCCGCGTCCTTCAGCCTCTTGGCGTTCCCCCTCATTCCCTCGCTCCTCTCGCCGCCTCCCAGCACCATCTCCAAGCACCTTGTGAGCTCCTCTCCCTCCACGACGCCTCGTTCATTCCCGCTGACCCTCACCCCAACCTTCCAAACATCTTGGATGAGCATGGCGTTGGTCAGCTGGTCGGCCCACAGCGGGAACGCCACCATCGGCACCCCGCAGACCACACTCTCGAGTGTCGAGTTCCAGCCACAGTGCGTGACGAAGCACCCGACCGACGGGTGCGACAGGACCTCGACTTGAGAGCACCATGGCACGATCATCCCTTGTTTCTGTAACTCTTCCATACAGCTCAATTGATCCTCTGACTCCTCTTGCTTCCCGTCCCCATCCCCGCCATCCATGATCAATGCTTTCTTGATCACCCACAAGAACGGCCGGCCGGTGCTTAACAGCCCGCGTGCCATTTCTTCCTTTTGTGGCTTCGATAGGGCAGAGATACTTCCGAATGATATGTAAACCACCGAGGCCGCAGGCTGTGTGTCTAACCACTCAATGTAATCCCTCGAACCTAGGAAGAGGTCGCCTCCTGGCGATGCGCCAGAAGAGCCTCGTCCCTCCAAGGAAGGCAGTAGCGGCCCGACGGCCACCATTTTGAGTTCATCAATAGCGTTCAATTGCTCCGATTCTAGTGCATCGAAAGTATTCACAAGCAATCTTGCTTTCCTATCCCCCTTGAGCGATTGGATTTCCTTTTCAATCAAAGTGAAAAGAAAACGAAATGGGCTCCCGGGGGTCAAGAAAGTAGGGACGTCGCGGCCCGCAAGCGGCGGCAGTCCTGGTAATTGAGTCGGCGATGAAGGATCATTGCTCTCATTTGTGATACTGTCACCGTAGCCATTGATGTAATAGTAATATATCTCGAACAACGTTGCTGGTTGAATCCAAAGCACACCAGACGAGATGTCATAACAACGCGCGACTTCGCCCACCCAAGGTGCAACCGCCGTATAAAATATGCACGTGAAGTTTTCTCCCTTATCACGGCTCGCCTCGATGATCTGTCTCACGGCTTCCGAGCACCGCCGGGCGGAGTCCTCCATATGCTGCTCCAGGCTAAAGTTACTCGGTTTAGGACCCTCTTCGGCGCCATCGGAGTAGGTGGCAAATGTCAGGCGGTCGGAGGCTTGGATCCCGCTCATGCTACGGTGAGCGGTTGTCGTGGTGGTGAACGTGACGGAAGTGCCAGTCCGGAGGAGGCGGCCTGCGAGCTGGAAGGCGGGATTTATGTGGCTTTGGCCAGCAAAAGCCACTATGAGGAAGTTGGGGTTGGCCATGGGATTGGGCAGGTTGAGATGCTTCGAGTGTCAACTTGTTTTCTTGTTGTGCTTGGGTGGCTGTCTTTTTAAATGGAGACTTGAGTCGAACTTGCGGTTGAAACGGTCGTAGTTCTTCCTTAGGCTAGATCTATCTTTCTTTTCCTAAAGATAGCCCAAGTTGTTACCTCCGCCTTAGATTTCTTGCTTTGTTAACCATTTCTCCAGATGGGGACAGTTTGTAGAAGACCTCTTTCATCAGATGAAATCCTAAAACCACGCCGTTGTCTTCTTGTTTTTTTAGTCATTATTCCAGAAGGTGAGAGTTTCTAGAAGAACTTTTTCATCTGATGAAATCCAAGAAAAAGTAAAACTTTGTCCATACTTCTTTTGTCTTAATGAGGTATCCAGCGTGCTTAATTAAACCAGTTCTTGTAAACTTGCAAGTTACAGCTCTCTCTCTCTCTCTCTACTTATATATATAACTTAAAATAACAAGATTTGAATAATGGTTCATAATTCGTGAAAAAAAAATTCTCGATAAAATCTCATACTTATAACGCTTCTCTATAGATTCGTCGCAAGGCTACCGGTAATTTGGTGGGAAAAAAATTATTCTGAAATTATAGATTTTCCGTGATACGTGGAACCATGAGAGTTCATAATCCTGAAATTGAGCACCTAAATCATGACGTAAACCGTTCATATACCATATAGAATTAGGGCCTTTATTTTCCCTTTCAAGTGATGATTCAATTTTCATCCAAAATTTATTTACCTACAAGCACTATGTTAGAGATGATTAGAATAATTCTCCATGATATTTTCAATATTAGAGATAACTAAAATAATTTATATTACTTTTTTCTACCTCTTAAAATTGTCCATATATCTTTGTTTGATTATGCGTATCTTGATTGATATATGTCACTTTGTATAGTCAATATCAGAAAGGCTATGTACTATTTATTATGATACATCCAAATATACACAAATTTCACAATTTTCTCTTATATGAAGCTAGTCGATCCTTAAGTGCAGCAAGTGCACATCCAAGTAACTGTGCATACAAAACTAATCTTGCTTCTTCTCATTTTTTTCCCAATAAGTTCTAATATCCTCCGGCCAACATTGATATCAACATTATTTGTCTCGTTTGATAGCCATCGTCAAACTATATTGTTGTTGCAGAGTTTGCAGAGCACTATCATTTGAGGAAGCATCATTCAGAATCTGCTTCATTAGCAAAGCTAGCCACATCTCACTGTTTACCTTAGTTTTCAGCTTGGTCATTACGACGTCAGCCACATAGGCCGTGTCATCACATAGGTCACTTGTTGAAGATACGATTGCCTTAATTGATCCTAATTGATTCTAATGGTTCATTGATGAGAAATTAGAATATTGTGTATTAGGAACTTGATTATATTTTGTACGTTCTTTCTAGGAGTATTTCGACTCTATGTATTATAAATAGGACTATAATCATACAATGTTGATATGAGAAAGCAATATACAATTATATAATTCCCGACAGCTTTCCATCATCTAATTCTCTAACGTGGTATCAAAGCTTCTTTTGTTATAGCTTCTGCATACTGATCCTTTTTTTCTTGTCTGGCCACAGCCACAGGTTTAGAAAACCACTCTTCTTCGCTTGTGAAGAAAATTTTTGGTTACAAAAAATCCACAAAAAACCATGCCGAAAAATCAAACCTCGCAGTCGGGAACATTTGAGGATCCAGAAATTTCTTCCAACGATCAAGAATTGGAAAACTCATCTCAGGGTCAACGATCAACTATGGTGGAGAAAACGAAGACCGGATGCATCTTGATAAACGACATTTGGGTTCGATTCAACCTAATTTAGGGCTGTTGGGAATAACGGATCCCCGAAAACCGGATTCGACACTGAATCGAACCCCTAAATCAATGCGGAAGACGAAGCCCGGGAAAACACATATCACCGATCGTAAAGCACATCACGGAATCGAGCGTACCTTGTTAGCCACAGATTAAACACCAATGCCGAAGAAGAGGAAGAAATTCTAGCCCTGTTCGATCCGATGGCGCCTTGAAGGGGAGAAAACAGTGGCCTTGTGCTTACTGTTTCTTGGAGAGAGAGAACGTTGAAAGAGAGGGAAACGTACGTTGATTTTCAACCAACGTCTTCTCTCTCTCTCTCTCTCTCTCTTTTCTTTTATACCCTCCTCTTTCCACGGGCCCTATTCCCGTGGGCCGGGCTCTCTTGGCCCAACTTGGGCGGACGGGCCTTAAGCCCAAATTAAATAAAGCCTTCATCTCCCACTTGCACATGGTGGTACAAAACCAACATGGGCGGACAGGCCCTACTCAGCCCCATCAGAGAATAATCCATCATAGACTTTCTCTTAACATGGTGGGCCGAACAGAATTCTCTTTTCCTCTCTTCAACATTCATACCGGTGAATAATCCGTGCGACCAGCATACTTTGAGAGCTCATTGCTATACATCTGTTAGGAATATATAGCAGCTCATAATGGGCATCACATCCTGAGTAGATTTAGTATGCAGTACCCTAGATCGATCGATCACATTTATATCTCTCTTGATCTCTTTTAAACAACGATATATATATATATATATATATATATTGTATTATATATATATATGATTATCCCAAATGATTACAGTCATAATTGGTTAACCGGTGAATACAAAACTATAATGTGATTCACCAAAATCGATCTTCCTCTTTCCTTCAAACTCTCAATTTCAGTTCAGCTTGCTTTTCTAGAAATGCCCCATTAGATCGAATCACTCATGACCATTGGCAACATCCTAAGATAGCAAACACTAAATAGAAATCTTGAGAATAAGTAAGAGTCATGAGGGGACTAAAAATTGAGAAACTCATTTCCTCAAGAGCCTCACACGCATAAAAGTTGAGATCAAACTTTTTGCCACTCTTATTGGTCGTCTCATGCATACGTAGTATGAAATACGTATTACGGTATTAACTCCTTTCCCATGGAGCGCATGTCTACACTATTCAATACCGTACAGATGATAGTTCAGACATACCCAATGTCTAATTTGAGTTCACGTATCTACTCATTTACAACATTCATCAGAACTCACATCTGGCATCTTAGACAGACAAAGTAAAATATGTGGGGTATTTTACTTTCGGACATCGTAAGAATTATATCCTCATCTTAACACTCAGTTAAGGCGACATACATGTTTTAAGCTTGAGCTCTCGATTATCACCTAGATAATAAGCTTAAAAACAGTCTCATCTCTATTTATCACATAGTAAATAAAGGCGATTACCCGTGTGAGTGAGCTAATCTTATATCTATCCGACATACTTCTCAACTTAAAGTAATGCACTGAGCATTAAGATGCATAAAGATCAAACAAAGATTCATAGGCATTAATGATGAAAACATAAATTCATCAAATGTGAACACTTAGGGAAATAACAATATTCAGTACATCAGCCTCTACGCAATCCTAGAGATTTCATATAGCCACAAAACACATCTCTAGGTATTGGATTTGTCATAGGATCTGCTCCCATTCTATGCGTAGTATGTACTCTAAGTTGACATCTTTTCGTGCAATCATATCCTTGACAAAATTATACTTGGTATCTATAGGTTTAGTCTTGCCATGATATTTTGGATCTTTTGTGTACCCTTTTGCTGCTTGGCTATCACAGTTAATGAATAACAAATCTGCAGCACTTCCAATAACACCTAAATGATCCAAAAAATCTCTTAAGCCAAACACCTTCTTATACTGCTGCTGATAATGCCACGAACTCAACTTATATCGTGGACAAGGCTTTACACTTTTGTTTCTTACTGCTCCAACATATGGTGCCATTATTCAGTAAGAAAACAAACCCAGAGATAGATTTTCTTTCATTTAAATCTCATCCCCAATCAACATCATAATAGCCTTGGAGTCGCAGATCCTTTCCTTAATGACTTATCGTATAATCAGCAGTTCCCTTTAGATACCTCAGTATTCTTTTAACGGCTTTCCAATGTGCTTGACCTGGATTGGATTGGTATCTACTCACCATTCCAACTACAAAACATATGTCAGGTCTTGTACACATCATAGCGTACATAAAGCTTCCAACAGCACTAGCATAAAGAACATGTTTCATTTGTTCCTTCTCTTGTGGAGTCCTTGGACACAGTTTATGGCTCAATCCTTCACCTTTTGTAATAAGAGTGTCTATGGGTTTGCAATCTTGAAATCTTAACACCAAGAATGTATGCAACATCACCCATGTCTTTCATCTCAAAGTTGGAAGACAACGAATTCTTCACCGTATAAACAAACTCCATATTACTTCCGACAATTAGTATATCATCAACATATAATGATATGATCATAAATTGATCTTTGGATCTTTTGATATATACACAATGATCCTCATCTATCATTGTAAAATCATATGCCATTATGGCATTATGAAAACGTATATACCATTGTCTCGACGACTGCTTAAGGCCATATATCGACCTCCAAAGTCAACATACCTTTTCTTCTTGGCCTTTCACTATGAAACCAGTAGGTTGTTCCATATATATTTCATCCTCTAATTCTCCATTGAGGAAAGCAGTCTTTACATCCATTTGATGTAACTCAAGATCCATACTAGCTACTATTGCTAGAATAATGCGAATCAGGGTAAATCACACTACAGGAGAAAATGTACTTTCATAATCAATTCCTTCCTGTTGATTATACCCCTTCACCACAAGGCGAGCCTTATGCCTTTCTATTGAGCCATCAGCCTTTTGCTTTATTTTGAGAACTCACTTGTTCCCAATAGCTTTGCGTCCTTTTGGAAGATCAACCAGTTGCTAAACATGGTTTGACTTCATTGACTCAATTTCCTCTTTCATTGCATAAATCCATTTTTCCTTACTAGGGCAATT
Source organism: Eucalyptus decipiens (assembly GCA_014182575.1). Lineage (NCBI taxonomy): Eukaryota > Viridiplantae > Streptophyta > Magnoliopsida > Myrtales > Myrtaceae > Eucalyptus > Eucalyptus decipiens. The sequence continues at coordinate 3,653,096 of CM024616.1, read as the reverse complement.
TAGAGCCTCATTAATATTTCTTGGCTCATCTTCATCTTGTGGAGCAACCGTAAAAGTTTCCCCTTCAATGTCAAAACGTCAACGGGGAATACTTTGGCAACTTGTTCGCCGTATGGGAGATTGCACACTTAGCACATCATTCCCCATTATGCTCCCACTTGGATTAGGTAATGATAATGTCGTCTCATCATGTGATTGCAATTGAGAATGAGTTGAATTCAATTCATCACTTCTCATATTACTCCCACTTGGATGAACTCCACTAATATCATTTATCTTGATCCAAGGTTTCAAATAGGGACTAATCTTCCCCTATGTCGCGACCAATTTTTTTCGGGTGTGAACCACCTAGGGTTTGGGCTAATGGATTGTTAAGCCTAGACTTAACTCGGGCTCTCCCAAGCCCATACCAATTCGCGACTTTCGGTTCAAGTTCTTAATATGCAATTTTTTTAATTAGGAGTCGCCACTAATCTATTTTTGGTGAGTCGATTAGAAACCCAAGTAAAATAACGGGAGTTTTACTTTACTTCTACGAACCAGAGATTTGGGTACGGGGACTTGATTATGCTAGATTTCTCTAACGCCCTTTCGGTACCATTTCTTTTATTAAAAAAAAAAATTTTGCAGGTAGCTTGAATTGATTTTAAACTAATTCCCTAACATGTGAGGTGTTCATGCAGGTGCGCAAACCACCAATGTAACACTCAAGTAAAGCAGAAAATAAATTGCAGGACTTACCTCAAAGCAACGAAAGCATCTGCAATGTTAAATTAAGATCCACATCAACAACCCTAGATATGGTTTCTAATTAACACGCAATTTTTGTTTTGTTTTCACTTAATTAATGAAACCCATGCAATATGCAATGCAATATTAACTAAATGACCTAATTCCAATGACATGTAATTTCTAATTAAATGGGCCTAGCAAAAATACTAAATAACATGCATCTCAATGAATCTAACCCTAATGACGTGCATATGTCAATTTTTCTTTTTCCTAAAAGAAGGCATTTTATCCTAAATAATGAAACTACTTTAACCTACGACATTTTTTGTATTTTTCATGAAATTCGAAATTAAATCAAATGTGAAAATTACCTAATTAGATTAAGATCATATTTAATTTATATTAAGAATTAGGTTGAGCCACCTCCTAATTTAAACAAAAATATTATCTTAACCTAGATAATCCTAAAATGCTATCTATTTAATAAAATACCTAAACCTATAGTAAATTAAGAAATTATCTAAATTAACTTAAGTGCAATTTCTATCCTAATATGCAATGACGTGCAAAATGTACCATAATTCTACATGAATTATGCATGATGATTTTTTTTTATGTTTTTCCTTTCTTCCCTTTTTTTTTTTAAATTTCGAAATTAATAATTGCCAAATAATTAAACATGCAATCCAAGTTTTTAAAAAAAACTCAACCTAAATTAATTGATTTGATTTTTTGATTTTTCGATTTTTTTTTGAAAATTCGAAATAAAATACCTATTATGAACATGCAAACCCTAAAACTACATTTTTTGATTTTTTTTTTAAAGAAAGCTAATTTAAGTAACACCACAGCAAATTAAGCCATATTGATACTCAAATCGACGAACCATATCTCGAGCATGAGATCGGGTTGGCCAATTTCACATAAATCACGAATCGGATCTCGAGCGGGAGATCGGATTGGCAATTTTTTTAAGTAATTGCGAGTCGGATTTCGAGCTTGAAAATCGGACTAACAATCCTATGCACGTTGTGAAATTAGGAAGATTTCCTAATTCATGGGGATTCAAAAGATTTTTTTTGGGTACGGCAGTAACACACAAATAAAATGTGAGAAAATTGAATCAAGAATCTTACCTAGCTCTCGATATTGGATAAGGTTTTCCAAATCGGAATCAGCAAACAACGAGCTCGGATGATGATGGGGATGACCAATGATCGCGGCAGCATTCACGGTGGCTCAGTACCAGCAGTAGTTCAGCATGGCGGGTTATTGCATCGAAGGGACGTTGATTTTGTGGGCGTCTCTGGTCACACAAGTCAAAACCCACGGAGAAGTGCTCCCAAGTTTGACTTCTCTTCTACCAACGAGTGCTCCCCTCACTCCAATGTGGGACGTCCTCTATTGGGTACTCCGAGAAGACCCTGCAAAAGAAAACAAACTCGACCAAAGACGTGTAATCGTCTAAGAAATTTCGCCTGCAACAGCAATTAATCACCACGGAAGTTGCTGGACGAACATTGACTCAAGAAAACGTTGCGGTGGAGAGACCAAGCAGCTCCGAAATCGGCGTCAATTGGAACTTGAGCGCGTGACCAGAGGATGGAATTCTCAACTGGGGTTATTAGTGTCCCTCGAGAAACCCTGCAGCTGCTTGATGAGGCACGACTAAGGCTAGTCGTGGCGGGAATTTTGCTGAAAACCTGCCAAGGACACCTTGGAGCTGGTTCGCTGGATGTTCACCTAGAGGTTGCTGGACTATCTTCGGGAAACCCGTATGACTGCTGGAACTCCAATGCTGGCTCGAAGGCTTGTGTAATGTGGCAAAGATTTGCTAAAGATTGCGCCGAGATGTTGCGGGGAAGCTTCAACGAGCCATTGCAGAGAGAAAGCCAACCCCCTTCCCCTCACGTTCCCTCTCCACTCTCTAGATCGCCATCGGTGGGTTTTAAATGTCGCTGACCCTCTCTTTTCTCATGAACCAGCGTCCTCTCCCCGTGGTGGCCGTGTATGGAATTGTGTGGCCCCCTTTTACTTTTTGCTCGGTGTATTTTATAGGCTCAAAAAAATGTATCCTCACGACATATATTTTTTCCTTTCTTGCTTGCGCACGATACCTCTAAATATGTCGTTGAAACATACATACTCCGCGCAATATTCCCTTTTGTATTTCTCGCATATTCTATCCAGAAAAATTCCCTTTTTGCACGAAATACACCCCTAGTGTATATTACTTAAAAATATGAAAAGCTTGAACGGAATATGTGAAAAATCTTCCCTTCACCGGCAATCTAAAATAAAACAAAAATAATGAAAATAAAATGCTTCTAAACTATATGCTATGTGTGTTGTTTTTATTTTTTATTTTTATTTAGCCCAAAAATTTAGGTGTCAACAGCTGCCCCTCTTTGAAGGTAAGCTCGCAGAGGTTGCATTCAAAGACAAATTGAGACCTAAATTTTGGTCATGCTCATGGAATGAATGATTTTTTGTTGGAACGTGAATTCCATTTTTTAATGCAATTTATATGATGCATGGAAATGCTAATGCAAATGATAGATGAACCTACCTGGAATAACTTACCTTCGAGGAGGATAGAGTAATTCGAGGTAGTGGGTGTTACTTGTCCAGGACCCGTACCATTCTACGGTCGCCTAGAATAGTAACATGACTTTGTGAAGATGCTGATTTCCTAGGACCCGTACCATTCTACGATCGCCCAGTATGGCAGAAAGGAGCTGCTTTCTCAGGACCCGTACCATTCTAAGGTCTCCCAATACGGCAGCAAGGTTTTGTAAGGAACTGCTTTCCCAGGACCTGTACCATTCTACGGTCGCCCAGTACGGCAGAAAGGTTTTGTCTAGGACCCGTACCATTCTACGGTCGCCTAAACAGGGATTCATTTTCCAGGACTCGTACCATTCTACGGTCGCCTGAATAAGGAATATGTGTTGTGAAGGACCCGTACCATTCTACGGTCGCCTGAAGAAATTGCTTTTCCAGGACCCGTACCATTCTACGGTCGCCTATTAGAGCAATAAATATTGTCTAGGACCCGTACCATTCTACGGTCGCCTAGATTGAGGTTTTGCTTGGCTAGGACCCGAACCATTCTTCGGTCGCCCAGCCTTGCGACAGAAAGCATCCGACCAGGACCCGAACCATTCTTCGGTCGCCTTAATCAGATTGAATCTGGAGGAAAAATCTTTTGGGGACAAATCCATTGAGTGTCGGTGTAAATGACTCTGGGCTACGAAAGCACGCCAGGTTGATAAAAGAAGTCCGGGCTACGGAAGCACGCCGGTTCGATAAAATGGACTCTGGGCTACGAAAGCACGTCAGGTCAAGAACTAGACATCAGGCTACGGAAGCACGCCAAGTCAATGAAGGGGACTCTGGGCTATGAGAGCACGCCAGGTCCATAAAGGACACCGGGCTACAAAAGCACGCCGTGTCTATTAAAAGGGACTCTGGGCTACGAAAGCACGCCAGGTCGATATAACTGGACAACTTGACCAAGTCAAGTGTCGATGCACTTGAGAGAGAATACCTGCACAATGACAAGTATTTTAGAGTATAGGTAGAGATATACTTACCTCGTGATATCTCTGATTTTTGGGGATACGTCTTTTGAAATTTAGATATCCTGTGGAGGTCTTTCACCTCATGGTGGAGGTTTCTCATCTCCTAACATCATGAAACATTCTAAAAGGAACTTGAATTACCTGTCAGACATGATTTAAAGTAAAAACTTATATGCATTTATTAAAGAGATAGACAATCTGAGCTACTCTAGAATGCACATTTCAAAATTCAAGGGTTCATGCATAATGACTTTACCATATTTGCATCACCCAAATTTTAACACGAGATAATTTTTGTTCAAGATAATGACATGGATTTCTTAAAAATGCTAAATGAGAGACTTTCAGTTAGAAATGACTTTCACTCCCTCTTATTCAGAAGGGTTATTTTATGAGAATTACTCAATCTCATTATCATCATACCAACAAGGGTCCAAGTATTCTCGCAAGCGGTACAACCTTACCAATCTTAGAGGTCTTTAATAAGGACCGTAATGTAGGCTTGGTCAATGGCTTAACAAATGGACTTTTTGAGTCAAGGCTATTGAAAGAATAGCTTCGCAATCATCTCCGGGTTTACAAGTCAAGAAACCTGCAAAATGAGAAAGAAATAGTCTTGCTCGCACTTCTTCGAGCAATGCTTATAAACATATGAACCCCTATGTTAATTCAAGTGCCATAATCTGAAGAGGATTTGTAAAGGACGTAACGTAGACTGGGTTCATGGGTTGAGAAATGAAAGGATCATTAGGCTCAAAATGTGTGTAAATGGTGAAAGTTGATGATCATCTTGGCATTGTCACCAGTTTTCTTTTACACCATTGGGGATTGTCTTCATAAAATGCCCCATTGATTGTAAAAACTCAACTTTTGAGTTCTTTGAGTATTGCTCCATTAGGATTCAATTCTTACAATTGACAATCACCTTATCTCGACTCTATTTTTCATCTATGGGCATTGGCCTTGCTTTTACTAGGCACACTGCTTTTTCATGCCCCTAGTTCTTATTCATTTTTTTTTCACTTTTTTTTTTCATGGGCATTGGCCTTGCTTTTACCAGGCACACTGCTTTTTCATGCCTCTTAGTTCTATTTTGAATTCAATTCTTGCGCACAATGCATGCGTCAAGCAATTACACTTTGAATGACATTCAAACTTTCAAAGGTCTTCATTTGTCTCTTGCCTTGCCCCAGTGTGGGGGATGATCACCAACTGGGTTTAAAGAAATGAAAAATTGCAGGCTCAAATGGGCTGTGCAAATGATATAAGTATGTAGGATAGAGAAAGAAATGCTCTTCGTCATCCTAAGGCACTTAAATTACCACATGAATTCAATGTAATAGCACGACTTGAAGATTTAATGCAAGTGAGAGCAAGAAATTTCTTTTCATTTTCCTCGCCTCATGGTATCGTCTTACCTCCAATTTGCCCCGGTGTGGGGTGGTTCTTGACAGGGATAATTTGAAAAAAATCTTCACAAGTGTATGGGGGCTCAAAAGGGTTAAGCAATGGATCACTCAGACGTCAGCCGCACGTGCGCGGCATGCGCCAGGCGATCGGGTCGGGTCGGTCGCCGTCGGGTCGGGTCGTCGGCCGGTGACCGCCCGGCGAAATGCCGTCGGCGATGACGTCATCGGTGACGTCATCCGAGCGGTTACCGACCGTTGGATGACGTCAGCACGCGTCGGGTCCGTGGACCGGCGCGTGCCGTTCGCCCGTCGCCGGCGCGCACGTGCTGGTTCGCCGCCAGCGTGTGGCGCACGCGCAGCCATAGCCCGCCGGGCGCGTCACGCCCACGCGCAGCGGCTTCCGGCCGTGCGTGTGGGCGCTTGCGGCGTCTCCCGGCGGCGTGCAACATGTTGCCGGACTCGTCTCGACGTCGCCTTTCACCCAGTGCTTTCATAATTCGTTTTCGACTTACGAAAAGTCGGAAAAATCGCCGAATAGCGCTCGGGTGTCGGGATTTCACGCCCGATCCGTACGGCCGAGAATTCTTTCGCGAAAAATCAACCAAAAACATCAAAACAGGTCGGGAAAACGTGAACTAGGGCTCTGATACCAATGTTGGGAATAACGGATCCCCGAAAACCGGATTCGACACTGAATCGAACCCCTAAATCAATGCGGAAGACGAAGCCCGGGAAAACACGTATCACCGATCGTAAAGCACACCACGGAATCGAGTGTATCTTGTTAGCCACAGATTAAACACCAATGCCGAAGAAGAGGAAGAAATTCTAGCCCTATTCGATCCGATGGCGCCTTGAAGGGGAGAAAAACAGTGGCCTTGTGCTTACTGTTTCTTGGAGAGAGAGAACGTTGAAAGAGAGGGAAACATACGTTGATTTCCAACCAACGTCTTCTCTCTCTCTCTCTCTTTTCTTTTATACCCTCCTCTTTCCACGGGCCCTATTCCCGTGGGCCGGGCTCTCTTGGCCCAACTTGGGCGGACGGGCCTTAAGCCCAAATTAAATAAAGCCTTCAAGGGCCTCCTAAGCTCAATCCAGGGCAACCTGGGCAAGGACTTCAGGGACCATATATTCAATGGATCCTTGTCTAGATCTAATTTGCCTAGAATGCAACGAACTCAACAGAGAGAACCCACGCAGAGAATAGTGGGTCAAGGGGAGGCTCGACATTTGCCACCAAGCCTAATCCGAGATCCGAACTGGGTTGGTCCTACTCGAACGAGAATGGCTTGGGTCCGACCGTCTTTCCTTACCCGAGTTATTGACCTGGTTATTTTCCCTTCGCAGGTACCTCCAGTGGTCGGCCTGAGCCGGAGGATGTGCTATACACGACCACTGCCAATGGACCTAACCTCCGCCTTGATTTCACAGTTACTCTCGGGACCGGATAACTACTCCATTTGGTCCCAAGAACTCCGACGAGCCCCGATTACAAAGGATAAAGAGGCCTTCATTGATGGTACCATCCTTGTTCCGACGGACGAGCAGTTGGCACAACACTAGAGGAAGTGCAACCAGTTCGTCCGAATGTGGATCAAGAAATGCCTCACCTCAAAAGTGGTCACCGGACTTCCTCCTACTGAAGATGCCCAAAAATTTTGGGAAAATATATGAGAAATGTACAAAAAATTAGATAAGGCTAAAATCTTTACTATAATGAAGGCCTTATCAGGACTCAAGCAAGGAAATCTCTCAATTTCAACTGTTTTCAATCGGTTGTCCACGTTATGGAACGAGTTACAGATGGTCGAAGAAAAATTGCAAGGGTCGAAGGAAACCCTAACTCAATATCGCAAAATCTAAGAGAGGGAGAAGGCGACACACTTTCTATTGATCTAAATTGAGAGCTACTTACCCTTTCGCAGCCAGATCCTTGCCATGGAATCGGTTCCTCCCCTTGGCCAAATTTACCAGCTTGCGGAGCAAAAGGAGTCGCAATAGTTAGCCTAATTGGAATACCTGAAGATTGAGAACCAAATTGTAACGATTCTAACTCCATCTCCAAGGTCACAAGCAATGAGAGTTATTTTTCACAACATACCAAATGTGTCACCGACCCATATTTCATTCATTTATTGATCTTTGAGTTATATATATGCAAAAGTGATCAACACCCGATCACAAAACATCACAATAAGTTAGTAGGAAAAACACATTCACGACCATATATTTACATATACATGATAACTACTGGTAATTTTTTACATACATGCATTATTTATCTTACAAGCTCATTTACTCGGGCTAGGTTTCGCACTAACTAATACATACACGCCATATTCGGGGTATCCTAATCTCCTCTAACGAGATTCTACCAAAATTGGTACCCCTAAGGACCAATTATCAAATTAATCTTCTACAGTGCCATTAGGTAGAATATCGCTCTCAGGCCCTAGTGTACCATCAAAGCCTCAAAGGAGACCGACAAAACCACCTTTGACCCATTCATACCCAGCATGGTATTTGTGAGGGACGAGTTCCTCCGATCCTACATCCACCCATATAGTTGTAGACTTGTAGTAACCATCTGATAGTTCTTATTAATACTTGCAAAATAAACAACAGTTTCTGACATCGTCATATTCACAAAGAGGTACAACCATCCTACAAGTTTGAAGGAAACGACTAATGAGTATAACCCAATAAGTAAACCTACTAAAATCCAGGTAGGATGATGCATCGCCCTTCAACAAGCAAATAACTTTGTCCTGGCAATTGTCGTTAGCAGATTAATAACAAAAATAAAAAGCCATAACTTAGTAAAAATAAGAAGGATCCTTAAAATAACTAAATGCAAGCATACTGTCGCGACCAATTTTTTATCACAAGTGAACCACCTAGGATTTGGCTAATGGATTGTTAAGCCTAGACTTAACTCGGGCTCTCCAAAGCCCATACCAATTCGCGACTTTAGGTTCAAGTTCTTAACATGCAAATGATTTTCAATCAGGAGTCGCCACTAATCTATTTTTTGGTGGGTCGATTAGAAACCCAAATAAAGTAACGGGAGATTTACTCTATTCCTACGAACCAGAGATTTGGGTACGGGACTTGGTTACGCTAAATTTCTCTAACGCCATTTCGGTACCATTTCTTTTATTTTGAAAGAATGTTTTTCGCAAGCAGCTTGGGTTTATTTTAAATCTATTTCCCTAACATGTGAGGTTATCATGCGCGTGCACAAACCACCAATTAAACACTCAGATAAATAATAAATAAATTGCAAAAAAAAACTTACCTCCAAGTAATGAAAGCATCTGCAATGTTAAATTAAAATCCACATCAACAACCCTATATATAGTTTCTAATTAAAACGTAATTTCTCTTTTTTTTGTTTTCACTTAATTAATGAAAATCATGCAATATGCAATGTGATATTAATTAAATGACCTAACTCTAACGACATGTAACTCTTAGTTGAATGGGCCTAGCAACAACTACCACATGACATGCATTTTAATGAATCTAATCCTAATGATGTGCATGTGACATTTTTCTTTACTTTCTTTTCTTTCTTTTTCCTAAAAGCATGCAATCTATCCTAGAAAATAAAACTAATTCAACCTATGGCATTTTTTGTATTTTTCATGAAATTCGAAATTAGGTTAAATGTGAAAATTATCTAGCTAGATTAAGATCCTATTTAATTTATATTAAGAATTAGATTGAGCCAAATCCTAATTTAAACTAAAATATTATCTTAACCTAAATAATCCTAAAATGCAATATATCTAAAAAATGCCTAAACTTATAATAAATTAAGAAAAGAATTATCTAAATTAAACTAAGTGCAATTTAACCCTAATATGCAATGACATGCAAAATATGTCTTAATTCTACATGACAAGTGTATGATGATTTTTTATTGTTTTATTAATTTTCGAAAATTATAATTGCCAAATAATTAAACATGCAACTCAATTTGAAATCTAGCAACCTAAATTGATTGATTTGATTTTTTTATATTTAATTTTTTTATATTTTTTTAAAATTTCGAAATAATAAAACTCATATCCTAAACATGCAAGATAACCCTAAATCATGCAATATTCTAATTCAAACATATTTCAAAATAAACAAAGCAATCAAGACAAACCAAACCAAAGATATCATACATTATTCAGATCAAGGGACAATGTTTCGCTAGTAAAATCAATAAATTAATCTTAAGCCTTAAAGATCAAAATATCAATTTTATTCTCGCTTAATTAATTATTTCATCTAAAGCCTTATAGATGAAATAAAAAAATTCAGGTGCGGTTGCAAATCATGTGGCATGTCATAATTTCTAAATATGCAGAGGAAAACATTTCGGCTAAAGGAAAACAAGAAATAAATAAAATATAGATAAAATAAATCTGCATAATAAAATAATGTAAATCTACCTAATTTGATTTTTTTTTTAAAACAGGACTTGCAGCCGTGGGGTTCGACCAGGGGTGGCTCGGATCTATGGTGAGGGCGTCACGGTCGGAGCTCCGGCGAAGCTAGGTGGTGACGGGGCTACTGGTGATGCTAAGGGCAGGGGCGGTGACGACGTTGCAAGTGTTTGGCACGGCAACCAGCGGCGTCGAGCGGAACGGCACGGGCTGAGGTGCGGCGGCAGGAAGGTGCGGGCGTCAGAGGCACCGGGTGCTGGGCTGAGGCGAGCGGCGAGGTCGGGAGCGGCAAGCTTCGGAGCTCCGGCGTCGTTGAGGATTGGCGAGGGGCTCACTGAAGAAGAGAAACAGTAAACTCTTCTTTTTACTTTTTTTTTTCTCTCCTCTGCTCTCTGAGAAAATATTGGGTACCTCTTATGTAGCCAGCGTGGCAAACAAGAAGGCGCTCGCAGCGCGACACGTGTCGTGCGGGACCCACGATTTCAGACGCGGCCATTTTGAAAATTTTCTGTACTGTAGCTCTGCCGCGGGTTCTTTTATTGCGCCTCTCTCTCTACACTCGCTCTCTCTCCCGACGAAGTCCCTCTCTGCGACCTCCCTCTCTCTCTGCCCTCTCTCTTTCCGACCGGCGAACGATTGCCTGCAACCGACGAACCACCGCACGGGACCGGCGAGAGGACCGCGACTTCCATCTCTCTCTGCTGCCCTCCTTCTTTCCGACCGGCGAACGATTACCGAAACCGACGAACCACCGCACGGGACCGGCGAGAGGACCGCGACTTCCCTCTCTCTCTGCTGCCCTCCTTCTTTCCGACCGGCGAACGATTGCCGCAACCGACGAACCACCGCACTGGACCGGCGAGAGGACCGCGACTTCCATCTCTCTCTGCTGCCCTCCTTCTTTCCGACCGGCGAGAGGACCGCGACTTCCCTCTCTCTCTGCTGCCCTCCTTCTTTCCGACCGGCGAACCACCGCGCCCCCCTCCGGCTCGAGATCCGGCACCGGCGAATGCAATTTGCTGAGCAGTGACAGTGAGCACCACCAGTTCAGCACTAGAAAGGACATGGGGGCTCAGAAAGCAAGGGCCAACCTTTATCCCAGGAATCGCCAGCTTCATCCCAGGTAATTTCAACAGCGGTTGGAGCAAGCAAAGTTGGTTGTCCTCTCTATTGGGCCGAGGTCTATTGCGGTAGGGAGAAGTCAACCGGAAAATGGATGCATATTGATGCTGTCAACAATTTTATTGATGGGGAGCATAAAGTAGAAGCAGTTGCCTCCGCATGCAAGAAGTCTTTGAGATATGTAGTTGCTTTTGCTGGTAATGGGGCGAAAGATGTAACTCGCAGGTTCTTTTCTCTCGCTATATTATCTTTAGACTGTCTTTTTTTCAATTTGTCTGCTCATGTACTTTAGATAAAGATTAAGATACCGAAAGGGACATATAGAGGGAAACGTTTATTTCTTTTTCTACCTGCAAATGGATGTCCCCACTTGTCATGCTTTTAATTGCACTCTCAGCATCTCAGTTTCTTCATACACTGTTCAATCAGCATATTCCTAACATGAACCATTAGCTGTCTGGTGATGATACTTCCGATAATTGCCCCATGGTCTTAACACTGTAATCAAATTCTATTGTTGTTGTTGCTTCGGTACAATTAGAACCCTCACATATTTGGTGTTTGATTAATGTACGAACAAATCACATGAAACTTCTGATGTGCACTTTCACGTTAGGCGACAGACTCGAGATGTACGTAATGGAAATGCACCACGCCTCATTTGCTATATTTCAATGCATGTTTTGTGATGGAGTTGATTTATTATTTCAATGCCTTGAGTAATTAAGAACGAGCAGTTATGACAAATGGTATTTGTTTCTAAAAAGGTATTGTCTCGAGATGGCATAGGATAGCATCGCAATGCGTGGATTCAGTTTGGTGGAATGCAGTGTTGGCACCACTAAGGGGATTGGAGTCGGGGGCTACCGAAGGTATCATCCATTTGAAGTTCAACTTTTGTTTTAGAAATGGGTGGGACTATAAATGCATTGAGTCTGGTCATTTCACGTGCGATCTTGTAGGAGATATATACTTGCCTGAAGAGGCAGCGGAATCTCGTGCAATCTTGGATTTACCTCCAAATCCACATAGGAAAGTGGAGTTAAGAGCAACTAGAGGTATTGTCCATCCCCCAAACTCAACTTTGTTCTTGAAATGGGTGGGAGTTTGACCAGACCTTGAGTCTAGTTACTTCCTCTACTATTTGTAGGAAATACCCATTCGCCTGCAAAGACAGTCTCAGGTTTGTCTCGAGCACGATTGGGAGAGAATGGATCAAGAATGTCCTCGAGAAAGTTCTGTTGTATTGAGGAGAAGCTCTCTTGAGGATAAGGAGTTGGAGACCAGGGCATTAAGTGAGCCTCTTCCAACCAATCAACAGGTACATAATGATTCCCTATTTTGATTTGCACATTATTAAGTTATTATTGAAACCCGCCAATCGAGAAAAATTTTTAACATTTTTTCCCGTTGCTTTTCTTTTTCTGTTTTTTTTTTTTTTTTCTCATCTTTTCTCGGGGCAGGGTGGGATTGTTTTATGAGATCATGTCTTCAATTCATTGAAAAGCTTATTCCATTAAAGATGCGAAACTTTCTTTTCTTGAAGGACGGATCTAAAAAATCTTGGATGATATTAAAAATATTATTTCCAATTTAATGAATTCTTTTCGATGGAGATGTGTTTTCATTTGCAGGCTTATAGGAACCATCAGCTATACGCCATCTTCTAACTTTGTTTTAACTCATCCTTTAAAAGGAAGGGTTGCAGACAAAGTTAGTGTAAAAATCAAATGAGAGTGCCTTTCATTTTGTCATGCCATCTGAGTTACCTAAAAGTTGACATTCAAAAGGAGAGACGTCTTTCTCGCTACATCTTTGTTGATGGTTGATTGTTATTGATTATTATGAGGCAGTTGGGGTTATCTTTTGCTCCGCAAGTTTTCATGCACTGCTTGGTTCTGTTAATTTAGTAAAGGAAAGCATAGTAGTACACGTGTGTGCATGCACCGACCTGCACATGTACAAGAATGTGTATGTGCAGTTAAATCATGTTTGGTGCTCGCCTTTTCTCCTATCTAAGTTTTTAGCTTTTGTGGGAAATTGCACACATAAATATATGAAAGAAAAGGAAAATGGCTTTGGGTTTTGTTTTATGGGTGGGTGGGGAGGATAGTGCCTAGGAACAGCATAGGCATATTTTCAGAATGGCGTTGGAAGATTACGGTGAAGGAAGGAGTGGCTTCCCTCATAAGCACTTCGCATAATCAGTTTGGTTTCGAGTTCTTAAATTATTTGTCACCCTCAGTATCTTTTTGTTTCTTTCATTACCACTAGAGTGTTTGGTTTTTAAACCAGTGTAGAGAATTAGACATAGCAAGTTGATGTTTTCCCGACGACTCCTCGTGTGTCTCGACTTGTAGAATGAGCGGGGCCAAGTGGATGTCTGGTCGACAAATGCCTCCCACCGGGACTGTGCACTTGAGGCTGCCGAGGATATTTGCTGTGGCGAAGAGGTTAGAAATTGATTATGCACCGGCTATGGTTGGCTTTGAATTCAGGAATGGGCGGCAGTGCCCATTTTTGAGGGAATTGTGGTGTGTTCTCGAGTTCAAGGATGTAATATTGGAGGTAACATTACTTTTCATCTGTACATTGTAAGTAACATTTTGAGAATTTGCTGTTTAAAATAAATTACTTTTAGTTCTCCCATTGTTTATATCCTCATTTTCGTTGTATCCATTGTTTGGTCTTTATCGTCGAGTGTTATTGCACTTTTGCTGTTCCCTTCAGACCTCCATATTCGGTTTTCGTTTTTTCTTTTTCCCCAGTGGGGTTGTTTTTCTGGGTGGGGGCGGGTTTCTATAATGATGCAATTACAATATTTTAACCTATTAGTCTGCCAATGTGAAAATTTCTGCCATCTGCATCTAGCATTGGCCTTTAATGAAAAGGAGAAGCATAAATTATACTTGCGATGTGACTGGGTGTTGGTAATGCAGCAGTAATTCTATATGTACATTGTAAGTCACCTTTTGAGAATTCGGGTGTTGGTGATGCTTTATGACGCTTTATGAAAGAATTCAAATTTAGAGGCAAAATAAGGTAAGTTATGCATAACTTTAAAAACTAACTTGTGGGAACGTTCTTCATCTCTGGGGGCCAGAGAGATGTGTGCAAACAGATATAGATTGTGCGAGAGTATTGTTATGTATATTTCTCATCGATGCTTATCATTGACCATTGTCAGCATTGATGAGTTCTCTGTCTCCTAAAATACTAGATGATGGAAAGAGCCATCTAAAAGAGCTTGTGGTTTTGTTTCGTAGGCATATGCAGAAGGTGAGGAGAGAAGAAGGGCTGAAGAAAGGAAAAGGAATGAAGCGAAGCTGCTTCTCGGTGGTATCAGCTTCTCTCATCCGTTATAACTCGGCAAAGGTTGAACAACCGCTATGGCGAGGATGGTTTGACGTCAATGCAGTCCAGTGTCTCGCAAAGACGAAGGAAGAGTCAAGTGCTCAAGTTTTCAGGAACATGACGGAGACTTCGGGTCCGAGCAGCCAAATACATCTGTCAATGCTTCACCAGTGGTACAAACAGGAGACCATGAGCATGTATTCTTGAAAGATGACCAAAGCTTTGACGAGGAAAGCTCGCTGAGGACCAAACGATGCCGGTGTGGGTTCTCGGTTCAGGTGGAGAAACAGATGCTGCTATCAATCCTCAAACAGATCTTTGCTGTCATCCCCGAAACAGAGCATGCTATCATCCCCGAAACAGAGCTTGCTATCATCCCTGAAGCGAGATCATGCTAATATTCCTGAAACAGATGATGCTCTTATCCCCGAAACAGATATGGATTTCGCCCGATTCAGATATGGCTATTGTCCCCGCTACTCCTGCTACCCCTCTTCGTAATGAGCAGCCTGGTTCAAAGACACAGCCTAATAAGCGCAGAAGAAAGAAATCTATTGTTTGGGAACACTTCACTGTAGAAACTGTGGGTCCTGGACATACGAGGGCTGGCTGTAAGCAGTGCAAGAAGTCATTTGCCTATATAATCGGCTCCAAGCTGGCAGGCACGAGTCACCTAAAACGGCACATTGCCTTGGGTATCTGTCCCGTCGGCCGCCGAGGAGTCAACCTCTGTTACATATACACCAGCTTCCAAGTCTGCTGGTGCTTATGGAAGTGCAACAGATCCACCAAAACGGCGGTACAGGGACCACTCTGCAATAGCAAATGTACCTCTTGACCAAGAGCGATGCAGTCTTGAGATTGCCAAGATGATTATCATGCATGAGTATCCTCTACACATTGTCGAACATCTAGGTTTCATCGACTTTGTACGGACTCTCAATCCCCATTACAATATGGTGAGCTTCAATACTGTTCAAGGTGATTGTGTAGCTCTATACCTGAGGGAAAAGCAAAGACTTTTGAACCTCATCAGTACAATACCAGGAAGAGTCAATCGACACCGGATCTTCAGACTTCAAACCAGAACCTAGGTTATGTTTTCTTGACTGGACACTTCATTGATAGTGATTGGAAGGTACATCGCCACATTCTTAATGTTGTAATGGTGGCTTATCCCGATTCAGATCATGCTTTTAATCAGGCTGTTGTGGCTTGCTTATCTCGATTCTAATTTGGAAGGTAGGTTGTTCACCCTCACTGTTGATCAGTCCTTCTCCAGCGAAGCCGTTATTGCGAATCCGAGAGGTTCGACCTCGCAAAGAATCCACGGTTGCTCAATGGCCAGATACGATTGGGAGTTGCTATGCGCATCTGTTAAGTGGTCTTGCACAAGATGCTTTTGGGTCAATGGTAGATACCATTAAGAAAATCCGGGATAGTGTGAAGTATGTGAAGACTTGAAGCTCATGAAGAGAAGTTTGATGAACTCAAGCAACAACTTCAAGTACCTAGTACCAAGGACCGCCGATTGATGACCAAACAAGGTGGGATACAACTTATCATATGCTTGTAGCTGCTTCGAGCTCAAGGAAGTATTTGCCTGCTTCGATGCGTCCGATCCCGATTATAAATTAACCCCTTCAATGGATGATTGGAAGCAAGTAGAGACTCTCTGTTCTTATTTGAAGATATTGTTTGATGCCGCAAATATATTGATCGGCCCGACCTACCCAACTGCCAGTACCTTCTTCCATGAAGTGTCTAAACTTCGGTTGGATCTCACACATGCTGCAACGAGCCAGGACCCATTTGTAAGCAACCTAATCAAGCCTTTACAAGAAAAGTTCGACAAATATTGGAGGGGATGCTGCCTTATATTGGCTGTTGCAGTAGTCATGGATCCAAGATTCAAGATGAAACTTGTAGAATTTAGTTTCTCGAGAATTTTTGGCGAGGATGCTGAAACATGGATTGGACTTGTTGATGATGGTATTCACGAACTCTTTCTTGATTATTTTTCACCCATGCTTCCTCTTCCGGAAGCTCCAATGGAGAACGGCACCAAGAGCATCATAAAATCGAGCTGCCAAATGAAGGAATGCCCGAGGAAGGAGTGTCTCATGAAGAGCTGCCACATGATGGTACGGTCATCTCCTTTGGGGATGGGCTTTCGATTTTGATGTCTACATTTCAGAGATCACTAGTGGCCAGCAAACAAAGTCCGAGTTAGATCAATATTTGGAGGAGTCTCTTCGCCGAGGGTACAGGACTTCGATCTATTGGGTTGGTGGAAATTAAATAACCTGAAGTACCCCATTCTTTCCAAGATGGCTGCTGATGTTTTGTCCATACCAATCTCGATTGTTGATCCTGGTGCTGTCTTTGACACCCAAAGCAAGAAGATTGACAGTTATCGCAGTTCATTGCGTCCCAGTTACACTTGAAGCTCTTGTTTGTGCCAAGAAGCGGCTCCGGTCGGATCGTCCGAGACTTCTAATGCATTTGTGAAAGCTGAAGTTTAGGTTTAGAATTTCGAATTTTCTTTTCTACGTTTTTAGTTTAGCTTATCTTTGTGTGGATGATTATTCGGAGGTTGAATAAGTAGATGCCGACCGGTGGATTCTTGATTTGCGCTCATGTGTTAGATCGTCCCCTTTCCAATCAAATTAATCATAGTATTTTTGCATTGTGCTTGCAATTTAGATTTTCATTTTGTTTAATAGTTCAGCTAATTTGGGATCTCGTTAAAAACAGCATCCCTCTTTATCGACTATTATGGCCGTCTCACGAAATGCTGCATGTCATGTGAGTTTGCACTTGGACACACATGCTGTGATGCAAATGATATTGTCAACTACGGATCTTGATCATTCGGAATTTATATCCCAAAATCTTGTCTTCCCTACAAGACAGGATCGGCCAAATAAAGCGTACCATGAACCGCCAAATTCTTGGTCGATGGTAAACTTGGCTGCCTCGTCAATTTGTCCCGCATGAAGAGCGAACGCAACCAAATGAAAAGCAATTCTCCTCCATCAAAAAACTAATGGGTTGCGATTTGATGAACCGCTTGTGTTTTTGAGGATGAGTACGTGCACAAGTGGAGTTAAACAATCTTAATTTCACGTAAGAGGATGATTACTAAAGCTTTTCTTTGCCCATGAGCTTAGTTCTCTCTTTTACATTCAACTGGACTCATCGATGAAGGAGGTTCATTTAATTCCCATCTTTCGCATTGTTAAGACTCGATGCTAATGCATACACGATTATTTATAAATTAGAGGTCTGCTTCTTAGTAACAAAAGTTAATTTTGCTTTGATGGCTTTCTCAATGTTACGGAAGAGCAACTTACACTAGTTACGCAACGAGCTGAAGCTTCCCATTCTGTGTTTTTGTCTCTAGGAATGTCCGAGTCTCCCTCGGTATTTTGATGTTTCAAGAACAGCTTCACAGACTAGTTACTTACCGCCTTTCTAGCAACAAAGTGGTGTCCGTTGATGGACCAACTTCACCTTGGGAGCAAACCTCTTTGTCAATTAGCAAGACCGTAGGAAAGGGTGCCGTTAAGCCATAAAAGAGAAACAAGCCGACAGCTCTTCAAACATCCATTCCGGGCGCTCCAAGGTAAGATTTGTCATATGGAATCAATAAATTCAACCGAGAAAGGGAGGAAACACAAAAAACTTCAGTAATGCATTTCAGCTGACTTATAAAAAAACCAAAAGGTACACCTGCTCTCCCATAATCCTAACTCAAAAAACAAAAATCCTGTAATTATTCCAAGCCAGCATTTTGACTAGTTACATAAGAATGCAAATCAAATGCATCGACCCTTCCACTAGAACTCACTCTCCCATGTCTATTCATAGCTGTATGGCTTGTCACTTGACGAAATAAGGCCCGTCTAATTCTTAGTGGAACCAAAGCGTGGCTGCTTAATTTCGCCCAGAGGTTACAACTGAATGATACACTTAACAAATCAGCCATTATGACTCGCCACCTCCAAACATACCCATCATATCCTTGCCAGAACCCATTTGCTTCATCAAGTTCTGTAAACCACCCATGCCACCAATCTGCTTTAGCATCCGAGGTGGAAGAACTCTGCTCGATGTCTTTGTGCATTCATGTTTCGAGACCGCATGTTCATATCACCCCGCGTTGGGATCTTAAGTCCCTTCCTTTTGCTCCAAATCTTGGCAAGCCGCTTATACTCTTCCAACATTTCCATAACTTCTCTCGACATGGCGACCAGAACCCTTGCTATCCGCATGATTCTAGAGTCATTCATGATCTTTGGATTTGAACTGTCTAACTCGAAACAAATCAAACTTGTTTAATCGGCTCAGAGGCAAGGATTTGAATTTAAAACTTTCACTGCAGCCATAAGCCAAAATAATAAACAGCTAAACTATATATTACTGCATGACTTGCCCTCATTTGTCATTGAGTCCATCATGGTCATGTATCTTTTGATCTTTGCCTGGCTTTCTTTCTCTTGACCCTTTGGCATCAATTCTGAACTGAACCCCGGTAGCATTGAAAAAACCTTTGGCATCAAGTCCGTAACTCTTTAAAGCCTGTCCACATCCATATGAGAAGTCATCGACTTCCCTCAGCAGCTCTTTTAACATGACCAGAAACAGGGGCCTGTCCACATCCATATGAGAAGTCATCGACTTCCCTCGGCAGCTCTTTTAACATGACCAGAAACAGGGGCCTGTCCACATCCATATGAGAAGTCATCGACTTCCCTCAGCAGCTCTTTTAACATGACCAGAAACAGGGGCATCCACCAATTTTAGATCTTTTCCTTCACCTGCAATATGACAGATGCAGCACGAAATTTAGAATAAGAATGCTGGCAAATAAACCCTTTAGTTTATCGAATAAAACTTTTAGTTTTCTGTTTTCAAAAACAAAAGTGAACGTTGTTTAGCTAAGAGTGTCTGCACAACTTCCCTCATTCAATGCGGCATCATTTTGACATTTAAATTTATTCTTCTTATTTAGATGGGCGTTCATCTTTTAAATCAATCCATTGCATGACAAAGGACATACTTTGCAATCATCGCTCCAGCTGAGTCATGAATCCGGGAGAAACAGTGGAAGAAAGAGTTATGGATGCACAAGCTGCAAGCGCGAGGTTAAACCAAATAAGATGTCAATAGAGACATGAAAAATCAAACAAATATAGAAACGAATTAGTTACCGGGATTGCACCAACATCTCCAAATAGGACATTTTCCGCTTGAGCTTCATTTGTGACCTTGATCGAAAGTACATCAACATGTCGAGAGAGAGATGTAGCTCCACCACCATCGATGATCTTCGGCAGCTAGCTGAAAGTGCGTCGAGCCACGGTGATTAATGAAATTGTGATGAGCAGAATAATGAAGATGACAAATATCGTGCTATAAAGGGTATAGACCCTATTACCCCACATGCTCATTAACATGTAATGCAGCTGCATGTAGATTGTACAAAAAGGCAAGAAACCTGCCGGGACCATCTGTTGAAATGTGCCCCGTACCATTGGAGTGACGGGACCTCTCTAGGGCACTTTGAGGTCTCACAAGAAACGTGCCAGGACCATCCAATGCACGCTGTATCGTAGCTCTATGTCCATATTCCTGCCTTCAGCCAACTCCACTACCTCATTAGGGCGTCTAAGCATTTTGCATCAATACATGGCCAATGACACCGAGAAGGAGCATATCAAACTGCGTTTGAAACACAAACAAATATTTGCAAAAAGCAGTTGTTTCTGCTAAAGGTAAAGATTTTGTAGGTGCTTTTCAGTGACCAAATGACATCGGTTATGGGCGTGCGACATATCAAATCGAAGCTCTAAAAGTGTATTTTTATGTCTAGAAGGGCTCGAAGTCAAAAAACTTTATCTAACACCTTGTTTCAGTCAAAACAGTAAGTGACATCAGGTATACGAAATTGCAGATCAAGGCAAATCAAGTTCAATCAACCTCAAATTCACGATCATTGATCGTCAATCCACAGAAAATCATCCAATAACATTGTATAGAAGCAATGAACCAAAGGAAGCACTCACAAGAGAAGCAAAGTCAGCAAAACAGAACCTTTGTTCAAGTATACTTGGAGTTTCCTCAATCAAGCATGTCAACCACTGTTAACGATATCAAAGACTCATTCACTACCATCCAATTTTCATTAAAACAGAACCATCAATATATTTGAAATGGACATACAGTTGATGAATCAATTAGTAACACAGCACACCCAAATGAATGTGTACATGACGACTAGAGCAGCAACTTAATGCTCTCAGCATGTATTCGGTATTCGAGATGGTAGCATTCGCTCAATACGCTTGTGATCTCAACATGTATAGAGAACCAACCCAAGTAACATTTTTTATAATATGTTTGCAGTTGGGCACACTGATAAACATAGATCGATATATTGTGAAGCATAAGAAGGAAATGTGCATGGATCAATTCATTTTCGTTCAAGATGCTCTTGGTCTAAGTTCGGAATACTTAGATATCGATTTATCTCAGTACACGTTGGATATGCATATAATCCGAGAATTTCAGTAACAAATCCTAAAAAATGAATAGCTACTAAATTCTGAAATAAAAGGAAACGAAATATGAGTAAAGTCTATACGACAAAACTAATGTATCAATCAAACAAAATGAAGCTCTCAATCGAATCAATTGAAACACACACCGATCTAATTCATGAATTTTATCAAACAGGTGGTAGATATTTTCGTCAAAGGAACTAGATGCAGCGGTACAATAAGCACACATACACTTTGTGCGAGGAATGAACACGAGCACGACGGAATTTCGGGCGAGGACCGAGATCGAAGATCGTGCGAACCGGTCAACCACGAGCTCCGGCCCGACGCCCCACCAAAAAAAGGGCAGACGTACTCGGGAATGACCTACCGGGTTCGGACGGGAGCGCTACGGCGGACGGCGGCTCTCGGGCGGACGGCGGCGACGGCAAAGCTGCCCTTCGAGCTCCCTCTCTCCCTTCGGCTCGCAACCGATATGTGATCGATTCCTTCCCCGTGACTTTTACCGAACCAAAGCACGGCGGGATCGTGATGCGAGCGGAACGGAGATCAACAGGCCGGCGGGTGTGAGGCGGTCGGGCACCAAGTTCCAGCGTACAAGACAAGTCGGTGTCGGATCCGGAGCCGGAGGGGGGCGCGGTGGTTCGCCGGTCACGCGGTGGTCCGCCGCGAAGAGAGGGAGGGCAGATAGAGAAGAGTAGGGGACGGACGAGTCGGGGCCGGATCCGGAGCCGGAGGGGGTGGCGCGGTGGTTCGCCGGTCGGAAAAAGCGAGGGAGGGCGAGAGAGGGAGGTTGCACGCCGGTCGGTTGCTTGCGGTCGTCTCGCCGGTATCCTCCTCGTTCGTCGGTTGCTCGCAGTGGTTCGCCGGCCGGAAGAGGGAGGGCAGAGAGGAAGGTCGCACGCCGGTCGGTCGCTCGTGGTCGTCTCGCCGGTATCCTCCTGCTTTGTCGGTTGCTCGCGGTGGTTCGCCGGTCGGAAAAAGCTAGGGCACGAGAGAGAGTTTGTCGGGAGTTCGTTCGGGAGAGAGAGCGAGTGTAGAGAGAGACGAAAGGAGAGAGATGAAAGGAAAGAACCGAAAACCCTAGCTACAAGTGCAGAAATATTTTCAAAATGGCGCCTGAAATTGTGGGTCCCGCGCGACACGTGTCGCGCTGCGAGCGCCTTCTTGTTTGCCACGTTGATACATAAGGCGTACCCAATATTTTCTCCTGCTCTCTTTTCTCACTCTCTGTTCGCACGTCCCCTTTATGTCTCCCTCACTGTAGCTTTGCTGACTTTTCCCTTTTTCCTTAGCAGCCTGTCAGAGAAGAAGGGAAATGATCCCTTTGTTGACCGAAGATGGACGAGGCTTCTCCTTTTTGCACGATTCTTTCACGAATTTTTCTCCGAAACCTTTTTTGCTCTCAATCTCTCCTCCGAATTCCTCTCACGTCTCTTCCTCTCCCTGCACTTCCTACTGACTTTTCCCTTTTCTTGTCAGACAAAGAAAAGATAAATGATTTTCTTTTTTACCACGACGGAAGAAGGTTTTTCTTGCACGAATTTCCTCTCGAAATTTTTTTCTCTCCGAATTCGCTCCGAATTTTTTCGAAAATCGCACAATTTCCTGCCTTCTTCTTTTTTTTTTTTTTTTTTCAAAATTTCGAAAAAATCTCTCCCTCTTGCACGAAATTTTTTAGAAGACTCTCTCTCAAATTTTTTTTTTTGCACGAATTTTCTCTCCGAAACTTTTTGCTCTCAATTTTCGAAAAATCCCCATCCATTTCACATGAACTGTAGCCCTTTTATAGTGAAAACCTCTATTGATCTTTAGAAAGTTGTGCTTCCTTAATTGCGGGAATTACATAATTTCAGCCCCGATTTGCCATCGCAAATTTACATTTCGATTTTTCACTCACGTTACCAAAAACGCATCCAAGTTCATTTTGATTTTTGCAAACAGCTCACCTGATGAGTATAATTTTTGATACTTTCCTTTTGATTTATCAATCTGATCATTATTCTCACCGATTTTGGGTTTGGCTTCCATTTTATTAAAATCATTGCCCTTTGTTCACCTGATTTTTTTTTTTGTTTATGCATTTATCAAAATTTGAATATCCATCAGAATTTCAATATTCCATGCATAATCAATCAAATCAATTTTTCCCATTTTTTTTTATCTTTTTATCTTTTATTTGTTCAAAATGCAATTTTATTTTTCCAAAATTAGGTGTCAACACATACATCAAGAATCCATTATACATATGAGAAACTCATACACACGGGATTTATTTATTAGTGATGGAAAGTATTAACCTTTCTGGAATCCGTTGAGCATTTGAAATCTATCCGACATCATCGCCAAAATCCATTGTTTGACGGTATAACCGAAATCCATCGATTCTTCCGAAATCCATTGGGCATAGTCGTAGAAATCCATTGGTGACGGCATAAGTTAGTCCCTTGTGTGTCCAAGCATTAAGCATTACAAGCCAGTTCTTATCTTCGCTTTTAGTCCAAAGCCTGAAAGCGTGCCACACGTAAGTGTGTAAAATGCCATACTAGTTCCAAATCATTTAACATGTCGAGCTCAAATGGAGCTTCGCAGCTTGGTCTGATCCATATGATACAACAATTTAGTTCCAAACTTAGCTTGGGAAATCGATACACCTCAATATCACCCCAAAACCAAGAAAGGACCAATCCATCGTGGTCTTATGTCTGTCCAAGCCTCTATTCGAAACTCGGGACGTGAACACACACTTTCAAAAGTGGTCTAAAATAGTTCATAGAACTACATCAAGTTTTCTTTAAAAACATCTTTTCAAAACTGTTAGAATCAAAGTAAAATGAAAACATAGTAAAATAGACATAGGAACCGGGCCACTTCAAAGTTTAAGCCAAAGCACAACAATAAAGCATTCAAACTAGACCACTTCAATTTCAAAAGCCAAATGCCAAACCAAGGCCCAACACCAATCTTAAACCAACTCAAGCAAGAATGCATAAATCTCAATTAAAAAAAAAAAAAAATTAAAAATGGACTTGTTACAAGCTTGGACTAGTATAACACAAAGTTCTAACCAACCGTTAGTAAGTCTACTTACTACTTTCTAAGTCAGTGGCCTTGAATCAGCGATGATGACAAGAACAACGACAAGGGTGGTGGCAAGAACTTCTAGGGAAGAGAGGGCCGGACTATGAGAGGGAGAAAGATGGGTGATTGGTGGTGGAAATAAAGAGAGAATGATGGCTTTGGTGAGGTGTGGTGAGGTGAATAGGTTCTACCCTTATTTATAGGAATCCTCCCCCAAGGACGGTTTGAATAGTCATAAATGAAGGTGGCTTAGTTGGAAAGTGCGATATCAACATGGCCATCTTCCGATTGGTCCACCTAGTCCCTTAATTAATGAATCGTTACACTTTGTCTACCTTCCTCTTAATATGTGTTATAGGTCTCCCAATAGGCCTACATTATTATCCTTAAACAAACCGGTCAAGAAATATTTATGAAAGGCATTACTTGGTCATCAAGTCTTAAGATAGGGTATGACTATAGATAGGTTGATTGGGACATCTCAAGAAGGCAATTAAGGACTAGAATCAAAGTTGGGCGTGATTCACACCTTCTGAGCAAGAAAAATAGTTGACCGGTTTCCAAAATTAATGCCATTGCTCTACCAAATGGAATTGAAAAATTATGAAATTTTAATATGTTGTAGAGAAAAAATTAGTTAACATTTTTCATGAGGAAGCTAAGTCCAATTCCTATTGTAGAGAGAGTAGCAAATCACCAAATAAATCCCAAGAATCTGTCCGTCCAGTAGATCCAACGTCAGCAAATAAGGTCCCATTTTGAAATCCAATTCTTTTCAAAACTCTTTGAAATTTTTATATGTTATAGACATAGATATCCTTTAAAATTTTCACGAAGGAAGCATGTTCAAATTTGAAAGGAAAATTTTTATAAAAATTTAAAAATGTACCTCAGTCATTGTTTTTCCCAAACGGAAAATTTAAAATTTAAGTATGTTATAAATTATATTTTGAAAAAATTTCATGAAATTTCTTCAAATTCAAATCACAAAGAGCTCTGTAAAATTGGCAAATAATAAAGGTTCAAAGATTTCGAAAATCAAAAAGGGTAAATCCTAATTGGAGAGTGGAGTGTTCCCACTCGATCTTGAGTCAAGAGTCATCAATGGCCAGACAATTGTAATTAAGCCCTATGTTAGCTTGGACATCTTATCCTGGTTAATAATTGACTAAAGTCCAAAAGAGATAAGGCAGACTTATCTTGGTCCAAAGTTGGACTTGTTTTGACTTTCCCTCCTCTCTCTTTTTGGGCGTGTAGCCCCTTTCTTGTGGGCTCCAAGATCCACCTTTCACACTTGAGTTCTAGGGTAGTAATAGACCTAGGCTCTAGGATCTTCTTTTTCCACAATTCTCTTAAGGCGTTCACACTTGTTCACACTAGTTCTTCCAAGAAACCTTGATTAGCCAAGACTTAAGTGTTGCTTTCTTTAATTGTTCTAAGTCCAAGTTTAGTCTTATCCTTTACAATAAAGTCCCGACACACCAAATGTATATGCCTCTTAATTTACTACATGACGCACGTTTTAAATGCAACTTGGAAAAATATCAAAATTTGTGAAGCCTTGTCATCGGTTAGGGCCTTAATCGAGTTTGACCATGATCAACTACGTTATTTAATTCAAGGTTTGTGCCTAAGCCATACCCATACCGAGCTAGATGCAATTGGGCTTGATTAGCCAAACCAAGTTTGAGCTCCTCTTTACCAAGAAAAAAGGGGCACACGACTAGGTTCTAGGGCCAAACCTTGGCCCAATCAGTTGGCCTCTTAACAAGCTCTCGGACTAGTCCAAGGGCCAATCCCTCTTGGCTAGGCTTGTGGCCAATCCTTGGGCCAGTTGACTGATTTCATAGCAGGTCGTGTGGCCAATCCAAGGTCCTACATCATAAGTCATGGTCAATCCAACATCTAACCCTGTTGAGTTTGTTCAATCCATGGTCGATTATCGATTGTCATGTTATCATGTAAGATCGATCAATTTGTCCTAGCTCACGGTCACCTTGCATCAACTTATGGTCGTCCATTAACGGTACAACGGCCAAGCAAAGTCACCCGCAACTGATGCATTGATCAAGCAGAATCGAGTCATGACCATCTGCCGATCCATGATGGTACGTGATTGTCCCACGACTGATCCTTATGGTCAAATAATCATTCCATGGTCAAACACTTTATAACTGGACCTTGGGTAGCCAATCCCTGAACGACCACTTGACTCATGATCGACCTTTGGACTGGCTCATGGCTAAGTCTGGCCATTAGCGTACCCGGCTTTTGGTCTACTGGTCGGTTTAAACAAGGGTCGAAATTGACGACGTGACAACTCTCTTCCCTAAAAAAATTTCATCCTCGAAATTTTAAATACATACCTAATCATCAAAAAAATGTGAGTACTGGTACTTCATAACTTCTTTACTTTCCCAAGTTGCTTCTTGTCCCGACCTTCCCGAATTTTTTTTTGAAGGGTGAATTATTCGAAAGGAGGCTAATGGATTACTAAGTCCGAAGACTTGGCGCGGACCCTCCCAAGTCCTACCAATCGCGACTTAATGTTAAGAAATTAACTCATTTAAACATACAATTATACTCAATTTGGAGCCGCCACTAATCAATTAGGGTTGATTAGAAACCCAAATAAAGTATGGGAGAATACTTTATTTTTGCGAACCAGAGATTCAATAAGTCCGGGGACATGATTACGCTAGATTAGTCTAACGCCCTTTCGGTACCTTTTATTTTTTTTTTAAAATATTTTGCAAACAATGTTGATTAATTTTAATCTAAGCTACTAACATGCAAATGGTGGTCATGCGAGTGCGCAATCAATAATATAACATTCAAATAAAAAATGCTAATAAAATTGCATATCCTAAACATGATTTCTAAATGACCGGACACCTAATTTTTCTTTTTTCTTTTTAAAAAAATGTTAATTATATGCAATCTTGATCTAAATTTAATATGCATGGATTTTACTTTAATGATATGGAAATGCAATTCGTATGATCTAACTAGAACTATCACTATATGTATGCAATCTTATTTATATAATCCTAAATATGCATGTGTTTCATGACATGAGATGAATGACATAAAAATTCTATATGCATGTTCTTTTTGTGATTTTTTTAATGATTTTTTTTTTTTTACACATATGAAACTATATTAAACAATGATGACATGACATTGGATTAATTATGAACTGACCTGTTAATTAACCGGGTAAAAGACTTTTGTGTTTTCTTTTTTTATTTGAAATGACCTAGTAATTTTTATTAAAAAGGTGACATAATGATGCAATGCTAATTTTTGGCATTTTTTATTTTTATTATAAAAAAAATACTACATGATGAGAATGTTAAAACATTAACCTATAACCTTCTAATTAAAACGCAACATGTAATGTGTGCATTATAAAATCTATATAACCTAAATAACATCTTTTTTTGTTTTGATTTTATTAAAGGAAAATCATCCTAATTCTACATGAATAAAATACGTTGCTTTAAATGTGGAATGTGTATAGACCTAAATATCTAATATGATGCATGATATATGATGAACAAATAATAACATGCTAAAATAAAAAACCATCCATGTAAATCAATGGCATTTTAATATGAATCAATGATGCAAAGGAATTCATGAATTTCGCCATAAAAAGTCGAAATAATCAAAAATCTAACCCGACGTCTCGCGAGTCAATATTTTTGATTATCATAACTTAGTATGACAAATTTCCTAATGATAAAAATAAATTAAAACAAATCAAGTTAGAATATATATAAGTAAACAAAAAAACTATGAAACCAAATACCTAAAATTTTACCTAGTCTAACTCACGGTGGACTTGAAGAAATGACGAGGAAGCGAATGGCTGCGATGGTGGCTCGCCAAAGGGGATGGGTCCTGGTGACCGGAGCTAGGGTGGTCGTCGGAGCTCCGGCAAGAGCTAACAAACCCAAACCAATAATAGCAAAGTAGCAACCGTCGCCGGTGCAGCAGAGAGGGCGGGCGGCTCGGTGAGTGGCTATTACGGGCGTTGCAGGTGAAGCGGGGCGCGGCAGAGGTCGAAAACCCGGAGCGGCGGGCTTTGTGGGGGCAGCTCGGGTGCTTCGCACGGCTCGTTGTCGCTGGTACACCTGCGGGGAAGAAGCAACAATGCACGAACGTGGCGGGATAGCGGCGGCTTTGGGCTTCTCGATCACGGGCGCGAGGTGTGGCGACGAATAGGGCGCGGCGATGGGCGCTGCAGCTTGCGAGCGCTTGGGCGGTGGCTGAGCTGGGGCGGACCCAACGGCGTCGTGGCTGTGGCGCACGGAGACAGCTTTGCGGGCTGCAGGGTGAGGCGCGGCGAGGTTCGGCGTCGTGGTGGTGCGGGTCGTCGGAGCTCGCGAACGGGTGAAACCGGCGGCTACGTCGGCGAGGGGAAGGTGTCGCGGGCGGCGGTGGTATCTCAACGGGAGCAGCGGTGATGCTGATGCTCGGACGAGGTGACCGGGCGGTGCGATGGCCCGGTTCTGGTGCACCGATGCGTGCAACAAGGGAAGAAGACAGTGAATGTAGCTGTCTTTTCACGTACTTTCTTTTGCCTTTTTGCCTTTCTTTTTTCCTCAATTTTTTTTCTTTTCGAAGACCTACGGATGGCTTCTTCTCTCCCTTACTTTTTCTTCTTTTTCTTACTTTTCTCTCTCACCTGACACTCTCTCTCACTTGTCTCTCTCACTCTCTACTGTACTTTTTTTTTGACTTTTTTCTTCTTCCCTCAAGAACCGAAGCCTTCTCCTCTGTTTTCTCTTTTTTCACTTTTCAATTTTTGACGGAAAGAAGTCCCCTTTTTCTTCCACTGTACTTCTTCTTCCTTTTTTTTTCTCTTCAATTTGCTATTTTTTGGACGAACCGTGAAGAGAAAACCCCCCCTTTGCTCGGTTATGAAGCCTCGCATTTTATAGTGAAAGCGCTCAAAGTTGTTGAAGATTTGCCAAATATTTGCTCAACCATCCAACAGTAAAAAGTCTCCAAAATCACACAACCGAATTTTTTTTAAATTTTGAAATGAAGATATGTATTTAACAAGAAAAACGCTTCATTATTCAATTTCTTTTGAAATCTCCCTCCACAAACCCAAATGTTTTATTCTATTATTTTCTAAAAAATAAATTAAATTTTAAAATAGGTGTCAACAGCTGCCCATCTTTGAAGGGAAGCTCGTAGAGGTTTCCTTCAAAGATAAATGACACCTAAATTTTAACCATGCAAAATGGATATGCAATATGCAAATGTCAATGACCCCTTTTTCAAATAAATTTAATTCTTTTTGAAATGCAAGGTCATGCAATAATGTAATGTAAATGCAATGATTTGATCAAGAATGTAGATCTCAATGTGTCTATGCTCAATGAAATGCAAATGCAAAATGAATGCAAAATGAATATGAAATGCATATGCAAATGTTAATGACCTCTTTTTCAAATAAATTTAATTCTTTTTGAAATGCAAGGTCATGCAATAATGCAATGTAAATTCAATGATTTGGTCAAGAACGTAGATCTCAATGTGTCTATGCTCAATGAAATGCAAATGCAAAGAAGAACACGTACCTGTCATATTTATCTGGAGATTCAAAAAAGTATTATCAGGTGTGAAATGATTCCTATGAGACCTGACAAACATCTGGAAATTTCTTCAGATAATTGAAAGGCTCAAAGTCTGGAACTCTCATTAGATCCCAAGCACCTGGAATAACCCACCTTCAAGAAGGATAGAGTAGTTCTAGGTAGTCGGTGTTACATGTCCAAGACCCGTACCATTCTACAGTCGCCTTAAATAGTAACATAACTTTACAAAAAGACTGCTTTCCTAGGACCCGTACCATTCTACGGTGCCCTTGAAATGACAAGTGTTTGGTTGTGTCTAGGACCCGTACCATTCTACGGTCGCCTAAACGAGATTCACTTTCTAGGACCCGTACCATTCTACGGTCGCCTTGACGGAAAATTGATTTTTCAGGACCCGTACCATTCTACGGTCGCCTGAATGGGGAAACTGCTTTTCCAGGACCCGTACCATTCTACGGTCGCTTGTTAGAGCAATAAATGTTGTTTAGGACCCGTACCATTCTACGGTCACTTAAATCAAACTGAATCTGAAGAAAAATCTTTGGGGGATTTGAGACTCTCATCAAATCCCAAGCACCTGGAAATTACATCAAGTACTTAAAAATTCTAAACATCTGGAAATCACATCAGACGCTCGAAAAGACAAATACTTGGAAGTCACATCAAGCATTTAAGGGTTCAGATATCTGGAATTCAAATTAGACATTTGAAAACATTTTATAAATAGGTACTTGGAATTCTCATCAAGCACCAAAATAACTGAACAAACTCAGGGCTTCAAAGACAAATCCTTTGGTCTTTGAGGAAAAATTCATTTCATTTTAAAAAAAAAAAAAAATTCAATGAAGGTCCATACATGATGGCTTTTTCAAAACTTCCACAAGGAAAAAATATCAAGACAATTTTTACTAAGCTGTGAATCTCTTGAACATGCTAAACGAGACACTTTTGGTGTGAAAAAGGCTTTTTCACTCGCTCTCATTTAAGATGGGTTATTTGTCCCGACCATTGATGCGGGAATATATCACTCAATCTTGTCATCATCTTGTCGACAAGAGTTCAAATTTTCTTGCAATCAGTACGACCTTACCAATCTGAGAGGTCTTTAACATGTACTGTAATGTGGGCTTGGTCAATGGCTTAACAAAGGGATTCTTTGGGTCAAAGCAATTGAAAGAACAATTTTTTAATCATCTCCAGGTTTACAAGCCAAGAACCCTGCAAAATGAGAAAGAAATAATCTTGCTCGCACTTCTTCAAGCAATGCTCAAAACATGTGAATTCCTATGTTAATTCAGGTGCCCTAATCTGAAGAGACTTTGTAAGGGACGTAACATAGGCTGGGCTCATGGGCTGAGAAACGAAAGGATCGTTAGGCTCAAAGATGTGTGTAATGGGTAAGAGTTGGTGATCATCTTGACCTTACCACCAGTTTTCTTCGCCACAAATTGTCTTCTTGACAAATTTCTTTATTGGCTCAAGAGTTTATCACTGATGCCAATGATTATTCAACTGGAGATCTTTTCTCAACATTTTTTCTTTTAAAATCATTTTCTTTGATGATGGGCATCGATCAGGCACATCGCCTTTTTTTTTTATATGCCCCCCAATTCATCAGTCATTTCCCTTCTTTTTCACGAGCATTGGCCTTGCTTTTACTAGGCACATTGCTTTTTCATGCCCTTTATTTTTTGCACTTATTTTCTTTGGACTCACACAGTCTTCTTTCATCAGCATTTTAGACCATGCTATTCGAATGATTGTCTTTCATCTTGCCCCAGTGTGGGGGATGATCACCAACTGGGTTTGACATGAAATGAATTTGTAGGTTCAAGTGGGCTACGCAAATGGTATAAGTGTATAGGGTAGTGAAAGAAATGCTCTTCGTCATCCTAAGGCACTTAAATTATCACATGAATTCAATGTAATAGCACAACTTGAAGATCGATGCAAGTGAAAGCAAGAAAATTTCGATTCATTTCATTCTCCTTCAATGTCAACTTACCTCCATTTGCCCCGATGTGGGGTGGTTCTTGACAGGGGTAGTATGAAAGAAATTCTTCAAGTATTTAGGCTCAAAGAAGGGTTAAACAAGGGTTCACTGTAGAGAAATGAACTGCCCCTCGTCATTTTAGTTGTCGTACTTCATGCAAGAAAACTCTTCATCTTGAAACACAAAATGTTTCCATACTCACCTCACAATGTATAGACAAGGGACTGTGTATGGGATTAGGCTTGCCTTTCACACCTTATTTAGCATGTTCAAGTAATCGACATCTTTCACTGAATTGTCCATTTTGATAAATTTCAAGAGGAATTGACGAATTGCACATCATGTGAAAACATTCTGAAATGATAAAAAGGCAATGCTCTATCAAATCATAAAGTCAAAGCTGTTAAGTGTCTGTGTCTTGCCCCTCTTTGCAAGGGAGCTCATAGAGATTCCTTAAATGTGTGCAAGGCTGCACCTGAAACATAAAGCAGATAATTAAATGAAACAAACAGGGTAAATTAGATGCATGCTGGAAGATGATTTTATTTTGAAAATTTTTCAAGGGAACATGAAGAAGCCCAGCCTTCAGAATTAGCTCCTTGCCGTTTTCTTTTGGGTAGGATTTCATCACAAGGCTAGTTTGGTGTACTTCAACATGCCCTTAAACAATGAAAATCTCCATGTATTTTATTGGATGAAAAGCAAATTACATTATTGAAATGAAGGAAATCCTAGAATTGAAAATGCAAATATGCAAATATGGAAAGCAATAAAGACTCCTGCGCAGAGGAGTGTGCAAATTATTAAAATTCTCCTACTCTCGAGCTTTGTCGATGGCAAACACTAAATTTTCTTCGAATAATTCCTTCGAGTGCGTCATCAAAGCTCTCAATCTTTGGAGGTGCGGGATCATCTATGCCACCCCATCCATCTGGGATGATATCCCGTGGGTCGAAGTAGGAGCTGGGAGGAGCCGAATACTTTACAAAGTAATCGAATTTGCCACTTGGTTGCCCCAGGGTGTCCATCACTTCTGCTTCCTCATGCATCATCTGAAACATGGTCGGCTTATCATCAAAACTGAAAATGGCATTCACAACTTCCGGGTGGTCAGGGAGTGGGTTATTCTGGATGTTCGGTTGTACATCGCGGAATGAGACCACCTTGGCATCCAAAAGATTTTGGATTTTGTGTTGCAGCGTATAGCAATCGTCAACAGAATGCCCTACCTCCCCCATATGATAAGCACATGTCTTAGACGTATCATAGTTGGGGAAACGCTCGGGATTAGATCGCTTGGGTTCCTTAGCGAGTAATCCTTTCTTCTGAAGGGTCGGCAAGATCTTGGACAAGGGCTTAGGAAGTGGTGTAAATTGACGCCTGGAAGAGTTTTTCTGCTGGTCAAAGAATGGTCGTGCTCCTCCCTGTTGAGTGTTCGAGACAAGGCGAGGTGGTTGAACATAAGCTACATTAACCTCCGCTACAGGCTCCTTATCTTTCTTGGCTAAGACTCTCCCATATGAGCTGGTTTGATCATACGCCCATCCATCATGCAATGCTACTTCAATTCGCTCGCCGACAGGGATTAGCTGATTGAATGACTCGGCAGTCGATCCCAGCATTCGATTTCGATACTCAGGCGGGAGTGTCTTCATGAACAAATCCATCAACTCCTTTTATGTTGGCTCTGGAGTAATTTGAGCGGCTACAATCCTCCATCTCGTGACATATGCCTTGAAAGATTCCATCCTCTTCTTCTCAGTGCGAAGTAAATCTTCTCGAGATGGAGTGACATCAATATTATACTTATATTGCTTGAAGAAGGCATCCGTCAAATCCTCCCAAGTCTCCAGCCAGATTAATCTTCTTCATGATGTACCATTGCAGCAACGGTCTGTCAAGCTTGCTTGAAATTGTTGAATCATCAAGGGGATGTTATCAACATATTGGGTCATCCCGACCACATAAGTCTCGTAGATGGATCTTCGGGCAAGAGGTGCCATCATACTTTTCAAAGTCTGGCATTTTGAACTTCTTTGGCATCTTAATCTTTGCATAATGAGACAGATCAGTTGGGTCTTGGGTAAATGAACCCTGCAATTGCTTAAGTTTCTCCTCGATTTTCGCCAAGCGTTTTTCTTGCTTAGTCTTCGGTACAGCCGGCTATATCACTTGTATCTCCTCATCAACAACAATGTGAGGCGTGTCAGTAATTTTCTCCTTGTAGACATCCTTAGAGCTTGATGGGCCACTTGTGGATATATTCTTGCATTTATCTCTTGGATCAGCCATGGGAACATGTTGTGGTAACACCACTTCATCTTGCGGAGCTGGTGGAGCAGTGTTTGTTTGGAGAGAATCGATCTACTTAGAGAGCTGCTCAAGAACATTCAGGACTTGCTTCATCTCCGATTTGAGGGTAGCAATGCGAGCTTGTTTAGCAACATGCGTTTGTTCGGTGTTATCAGCCATTGTTGCTCTTGAACGGGTACGGATTGGCGATCATGGGTGAGCCGTGTTGCCACCTAAGAGAAAAGAGATAATGTAAGAAACTATGACAAGATAGGAAAATGGCCCATGACAATGGTCTAATCGCCTCATTTTATTTAAAATTTATTTTAAACGTTGAACCAAACTTCCTAACAATGAACTAAGAATTAAAATTCAAATCCCTAAACATTGAACTAAAAATTGAAAGCACTGAATTGAAATCGAGGTCGCTAAACATTGAACTAAGAAATCAAACCATTTCATTTTATATGCTTTTGGGAGCGGAAATGAATTGCAAATCGGTTTTCTCCATCGCATATAAAACAAGACGGACAACGAAACCCATTATCATGGACTGACGAAACTGCAAGTAAGTAAATT
The DNA here is from genome assembly GCA_014182575.1 of Eucalyptus decipiens. Taxonomy (NCBI): domain Eukaryota; kingdom Viridiplantae; phylum Streptophyta; class Magnoliopsida; order Myrtales; family Myrtaceae; genus Eucalyptus; species Eucalyptus decipiens. The sequence goes on along the minus strand of CM024616.1, from coordinate 3,618,330 downwards.
GCAGAAGTGAGAATTTAAACAACTTACTTTCACTAGGAGGGGATGACAATCACATAGACACACGCATGAAATGTGAAGCTCGATTTCTATCTAGATGGCTTAACAAAATGGAGCTAAGAGGATGATCTGACCGTTGCAGTCTCGCATTAACGTATCAGGTCCCCCTAACTCCGGCTCAGTCGAATGGAATGTCTAATAATCACGCAGTCTCGCGGATATGGACAAACACATTCGACACCATGAAGAACTTTCGGGGAAGAGAAGGTCAACCTCTATATAGCGGTCTCGCTTTAGAGGAAGTATCCTTCTCAACATCATCCTAAAAATCCTATCGCAGCCTAGGTCCGGCAGCAGGTCGTGTGTGCTATAGTGTAGTGCTAAAAACAATAAAACATGCATGACAGTTTAATTGCAAACAATACTTCTATAGTTTAAATTCAACCATTCATCCTTAACCCCAACCTGTAAAATAAAGGTTAGCAAAGACTACTCCCCTTATACCTCCCATCTGCAAGAACATTTAACACTTAATGTTAGGAGCGTACCTTGTTTCCATGCTGCCAAACAAAATATTTTTCTTTTAAAAATAAAAATAAAACAGACCTATGTCCACTATGAGTTTTAACTCTGTCCCCAGTGGAGTCGCCAAGCTGTCGCGACCTTCCCGATTTTTTTTTTTGAAGGGTGAATTATTCGAAAGGAGGCTAATGGATTACTAAGTCCAAAGACTTGGCGCGGACCCTCCCAAGTCCTACCAATCGCGACTTAATGTTAAGAAATTAACTCATTTAAACATATAATTATACTCAATTTGGAGTCGCCACTAATCAATTAGGGTTGATTAGAAACCCAAATAAAGTATGGGAGAATACTTTATTTTTGCGAACCAGAGATTCAATAAGTCCGGGGACATGATTACGCTAGATTAGTCTAACGCCCTTTCGGTACATTTTATTTTTTTTAAAAATATTTTGCAAACAATGTTGACTAATTTTAATCTAAGCTACTAACATGCAAATGGTGGTCATGCGAGTGCGCAATCAATAATATAACATTCAAATAAAAAATGCTAATAAAATTGCATATCCTAAACATGATTTCTAAATGACCGGACACCTAATTTTTTTTTTTTCTTTTTAAAAAATGTTAATTATATGCAATCTTGATCTAAATTTAATATGCATGGATTTTACTTTAATGATATGGAAATGCAATTCGTATGATCTAACTAGAACTATCACTATATGTATGCAATTTTATTTATATAATCCTAAATATGCATGTGTTTCATGACATGAGATGAATGACATAAAAATTCTATATGCATGTTCTTTTTGTGATTTTTTTAATGATTTTTTTTTTTACACATATGAAACTATATTAAACAATGATGACGTGACATTGGATTAATTATGAACTAACCTGTTAATTAACCGGGTAAAAGACTTTTGTGTTTTCTTTTTTTATTTGAAATGACCTAGTAATTTTTATTAAAAAAGGTGACATAATGATGCAATGCTAATTTTTGGCATTTTTTATTTTTATTATAAAAAAAATACTACATGATGAGAATGTTAAAACATTAACCTATAACCTTCTAATTAAAACGCAACATGTAATGTGTGCATTATAAAATCTATATAACCTAAATAACATCTTTTTTGTTTTGATTTTATTAAAGGAAAATCATCCTAATTCTACATGAATAAAATACGTTGCTTCAAATGTGGAATGTGTATAGACCTAAATATCTAATATGATGCATGATATATGATGAGCAAATAATAACACGCTAAAATAAAAAACCATCCATGTAAATCAATGGCATTTTAATATGAATCAATGATGCAAAGGAATTCATGAATTTCGCCATAAAAAGTCGAAATAATCAAAAATCTAACCCGACGTCTCGCGAGTCAATATTTTTGATTATCATAACTTAATATGACAAATTTCCTAATGATAAAAATAAATTAAAACAAATCAAGTTAGAATATATATAAGTAAACAAAAAAACTATGAAACCAAATACCTAAAATTTTACCTAGTCTAACTCACGGTGGACTTGAAGAAATGGCGAGGAAGCATAACTGCGATGGTGGCTCGCCAAAGGGGATGGGTCCTGGTGAGCTCCGGCAAGAGCTAACAAACCCAAACCAGTAATAGAAAAGTAGCAACCGTCGCTGGTGCAGGAGCAGCAGAGGGCGGGCAGCTCGGTGAGTGGCTACTACGGCGTTGCAGGTGAAGCGGGGCGCGGCAGAGGTCAGGAGCGGCGGGCTTTGTGGGGGCAGCTCAGGTGCTTCGTACGGCTCGTTGTCGCTGGTACACCTGCAGGGAAGAAGCAACAATGCACGAACAGAAGCGGGATAGCAGCGGCTTTGGGCTTCTCGATCACGGGCGAGCAGAGGTGCGGCGACGAATAGGGCGCAGCGATGGGCGCTGCAGCTTGCGAGCGCTTGGGCAGTGGCTGAGCTCGGGGCGGACCCAACGGCGTCGTGGCTGTGGCGCACGGAGACAGCTTTGCGGGCTACAGGTGAGGCGCGGCGAGGTTCGGCGTCGTGGTGGTGCGGGTCGTCGGAGCTCGCGAACAGAAACCGGCGGCTACGTCGGCGAGGGGAAGGTGTCGCGGGCGGCCGGTGGTATCTCAACGGGAGCAGCGGTGATGCTGATGCTCGGACGAGGGTGACTGGCGGTGCGATGGCCCGGTTGCTGGTGCACCGATGCGTGCAACAAGGGAAGAAGACAGTGAACAGTAGCTGTCTTTTCACGTCTGCTTTGCTTTTTGCTTTTCTCTTTTCCTCAATTTTTTTTCCTCTCGAAGACCTACGGATGGCTTCTTCTCTCCCTTACTCTTTCTTCTTTTTCTTACTTTTCTCTCTCACCTGACACTCTCTCTCACTTGTCTCTCTCACTCTCTACTGTACTTTTTTTGACTTTTTTCTTCTTCCCTCAAGAACCGAAGCCCTTCTCCTCTGTTTTCTCTTTTTCACTTTTCAATTTTTGACGGAAAGAAGTCCCCCATTCACTTTTTGCCGCTGTACTTCTTCTTTTTTTTTTTTCTCTTCAATTTGCTATTTTTTTGGACGAACCGTGAAGAGAAGCCCCCTTTGCTCGGTTCTGAAGCATCGCATTTTATAGTGAAAGCGCTCAAAGTTGTTGAAGATTTGCCAAATATTCGCTCAACCATCCAACAGTAAAAAGTCTCCAAAATCACACAACCGAAATTTTTTTAAATTTTGAAATGAAGATATGTATTTAACAAGAAAAACGCTTCATTATTCAATTTCTTTTGAAATCTCCCTCCACAAACCCAAATGTTTTATTCTATTATTTTCTAAAAAATAAATTAAATTTTAAAATAGGTGTCAACACTTCTTTAATACCATGGTGTCTCCATAGGACGTTAACTATGGGAATGACTTTATTACACAGGACTTTCTACTTTTGATCCACAATTCGCATATGCTCCTTAACATACGACACTTGATCGTCTACTTCGATTTCTTTGAAGTTTAGCACATGTGTTGGATCGAGCTCATACTTTCTTAACATCAATACATGGAATACATCATGTGTTTGAGCAAGTTTCAGCGGTAAAGCCAACCAATAGGTTAAATTCCATATTCTTTCAAGGATTTCAAAAGATCCTACATACCTTGAGCTCAATTTCTCTTTCTTCCCGAGCAGCAACATGTTCGCTATTGGTGACATTTTGAGAAACACATGGTTACCTACCTAGAATTCTAATGGTTCACGATGCCTGTCCGCATAGCTTTTTAGGTCACTTTAGGCGGCTCTCAATCTATCTTGGCTTACCTGCGCAACTTTTACAGTGTGCTATACTAGCTCAAGACCAGTAATCCTCCTTTCTCAAACATTATCCCAATACACTGGAGTTTTGCAGGCTCGACCATAGAGAGCTTCGAATGACGCCATCCCGATGCTTTGCTGATAATTGTTGTTGTAAGCAAATTTTGTGATGTGCAGTCGCTCAGCCCAATTTCCTTTAAAATCTAGGACGCAAGCACAAAGCATGTCCTCCAAAGCTTGGATGGTTCTTTCAGTTTGACCATCCATTTGAGGGTGATAAACCATGCAGTATTGGAGTTTGGTTCCTATAGCACGCTAAAGGCTTTGCCAAACTATGGTACTAAATTTTGGATCTCGATTTGATGTGATAGTCATCGAAACTCTGTGTAGAAGAATTATGTGCTGAACATACAACTCGGCATATTCTTTCGATATATAATCTTTTCAAACTGCAAGGAAGTGGGCCAGCTTTCACAACCTATCGATAATCACCTAAATAGAATCATTTCTTCTTTGGTTTCTTGGCAAGCCCAAAATGAAGTCCATTTTGAGGTGCTCCCATTTCCATTTCAGAGTTTCGAGAGGTTGTAGAAGTCCTCCGGATTTACAATGTTGCGCCTTTATTTGTTGGCACGTTAAGCACTTGGCAACGTGTTTGGTAATATCCACGTTCATGCCATTCTACCAAAAATGTTGTCGAAGATTTTAAATTTTGGTGTTGCTTGGATGGATACTGTAGTTGCTCTGATAGCATCTGCCAAAATTTCCTCCTTGAGTTGATAGTCTTTGGGTACACATAATCGTCCATGGAACCTTAGTATTCTGTCTTTAGTTACTTGAAAGTGAGTTCTTTTTCCTTCCAAGACTTCCTTTTGGATCTTTTGGACCGTAGGGTCCATTAATTGAAGTATCTTGATTCTCAGTAGCACTTCTGGTTCTATTTGGAGGGTAGTTAGTAAGCTTGAAAAGCTTTCAATCTCAAACTTTTAGTTCGAATCCCACACTTCTTTGAAAAGCATCCATCTTTTAGCCATCATTTGGACAAAGGTTGACTTTTGACTAAAGGCATCCGTGACTTTATTTGTTTTTCCTGAATGATATAAGATGTCGCAATCATAATCTTTCAGAAGTTTCATCCAACTTCTTTGTCTCATGTTAAATTCTTTTTGGGAGAATAAATATTTCAAGTTTTGGTTATCGGTGTATATCACAAACTTCTCCCTGTATAAATAGTCTCTCCAAATTTTCGAGGCAAAAATGATGGTCGCCAACTTTAAGTCATGAGTTGGATAGTTTAGCTCACATGGTCTTAATTGCTTAGACACATATATCACCATATTCCCGTGTTGCATCAAGACATAGCCTAGCCCTTTATGAGAGGCATCGCTATAAATCTCGAATCCTCTTGGGTCAAACAGTATTGTCAAAACGAGGGTGGTGGTTGGTTTTCATTTGATTTCTTTAAAACTCCATTTGCACTTGACCGTCCACTCAAACTTCACATCCTCCCTTAGAAGTCGAGTGAGGGGAGCAGCTATGCTTGCAAATTTTTGTACGAACCTTTGGTAATATCCAGTCAAACTTAAGAAACTTTGTATCTCCATGATAGTCGTGGATCTTGGCTAGTTGATTACCGCCTCCACTTTGATTAGGTCTATTGAGATTCCTTCGCTGGATACCAGACGATCGAGAAACATCATGCGATTAAGCACGATTCTTTCTAAATTTGACTTTAGTGCGTGTTCTCTTAGGGTTTGCAACGCCATCTTCAAGTATTGTTCGTGCTCACTCGAACTCTTAAAATATACCAAAATGTCATCAATAAGCACGATCACAACATGATTTAGGTGTGGCTTGAACACTCGATTCATCAAATCCATGAAAGTTGCGTGTGCATTAGTTAGGCTGAATGGCATTACTGTGAATTCGTGGTGGCCGTACCAGGTCCTGAATGTCATCTTTAGAATGTCCTCCTTCTTGACTCTTAGTTTACGATAGCTTGATCTCAAGTTGATTTTGGAGAACACCGATGCTCCTTGAAGTTGATCAAATAAATCATTAATCCTCAACAATGGGTACTTATTTTTTATAGTAACCTTATTGAGTTGTTGACAGTCAATGCAAAGGCGTAAGGATCCGTCCTTTTTTCACAAACATGACTAGTGCACCCCAAGATGAGGCACTCGGACAAATAAACCTTTTGTTGAGCAATTCTTATAGTTGCACCTTCAATTCCATTAACTCGAACAAAGACATCTTGTAGGGAGCCTTAGGAATGGGTTTTGTTCTGGGAACTAAGTTGATCATGGACTCCATTTATCTTTCTAGAGGGAGTCCCAACAATTCTTCAGAAAAGGCTTTGAGAAATTCTTGTACCACCAAGATATCTTCCAACTTTGGTTCCTCCTTCAAGGTGTTCGTCACCGTTGCCAGATAACCTTGATAACCTCTGTCGAGAAGTCAAGCCGCTTTCAGTACAGAGATGAGGGGTGATGAAGGTCCTCCCTTATTTCCTATAAACTTATAGCTGGGACAGTTGGGTGGATTATATTGGATTACTTTACTATAACGATCCACATTGGCCCATTGATTGCTAAGCTAATCCATCCCTATTGTGATGTCGAAGTCATACATGGACAATACTATTAAGTCTATAGTTTCCTCTTACCCACATATTACAATTTTACACCCTCGGCACCTTGTCATGGACAACACTTCATTTTTCATTAGGGTAGAAATACTAAGGGTGATTTCTAGAGGCTTTGGTTCTAATCTTGCCAACCACACAAATCCTTCGGACACAAATGAATGAGCAGCATCCATGTCAAACAACACATATGTAGCATGATCATGCAAAGAGACTGTACCTGTAATAACGGTCTTGGAGGTTTCAACTTCCTCCTATGTCATGGTGTACACCTTCTTTGAGCCGGGGGTTGAGTGGGATTGTTTTGAGGTAGTGCTTCACCTTGTATCCCCTATTGTCATTATGGGCAATCTTGTACCACATGGCCTTGTTAATCACACCCAAAGCATGCTCCTATCCAAATTAGACATTGGGCATCAACGTGTCATCTTCCGCTGTTGGAGAAAACTCTTATTAGATTTTGAAGCTGACAAAACTTTCTAGTTCTATTCCCATTTTCATTATGAGGAATACGAGACTTTTATGAAATTCTTTCAAAGTTTATCTTTCATTAGAAGTCTGTCCCACTCTGACAAAGATCCATACTGAACTCAAGTAAAGATCGAATATATAATCAAAATTAGAGTTTTTATTCTTTCTTCAAGGCTTCAGTATGAACATGATATATCTGGTTTTCTGGTTGGAAATATCACTTACCTTTATGGTTATCTTTATTGGAATCAATCACGGAATGAAAAAATCATTTTTGGAAGGGAAGTTTATTTAGAAAGAATCTACTTATGGAAACCAAGATTATGATTGTATGGGCAACTAGGATCATCGGGCTTTCATCTCAATCTTCAAATGGCTCGAGATCTCCTTAATTGATTCTGTCCAATGAATTGATTGGAAGAATTCCTCTAGAAAGTGCCAACAGTTGAAAATGCATAGAGAAGTATTTAAGAAGGTTTTTCAAGTCATTGGATATAGAGCGTGAAAGAAGAATTCCAAAGTCTAAAGCTTCCGAATCACTTGTTCTTCATCATATAGTGCTCAAACTTATATTTGAAAGAGAGAGAAACTCAAAAGCATGACTTTGTGAGAGCAGTAGAAACTCTTCACTGAGAAGTCAAGATTATAAGGCTGTAATTCTCTTTCGATTCATAGTGAAAACCAACCAAAAGGTTGTCAACGTGGGAGAATGGACGTAGGTTTAATCTAAGCCGAACCACTATAAATCTTGTGTTTATTTTCTCTTCCTTGAACTCCTTTACTTTATTTGCTATGATATTTTTCTATGTTTTGAAATAGTTGTTAAAATTTGAATTCCTTCAAAGTTTGTTGTTCATCAGACTCAGTTTAAAAGTAAAGTATTTTTACTACATTTCACATAAATCTGTTTTTACGCCTATTCACCCCCCTCTAGATGTTTATACTAGCACTTTCATTTGCAAGTACAACATACATTGCTTAGGTTAAAAGGCTGTCTTTGGTTGTTTTTCTTCTTTTTGGAGGTAAATTTGTGCTTGCCTCCCACTATTGATCTTTTGCCTCAACATTGGTTGCCTTTAGGGGGGGGGATAGTAAGATCTGGTTGCGGTAGCCTGTTCTAATTGAGCTCGCTCGTGCAACTCATTGTAGTCCTTCAGGTTTAGTGGCACCAATTGACTATGGATATCGGGCTTTAGACCAACCTAGAATCAGTTTGCCCTATCCATTAGGTCTTTGATCAGCTTGCGGGCGTATTGGGATAATTCAACAAACTTGGCTTCATATTGGTCAACCGTCATGTTGTTCTGGCGAAGTCGTAGGAATTCCTCCATTTTCTAATTGCGAGCGCACTCAAAAAAGTATTTTCCATTGAATGCCTCAATAAAAGTGTCCCACATGAGTACAACACCTTCAGGGAAGGTTCTCCCTTTTGTTCCTTTCCATCAGTGACTAAAATTATCTGTGGCACCCCTCGACGGCCCCCGATCCGATTAGGGTCGCCACAGTTCGCTTACCATTCACTTTTTCCTAATAACATGTCACTCTGATACCATTTCAATTGCAGCGGGTCCATACAACCATGGGGGTTTACATCTTTTATTAACGGTCCCTTGCGCAATTTACATAACGGAAGCATATCCAACAATTCCCTTCCCTACATTCAGAAATCGATGCACACCTACTAAACATTTATAAGTAAAAGCCGAACACGTTTATTTACATAGAGCTGATTGACATCTTTAGTCGGTACATCAAAATGCCGCAGTCTTCTATACTTGGCTATACTTCAAAAGATGACCGACATCTCCTCCCACAATCGTATGCTTAAGGTCCATCAATCAGTGTCGGCGTCCAAAGGTTCCCTCCTTTGTTATCCTTCTCCTCGCGGTCATATCTAACCGCTTAAACCATCTACTAATCTGAAATGTTGGTCCCCAAAAGGGGTGAGTACAACCACTCAGCAGGTAAAGGAATCCAATAACCACTCAATGCATCATACAAGTCATACATACATTGCAGGCATTACTTACCTTGAAGCCATGCATATACTATCATGCATCATCACCACTAGGGGTGAGCGGTTCCAGGTTCCGGTTCGGTTCCGTCTGGAACCTGGAACCTACCCTCGGGTACAGGTTCCAAAAAATTTGGAACCTGGAACCTACCCGTCAGAATCAAGAACCTGGAACCTACCTGGTCACAGGTTCCAGGGTCGGTTCCAGGTTCCAACAGGTTCTTTTTTTTTTCTTCATTTTTAAATTTGAATTATAACATACGCGCATGTCATCGGATATGCTGGCTGTTGCCGATCTTTCTTCTCAAACCATATTCTGTGATGAGTACGAGCATGATGTTCGCACACTCTCTTGGGAGATCGGTGACAATTCATATGATGAACGAAATCGATATATTTTGCAGTGAATGAATGGATGACCTATCCGGGCTGGCGGAGAGTCCGGCGGGGTGAAAGGATTCCATTCGGTCATAGAGCGAGGAGGATGGTTGATCTCGTGCTTGATCTTCCGAGCTGATGAACGATATGTCGGTTTCTACTTCGGCATCATCCCCGCCGCATATGCCGATGAGCCTCTTCTTTTATCCAATGCCGACTGTTTCATTATTTTTTCATTGAACTCGTTGAATGAGTCTAGACTTATAAAACCAAAGTAGCATGACATGATCACAATGAGAGTACTCAACCTATGCCGCCTTTCCCCTCCTCTCACAAGTCACGAGACTTGCAACTATATGGACCCAATATCCAACTTGACATGCATCAAGGATAGTCAAGAAAAAAAAAAGGCATTTCTTGCCAAAGATTCGTCTCTTTGTAAATTGAAATGTCTATAGACTACAAGCATTTGAAACCCCATATGCATTCAATCATCAACAAGAACAGAACATTCATCCTCAGCATGCCTCCATTATCATCAACAAGAAGAACGACATCGACGCGCGCTAAAAGCGTCGCCTTAAGATCGACGGAAAGAGAGATTAGATGAGGACCGTACCTTGATTGATCCTGGCAAATGCCGAATTCAAGAGAAGGCAAATCGCAATGTTTCCAGAACAGGGACCCTTAGGCTTCGTGATAAACGAGTCCAGCGACTGGCGTCGAGCGGCGGCGGCGTGGCCTGCGGCGTCCGGCGGCGGCCTCGAGGGCGAGCGGCGTTGGCGACGGGCAAAGCGGCCTCGGCGACGGGCAGAGAACGGGAGAGCCTGGCGTCGAGTGGCGAGGGTTCGGGCGAGCGGCCTCGGCGACGGGCATAGCACGAGAGAGACTGGCGTCGAGCGGCGAGGGTTCGGGCGAGCGGCCTCAGCGACGGGCATAGCACGAGAGAGACTGGCGTCGAGCGGCGAGGGTTCGGGCGAGCGGCCTCGGCGACGGGTAGAGCATGAGAGAGACTGGCGTCGAGCGGCGAGGGTTCGGGCGAGCGGCCTCGGCGACTGGCTTGTCGGACGGCGAGATGGCTTGTCGGACAGCAAGACGGCTTGTCGGATGGCGAGATGACTTGTCGGACGAGGGGTGGGTGGTGGTGGTTCGGTGGCCAAGAGGTGGTGGTGAGTAGGGCGTGGGGCGGCGGTGTGGTGGTGGGTTAGCGGCGGCGGCGGCAAGAGGAGGAGTAAGAAGAAAAAGAAGAAGAAGAAGAAGGGGTAGGGTTTCGGCCGAGAGAGGGGGAAAGGGAAGAGAGAGAGAGAGAGAAGAAAAGAAAAAGTTGGGGGGCGGGAAGTGACGTGACGAGGGAAAAGGGGAGAAAAGAAAGAGAGAGAGAGAGAAGAAAGGGAAAGGGGGAAGAATCCGCAGGAGGGGAAATCTTGCGGGGGAAAAGTTTTTTTTTTTTTTTTTTTGAATTATGACCGGTTCCGGTTTGGTTCCGGTTCCCTTTTTTAGGGAACCGGAACCGGAACCGAACGCCGGTTCCAGAAAAAGGGAACCGGGAACCGGAACCAGTCTCTTTAGAACCGGGAACCGAACCGGAACCTCCTCCGGTTCGGTTCCCGGTTCCCGGTTACCCGGGAACCGTGCTCACCCCTAATCACCACAATCATAACACATACATGTGTATCATCATGTCATACTCATATCATCGTCATCATGACATTATTATATCACACACATGTCATCATCATCATATACATGACACCATCATACCATACACATATCATCATCATCATGACATCATCCTATCACACATGTCATCATCATCATGACATCATCATATCACACATGTCATCATCATCACATCATACATGTCATCATGCCATATCATATATCATCATCCTCATCATCATCATCATGCATATCATACCATGGGTGATCATCATATCACATCACATATCATCATCATCATCATGCATATCATCATGCATATCATACCATGGGTGATCATCATATCACATCACATATCATCATCATCATCATCATGCATATTATCATGCATATCATACCATGGGTGATCATCATATCACATCAGATATCATCATCATCATGCATATCATCATGCATATCATGCCATGGGTGATCATCATAGCACATCACATATCATCGTTATCATGCATATCATCATGCCATGAGTTTATTTTCATCTTTATCTATAAATTTGATCACCACATCACCCATTTCTCAAATCATCAATTTCATCATCCCTTCGGGCAAAGACCTCCGACAGGGCTCCCAGCATTCAACCTCCCGTGCCACCGGGCTTCCGGCCCCCACATTCCGGGCATCTCGCATCTCAACTAGCATCACGAGGCATTCCCTTCGGGCAGAAACCTCCGACAGGGCTTCCGGCCTTTACCCTTTTAGCCAGGCATCCCGCACCCCAATCCTGGTGTCGCGAGGCATTCCCTTCGGGCAGAAACCTCCGACAGGGCTTCCGGCCCCCCACATTCCGGGCATCCTGAATCTCCCAGGGAATTTCGGCAATGCATCTCTGTACATTCCGGCCTCATCCTCCACCACAACCTCTTACTCACATATCATTCCTTTGATCTCATTATTATATGGCATATAATTCACACATGCATCACAATTCATGATCATACATGCACCAATGTCATGTAACAATGCATAATAAATTCAATGGAATTTATGGCCAATAAAATAATCCCTTTTTATTTTATTATTTTTATTTTTATTTTTATTTAATTTTATTATTATATTTATTTATTTTCATAAATAAATATTAAATTCAATATCTATGATTTTCCCAAAATCATAATATTCAAACAATCATTAAACAACCCAATAGTATGACAATTTCATACAAAATTCATGGCCAACTTGAATTTCACACAATTTCACAAAATAGCACATAATATTCGGATAATGACCAGAATGCACAGTTTCCAAATAAATTTGATTAAAATACTCATATGGCCTCCAAAAATTACGAAACTTTACAGGGTGATAGCCAAGACATTTTCGTGCAACTTTCATGAGAACTCCAAGTCAGATTCTTTTTAGATTAATTTATACATCCTCACGAAGCTTCTGGAACCACTACCGCATCGTCCAGAATGCTCATCTCCGAAATATTAAGGTTTCACCCATCTATTCTCTTCCGTCTCCTCTGAAATTTGAGTATGTTATGTATCAAGGTGTCCTTTACAAGTTTCATGAAGAGATCTAGGTCAAATAACCAAAGTATGATCGTCTTTTAAGTCCTTGAAGTCTCGGGTGTCTCAGTACACCTCACCAGAATCAATCATCTCCAAGATCTAGCCGATTTACTAGGCTATACTTGTTAATTTCTCTTCAAATTTGATTATTTTGTAGTTTAAGATGTTTCCTACAACTTTCATGAAGACATCGAAGTAAGATCTCCAACAGAAATCAACATGCAGTCAAGAAATCAACAAGAGATCAGTGAAGATTTCGCAGATCTGGAGTCTCCGTATGATAGAACTTTTGACCCCTCAAATCTCCATCGTTTTCTACGAAATTTCAGTATGTCATACTACAAGATGTTAGCTTCAACTTTCATGAAGACACCGAAGCCAAAATCGAACTCCAAACACACATGCAAGCTCGAACAAGCTACTGACTTCCACAAACCAAGCAAGAACAATCACATGGCTTGAAGACAACCAACCCTTACCTCGGTTTCTCTCACAAACACACTCAAAACCGAACATGCAAAGCCATATACACACATGCAAGAGAAGTTAAAGGACTCCACTTGCCTCCAAGATGGACAAACGACGGCACACGGCGGCGAATCGGGCGGCACACGGGCGGACGGACGGCGAGACACGGCGGCACCTCCTCTCGGCTCCTCCTCCCTCTCTCTCGAACTCTCTCTCTCTCTCACCCTTTCTCTCTCTCGGCCGAATCAAGCAAAAGAACCGGCCACTCCTCTCTCTCTCTCTCTTTTTATATCCCCAAATCTCCATCATTGCTAATGATTACAAGCCTTTCAAATGGGCCAATGCATGGCCTTCTCCTTGCCACTTGTCTTGATCCATGCAAGATGGGCCTTGGAGTTGGGCTTGGGCTTGGGCCTATCCGGCCACTCCTCCTTGGGCTGGTTGACAGCCTTCTTGGGCTCTAATGGGCCGACTAGCTTGGCCCACCAAGCTTTAGGCCAATGGGCCTTAGGCCCATTTCGAAAATTAACCCCTTTTTTTTTTAAATTCTTTTTATAAATGTTCTTGAATTCCAAATTTTCATCTTGGCCAAAGTCTTGGGATATTTTTAATTATTGAAATTTAAATCATATGGCCAAGCATTAATCTATTAAATTTAAATTTCCACAATCACAAGCATAATTAATTAAATTAAAAGACTATTGGCTAAAACATAAGCCATAAAATTTTTACCACCTAATTAAAGACTTTAACACACCTTAAGGCTTGGCTTTGAATTTCTGGGATGCCACATTATCCTATAGTTGGTATGTTGCCAAGGTCACTTTGTAACACCCCGAACCCTTCGCAGGTCGTTAACAGTGCCGATGTTACATCTTTTACCATTCCTATCTCTTTACTAGATTAAGCCTTGCCAGATTACAGGCATTTTTTTTTTTTTTAAAAGCGGTCCCATGCGTGACTCATAGCGGAAGCAAAATTTATATCGCCATCTATCTCCTCTCTATCCCATGATACAAATACACACCAACTAAACACCACGATTTTATAAACAGTGTTGACGCTTTGCTTACATACATACATATAGCGAGATGGGGTTTTTCCTCGGGTCGGTACAAAAGAAACAGAAAAGGTAAGGACTCTGCCATGTCCTTCCTAAAATCTCAAAAAGAAACTCCGACCTCTAACATCATATGAGCACAAAAACCCTCCCATCACGAGCGTCAACTATCTATACCAAAAAGCGGTCTAGCTCCTACTCCTCGCGCGCGATCTCACACCCATCCCGGTGCGTCAGGTGGTGGCGGCGGCAGCATCCCCCGCATCACTCCATCCCGTCGTATGTGCACGGACAAAAACTCTTGTATGACGGGGCCCCACCAGGCCGATATCATACATGACTAAGCATCGTACTCGGATAAAAGTCAATCCGGGTACCGAGGGACGATCTATCTCGTCATCTCCACCTCGACGTCGGACGGAATACCGTAAAACACGCCACGCGATACGGCGAGGTAGCGGCATAGTGCTAATCTGAAATGTTATCCCCAAAAGGGGTGAGTACAACCACTCAGCAGATAGGGAAATCCAATAACAACTCAGTGCACCATGCATACCATTATACAATACAAGCATTGCTTACATTTTTGATGTCAAGCGTATACATGCATCATCATAGCATATATATATATCATCATCATGGCATCTCATATATCATTATCATCACATCATCATTAACCATGCATCACCATGCATATCACATGATCATCAGCCATGCATCACCATGCATATCACATCATCATTAACCATGCATCACCATGCATATCACATCATCATTAGCCATGCATCACCATGCATATCACATCATCTCATCATTAGCCATGCATCACCATGCATATCACATCATCTCATCATTAGCCATGCATCACCATGCATATCACATCATCATTAGCCATGCATCACCATGCATATCACATCATCTCATCATTAGCCATGCATCACCATGCATATTACATCATCATTAGATCAATTTCCACTTTTACTTATCAATTGATCCCACATTATCTTTTCTCAATTCATCAAATTCACCATCATCATCATCCTCCCTTCGGGCAGAAACCTCCGACAGGGATCCCAGTATCCCAGCCATCTCATGGCCACTGGGCTTCCGGCCCCCCACATTCCGGGCATCTCGCATCTCAACTAGCATCACGAGGAACCTCCCTTCGGGCAAAGACCTCCGACAGGGACTTCCGGTCTTTACCCTTCTAACCGGGGATCTCGCACCCTAATCCTGGCATCGCGAGTCACTCCCTTCGGGCAGAAACCTCCGATAGGGACTTCCGGCCCCCCACATTCCGGGCATCCTGAAACTCCCAGGGAATCTCTGGAATTATGCCACTCGGCCACCAGACATCAACCTCCGCCACATCCTCTTACTCACATACCACTTCCACATTTTATCATTCTTTTCATCTCATTATTTCATGGCATATGATTCACACACATGCATCACAATTCATGATCATTCATGCATCAATGCCATATAGCAATGCATCATAGTTCACGATCATGCATACATCAATGTCATATAACAATGCATCATAATTCACGATCATACATGCATCAATGTCATATAACAATGCATCATAATTCACGATCATACATGCATCAATGTCATATAACAATGCATCATAATTCAATAGAACTCATGGCCGATAAAATAATCCACTTTTATTTTATTATTATTTTATTATTTTATTATATTATTATTTTAATATTATATTTATTTATTTCCATAAATAAATATTATCTTTAATATTTATGATTTTCCAAAAATCATGAAAATCAAAAAATCATTAAACAACTAATTAGAATCACAATTTCACACAATTTCATGGCCAAATTTGCATTTCACATAGTTTCCCAAATTTCCACCAAATACACTCAATATTCGGATAATGGCCAGATTGCACAGTTTTCGGATTTATTCAATTAAAATACTCATATGACCTCCAAAAATTCCCAAATTTTACAGGGTGATAGCCAACACATTTTCGTGCACTTTTCATGAAGAACAATAAGACAAATTCTTTATGGATTAATTTATACAACTCCATGAAGCTTCTGGAACCTCTACCGTTTCGTCCAGAACACACATCACCGAAAAACTTAGATTTGACCCATTAAATCTCTTTCGTTTCTTCTGAAATTCGAGTATGTTATGTACCAATGTGTCCTTTACAAGTTTCATGAAGAGATCTAGGTTAAATAACCAAATTATGATCCTCTTTTAAGTCCTTGAAGTCTCGGGTGTCTCGGTATACTTCAACAGAACCAAACGTCTCAAAGATCTAGCCGATTAACTAGGCTATACTCATTTGTTTCTCCTCAAATTTGAGTATGTTTTAGTTTATGATGTTACCTACAACTTCCATGAAGACAACAAAGTGAGATTTCCAACATAAATCAACATGCAACCAAGAAATCATCAAGAGGTCAGTGAAGATTTCGCAGATCTAGAACCTCCGTGAAATAGAACTTTTGACCCCTCATATCACCTTCGTTTTCCATGAAATTCGAGTATGTCATACCTCAAGATGTTAGCTTCAACTTTCATGAAGACACCGAAGCCAAAATCACACTCCAAATACACATACAAGCTCGAATAAGAAACTGTCTACCACAAACCGAACGGAAACAGCCACATTACATGAACACATGCAACCCTTGCTTGGTATTTTGCCCAAAACACCCCTAAAACCTAGCATGCAAACACCAAAAACAACATGCAAGAGAAGTCATAGACCCCCACTTGCCTTCAAGATGAACGAACAGCAACAAGCAACGGCGTACGGCGGCGTAGGACGGTCGGACAAGGCGGCGATCGGCGAACGGGCGGCTCCTCCCTCCGGCTCCGCCTCCTTCCCTCTCGGTTCCTCTCCTCTCTCTCTCGAATTCTCTCCCTCACTCTCTCTCCTTTGGTCGAAAATGGAGCAAAGGGGTCCGGCCACTCTCTCTCCTAACCCCTTTTATACCCCCCTTAGGCCATCATTTGCAATGATTAACTCACCTATCCAATGGCCAATGCATGTGATAATCCCTTGCCACTTGTAATTTCTAATTTTGAAATTTGATTTGAATTAATGGGCTTGGGCTTAGGCCCATCCGGCCATTCCCCTTAGGCTGGTCGAGCTCCTCTCTTGGGCCCAATGGGCCGACTAGCTTGGCCCACCAAGCTTTTGGCTAATGGGTCCAAGGCCCATTCCGAAAATTAGCCCTTTTTCCCTTCTTTTTTTTTTTTGAAATTCCTTCTATAATATATTTGAATTCCAATTTCCATCTTGGCCAAAGTCTTGGAATATTTTTAATTATTGAAATTCAAATCATATGGCCAAGCATTAATAAATTAAATTTAAATTTCCACAATCACAAGCACAATTCATCAAATTAAAAGATAAATTGGCTAAAGCATAGGCCATAAAATTCTATCACCTAATTAAAGACATTTGACACACCTTAAGGCTTGGCTTTGAATTTCCGGGATGCCACACACTTTGTTTTCATCAAAGCACTGTAGTAGTGCAAAAATCTTTTCTAACTCATCAAGCCAGGATGCAGCCTCCTTGGAATCTCCTGTCCTAGCAAACCTTAGGGGTCGTGGCTTTAGGAATTTCTCCACCAAGCTATGCATTGAGCATTCACTGTTACCGTTTCCATCACTGGTGGGCTTGCTGTTCCATCAGTCCACCCATGGTTTCGAGAGCTTGTAGAATCTCGTCTAGTTGGGGGTCTTGGTTTGACTTTCCCTTTGAAGTTGAAGTGTAGCCCTAAGCGCTCATATTTAAACCGCATAAATTCTAGGGGAATCTTTTTTCTATATCCACAAATAAAGTTAAGGGATTAAGACTAACACTTAAGAAAATGAACTATGCAATCACATGCATAAGGCATTTTCCTGACAATCCTAAATCCCAACACTCTTTATCACTTCAGATAATAACCTACTCTTATACCAAAAATGGCTGTGATGACCTTAACTCCATCTCTAGCATTACGAGAGGTAAGGGTTATTTTTTGCAACATCCCAAGCGTGTCACTGGCCCATATTTCTTTCTTTTATTAATCTTTAAGTTATATACATGCAAAAGCAATTAACATTTGATCACAAAACATCACAACGAGTTAGTAGGAAAAATATGCTCACAACCATATATTTACATATACATGACAACTACTAATAATTTTACATACATGTCTTATTTATCTTAGAACCTCATTAACTTGGGCCAAGTTTCATAGAGTATCACTCTCAAGCCCCTAGTGGACCATTAAAGCCTTAAAGGGGATCAACAAAATCGCCTTCAACCCATTCATACCTAGCGCAGTATTTGTGAGGGACAAGTTCATCCAATCCCACACCATCCAAATAATTGTAATAACCATCCGATAGGGCTTATTAATACTCGTAAAATAAATAGCAGTTTTTGACATCGTCATATCTATAGAAATGTCGAACCTTTCGAGAGGTACAATCATCCTACAAGTCTGAAGAAGACAACTAGCGAGTATAACCCAATAAGTAAACCTACTGAAATCAGGGTAGGATGATGCCTTGCCCTTCGACAAGCAAATAACTTTATCCGGGCAGTTATTGATGGCAGATTAATAGCAAAAATAAAAGCAGTGACTTAGTAAAATAGGAGAGATCCTTAAAATAACTAAATGTAAGAATTTGTCAAGGATCCATTATATATTTGAGGAACTTATACATGCAGGGTTCATTTATTAATGATCGAAATCCATCGACCCTTTCGGAATCCACTAGGCATCCGAAATCCATCAAGCATTCGAAATCCATCGGACATCGTCGCTGAAATCCATTGATCAATGATATAATCGAAATCCCATGGTTCTTCCGAAATTCATCGCGCATCATCACTGAAATCCATTAGTCAATGGCACAAGTTAGTCCCTCGTGTGTCCAGGCATCGCAAGCCAATTCTTATCTTCAATATCAGTTCAAAGCCTGAATGCGTGCCACGTATAGGTGTGTGAAATGTCTTACTAATTTCAAATCATTAAACATGCCAAGCTCAAATGGAGGTTTGCAACTTGGTCCGATCCATACGATACACAGATTTAGTATTAAACTTGGCTTGGGAAAATGATACTCCTCGATATCGCCCTAAAACCAAGAAAGGACCAATCCGTTGTGGTCTTATGTCCGTCCAAGCCTCTATTCGGAACTCAGGATGTGAATACACACTTTGAAAAGTAATCTAAAATAGTTCATAGAACAACATCAAGCTTTCTTTTAAAATATATTTTCAAAACTGTTGGAATCAAAGTAAAATGAAGGCATAGTAAAATAGGCGCAAGAATCAAGCCACTTCAAAGTTCAAGCCAAAGCACAACAATCAAGCATCTGAACTAGGCCACTTCAATTTCAAAGGCCAAATGTCAAACTAAGGCCCAACACTAATCCAAAACCAACTCAAGTAAGTACACATAAACCTCAATAAAAAGTAACAAATCAAATATAGATTTGTTACAAGCTTGGACTAGCGTTATACAACGTTCTAATCAATCGTTAGTAAGTCCACTTATTACTTTCTAAGCCGGTGGCCTTGAATTAGTGATGGCAAGAAGAATGGCGGCAAGGGTGGCGGCAATGACTTTTAGGGAGGAGAGGGTTGAACTATGAGAGGGAGAAAGAGGGATGATTGGTGGTGGAAAGGAAAGAGAGAAGGATGGCTTTGGTGGGGTGATTGGGTTCTACCCCTATTTATAGGAATTTGTCCGAACAGTCATATATTAAGGTGGTTTAATTAGAAATTGTAAAATCGATGTGATGGTCCATCTAGTCTCTTAATTAATAAATCGTTATACTTTATCTACCCTCCTCTTAATCCAAACAAATTGACCAAGAAGCATTTATGAGGTGTCTTATTTGGTCATCAAGCCTTAAGATAGGGTAGGACTATAACCAGATAAATTGAGACACCTCAAGAGGGTAATTGAGGACTAGAATCCAAGCTAAGTATGATTCACACCTTTTGAGTAAGAAAAACAGTTTTGACTAGTTTTTGAAATTAATGTCATGGCCCTATCAAATAGAATAAAAGAATTATGGAATTTTAGTATGTTGTAGAAAAAACCTTAATTAACATTTTTATAAAAGAAGCTAAGTTCAATTCGTGTTGTAGAAAGAGCAACAAATCACCAAATATACCTCAAAAATCTGTTCATCCAGCAGATCCAACGTCCGTGAAGAATGACCCATTTCAAAATCCAATTCTTTTCAAATTTCTCCAAGATTGTTATATGTTATAGAAATAAATGTCCTTTAAAGTTTTCATGAAGGAAGCATGTTAAATTTGAAAAGGAAAATTTTATAAAAATCCAAGAAGGCACCCTGGTCACCGTTTTTCCCACACTTAGTAGGTTATAGATGGTGAATGATTAAACTTTCGTCCCTACTATTTCATCTTTAAAAAATCTGAAATTTAAGTATGTTATAGATCGAGATGTTTTGAACAAAAGGACATTTCTTCAAACCATAAAAAAGCTCTATAAAATTGGCAAACAACGAAGGTCCAGAGATTTCAAAAATCAAAAGAGGTAAATTCTAGTTTGAAAGATGAGTGTTTCCACTCGGTCTTGAGTCAAGATTCATAGTGGTTAAACAACCTTATCTTCCAAGATTCTAGTTAGGATGTATGTTAGCTTGGACATCTTATCCCGGTTATTAATTAGCTAAAGTTCAAAAGAGATAAGGTAGATTTAGCTTGGTCCGAAGTTGGACTTGTCTTGGCTTTTCCCCCCTCTCTTTGAGCATGTCTCCCATTTCTCGTGGGCTCCAAAGTCCACCTTTTACACTTAAATTTTAGAGTAGTAATAGGCCTAAGCTCTAGAGTCTTCTTTTTCCACAATTCCCTTAAGGCGTTACACTTGTTCACACTAGTTCTTCCAAGAAATTCCCTTAAGTGTCACTTTACTTAATTGTTCCAAGTCCAAGTCTAGTCTTATCCTTTACGGTAAAGTCCCAACATACCAAATATCCATGCCTCTTAATTTACTACATGACGCATATTTGAAATGCAACTTGAAAAATATCTAAGTTTGTGAAGGCCTTGTCATTGGGTAGGGCCTTAATCGAGTTCGACCTTGATCATGTTATTTAACTTGAGGTTCATGCTTAAGTCATTTCTGTACCAAGAAAAAGGGGCTCACGACTAGGTCCTAGGGCCGAGAATTGGCCCAATCAGTCAGTCCTCTAATTGGTTCATAAACTAGTCCATTGGCCAGTCCCTCTTGGTCAGGCTTGTGGCCAGTATTTGGGCCAGTCGATCGGTTCCGTGGCCAGTCCTATGGCCAGTCCAAGGTCCTGCATCACAAGTTATGGTCAATCCAACATTGAACCCTATTGAGTTTGTTCAATCTATGATTGATTATCTGATGTCATGTAATCATGTAAGATCGATTGATTTGTCTCAATTCATGGTCACTTTGAATCGACTCATGGTTGTCCATTGCCGGTACAACGGCCATGCAGAATCATCCGCGACTATTGCATTGATCGAGCGGAATTGAGCCATGACCGTATGCTGATCCATGAAAGTATGTGATCATCCTACGACCGATCCTTATGGTCGAATAGTCGTTCCATGGTCAAATACTCTATAATTGGACCTTGGGTTACCAATCCCTGAACAACCATTTAACTCATGACCCTAAGCTGACTCATGGCCAAGTCTAGCAATTGGCATACTGAGCTTTTGGCCTATTGGTTTGGCCAATATGAGAGTTGAAACCAAGGATATTACACAAGTTTTCCTCATGGCGAAGGTGATGCCAGACCAATGCTTGCTTGTAGTGAGGTTTGGCAATGGTGTATTCAAAGGGTCGGGGAGCTTGAATGGGGAAAAGCAGTCACGAACCCTAATTCTTAAGGAAGAAGAGGATGAAGCCCTTAATTTTCAAACGGACGGCCATGGTTTGTTTGGCCCATCTAAAGGCTCCAAACGCATGTGATCATCATCTAGATCCAGTGGCTGAGATTCAATCACAAGATCGGATGGCTTAGGATTGATACTAGCGGCGCCTAGATCGAACGGGCCATATCGAGCCACATCAGCCCCTTCATGGAAAAAATCTAATGGCCAAAATTCCCAAAATTTTTCCAACATATCGCATGGCCAAAATCTCAACAAAGGGAAAGGTAAATATTGTGATTATTATAAACGTCCTAAGCATACCCGAGAAAATTGTTAGAAATTGCATGGAAAGCCAATAGATAAGGAAAAGAAAGAGCGGGATATTTCGATCGTAGTGCATGCTAAAGCTCATCAACTTGTTAACAAGGACTAATTTTGGCAAATCATGAGAGCTATAAGCCAATTAGGAATATAAGATAAAATGACCAGCCATGCAAGTACCCCTCAACTCATTTTCAAAAATAGCATGGATTATTGATTCAAGTGCTAGTGATCAATACTTTACGATGAAAGTTTTCTTTCTAGCATTCATAAATCACCTCCATTGAATACCTCAGTGTGTCTTCCCAATGGAAATGGCACATCCGTTGCCAAATAGGGAATGTACAATTTAACCCTTCCATCAGTTTGAAAAATATGTTACTCATTCCCGATTTCCAATTTAATCTCATCTCTATCTCCAAACTTTGTGAAGACGACTCATGTTGGGTCTTTTTCAACTCTAATATCTACTTTTTTTAGGATCTTTCAATTGGAAAAATGATGGGCTTGGGTAACAACCATGAGGGACTCTATTTTTGGGTTGCTTTTCCCAAAGATTTTGATAATTATGTTTTTTTCTTGAATAAGGACATCTCATGTAATGCCAGCATTAATAAAGATATTCTTTTATCTTATCAGCATTTAGGCCATAAAGCCTCTTTTCCTCACCCCAAGTGTCATATATGTCCTTTGGCAAAACAATCACGGTTATCTTTTCCACAAAGCACCTCTCATACGGCTAGAGCTTTTTCTCTCCTCCATATGGATATCTCGGGACCATATCACACCTCACACTGTGATGGATCTCATTTCTTTCTCACGGCTGTTGATGATCATACACAAGCAACTTGGGTTTTGCTGATGCAATCCAAGGCCCAAGTCATTCTTCATCTTAGGAATTTTTTCATTCTTATTAAAAATCAGTTTCATAAGTCCGTACAACATTCGCACTAATAATGGTGGAGAATTTTTCAATCATGAATGTTCCTCACTGTTCACCTCAAGTGGAATTCTTCATGAGAGTGGGTGCACTTATACTTCTCAATAAAAGGGTGTCATTGAAAGAAGACATTGTCATCTCCTAGAGGTTGCCCATGCCCTTAAATACCAAACATATGTTCTTGAGATGTTTTGGGGAGACTGTATGATCAAAACAGCATATCTAATCAATTGGATGCTGTCTCAAGTTCTCAACGGAAGAACCCCCTTCTAATTACTCTTTAGGAAATGTCTAGACATTCGCCACCTCCGTGTCTTTGGCTGTTAATGTTATGTGTCTATTGTGGGATCTCGGTATAAATTAGATCCTCGTGCTATTAAATGCATATTTATGGGATATCCTACTCTTCAAAAGGGATATTTGGTTTATAATCTATCTACCAGGGAATTTTTTGTCAATAGAGATGTTATCTTCCATGAAGATGCTTTTCCTTTCCAGGAGGAATACTAATCATCGCCCATTTCTGACTGAAGAAGATCTTTCACCTCCCTAATTGATGGTGATTTCTTATTTATCTCCTACGACACCTCTGGCTCATGAATATGACGCAACCTTACCATTGGATATATCCAGTGCAGCACCCAATATTTCACAAGGAGGCACATCGGAGCTTCATATACCTCCATCCTTATGGGAAAGGAAGAGTTATCTTCTACTTGCTTATATACATTGATGACATTTATTATGGGAAATGACAAAAATGCTATCGAGAAGTTTAAAGGGTATCTACACTCCACCTTTCATATTAAGGACTTGGGACCTCCCAAATACTTCCTTGGTATAGAAATTGCGAGATTAGATAAGGGAATATGTCTCAGTCAACACAAGTTTGTCCAAGAGATCATATCAGAAGTAGGGCTATGAGGATCTAAACCAATTGTCATTCCAATTGAATAGAATATAAAGTTTACGACATTTGAATATGATAAAGGATTGTCACCTTTAAATGAGGATCCTTTGCTTAGCAGTCCTTATGCTTATCAAATGGGAAACTCATATACCTAACTATGACTAGGCCCAACATATGGTATGCAGTGCAAATTCTTAGTCAGTTTATGCACAAATCGAAACAATCTCACATGCATGCTACATTAAATGTTGTGAAGTACTGAAAAGGATGTCCAGGCTTGGGAATACTATTATCTTGGAATAATAACATGGAGATGACAGCATATAGTAATATAGATTATGCTTCTTGTCCCATGAGTAGAAAATCAATCATGAAATTTTGCATCAAATTAGGTGACTCATTACTCTCTTGGAAAACGAAGAAGCAATCAACTATTTCATTATCATCTGCAAAGCGGAATATCGGGCAATGGCAAAAACAAGCTGTGAGACAGTATGGATCAAAAGATTAGTGCAAGATCTCGATGTATGGGTGAGAGAGCCAACCATTCTATACTGTGAAAATGTCGCTACACTTAAACTTGTAGGAAATCCTGTTTTTCATGAAATGACAAAACATATAGAAATTGATTGTCATTTTATTGGAGACAAGATTTGGGATGAAGTAATCAAGACAGAGGGAATAAGAACGATAGAGCAGCCGGCAAACATCTTTACTAAACCCTTGTGCCAAAGGCAACATGCGTATCTATTGAGCAAGCTAGGTATTCTTAATGTGTATAAACCATCAGCTTGAGGGGAAGTATTGAAGATATGATTGATTTAATTGATCTTAATTGATTATGATGGTTCATTAATGGGAAACTAGAATATTGTGTACTAGGAACTTGATTTTATTTTGTATATTCTTTTTAAAATATTTTGACTTTATGTATTATAAATAGAACTAAAATCATATAATGTTGATATGAGAAAGCAATATATAATTACCCAATTGTCGACAGCTTTTCATCATCTAATTCTCTGAGATCACTTGTTATTATGACGCTAGCTACATCGGCTTGCATTGAATGCATTTGTCCAGTTATTGTTTTAGTCAGCAAAGCCAACCATATTGGCCACATGTTGTTTTTCCTTTATTTCATGACCCACGCCCACAAATGAGCCAAATCGTGAATTTTATAGTCTAGGCATTTTTGGGATTTTTTTCAATCCAAACTCATGCTAATTTAATTACTTAGATTACCTTATAATTAGGTTATTTTCCTATATTATAAATAATTATAATATTTATGTTGATTTTTCATATTTTTCAAGATTTTATCTATATCTCTCATTAATTGTGCATATCTTAATAGAAATATATTACCTTAGATATTACCCACCTTCTTTGGCATCTTCTCTTGCCAAACCCTTCATTTTTTGGCAATCCTCTTAATTTCCTCTCCCAACTCTCCATCTCCCACCACCAATTCCAAGCACCTCTTGATCTTATCTCCTAATTTCCGCTTTGATTTTCTTGTTTATTTGTCTTTTCTCCAAATAGTGAGAGTTTCTAGAATAACTTTTTCATTAAGTGAAATCCTAGGAAATTAAATTCGTCCATCCTGTTTTATCTTAATGGGGTGTCCACCGTGCTTAATTAAACCAGTTCTTGTTGCAATTTACAGTTTTCTTTTTCCGTCTTTTATATATATATGCCCAAAATATTCTGAACTTGAAATAGCAAGCTTTGAATAATCATAATTCGAAAAAATTTCTTGATAGAATCTCGTACTTATAACCTTCCCTATAGATTCATCACTAGGCTACCGATAATTGGTAGAAAAAAAAAAACGTAATGAAATTTCGGTGATAATTCGAACTATGAGAGTTGAAAATTGTGAAATTGAGCAACTAAATTTTGACGCAAACTTTTCATATACAATACAGATTTAGGGCCCTTTTTTTCTTTTGAATGATGATTCAATTCGCATCCAAATTTATCAGCAAAGCTAGCCGAACCTGATTGTTTCCCTCCATTTCTAATTTGGTCATTACGATGTCAGCTGCACAAGCTGTGTCGTTTAATAATATTTTAAAAGCAAACTTAGCTACATCAATCGCTTGCTATTACGATGCTAGCCACATCAAACACTTGCTATTACGATACCAGCCGCGACCACATTCATCAATTATGATCTTGGTCAGCAAAGCCAGGTGCATTGGCTGATTGTTGTTATTCCTTTGATTAATGATCTTCCGCTACTCATATAGGAGAACCAGCACCATCACTAGATTTGCTGCCCTTAGACAAGCCAAATCAATGACCTAGGCATTTTTCAATTTTTTTTTTTAATATTTAAACTCAAGCTAATTTAATTACCTTGATTACCTTATAATTAGGCTATGTTTCTATATTATAAATATTTAGAATATCTCTTTTGGATTTTTGTATCTCTCAAAATTTCACGTATATCTCCTATTGATTGTGCATATCTTGATTTATATATGTTACCATACTTAGTCATCTCATAAAGTATATACTCTCCATTATGATACATGGAACTATACAAAAAAAATAAAATAAAAAAGATTTCATATGTCAGTATTATTCTTAACTCACTATGATGAACTTATGTGCCCACAATGTAAGAGTTTTTCCTAATGTGGACTAAATTAATTGATATTGTAATTTACTGTTTTTACGGTTACCGTAAAACAGGGTTGGTCTAAGGTGAGATAGAAGGTTTCTTAATTATTCTAATATGGGCTGGCTAGTGTGGGCCGAGTTGAGCATGGCCCGTAATGAGGGGGACTGGTTAAAAACTCTATAAATAGTGCTCAAGTCTCTCCTCTAACCCTAATTCTCACATGTATCCTCACCTAAGGGGCGTTTACCTAACGCTGCACGTGAGGGGGGCCGCCTCATTGAGCTAGTGATACGGAGGGCAATAGAGGAGAAGGACTTGATGCGTGGATCCCCTTGATATATGTGGGTAATCCTTATTCTGCTTCCGCTTTATGTTCGTTGGATCCCAAAACAGGTGCGTTAATCTTTCTACTCAATTATGCATGTTCTTGTTCTGGTTATGGAGATCTTGGGGTTGCGCAATTTGCGTCTAACATGTGGTATCAGAGCCTCCATAATCCTAGAACACGAACGCAATTGATTTTGCCCTAATTTGTACGGATTTTGCCCTAATTTGTACGGATCTTGCCCTAATTTGTGATTTTCGAGACTTTTCGTTCAATAAAAATTAAATTAAATCACAAATTCGGACTGGGCTCGACGAGACGAAGAAAACCGTGGGCGGCGCGTCGCCGGAGGATGTCGCACGCGCCCCACGCGCTGCCACGCGCCTCCTGCGCGTCGAACACGCGCCGCTCGTGTGCTCCATGCGCCGCGCACTCAGGCGGCGCGTGCGGGCGCGTGGATGCTCCGATCGGCGCGTGGTTGGCGGCGTTGGACTCGTACGGTGATTTCCTATGTCGTGGTATATTTATTTTATATTTTTGATGATTTTATGGATATGAAAATACATACGGAACCCTAAATACGTGTTTTTTTTGCGTATTTTTATTATATTTTCTGTGATTTTGGAAATATAAGTGTTGGGTTATAGGTATATTATCACATAATCATTATAAAGGTGTGATTCATTAATAAAAAAAATCAAACTTTATTGTGAACTGAAGCTGGCTTAATGCGATACAATTCATATGAGATTGTATTTGAGTTATGTATTGAGTTGATGAGAAACAATAAAGTCATGAAATTTTTATTACTCAAGTATACTCCTTTACACACTGGTAATCTTTGAATGATTGACAACTTAAGGACTCGTGACCAAACTGATTGTACCGATTAACACATCTGCTGAATGTGGATAATGCATGTCAATTAAATTACTGCATATTGTACATGAACTCATCTGGTCACTTGTTAATGTCTATCAAGTTGAATATTTTTTATGGTAAAGGAGTATGGCAATATTTTACGCAGAGCAATAGTATCTACTGTTAAATTTTAAATATTTGGTTCTCTGGTTTGACTCAATTAATAGGCCACTGGTTGATTACAATGATAATTTGTTATTTAAAAATTGGCTAATAAATCAGTTGTTGGCCTTGGAGTCATGTTTTGCCATATGATACTCATGAGCAACAAGCTTGTCAATCTGGAGTACCCTGTATTACTATTGATGTTAATTTGTGAGAGATATTTTAGATCAACATTCTTTTTATGTTGTTCTGGTAATATGTAATCAGGGTGCATAAAAGATGATTGCTTCTATGTTATGAGAAGTTTCTTGTGTTGCTGTGATCGTTGATCTCATTGGAATCTGTCTTTCAGGTTCGTTATATATATAATCTTTATTTATCAATATATGTATAAATAAAGATTTTATTAATGAATAAAGCAATGTAATTAGCATGATATGTGATTTTGGTGATATGATGCCCCTATCACTAAAGTCAAAATCACATGTATATGGTGTATGTGAGGAGTAAAGTTTATATCCTGGTATGAGAGAATTTCAATGATTCAATTGAGTAGTGACCGCCAAAGTGGCACGCTTGATTGGGTTTGAGAAATTTCGATCTCGTATGATGATTGGGATGTCTCCTGATCTAATACGTGGTCATACTCCCAAAGGAGGTGATTGTGTATTAGTTCATGGAGGGATACATGATAATGTGGTGGAGGAGTGACCGATCCTAATGGTTCATATGCCTAAAGGTGATGAATTCACGAAGATTGGAATATTATTCTCATAACCCTTATCATGTGGGGAGTATACAACTGCATGTCATGTATTCTGCCCAAAGGTGATTATATGATTATGCATGTAACTCTCTGAATGTGTACTTGTATGTCAAGTTACACAGTACTCACATGATGCTAATTATATACATTGCTTGGTTTTTAGTCACATTTTCTGTAATTAATAACTTCACTATTATTGAAGTTTTTACTGCTTCAAATTTTAAGTTGTTGACATATGATTTGTTGCTTGAGAAAAGAGCAATTGAATTTGCTTACTGTCCATGAAGCGTTCCATTCTGGAACACTTGAAAAGAGGTTTGCCTGCGGACTGCACTACTATAAGATGATAGAAGCCTTAGTTGCTTGTAATTATGTCTTGTTTGATATTGAAATTAGGACACATCTGCAAAGATTGTGTTTAAGTCATAATGACCGAGATAAAGGTCTTAAAAAGTTGTCAGGCTTAACAGTGGCCGTGAGTATTTTGGCAAGTATGACAATGCGAAATTACTTAAATGGTTATTTGTCAAATACTTGGTAGATTCTGGGGTGGTAATTTAATTACTGTTGACACCTAATTTTTGCCCAAAAATATTTCATTCCAGCATATAGATTATCTAGGTGTTTAATATAGTGTTTTAAATAGAATATGTTTTTACTTTAAAAAAAATTGAAAATATAAAAAAAAAAGATTAAAAAAAGAAAAGAAAAAAAGTTGGGGCCAATGATCTAAATGTGACTAGCCAAGCCCAGGAGGTCAGATTGGAATTCAAATGGCAAGTTGGGGCCAAAATGCAATTTCCAAAAGTTGAGGGACCAATTTGCAAATTTTGCAAAATTGTGCCCGAGCCCGTAAATCATCATCTAGGCCTCCAATTGAGTTGAAACTGAATTTAGGCCGGGTCGAATCTATCAAATTGGGCCAAAATGACCAAACTTGCATTGAATTGGGTATTTTTGGATAAGAAGATGACCAATTTTGAGGGACTTTCTTGCAAAATTGGGTGGGCACAATTGCGAAATATGATCAAGATCTTAAACTACTATACATGTACTTGATAATTGATCAAAAATCTCAGCAAAATTGATGGATTAAAGCACTAAAATCACCGGCCAAAAGTCAGTCCACGAGTTGGTCTGATTTCGGAGTTGCTAAGTAGGCATATTGGTGGCCCCACCATATCCTCCTCACCTGCCCAGCCAGCCCGATCTCTGCACGTGATGGAATACCATCATTGTTAGTGCAAGTGGACGGAAATTGGCCAGGGATAAGCCGCTGACAGCACGGGAAAATCGCAGCAAAGTTCGCACACTCAACAGCTGCAGAAGTTCAAAAAATTTGGCCAAGTCAGAAGAGTAGGTGAACCAGCTCAGTTGGCAGGCTTGGTAGGTGGACAAAAGACTGACCAAAAATCCCTCAATTGAGGGGATAAGATCACTAAAGCAAGGTATTTCCAGGGAGGAGAGAGAGGAGACAAGAGGGAGAGAGGAGAGCTCGGAATCGTTCCCCAAAGAGGCCCTCCGAAGCAACTCCAGAAAGAAAAAACCCAGAAAATCCAGACCGACCTTGAGAGAGAAAAGTGAGATTTTCACAACCCTTCGGCCAAAACTAGCCAAAACCTTCAACTAGAGAGTGAAACTTCACTCAAAGATATTTCCATCCATAGGTCGCACGTCCCAAATGGAGATCGGGAGGGCCTCCTAAAGCCCCCCGAAAGTACACCCTCCTGGCGGGCCAAGAAACACTGGAAATTTTTCCAAGTGTTGAGCCCGGTTGGTCACGAGTGAGAGAAAGCGAGTGTTTTTGAGAAATTTGAGAGATAAATGAGGAAAACCATGAGTTTAAACCCAAACTAGAATAAATACAGTTTGAATTGGTGCCAATTTTTTCAACAAAAGAGGTCCTAAAGCTTGATTTTAGAGGTCAATGAAAACCTTTGTTATCAGTTCTTTCTTTGCAGATCTTGTTTTCCAGTTGAAGAAGCCAATTTCCACGTGCCTCCCGAGGATAAGTTCTTCGTTTCCTTGGCCAAGAACCACTTGCAAACGAAACTAGGAAGCAAGGTAAGTATCCTAGATATATTTTTGTTTGAGTTTGAACGTGTTTTAATAGTGAAAAGTCAAGAGGAAAACCAGCCCGGAAAACTAATTTCTGAGGCCGTATTTTTTCTAAGTGTTGAAATTTCTTCAAGGGTTTCGCATGTGTGCTTCTTGAAGAGGTCGTTTTGATGTGTTCGGTTGGTATTTTTCTATGATGTTTGTTGCATTTGAAAGCTCATGTTACCTACTTTCATTCGGATCAAGTAATGTTTCCTTTAGATCTCGTATGTGATGGGTGTCGGGGCTTGAATATGGGCATTCAACCTGGCTGTTTGACTTGGGTTCATCGCCAGATTTGCAAAACAGCTCCAACCCGCATATTGGAGGCCGTTTTCACTTCGGTTTTTGCATGTTCTAGGCTGTGATTTCTAGTTAAACCTGTTCCTTGCATGTGATAGTATAATCTTGATACTTTACCTCCGCATGAGATTGCTTATGGGTCGAGATTGAAGGCCACGAACATGGCCCGATGAAGACGTTTTGAGGTGATTTGATGCAAGCCAAGTATTCGATAAAATGTTGGAACCAAGTTTCAACCTTGAAATGATCGATTTAAGCTCTATCATTGTAATATTTGTGTGCTGTGTTGTTCAATGTTAGCATATATCGGTTTAGGAAATTATTATTTTTATTTAAATAAAAAATTAAAAAAATCCAAAAATCCAAAAATTTCAAAAAAAGATATAAAGGTGATAGATGTATCAAATTAAGGCAAAAATGGCATCTATGAAATTTTCCTATTTTTAAAATGTCATTTTCCTAATTTAATGCTATTTTGGTATTTTATGATCATTTTTGTAAATAATACATTTTGCATAGATTAAAATTATCTAGAGTAATTTCATGCATTTAGGGTAATTTCATGCATATTTAAATTTCCATTTTGCTCACGGGGGTCCTGTCCCGGGGCGTGATAACAAGGCCATGTAATATTATTTGCCCGACTTGTATCGGGTCTTTCTTTTCCACATTACTTTCAAGTCATTTCAATTTCTTATATATTACTTGCGCACCGCTTTTCATTAATTTGAGTGTAAATTTCTCTTTTAAATTATGTTAGGATTAGTTTAGACATTAAGGAAAACAAACCTACAAAAACATTTGCATGGACGCCTAGCGGTTTTATAAAAATTATAATTGGTAATCAAGATTGTGTGGCCATTTAGATGAACAACCTTTCGAGTTAGTGGTACCGCAAGGACGCTAATAGAAACATTAGCGTAAACAAGTTCCCGTTCCTAGAAATCTCTGGTTGCGTAGAAATCGAGACAACACTCCCGTGTCTCGATTGGTTTCTAGCCGACCCCAATAGGCTAGTGGCGACTCTTAAAAATATTTAGGTTGTTAAGAACTAAAAAACAAAATCCAATGTCGCGCGAGGTATGGGCTTGGGAGAGCCTGTGCCTAATCTTGGGCCATTGGTCCGCCTCTTTAGGCAAATACCCCTAAACTTTCTTTCTTTTCCTCGGACGGAAAAAAAGAGGTCGTGACAACTTGGCGACTCCGCTGGGGACTTGGTTGCAAACCTTAGAGGACTTAGGCCGTAATAACTTGGTTGGTTGTTCACTAACATGGTCTTCATTTGATAGCGCGTGTCAAAGTCGCGTGGAAAACAAGGTTAGCCCGCTAACAATGTGTTAAATGTTTTTGTAGGTTTGGAGTAATAAGGGGTGGAGTGTTTGTTAACCCATCTCTTTTGTAGGGAGGCGTAGGAATGTATGCCTATATGGATGAAATTGAAGTGTTGTTTGGATATCAATCGATGTGTGTGCATTTATACTTATCTTAGCACTACACATTTACACACACCACCCGCGATCTAAAACCCCAATCGCACTAGGAAGCCCATAGGAGGTACCAAAAGATGGAACCCGTGCGAGGAATGACCCATGGTTATCCACTTTTGGTCCCGCTCATTTTGATTAATGATAAAGAGAACTGTCCGACGTAAGTGCGGAGTGGGGAAAACTCTTTTGATCTAATCAAAATGGGGACCTTAAGCCTTTAGAATTCCGCCTTTATGCGTCAAACCTCACAAGTTTACATCCGCATATCTATGTGATTAAAAAAAAAAAAAAAGTCTCTTCACCCATTGTAAGTATGATTTCTCTATCTACTTGCTCACTTCAGATTGAAATTTTCATCTTTTGAGATTCGCGGAAATCAATGGAATGCCCTTAGCGATATAGGCTTGGCTCTCACTCTTAATAAATAAAAATTTCAAATACCTTTGATCTAACCCCATAAAACAAATGTTTTTGTTTTCAATTGTGAACTCAAAGTCACATTTTGTATAGAAATTCTTCCAAGTCAAGATTACATTTTGGGGCATAGAATTAAAATCAAATTTTCAATAAAATTCTTTCTTGGTCACATTCCGAAATTAAAATTCAAATCACATTTTGTGTATTGATTTCTCAAAATAAAAATCACCTCACCATTGCATGAGTGAAATTACAAACTAATCTTTCAAAATCAATGCCCCATTTGTGTGTGAAACTTTTGGAACAGAGTGGGCATTCAATTGATAGCCATGGATCGATCTTTTAATGAAATCTCCTCTTACTAATAAAATCTTGATGAAATACCAAATTTTCGTAAGTGGATACTACGAAGAAGGTATCGTCGCCTTGATTTCATTGTAAGAGGCGGCTTTATTGAAAGATCAATTTTTCATCCATGTACTAACATTATCTTCCTTTCGCAGGTCATGCCTTACAACCATTCCTTGAACTCCTCTTGCTTGACCATGCCAAAAGTGGACTTTAAAGCTAGGATGAGAATTGTGCTTATTATGCTCCTCTACGAAAGAGCTTCTTGTACTTTATCCTTGTCATTATTCCTATTAGGAACCGTGTTTTGCGTTTTGGGTTTTGATTGTGGACCCAATCAAATGCTTTTGTAAATCATACAACTCACAATTTTTAATAATGAAGTTAGAGTTCATAAAAGTTATATTCTTTAAAACACTTGAAGCGTTTCAAACGGACCTTCTAGGCTGAGTTTTATGCCTTAGCTTCAAAATGTTTGAAAATGAGTTTCAAGAAGAACTTGCGTAATACTTTATCTCTTCACTTAATCGCTTTTGCAGGTTGATCCGTAGAACGACGCTTTGAGGGGGTAAGGTTGTAATCGTTCCAATAGGGATTTCTTGCTCCACAACTAACTTAGTCATCCATTCTTGACAAACAGGCAAAATGACGGTTTTGTTCAAGATTGACAAAAGTGCGGGCCTTTCCCTAACAGAGCAAGTAATGAGATGTACCAATTCATGCTCATTTATGGGCATATTTGGTTGAGCCATGAACTACTTGAATATTTTCGCAACATATGAATTCAAACATTGTGATTAAGTGTGAAAAGAATCATCAAGGCCTCGAAGATCACAAATCTACTGGTCTAATGAAGTTCCACATCCTGGACGACCTCATATTAATTTGACATTCTTCGTGGAAGAAGAAATTTGTGGACATTCTTTGGCAACAAACTACTTCGTTGGTTGTGAACAAGAAGCATCTGCAATCCCTACACTTCCAACGGTTTCTTGGCATCCAATCCTGTATGGAGATGATTATTGGTGGTATGCAAGACAACACTTCAAGATGTAGATGTATACAAACAAGCATCGGTCATCAAACATTGCCCTCAAATAAAAGGTGGTAATCGTTTCAAGTTAAATTTGATTTATTTTAGGAATGACTTGTCCTTGCACTTTGTGTAGATTTTAGTGAGGCAAATTACTGGCAAGCAACAAGACTACATGGGAAGGACAACTTGGTTCAGAATCACACGATCTCTAAAAGAAAAGGGTGTGTTCGTTCCAAAAGTCAAAACAACTCATTCATAAACTAACATAGCCACCCATGCTTACAGATTGTGAAGTAGGAAATGTATTGATGCCGCAAATATGGCGAAAAATCACCTAGCCTAAAAGGGGTACGCGGGAAACCGAGTAAAGCATGAAGGATTCAAATGAAATAAAGATTCATCAATCCAACATAATGAAGCTGCATATGGACAAGTTATCTAACTCAATGTGGCATACATTCGACCATAAGGACAATATCTCCCCTTCTTCCACAAAGATACGATGAGATGCGGAATTGCCCGACTTTGAAAAAGGGTGTACTTCGTTCCTAAACTTAATGTATCTAAGAGTGGAAATAATACATTGTTTCCATATGTGTAGGAAATTTTAATTGGGGCAGATGGCCACAAGATGGATTGGGGGCACGCAATGCCTGAGTCACCCAACTTCTAAAAGGGGAAAATTGCAAATGGAATAGACATTTGCCAAGTGAATTACTGTCAATCATGGAAGCAAATCCCTCTCCATAGCCAAGGAAATGAGATGGAACACAATCATCATATATGCCGTAAAAGGGAGTATACCGTTCCTAAAATGAATCACGTCGAGCATGAAAATAACATATTCGTCTCTTTTTCCTTGCAATTGATGAATGGGGCAAATCACTTAAAGCAAAGCAATTCTGACCCATGAGCAAGATGAAACAAAGTCAATTGATTCAGCACAAAAAGGGAGTATTGTCCCTAAATTAGTCCAATTCAAATGTAGAATACAAGTAACATGCCCCATTTCTTGTAGGAAAAGGTGCACATCGACCGCTGAAGCAACACCTTATACCAAGAAGGCATGCTAAGGCCCAACCATCCATTTTGATGGAATAAATGGAGTAAAACATCTAAGGAGCA
Organism: Eucalyptus decipiens; assembly: GCA_014182575.1. NCBI lineage: Eukaryota > Viridiplantae > Streptophyta > Magnoliopsida > Myrtales > Myrtaceae > Eucalyptus > Eucalyptus decipiens. The sequence goes on along the minus strand of CM024616.1, from coordinate 3,582,640 downwards.
ATGCCCTCACATGTCGAAACAAGGAGTACCCCTCTCCTTTCATCTTTGACGCCCACTAAGAATGAGTGAATTCGATAACGTCTAAATGGCCCATTTGAAAGCAAGATCTTCAAGGAAATGTTAACACCTAAGGAGCAAAAGCACATGAAGAGGAAACACAAGACATTTAAAGTCAGCTGCAGGAGAAGGGTAATTTGGTATCGTTTCCAAAATACCCCTCTCTAACTTCATTATTTGACGTAGTTCCCTTGTTTGACAGGAAGCGTCGGTATTCAAGGAACAAACTCAAGAAATTGATTTAAGCATAATCTATATCGACAAAGTAAGCATGTGGAGTTAACACATGACAAAGTCACCTAAGTTGGCTTAAAATATGTGTCGTTCTAGAGCCGGTTCAATTAAATAAAAAAAGAAGCACCCCATAGACACTACCAGCACTTCGGCCTGGTGGTATGGGAATGAATGAACGGTCCGAGAGGCACGGGGTTCGATCCCCAGAAACGGCAACAAGGTTGCCATGTAAAAAATAATAAATAAATAAATAAATAACTTTTGCATCTCTTATTTTTGCAAAAAGAGGAAAATGCTTGAACTAATGAGACCAAAGACCTGAGATTCTCTTCAAGCCTTAAAACAGTACGTTCATTCCGCTGTTTCCCGCCAAATGGTGAAACTAACCAAGGGTAATGTTGTATCGTTTCCATTTTTCCGATCCCTGAGGATTCATGTACTAACACATTCCCTTTTTGTTCTTCGTAGGGTCGTCTGACTACTAAGGCACAGGTAAGTACCCTTCTTCTCAAAATCAAATGGAAAACAAATGGAGAATTTCCATCACAAAAAAAGAACATCTAGTGTTTTTTCTAGAAACAAGCAAAAAAAAATGGAAATTGAAGAAATAAGTTTTCCACAAAGCTTGCAAAAATCTTCTTTATCTTTAAATTGTCCATCCACTCGATGGATCAGTCATTTCGAATCAAAATTCTCTATGGAGGTTAATTCACCCAGATGATCTCAACAAAAATGAAAGGTGATGTTACTTTTGCCAAGCGAGAAACACTTAGGATGAGGAAAGGCAACCCATTTCCAAACATGTCCTTTAAGCACTCTAGGATTCGAGTGAAAAAGAAAACCCGTGTCGTTTAAGGTCAATGAATTCATTCGCAAGCGGTACATAGATCAAGATGATAAGAGGCATTTTTTTCCTTTATCATACACACTACAGGTGACAATAGTTAGCCCATTTGAGCCTTTTAATGTGAAGAATTTTCTACAAAATATCCTTGTCAAGAACCACCCCACGATGGGGCAATTACGGAGGTTTGGGTTGACATTATTTGGAGAGGGAAGATGAGAAAAGTTTCTTTACTCTCACTTGCATAAATCTTTTTTGTGGTAACTTCAGGTGAATTCTTATGGAAGCTCGAAGCATCCCAAGGTGAAGAAGAGTACTCTTTTCTCTACCCAAACACCAATACCCTTTGCTTAAACCATATTGAGCCTAACTATTCATTTCTAAAACCCGAGTGGTGATTATCTCCCCACATTGGGGCAGGGCACATGATTTACCAATGCAATTGGTGTTTATATGAGAATATGAAAAGCATCTTGAAAGTCCCAAGAGCTCAAAAAGTTTGAAAGAACAAAAGTCAAGTGAAAATTAAGGGGCATGAAAAAGCAGTGTGCCTGGTAAAAGCAAGGCCAATGCCCACATAAAAAAAAGGGAGAGAGAGTGGAAGAAAAACAATTGCATCAAGAGGAATATCTATGTGAAAGCAAAAATGGCAAAAAAATGCCTGCATTGAAAAGAAAAACATTGCAAATGCAAAAGCCATTATGTTAAGATGATTAGTCAAAGGACTTTCGAGACAATTTGAATTCTAAACATTAAGTGCTTTAAAAAAAATGGATGATATGGTAATGATGCCATGATAATCACCAACTCCCAAATCCCCCTTTGACAAAAAGTTCTAAGCCTTTTGAGCTAAGCCTTTTGAACCTTTCCCCGAATCAACATTACAACCCATTTCCAAAGTCTCTTCAGATTGGGATGATTCAAAGTGGAAATAAGGACTTCCTAAAGAAGATGTCGCTCGAAGAAGTGAGAGTAAGGTTGTCTTATCTCATCTTAAGGTTTCTTGACTTGTAAACCTGGCAGGGATGTCGATCAGTGATTAATTCATTTCATAGCCAATGATGCTTATCCATTGCTAAAACCATGACCAAACCTGCACTACGGTCCTTCTAAAAGACCTCTTTGATTGGTCAATGTGTACTTATTGCGAATGATTCAAAGCCTTGCACACTAGAAGAGTGAGGTTGAGTGATCAGTTTATTTCCCACATGAATAGATGGGATCAAATAGCCATTTTCTTGAAGATATGCGAGAAGCCCTTTCTAACTAGGGATCCTTGCTTGGCATACTTAACAAACCTTTCTCATAAGTCAGGGTCATTTCGACAATGACTTTTCTCCCAAGAGAATTTGACGATTAATGATATCATTCGAGCGTGATGACAGTTTCGCGAGTTTGTCAAGTTGTTGGAATTAGTTTGATTTGTTTATGCAATCATTGCTTTCTCATTACCGATACATTTTTGATATTGTTTCTAATGACATATGTTGAAATTGCCTCATCTAGTATGCTTTCGCTACTAGAATACTTGTTATAATGAATACTATTTGATGTGCAGTATCCATTTCAGAATATTCTCGAATGACAGGTTCCTCCAGTGAAACCACACAATTTCAAAGGGTTCATGGATTAGCCTTAAACCATGTATTTTCAAGAGGTTCTTGGTCATCCTTTAAACCACACAATTTCAAAGGGTTCATGGATTAGCCTTAAACCATCTATTTTCAAGAGGTTCTTGGTCATCCTTTAAACCATGCAATTCCAAAGGGTTCATAGGTTAACCTTAAACCATGCATTTTCAAGAGGTTTTTGGTTATCCTTAAACCTTGCAATTCACAGGGTTCATGGGTTAGACTTAAACCATGCATTTTCAAAAGGTTCTTGGTTATCCTTAAACCTTGCAATTTCAAAGGGTTCATGGGTTAGCCTTAGACCATGCATTTTCAAAAGGTTTTTGGTTACCCTTAAACCTCACAATTTCAGAAATTCTTGGTTATCCTTAAACCATGCAATTCTAAAGGGTTCATGGGTTAGCTTTAAACCATGCATTTTCAAAAGGTTCTTGGTTATCCTTAAACCATGCAATTCTAAAGGGTTCTTGGATTAGCCTTAAACCATGCATTTTCAAAAGGTTCTTGGTTATCCTTAAACCTGGCAATTTCAAACAGTTCATGGGTTAGCCTTAAACCATGCAATTTTCAAAAGGTTCTTGGTTATCCTTAAACCTTGCAATTTCAAAGGGTTCATGGGTTAGCCTTAAACCATGCATTTTCAAGAGATTCTTGGTTATCCTTAAACCTTGCAATTTCACACGGTTCATGGGATAGCCTTAAACCATGCAATTTTCAAGAGGTTCTTGGTCATCCTTAAACCTTGCAATTTCACATGGTTCACGGGATAGCCTTAAACCATGCAATTCCAAAGGGTTCTTGGTTATCCTTAAACCTTGCAATTTCAAAGGGTTCATGGGTTAGCCTTAAACCATGCATTTTCAAGAGGTTCTTGGTTATCCTTAAACCTTGCAATTCACAGGGTTCATGGGTTAACTTTAAACCATGCATTTTCAAAAGGTTTTTGGTTATCCTTAAACCTTGTAATTTCAAAGGGTTCATGGGTTAGCCTTAAACCATGCTTTTCAAAAGGTTCTTGGTTATCCTTAAACCTTGCAATTCACAGGGTTCATGGGTTAACCTTAAACCATGCATTTTCAAGAGGTTCTTGGTTATCCTTAAACCTTGCAATTCACAGGGTTCATAGGTTAACCTTAAACCATGCATTTTCAAGAGGTTCTTAGTTATCCTTAAACCTTGCAATTCTAAAGTTTCATGGGTTAGCCTTAAACCATGTATTTTCAAAAGGTTCTTGGTTATCCTTAAACCTTGCAATTTCAAAGGGTTTATGAGTTATCCTTAAATCATGCACTTTCAAGAGGTTCTTGGTTACCCTTAAACCATGCAATTCCAAAGGGTTCATAGGTTAGTCTTAAACTATGCACTTTCAAGAGGTTCTTGGTTATCCTTAAACCATACAATTCCAAAAGGTTCATGGGTTAGCCTCAAACCATGCATTTTCAAGACATAATTTCAAAGGGTTCATGGGTTAGCCTTAAACCATGCATTTTCAAGAGGTTCTTGGTCATCCTAAAACCATACAATTTACACGGTTAGTGGGACTGCCTTAAACCACACGGTTAGTGGGATTGCCTTAAACCACAAGGTTAGTGGGATTGCCTTAAACCACACGGTTAGTGGGACTGCCTTAAAACCACGTGGTTAGTGGGACTGCCTTAAACCACAAGGTTCGTGGGACTGCCTTAAACCACACGGTTAGTGGGACTGCCTTAAACCATACGGTTAGTGGGATTGCCTTAAACCACAAGGTTAGTGGGATTGCCTTAAACCACAAGGTTAGTGGGATTGCCTTAAAACCACATGGTTAGTGGGACTGCCTTAAACCACAAGGTTCGTGGGACTGCCTTAAACCACACGGTTAGTGGGACTGCCTTAAACCACACGGTTAGTGGGATTGCCTTAAACCACATGGTTAGTGTGACTGCCTTAAACCACACGGTTAGTGGGACTGCCTTAAACCACACGGTTAGTGGGACTGCCTTAAACCATAAGGTTAGTGGAACTGCCTTAAACCACAAGGTTCGTGGGACTGCCTTAAACCACACGGTTAGTGGGACTGCCTTAAACCACAAGGTTCGTGGGTATATCCTTAAACCACACTTTTCAAATTGTTCATAAGTACATCCCTAGATCACTCTCTTTACATTAAGCTTACTTGCATTTTCATTTTACAATTGTAAAAAAAAAATAAATAAAAAAATTAGGCGTCACCTTATCTTTGCAAGAAACCTCTTTGAGCTTCCTTCCAAAGAGGGCAATTTGTTGACACCTAATTTTTGCCCAAAAAATATTTCATTTGCATATAGATTATCTAGGTGTTTAATATAGTGTTTTAAATAGAATATGTTTTTACTTTAAAAAAAAATTGAAAAATAAATAAAAAAAAAGATTAAAAAAAGAAAAGAAAAAAAGTTGGGGCCAATGATCTAAATGTGACTAGCCAAGCCCAGGAGGTCAGATTGGAATTCAAATGGCAAGTTGGGGCCAAAATGCAATTTCCAAAAGTTGAGGGACCAATTTGCAAATTTTGCAAAATTGTGCCCGAGCCCGTAAATCATCATCTAGGCCTCCAATTGAGTTGAAACTGAATTTAGGCCGGGTCGAATCTATCAAATTGGGCCAAAATGACCAAACTTGCATTGAATTGGGTATTTTTGGATAAGAAGATGACCAATTTTGAGGGACTTTCTTGCAAAATTGGGTGGGCACAATTGCGAAATATGATCAAGATCTTAAACTACTATACATGTACTTGATAATTGATCAAAAATCTCAGCAAAATTGATGGATTAAAGCACTAAAATCACCGGCCAAAAGTCAGTCCACGAGTTGGTCTGATTTCGGAGTTGCTAAGTAGGCATATTGGTGGCCCCACCATATCCTCCTCACCTGCCCAGCCAGCCCGATCTCTGCACGTGATGGAATACCATCATTGTTAGTGCAAGTGGACGGAAATTGGCCAGGGATAAGCCGCTGACAGCACGGGAAAATCGCAGCAAAGTTCGCACACTCAACAGCTGCAGAAGTTCAAAAAATTTGGCCAAGTCAGAAGAGTAGGTGAACCAGCTCAGTTGGCAGGCTTGGTAGGTGGACAAAAGACCGACCAAAAATCCCTCAATTGAGGGGATAAGATCACTAAAGCAAGGTATTTCCAGGGAGGAGAGAGAGGAGACAAGAGGGAGAGAGGAGAGCTCGGAATCGTTCCCCAAAGAGGCCCTCCGAAGCAACTCCAGAAAGAAAAAACCCAGAAAATCCAGACCGACCTTGAGAGAGAAAAGTGAGATTTTCACAACCCTTCGGCCAAAACTAGCCAAAACCTTCAACTAGAGAGTGAAACTTCACTCAAAGATATTTCCATCCATAGGTCGCACGTCCCAAATGGAGATCGGGAGGGCCTCCTAAAGCCCCCCGAAAGTACACCCTCCTGGCGGGCCAAGAAACACTGGAAATTTTTCCAAGTGTTGAGCCCGGTTGGTCATGAGTGAGAGAAAGCGAGTGTTTTTGAGAAATTTGAGAGATAAATGAGGAAAACCATGAGTTTAAACCCAAACTAGAATAAATACAGTTTGAATTGGTGCCAATTTTTCAACAAAAAGAGGTCCTAAAGCTTGATTTTAGAGGTCAATGAAAACCTTGTTATCAGTTCTTTCTTTGCAGATCTTGTTTTCCAGTTGAAGAAGCCAATTTCCACGTGCCTCCCGAGGATAAGTTCTTCGTTTCCTCGGCCAAGAACCACTTGCAAACGAAACTAGGAAGCAAGGTAAGTATCCTAGATGTATTTTTGTTTGAGTTTGAACGTGTTTTAATAGTGAAAAGTCAAGAGGAAAACCAGCCCGGAAAACTAATTTCTGAGGCCGTATTTTTTCTAAGTGTTGAAATTTCTTCAAGGGTTTCGCATGTGTGCTTCTTGAAGAGGTCGTTTTGATGTGTTCGGTTGGTATTTTTCTATGATGTTTGTTGCATTTGAAAGCTCATGTTACCTACTTTCATTCTGATCAAGTAATGTTTCCTTTAGATCTCGTATGTGATGGGTGTCGGGGCTTGAATATGGGCATTCAACCTGGCTGTTTGACTTGGGTTCATCACCAGATTTGCAAAACAGCTCCAACCCGCATATTGGAGGCCGTTTTCACTTCGGTTTTTGCATGTTCTAGGCTGTGATTTCTAGTTAAACTTGTTCCTTGCATGTGATAGTATAATCTTGATACTTTACCTCCGCATGAGATTGCTTATGGGTCGAGATTGAAGGCCACGAACATGGCCCGATGAAGACGTTTTGAGGTGATTTGATGCAAGCCAAGTATTCGATAAAATGTTGGAACCAAGTTTCAACCTTGAAATGATCGATTTAAGCTCTATCATTGTAATATTTGTGTGCTGTGTTGTTCAATGTTAGCATATATCGGTTTAGGAAATTATTATTTTTATTTAAATAAAAAATTAAAAAAATCCAAAAATCCAAAAATTTCAAAAAAAAAGATATAAAGGTGATAGATGTATCAAATTAAGGCAAAAATGGCATCTATGAAATTTTCCTATTTTTAAAATGTCATTTTCCTAATTTAATGCTATTTTGGTATTTTATGATCATTTTTGTAAATAATACATTTTGCATAGATTAAAATTATCTAGAGTAATTTCATGCATTTAGGTAATTTCATGCATATTTAAATTTCCATTTCGCTCACGGGGGTCCTGTCCCGGGGCGTGATAACAAGGCCATGTAATATTATTTGCCCGACTTGTATCGGGTCTTTCTTTTCCACATTACTTTCAAGTCATTTCAATTTCTTATATATTACTTGCGCACCGCTTTTCATTAATTTGAGTGTAAATTTCTCTTTTAAATTATGTTAGGATTAGTTTAGACATTAAGGAAAACAAACCTACAAAAACATTTGCATGGACGCCTAGCGGTTTTATAAAAATTATAATTGGTAATCAAGATTGTGTGGCCATTTAGATGAACAACCTTTCGAGTTAGTGGTACCGCAAGGCGCTAATAGAAACATTAGCGTAAACAAGTTCCCGTTCCTAGAAATCTCTGGTTGCGTAGAAATCGAGACAACACTCCCGTGTCTCGATTGGTTTCTAGCCGACCCCAATAGGCTAGTGGCGACTCTTAAAAATATTTAGGTTGTTAAGAACTAAAAAACAAAATCCAATGTCGCGCGAGGTATGGGCTTGGGAGAGCCTGTGCCTAATCTTGGGCCATTGGTCCGCCTCTTTAGGCAAATACCCCTAAACTTTCTTTCTTTTTCTCGGATGGAAAAAAAGAGGTCGTGACAATTACTATACCTGAAAATTCTGACAAAAAGATTTTGCCGAAAGGCATAAATGCACCATATTGAACATGGTGATAAGTATGATTAGTAAGACTAATTTATCCGGTTTTCTGTGGGCTGATATTATGAAAGTAACTTTTTTCACATACAAAATGTGTCTCTTATCAAAGTTGTTTCATAAACTTCTTTTGAGTTATACACTGGACATAAATTATTTGAATCATATGCAAAAGTGAGATTATCTAATCCAATTTTAAGTATGTTGCAATTCAGATCCACTCGAAATTATTTTGTTTCTTATCTAGATTGTTAAAGGGGTATTGATTTTATGACCCTAAAGAAGGTGCAAGAATTATGGAATCACACATTCTAAAGTTTATAAAGATTGATGTAATTATAGAGGATAGCTGCTCTTAGACTATTAAAGATAATAGTATGATGGATATTATTGTATCTTTGTCTTTACCTATATAAACAAATGTAGTACAAACAATTGTGGAATCTCCTGTACCATAGACTAAACTTGTTGAGGTTCAAGGTACTATTCTTGATATAGTTTATAATGAAATTTTTTAAACCTCTCAAGTGCAGAATGAAGTGGTTACAGATTTATTAAGGAGATTTGTTAAGGAAAGACGATCAATTATACCATCAGACTATATAGTTTATTTGTGAGAGTATGATTACAATATCCACTATATGGTTGATGTAATGACATATTTATAAATGTTGTTTCTTATCCTCAATTAAGTATGTGATTAGATGCCATAAAAGGTGGTATACAATCTATGAAACATCATAGTGTTTGGAAACTAACTTACTCTGAAAGAGGGGTGGATTGTTTATAGTAAAAAAATAATTATTTCTTTAAATATTCTTTCAGAGTAAACGTGGTATTAATAATTTATTTTGATATAAAGTTACGCCAAATAGATACAAAATCTATATTGTGCAATTGGAGAATTTTGCACAATTTTGCAACAAATGTTTCAAGTAAACTTGTGTGTAGACTGAAAAGTTCTAATTAATGGTCTTAAGTAAGTTTCCAGACAATATTATTAAAGTTTCATAGTGTTGTTATTTTGTTCAATTAGGAACAGAGTAATTCAATATCTTGCAAGGTCGGTGGGAGGAAATTTATTTTTCTCATACTCTATGTACATGATACTTTGCTTACAAGTTGTGACATTGAGACATCTGCCTATATCATTTGTATTGAGGTCGTAAGGATTGTTTTTGTTATATTATATTAGATTTTCTCGAAGGACATTTGCTGATTGTATATTGGAAATATTCAATATACATCATTGCAAGCCAGGAATTGCTCCTATTGTTAAGGGTGATGGATTGAATCTATCACATTGTCCTTATTTAGATATTGAGAAAATCTAATTAAATGGGGTACCTTGTGTCAGTGCACTTAAAAGTATAATATATGCTTTGATTTTGCACTAGATTAAATATCGCATTTGCGATGGGACTTCTAGGCAGATATCGGTTAAATCCAAGACATGATCACTGGGTTGTTGTCAAGAAGGTTTTAAATGTACTTAAAGAAGACAAGAGATTATGTGTTAATTTACAGACATGTTTAATTCTTGCAGTGTTAGTAACATCCTTTTAGGTTGTTACTTGGGCTATTAGGCTTCTGAACCTCATGACGGAGCTGATCGTTTTAATTTGAAGTATAGATCCATACGGTTGTATTGAGATAACAAATTTATAGTATTATTTATTTACTACAGAGGTCTCAATGGGTCTAAATATATGGTGGTCAAAAATTTTTGACCAAAAAGAAACGGTACAGAAAGGTGACTTATAATATAACATATTTTCACGAGATGATGTGGTTTGATCCACTAACTAAAGGCCTACGCCCATGTGTATTTGAGTGACATGTCATTAGCATGGGGCTAGGAATATCTTCGGATATTGTTGTTTAGTGGGAGCTATTTTGGCTTTACTCTGATAAAGTTCTCATCTGTGGTTCGTTACACTTTGTAACGGTTTGATATGTATCAACTTTTGCATTCAATAAAATATTTTGAATGTGTTGTTATTATGTTGAATAAATATTGATAAAATCTCAAGGGATTGTATAAACCTTGAGTAAAGGCTAGGGGCATCCGGGCATCCGGTTATTAGCCTTGTGCATATGTCTTGTGATACATAAAGAAAGGTTAACCATAAGGACAAGACATATGTGGGTTCATTAGAACCATAAAGCATTCTCTAGTGGCACAAGTTTTGTGATGCCTAAGGTAAGAGAATGGTGACTGACAAATGAGATCTCTCCATGAGAGATGTTATCCATTTGCCACACTACCATATTAAATCCATATCAATAAAGTTAAGAACATTCGTGACCATGAAAGGCTCTGTGTATATACATGCGATTACCACCATGATTCGGTGTTTAAGACTTTATGGGATAGGATTGACTATTAAGAATTATCTCTGGACCAAATGTGCGCACATACAAGCATACGATTTCAATTAATATAGTCCAAGTGGGAGAATGTAAGAGTTTTTCCTAATGTGGACTAAATTAATTGATATTGTAATTTACTGTTTTTACGGTTACCGTAAAAACGGGGTTGGTCTAAGGTGAGATAGAAGGTTTCTTAATTAGTCTAATATGGAAATTTAGTAGTGTGTGGGCCGAGTTGAGCCAGCCCGTAATGAGGGGGACTGGCTAAAAACTCATAAATAGTCTCAAGTCTCTCCTAACTCTAATTCTCACATGTATCCTCACCTAATGGGCGTTTACCTAACGCCGCACGTGAGGGGGCCGCCTCATTGAGCCAGGTGATACGGAGGGCAATAGAGGAGAAGGACTTGATGCGTGGATCCCCTTGATATATTGGATAATCCTTATTCTGCTTCCGCTTTATGTTCGTTGGATCCCAAAACAGGTGCGTTAATCTTTCCACTCAATTATGCATGTTCTTGTTCTGGTTATGGAGATTTTGGGGTTGCGCAATTTGCGTTTAACACACAATACTCAGCTTTTATTATCTTCCAGATTTTCCATTGCATAGAAGATTGCATATCGAGCATATAGGAGATTGATGATGAGTCTAGTGACCATATGCTTCCATTTGGAACTCTTCCAAGAATGCCTTGAGATTCCTATCCGATGACCCACCTTCTTTGGCAGCTTCTCTCGTCAAACCCTTTCCACTTCTTGACATTCCTCCTAATTTCCTCTCCCTTCTCTCCATCTCCCACCACCAATTCCAAGCGCACCTCTCCTTCCACTATACCTCTTTCACAAATCCTCTTCGCTCTCACCCCAGCCTTCTGTTCGTTCTCAATGAGCATGGGCTTGGTTTGTTGTTCAGTCCATTTTGGGAATGCCACCATTCGGACTCCACTAGCCAAGCTCTCAGAGGCTGAGTTCCAACCGCAATAGTCCACAAAACACCCTATCGAAGGGTGTGATCGAACCTCCACTTGGGAGCACCATAGGACTACCATTTCCTCTCCTTCCTCTTCTTTGTCCCTGCAAATCACCCGCAGAAATAGCCGCCCAGCGCCATGCGCCAAGCACCCCTTGTGCCACCTCTCCCATTTGTAGGTTCGATAGCACGGAGATGCCCCCGAACGACACGAAATCACAGAGGCCTTCGGCTTGGTGTCTAGCTGTCAGATGTAGTCACACGAGCCCCGGAAGACATTACCTTCGAAGAATTTGTCCGAGGTCTTGCCCTTCCAAGAACGCAGAAGAAATTAGCGGGCCGATTTCTGACATAGTAAGATTTTGACCTATGGCTTTCAAGGTCCCAGGGTCTAGTTCATCGAATGGGTTCCCAAAAACTATCGGGTTCTTCTCTTCTTTGATGGTTCATCGGTGAGATTCCCAATACTTGGTGGCAATTTGGAAGTGTATGAACAATAAGAAAATTTTTGAAAAGCTAAGGAAAATAAAATAAATATCGGTCAACATCTTAAATAAAAGATAATAACCCAATACTTGCTGGCAATTTAAAGGAAGAGAAGTGGCCGTGCCACGCTAATTTAGGTTAGTAATATCAAAAAATAATTGGCAAATTTAAGGGATTACTAATTAAGGCAAATAAAAATCGGTAACTTAGTCATATATAAAGAAAAAATAGTTGATTTTTTTTTTTGTCTAAATTGAAGACTTGTCGAAAATTTGTTGTGATGCTATTTTATTAATAAAATTGTCTACGTGACTCACTAAAATGCCCACTCAGCAATCATTATCTAAAACAAAGTGGTCCTTCATGTTCCCGCGAAATTAAAACCCTAAAATGATGCTGTCCACTTCCATCGTTGTCATCACCCATCGCCAACCTTGGGCGAGGGTGGTTGGTTCTTGACCAACCCCAAGCGAGGGTGTAACGTCGGTGTTGATACATAAATTTCACCATTTTATTTAAGGCTTAATAGCATTAAAAATTAGGAATTAGTCGCTAAAAGAAATTAATTAATTAATTAAAAAAACCGAGAGAGGCCGGGTCGGGCCGGATCCGACCTTAGCCCGGCCCGCCTCTCTTTCTTCTTCCCCCGCGCAGGCCTAGGCGCGGCCCATCTTTCCTTTTTCTTTTCTTCCTCGCGCGGCCCATCAGCCCGGCCCATTCTCCTTTCCTGCTTAGCCCAGCCCGCGCACAGCCGGTCGTCTCCCTCCTGCTGTCCTTCGCGCGACAACCTGCAGAGAACAGAGAGGATGAGCAGCGACGGAGAGCAGGGGGATCGGTGGCAGGCGAGCGGCGTGATCCGCGGGTCGGGGGCAGTCTGGCCGGCAAGCTGGAAGCTGCAGAGGCGATGCGCGCCGGCCGGTTGCTCTAAAAGGGAAAGACAACGTGCACAAGAAAAAGGGGGGAGAAACAGAGGGAGACCGGGGGAGAGTTCGAAAGAGAGAGAGTGAACCGGAGGGAGGAGGGAAGCTCGAGGGAGCAGCTAGCCGTTGCCGGAGGCCCGTCCGCCCGCCGTTGTCCACCGCAACTCTTCCCCGAACGAGCTCAACAGAAGAACTCCACAAACAGAGGAGGAAACACGGGGAGCACATGAAGCAGAGAGAGCGAGCTTGAGAGAGGAGAGGAGGGGCAGAAACGGAGAGTGACGGGGAAGGGGGAGACCTAGAATACACCTTAGCCGAGCGTCGCTTAGCCACCCCCGACGCGAGGTTTGCGCCTCCTAGCCGGAACCAACAAGCCGCAGCTTCCGTTGCTTCGATTTCAGAGAGATCCTGGCGATGGTGTTGTTCTCGGTAGAGAAGAGAGCGACTGAAAGCGAGGAGTTCTCGGGTCGATTGGCGCGCCTGAGTTTTGTTCAACAACCCCGGTCGTGATCCTCGTCGTCCCGACCTGGTCACCCCTGTACCCAAACCTCCGGTGAGTTTCATTTTTCTGGTACGAACTTCCCTTCTCCCGAGGATCTCGCCTCGGAAACATTGTGGGGGTGGTCGGCCATCGCTTGATTCATCTCGAGCTCGCCCTCCCGCCGTCGTCTCCGAGCTGGTAGGGACCCCCACGACCAAACGCTCGCTCCTCAAATCTTTTGGTGCCTCACCCTGGTTTGGCCAAGCCAAGAAACCGAGACTTGTTCTTTTTGTTAGTCCGTGTACGTGTTGGGTTTTTCAGAGCTACTGCAGACCATTTATTTGACAAAATGTTTGAACCAAGGTCACGCATATTTTCCTCTGATTTTTAGCCACTGAAATGTGTAGTAATAGGTTTTGCTTAACGGTGATCTTAGTTACTAACCTCAACGCATGCTGTGGTTCGATGTGCTTTTCCCCTTTGTCGAATCTTGTTCGGTGTCTTTATGACCTTTGTGTGGTAAATGTTGGCATGTTCATGAGTGAGAATAGATGATGGTCGGGTGGTGGAGTCTCGGTTATGTTGGAGTTTGGAGGTGTTATCAGCCCTTTGATTGCCCGGAGTTCACCTTCAATCTTCGGCTTTTTTTTTGTTCTGCAATAACAGGAGCAAGAAGACCGCGTGAGGCTGAGTAAAGTGGCCAATAGGAGATGGTGTTGGGCTTATTTTGGTCAAATCGAAAAGGGCGTTGCTGTAGGTTAGCGCAGGCTTTGTTTTAGAAATCATACTTTGGTGTGGATTGTTAAAAGAGTCATGTTGGATGATGGGTTTAATATGGTCTATGGAGTTTTGAGCTCCATCGAGTCTTGATCGGTTGGGTTAGATGAGTTTAATGGGTCTGGGTTTGCTTTGGATTTAGTGGGTTTGGATAACTTCGGGCGTGCAGAGGGGATGTACGAAGAAGAAGAAGACCAAAAAGGGAAAGTAAAGAAAAGAAAAAAGAATAAGGAAAAAAGTAAAACCAAAAAGAAAAAAGAAAACTATACAATGGTAAAAAGTGGCTTCGGGAAGAAGCGTTGAATTTGGCAAGCCCTGCCACCCTTGCCTAGGATTGGCGGCAAAAGCACTCACAGCAAGTCCTGCCGTTTTTTTTTTTTATTACATTTAAAAAATAATTAGCTTTTCTTTTTAGTTTTTAAATCTAATTTAAAAAATTCAATAAAAATTAATTAAAATGCCAAGTGGATAAATTCTTTCTAAAGAAATGCCACGTCATTTCAAATTCTCGTCAGAAAAGTGCATATGAGTTGTTTAGCCGAAAATTCTCGCATTGGCACTTTAATGTTTATTTCTTCTCCGATTTTAATACTTGAGTGCATTTTTTATTTGACCCTTATGTGTCCCCAAGTTAAGTTGTAGCATTTAGGGTGTTCTTATGCCAAAACTGTTCGTATTTTAACAAGATAAAATCTGGTAAGTAACTCTAATTTAAGTTGGTAATTGTGTATGAGAATTAGTAAATTATACGTATTGAAAGTCAACAAATTAGTACAAAAAATCTAAATTCTTTACAAACTATAAAACAGTTGAGAATTTCATAAAAGAATCGATGAATTATCAACATGATACCATTCAGTATTTTTAACCAATAAAATTCTACATGTTGTACCTTTTACTTTTTTTTTTTTTTTGGACAAAGTTGTACCTTTTACTTTCAAACGTTCATTTTTGTTCATTAGTACGAAACAAATTTTCTGCTATCAGACGTCATCCATGACGTTTCCTGATAACTTATCCTTTTCGCTTACGTCACTTCTAAGGCAGTGTTTGATTACATCTGGCTTTTCCCTTCCTCAAGTCAAGTCAAAGAAACGTGACGAAGTCGATTTTCTTGCACGAGAAAGGGGTAATGGAATTGTCTTCTTTAAGTTATTTTCTTTTCCACTTTTAATCTACGAAATAAAAGTCCATAATATTGATACATCAAATACATTACAACTCAACTTATTGTAACTTTCATGAACCCCCCAAAAAAAAAGGAATTTAATGCAACTTTCAAAGATTCATGCATATATATATAGAACGATACGAACATAGTCTCTAGCTACCTTTGAATTCAAGCTAACATAGAGCATTATACCATAAACTAATCTAATTTAGAGAATTCTTCCACAAAAGCCCTTAGATTTTTGTCCGAAGATCCACCTTCCTTGGAAGCCTCCATGGCTAAATTCTTCCACTTCCTTGCATTCCTTCTTATTCCATCGCCTCTCTCTCCACTTCCCATGACCAATTCCAAGCACTTCTTGATTTCACCTCCCTTGACGATGACGCCATCTTCGTTGATCTCGGACACTCGAACCCCAACCTTCCACACGTCCTCGACGAGCTTTGAGTTCGTCATCTGGTCAATAAATTGAGGGAATGCCACCATCGGAACACCACATGCCAAGCTCTCGAGCGTCGAGTTCCACCCGCAGTGAGTGAAGAAACACCCTATTGAAGGATGCGACAAGACCTCCATTTGAGAGCACCATGGGATTATCACTCCTCTCTTGTCTAATTCCTCTTTGTAAATGAGTTCATCATCATCTCCAACAGTCTTTCTCACCACCCACAAGAATGGCCGACCGGTCTCTAGCAATCCGTGCGCTATTTCTAGCTTTTGCGCCTTCGAGAACTTCGCTATGCTTCCAGAGGCTACATAAATTACCGACGCTTCCTTCTTTGTATTCAACCATTGAACATACTCCTTGGAGCCTTGAAAGTGGTCGCCTCTGGAAGATTCATCGGAAGAATTACGATCCTGCGCATCTAGGAAACGAAACGGGACAAGGGGCCCGATTCCAACCAAATTCAGTGTACCAATCGCCCTTAATACCTCGAGTTCGAGCATATCAAAGGTGTTCACGAGTACCATGTTTGGTTTTCCCCCTTCTTTTAGCTGCTCGAATTGGCTTTGCATCTGCGGGAGACCAAAAGCATACTTGTTGTCGGGGTTGAAAAAGGAGGGGAGGTCGCGGTCGGTTAGTGGTGGGAGGCCGGGCAATCGGATTAGCGATGTCGTATCACAGCTTTGGCTTGTAACGCTCTTAATCACGTCCTCATAGCCATTGAAGTAATGGTAGTATATGCCAAACACGGTCGCCGGTTGAATCCAGACGGGAACAGACTGGATCTGAAAGGAACGAGCAACCTCGTCGGCCCAGCGGATCATCGTGTGGAGTGCGCACGTGAACCTGAGGCCTCGTCCAGAACTATACTCGATGAGGCCTCTAAGAGCTTCCGACCCCCGCCGCTTCAGCTCGGCCATGAAGTGATCGACATCATCCCCTAGTTCGTACCCATCGTCGTAGCCATCGGAGAACGTGGCGAAGGTTACACCATCAAGGCAAACTGGTTCGATCATGCGGCGGTGGGCGGACACGGTGGTGAAGAAAGTAACGCGGCTGCCAGCATGAGCAAGGCGCTCGGCTAGCTGGAGGGCCGGGTTTATAGCGCCGCGGCTCGGGAACGCTATGAGGAGAAAGTGGGGTGGAGCCATATGGTTTTAGGAGCTAGCTAGGTAGTGCGAATGATGATACTATGGAAGAAGTTAAATAGAAAGACATGCCTCGTCTTCACCATAGAATTTGTCAACATTTAAGTGGAAGTTTCATGTTATATGATTACGTTATGATAAATGATGTCGATGTTAAATTTGATGGTGCGTGGACGGTTTAGATATGATTTGGTTGGATCATGTTGTATTAATATCGGCTCGATGATGCTCGTATGTCGTTATCCGAGGGTCATTCTCATCTTTGGCGTATTTTTCACGAATGACATGGCCAAAGGATTTTGTCATGATATTTGAAAATTAAATCATTTTTTTATTAAACAATTTAAAGCTTTTTATGTTAGGGACGTGCTAAATATATCGGACCACTCATTTTATTCCGCCAAGCATTTGCAAGTTAAAAGTCAAACATGGCTGCACATGAAAATCAACTGACAGGCCGAACCATCTACCCAAAATTGGTAAGGCAACGCACGAAAAAAGAAGAAGAGAATTAGATAATAAAAGAGAAGCTAATTAACTTGCTATTTAAAGTTTAGACCTTGAATTTCTGTATAAGTTTAGAAAAAGGATATGTGAGTTATCATACCGCCCACCTCCGATGGAACTCAATCACATATTAAGATCGATCAATTTAAAATAACCTCGATCGGTTTAAAACAACGAATATTAATAAACGTCTATGTTTTGTCTGCTCTTGAGTAATAATTCATATAAATCTACTTAGATGAGGAAAAAGTCATAACTTGGACTTGGGGGTAAGAACAGTAAGAGTGTCAAAGATTTTGTACGGTATTCACTTGAGTGTAAAAATTTTTTTCGCTTACTTGAGTACCACATTGGAATAAAATCAATCACTTGAATATAAATTATGGCAAATCATTCTACATGGAATTTTTAAAAAAATTTTTTTGAATTTTTTGTTTTGCTTGCCTTGCCCTTGGCTACAAAGTCCCCGGGCAAGGCTGTTGGGGCCATGCTGGCCACTAGCGACGCGTGATGCCCTTGCCCAGGGCCTTTGCGGCGAGGGTGAGGTGGCCCTTGCCTAGATCCGTCCATGAGGGCCCCCTGCGGCCTCGCTAGCAACTAGCAAGTCCTCGATGACCTTGCCCAAGGCCTTCACGATCAAAGATGAGGTAGCCCTCACCTAATCTAGGCAAGGGCTTCGCAACTAGCGAAAGTCGTCGGTGAAAAAAATAAAAATAAAAGTGAAAATAAAAAATTCAAAAGAAAATTAATAAGAATTTTTAAAATATTAAATAAAATTATTCACATCAACTCATGCGAAGCTACATCGATAACCGGTTTTGCCATATCAGACAATTAGCATCCACGCCGAATTTTCCGATAAGTCAAATTGGAATTGGTACTCAAGTGATAGATTATTTAAATTTGTAGCACTCAACTGAATGAAAAAAAGAGTTTTGACACTCAAATAAGCGTCGTATAAAAGTTTTGGTACTCCTACTATTCTTCCTTCTTGGACTAGTAAGCCTAATTCAAACGTGCCTGCACTTGAAAATTAACAATTTCTCACCAAACCTTCCACCCTTTAAAAAAATTAAAAAATAAAGAGAAGCTAATTTACGTAGATTTTAACTTTAGGCGTTGAAATGCTACTTGGGCTTGGTCATTTTCTGGCCTTGCTCATCTGTCAAGAACAGCCAAGTCCAATTGCCAAGGTATCAGCAATAATCGGCCATTAATGTTATCGAAAATATTTCACATTGCTTAAATGAAATTTAGAATTCATTTAATAAAATTTGGAAACTTTTTTATTAATTGAGTCAATCTAACCAATTTTGACAAAAAAATCCATAATATAAACACTAATTATTTTACATGGTGTAATCTGTGTTGACGTGGATAATTTTTTTAAATTAAATTTTTAGTTTTTTTCTTTTTTTTCCTTTCATTTTGGTCAGTGAGGGTCGCGACCCTTGCATAAGCCCTCTTCATATATGGGCGAGGCCCTCAAAACCTTGTTGGTTGTAAACAAGGGCATGAAGGCCCTCACCAAAATCTAGGTGACACCCTCATAGGTTATGGGCAAGGGCTTGGGTGAGGGCTGCGACCCTCACTAATTGCTGGTAAGGGCTTACTAGGGGTGAGCATGGTTTTAGGATAGAACCTGGAAGCCGAGAACCAAATTAGTAGGAACCTGTAGGTTCCAGGTTCTAAAAAATGAAGAACTTATTTCAACGGATAAGTTCTAGGTTCTTAGTTGGAGGAACATAGAATCTGGAACCTGTAACATAAAACCTAAAACAAGTTTTAATATTTTTCTCAATCCATGTCTCCATGCAATCTTCCGATATTCCATGTTATTCAATGATAAATATACAATCTAGAAGCACTAGTCCGAGTTTTCATTTTTTAATTAAGATTTTTATTTTATTAATGTTCATATTTTTTGTATATCTAAATATAATTTATGATTAGTGAATTGTAATTTTTCAAATAATAACATAAGTGGGACCTGGGTAGATCTTGGAACCTATAGCAGGGTAGGTTCCAAGTTCTAATGTTTGCAAGGTAGGTTTCTAGTTCCAAAAAAATAAGGAATCTGTTCTAACGGGTATGTTTCAAGTTTCATGGAACCTATACAGAACTTAGAACCACTCACCTCTACTTTTATCTATTTGAATTCCTTGTCTAAAATTCATTTTCTTCTGCCGATAGTTTTGTTTATTTTGTATTCTTTTTTTTATGAATGACAAGCTTATTTATTATTATTATGTTCATCTTCGTTTTCTTTAACTAATAAAGAAAAAACTTGTTGGACTTTGGAACCAGCCTTAGAACCTGTGATGGGGTAAGTTTCAAATTCTAGATTCTAAAAAATGATA
Source organism: Eucalyptus decipiens (assembly GCA_014182575.1). Lineage (NCBI taxonomy): Eukaryota > Viridiplantae > Streptophyta > Magnoliopsida > Myrtales > Myrtaceae > Eucalyptus > Eucalyptus decipiens. The sequence goes on along the minus strand of CM024616.1, from coordinate 3,562,893 downwards.
AACTTGTACTTGAGAATAGGTTTCAAGTTCTAAGTGGAACTTGTAAAGAACCTAAAACCGCTCACCCCTAGGGCTTACTAGCCCATGCCTAGTAGTTGGCAAGAGTCTGTGACCAAAATATATAGAAAAATAAGAAAGAAAAAAAGGAAAATAATAATAACAAGAGAAAACAAAATGCATTAAAAAATCAAAATATTATTAAAAAATTTCTACATTAGCGCAGATAGTATCACGTAAGATAATCTACGTCAAGGTCAATGATTTCTTATCAAAATTACCTAATAAATTCAATTGGCAAAATATTAAAATAGTTTAGAATTAAATTGACATAATTAAAATGTTTACGAATGAATTTGCACTAAATACAATAGTTTTATGATTTCTTTTGTACTTTCACCGTATAAATCTACTTAGATTGGGGAAAATTTAAGCAAATGAATGTAATAGCTAAGTTAAACTATAATTTTTCAAATTAACAATTGATTGACGATAAGTTCTTGGCTTTATTCTGATTTTTATAAAACCAATCCAATTTTGTGCTAGATAATCAATTCATACGTACAAGGACAATACAATAAATGTTTTGTCTTAATTTTTTGCTAACTATAACATTATTATCCGAAGTTTCCCATAGATGGTGTACAATGGTGGAATTCGACTCCACCAATAATTCATAATATGTATCACCACCCTTTGTTGACTCTACCAATAACTCATAATAGAAAAAATTGTAGCAATAATAATGGAGATTTTAGTAATCAAACTAATGCATATCTGCTAGTAAAAAAAACCAAAATATTATATGTATTAAGGTCGTGCATGGCAATATCATGCCAACTGTTGATTAAAAGGTCTCACAAAATTAATGGTTGAGATGATATTAATTCTTCAGAAAAGTACTTCGGGAGGTAGAAAAATTCAATTCCACAGACTGCCTTCGTCTTAAAGGAACGACCATTTTTGACAAAGCTTACTTAAAATTCTTTTCTTTGTCATATTCAGTGTACGAAATAAAAAGTCCATACTCATACATCAATTGCGTTTGCCCAATTTTCCTTAAAAACACCAAGTTTGACTTCAGTCACAATTTTGATACACACCATTTTTTTTCTTTTAAAATTCCGTATGAATGCACCAACGATAACTCAAGTGTCTATTCCGGCCTGTGCTGTCTTATCTCATAGAAAAAGCACAATCCAATCCTAGTCCAAATTTTGTTTTTTGGTAGACCCCCGTCATGTTTTTGCCAAGTACACGTAAAATAACACATCAAATCTTTAAAGGCACCATGAAATGGAAGGTTGACACAGGTCGGTTTTGAGTACCAACTGAATTTATTTATTTATTTATTTATATGAGATGACAATACGTTTCAACCAACATTGGAATCCAACCTGAAGTTGGCATTTTCTAATGAGATTAAAATAGTTTAGATTAGAGTGGGGGCACGAGCTAAAGTTGATTTTCTTTTATGAGACAAAAAAAGAAAATAGTTTAGAAAAAATAAACATCCCAATCAAAGTCGGTATCTTTTTGGGAATTAGATCCGATCACATTTCCATTCAAGCCAGTGCAATTCTCAAAGACTGATGCAAATTTAAGAACGTCATTAATCACTCCATTACGTTTTCCTCTACTTAGGCGATTTCTTCAACAAAGGCCTTGAGATTTTTGTCCGAAGATCCCCCTTCCCTGGAAGCCTCCATGGCCAGATCCTTCCACGTCCTTGCATTCCATCTAATTCCATCACCTCTCTCTCCATCTTCCACGACCAATTCTAAGCACTTCTTGATTTCACCTCCCTCAACAACGACGCCTCCTTTATTAATCTCAGACACTCTAACCCCGACCTTTCACACGTCCTCGACTAACTTTGAGTTTATCATCTGGTCGCCAAATTGAGGGAATGCCACCATCGGAACGCTGCATGCCAAGTTTTCAAGTGTCGAGTTCCACCCGCAGTGAGTAAAGTAACACCCTATTGAAGGATGCGACTAGACTTCTATTTGAGAGCATCATGAGACTCTCACTCTCTTCTTGTCTAATTCCTCTTTATAACTAAGTTCATCATCTTCTCCATCACTTTTTCTCATCACCCACAAGAACGGCGGAGCAGTCTCTAGCAATCCACACGCCATTTCTCGCTTTTGCGCCTTTGATAACCTAGCTGTGCTTCCCAAGGCTGCATAAATTATGGACGCTTCCTCATTTGCGTTCAACCACTCAACATAATCCTCAGAGCCGAGGAAGTGGTTGCCTCTGGAAGATTGATCTGAATCTGGGAAACCAAGTGGGACAAGGGGCCTGATTCCGACTAAATTGAGTGTACCGATCAATCTTAATGCCTCGAGTTCGAGCGCATCGAAGGTGTTTACAGGTACCGTTTTTGGATTTCCCCCCTCTTTTAGGTTCTCCAGTAGGCTTTGCATATGCGGCAGAGCGAAAGCAGACTTGTTTTCGACGTGGGGAAAGGAGGGGATGTCGCGGTCAATTAGTGGCGGTAGGCCGGGCAATCGGATGAGCGGTATGGTATCACAGCTTTGGCTTGTAACGTTCTTAATCACATCCTCGTTGCCATTGAAGTAATGGTAGTATATGTTGAGCACGGTAGCGGGTTGAATCCAAATGAGAGTCTATTTGATTTGAAAGGAACAAGCAATGTCTATAGCTAAAATCTCCACTCAGCTATCATTGTCTAAAACGAAGTCATCCCTTATGTTCCCCCGAAATTAAAAACCCTAAATGACGTTGTCCACTTCCATCGCTGTCACCGCCCATCACCAACCTTGGGCGAGGGTGGTTGGTCCTCGACCGACCCCAAGTGAGGGTGCAATGTCAGCCCTCACCCGAAGCCAGCGACAATTGCTTGACTAGGGCAAGGCCTCACCGCCTCACGCTTGGGATTGGTGAGACTTACCAAATCTAGGTAAGGCGTCTCCCCTTCACCTAAATTTGGGCAAGCCTCGCTAACATGAGGCCTAGCCTAGGCAATGGTCACTGACATCCCCCAGATTTGGGCGCCCATGCATGAACTTGGCGAGGCCTACCACCCTTGCCTAGGGTTGGCGATGAAAGCACCCACAGAAAGTCCTGTCGTTCTTTTTTTTTTTTTTCCAGCAATTTTTTTAAAAAAAATTAGCTTTTCTTTTTTAGTGTTTAAATATGATTTAAAAATTGAATAAAAATTAATAAAAATGCCACGTGGATAAATTCTTTTTAAAGAAATGCCACGTCATTTAAAATCCTCGTTGGAAAAGTGCATATGAGTTGTTTGGCTGGAAATTCTCGCATTGGCACTTAAAATATTTATTTCTACTCTGATTTTAACATTTGAGTGCATTTTTTATTTGGCACTTATGTGTCCCCCAAGTTAAGTTGTAGCATTTAGGGAGTCCTTCTACCAAAACTATTCGTAATTTAATCAGATAAAATCTGGTAAGTTACTCTTATTTAAGTTGGTAATTGTGTATGAGAGTTAGTAAATTAAACGTAATGAAAGGGAACAAACTAGTACAAATAATCTAAACTCTCTGCAAATTATAAAACAGTAGAGAATTTCATAAAAGAATCGATGAATTATCAACATGATACCATTCATTATTTTTAACCAATAAAATTCTACATGTTGTATCTTTTACTTTCAAACATTCATTTTTTTTTTCATTAGTACGAAACAAACTTTCTGCTATTAGACGTCATCCATGACGTTTCCTGATAACTTATCCTTTTCGCTTACATCACATCTGAGGCAGTGTTTGATTACACCTGGCTTTTCCCTTCCTCAAGTCAAGTCAAAGAAACGTGACGAAGTCGATTTTCTTGCACGAGAAATGGATAATGGAATTGTCTTCTTTAAGTTATTTTCTTTTCCACTTTTAGTGTACGAAATAAAAGTCATAATATTGATACATCAAATACATTACAACTCAACTTACTGTAACTTTTATGACCCAAAAAAAAAAAAAAAAAAGAAACTTAGTGCCACTTTCAAAGATTCATACATATTTATAGAACGATACGAACATAATCTCTAACTACCTTTGAATTCAAGCTAACATAGAGCATTGTACCATGAACTAATCTACTTTAGAGAATTCTTCAACAAAGGCCCTTAGATTTTTGTCCGAAGATCCACCTTCCTTCATAGTCTCCATGGCTAAATTCTTCCACTTCCTTGCATCCCTTCTTATTCCATCGCTTCTCTCTCCACTTCCCATGACCAATTCCAAGCACTTCTTGATTTCACCTCCCTTGACGATGATGCCATCTTCGTTGATCTCGGACACTCGAACCCCAACCTTCCACACGTCCTCGACAAGCTTTGAGTTCGTCATCTGGTCGGTAAATTGAGGGAATGCCACCATCGGGACACCACATGCCAAGCTCTCGAGCGTCGAGTTCCACCCGCAGTGAGTGAAGAAACACCCTATTGAAGGATGCGACAAGACCTCCATTTGAGAGCACCATGGGATTATCACTCCTCTCTTGTCTAATTCCTCTTTGTAAATGAGTTCATCATCATCTCCAACAGTCTTTCTCACCACCCACAAGAATGGCCGGCCGGTCTCTAGCAATCCGTGCGCTATTTCTAGCTTTTGCGCCTTCGAGAACTTCGCATTGCTTCCAAAGGCTACATAAATTACCGATGCTTCCTTCTTTGTATTCAACCATTGAACATACTCCTTGGAGCCCTGAAAGTGGTCGCCTCTGGAAGATTCATCGGAAGAATTACGATCCTGCGCATCTAGGAAACGAAACGGGACAAGGGGCCCGATTCCAACCAAATTCAGTGTACTAATCGCCCTTAATACCTCGAGTTCGAGCATATCAAAGGTGTTCACAAGTACAATGTTTGGTTTTCCCCCTTCTTTTAGCTGCTTGAATTGGCTTTGCATATGCGGGAGACCAAAAGCATACTTGTTGTCGGGGTTGAAAAAGGAGGGGAGATCGCGGTCGGTTAGTGGTGGTAGGCCGGGCAATCGGATTAGCGATGTCGTATCACAGCTTTGGCTTGTAACGCTCTTAATCACGTCCTCATAGCCATTGAAGTAATGGTAGTATATGCCAAACACGGTCGCCGGTTGAATCCAAACGAGAACAGACTGGATCTGGAAGGAACGAGCCACCTCGTCGGCCCAGCGGATCATCGTGTGGAGTGCGCACGTGAACCTGAGGCCTCGTCCAGAACTATACTCGATGAAGCCTCTAAGAGCTTCCGACCCCCGCCGCTCCAGCTCGGCCATGAAGTGATCGGCATCATCCACTAGTTCGCACCCATTGTCGTAGCCATCGGAGAACGTGGCGAAGGTTACACCATCAGGGCAAACCGGTTCGATCATGCGGTGGCGGGCAGACACGGTGGTGAAGAAAGTAACACGGCTGCCAGCATGAGTGAGGCGCTCGGCTAGCTGGAGGGCCGGGTTTATAGCGCCGCGGCTCGGGAACGCTATGAGGAGAAAGTGGGGTGGAGCCATATGGTTTTAGGAGCTAGCTAGGGTGGTGCGAATGATGATACTATGGAAGAAGTTAAATAGAAAGACGTGCCTCGTCTTCACCATAGAATTAGTCAACATTTAAATGGAAGTTTCGTGTTATATGATTACATTATGATACATAATGTCGATGTTCAATGGTGCGTGGACGGGTTGGATATGATTTGATTGGATCATGTTGTATAAATATTGGCTCGATGATGCTCGTATGTCGTTATTCGAGGGACATTCTCATCTTTAATGTATTTTTCATGAATGACATGGTCAAAGGCTTTTGTCATGATATTTGAAAATTCAATCATTTTTTTATTGAACAATTTAAAACTTTTTATGTTAGGGACATGCTAAATACGTCGGACCACTCAATTTATTCCGCCAAGCACTTGCAAGTTAAAAGTCAAACATGGCTGCACATGAAAATCAACAGATAGGCCGAACCATCTACCCAAAATTTGAAGGCAACGCACGAAAAAAGAAGAAGAGAATTAGATAATAAAAGAGAAACTAATTAACTTGCTATTTTAAGTTTAGGCCATGAATTTCTGCATAAGTTTAGAACAAGGATATGTGAGTTATCATACTGCCCACCTCCGATGGAACTCAATCACATATTAAGATCGATCAATTTAAAATAACCTCGATCGGTTTAAAATGATGAATATTAATAAACGTAATTTATTCATATCTATGTTTTTTCTGCTCTTGAGTAATAATTCATATAAATCTACTTAGATAAGGAAAAAGTCATGACTTAGACTTGGGGCTAAGAACAGTAGGAGTGTCAAAGATTTCGTACAGTATTGACTTGAGTGCAAAATTTATTTTTTTTGCTTACTTGAATACCGCATTGGAATAAAATCGATCACTTGAATGTCAATTCCGACAAATCATTATATATTGAATTTTTTAAAAATATTTTAATTTTTTTGAATTTTTTGTTTTGCTTGCCTTGCCCTAGGCTGCAAAGTCCTTGAGCAAGGGGCCTTGCTAGCCACTAGCAAGGCCGCGACGGCCTTGCCTAGGGCCTTTTGTGACGAGGGTGGGGTGGCCCTTGCCTAGACCCGTCCACGAGGGCCCTCGCAGCCTCGCTAGCAACCAGCAAGGCCTCAATGACCTTGCCGAAAGCCTTCATGGTCGAAAATGATTTGGCCCTCACCTAATTTGGTCAAGGGTTTTGCAACTAGTGAGGGTCATTGGTGACTCTCGCCGACCCTAAATAAAAAAATTAAAATTAAAAAATTAAAAAAAAATAATAGGAATTTTAAAAATATTAAAAAATTATTCACATCAACTCATGCGAAGCTACATTAGATGACCAGCTTTGCTATGTTGGATGATTGGCATTCATGTCAGATTTTTCGATGAGATAAATCGGAATTGACACTTAATTGATTAATTATTTAAATTTGTGGCACTCAAGTGAATAAAGAAAAGAGTTTTGACACTTAAGTAAGTGCCATACAAAAGTTTTGGCACGCCAACTACTCTTTCTCCTAGGACTAGTAAGCCTAATTCAAACGTGACTGCACATGAAAATTAACAATTTCTCACCGAACCTTCACCCTAAAAAAAAGAAATAATAAATAGAAGCTAATTTACGTAGATTTTATGGTTAATACCCTGAAAAACCCTAAACTGGTACACTTGTGATAAATTTACCCCAAACTATTTTTTTGACCACCAAAAACCCCAAACTGGTATACCTTTGACAAATTTACCCTATGTTAGTTTTCGTTAAATTTTATTCTCAAATTATTAAGTTAAATGACACGTGACAGTTGACCGGTATACGAATTTATGATTTCATGCTCCTTTTGTCATCGTTTACAATTTTTGTGATTCTTTTATGGTATTAATCCAATTTAGCATAGGGTATATTTGTCACAAATTTACCATTTTTGGGTTTTTTGTAGTTGAATAAATTAGTTTGGGGTAAATTTGTCATAAATGTACCAGTTTAGGGTTTTTTTATAGTCAGCGGGGTAAATTTGTTATAAGTATACCAGTTTGAGGTTTTTCATGGTCAAAAAAATAGTTTGGAGTAAATTTGTCACAAGTGTATCAGTTTGGGGTTTTTCAGGGTATTAACCCTAGATTTTAACTTTAGGCCTTGAAATGCTACTTGGTCATTTTCTAGCCTTGTTCATCTGTCAAGAACAGCCAAGTCCAATTGCCAAGGTATCAGCAATAATCGGCCATTAATGTTATCGAAAATATTTCACATTGCTTAAAAATGAAATTAGACTTTGTTTAATAAAATTTGGAAATTTTTTTATTAATTGAGTTTATCTAATCAATTTTGACAGGAAATCACTGACATGAACACTGATTATCCTATAAGGTGTAATCTGTGCTAATGTGGATAATTTTTTTAAATTAAATTTTTAGTTTTTTTTTTCTTTTTTTCCTTTCATTTTGGTCAGTGAGGGTCATGACCCTTGCATAGGCCCTCTCCATTTATGGGTGAGGCCCTCACAGCCTTGCTGATTGTAGACAAGGGTGTGAAGGCCCTCACCAAAATCTAGGTGACGCCCTCATAGGTTATGGGCGAGGGCTTGGGTGAGGGCCGCGACCCTCACTAATTGCTAGTAAGGGCTTATTGGCCGGTGCCCAGTAGTCAGCGAGAGTCCGTGACCAAAATATAAGGAAAAATAAGAAAGAAAAAAAAAAGGAAAATAATAATAACAAGAGAAAACAAAATGCATTAAAAAATCAAAAATTATTAAAAAAATTTCTACGTTAGCGCCGACAGTACCACGTAAGATAGTTTATGTCTACGTCAATGATTTCAATCAAAATTGCCTAATAAACTCAATCAGCAAAATATGAAAATAATTTAGAACTAAATTGACATAATTGAAATGTTTACAAATGAATGTGCACAAATGCAATAGATTTATGATTTTTTTGATAATTCCACCATATAAATCTACTTAGATGGGAAAAAATTTAAGCAAATGAATGTAATAGCTAAGTTAAATTATAATTTTTAAATTAACAATTGATCGACGATAAGTTCTTGGCTTTATTCTAATTTTATAAAACCAATCCAATTTTGTGCTAGATAATCAATTCATACGTACAAGGACAATACAATACATGTTTTGTCTTAACTTTTTGCTAACTATACCATTATTATCCGAAGTTTCCCATAGATGGTGTACAATGGGGGAATTCGACTCCACCAATAATTCATATTATGTATCACCACCCTTTGTCAACTCTACCAATAACTCATAATAGAAAAACTTGTAGCGATAATTATGGAGATTTTAGAAATCAAACTAATGCATATCTACTAGTCAAAAAAACCAAAATATTATATGTACTTAGGTCGTGTAGGGCAATACCATGCCAACTATTGATTAAAAGGTCTCACAACGGTGAAGGTAGAAAAATTCAATTCCACATACTGTCTCCGTCTTAAAAGAGCGACCATTTTTGATGAAGCTTATTTAAAATTCTTTTCTTTTTCATATTCAGTGTTCGAAATGAAAAGTCCATACTCATACACCAATTGCCTTTGCCCAATTTTCCTTAAAAACACCAAGTTTGACTGTAGTCACAATCTTGATACACACCTTTTTTTTTCTTTTAAAATTCCCTATGAATGCACCAACGTTAACTCAAGTGTCTATTCTAGCCTGTGCTGTCTTATCTCATAAAAAAAGCACAATCCAATTCTCGTCCAAATTTTGCTTTTGGGTAGACCCCATCATGTTTTACACAAAATAACACATCAAATCTTTAAAGGCACTATTAATGAAAACTCGACACAGGTCGGATTTGAGTAACTATTGAAGAAAGAAATATTATATCCAACTCGTTCGCACTTGGATCGGAAATTGTGTGGCCTTTGAGGTTGCGGCCAGCCTCCCATCGACTGAAGATTCGAAGGTCATGTGGGAAAACATTTGGGAAATGTACAGGAAACTCGATCAAGTTAAAAAAAATTTCTCTCACCCAAGCTCTCTCGGAAATGAAACAACGGAACCTCTCGGTTACCGCTTGTTTTAATCGTCTCTCAGCACTATGGAATGAACTTGAAGCCGTCGAAGAACAACTTGAAGGGCCGGAGGTGACTCTTCAATAGTACCGAAAAATCAAGGAAAGGGAGAAGATAACTCAGTTTCTTCTAACCCTAAACGAAAGTTACATACCTTTTTCGCTCGCAGATTCTTGCTATGGTTCCCATACCTCCGCTCGGACGAATTTTCCAATTAGCTATCCAAGAAGAAAACCAGCGGCTTGTGATCACGAGATATGAGAAAGGAGGAGAGGGCGTTGCTCTGGCTGCACTGATGGGACCCTTGGACCAATCTCGTGGTGGCTTCCGACCATCACAGCAGGGACAGCCTCGGGGGACTTCTTGCTACGAATCCTCTTTGCCGGGAAGAAGAAGGTCATGCAAACCCTAAAAGCTCGAGGTTCAACGGCCCAGATCAGAGTCATGGATCGGACGGCTCTCCTTTCTTCCGCACTGACAGTGCAGATCAAAGACGCAGGTGTGGATCGGACGGCCAGCCCTTATCCCGATCTGACAACTCAGATCTTAAGCCGGGGCACGAATCAGACGACTCTTACAGGACCGGATCAAGTGGTTTTGTATCACAAAAAGGACAGGCACAAAATTCTAAATTTAAGGGCAAGTACCGTGAATATTGTCGATGTCCACATCATACCATTGAAACATGTTGGAAATTACATGGAAAGCCTACTGACAAGAAGAAAAGAGAAAAATAAAATTTTGTTTATCAGGTATCAGGAATTGATAGAGCTCATTAGCCAATTATTCAAGATCAGTATCAACATATCATGAAGGCACTCAGTCAATTAAAGACAGTCGATAAATCAGCAAATTTCTCAGGTACTTCATTATGCGAGCCCAAAAATATTTCAGTTGATGCATGGATTATTAATTCCAGCGCCAGTGACCCCATAATTTGTGATGAGTGCTTATTTTCTAATATTTATAGAAAATCTCATTCTCCCGTATCAGTTTGTCTCCCAAATGGGATTATCATCGATGTCACAAAAGTTGGTACTGTCCACTTAAGCCCACATATTACTCTTAATAATGTTCTTTATATTCCTAAATTTGAATTCAATCTCATATCAATTTCCAAAGTTTGTCAAGATAATTCCTGTTGTGCCAATTTCAATTCCAAAAATTGTTTCTTTCATGACCTTTCGACTAGAAAACTGATGGGCTTGTATAGTATGACTGAAGGGCTATATTTTTGGATCAACTCTCCAAAAAACTTTAATTTATTGAATGCAAGCATTTCATGTAATGCCGCTACTAGTAATAAAATCTCTCTTTCTCATAAAAGTTTGGGACATAGTGCTTGTTTCCTTTGTCCAAATTGCAAAATATGTCCTTTGGCAAAACAATCACGAGCACCATTCCCAACTAGTGTTACTCGGGCCACTGATATTTTTTCCTTAGTTCATATGGACATCTGGGGTCCTTATCACATTCCACATCGCGATGGATCTCGATTCTTCCTCACCTTCGTTGATGATTATTCTCATGCTACTTGGGTGTTTCTCATGCAATCCAAGAGCCAAACTTTTTCTTATCTATCAAAATTCTTCTCCATGATTAAAACTCAATTTGATAAACCTGTTCAAAGAATTCGCACGAATAATGGACGCGAATTTTTCTCTGCTGAATGTCAATATTTTCTGTCTACACATGGAGTACTTCATGAAAGTTCTTGTACATACACTCCTCAACAAAATGGGATTGTAGAATGCAAGCATCGGCACCTTCTTGAAGTAGCCCGAGCACTAAAATATCAAGCTTTCATTCCTGAATATTTTTGGGGAGATTGTGTGGTCACGGCAGCCTATTTAATCAATCGCATGCCAACTAGAATTCTTAATGGGCGCATGCCATTTGAAATGCTTTTTGGGAAACAAGCGAATATTGATCATCTTTGAGTTTTTGGTTGTCTTTACCATGTGACAAATGTGGGCCATAAAGATAAATTGGATCCTAGAGCTCTTCAATGTGTTTTTATGGAATATCCTACTCTACAGAAGGGTTACTGGGTTATGGAGATATTTACAGGTCGCTTTTTTGTTAGCCGAGATGTTGTTTTCCATGAGCAATATTCCCCTTCCAAGAAACGAGGTCTTCACATGAGCCATCGACATCTACATCAGATCATCGACAATTCTTATTAGTAGAGGATGTTTCCATGACACCGCAATATGCTCTAATTGCACCTGAGTGATCGTCATCAGAGCAGCCATTGCCCACCTTATCTCCTATATTGCCAGATCCTGGATCTTCCACCACTTTGGCTGAATCTCCTGTCTCTTCTTGTGATATGAACAATTGCGTTAATGGGTCATCATTGCCAACTGTCGAATTGATGCCTACTGACAAACCTAGATGATCAGGAAGACAAATTCGTCCCTCGACATGGACAAAAGATTATGTTTGTCCTACCTTGGATACTCCAAGTACACAATTTCCGGTATCTTCGTATGTTTCTTTTAGTCAACTATCATTACAACATAATTGCCGAATTAGTCGAATTTCTGAAGAATGGGAACCCACCTCTTATGAGAATGCAGCTCGTGATAGACTCTAGCAAAGGGCTATGGCAGACGAATTATCTACTCTTACAGAAAATAATACTTGGGATATTGTTCCTTTACCTACTCATAGAATGCCCATTGGTTGCAAATGGGTTTATAAAATCAAGTACAAGGCACATGGTTCTGTGGAGCATTACAAGGCCCGCCTTGTCGCTAAGGGATTCATATAGCGTGAAGGCTTTGATTATCATGAGACGTTTTCTCCTGTTGCTAAGGAAATTACTGTTCGATCTTTCTTGTTAGTGGCTACCTTCCGTAATTGGAACCTACATCAAATGGATGTCAACAACGCCTTCCTTCACGGTGACCTTGATGAAGAAATATACATGGAACTTTCACAGGGTTTACGCAGATAGGGGGAGTCTCGAGTATGTCGTCTTCGTAAATCCCTATATGGACATAAACAAGCCTCTCAACAGTGGTATGCAAAATTCACCGCTGCTCTCACAAGTGCAGGCTTCCATCATTCCAAGCATGATTATGCTCTATTCACATGGACCAAAGGTACTTCATCAATCTATCTGCTAATTTATGTGGATGATATACTGATAATGGGAAATGATGACCTCGCGATTCAACATTTTAAGAAATATTTGCATTCAACTTTCCATATTAAAGATTTAGGACATCCCAAATATTTTCTTGGTATTGAGATAGTTCAATCCAAAAAAGGAATCTGCCTTAGTTAGCAAAAGTTTGTCCTGGAAATTATATCAAAAGCAGGATTGTCAAGATGTGAACCAGCTGCAATACCTATTGAGCAGAATGTTAAATTGATGACATTTGAGTATGATACGGATTCTCCATCGGCCAATGAAGATCCACTGCTCAAGGATCCGTCAGGATATTAGCAACTTGTTGGAAAATTAATCTATCTCACCATGACTAGGCCTAATATATGTTATGTAGTACAAATACTTAGTCAATTCATGCACAACCCAAAGCAATCTCATATGAACGCAGCGTTGAAGGTTGTAAAGTACTTAAAAGGATGTCCAGGATTTGGAATTCTTTTATCCTGCAACTGCAACATGAAGATGACGGCCTATTGTAATACAGATTATGCTACATGCCCGATGACGAGGAGCACCATGGGACTATCACTCTCTTCTTGTCTAATTCCTCTTTATAACTAAGTTCATCATCTTCTCCATCACTTTTCTCATCACCCACAAGAACGGCTGAGCAGTCTCCAGTATTCCGCATGCCAGTTCTCACTTTTGCAACTTTGATAACCTAGCTATGCTTCCAAAAGCTACGTAAATTATGGACGCTTCCTCCTTTGCGTTCAACCACTCAACATAATCCTCAAAGGCGAGGAAGTGGTTGCCTCCGGAAGATTGATCCGAATCTAGGAAACTGAGTGGGACAAGGGGCCTGATTCCGACTAAATTAAGTGCGCCGTGTTAGATAATACACATAATTCTTTGATGCGAAAATTCAAAAGAAAACATTGATCTTTGATCTTCATGATTTTCACAAATAGATGAAGACGTACCTTTATCCATAGCGTTACCCTTTGGATAATCGTTGTGGAAAACCGAAGAACTCGAACCAAATGAAAAAATCCGATTTCTCTCCCTTAACCCACTATTCTTTAATGTATTCTATCAATGGATGAGAGAATACCAAGTCCTTTTTATTTATTGTTGTTCATATGGGTGGAGAAAGGACCAGACTCTATTTATACGTTCTATCAATAAGTGCCTTCCATCAAAGTGCATTTTAACCTCCATATAAGTCGTACCTCTTCGAAAAAGCAGTAACTTCCTTTGAGGATTATACAATTTCGTTTTATTAGAGTCGTAACTTCTCATAATCAATATTTATTTATTTTATAGCATTTCAACAATTATTAAATCATATAATAAATCATATCATATGGGCCACAATAATTCTTACATTCTCCCACTTGGCCCATATGATTTTCCTTTCATAGTTTAATAAAGATTGTAATATGCACAATAACATTATGCTATAAAATTTTCATTAAATTGGCAATCACTCAATAATCACAATTAAGTAAAGAAAAATAATGCGAGTCATAGCAATTGTATGTCATTAATCGACATAGTCCATTCTATGCACTACAACTATAGCACTTAACATGATCCATAAATGAGAAGTACAGTAATAGTCCAATTATAATGTCTCTTTAGAATCTATCCTGTTTAATATTCATCTATTTTCATAATGTATACTAAATAGAAAACATGAAATATCATAAAAATGTAAATGAGCTCAAAGTGTCAAATACATAAACTTAATACAATCATAATACAAACATTAATGATGTCCAATAATGCCCATCTTTTCAACATGCTCATTAAATGTTTTGGGCAACAGTCCTTTTGTTAAGGGATCTGCTATCATAAGATTGGTGCTAATGTGCTCAATTGACACTCTTCGTTTCTGAACTTCTTCTTTAACAGATAAGTATTTGATCTCCATATGTTTAGCACTCTTAGAATACTTGTCGTTCTTAGAGAAGAAAATTGCTACAGAGTTATCATAATAAATTTTCAGCGGCTTGGCAATACTATCGACAATCATAAGCCCTAAAATAAAATTCAGCTAGCCATAATCCATGAATAGTGGCCTAAATTCAGCTTCCATAGTGGATGCAGCAATAATTGACTACTTCGCACTCTTCCATGAAATTACCTCTCCAGCCAAAAGAAACAAGTAACCAAACGTTGATTTTTGATTTTTGATTTTTGATTTTTTTTTATCGGCACATCCGGCTAATTCTGAATTTGAATATCCAATCATCTCGAGATGATCGGATCTTTACTAAGTGAGCATATGATTCTTCATTTCTTGCAAGTATCTAAGAATTTTCTTTGCAACTTTCCAATGATCTATTCAAGGATTACTTTGATACCTGCTTAGCATTCCAACAGCAAAACTGATGTCTGGTCTGGTGCAAGTTTGTGTATACATTAAGCTCCCCACAACAGATGCATAAGAAATATTTTTCATTTATTCTAGTTCCAATTCACTTTTCGGATATTACATGGGCTAAATTTGTTACCTTTCTGAATTAGAACTATTCATGCTAAATATTTACCCATATTAAATCTATTTAAAATTTTCTCAATGTAGGCTTTTTGAAACAATCCTAATAATCCTTGTGATCTTTCAAGGAATATTTCTATTCCTATCACATACGTTGCCTCTCCGATATCCTTCATTTCAAAATTCTTAGAGAGAAACTTCTTGGTTTCATGTAATAAATCAAGATCATTAACAGCAAGCAAAATATCATCAACATACAGAACTAAAAAAGTAAACTTGCTCCCACTAATCTTCATATATACATCGATCAACGATGTTTTCCTTAAATCCAAATGAAGTTATGGTATCGTTAAACTTAAGATACCATTGTCGGGAAGCTTGTTTAAGTCCATATATTGACTTCTTTAATTTACATACCATGTGTTCCTTTCCTTTAACTAAAAAACCTTCTAGTTGGTCCATATAAACCTCTTCTTCTAAATTTCCATTAAGAAATTCGGTTTTTACATTCATTTGGTGTAACTCCAAGTCATAATGAGCCACCAAAACCATAATGATTATAAGTGAGTCCATTTGAAGTGTTTGTTTATTAATTTGTTGTTCTCGATTATTGTTAGGTTGTACTATAATATCAGAAATAACAATTTTAGAAACTTTGAGTATAGGAACTTCTACCCTTACTTCTTGAATGCAAGCATCACACACTTTTTCACTCCCACTAATGTCACCATTCTCAATGAACCTAGCATTTTCAGATTCAACAATTCGTGTACTATGATTATAACTATAAAAATTATACCCTTTGGATTTCTCTGCATAACCAATGAATTAACTGTTGGTCGTTCTTGAATCCAATTTCCTTTCATGTGGTTGTAAATTCTTACTTCTGCTGGACAACCCCAAACATGCAGATGCCGTAAACTAGGTTTCCTTAATGTCCACACTTCAAAGGGAGTCTTTCGAACTGCCTTACTAGGAACCCTATTTAATAAATACATAGAAGTCTTTAAAGCATACATCCACAAAGATAAGGGTAAAGATGAATGACTCATCATACTCTTAACAATTTCCATTAAAGTACGATTACGCTTTTCTGCTATACCAATTTATTGTGATGTACCTGACATTGTGTATTGAGCACAAATGTCATGTCTTTCAAGGAATTTAGCAAATGGACCTAGACATTGTCCCGATTCATCATATTTTCTATAATATTCATCGCCTCTATCCGATCTTATTATTTTCACATTTTTATCTAATTACCTCTTAACCTCTTTAATATACATTTCAAATGCATTCATTGATTGAGACTTATCACGCAATAAATAAATGTAATCATAACATGAAAAATCATCAACAAAGGTGATAAAATAGCTTTCCTTACTAAAAGATGGAATATCGAAGGGACCACATATGTTAGTATGTATAATTTCAAGAAACTCTGCTTCTTGTGGCACATTTCCTAGTGTGCTTTGTTTGTTTACCTTCAATACAATCAATACATACTCCAATGTTAGTAAAATTCAAATTTGGAAGAATTTCATTCTTTACTAATCTTTGCATTCTTTCCTTGGATATATGATTCAAACATTTATGCCACAAGTAAGTAGAATTCTCATTCACCAAACTTCGTTTAGTGCCAACATTATGATACAAGGTCATTAAAGTCTCAATAAAAATATTATCAAGTCTAAATTTGTAGAGATTATCACATAAAATTTCAGTTCCAATAAGAGTATCACTTTTTAATAAACTGAAAGATTCAAAACCAAACTTATAATAAAATCCTACTACATCAAGTCTTGGCAAAGAAACTAAATTGTGAGAAAATGTAGGTACATAAAAGGTTCGAAACAAATCCAAATAATGCCCAGTGTCTAAGATCAAACGGTAAGTGCCAATGCCTTCAACTGGAGCTTTGTTTCTGTTCCCCGTAATCACATAATTTTCATTTGGCTTTATGATTTGGATCGTAAGAAATTCCTGCATCGTATTTGACACATGAGTGGTGGCACTAGAATCAATCCACAAAGTATTATGAGAAACTTCAGTAAAATTTGATTCAAAACATACTAAAACATAAGGCTTACCTTTTTTTTTGAACCAAGCCTTACGTTTTAGACAATCTTTCTTCAAGTGCCCAATTTTGTTGCAAAAATGACACTTAATAAGATTGCGTTCCTTCTTGTGGATTTGAGAAGCCTTTGAAAAGTCATTCAGGATGTGTAATCAATTTTTCTTGCTCCTTCCACCTTTCCTTTCGAAATTTCTTTGAACTTCTTGATGACTTGAGAGATGAACAAAATGAGCCTTTTGATTCTTTATCCTTGTTTCCTCTTGAACTAGCATATTGGCCAATTCATTCATATTCCACTTATCCTTTATAGTGTTATGATTCATTTTAAATGGCCTATATTGCTCATGAGGCAAGGAATTAAGTGTAAATTCTACTAAAACTTATTCATCCACTTTCATTCTTAAAATCCTTAACTTTGACGCGGCAAGGGGCATAACTGTAAATAACCATCAAAGAGGAGGGTAAAACTATAATTAAGCGCGGAAAGTAGCAAGCGCGTGCACTGTCGCGTGGGCACGTGCATTGAACACGTGGGCAATTGCAGCTCGGGTGCATGGAGACCATGCACCTGTAATTGCAGTGCATGAGTGGTCCCACACGCCTTCTTCCTTGCACCGTTTCCCTTTTTTTTTTTTTTTTTTTCAGCCATGTTTCCCCTGAATTCATCCATTTTCATTCTTTTCTCCATGAAAACGTTCCATCATTCGGATTTTCTTCGACAGAACCCTCCGAAAACATTTCAACAACAACAAATAGTACAAACAAAATCGTTCAACAAATCATCATACATAAATCATAATATTTATATAAACGAAAAAATCATGAGATCATAAACCATGCTTTGATACCAATTGATATATAATACATATAATTCTTTGATGTGGAAATTCAAAAGAAAACATTGATTTTTGATATTTGATCTTCATGATTTTCACAAATAAATGAAGACGTACCTTTATCCATAGCGTTACCCTTTGGATAATTGTTGACACCTAATTTTGACCATGCTACTTACTTACATTAAGCATTCCATAGCATTGCATGTAGGTAATAATAACATTTAGGATTAAACTTACCTTTTAGAAAATACAAAAATAGAGGATAATAAATAATATATAAAATAAAACATTTTGAGGGAGATTTTGGAAATTTTTGAATAATGAAGTATTTTTTTTTGTTGAACATATCTTCTCATTTCAAAATTCAAGAATTCAGCGGTTGTGTGATTTTGGAGCCATTTTTTCTTGTTGAGTGGTTAAATGAATATGTGCAATTATATTGGGAAATCTTCAACAACTTTGAGTTTTTCCTCTATAAATAAAGAATGCGAAGCTTCGGAACGAGGGGGGCTTTTGACTGATTTTTCAAAACATTCACAGAAAGGAAATGGAGTTTCTGTGAGAGAAGAGTCAACAAAGTTTTTTGTTTACTTCTGCTGAAAAGCAGAAGACATGAGTGTAGAGAGATGACAGAGAGAGAAGACCGGTGAGTGACGTGAGAGAGAGAGAGAGAGAGAGAGAGAGAGAGAAAGAAGAGAGGGATTGTTCATCTTCCGGATGGACTCTCCCCGTCCGAGTGCTGTGCCGGCCACCGCACCAGCATCTCCTCCGCCAGCCCGTTGCTGTTCGTCCGCGAAGTCCCCGCGCCCGAGGCTGCCGCTCGTTCTACCCAAACACCGAAGCTCCACTTGAGCATCCCTACCATCGCCGCTCGTCACCCCCGATGATCGCGCCTCTACAACCATCGCCGCCTCGCTCACCACCGCCGCGACGCTTGCGCCGTCTCTCTCTGCCCAGCGCTGAACGCCAGAGCTCCGACGATCGTAACACCTCTGTTTCACTCGTGACTGCAGCTCCGCCCGACGCTCGTGCCTCCCTCTGCCCACACCAGCAGAGCTGTAGCCAGCCGTGACGCCTGTGCCACCATCCTCAATGCCTACAGCAGCTTGTTGCTACGCCACCGTCACGTCGTTGCTGCCCAGTCTATCACCGGAACTCCGTTCGCGTCAGCACCTCTGATCGCCCGACACCAGTGCTCGACGCCAGTGCCCGACGCCTGCACCGCTTGCCCGCGCACCTCCTCGGCCCCTGCCCTCCACTATGCCTGCACCTCCGCCGCTCGCCACCACTGTTTTCGGGAGATCCTTTGTTGGTTCCTGTTGCCAGAGTTACCGTCCAATTTTGTGTCAACTCGGTGGTTTCGTTGACCGGTTTTTATCACTTTTGTTACTGGACGAACCAATGTTGCTGTGAGTTTGACGTGGCTGCTTTGATACTGTTTCTCTCCCATCGTTCACACTCGGCCAAATTACACCCCCACATCGAGATGTGATTTTTCCTTGGGGTTGTTCTCTATTTTCTCTTTGTGCGGGTGCTGTTATTAGCAACAAAAAGCCGTGCCCTTGACTAGGTAATTTCTTTAGACTAAATTCAGATCAAATATTCTGTTTCATAGTTTGTGATTTTTGACTTGATTTGTTCTGATTTATTTTATCATTATCCGATTAGGAAATTTGTCATATTAAGTCATAATAATAAAAAATATTGAGCCGAAATACGTTAGGTTAGATTTTTGATTATTTCGACTTTTCACGGCAAATTTATGGATTGCTTCATGTAATCGATTCGCATTAAGATAATATGTCATTGAGTTGAACTACTGAAATATCAATAGGACATATATTTCGATGCGACATTTGGTACTTAATCGTTACGTACATGTCACATATCATGCATCATATGTCATATTTAGAAATTAGGTCCATACACATTTCCTGTTTAAAGCGGCGCACCTTGATTTTTTGAGATTAGGTTAATTTTCCTCTAATAAAACGAAAAAGAACAAAAAATGTTATTTAGGTCATATAGATTCCATAATATGCTCGCCATATGTTGCCTTTACTTTTCTTTTTTCTTTTTTTGATTGCCTTTACTTAGAAAGTCATAGTTTAATGTTTTAGTATTCCCATCGTGTAGCTTTTCTAATAAAAAAAGAAAATCATAAAAAGAACATGTATATAGAATTGTTGTGTCATCCATCCCATATCATGTAGCACATGCATATTTAGGATTATGTAAATTAGATTGCACACATATTGTAATGATTCAAATTATGTTACATGAATTGCATCTTATATGTCATTAAAGTAAAACTCATGCATATCAAATTTAGATTAAGATTGCATATAATTAATATTTTTTTAAGAAAAAGAAGAAATCATGTTTAGGGTTTTTATTAGCATTTTTGTAAGTTTTTCTTTAGAGAGTGGACCTTAATGAAGTTGTAGCTTATAATTTCTTACAATTTATCACTTCGGTTGATTGAATGTTATTTTACTGATTGTGCACCTGCATGACCACCCTTTGCATATTAGTAGCTTAGGTTAAAATTAATCAAGACTGCCTGCAAAATATTTTTGAAATTAAAATGACAAGGTACCGAAATGGCGTTAGATTTTTCTAGCGTAACCGTGTCCCCGGACCTATGGAATCTCTAGTTCGCAAAAGTAAAGTATTTTCCCATACTTTACTTGGGTTTCTAACCAACTCTAATTGGTTAGTGGCGGCTCCAAATTGAGTATAATTGCATGTTTAAATGAGTTAATTTCTTAGTACCAAGTCACGATTGGTAGGACTTGGGAGGGTCCATGCCAAGTCTTCGGTCTTAGTAATCCAATAGCCTTCTTTAGTAATTCACCCTCAAGAGGGTCTCAACAATAATTGTTGTGCAAAACCGAAGAACTCGAACCAAATAAAGAAATCCGATTTCTCTCCCTTAACCCACTATTTTTTAATGTATTCTATCAATGGAGGAAAGAATACCAAGTCCTTTTCATTTATTGTTGTTCATATGGGTGGAGAAAGGACCTGACTCTATTTATACATTCTATCAATAGGTGCTTTCCATCAAAGTGCCTTTTAACTTCCATATAAGTCGTACCTCTTTGGAAAAGCAGTAACTTCCCTTGAGGATTATACCATTTCGTTTTATTAGAGTCGCAACTTCTCATAACCAATATTTATTTATTTTATAGCATTTCAACAATTATTAAACCATATATAAATCATATCATGTGGGCTGCAATAATTCTTACACACCGATCAATCTTAATGCCTCAAGTTTGAGCACATCGAAGGTGTTCACAGGTATTACTTTTGGATTTTCCCCCTCTTTTAGGTTCTCCAGTAGGCTTTGCATATGCGGCAGAGCAAAAGCAAACTTGTTTTCGACGTGGAGAAAGGAGGGCATGTCGTGGTCGGTTAGTGGCGGTAGGCCGGGCAATCGGATGAGCGGTATGGTATCACAGCTTTGGCTTGTAACGTTCTTAATCACATCCTCGTAGCCATTGAAGTAATAGTAGTATATGTTGAGCACGGTAGCGGGTTGAATCCAAATGAGAGTCTATTTGATTTGAAAGGAACGAGCAACGTCATTGGCCAAAGGGATCGTTGTGTGAAGTACGCACGTGAACTCGAGGTCTCGTCTAGAATTATAGGGTGCGTTTGTTTGTGTTTCAGTTCAAAAATTGTTCCGGGGAAACGAAATAGAAAAAAATATTTCTTTTCCGAGGAACAATTTTTTACCAGAAAAAGACTTATTTGATAAATTTTTCCGAGAATAAAAAATGAATAGAAACACATTTGGTAAATTTATATATATTTTTATTTTTTAAATATTTTTATTTTATTTTACTTTTTTTCTTTTTTCTTTTTCTTTTTTTCTTCTTTTGGCCGGTCGCCAGCCATGCCGAGGCCGACGACCGACCGACGAGGGCCGGCAGCCTCGCCCAGCCACGGCGAGGCTCGTCGGCCCCTGGCGAGGTCGAGCCTCGCCTTGGCTGGGCGAGTTCGGCCTCGCCGGATCTGGGCAAGCCCGAGCTCACCCCGAGCCTCGCTGCGGGGCGATGCTCGGCCTCGCCGGATCTGGGCCAGCCTGAGCTCGCCCAGCCAAGGCGAGGCCAAGCCTCGCAAGAGGCCAGCGACGCTTGGCCTCGCCGGGGGCCAGCGACAATCTGGCGAGGTCACGGGCCCTCAACGGCCGGTTGCTGGCCATGGCTGAAGCCAGTGACCGGCCAAAGGAAAAAGAAGAAGAAAAGAAGAAGAAAAGAAGAAGAAAAGAAAGAGAGAGAAAATTTGTTCTTCAAAAGTGTTTCTGGAACAAAAAAATAACTTTTTTTTGTTTCTTATTTCCGTTCCAATTTTGTTCCGGGAACAAAAAAACAAATTTTGAATAAAAATGTAAACAAACGCGTTTCTGTTCTTTTTTGTTCTCGGGAACAAAAAAACAAAATTTTTGTTCATAAACAGAAAAAATAAACACAACCATGCACGCCCATACTCGATGAGGCCTCTAAGAGCTTCCGACCCCCGCCGCTTCAGCTCGGCCATAAAGTGATCGACAGCATCCCCTAGCTCATACCCATTGTCGTAGCCATCGGAGAACATGGCGAAGGTTACACCATCGAGGCTAACTGGATCGATCTTGCGGCAGTGGGCGGACACGGTGGTGAAGAAAGTAATGCGACTGCCTGTGCAAGCGAGGCGCTTGGCTAGCTGGAGGGCTGGGTTTATAGCCCCCCGGCTCGGGAGCGCTACGAGAGAAAGGTGGGAGGAGCCATATGGTTTTAGGAGCTAGTTAGGGAAGTGCAAATGACCAGACCAAAGAAGAAATTATATAGAAAGACATGCCTCGTCTTCAACATAGAATTAGTCAACATCTAGGTCGAAGTTTCAAATTAAATGATCTTATAATGATAAATACTGTGGGTCGGATTTCATTTATTCGGATTATATTAATAAAATATTGGCTCGACGAAGCTCATAAAATCGTAATCGGAGGACCCACGTAAAATCGTAATCGGAGCACGACATCGTCAAATGCTTTTATCATAATATTTGAAAATTCAATCATTTTTAATTCAACAACTCAAAAGCTTTTATGTTAGGGACGTGCGTCCACTCAAATGTCATATCCTACTAGAGTAAACCATTAATTTTATCCTTTTCTACAATCTCAGTCATCACTCCCAAGTTGCAACTCAATTCCAACACGGCTGCACATGAAATTCAACAGACGGACCGAAGCTTCTACCCAAAAAAGAAGGCAAAAAGAAAAAGAAGAAAAGAAAATGATGTCGTAAAGAGAAGCTAATTAAATTCACATTCTAACGTAAGGCCTTGAATTTCTTACTTGGTCATTTGTCAGGAATAGTCAGGTCCCGATACTAACATATTCGCAATCATCAACTGTTGTTAGAAAGTTAATCCAAAAATTTAAACTGATTAGATAAATGTGATTAAATATTTAAATATTTTAATACCCCTCACGCTTAATTTGTTGTGGACATATTTAATTTGAAAGGCAAATGGGGTTTGAAAGAATTTGAACTCAAGATATTTCATCCCGATATCATGTTAGAAGATCAAATCCAAAAAATTTAAACTATAAATGGAGGGAGATTATACAAATATAATGAATATGTAGGATCTGTCAATCGCACTAAGAAACCAAGTGAAGAGTCGGAAGTGCTGATTGCCAATTGCCGCTCAGTTGAATGAAACCGGTGGCTGTTTCTTGAAGCTTGTCGCTGAACATTTTAGAGACCTACTCTAGCCGTTGCCCTCAGGGATGGCTATCCTGCTCCAAATAGCTACTTCAAAGCTTTATCCCCATCTACTTGTATAGAAGGGGCTCCCCTGACAGATCTCGGATTTGAAGCGACCAAAAGTAATGGATCACGGTTTGCTCTTTTGGCTCTCCATCCCATGCCACTCCCTAGTGTACTCTTCGGTAGATAAATGGAGACGCGCAACAAAAGTCCGAAATCTTTTTCTCGAAAGACCATCAAGAGGACAGACCATCAAGAGGATGTCAAAATCCGAGCTCATAAATATATCTGATTGAACGTAATTTCAGTCAAAAATTAAATTCAATAAGTTATAAGCGGACAATGATATATACTAATTATTCGATGTAAAATTTTTCTAATAAAACTTACACGTGTAACTTAACAAAAACATTTTATGACGTTGAAGATTGTGACGTTTCAAGAACTTGTCTTGGCGACAATGCTTGAGCAGAAACTTTTTTGTAAACTTTCTTTGCATCTCGTCCCAGGCTGCTATTGTGCTTCGTCCTTCTTGTTCACGGTCTTCGCTTCAGGTTCTCCTTGTCAAATTGGTGCGTACTTCTTCAACTTGGCAGCGACTAGATTTGGCCCTCCTCGAGGTTTTGCGCCCCGGCTAAATTTGGCTGGGAAGAGCTCCGCGACCCTCGTCAGCACTGCCCAACAACATCCCCACGTCTTATCTGTTTCTATCTTGTTTAGGATTTGTTTTCACATAAAATATTCAATATTTATCTAGTCGATACATAAAAATTACATCTAAACAGTGATTTATCTGGTCAGTATTGACACGACGCTTACCTGTTAGTCCATGTTAACATTTTTATTCTTATTTTAATGGAAGGACCAACTCGAGCAAGAGAACATATATTTTAAGGACCTTATTTCACAAAAAATAATTCATGAACCTTATTGAACAATTTGGAAAAATTTTGGAGTCCTCTGATGCCTTTTTCTCAACTTTTTTTAAAAAGAAAAACGAAATTTTTTTTTTGTCAGTCCTACTCTATTCCTACTCTACACTCATTCTCAGACTTTTGCCCTGCCTCTTGTAAGGCGTGGGAGTCGAAACCCACTCCTGAATAGCGTTTTATTAGTGTAGTATTTTTTTTTTTTTTTTTTGAGCAAGTTTCATTAGTGTAGTATAAGAACAGGATAATTCACCTATAAATGATATAATAAATTTGACTATTAAAAGAACGGCCAACTATGGAGAAGGCTTGTTTAAAATTCTTTCCTTTTACTCTTTTAGTACACGAAATAATAGAACATATTCACACAAAATTGCCACTCAACTCAGATACAATTTTCAAAGAATGGTGCACATTTAAGGAACGTTACGAACACATAAATTCAAGCTAACATACAACATTTTATCATAAATCAATCTGCTTTAGCGAATTCTTCAACAAAGGCCTTGAGATTTTTGTCCGAAGATCCATCTTCCCTGGAAGACTTCATGGCCAAATCCTTCCACTTCCTTGTATTTCTTCTAATTCCATCAACTCTCTCTCCATTTCCCATGACCAATTCCAAGCACTTCTTGATTTCACCTCCCTTAACAATGGTGCCTTCCTCGCTAATCTCAGACACTTGAACCCCGACCCGCCACATGTCCTCAATGAGCTTTGCATTCATCATTTGGTCACCAAATTGAGGGAATGCCACCATTGAAATGCCGCATGCCAAGCTCTCTATTGTCGAGTTCCATCCACAGTGAGTAAAGAAACATCCTCTCTGTTCTAATTCCTCTTTGTAAACAAGTTCATCCTCATCTCCATCTCTCTCCCTCATCACCCACGAGAATGGCCAGCCGGTCTCTAGCAATCCGCACACCATTTCTCGCTTTTGCCCCTTTGATAACGTTACTATGCTTCCGAAAGCTACGTAAGTTGCTGATGCTTCCTCCTTGGAATTGAACCATTAAACATAATTCTCAGAGCCCTGAAAGAGGTCGTCTCTGGAAGCTTTATGAGAAGAATTATGATTTTGCGCATCTAGAAAACGGAACAGGACAAGGGGTCCGATTTTGACAAAATTTAGTGTACGAATTGCTCTTAATACCTCGAGTTCAAGTGCATTTAAGGTGTTCACAAGTACCGCTTTTGGATTTCCCCCCTCTTTTAGCTGCTCAAATTGGCTTTGCAATTTTGGGAGAGCAAAAGCATACTTTCCAAGGTTGAAAAAAGAGGGGACGTCGCGGTTGGTTAGTGGTGGTAGGTCGGGCAATTGGATGAGCAACGTAGTATCACAGCTGTGGCTCGTAACGTTCTTAATCACATCCTCATAGCCATTTAAGTAATAGTAGTATATGCTGAACACGGTGGCGGGTTCAATCCAAACGAGAACGGATTTGATTTGAAAGGAGCGAGCAACGTCGTCGACCCAAGGGATCATCGTGTGGAGGGCGCACGTGAATCGGAGGCCTCGCCTAGAACTATAGTTGATGACGTTTCCAAGAGCTTCTGACCCCGCTGCTTCATCTCGGCCTGGAAGCGCTCGGTGTCATCCCCTGGTTTATGCCTGTCGTCATATCCATCGGGGGAGAATTATAAAAATAAGTCATAAATCTATTATAATTGCGCCAATTCAATCCTAAACTATTTTTGGTCAATTCAAATATAAATATTTTGCATTTATCCCAATTCAGTCAATCTAGCCAATTTTGGCCAACCGGCGCTAATGTGACGCTACGGTGCTGACATGACATTTTTAAAATATAATATTTTTTGGATTTTGTATAATTTTATTTATTTATTTATTTTTCCTTTCCCTTCCTCTTGCCCTACCCTTAGCGCCAGTGAGAGTCACTAGCCACAAGCAAGGGCTATGACGCCCTCACTGGTAGTGGGTGAGGGTATCGCGGCCCTTGCTTGCCTAGATTGGGTGAGGCCATTGCAACCCTCGACTAGACCAGGCGAGGGGCGAGGGCATCATAGCCCTCACCTAGTTTGGGCGAGGGTCGTGGCATCCTCGCCTAGCTAGATTTGGCGTGGGTGTCACAGCCCTCACCATAATTGGCGAGCAAGGGTGTTGCCCTCGCCTACTGGCAACGAGGCCATCGCAGCCCTTGCCTATGGCTAGCGACCCTCGCTGGCGCTAAGGGTAGGGGAAGGGGAAGGGAAAAACAGTAAAGAAAATAAAATAAAAATTATAAAAAATTCAAAAAATATTAAAATATTATTTTTAAAATGTCATGTTAGTGTCGGTAGTGTTACATTAGTGCCAATGCCAGTTGACTAAAATTGGCTGGATTGATTGAAGCGGTATAAATACAAAATGTTTATGATTGAATTGGCTAAAAAAGTTTATGATTAAATTAACATAATTATAATAAGTTTGAGACTTTTTTGATAATTTCCCCGATCCATTGGAGGCAAAGGTTGCTCCTTCAACGCAAACTGGATCGATCATGCAGGTGTGGGCGAACACGGTTGAGAGGAAATTAACATGATTCCGACGCCCGCAAGTCACTCGGCCAGCTGGAGGGCCGCGTTCATAGCACCGCGGTTCGGGACCGCTACATGGAGAAAGTGGGGAGGAACCATGATACTACGAGCTAGCTAGGGAAGCGCAACTGACGAGACCATGGAAGAGTATTACAAAGAAAGACATGCCTTGTCTTCAACATCGAATATATATATTATTTTCAGTGAACATTAGTTTAAAGTTTAATATTACATGATCTCATCTCTAACCTATTTTTCATGGACATCTTCACTTGATTTTGTGTCATGGTATTTGAAAATTCAATCCTTCTTAATCAAACAACTTAAAAGCTTTTATGGTAGGGACGTGCAAATCATGTCGGACCACTCAATGCAATTCCTTAGTGGAGTTAACCACTACTTTTCTTCAAATCCACACTCTCAGTCATCGCGTGCTAGTCAAATTCAAACATATGACTGCCCCACGAGGACGAAAGAAAGACAGACCGAACCTTCTACCCACGAAAAAGAAACAGAAAAGAAAATGAAATGATAATGAGAAAATAATTAACTTATGATTATAATTTCAGGCCTTGAATTTCTACTCGTGCCCGGTCATTTCCCGGCCTTGTTCATTTGTCAAGAATAGCCGAGTCCATGTTTAATGTCAGGAGCATGTAGCCGCATTAAGAAACCAAGCAAAGAGTACTCGAAAAGGATTTCGATGCAGAGATCATCGAATCTGAAAGTGTGATTTAACTTTC
Organism: Eucalyptus decipiens; assembly: GCA_014182575.1. Taxonomy (NCBI): domain Eukaryota; kingdom Viridiplantae; phylum Streptophyta; class Magnoliopsida; order Myrtales; family Myrtaceae; genus Eucalyptus; species Eucalyptus decipiens. Next base: position 3,534,877 of record CM024616.1, on the reverse strand, counting down.
CAAATTATGTAGAGAACAAGAGCTTTGCTTGTCAGGGTCCCATTTGTAGTAATGACAGCAGGCAAAACCGTTCCACACAAATCTAATGACCCGTTCCTGATGGCCATGAGAGTCGGAAGAACCGGTCGCCCCATCGTCGCCTGTGCTCATCATTAAATGAAACCGGCGACTGTTTTGTGAAGCTTGTCGCTGAACATTTTAGAATTTGACTCTAGCCATCATCCTCAAAGAGATCAATTAGGGATGGCTTTCCCACCCCTAATAGCTACTTCAAAGTTCGGTCTCCAATTACTTGTATCTGCAAGAACTGTTCTGATTGGTTCTAAAACGTTATCTTTTGAATGGCATGAGGCATCCCTCTAAGTGTCAATTAGATGTGATCAGTTCTTGGGTGAATAGCAACCAATTTGTGAGAGCCAGTTTCCAATTTTTTGAATTGAATTGGTCGATTTAGGGAACCGGCCTACTCTATCTTTTTTCTCTTCTGTTTCATTTTTCAATTCACGTGTCAACCTATTATATGGAACTAAGCAAAGTAGCAAAGATTGTTTATATTCTCCAGAGTGCCCACATGTTTTATGTCTCGATGACTATTAATTGTTGATAGCATGATAAGAATTTAAAGTGAGAAAAATAAGTATCAAGCTCAAGTGATACAAATATAATCACAGGGACGGTATCAGTCCATCTCTGAGAAAGTATTTAGTGATTGCATAGTACTATGTCATAGGCTGACGTGGTCAGCAAATAAAAAAAATTAAAAATCTGCCTTCTTTTTTTCTCTCTCTTGTTCCTCCTCCATCCACAGTCGCCAGCGCTGAGTCCAAGCCGACCCCTGCTGCGCCTCCATGGCTAAGCCACTCCCTTCCTTGCCGCGGCAGCTCGTGGTCGTTGCCATCCATTGCGGAGCTCTTTGTTGGAGAAAACTTTCTTGAGTGTTTTGAAGCTGACAAAACGTTTCCATCAGTCTAGTCTGAAGACTTGCAGACTCTACTATTAAAGTCTGAAGACCTCTGAACTGCCAGACTCAAGACTCAAAGTCTATCCTCATTGACAGTTTTTAGTCCGTCGAAGAAGACTTATTCAGAACTGGATGTTTCGATAAGGATTTGACTTTATCGACTGGAAAAGATCTCTTGGCTGGATATAGCATGTCGGAATCCATTATTCAAATCTAGATTGATTCAGGGATTTTGGATCCGTTGATTGGCGATGTATACTTGGAAGGTTCTACTTATGGAAACCGAGATCCTGATTGTATGGGCGAGCAGGATTGATGGGCTATCGTCATGTTCTTTAAATAGCTCGGATGATCTTTCTCATTGATTTTGTCCAACGGGTAGATTGGAAGAATTCCTTTGGAAAGTGCCAACGGGTATGATGGCATAAAGGAGTATATAAGGAAGACGTTCCAGTTGTTCGAGTGTGTGCGCGATATAAGAATTCCAAAGTTTGAAGCTCCTTGTTCTTAGTCAATTCATTTGTTGAGCGAAATCTTGTACGCAAAAGAGAGTTTATATCTTTGAGAAACCTTAAGGAAGTGTGGTAGAGTCTCTACACTGTGGAATCAAGAGAAAGCTTTACTGTAACAACTCTTTTGTTCATAGTGAAATCCAGCCAGTGGGCTGTCAGTGCGGAAGAGTGGACGTAGGCTTGGAATAAGCCGAACCACTATAAATTCTGTGTTCAAATTCTCTTCCCTACACTCTTTTACTTTGATCGTAACTCATTTTGTTTACAAGAGTCGAATTTCCTTTTCATAATCTATTGTTGATTAGTGCTGCACTTATCTCGCAAAATTGTTTGTGCACCTATTCACCCCTCTATGTGCTTATACTAGCTTTCTCACCCTTCGTTACGGCTCGTCCATTTGCTTCACTGGAATAGGGAAAAAATAAATGAAAGATACCGGCACCTCACAGAAACTTGACTGCTAACGTAGAAGTAGAACCCCATTAACAATTGGCTGTCTTCCCTGATGTGGCGACAGACGAAGGGGGTGGCTCGGCAATGGACCATGGCTCCAGATCTAGCAACGGACAAGCCTGGCCTTGAACGATGGTGAAGGGGGTGGCTCGGGCATGGGCCATGGCTCCGAATCTGGTGAAGGACAAGCATGGCCTTGAGCTACGATGAAGGGAGTGGCTTTGTTTGTGAGCCGCGACAACGACAGAGGGTTGGCTTGGCCATGGACCTGCCGATCTGCCGACAGACTAGCCTGACCATGAGCGACAACGAATTGGTGGCTCTGCCATGGACGGTCAACAAAGAGAGAGAACAAAGAGAGGCTACTCCAAGTAGATTTTTTTTTTTTTTTAATTTGCATGCCATTTCATGGAAACATGTCAATTTATAGTTGGATTTTGGTACATGAATGCTTGCCACATCAACTTATGACGTGGTACTATGTAATCACTGAATACTTTCCCTAATCTCCTAGACAACGAAGTGGTCGCTCTACCATGGACGGGCGATGGAGAGAGAGAAAATAGAGAGGCTACTCAAGTAGATTTTTTATTATTTTATTTGCTTGCCATTTCTTGGAAACATGTCAATTTATGAATGGATTTTGATACGTGAATGCTTGCCATGCCAACTTATGACGTGGTATTATATAACCACCGAATACTTTCTCCCTGGCAAGTGTCTTCTAGTTGATCTTTCAAACTCTATTTAACACACAAAAATTATATCATAATCATAATTCTTAAATTGTTAGTTATTCAGCAATTTTTGACCTTGCAACCTCGTGATCTACCCAAGTAGAACAACTAGTTGAAGGCCAGCTCCAAAATTTTTACCCCGAAACCAAAGCGGTCCCCATGAAACTTGCTTGGAACCGGTCAAGTAAGACCAGTTCGATTCGGTTTCTAGATTAAAATAGACCCAATTGCCCACATTTACTGTCAACACAATTGGCCACCAACTTTCAAAAATGACATTCTTCTTACATTCAAATTAACAGGTATATGAAAAATTCTAACATTCACAGTAATATGTATCAAGATGAAGGAACACGATAACATATTCAAGGTCCAATAAGGTTGGGAGATAACACAGAAACATAGACCATCCCTCAATTGAGGATTTGAAGATATTATTCTGGTCCATTAAGAACTAGGTTTTAAAACAGCCTAATCATGTTTCAAACTCGACATTAGAGAAATTCAAGCATCAGGAGCCATGTCGGATCCTGGAGAATTTCGCTGACAGTGAGTTCGAGACTTCAGGAGGTTTCTTTAATATCGTAAGTCCTAAAGCTTCAACTAGTCCTGTTCCCGCACTTATCCCATAAGGTTGGAGTTGATCAACATTCTCAATCTCATATTTCAAGCCTTTGCTCTTTTGGGTCTTTAGCATCACGTCATCATTATTTGCTCAAACTCCATGGTGTTTGTCGCGACCAAATTTTTCGGGGGTGAACCACCTAGGGTTTGGCTAATGGATTGTTAAGCCTAGACTTAACTCGGGCTCTCCCAAGCCCATACCAATTCGCGACTTAAGTTTAAATTTCTTAACATGCAAATGATTTTCAATAAGAAGTCGCCACTAATCTATTTTTTGGTGGGTTAATTAGAAACCCAAGTAAAATAACGGGAGAATTATTTTACTCCTACGAACCAGAGACTATGGGTAAGGGGACTTGGTTACACTAGATTTCTCTAATGCCCTTTTGGTACCATTTTTTTATTTTCAAAAAAATGTTTTGCAGGCAACTTGGATTAATTTTAAATCTAATTCCCTAACATGTGAAGCGATCATGCGGGTGCGCAAACCACCAATTTAACATCCAAGTAAAGCAGTAAATAAATTGTAGGACTTACCTCATAGCAACGAAAGCATCTACGTTGTTAGATCAAAATTCACATCAACAATCCTAGATATGATTTCTAATTAACACGCAATTTCTTTTTGTTTTTACTTAATTAATTTAAATTGTGCAATATGCAATGCATGCTACTAATCTAACATGAAATATTATGACATGACAGTATAGCCTAAACTATATGAATGAGTAAAATAATTTTTTTGTGTTTTCTTAATGAACATGCAATAATTAAACATGCGATCTAAATTACCTAAAATGACATAATCTTAGTGATGGCCAATTTCTAATTAAATGCCCAGATCCGGCGAGGGGTCGTATGCCCTCGCCGCCTCCCCGCCGTCGCCGGGAAGGGCCGGCGACGGAGTGGGGAGGGTCGGCCGGGGTCGCCGTGCCCTGGCCAGGGGCCGGCGAGGGCCCGCGAGCCCTCGACCAGATCTAGGGCGAGGGTCGTGGCCCTCGCCGCGATCCAGCCGAGGGCTCGCGGCCCTCGCCGTCGGTCGGCCGGGGCCGGCGACCTCGGCCGACCCTCCCCCCTCCATCGCTGGCCCTTCTCGGCGACGGCGGGAGGCGGCGGCCGCGAGGGCTCGGCCCTCGGCCCGCCCGTTCGACCTCCCCCTATTTTTTTTTAATTTTTTTTTTTTTTTTTTTTTAAAATTTTTAAAATTTTTAAATTTTTCTTAATTTTTAAAATTTTTAAATTTTTCTTAATTTTTTAAAATTTTAAAAATTTTAAAAATTTTCTTAATTTTTTAATTTTTCTTAATTTTTTAAAATTTTTAAACTTTATTTAAAATTTTTTGAATATTTTAAATAAAATTAATTTTAAATCTAATTTAATTAATTTTTATATTATTATTTACACGTAGAAACGAAACGGCGTCGTTTTTGCATTTTCTCCGCCACGTCAGCGTGCAAAACAACGCCGTTTTGGACCAAACTCGCCGGAAAGTCACCACGTTGGCCGGATCTTCGCCAGAGTGGCACTTAAGTGTCCCATTTAACTTCAAAACTGGCACTCAAGTGTACCATTTTAAAGTTATGGCACTTAAGTATCCCTTGGTGCCAAGTTATGGCACTTGGGCTATACTTCTGCCCCTAGCAACAATCACTAACTGACGTGCATTTCATGAACCTAATGCTATATGACGTGCACATGATTTTTTTTTTATTTTCTTAATAAGCATGCAATCTACCATAATATGCAATGACGTGCAAAGAATGCCATAATTCTATTTTTTTTTTTTTTTTTAGTACGAAATTCGAAATTAAAATTGCCAAATAATTAAATGTGCAATTTAAATTAATGAGAAGAAAATATGATATCCTAAATTAATTTTTTTGGTCTTTTTATTTAAGAAATTCGAAATAGATTTCCTATCCTAAACATGCAACATAACCTTAAAACCAGTAATATCCTAATATGCATTTAACCTAACTCAAATAAATATTTTTGGGTTTTTCTTTTATGGGAGCAATCAAATAGAGGCATCAAGAAAGCACGGCACCAAATCAAGCAAGATATCATCCATGTCCATTTAATTTAGGGAAATAAATTGACGAATCGTATCTCGCGTATGAGATCGGATTGGCCAATTTTTAACAAAATCACGAATCGTATCTCGAGCGTGAATAGGATTTGCAATTTTTCCGTGCGATTGCGAGTCATATTTCGAGCGTAAAATCGGACTATCAATCATATGCACGTTGTGAAATTAAGGAATAAATCCCTAATTTAAAAAGATTTCCGAGAAAATTTGGATTGGATGCATCATCGGAAGATTTGAATTTGAACGCAATATCAACAAATTAAGTAAGGAAATTATCAAATTAAATTTGGACAATATCTTTACCAATTTCGTAATATCGTTCTCAAATTTGGACTCATCGGATGATGGGACCAGCGATGGCTCGTGGTGGATGATGCTGGAACTAATGCGGCGGCCGCTGGATTGGACTGAAATCGTCGCAACGAACTACTCAACAAATCTCGGAAAATCAATGGAGCGGACTAGACTTGCGCCAGGTGGTGTCTGCGATTAATGGAGATCGTGGCTGTGTGTGGCAATGCATTAAACATATAATAACCACGTCAGGAAAGCGAAGCCATGAGAAAACCAGAAAACTCTTCTTCTCTTATTTTCAGGTGTTCACATGGGTATGACATGTGCCCCTTTTACGTGACTATAGAGAAAGAAAAGTGGAATTTTTTTTATTGAGAATTGATAACTCCCTTAATAGCTTGATGATCTCCTCGGTTTGGTCTCAGTGCGGCAGCAGCTTCATCGACAGGGAATCCGTGGTGGTGTCACGTGCGGACTGACGATGGGACTCTGATTATGGGTTGCTCGACAAAGCCTGCTGGTCCAATAATTCTTGGCCAGGGAAGGAACAACTCACTGTGGAGACTTCTCGATGGAGGCTTGGTGCCCGCTGGACAAGCTCGGCACAGCAGTTACACGCTGACTGCGTCTGCAGTGACGAGATATTGGAACGAAAGAAGGCTGATGATTTGTTGTCGGTCGTGGGCAAAGGCACTGGTAAACCTGCAGGGAAAAACTCAGATTATGATGGCTAGATTCGGTGCAGGAGCACTGGGGAGCTCGCTGAAAATTTGCTGATATTCCGACGCTGCACGTTTGTCGTGCAATAGTTGTAGCACCGTGGGAATTGACCGGATGCAACACGAGGAAGGTGCCGGTTTCTCAGCGAACGCGTTAAACTAGAGTGGCACAGTGACTAGGCGAAACCCGTTGATGTTGTTGTCAAGACTATCAGCAGCGCTGGACCGACGCAAGTCGGACAACTGGAAGCATCAAGTCAGCGGAAACGAGGGAGTTGGCAGCGGAACACGCTTTAGACTGACGGATATGTCTGCGAACCTCTCTCTCTCTCTCTAGTTGCTCCTCTCTTCCATGTATGCAACCTTCCTCTCTGTTTTCCTCTCTCGCTTTCTGTTGGCCGTGTGTCTCAATGTGTGGCCTTCTCCCTCAAACACTATGCATTTAATCTATTTATAGGCCACGAGTTAGGGTTTTAATTTTTCCAAATCCGTATCCATGAAAATTCCTTTTTCCAAATGCAATATTTGCTTTTGATACGATGTAGGATTGCAAGAGGATTCTTCTAAAATTTGAAATCTCGCATAAATCAATCCGTAAAATCTTTCCGAGAATACAAGCTTGGGCCAATTTACTCCCTTTGTGGGCTTAATCCAATTCACCGAATTAATATTCTGAACCATCAATTTGAACCCATTTGTCACCGGCCCAATGTAAATGCAAATTAAAATAAATGCACCTAAAACTATATGCTATGCAATTAATTAATTAACTAATATTTTTTTAGGGGTTAAAATTAATCACTAATTTTTAATGCGATAAATGATTAAACGGGTCGTCAAAATTTAGGTTTCAACAGCTGCTCCTCTTTGAAGGTGAGCTCGTAGAGGTTGCCTTCAAAGATAAATTGAGACCTAAATTTTGATCATGCACATGGAATGAATGATTTTTTGTTGGAACATGAATTCCATTTTTAATGCAATTTATATGATGCATGAAAATGCTAATGCAAATGATAAATGAACATACCTGGAATAACTTACCTTCAAGGAGGGTAGTGTAGTTCGAGGTAGTTTGTGTTACATGTTCAGGACCCGTACCATTCTACGGTCGCCTAGAATAGTAACATGGCTTTATGAAGAGACTGCTTTCCAAGATCCGTACCATTCTACGGTCGCCTAAACGGGGATTCATTTTCCAAGACCCGTACCATTCTATGGTCGCCTGAATGAGGAAATATGTGTTGTCTAGGACCCGTACCATTCTACAGTCGCCTAAACGGGGATTCACTTTCCAAGACCCGTACCATTCTACGGTCGCCTTGACGAAAAATTGATTTTTCAGGACCCGTACCATTCTACGGTCGCCTAAACGGAGATTTTGCTTGGCTAGGACCCGAACCATTCTTCGGTCGCCCAGCGTTGCAACACAGATCATCTGACCAGGACTCGAATCGTTCTTCGGTCGCCTTAATCAGACTGAACCTAGAGAAAAATCTTTGGGGACAGCTCCATTGAGTGTCGGTGTAAAGGGACTCTGGGTTACGAAAGCATGCCAGGTCGATAAAAGAAATTCGGGCTACGGAAGCACGCCGGTTCGATAAAATGGACTTTGGGCTACGAAAGCACGCCAGGTCAAGAACTCCGGGCTACGAAAGCACGCCGGGTCAATGAAGGGGACTCTGGGCTACGAAAGCACGCCAAGTTGATATAAAGGACACCGGGCTACAAAAGCACGCCGGGTCTATTAAAAGGGACATCGGGCTACGGAAGCACACCGAGTCGATGAAAATGACTCTGGCTATGAAAGCACGCCAGGTCGATATAACTGGATAGATTGACCAAGTCAAGTGTCGATGCACTTGAGAGAGAATACATGCATAATGACAAGTATTTTAGAGTATGGTAGAGATATACTTACCTGGTGATATCTCTGATTCTTAGGGATATGTCTTTTGGAATTTAGATATCCTGTGGAGGTCTTTCACCTCATGATGGAGGTTTCTCATCCCCTAATATCATGAAACATTCTGAAAGGAACTTGAATTACCTATCAAACATGATTTAGAGCAAAAACTGATATGCATTCATCAAAGAGATAGACAATCTGAGCTACTCTAGAATGCACATTTCAAAATTCAATGAGGTTTTCATCAACTCAATCGAGATTCATGCATAATGACCTTTGCATCACCCAAATTTCCATTGGAGAGAATTATCATTCAAGACAATATTCACTCATGACATGGATTTTCTAAGAATACCAAATGAGGGACCTTCAGTTAGAAATGACTTTCACTCACTCTCATTTAGAGGCTATTTTATGAGAATCACTCCATCATACCAACAAGGGTCCAAGTATTCTCGCAAACGGTACGACCTTACCAATCTGAGAGGTCTTTAATAGGGACCGTAATGTGGGCTTGGTCAATAGCTTAGCAAAGGGACTCTTTGAGTCAAGGCTATTGAAAGAATAGCTTCGCAATCATCTCCGGGTTTACAAGTCAAGAACTCTGCAAAATGAGAAAGAAATAGTCTTGCTCGCACTCCTTCAAGTGATGCTTAAAAAACATGTGAACCCCTATGTTAATTCAAGTGCCATAATCTGAAGAGACTTTGTAAGGGACGTAACATAGGTTAGGTTCATGGGTAAAGAAATGAAAGGATCAGTAGGCTCAAAATATGTGTAAAAGGTGAGAGCTGATGATCATCTTGGCATTGCCACTAGTTTTCTTTTTCACCATTGGGGATTGTTTTCATGAAGCGCCCCCATTGATTGTAAAAACTCAGTATTTGAGTTTTTTGAGTATTGCTCTATTGGGATTCAATTCTTGCAGTTGACAATCATCTGTATTGACTTTCTCTTTTCATCTATGGGCATCGGCCTCGCTTTTACCAGGCACACTGCTTTTTCATGCCCCTAGTTTTCATGCATTTTTTCACATCTTTTCATGGGCATTGGCCTTACTTTTACCAGGCATACTGCTTTTTCATGCCCCATTAGTTCTATTTTGATTTCAATTCTTACGCACAATGCGTCAAGGAATTATACTTTAAATAACACTCGAACTTTCAAGGGTCTTCATCTGTCTCTTGCCTTGCCCCAGTGTGGGGGATGATCACCAACTGGGTTTAAAAGCAATGAAATTGCAGGCTCAAGTGGGCTATGCAAAGGATATAAGTATGTAGGATAGAAAATGAAACGCTCTTCATCATCCTAAGGCACTTAAATTACCACATGAGTTCAATGTAATAGCACGACTTGAAGATTGATGCAAGTGAGAGCAAGAAAAAAATTTCTTTTCATTTTACTCACCTCATGATGTTATTTTACCTCCAATTTGCCCCGATGTGAGGTGGTTCTTGACAGGGGTAATATATATAAAAAAAATCTTCATAAGTGTATGAGGCTCAAAAGGAGTTAAGCAATGGATTTTCTGTAGTGTTTAGGATAGAGAAATGAATTGCCTCTCGTCATTTCGATTGTCGTACCTTTCGCGAGAGAACTCTTTGCCTTGTAGATATGGAACTTTCTACACTCTTCTCACAAGTGTATGAGTAAGGGACTGTGCATAGGATAAGGCTTACCTTTCATCATACTGACATGTCTCATTCAGCATTCTTAAGCATTGATGTCACTCCATTAAATTGTCTATCTTGACAAATCTCCACATGAAATTGGTGAGCTAAATCAATATGAAAATTTTCTTTTCAAAAGAGTCCAGCAACTTTAAGCATAAAAAGCGTTTGTGACTTCAAAACAAACAATTTACTACACTCTCAAACATGATTTCAAGCATTCATTCAAGGAATTGTCCCACGAAGGGATTGTCTCAGCAATGGATGTCATTGGATTGTCTTTATCAATCAAAAGTGAAAATCCGCTTTTTGATTTGATGAAATCTTGCTTTTGCCCCTGCACAAAACAATGTGCATGAATATGATACTATGCAACATCAAAGTAAATTCAAATTACACAACCATTTTGGCTCGGATCGAGATTTTGTCTCAGTCATGTCACTATTAGAATCTGTAGTGCCTCCAATTCGTCATCTTCAAGGAAAAGAACAAAGCGTCATCTCCCAAAATTATTTATGTTCAAAAACAAGATGTACATCTTTCACTAAAGATGGATCATCCTCTTTTAACTTGCCCCTCATTTAATGGGCGAGAATGAAAATTCCGTCAAGCATGGAAATGGAATACACTTTGTCTGGCCCTTCAAGATGGATATTTAAAGTAGTATGGAGATGTGATCGACATTAACTTTTTGGAAACTTGTTGAGTAACAATTGAACCAATTGCAACCTGATGTGTCTTTTTCAGATGCTTTTTTATTGGGTCAAGAAAGTAATGCTCTGAAACATGAAGTAAATGAGTCAGAAAATTAAACAAGGCTAATCTAATGCATGCTTTTTGGAAATGGCTTGAAAAATTATCTTTTTTTTTTTTTTTTTTGTTCTTTTGGATTTTTTTTTTTGGATGAGGAAGCATGAAGAAGCCCAGTCCTCAGAATTCTCCTTGGATGATATTTTCTTTTCATTGTTGGATATCGTCACCGGGCTAGTTTGGTGTACCCCATCATGTCCTCAAAACAAAACTTGTAATTCTATTGATATTCATCAATCAAATTACATTTATTGGAATGTGATGCTCAAGCACAGAAGAAATTGAAATCAATCCCTAAAAAGCGATAAGAATTCCCACGCAAGGGAAAGTGCATGCCCCTAATTAAATGAGGAAATGGAACAACTTAGGTCCATGAATCATGTGTACTTGAATTCTTCACTCTCCTTGATCTTGTGAGGCGAACCCTTCAGGTCAGATATTTTTCTCTCTATATATGTCACTGGTCTCTTCATGATGGCATCAAATTTGGCTACCTCAGGAAAATGATACGGTTCAAAAAGTCTTCTTGGCTCTCTCCTTAGAGTCACAATTTCTCATTGAAGATAGATCGCAACACTTTTGCTTGATGAGATTAGCTCTTTTTGATTCGTCATTTTAGCTCTTGATCGTGAACAGATGGGTGAGCGGGATCGTTCCATAATCACCTAATTCAAATGAACGGGAACATGTAAGCATGAGGGTAAATCAAAAGTCGATCCATGACAACGATCTAATCGATTTTTTCATTTTTTTCATTTATTCATGAAAAGTTCTTACAAGAAGGGCATTTCCTAAAAATGGACTAGGAAAATAAAGATAGACACCCTAACAAGACCAAATTTCCTAAACATGAATTGAAAACAAATTCTCCAAAGTTTTTTTTTTTTTTTGGCAAATGATTCATTGCATGGCAATTCCTCATTTCATTTCTAATTGACAAATGAATTAGATCAAACGACTAACCTAGATTGTCATGGATGGACCAAAAGTAAATTAATAGTATAGGGATAGAAGATTTGATTCGCCAAGAAAAATCAATGGCAATCACATAGACATCCGCATGGTAAGTGGCTCGATTTCTACTCTATAAGGCGTGGAGCCACAAGGATGATCGGACTAGCCACGGCCTTGTGGACTATGTTGGGTCCTCATGACTCCGGCTTGGTCAAAGAGCCGACCCGGGTCACGAGCATGCGGACCGAGGTGGGTACTCTTGACACCATGAAAGAAACTTCGGGATTGAGATGGGCGACTCGTACCGCGAGCATGCGGTCGGAGTGTTATCCATTTCAATACCATCCTAAATGATCATATGCGGCCCAGGTCCGGCGCCGGGTTGCATGTGCAATAGTGTAGTGCAAATGCAAGGCATGCACAACAGTTCATATCAAGCAACACTCCGTATATGAAAATAAACTATACATTCCTACACCTCCCTACAAAACAAAGGTCAGCAAACACCTCCCCTTATACCTCCCATCATGCAAAAACATCTAACACCTTAAATGTTAGGGACGTACCTAGAATCCTCGCTGCCAAACAAAAACATTTTTCAAAGAAAAGAAAAATTGGCCTAAGTCCACTAAGAGTTTTAACTCAAGTCCCCAGTGGAGTTGCCAAGCTGTCGCGACCAAATTTTTCGGAGGTGAACCACCTAGGGTTTGGCTAATGGATTGTTAAGCCTAGACTTAACTCGAGCTCTCCCAAGCCCATACCAATTCGCGACTTAAGTTTAAATTTCTTAACATGCAAATGATTTTCAATAAGAAGTCGCCACTAATCTATTTTTTGGTGGGTCGATTAGAAACCCAAGTAAAATAACGAGAGAATTATTTTACTCCTACGAACCAGAGATTATGGGTACGGGGACTTGGTTACACTAGATTTCTCTAATGCCCTTTCGGTACCATTCTTTTATTTTCAAAAAAATGTTTTGCAGACAGCTTGGATTAATTTTAAATCTAATTCCCTAACATGTGAAGCGATCATGCGGGTGCATAAACCACCAATTTAACACCCAAGTAAAGCAGTAAATAAATTACAGGACTTACCTCATAGCAACGAAAGCATTTACGTTGTTAGATCAGAATTCACATCAACAATCCTAGATATGATTTCTAATTAACACGCAATTTCTTTTTGTTTTTACTTAACTAATTTAAATCGTGCAATATGCAATGCATGCTACTAATCTAACATGAAATATTATGACATGACAGTATAGCCTAAACTATATGAATGAGTAAAATAATTTTTTTGTGTTTTCTTAATGAACATGCAATAATTAAACATGCGATCTAAATTAACTAAAATGACATAATCTTAGTGATGGCCAATTTCTAATTAAATGCACCTAGCAACAATCACTAAATGACGTGCATTTCATGAACCTAATGCTATATGACGTGCACATGATTTTTTTATTTTCTTAATAAGCATGCAATCTACCATAATATGCAATGACGTGCAAAGAATGCCCTAATTCTATTTTTTTCTTTTTTTTTAGTACGAAATTCGAAATTAAAATTGCGAAATAATTAAATGTGCAATTTAAATTAATGAGAAGAAAATATGATATCCCAAATTAATGTTTTTGGTCTTTTTATTTAAGAAATTCGAAATAGATTTCCTATCCTAAACATGCAACATAACCTTAAAACCAGTAATATCCTAACATGCATTTAACCTAACTCAAATAAATATTTTTGGGTTTTTCTTTTATGGGAGCAATCAAATAGAGGCATCAAGAAAGCACGGCACCAAATCAAGCAAGATATCATCCATGTCCATTTAATTTAGGGAAATAAATTGACGAATCGTATCTCGCGTATGAGATCGGATTGGCCAATTTTTAACAAAATCACGAATCGTATCTCGAGCGTGAATAGGATTTGCAATTTTTCCGTGCGATTGCGAGTCATATTTCGAGCGTAAAATCGGACTATCAATCATATGCATGTTGTGAAATTAAGGAATAAATCCCTAATTTAAAAGATTTCCGAGAAAATTTGGATTGGATGCATCATCGGAAGATTTGAATTTGAACGCAATATCAACAAATTAAGTAAGGAAATTATCAAATTAAATTTGGACAATATCTTTACCAATTTCGTAATATCGTTCTCAAATTTGGACTCATCGGATGATGGGACCAGCGATGGCTCGTGGTGGATGATGCTGGAACTAATGCGGCGGCCGCTGGATTGGACTGAAATCGTCGCAACGAACTACTCAACAAATCTGGTAAATTCAATGGAGCGGACTAGACTTGCGCCAGGTGGTGTCTGCGATTAATGGAGATCGTGGCTGTGTGTGGCAATGCATTAGTCATATAATAACCACGTCAGGAAAGCGAAGCCATGAGAAAACCAAAAAACTCTTCTTCTCTTATTTTCAGGTGTTCACATGGGTATGATATGTGCCCCTTTTACGTGACTGTAGAGAAAGAAAAGTGGAATTTTTATTGAGAATTGATAACTCCCTTAATAGCTTTGATGATCTCCTCGGTTTGATCTCAGTTCGGCAGCAGCTTCATCGACAGGGAATCCGTGGTGGTGTCACGTGCGGACTGACGATGGGACTCTGATTATGGGTTGCTCGACAAAGCCTGCTGGTCCAGTAATTCTTGGCCAGGGAAGGAACAACTCACTGTGGGGACTTCTCTATAGAGGCTTGGTGCCCACTGGACAAGCTCGGCACAGCAGTTACACGCTGACTGCGTCTGCAGTGACGAGATATTGGAACGAAAGAAGGCTGATGATTTGTTTTCAGTCGTGGGCAAAGGCACTAGTAAACCTGCAGGGAAAAACTCAGATTATGATGGCTAGATTCGGTGCAGGAGCACTGGGGAGCTCGCTGAAAATTTGCTGATATTCCGACGCTGCACGTTTGTCGTGCAATAGTTGTAGCACCGTGGGAATTGACCGGATGCAACACGAGGAAGGTCACGGTTGCGAACGCGTTAAACTGGAGTGGCACAGCGACTAGGCGAAACCCGTTGATGTTGTTGTCAAGACTATCAACAGCGCTGGACCGACGCAAGTCGGACAACTGGAAGCATCAAGTCAGCGGAAACGAGGGAGTTGGCAGCGGAACACGCTTTAGACTGACGGATATGTCTGCGAACCTCTCTCTCTCTCTCTCTCTCTCTAGTTGCTCCTCTCTTCCATGTATGCGACCTTCCTCTCTGTTTTCCTCTCTCGCTTTATGTTGGCCGTGTGTCTCAATGTGTGGCCTTCTCCCTCAAACCCTATGCATTTAATCTATTTATAGGCCATGAGTTAGGGTTTTAATTTTTCCAAATCTGTATCCATGAAAATTCCTTTTTCCAAATGCAATATTTGCTTTTGATACGATGTAGGATTGCAAGAGGATTCTTCTAAAATTTGAAATCTCGCATAAATCAATCCGTAAAATCTTTCCGAGGATACGGGCTTGGGCCAATTTACTCCCTTTGTGGGCTTAATCCAATTCACCGAATTAATATTCTGAACCATCAATTTGAATCCATTTGTCACCGGCCCAATGTAAATGCAAATTAAAATAAATGCACCTAAAACTATGTGCTATGCAATTAATTAATTAACTAATATTTTTTAGGGGTTAAAATTAATCACTAATTTTTAATGCGATAAATGATTAAACAGGTCGCCAAAATTTAGGTGTCAACAGTGTCTTTTGCAACAGACATTTAATTTTGACGAAGATTGTGGATTTTCAAGAACTTGTCTTGGCGATTCTTCTCGGGCAAGAACTTTCGCGTCAACTCTCTTGTTGCATCTTGTCCCAAGCTCTCATCTTGCTTCGTCCTTCTCGTCAAAGTCTTCGCTTCAAGTTCTCCCACCCCATCGATGCGTACTTCTTCAACTTGGCAGCAACTAATCTGACTCTCCTATCATTATGCACTTCTTCAAGCTCAAAAACAGGTTCAGCTACATGGAGCCAGTCAATGAACTCATCAGGTTGCATTTGCCCTTCAAAATCAGGAATAATCTCCGTGTCAACACCAAGATCTCGATCGGAATGAGTTCTTCTATCTCTGCAGCATTGTCATACATTGGTAGATGCAGATTCTCCGTCTCCATTAAAGAATTGGTCTTCCCATCTTCCTTGGAAGATCGCTTGCTAGAGTTATCTGAAGAATCTATGTCACAATCTCCATTAGAACTTTTAAAAATATGTCTCGAGTTTGAGCTCGTTAAATGAAATCGGACTGATCAGAATATGTGAACTCGACCATGTGGGAGTCAAAGAAGCGCATGTGAATTGATCAGCCGAAATTGTCGGAAGAAGATTGCATGCGGATTTCATCTATGAGCCGCAAGCATGAAGAGGCTAATTATGTGCGGCTTCCTTTGTGTCTTCTACTCATCTCTGCAGGTTGGACTTTTGAATTGGGAAATACATGGAGGAAAGTTGACGGTGGCCCACCTGCATGCATGGATGGGTGTTCCCTTTCTTATCTTTTGCCAAAGCAATCGTTGTTGGCTTTGAGAGAGAGAGAAAAAGAAGAGGAAAGAAGGACCTACGTTTATCCATGCACATGCATGCATGCCCATAAATTATAGTGGGCTTCCTTTGTCTTTTACTTTCATCTAAAGAAGACTTTCAGCATGTTGCAATAAATGATGGAGACTCTCTTTTGTATTATAAAAGAGAGAGACGTCCAACGGAGAAGACGTGCCAAGTTTCGGTGGCCGAGAGAGAGAGAGAGCTCTAAGACTATAGAAGAGTGCAGAGAGTTCTCTTAGGCGAGGGATTTTCTTGTTGTAAATTATATCCGAGTGTTTTAGCCAATGAAATTCTTGTGAGTAGAATTTGTTTAATTCATTGAGTGAGGTTTCACTAGGAATTATGTTAGGCTAAACACTATGTGAGTTATTTGGGTGTAATTTGGGGCTGGGAAACACCGAGAGTATGTTTGGGTGCTCGAGTGATTGTAATCTCCGGTGTATCGCTTGTTTTTATAGTGGAATTTCGTACTGCTCTTCCCGTGGATGTAAGTTCCGATATTCGGACCAAACCACGTAAATCTAGTGTCTGATTCCCTTTTGTTCATTCCGACTATTTTATTCGATTCACTGGTCCATATTCCACGACAAGAACATTGATTATCTTCGTGGGCAGGGGCACCATGCTCTTTGACGTCAATTAGCATGCCGCATCCCTTCTTGGAGTAGTTGAATCCGACATGCATTGCCTCCATCTCAACGTTTGCATAAATCCCTAATTCGCTCAGCATTATTTCTTTGATCCCAAGGTATTTGAACCTTTGCTCCGATTCCAAATGAAGCCAAGATGTGTTGAACAAATTTTCAATCTTGGCAATGTCAATAATCTCACTAGCAATGAATAGACTAATCAAACGGGTGGATCAGATTGGCTTTGGGTCGAAACATAAATTGTTCGACCCAAATAGATCCATTTAACCTGTTTTGACACATTTTCCCGCAATGCAAATCTAGTGACCAATACTCAAACCGACTCATACGTAATCCATACTCGACTCGACTCATCTTGTTAAAACACTCCCATATTTGACTCAATTTACGAAAGCTCATTCCCAAATTGAGCACTCGTCTTCATTCTCTCTTGCCTCCATTCGATCTTGCACTCTTGCACTCGACGCTCTTGCCTTGGGTATGAATTTTCCTAGATTGAGCTAAATATAGATTTTTTTTTAATAGCAATATCTGTCTAATCATGTATGAATTAGGTATAAATCACTAGATATGTATTGCAGAAAAATATGTTAAAACATGTTAAATTAATCAATTTGGGTCGACTCAACTTAAACCCAACTCAATCCACCCGTTTGATGATTTTATTGAATTGTGTGTTATAATAAAAGACCTAAAGGAAGGGAGAATGACTAAAAAAAGTTTTAAACCTATTGCAATTATGCAAATTCAGTTTTAAATTTTTTTTGGGCCAATTTAGTCATAAACCTTTTACAATTGTATCAGTTTAGTCCATCCGGCCAAAATTGGCCAGCCGACGCTGACGTGGACGCCGGCTATCCGGCGAAAGCTGACATGGCAATTTTTTTTTCAAATTTTTAAATATTTTTTGAATTTTTTAATTCTTTTTTTTTTTCACCTTCTCCTTCCTCTAGCCGGCGCCGGCCGGCCAGAGGCGAGGGTTGGCGAGGACGGCCTCGCCCAGCCATGGCGAGGTTGAGCCTCGCTGTCCCTAGGCGAGGTCAACGCTCGGCCTCGCCCAGCCATGGCGATGGTCGACCTCACTAGTGCCGGCGAGCTTGGCTCTCGCCATGGCTGGGCGAGGCCAAGCCTCGCCATTGGCCGGCGAGGTTGGCCTCGCCGGCCCACGCCTCTGGCCGGTGTCGACCAGCTAGAGGAAGGAGAAGGTGAAAAAGAAAAAGAATTCAAAAGTTATTTAAAATTTTGGAAAAAAATTATTTAAAAAATTAAAAAATTGCTATGTCAACTTTCACCAAACAACCGGTGTCCACATCAGCACCGGCCGGCCAATTTTAGCCAGATGGACTAAACTAGCACAATTGTAAAAGGTTTAGGACTAAATTGGCAAAAAAAAAAAAAAAAAACTGAATTGGTACAATTACAATAGATTTATGACTTTTTTTGTAATTCTCCCCCTAAAGGAATCTCCAGCTAAAAACTTAGGAGTCTTTTTGAGTAACCCCAAGTAAATAAACTATGACAAACCTATAATACGATTTCACATAAACAACCGTATTATCAATTTCCTAATCTAGATAAAAGCAATACGAATAATGTCTAGAGTAATTACATAAATCGAAAAAACAAATTGTATCCTCGCTTAACAACGACAAGAGGTAATCTTCAAATCTTCAAACAAGGATTTGAAACACTTTTTTATTGCCGGCGGATCAAGTGTGCCAACCATAAAATGGGTTTGGTACAAAATATAGTAAATTTATAGGTGTCAACTGAGAAGAAACAACTGTAAATTCTACGAACTCAATTGCGTATTCTGATAGAGTTAAAAGCTGAAAGATGGAATTTTGCGGTTAATTAATCTTTTTTGCCCCGAGAAAAACCCAAAACCCTCCGCCTCTCCGTCCTCGTACCTTCGTCCTCCTCAAACCCTTCGAAACCTCTCAAAAAAAACACCTCCGTCGTCTTCCCGCAAAAACGCTGCTCTCCGCAGAAGCCGCCATGAACACGACCTCCGCCTCCTCTCCAATCCGACGTCCCCAACGAATTCGACCTCCAGCGAGCTCTTGCCGCTGTCCACAGCCACTGCTCCTCCTTCCTTCGCAACGTCTGTCATGCCCTGATCCTCGGGGACGCGCCCATCCCTCTTGCTTGGTCGATTTTAAAGTGCGATATCCTAGGACTAAGTATCGCCGACCCTTTCTTTTTATCACGCATGCGGAAGCAGTTATAAATCTCCGGATAATAAAACAATGGGATAAAAGAGCATGCCATATTTTTTATATTGAAATTCACGACCACACTTTTATTAACAGCACAACTGATAGTTTATTTATAGTACTATTCACAGCATACTTGTCTCACACCTATCTACACTAAGACAGGGTTTACAAAAGGAATGAGATCTCAATCAACATCCGGGTTATACTCAAGATCCCTCTCTGGATTATCTGCTTCTTCAAAAGTCTTTCTCCCCTTCAGGTTCCTCCTCCTCAGCTTTTCCTCAGGGTCCTGAAATGGTTATTTAACCAATGAGATCACGTCTCAGCGAGTTCTACCCCCTAAGACTCGATTAATAAGCCAATACACTACTCGGTTGCCTAAGCACGGCACGAGTCAAAGGACTTACCTTGGCCTCAGATTCCATCTGCATATTAGTATAGTTCAATATGTACTCAAACAATCACATCACCGATTGAAGCATCGATCAAATCGACTTAGTCGATTTCATATCAATCGGACTATTTCTAGGTCATTCATCCCACACCAAGCAATTCCTTAGATTTAGTGGCTTTATGGTCCCACCCGACCCTCTCAAGATCTAGTGGCTTTACGGTCCCACCCGACCCTCTCAAGATCTAGTGGCTTTACGGTCCCACTTGACCCTCTCAAGATCTAGTAGCTTTACGATCCCACCCGATCCTCTCAAGATCTATTGGCTTTACGATCCCACCTGACCCTCTCAAGATCTAGTGGCTTTACAATCTCACCCGACCCTCTCAAAATCTAATTTAGGAATAAATCTTAAATTCACTCCTAAATTACTTTAGCACCAAATAAAGCTCAAATAAATAAACGGACTGTACCATGACAATCAGCACGGAATTCCGGTCACCGGCCATCCCGGTTGAATTTCCCGAAAATAAATAATTAAATAATTAATTTCGAAAATTAAATAAATAATTATAAAAAAAATCTAATTTAGGCCCGTAATGCCGAATTGGACGCCGAGACAAGCCCGGAAAATTACCGAGACTCGTTCCATAAATAACATGGCATGTCTACTTGCTAATGTCTATTTCTAACCACCTAACATGCATCATTAAGTCTCTAATTTAATTGATCTAAACTAATCTAACCACCTAATTGCATTTAATTAAATTTAACCAACCCTAAGTATAATTAGTAAACTAAGAAAGCATTAGTGAATAAAACTCACTTGCACTAAACGAAGGCTGGGACACTGAGACGACGACGCAACGGCGGCCGAACTTGGGCCGAGCCAAGAACTTCGCAAGCCCAAAGAAACTTTGGACTTCAAGATTGGGCTGACTTCTTTAATCACTTGGGCTTGAAAATACTGAATTGTGGGCTGCTTGCTGGGCCAGAATTAAACTGAAAATGGGCTCTCTCTTTGGGCTGAAATAAGCCAAATTGCTAGGCTTCAATTCTAATTGATGATGGGCTGAGTTTCCTTGGGCTGAAGACTCAATGGCTGCGGCAGCAATTGAAGATACAAGCTGAAGTTTTCGTGGGTCGCTTCTGTCCAAACGTGGGCTGGGCTTGTGGCTTTGGTGGTCCAAGGAGCTGATGACGTGCGGGTCGGTGAGGCGTGGAGCTGCTTCGAGGTTTCGGTGGGGTCTTCGCTGCTGGAGAAGACACGAACGCGGCTGCAGGAATTTCACTCGGTGGTCAAC
The DNA here is from genome assembly GCA_014182575.1 of Eucalyptus decipiens. Lineage (NCBI taxonomy): Eukaryota > Viridiplantae > Streptophyta > Magnoliopsida > Myrtales > Myrtaceae > Eucalyptus > Eucalyptus decipiens. The sequence continues at coordinate 3,514,027 of CM024616.1, read as the reverse complement.
AAACCGCCGAGATATCACCGAATTTGACCAAGACGTGGACTGATTTCGCGAGCGGACAACACGGCAGCTGCAGGGGAGACATCCCGTGGATGCGGCTAAGGAAATCGCGTCCGATGGAGGTGCATTGACGACGAGTGGACGCGGCAGAGATTGAAGACGTTGGGGCGGTGCTTCTTCGGTCAAATTGACTGAGCATGAGGGGGATGCAGACAAGTGGCGCGGATGAGGGGAATTCGGTGGGGCTCGTGCGGTTGCACGAAGATGCGGCAGGTAGCTTCGGCGGACGGCAGAATTCGGTGGAGCTGCTGCAGGGGTCTTCGCTGGCGGACGAGGCATGGGCTTCAAGCGGTCAATCAACGGCTTCGCTTGTTGCTCTTGTTGACCGAAGCAAGCCAATACGTTGGCAGGTGGCAGCGGTGACGTGCAGCCGGCAGCGGGGGTCTTCAGCAAGCAGCTTCGTCTTCTTCGAGTGTCGCACGAAACCAAGAGGCGAGAGAGAGGCTATCCGTTGAAAATGAGGGAAAAGAAAGAGATGGATAGAGATGAGGGGTGAGGGCCCCTTAAGCTTGATTTTTTCCACACAAATATCTCTTGCTCTTATCTCTCCACATAGCTGTCATCCACAAGTCCATTTTCATCCCAAATTGCCCCTTCTAGAGAGTTGAATTGGTCCATAAGTCACTACTCATGGGGGCACACGAATTTTCTAGTAACAATGCATCAATTACACATCAAATCTCTCTCAATTCATCCTCAATCAGCACTCATAAAAAATCAATCGACCCCTCAATGTCTCAATCGTTATTTTTCTTCACCCATGTATCCAACATGCATCTCAATTTTGCAACTGAAAATCATCTCCGACATTTTTTTTTTTTTTTTTTTTTTTTTTTTTTTTTGGTGACCCAGGAACCCCGCCGCCGCCGCGGGCCGAGAGTAAACCCCGGGAGGCACGTGAGGACCCACCACCCACGTGCCCCGGGTAAAGACACGGCTTGCACTAAAGCTCGACGACGCCGAGTGGATCGAACTCCAGCCCTTTCGTGGGAGGTCCCTTGCTCAACCACCTACGCCACCACCGCCGGTGGTATCATCTCCGACATTTTCTGCACTAAAACAACCCGGTGACAATTTTTTCCTAAAAAGTGTCAGTTGTCAGAAAAATCTTCTGAAACTGAGTCGACACTCCTAGAATTTATTGTGACATGGCCAAAACTTTAATTTCTGAAATCGGACTCAAATTGGCGGTTAATTTTCATTCGGCGCGTTTTTAGCGTGACCTAGACTATCGGGTAATTTTCAGAACTTTTTAAGGCAAATAACCCGTGGTCGATTTTCTTCGAACCACTATGAACCCACTCGACTCAATGGTGACTCTCGACTGTCATGAAAATCTCGAGATTTCAATTACGGACACAGGGTACCAAAATGACAGTAAAATCACATTAGTATCGATCGACGAGAATTTTCCAATTTAGTGGAATCACCCACAATCGGCCACACATCTCAGTCGAACAAAACTATCTCTGATCTCAAATCGATTTTTAACTGTGCCGTAATGGCCTCTAAAGATAAGCACGGTCGAGAAGTCGATTCCTAGTCAAGTTCTCAAGTCTATTTGCTTTAAAGTCTTTAATAGCTTCCCCAGTTAACCTAGTTATCTCGAGAGTGATCGGCTCTGAAAATAACCCTATAGGCGCATCAATGAAATGCCCGATTTATTCAGTAGAAGACAGGGTTGAAAAATTTGGATGTCACAACGTCCCTCACCTCCCCGGCTCCCTTGCGTCCAACCCTTTATGAAAAAAAAGAAAAAAAAACTATAATAATAATTACGGTGATTTTAGAAATCAAACTAATGCATATTTACTAGCCGAAAAAACCAAAAATGTTGTCTGTACTTTGGTCGTGGGGGCCAATATCGTACCAATTGTTGATTAAAAGGTTTCACAAAATTAATGATTAAGATGATATTAATACTTTGAAAAATGACTTTATAGCATGGTCTTTTTATGGCATGGTGGTGGAAAAATTCAATTCCACAGGCTACCTTCGTCTTAAAAGAACAACAATTTTCGACAAGGCTTATTTAAAATTCTTTTTTTCATTTTCAGTGTACGAAATAAAAAGCCCATGCTCATACATCAATTGTATTGGCCAAATTTTCCTAAAAACCACCAAGTTTAACTTCAGGAACATATTCTGTCAAAAAAAAAAAACTTCAGGAACATATTCTCAAGCTATATTTAATTCAAGCCAGTACAATTCTCAAAGATTCATGCAAATTTAAGAACGATAGGAGCATATTCTTAAGCTATATTTAATTCAAGCTAAACCCATAACATTTTATCATTAATCACTCCGTTACTTGCTCCTCTACTTAGGCGATTTCTTCAACAAAGGCCTTGAGATTTTTGTCCGAAGATCCCCCTTCCTTAGAAGCCTCCATGACCAAATCCTTCCACTTCTTTGCGTTCCTTCTAATTTCATCACCTCTCTCTCCACCTCCCATGACCAATTCCAAGCACTTCTTGATTTCACCTCCCTCTATAATAATGCCTTCTTGATCAATCTCGGACACTCGAACCCCGACCTTCCACACATCCTCGACGAGTTTTGCATTTGTCATCTGGTCAGCCCATTGTGGGAACGCCACCATCGGTATACCACACACGAGGCTCTCGATCGTCGAGTTCCACCCGCAGTGAGTAAAGAAACATCCTATCGAAGGATGCGACAAGACTTCGATTTGAGAGCACCATGGGACTATCACTCCTCTCTTGTCTAATTCCTCTTTGCAAATAAGTTCATCATCATCTCCATCACCTTTTCTCATCACCCACAAGAATGGGCGTCCAGTCTCTAGCAATCCGCGCGCCATTTCTCGCTTTTGCGCCTTTGATAACCTAGCTATGCTTCCAAAGGCTACATAAATTACGGACGCTTCCTCCTTTGCGTTCAACCACTTGACATAATCCTCGGAGCCCAAGAAGCGGTCACCTCTGGAAGATTGATCTGAATCTAGGAAACTAAGTGGGACAAGGGGCCCGATTCCGACCAAATTTAGCGTACCAATCGCTCTTAATGCCTCGAGTTCGAGCGCATCGAAGGTGTTCACAAGTACTACTTTTGGATTTTCCCCCTCTTTTAGGTTCTCTAATAGGCATTGAATTTCCGGCAGAGCGAAAGCGTACTTGTTTTCGACGTGGAGAAAGGAGGGGATGTTGCGGTTGGTTAGTGGTGGTACGCCGGGCAATCGGATGAGCGATGTGGTATCACATCTTTGGCTTGTAACGCTCTTAATCACATCCTCGTAGCCATTGAAGTAATGGTAGTATATGTCGAACACGGTAGCGGGTTGAATCCAAACGAGAACCGATTTGATTTGGAGGGAACGAGCAACATCGTGGACCCAAGGCACTATCGTGTGCAGCACGCATGTGAAGCTGAAACCTTGTCCAGAACTATGCTCAATCAGGTCTCTAAGAGCTTCCGACCCCCGCCGCTTCATCTCGGCCCTGTAGCGCTCGAGGTCATCCCCTGGCACATATCCATCATCATAGCCGTCGGAGAACGTGGTGAAGGTCACTCCTTCGGGGCAAACCGGATCGATCATGCAGCGGTGGGCGTACACGGTGCTGAGGAAAGTGACACGACTGCCAACGCGTGCGAGGCGTTCAGCTAGCTGGAGGGCTGGGTTCATCGCACTGCGGTTCGAGAGCGCTACGAGGAGAAAGTGGGGTGGAGCCATGATTTTAGGAGCTTGCAAGGGAAGTGCAACTGACGAGACAATGGAAGATTGTTATATAGAAAGACATGCCTTGTCTTCAACATCGAATATATATATATATATATATTTTTCAGTGAACATTAGTTTAAAGTTTAATATTACATGATCTCATCTTTAACCTATTTTTCATGGACATCTTCACTTGCTTTTGTGTCATGGTATTTGAAAATTCAATCCTTCTTAATCAAACAATTTAAGAGTTTTTATGGTAGGGACGTGCAAATCATGTCGGACCACTCAATGCAATTCCGTAGTGGAGTTAACCACTACTTTTCTTCAAATCCACACTCAGTCATCGCGTGCTAGTCAAATTCAAACATATGACTGCCCCACGAGGACGAACGAAAGACAGACCGAACCTTCGACCCACGAAAAAGAAACAGAAAAGAAAATGAAATGATAAAGAGAAGATAATTAACTTATGATTGTAATTTCAGGCCTTGAATTTCTACTCGTGCCCGGTCATTTCCCGACCTTGTTCATTTGTCAAGAATAGCCGAGTCCATGTTTAATGTCAGGAGCATGTAGCCGCATTAAGAAACCAAGCAAAGAGTACTCGAAAATGATTTCGATGCAGAGATCATCGAATCTGAAAGTGTGATTTAACTTTCCAAATTATGTAGAGAACAAGAGCTTTGCTTGTCAGTGTCCCATTTGTAGTAATGACAGCAGGCAAAACCTTTCCACACAAATCTAATGACCCGTTCCTGATGGCCATGAGAGTCGGAAGAACTAGTCGCCCCATCGTCACCTGTACTCGTCATTAAATGAAACCGACGACTGTTTTGTGAAGCTTGCCGCTGAACATTTTAGAATTTGACTCTAGCCATCATCCTCAAAGAGATCAATTAGGGATGGCTGTCCCACCCCTAATAGCTACTTCAAAGTTCGGTCTCCAATTACTTGTATCTGCAAGAACTTCTGATTGGTTCTAAAACGTTATGTTTTGAATGGCATGAGGCATCCCTTTAAGTGTCAATTAGATGTGATCAGTTCTTGGGTGAATAGCAACCAATTTGTGAGAGCCAGTTTCCAATTTTTTTAACTGAATTGGTCGATTTAGGGAACCGGCCTACTCTATCTTTTTTCTTTTCTGTTTCATTTTTCAATTCACGTGTCAACCTATTATATGGAACTAAGCAGAGTAGCAAAGATTGTTTATATTCTCCAGAGTGCCCACATGTTTTATGTCTCGATGACTATTAATTGTTGATAGCATGATAAGAATTTAAAGTGAGAAAAATAAGTATCAAGCTCAAGTGATACAAATATAATCACAGGGACGGTATCGATCCATCTCTGAGAAAGTATTTAGTGATTGCATAGTACTAGGTCATAGGCTGACGTGATCAGCAAATAAAAAAAATTAAAAATCTGCCTTCTTTTTTTCTCTCTCTTGTTCCTCCTCCATCCACAGTCGCCAGCGCTGAGTCCAAGCCGACCCCTCCTGCGCCTCCATGGCTGAGCCACTCCCTTCCTCGCCGCGGCAGCTCGCGGTCGTTGCCATCCATTGCCGAGCCCTTCGCTACGGCTCGTCCATTTGCTTCACTGGAATAGGGAAAAAATAAATGAAAGATGCTGGCACCTCACAGAAACTTGAATGCTAACATAGAAGTAGAACCCCATCAACAATTTGCTGTCTTCCCTGATGTGGCGACGGACGAAGGGGGTGGCTCGGCAATGGACCATGTTGGAAATATATCTTGAAGATTCCTATTCCGTTGATTATGATTCAGTCAATCGTGGATTAGTTTTGGTAAATAGGAAAATAGGAAAATAGAGATTCATTTATTATTTTTTCCTGTTTTATTCTTTTGTCTCTTACACTATAAATTTACCAATGTAATGTAAATGTATACAATGAATATACAGAGAAAAAGCCTTTTCCAAGTCTCCATTACATTTTCTGTCATGGTATCAAAGCAGATACTCCTGGCCTAGCTTCCGCATATTCTTGAATTGCCACCATTCTTTTTCTGGCCTATTGTTGCATGATCTTTACCTGCGAAACAGACCAGCAAAACGGTAAGGAATTCAATTTTCTTTTGGTGCCATGATGAATAATGTTGAGAACTCCTCAACAGAGGAGACACCTACCTCAGATCCGGCTATTTCCCCTAGCGAAGACCGAGCTTCTGTTCAACCATCAGAGGAAACTCTTTCTGTAAGATTGATTCCGACGTTGGGCCAAACCTCCAGCCCAGTCCAGTGGCCTCCAACCTTTCCTCTAGCGTATGGACAGGTATGGACCCAGTATCCTTTTAGCCCGTCGCCAAGACAGGTATGGACCCAATATCCTTTTGGGCCGTCGCCGTCTGTAACGGGTTCAACAGAGGCATCGGGCCAGACGAATCCTGCTCAGGGATCCGAATCCATTCCGATCATGGAACCGGATCTATCCTGGGTCAAGGGACGAATCCCTACGCAGGATTTCAACCCGAATACGTGTCGCCGGGTCAGGGATCCGGATCTAACCCGGGTCAAGGGACGAATTCCTACCCGAGATTTCAACCCGGATATGTGCCGCTATTTTTTCCGGTTGGCAGCGGCGGTCGGCTTGAACCCGGCGACCCTCTCTACACGTCGCCGACCAACGGACCCGAATTGAAGCTCATCGGGATGCAGCTTACCGGAGCGGAGAACTACACGGCTTGGGCTAGGGATCTCCGGCGCGCCCTTGTCACCAAAGACAAGGACGGCTTCCTCGATGGAGCCATTCCTTTTCCAGCCGACGAGCGACTTCAACAGCAGTGGTGCAAGTGCAACCAACTGGTTCGCACGGCTCGGCAACTGCCTCGCACCGAAAATTGCAGCCGAACTTCCACCTACCGAAGACTCCAGAACCCTCTGGGACAACATCCGCGAGATGTATGGACGCCTCGACCGAGCGAAGCTATTCACCGTCACTCAAGCTCTGTCGGAGTTGAAGCAGGGGAACCTCTCAGTTACCTCATGCTTCAACCACCTCTTTGCTCTATGGAATGAGCTTGAGGCCATCGAAGAACGACTCTAGGGGCCCGAAGAAACCCTCCAACAATATCGCAAAATCAAAGAGAGAGAGAAGACGACGAGATTCTTACTGATTCTCAATGAATCTTTCTCGGCTTTCCGGTCACAGATCCTCGCGATGGACCCTCCACCACCGCTCGGCCGCATTTACCAATTGGCCGTCCAAGAGGAGCATCATTGGATGGCCGCCGCTGAACACGCTCGGGTAGGTGCAGGCATGAGCCTTGCTGTCCTTCCCTCCGGCGAGACAACCCCCGGCGGAACCCCCACAGATCTGGAGAGAAAAATCATGGTTGCGGCTGCGATGAGGAGAACCGGAGGAAACCCTAAATCCTTGCGATCCGACGGCTCTAATCCAAGATCTAGAATGGATGGCTGGGATCACCGATCCAGAATGGACGGCTTCGATAGAAACGCTGGATCCGACGGCTAGGATCTCAGCGCTAGAACGAACGGACGAGATCGACGCGCTGGATCGAACGGCCATCATTTATCTGCGGCTTCAACCGAATCGGACGGTTGGGATCGTGCCACTTCAGCAAGAAAGGTCAGTGGGAAAAATTCCAAATTTAAAAATAAATATTGCAGCTACTGTAAATATCCGCATCATACAATTGAAACCTGTTGGAAAGCTGCATGGAAAACCTAATGACAATGACAAAAAGAGAGAATCCATTGTTTTTCAAGTTTTTGCACAAAAGGCGGATGGATCACCTCACCAGATGATCACCCAAGAACAATATCATAATCTTGTACAAATGTTGGATCAACTCAAGACTAGCGATAAAGGTGCAAGATTCTTAGGTACTTTCCTATACAATAAGAATTCATTTTCAGTTGATGTATGGATTATCGATTCAAGTGCTAGTGACCACATTGTATGCAACAAAAATCTATTTTCTCACACATATAAAATGCCAGAATCCCCTATTACGGTGCGTCTTCCAAATGGGAACATCACAAATGTTACCAAAATCGGCACCGTACATCTTGGTCAAAATTTAATCCTGAAAAATGTTCTATATGTTTCAGAATTTGAATTCAATCTTTTGTCTGTCTCAAGAGTATGTAAGGATAACTCTTGCCATGCCACATTCAATTCAGACAATTGTCTTTTTTAGGACCATTCGACTAGCAGAGTGATGGCCTTGGGTAGTATGGTAGAGGGACTCTATTTCCGGAACAATTCCCTAAGAGATTTAGAATTATTAAATAAGCATGTTTCTTGTAATGCCATCAATTCAAATAAAAATATCCTTTCTCATCAACGATTGGGTCACAGTGCTTCTTTTCCTCATCCAAAATGTCCAATATGTCCTCTAGCTAAACAATCTCGAGCACCTTTTCCGAAAAGTACATCTCGTGCAACAAATTCCTTTTCTTTACTTCATATGGACATTTGGGGACCTTATCATACTCCTCACCATGACGGATCTCGATTCTTCCTTACAATTGTTGATGATTACACTCGAGCCACATGGGTTTATCTTATGCAATTGAAAAGCCAAACTTTTGGTCATTTATCAAATTTCCTTTCCATAATTAAAAATCAGTTTGGTAAATCTGTACAAAAAATCCGTACAGATAATGGGCGTGAATTTTTCACTTCTAATTGCAACACATTACTATCTTCCCATGGTATACTTTATGAAAGTTCCTGCACTTACACTACACAACAAAATGGAGTTGTTGAGCGCAAACATAGGCATATGTTAGAGGTTGCCCGTGCTCTAAAATACCAAGCTTCCATTCCATAAGATTTTTGGGGAGATTGTGTGGTCACAGCAGCTTACTTGATCAATCGCATGCCAACTCGAATTCTTAATGGTAGGACCCCTTTTGAGATGCTTTACAACAAACAGCCTGATAATAATCACCTTAAAGTATTTGGTTGTTTATGCTATACAACAAATGTGGGTCCTCAAGATAAAATGGGCCCTCAAGCCACTCAGTGCGTCTTTATGGGATATTCCTCTCTTCAGAAAGAATATCGAGTTATGGAGATCTCTACAGGGACTTTCTTCATTAGCAGGGATGTTGTATTCCATGAAGATGTATTTCCATTTGAGGAAATGGTTTCTTCATCACAGTCCTCTTTACCATCAGGGCACGACAGACATTTTTTGTCCGATGAATCTTTATACTCAACACCAAGGTGTCTTATTGCACTAGGACCACCTATATCATCAGGACCATCTCCGTCTGCATCAATGGAATCTACACCTTCAGAAGCAACATCGCCAGGTTTATCTGAGGACATTTCCCAATCTCCTTTAACTATAGTTGCCTCACCAGTTCTTCCTGAATCATCGGATCCTCCAGCACATATCATCAAGCAGCCTCGACGATCTGGACGGTAGACTCGTCCACCTGCATGGACCAAGGATTACATATGTTCTGCAAGAAGTTCTTCAGGTACACAATATCCCATTGCCTCATATGTGTCATTTAATCAGTTATTGCTAGGACATATGTGTTGTATCAGTCGCATATCTGAAAAATGAGAACCATCCTCATTCGCTGAGGCAGCACGAGATCCTAGATGGCGATATGCGATGGAATCCGAACTTACTGCTCTAATGGAGAATCACACCTGGGATATTGTCCCTTTGCCGCCAAGACGAAAACCAATTGGCTGCAAATGGGTTTATAAGATCAAATTCAAGGCAAATGGTTCTATTGAGCGCTATAAGGCTCGATTAGTTGCCAAGGGATTCACTCAAAAAGAAGGTTTTGATTACCATGAGACTTTTTCTCCAGTAGCTAAAGAAGTCACTGTACGTTCCTTCTTCTCTGTTGCAACCATATAGAATTGGTCTCTCCATCAAATGGATGTGCATAATGCCTTTCTCCACGGTGATCTAGATGAAGAAATCTACATGGATATTCCTCAAGGATTACGCAGACAGGGGGAGTCTCGGGTATGTTGTCTTTGCAAATCCTTATGTGGATTAAAACAGGCATCTAGACAATGGTATGCTAAGTTCACTGCTGCACTAACCAATGTAGGTTTTGAGCATTCTATGTATGATTATGCCTTGTTTACACGTACTACAAAAGACTCATCAATTTATTTGTTGATATATGTCGATGACATACTTGTCATGGGAAATAATGATTCTGATGTTGCCAAGTTCAAAAGGTATATGCACTCCACTTTTCACATCAAAGATTTGGAACCACCAAAATATTTTCTCGGCATCGAGATTGCTCGATCCAATGAAGGAATTTGCCTCAGTCAAAGGAAGTTCATCTTGGAGATTGTTTCTGAAGTAGGTCTATTGGGATGTAAACCGGCAGTCATCCCAGTTGAGCAGAATGTCAAGTTGACGACGCATGAATATGACATTAGTTCTCCTTCAACCATTAAGGACTCAATGCTCAAAGATCCCTCTGAATATCAGCGACTTGTCGAAAAGTTGATATATCTTACAGTGACAAGACCTAACATATCGTATGCCGTACAAATACTCAGTCAGTTTATGCATATGCCAAAGCAATCACATATGGATGCAGCGTTGAAGGTTGTGAAGTATCTGAAGGGATGTCCAGGCCTTGGTATACTTCTATCTCGTGACTGCAATATGAAGATAACAGCTTTTTGCGACACAGATTATGCCACTTGTCCAATGACCAGAAGATCTATTACTGGTTTTTGCATAAAGCTGGGAAAGTCATTGATTTCTTGGAAGACAAAGAAGCAGTCAACTGTCTCACTATCATTTGCAGAATCAGAGTATCGAGCCATGGCAAAGGCTACCTGTGAAATAGTCTGGATACGAGGACTACTCTTGGATCTTGGAATACAGGTCAGTGGACCAACTGAATTGTTTTGTGATAATGATGCTGCACTCAAATTAGCGGCAAATCCAGTTTTTCATGAAAGAACAAAACACATAGAAGTGGATTGTCATTTCACTCAGGATAGGATCAAAGATGGAGTCCTCGTGACAAAAGGAATTGGAACAACGGAGCAACTTGCAAACATCTTCACTAAAGCGTTATGTCAGAAACAGCATAGGTACCTATTGAGCAAGCTAGGTATCCTTGACATCTACAGGCCACCAGCTTGAGGGGGAGTGTTGGAAATATATCGTGAAGATTCCAATTCCGTTGATTATGATTCAGTCAATCGTGGATTAGTTTTGGTAAATAGGAAAATAGGAAAATAGAGATTCATTTATTATTTTTTCTTGTTTTATTCTTTTGTCTCTTACACTATAAATTTACCAATGTAATGTAAATGTATACAATGAATATACAGAGAAAAAGCCTTTTCCAAGTCTCCATTACATTTTCTGTCAGACCATAGCTCCAGATCTAGCAATGGACAAACCTGGCCTTGAACGACGATGAAGGGGGTGGCTCGGGCATGGGCCATGGCTCCGAATCTGGCGAAGGACGATCATGGCCACGAGCTATGATGAAGGGAGTGGCTTTATTTGTGAGCCGCGACAGCGACAGAGGGTTGGCTTGGCCATGGACCTGCCAATCTGCCGACGAACTAGCCTGACCATGAGCGACAACGAAGTGGTTGCTCTGCTATGGACGGTCAACAAAGAGAGAGAACAAAGAGAGGCTACTCAAGTAGATTTTTTTTTTTTTTTTTTTTTTTTTTGCGTGCCATTTCATGGAAACGTGTCAATTTATAGTTAGATTTTGGTACGTGAATGCTTGCCACGTCAACTTATGATGTGGTACTATATAATCACTGAATACTTTCCCTAATCTCTTAGACAACGAAGTGGTCGCTCTACCATGGACAGGTAATGGAGAGAGAGAAAAAAGAGAGGCTACTCAAGTAGATTTTTTTTATTCTTTTTTATTTGCTTGCCACTTCATGCAAACATGTCAATTTATGAATGGATTTTGATATGTGAATGCTTGCCAGCCAGCTTATGACGTGGTATTATATAACCACTGAATACTTTCTCTCTGGCAGGTGTCTTCTAGTTGATCTTTCAAACTCTATTTAACATACAAAAAGTATATCATAATCATAATTCTTAAATTGTTAGTTATTCAGCAAGTTTTAACCTTGCAACCTCGTGATCTACCCAAGTAGAACAACTAGCTCCAAAATTTTTACCCCAAAACCAAACCGGTCCCCATGAAACTTGCTTGACCGGTCAAGTAAGACCGGTTCGATTCGGTTTCTAGATTAAAACAGACCCAATTGCCCACATTTACTGTCAACACAATTGGCCACCGACTTTCAAAAATGACATTCTTCTTACATTCAAATTAAAAGGTATATGAAAAATTCTAACATTCACAATAATTTGTATCAAGATGAAGGAACACGATAACATTATTCAAGGTCCAATAAGGTTGGGAGATAACACAGAAACATAGACCATCCCTCAATTGAGGATTTGAAGATATTATTCTAGTCCATTAAGAACTAGGTTTTAAAATAGCCTAATCATGTTTCAAACTCGACGTTAGAGAAATTCAAGCATCAGGAGCCATGTCAGATCCTGGAGAATTTCGCTAACAGTGAGTTCGAGACTTCATGGAGGTTTCTTTAATATGGTAAGTCCTAAAGCTTCAACTAGTCTTGTTCCCGCACTTATCCCATAAGGTTGGAGTTGATCGACATTCTCAGTCTCAAATTTCAAGCCTTTGCTCTTTTGGTTCTTTAGCATCACATGTCATCATTATTTGCTCAAACTCCATGGTGTCTTTTGCAACAGACATTTAATTTTGACAAAGATTGTGGATTTTCAAGAACTTGTCTTGGCGATTATGCTCAGGCAAGAACTTTCGCGTCAACTCTCTTGTTGCATCTTGTCCCAAGCTCTCATCTTGCTTCGTCCTTCTCGTCAAAGTCTTCACTTCAAATTCTCCCACTACATCGATGCATACTTCTTCAACTTGGCAGCAACTAATCTAACTCTCCTATCATTATGCACTTCTTCCAGCTCAAAAATAGGTTCAGCTGCATGGAGCCAATCAATGAACTCATCAGGTTGCATTCGCCCTTCAAAATCAGGAATAATCTCCACGTCAACACCAAGATCTTGATCAGAATGAGTTCTTCTATCTCTGCAACATTGTCATACATTGGTAGATGAAGATTCTCCGTCCCCATTAAGGAATTGGTCTTCCCATCTTCTTTGGAAGATCGCTTGCTAGAGTTATCTAAAGAATCTATGTCACAATCTCCATTAATATTGTTAAAAATATGTCTCGAATTTGAGCTCGTTAAATGAAATCGGACTGACTAGAATATGTGAACTCGACCATGTGGGAGTCAAAGCAGCGCATGTGAATTGATCAGCCGAAATTGTTGGAAGAAGATTGCATGCGGATTTCATCTATGAGCCGCAAGCGTGAAGGGGCTAATTATTTGCAGCTTCCTTTGTTGTCTTCTACTCATCTCTGCAGGTTGGACTTTTGAATTGGGAAATACATGGAGGAAAGTTGACGGTGGCCCACCTGCATGCAAGGATGGGTGTTCCCTTTCTTGTCTTCTGCCAAAGCCATCGTTGTTGACTTTGAGAGAGAAAGAAAAAGAAGAGGAAAGAAGGTCCTACGTTTATCCATGCACATGCATGCATGCCCATAAATTATGGTGGGCTTCCTTTGTCTTTTTCTTTCATCTGAAGAAGACTTTCAGCACGTTGCAATAAATGATGGAGACTCTCTTTTGTATTATAAAAGAGAGAGACGTCCAATGGAGAAGAGGCGCCAAGTTTCGGTGGCCAAGAGAGAGAGCTTTGAGACTGTAGAAGAGTGTAGAGAGTTCTCTTAGGCGAGGGATTTTCTTGTTGTAAATTATATCCGAGTGTTTTAGCAAGTGAAATTCTTGTGAGTAGAATTTGTTTAATTCATTGAGTGAGGTTTCACTAGGAATTATGATGGGCTAAACACTGTGTGAGTTATTTAGGTGTAATTTGGGGCTGGAAAACACTAAGAGTATGTTTGAATGCTAGAGTGATTGTAATCTCCGGTGTATCGCTTGTTTCTATAGTGGAATTTCGTATTGCTCTTCCTGTAAATGTAGGTTCCGATATTCGGACCAAACCACGTAAATCTAGTGTTCAATTCCCTTTCCTTCATTCCAACTATTTTATCCGATTCGCTGGTCCATATTCCACAACAAGAACATTGATTATCTTCGTGGGCAGGGGCACCATGCTCTTTGACGTCAATTAGCATGCCGCATCCCTTCTTGGAGTAGTTGAATTCGACATGCATTGCCTCCATCTCGACGTTTGCATAAATCCCTGATTCACTCCGCATTATTTCTTTGATCCCAAGGTGTTTGAACCTTTGCTCTGATTCCAAATGAAGCCAAGATGTGTTGAACAAATTTTCAATCTTAGCAATGTCGATAGTCTCACTACCGATGAATAGACTAATCAAACGGGTGGATCAGATTGGCTTTGGGTTAGAACATAAATTGTTCAACCCAAATAGACCCATTTAACCCGTTTTGACACATTTTCCCACAATGCAAATCTAGTGACCAATACTCAAACCGACTCATACGTAATCCATACTCGACTCGACTCATATTGTTAAAACACTCCCATATTTGACTCAATTTACGAAAGCTCATTCCCAAACTGAGCACTCTCGCACTCGACACTCTCGCCTTGGGTATGAATTTTCCTAGATTGAGCTAAATATAGATTTCTTTTTTTAATAGCAATAAATGTCTAATTATATATGAATTAGGTATAAATCACTAGATATGTATTGCGGAGAAATATGTTAAAACATGTTAATTTAATCAATTTGGGTCGACTCTACTTAAACCCGACTCAATCCACCCATTTGATGAATTTATTGAATTGTGTGTTATAATAAAAGACCTAAAGGAAGGGAGAATTACCAAAAAAGTTCTAAACCTATTGCAATTGTGCCAATTCAATTCTAAACTTTTTTTTTTTGCCAATTTAGTCCTAAACATTTTACAATTGTATCAGTTTAATCCATCCGGCCAAAATTGGCCAGCCTGCACTGACATGGACACTGGCCGTCAGGCGAAAGCTGACATAGCAAATTTTTAATATTTTTTTTATTTTTTTTCAAATTTTTAAATATTTTTTTAATTCTTTTAATTCTTTTTTTCTTTTTCTTTTTTTCACCTTCTCCTTCCTCTAGCCAGTGCCAGCCGGCCAGAGGCAAGAGCCGGCGAGGCCGTCGCCAGATCTAGCAAGGTGAGGATCCTCGCCGGCCACCGGTGAGGCCGCTGTTGCCAGATTTGGCAAGGCTCGGCCTCGCCCAACCATGGTGAGGTCGAGCCTCACTGTCCTTGGGCAAGGTCAACCCTTGCCTTGGATCCGGCGAGGCTCGGCCCCGCCCAGCCATGGCAAGGGTCGACCTCGCCAGTGCCGGCGAGCTCGACTCTCGCCATTGGCCAGCGAGGTCGGCCTCACCGACCCTTGCCTCCAGTCGGCCAGAGGAAGGAGAAAGTGAAAAAAGAAATAAAGAAATAAAAAATTCAAAAAAAATTAAAAAATTAAAAAAAAATTGCCATGTTAGCTTTCGCCGGACAGCCGGCGTCCACGTCAGCGCCGGCTTGCCAATTTTGGTCGGATGGACTAAATTGGTACAATTGCAGAAAGTTTATAACTAAATTGGTAAAAAAAAAATAAGATTTAGAACTGAATTGGCACAATTGCAATAGATTTAGGACTTCTTTTGTAATTCTCCCCCTAAAGGAATCTCCAGCTAAAAACTTAGGAGTCTTTTGAGTAACCCAAGTAATGAAACTATGACAAACCTATAATACGATTTCACATAAACAACCGTATTATCAAATTCCTAATCTACATAAAAGCAATACAAATATTGTCTAGAGTAATTATATAAATCGAAAAAAAACAAATTGTATCCTCGCTTAACAACGACAAGAGGTAATCTTCAAATCTTCAAACAAGGATTTGAAACTTTTTTTTTTTTTTTTTTTTTTTTGCCGGCGGATCAAGTGTGCCAACCATAAAATGGGTTTGGTACAAAATATAGTAAATTTAAAGGTCTCAACTGAACAGAAACAACTGTAAATTTCTACGGACTCAATTGCGTATTCTGATAGAGTTAAAAGCTGAAAGATGGAATTTTGCGGTTAATTAATTTTTTTTGCCCCGAGAAAAACCCAAAACCCTGTTTCCCTTTTTCGTCCCCATGCCCTTCGTCTTCCTCAAACCCTCCGAAACCTCTCAAAAAAACACCTCCGTCGTCTTCCCGCTAAAACACTGCTCTCCGCAGAAGCCGCCATGAACACGACCTCCGCCTCCGCCAATCCCAACGCCTCCTCTCCAATCGGACGTCCCCCCAACGAATTCGACCTCCAGCGAGCTCTTGCCGCTGTCCACGGCCACTGCTCCTCCTTCCTCCGCAACGTCCCTCGCCTCCCCAGCTCCCGTGCGTCCAACCCTTTATGATGAAAAAAAAAACCTATAGTAATAATTACGGTGATTTTAGAAATCAAACTAATGCATATTTACTAGCCGAAAAAACCAAAATGTTGTCTGTACTTTGGTCGTGGGGACTAATATCATACCAATTGTTGATTAAAAGGTTTCGCAAAATTAATGATTAAGATGATATTAATACTTTTTTTTTTATCAGTCCTACTCTATTCCTAGACTATACTTCTCTCGACTTTTGCCCTGCCTCTTGCAGGGCGTGGGAGTCGAAACCCACTCCTGAAACTTACGCGTCGCCAACCCATCCCCCCCGAGAAGGTGGGGATTTGAACCCCTCACCTCCCCCTTCCATGTTGGAAGAGTGGCCATTGGGGCGAATCCCAATGGTTATGATATTAATACTTTGAAAAATGACTTTATAGCAAGGTCTTTATGGCACGGTGGTGGAAAAATTCAATTCCACAAGCTACCTTCTTCTTAAAAGAACAATCATTTTCGACAAGGCTTATTTAAAATTCTTTTTTTCATTTTCAGTGTACGAAATAAAAAGCCCATGCTTTTACCAAGAAATAAAAAATAAAAAGCCCATGCTCATACATCAATTGTATTGGCCAAATTTTCCTAAAAACCACCAAGTTTAACTTCAAGAACATATTCTCAAGCTATATTTAATTCAAACCAGTACAATTCTCAAAGATTCATGCAAATTTAAGAACGATAGGAGCATATTCTCTAGCTATATTTAATTCAAGCTAAACCCATAACATTTTATCATTAATCACTCCATTACTTGCTCCTCTACTTAGGCGATTTCTTCAACAAAGGCCTTGAGATTTTTGTCCGAAGATCCCCCTTCCTTAGAAGCCTCCATGACCAAATCCTTCCACTTCTTTGCGTTCCTTCTAATTTCATCACCTCTCTCTCCACCTCCCATGACCAATTCCAAGCACTTCTTGATTTCACCTCCCTCTACAATAATGCCTTCTTGGTCAATCTCGGACACTCGAACCCCGACCTTCCACACATCCTCGACGAGTTTTGCATTTGTCATCTGGTCAACCCATTGTGGGAACGCCACCATCGGGATACCACACACGAGGCTCTCGATCGTCGAGTTCCACCCGCAGTGAGTAAAGAAACATCCTATTGAAGGATGCGACAAGACCTCGATTTGAGAGCACCATGGGACTATCACTCCTCTCTTGTCTAATTCCTCTTTGCAAATAAGTTCATCATCATCTCCATCACCTTTTCTCATCACCCACAAGAATGGGCGTCCAGTCTCTAGCAATCCGCGCGCCATTTCTCGCTTTTGCGCCTTTGATAACCTAGCTATGCTTCCAAAGGCTACATAAATTACGGACGCTTCCTCCTTTGCGTTCAACCACTTGACATAATCCTCGGAGCCCAGGAAGCGGTCACCTCTGGAAGATTGATCTGAATCTAGGAAACTAAGCGGGACAAGGGGCCCGATTCCGACCAAATTCAGTGTACCAATCGCTCTTAATGCCTCGAGTTCAAGCGCATCGAAGGTGTTCACAAGTACTACTTTTGGATTTTCCCCCTCTTTTAGGTTCTCTAAAAGGCTTTGAATTTCCGGCAGAAAGAAAGCATACTTGTTTTCGACGTGGAGCAAGGAGGGGATGTTGCGGTTGGTTAGTGGTGGTACGCCGGGCAATCGGATGAGCGATGTGGTATCACATCTTTGGCTTGTAACGCTCTTAATCACATCCTCGTAGCCGTTGAAGTAATGGTAGTATATGTCGAACACGGTAGCTGGTTGAATCCAAACGAGAACCGATTTGATTTGGAGGGAACGAGCAACATCGTGGACCCAAGGCACTATCGTGTGCAGCACGCATGTGAAGCTGAGGCCTTGTCCAGAACTATGCTCAATCAGGCCTCTAAGAGCCTCCGACCCCCGCCGCTTCATCTCGGTCATGAAGCGCTCGGGGTCATCCCCTGGCACATACCCATCATCATAGCCGTCGGAGAACGTGGTGAAGGTCACACCTTCGGGGCAAACCGGATCGATCATGCAGCGGTGGGCGTACACGGTGCTGAGGAAAGTAACACGACTGCCAACGCGTGCGAGGCGTTCAGCTAGCTGGAGGGCTGGGTTCATCGCACTGCGGGTCGAGAGCGCTACGAGGAGAAAGTGGGGTGGAGCCATGATTTTAGGAGCTAGCAAGGGAAGTGCAACTGACTAGACTATGGAAATTTGTTATATATAAAGACGTGCCTTGTCTTCGACATCGAATATATACATATTTTTTTCAGTCAACATTTAGTTTAAAGTTTGATATTAAATAATCTCATATTTAACCTATTTTTCATGTACATTTTCAAATGCTTTTGTCATGGTATTTGAAAATTCAATCCTTTTTAACCAAACAACTTAAAAGCTTTTATGGCAGGGAACACGCGAAGTTTGTTAGACCACTCAATGTAATTCCGTAGTAGAGTTAGCCACTACTTTTCTTCTTTTCGACACTCCCGGTCTTCACCCGCAAGTCAAATTCAAACATGACTGCCGCACGAGGACGAACAAAAGACAGACCGAACCTTCTGCCCAGGAAAAGAAACAACGAGTAAAAAAAAACGAAATGAGAAAGAGAAGATAATTAACTTATGATTGTAACTTTAGGCCTTGAATTTCTATTCATGCCTGGCAATTTTCTGGCCTTGTTCATTTGTCAAGAATAGCCAAGTCCAAGTTTAATTTCATGAACATGTAACTGCATTAATAAACCAAATAAAGAGTGCTCGAAATGGAATTTGAGGTAGAGATCATCGGATCTAAAAGTGTGATTTAACTTCCCAAATTGCGTAGAGAACAATAGCTTTGCTTGTCAAGTGTCCTTTTGTAGGGATGACATCAGGCAAAACCGTTCCACACAAATGCAATGGTCCGTTCCTGATGGTCATAAGAGTCGGAATAGCCGTTCACCCTGTGGTCGCCTATACTTGCCGTTAAATGAAACTGGCGACTGCTTTGCAAAGCTCATCGCTGAGCATTTTGGAGACTGACTCTAGCCGCCATCCTCGAAGAGATCCATTGGGAATGACTGTCCCGCCCCTAATAGCTATTTCAAAGTTCAGTTCCCATTTACTTGTATATGTAGGTTCTGTTCTGGTGAATCCTAAAACGTTATGTTATGAATGTTACGAGGCATCCTCTAAGTGTCAATTAGATGTGATCAGTTCTTGAGTGGATAGCAACCAACTCGTCAAAGTTAGTTTCTAGTTTTTTAAACACAACCAGTCGATTTAGGAAAACAGCCTACTCTATTTTTTTCTTTATCTGTTTCATTTTTCTATCTCCTATGTCAACCCATTATACGCAACTCAGCAGACCAACAAAAGAGTGCCCACATATTTCATGTATTAATGACTATGAACAGTTGATTGCATGATGAGAATTTCAAGTGAGAAAAATAAGTTTCAAGCTCAAGTGATACGAGTATAATCACAGGGATGCTATCAGTCCATCTCCGAGAAAGTATTTAGTGGTTGCATAGTACTATGTCATAGGCTGATGTGATCAGCAAATAAAAAAATTTAAAATATGCCATCCTTTTTTCTCTCTCTTGTTCCTCCTCCATCCACAGACACCAGCGCTGAGTCCAAGCCGACCCCTGCTGCGCCTCCATGGCTGAGTCACTCCCTTCTTCGCCGTGGCAGCTTGCGGTCGTTGCCATCCATTGCCGAGCCCCATTGCCGAGCCCTTCGTTATGGCTCGTCCATTTGCTTCACTGGAATAGGGAAAAAATAAATGAAAGATACTGGCACCTCACAGAAACTTGAATGCTAACATAGAAGTAGAACCCCATCAACAATTTGATGTCTTCCCTGATGTGGCGACAGACGAAGGGGGTGGCTCGGCAATGGACCGTGGCTCGGCAATGGACCATGGCTCTAAATCTAGCAACGGACAAGTCTAGCCTTGAGCGACGATGAAGGGGGTGGCTCGGGCATGGACCATGGCTCCGAATCTGGTGAAGGACGAGCATGGCCGCAAGCTACGATGAAGGGAGTGGCTTTGTTTGTGAGCCGCGACAATGACAGAGGGTTGGCTTGGCCATGGAACTGCCAATCTGCCGACAGACTAGCCTGACCATGAGCGACAACGAAGTGGTGGCTCTGCCATGGACGGTCAACGAAGAGAGAGAACAAAGAGAAGCTACTCAAGTAGATTTTTTTTAGGTATACATTAGAAGAAATGGAAGGTGCTGAAAACTCGGAAAGACTGTGGGGGCTTGGTTTCAAAGACCTTATTGCTTTTAATAAGACCATGCTGGGAAAACATGCTTGGCTACTTATACAAACTCCTTCAGCCTTATGGAGTCAACTGTTGAAAGGCTTATACTTCCTGTCAAGAGATTTCTTGAGGGCAATCAAGGGAGCTAGATCATCTTGGGGATGACAAAGCTTAATGCAAAGAAGAGAGGTATTATAGCAGCAAATTAGATGGACAGTCGAGGACGGATCGCATATCAAGATGAGAGAAGACAAATGGTTAGCTCGTGGATGCATTGGAGGACCAACAAACCAAGGCGAACCCCAATATGTTGCTGAGCTAATCGACCAAGTGTCCAAGTAGTGGGATGAGCATAAACTAACGAAATTATTTGACAAAGATTTAGTTAAGGAAATCCTCGCAACCGCACTAAAGTCATACTATGGAGAAAGACAAAATCATATGGACGAAAAACAGTTCCGGCACCTACTCAATCAAAAGCGGATAAAACAGTATATAAACAGTTGATAGCCACAACAAATCTCAGGCATCCTCATCTTATCAGCCCCCAAAAAACTGTGGAACTTGATATGGGATCTCCACACCCATCCAAAACTCAAGTTTTTTTACATGGAGTTTATGTGCTAATGCGCTACTAATAAAGGAAAACTTCTTTAGGAGAGAGATAACACCTTATCAAAGCTGCCCAGTTTGCCATCAAATGCCAGAGACGCCAGAACACATTTTCCTCCTCTTTCCATAGACGATCGAAATTTGGTCAAACCGGAAATTGAGACTATATCCTTCCCCGAAAAGCATCACAAGATCCCACAGACTCACTTGTGAAGTGGGTCTCTTTACTGAAGGATTCACTAAAATATAACGTTGATGGCTCGTGGAAGGAAGAACATCGAGAAGGAGTGATGGTCGGGATTTGTAGGAATGAACAAGGGATCCTCATAGACGGTTTTGTGGAGAAAATTGCCACTAATTCAACCCTAAAAACAGAGGCTTTGGCCCTTTGTGCGACTTTGTTGAAGTTAGTGGAGGCAAGAAAGAGAAATGAGTCTTTGGCAGGAAAGAGGGAAAAGTCTCCAGCTTCGCCTGAACTAACCTACAAGTGCAAAGTACACTCTAGCAAAGTTGTGGTGGAAAGTTTAATGGGCTTAATTCCGAGCCCATGGACGATGCAAGCAATTATAGAAGATACCAAAGTGTTGCTGGCCCAACTTCTAGGAGTCCAAGTATCTTATGCGTCTAGAGAAGCTAACAAGCCTACCAACTAGATAGCAAAAGCCTATCGAGACAACCACCTTCCTCAGAATTGGGTTTTATATCCCCCCTATCCACTCTCCGTTTTGTTATGTAATGATCTCGAACTTAGTCGCAGTTCAGCAACAAATTAGCTATGGTAAATGCTTTATCGACCAAAAAAAGAAAATTGGATTTTTTTTTTATTTGCTTGCCATTCCATGGAAACGTGTCAATTTATAATTGGATTTTGGTACATGAATGCTTGCCACGTCAACTTATGACATGGTACTATATAATCACTGAATACTTTCCCTCATCTCCTAGACAAAACCCTGCACGTGTCTTCTCGTTGATCTTTCAAACTCTATTTAACATAAATATACCATAATCATGATTCTCAATTTGTTAATTATCCAATAATTTTTTATTGTGCAACCTCGTGATCAAAACCGGTATAAAACCCATTCTACCGAGCACAATAATAGTTGAAGGTTAGTTCCAAAAGTTATTACTAGAAACCAAATCGGTTTTTGTGGAACCTGCTTAAAACCGATTGAGTAAGACCAGTTTGATTTAGTCTAGACTGAACAGGCCCAATTGCCCATGCTTAGGGTCAACACAATTGTTCACCTACTTACAAGGATGAAATTCATCTTGCATTAAAAAAAAAAAAAAAAAACATGTACATGAAAAATTCAAACTTTCACAATAATATGTATCAAGGTGAAAGAACAAAATAACATTATTTAACGTCCAATAAAGTTGGGAGATAACACACAAACATAGCCAATCGCTCAATTGAGAATTTGAAGATATTATAATGGTCATATTAAGAACTTAAGGTATTGAAAAAGCCTAATCATGTTTTGAACTCGACGTCAAAGAAATTCAAGCAACGGGAGGGATGTAGGATTTTGGAGAATGTTGTTGATAGTGAGTTCAAACTTCACTAAGGTTTCTTTAATAATATTTATCAAGATGAATGAACATGATAACATTATTCAAGGTCCAATAAGGTTGGAAGATCATATAGAACATAGATTGTCACTCAATTAAGGATAGACCGCCGCTCAATTGAGGATTTGAAGATATTATATTGGTTGATTAAGAACTTAAGGTATTGACAAAGCCTAATCATGTTTTGAACTCAAAGTTAGAGAGAAATTCAAGTATTGGGATCCATGTTGGATCTTGGAGAATTTCGCCAACGGTGAGTTCGAGACTTCATTGAGGTTTCTTTAATATCAGAAGTCCTAAAACTTCAGCTAGTCCTATTCCCCCACTTATCCCATAAGGTTGGAGTTGATCGACATTCTCAGTCTCAAATTTCAAGCCTTTGCTCTTTTGGCTCTTTAGCATCACATGCCATCATTGTTTGCTCAAACTCCATGGTGTCTTCTTCAACAGACATTTCATGTTGACGAAGATTGTGGATTTTCAAGAACTTGTCTTGTCAATACTGCTCGAGCAAGAACTTTTGCATCAACTCTCCTGTCGCATCTTGTCCCAAGCTCTCATCTTGCTTCGTCCTTCTCGTTCAAGTCTTCGCTTCAAGTTCTCCCACCACATCAATGCGTACTTCTTTGACTTGGCAACAACTAATTTGACTCTCCTATCATTATGCACTTCTTCCAGCTCCAAAACACATTTAGCCGCGGGAAGCCAATCAATGAACTCATCAAGGTTGTATTCGCCCTTCAAAATCAGGAACAATCTCTGCGTTAACACCAAGATCTCGATCAAAATGAGTTATCCTTTCTCTACAGTATTATCCTACACTAGTATATGAAAATTTTCCATATCCATCAAGAAATTAGTCATCCCTTCTTCTTCGGAAGATTGCTTACTAAGAGTTACCTGAAAAATCTATGTCACAATTTCCATTAGAAGTTTGGCTATCTTGGTAGGCAGTGCCACCATTCTCTTTAACGTTGATCAACATGTCGCATCCCTTTCAAAGTTGTTAAATTTGAAATGCATTGCTTGCATCTCGATGTCTGCGTAAATCCTTGATTCACTCGGCATTGTTTCTTCAACCCTAAGGCATTTTGAACCTTAATTCCGATACCAAATGAAGTTGGGATGTCTTGAACGAATTTTCAATCTTGGCAATGTTGATAATCTCACTACTAATTATAGGAAGAAAGAAACTAGATAATCTAAGTTTGCCTTAGTCATCACATCTTGGTAGGCCATTCCAAGGATACAAAACTCCCAATCGCTCACAAGCATCACGAATCCAACAAAGACAAACCAAAACAAAGAGAAAAATTACAAGGGATAACTACTGAGATCGAAATTTTATTCAATAACTTGATTGTAAACTAATCAAAATGGGCTATCAACCTATTTCTTAATCCCTATTTAATAGATGGAATAGTTATATGAGTTAGTTATATTCAATAATGGATAATAAGTGGGTTTAAAATGATAAAATCCAACTTAATATGGGTGTTGAATGGTTTCACAACTTCCCTAAAACCAACCCACCTCTATGACTTTCTTTTCATTTTCTCTCACCCTTATTTAATCTCACATTCGCTTACTCCGCACTCTTGCCCCTCAGTTTGGGTATGAAAAGTTTCTCTACAATATGGGTTGAGTAGGGTATGAGTCATTACATTCATATTGCATGGAAATGAGTTATCATTGGTTAAATGAATTAATTTAGATCATACCATTTTCAACCTAACTCAAACCTCACTCGACCCACCCATTTGATGGATTTACTCAATTGTGTGTTACAATGAAAGACCTAGGGGTATATCTAGTCGAAAACCTAAGATCCTTTAGTGTAAATAAAACCATGGCATACCTAGAATACGATTTCACATAAACAACCATATTATCGAATTCCTAATCTAAACAAAAGCAATACCAAAAAAAAAAAAAAAAATTGTTTAGAATAATTACACAGATCGAGAATACAAATTGTACCCTCATTTTCTAACAACGGCAAGAGGTAATCTCCAAATCTCCAAACGAGGATTTGAAAAATGTTTTTTGTTGTCGGCGGATCTAGAGCATCTAGAGCGTGAATCGTAAAATGGGTTTGGTACAAAATCATGTAAATGCAAAGGTCTCAACTGGAAAAAAGAAAAAAAAGAAAAAAAAGCTATAAATTCTATGGACTCAATTGCGCATTCTAATAAAGTTAGGGGCCTGAAACTGAAAGTTGGAATTTTGCGGTTAATTAACTTTTTTGCCCCGAGAAAAACCCCAAAACCCAAAACCCTCCGCCTCTCCGTCCTCGTATCTTCGTCTTCCTCAAACCCTTCGAAACCTCTGGAAAAAAACACCTCCGTCGTCTTCCCGCGAAAACGCTGCTCTCCGCAGAAGCCGCCATGAACACGACCTCCGCCTCCGCCAATCCCAACGCCTCCTCCCCAATCGGACGTCCCCCCAACGAATTCGACCTCCGGCGAGCCCTCGCCGCCGCCCACGGCCGCTGCTCCTCCCTCCTCCGCGACGCCTCCCGCCTCCCCGGCTCCCTCGCGTCCAATCTCCAGTCCTCGCTCTGCGACCTCCAGGACCAGGCGAGGCACGCGCTCGACGCCGGGATGTCTAATTTCAAGCTCGCCGCCTCCCCCGCCGGGGCGCAGAGCCCGGTTTTCGCGCGGGTGGCGGACGTCGGCAACGCCCGATTGGCTTCGGCCGGCTGCCCTAAGCCGCGGGGCTGATGTCGGAGGAGGAGATTCAGGAGCGGCTGGCGGGCGTGCCGGTGTACGCGCTGAGCAATGCCTCCGAGGAGTTCGTTCTGGTCTCGGGCGTCTCGACGAGGAAGGCGTTAGGGTTGTTCTGTTTCAAGGAAGAGGATGCCGAGGCACTGCTCGAGCAGATGAAGAGCATGGACCCCGGGATGAGGAGCGGGTCTAGAGTCGTGCCCGTTGCTTTGAACAAGGTGCTAGCGTTTGAATTGCCCTCTCTTGGGTTGTGATTTTAATGTGTCTTTATATAATGGTTACTTGGTTCTTGAGAAAATGGTGAGAGGTTTATTGAAAGATTTGATTTTGCAGGTGTTTCAGCTCAAGGTTGATGGCGTTGCGTTTAGGCTGATTCCAGAGCTTTCTCAGATTAAAAATGCTATCAAAGTAAGTAGAATCCCTGCACAGATAATGTAATGGCTGAAATGTGATGCGTTGAGATGGGCTTTCCTTGTTTATGGAGCTAAGTTTGGTTGATGTTGTGGTGAGAGTAGTTACTGTTTCGAGGTGACACATGTCAGGCTTTATCTCTTGGCTGTGATGGACGACTTTTGTGGATATATCCTGATTTGGGAGAGCTTGAGTTTGTTCTTCGGGGTTGTAATAGTTTGTCAACATAAGCATCCTGTTGATTTGTGACTCGAGGATCTTTGATTCTCCAATATATTTCCTTTTTATAAACATTATGGAAATTAGTGACAATCAGGATTCTGCTGGATAGCATTGATGGTTTTGAAGTAAACATGTTTTCGGCAATGTTGGACCCTCAGTTCTTGGAGGGCATTTCAGAGTCAAGGCTTGGAAGTCAAGGCTTGGAGTAGTTGCTGTAGTATTAGAACGTGGCTTTTTTGTTTTTTGTTTTTTGTTTTTTTGCCATATTTGCCCAATTACTCTAATTTGCTGGCCTCTTCTGGGGAGAGGTCTACTTTGCACTTGAAAGAGTAACGTGTTTGGTCGATAATCATAGAATAAACCATAGTAACAGTCAAGAGAGAAGTTTCTGTTTCACAGGTAAAATTAGATTTACCGGGGTTGGTACGAAAGCAGATGTTCTGTTAGAATTGGCATCGATGGTACATTACTTGCTGAACTCTGTTATTGTCTCTTCTTGGAAAGGGTTAATAAGACATTTGCAGGTAAAGCAAACGGTGGGCTTGTCTGACGAGGCCTTCCTTGGGGTTCCAGTTTTCCAGGTACTTGCTAATTTTTCTTCATCTGCAGAGCTCCATTGCGCTCTTTAGATGACTGTCCATGAAGTATTCCAGAGGCTGCTGGAAACAATTCTAACAATTGGAATAGAAAATGTTCTAAAAAAGTGCAACTGCTGCCAGCTAAGACTTTTCTGGATTTGATTAAGACAGATCTGTGAGAGTCAAGGAATACTTATAGGAATCAGTTGCTAATGAAGCAATTGCTTGACAGGATTGAAAATAATGGCATGCAATAGCTATACCACATTCGTAACTGAGTTAGAATCTTTGAGTTTATAATTGCATGCTTGATTTCCCTTTCTCGTTATTACATTTTAGCCTAATCAAAGTCTGTGTCATGATCTTGTTGGAACTCTCATGGTCTTGATGCCACAATCAAATAGTTGGATTGGTAGTTTGGATGAGGGTTAGAGTATTGTATATAAATTTATTGAAATGAGGATCTTGGTTGCATGAACTTAATCGTGTAATGGGTTTGTCAGAAATGCAGTGTATATAGGAAGGGTTGATTGAAAACTGAGTATAGTCTGAAAGATTAACGTTGTACTATTTAACAACTCAGATTCCTCTGCTTCTTCATATTGTTTTCTTTTCTCTTCATGATTCCAGTTAGTTATTTGTCATGCGAATTAGTGAAGAATTGGGTGGGTGTCATTTTTAGTCCAGGCAATGGGATTGCTTTCTCTTGTTGCTGATATGAATTTCTCTTCAGTCATTTTTTGTGGATGATGCCTTTTGTACTCACTGATTGTTGTTGATGCAGTCCAGAAGCTTGATACTGAAGAGCCAGAGCCGAAGCTATCGTCCAGTATTCTTCAGAAAAGTCAGTTCTTTAAGAAATTGTATGTTGCACCTTCATTGTTTCATTCATTGTAGTTTGGAGTTTTTCTCATCTGTCATCTCTAGGAGGACCTGGAAAATTCATTACTAAGAGCTTCTCGCCAACAAAATCGGTTAAATCCTGCATTGAGACCAGGTGACATTCAGGTACGATATCTGCATCGAATTTATAATCGTTGGACATATGACGAGGCATTCCTCCTTATTGACCAATTCTCTTTTCGTGGACTTGGTCATTAGGTCGCGGTCCTTGAGGAAATTATAAAAGGAATGAAGGTGAGTAAAACTGACCTTACCTTTATTTCTCCTGATTTTGCGTGATAAAAGAGGGCATAAGATCATTATCAAGGCAGTTTTTGTCGACATATGCTGGCAGTTGCAATCGTCATGTTACTATTACTGGTCCTCTTTTGCATGTTCAAATGGATAGAGCAAGTAACATGGGGAGTGATTGCAGGAAGGTTCTAATTCACCATGGGATGATGTTGTTTTCATACCTCCTGGATTTGATGTTGCCACCGATCCATCCCGGCAATCGGCCCGGAATAGCTGATGCTGTCCAAGCCAATTTCCTCCTTTTCTTTTCATTTATTTTTGGCTGGTAATGTTGTATCACTCGTTTTATACATTATTCGCGAATCTAAGCTACATGCGGAACATCAATGTCTCGGTAGGCTGATACTTACTGCTTTAAATGATTCGAGTAGGGGGTGTTCAGAATTCTCTCTCCTTTCGACTATGGCATTATTCTTGAGCCAGTGCCTAATTCTCTCTCCTATCGACACACCTCATATATATTACAAAAATTATCAAAAAAAATCTTAAAGATACTGCACTTGCATTAATTAGTTCTAAAATTTTCAATTGTATCAATTCAATCTATAACTTCTTGATAATTTTATAATGTAGTCATTCCAGTTAATTTTTATGAAAAAATATTAACATGATGGAGGTGGTTCAATTAGTGGTAGCCGTCTTATGTGCTAACAGCCGTCTTATGTGCTAACGTGGATAAAATTCTAAATTCTATATTTTTATCTTTTTTTCTCTCCCTTTTTCTATTTTTTCCTTCCTTTTCGTCAATGGTCGATCTTAGGAGATGGCTAGAGAGGGGTAGGCAAATCTTGCCAACGCAAGAGACTGCCCTCCCCAATTGTAGGTGTGATTGGCCCTCGTTGCATCTAGGCGAGAGTCATCTTGTCGACCACAATAAAGGGAAAAAAAAAAAAGATAATTTAACATTCAAAAATTCAAAAACTTAAATAAACAAATTGAAAATTGTCAATATTAATGGCAGTGCCACATCAAATGGTGGGTAATCACATTAATGATTTTCGCTAAAATTGATGAATGGACTACATTAGCAAATTATCAAAAGGTTTATGATTAAATTTGCTAAATTATCGGGTTTATTACTGAATTGGTACGAGTATAATAATTTTCAAATTTTTTTGGGTAATTATCCTCTAGATAGATAGGTAAGTAGATAAATAGATAGATAATATTTGGTTATAGAATTAACTAAAAAAGATAATATTCTTTATAAAACCTTTGCTATATATTGTAGATACTGATAAAAAATAGGGTTAATACTATAAAAAAAAAATATATCAAACTTATATATGTGTGACAAATTTATTTCAAATTAATTTTTGACCACCAACAATCTTAAATTGATATATTTGCGATAAATTTACTCGATATTAGTTTCTATTAAATTTTATGTTACATTGTTGATTTGGATTATACGTGATAATTGATTAATGTATCAGTTTAAAGTTTTATCCTCCGTTTCATTTTATAATTTTTCATGGTATTAATCTAATTTAACATAAATTAAAAGATAGTAAATTTGCCACAAATGTACTAATTTAGGATTTTTGATAGTAAAAAAATTAGTTTATGATAAATTTATTATAACTATATAGTTTGATATTTTTCGTGGTGTTAACCCTTAAAAATATGATAAAGAAAATATTATTGAGCTAATAGTGTGATTGTCAAAAAAGAAAAATAAAAGATCAAACAAGTGATGCTCTATATAATTTTGGAAGATAAAAGCATTCCCGAGGAGAGAAAAAGCCACAAGCCAACCAAACAGAATGAGAAGTGAGCCAAAATTGTAAGACTCCTGATCTTATGGATCGATCGATCATCAATTTGCATTCACCAATCTACATCTACATCATCACCTTCTTCATAGTAATCTCTCCCTAACATCAACGATGCTTTATCCTCTTTCTTTTGCTCTTCCTGCTCATGATCATCTTCTAATTTCAATTGCTTCATCCCCAATTATCCCTATATACATAACATAGTCAATATACTAATTTTATAAATTTTGATATGTATTTGTGACTATGGTACTATTATCCGACTATTAGTTAGTGTTTTCATTTTTCTTCATGAAGGAATATAGATTAGTAAATTTTCAATTCTTGTGGCAAGCAATACTGTTATTCTATACAATTATAGATAAGGTGACTAATCAATGATCTTAGTAAATTTCATGATGTACCTATTGTTCTATGGTCTGTTAGTTCTAAGAATTAATAAGCCTAAGAATACTTGTGGCAAATTATACTTTCAAACTATACAAGTAGATCATGATAAATGTCCAATAGATAATAAATTCTCTTGAGAACAAATTACTGTTGAAAAATATAGTTTCGAATTAATAGAGTAATCAAGTTAAACTTTAAGACGTGATGTCACTTTCCTTAGAGATTTATTTAGCCCACAATGTTGCTAATGATCATCGACAAATATCCTCCATAATATAATAAAGTTTGAAGTGAAAATACTAGACAGCGATTCTAGTATATCTCAAGGGTTTCTCTAATAAATAATTGAAAATATGACTATAATTTTAGAAAGCTGACTCGAAAATGATTTTACACTTGTTCATCTAGACTATATATTCGTGAAAATTTGCAAAGTTAATAAAGATATCCTTTTAGAAGAAGTTGCAAAATGAGCAAACGGAACCCTTCGGAAAATGTTGCAAACTAAACAAGTATAATTCCAATGGTTGTCTTGAAAAAAAAAAAAAATATATATATATATATAAAACAAATTCAGAAAAAAAAATTAATTTAATTTAATTTTTTAATAAATAAAATTCCAAATTTTCATAATTTCCAAAATACTCAATAAAAAAAAACAAAATAAAAAAAAACCTTTGAACTAATAAAGGTTAATACAATAATCATATGAAATAAAATAAAAATACAGGGGTTAGTGCTAAGTGTGCCAAAATGGCGCAATTATTCGCGCACTACACGTGGGTATTGTGGGGTTTAATCCACATCTAATCTTTTCTTTAATCACACTAGAAATTGCTCACGCTTATAAATTGACCAATCCCCTCTCAACTTTCCTATGTGAGATAAGCAAAAGCACATTTATATTGTTTTACAAACAAATATCCAACAATTACTATCTTTCAATTTGCAACAGGCTATTTTTCAAAAAAAATTACCCAATCAGTTTTAAACATATTGTACGGATGTTAATTCAGTCTTAAATATTTCAATTTTACCAATTTAATTCTAAATATTTGCGCAAAGTTCTATTATAGTATTTCTAGTCTATTTTCACTAGAAATCACAAACATGGTGGTCTAGTTATCGCCAATCATTTTATGTGACATATTATCACGTCGGCGATTTTTGGTGAAATTGACTAGAGGAACTATATTAGAATTTTTCATAAAGGTTTATGACTAAATTGGCAAAATTGAAAAGTTTATGACTGAATTGGTATTCATATAATTGATTTTACGCCAACTAGGTAATTTCCCCATAGTTTTCATTTCAAGCCAATCGCTTAACTTTGTTGAAGAGACAAAAGATAACAAAGGTATTTTGCTACAATCTAACAGAAGGCTATTGGGTTTTGAAAAAACTGTAATAAAAGGAATACAGGAAAGCGTAAATCATTTGCGTTCCATTAGACTAAAGAGGATTTGCTACATTACATAACATATGTTTCTAGCGATTCACAGGGGATCATTAAGATTTTGAGCCGATAAATACGTGAATCATCCCTCCAATGATCCAAGGACCTATAAGTACCGATAGAATGCTCTAACAGAAGGGTTTCTGGAACCAAAATCTGCACAACTTATCATATTTACCATCCATTCAGATGTATATCTTCATTCTCTTCATTTTGAACGGCTTTGCTTTGCTCTTGCGTCACTAGCATTTCAATTTTAGTGCGAATCACGACTCGCAGTGTCAGAAACCCACCCCAACATCGACTGCTCCACCGGAGTTCAACTTTGAGTTTCTGTCTCGGCCAGATGCTTGATAATGCAAACGGATTCGGATTTCGATTCCGTCCCGATGCGTCATGTAATTTTTTGAAGAGTTGGTGACTTCTTAAAGCAATGTTCTTGTCAGATATATATGTGTGTGTGTGTGTGAGTATATTAATGAAAAACTGAATATATGCAGTGAACTGGTAGTTCTTTGAAGCCCCGCATGATTGTGTCCACTACACGACTGAGCAAGGACAAAAAGAGCCAAAATGCGATTAAAACACTTCATTCTGACAAAATAAGGAAACATCGGAGAGAGACAGAGGGAGAGAGAACACTTCATTTAGGAAAGATTTATCATATGCAGAAGCATATATGGTTGTCATTGTTTTCGCTTCTTCTTCTTCTTGCCCTGAGAATAATGAAACTCGACCTCAACATTTTATAGGAACCCCAGAGAATACGACTTCAGACCATCCACTTTTTTTAATTGGTAAATCAAATGATACTTCATCGCTTAAAAAATGCATATTCGTATTAAAATTCAACAGCTGCCCTCTCTTTTTTGTCATCATGTACGCAAGCCTTCAAATCCCAGTAAAGTGTATAAAAGAAGCAATGGACGCTCTATTCTTGCACCAAAAACTGAAAAAGGAAGAGAGAAAAAAAGAAGCTACAGCATCAAACCCCAAACCATGGCTCCTCTCAATTATCTTGTAGTAGCATTCCCAGCCCAAGGCCTCATCAACCCGGCCCTCCAATTCGCCAAGCGTCTTCTACGTACTGGTGCGCATGTCACCTTCGCCACTGCAGGGTCGGCTTACCGCCGCATGGCCAAGTCCGACCCACCCGAAGGTTTGTCCTTCGCCTCCTTCTCCGATGGCTCCGAGGAGGGGCTCAGGGCCGGGATTGACCTCGGGCAGTACATGGCCGACGTTGTGCGGTTGGGTCCAGAAACTCTGAGAGACCTTGTCATTACCAGCCTTAACGAAGGCCGCAAATTCGCATGCATATATTATACCACAATCATTCCTTGGGTCGCTCAGGTGGCTCATTCTCTTCAGATCCCCTCTACACTCGTTTGGGTTCAACCTGCCACTCTTCTTGATATATACTACTATTACTTCAACGGTTATGGTGATATTATGAGAAACCTAGGCAAGGATGATCCTTCGGCATTGCTCCACTTACCGGGATTGCCGCCACTAACTCCCCGAGACCTTCCCTCATATTTCATACCCGAAAACCAATATGCTTTTAATCTGCCGCTTATGCAAGTGCAATTTGAAGTATTCAAGGAAGAGAAGAATCCAAGGGTACTCTTGAACACTTTCGATGCACTGGAGCCAAGGCCATTAAAAGTCATTGGCAACGTCACCATGTTTGGGATCGGCCCGCTAATTCCTTCCGCATTCTTGGATGGACAAGATCCCTTGGACAAATACATCGGAGCAGATCTCTTCCAGAGTTCGAAAGACTACATCCAGTGGTTAGACACCCAGCCTGAAGGTTCGGTGATCTATGTATCATTCGGAAGCCTCTCCGTGCTGTCTAATGCACAAAAGGAGGAGATGGCACGCGGCATGCTAGGCACTGACCGTCCATTCTTGTGGGTGATTAGGAAGGACGAAGAGGAAGTAGAGGAAGACGAAGATCGGTTGAGTTGTTTGGAGGAATTGGAGCAAAAGGGAACGATAGTACCATGGTGCTCTCAAGTCGAGGTGTTGTCCCATGCTTCGGTAGGGTGTTTCTTGACTCATAGTGGTTGGAACTCAACCTTTGAGAGCTTGACTTGTGGGGTCCCAATGGTGGCGTTCCCACAATGGGGTGACCAGCAAACCAATGCCATGCTCGTTGAGAATGAATGGAAGGTTGGGGTGAGGGTGAACACGAATGAGAGAGGCATAGGGGAAGGAGATGAGATCAAGAGGTGCTTGGAATTGGTGGTGGGAGATGGAGAGGAGGGAGAGGAAATTAGAAGGAATGCCAAGAAGTGGAAGGGTTTGGCAAGAGAAGCTGCCAAAGAAGGTGGGTCATCGGACAGGAATCTTAACGCATTCTTGGAGGAGATCCAAATGGAAGCAAATGGTCACTAGAGTGCTAGTACTTCACCTGTTATTCCTTTGCTTTCATATTTCTATTTGGTTTGATATTTGCAATGTCTGGGAGGAAATAAAGTTCAGGTTACTGCAAGTAGATAGATTCTCATGTATAACAACAATGAGAATGTTGCAATAATACAAGGTTGTCTATTTCATTTGGGAGCTTGATCTAGCTAGCAATCTCGCTCTGCGTCATACAAGTCAAAATATGAGCTGATTTTGTCTCTATTTTAAGAGCAACTATTACATATGCCCGGTGCATCGCACCATGTTGGGTTTTGAACTGGAGTAGCCCATAATGGGCTTGACCCAAGCCTAACCCAAATAAGGATTTGAAGTGCTTTCGTTTTCTAAAATAAGGACAAAGAAGAGGAATGAGAGAGAGTAAGGTCGGTTCAGCTGTATGGAGGAATTGGAGAAAAAAGGGAATGATCGTGCTATGGTGCTCTCAAGTGAAGGGGCTGTCCCATGTTTCGATCGAGTGTTTTGTGACTTATTGTGGCAACCTTCGAGAGCTTGGCTTGTGGTGTCCCAATGGTGGCGTTCCCACAATGGAGTGACCAGGAGACCAATGCCATGCTCGTTGAGAATGACTGGAAGGTTGGGGTGAGGGTGAACACGAATGAGAGAGGCATAGTGGAAGGAGATGAGTTTAGGAGATGCTTGGAATTAGTGGTAAGAGATGGAGAGGAGGGACGGGAAATTAGGAGGAATGCCAAGAAGTGGAAGGGATTGGCAAGAGAAGCTGCCAAAGAAGGTGGGTCATCAGATAGGAATCTTAAGGCATTCTTGGAGGAGATAAATTGGAAGCAAATGGTCACTAGAGTACCAGTACTTCACCTATTATTACTTTGCTTTCGTATTTCTATCTGGTTTAATATTTCTATCTGGGAGGAAATAATGTTCATATCATTATAAGTAGATAGACTTTCATGTATAACAGCACTGTGATATAATGCAATAATACTAGCTTGGAGTGCCGAACACTTTAAAGTGCCAAATTTTGGCATAAGTAAATACTTAAGGTGCATTTGGTAACATTTCCGTTCAAAAATTGTTTCAAGAAATAGAAATAAAAAAAAAAATTATTTCTGTTCCGAGAAACAATTTTTGAACAGAAGAACGTGTTTGGTAACTGTATAAAATTTCGATCCTGGAATAGAAAAATAACATAAACATGTTTGGTAAACTTGTATAATTTTTTTGTTTCTTTTAATTTTTTAATATTTTTATTTTATTTTTACTTTTTTCTATTTTATTTTTCCTTTTTCCTTTTTTTTTTTCTTTTTTTTTCCTTTTAACCCTGGCCATGGCCAAGGCCGGACCGGCCAAAGAAAAAAGAAGAAGAAAAAAAAAAGAGAAGGAAAAAATAGGAGAGAGAAAAATTGTTTCTCGGAAGTGTTCTCAGGAACAAGAAACAAGTTTTTCTTTTTTCTTGTTTCTGTTCCAAATCGTCCGGGAACAAAAAAATAAATTTTTGTTTCCAAAACAAAAGTGTAAACAAACGCATTTTTGCTCATTTTTTGTTCCCGAAACAAAAGAATATAAATTGTGTTCCGAGGAACCAAAAAAGAACCCAAACAAACAAGCTCTTAAGTGCTAAAACATTCGAAAGGTACAATTAAGTGCTGACAGCAAAAATTTTAGTCAAAATGCTAACATAACATTTTCTAGGGATTTTATTTGCTAAGGTAGCTATTATTTTAAAAAAAAAAAATTATTCACGTGATGCTACGTGGTAAGCTTATCCCAAAACAACGTTTTTTATCCTCAAAATTTTATTTTTAATATAAATATTAATTAAATTAAATTTAAAAACTAAATTTTTTTAAAAAAAAAAAAAAGGGAGGTTGCTAGCAGTCGGCTAGGTTCGCAAGCCATTGGCTAGGGCTTGGCGACCTTCAATGACCTTGCCCCACCGTCACTAGCCCTTTCCGACAATGGTGGCGTGGCGGTAGTAGCAAGGGTCGTAGAGGCCCTCGCTGAATACTGCCCCCTTCCTTTTTAAAAAAAAAAAAAAAAATCTAGTTTTTAAATTTAATTAATTAATATATATATTAAAAATAAATTTTTGGGACAAAACAATGTTGTTTTGCACATTGTTTATTGAGTAGACAATTTCGTCGAACCACATAGACCACGTTTATTCTTAAAATAAGCCACGTTGGATTTTCGGCTATCATTGTCGAAGTTAACACTAAAGTGTCTCAATTTTGAAAAAAAGTAACACTTAAGTATATCTTTTAGAACTTTTGGCACTTAAGTGTTCACCCATGCAAAGTTTTAACACTTGCGATATACTTTAGTTTACAAGTTTGTCTATTTCATTTTGGAGCTTGATCTTGCTAGGGCGATGGGCAATGGCAACCCCCCTCTCTAAGGATGGCATTGCCCTTCTTTTTTTCTAATTTGGTTTCCTAAAATAAAATTTTAGCATTTTTTTATTTTGTTTTTATTAATTTAAATAAAAATTAGAGAAGAAAATCACAAAAATGCCACATAGAAAAGACAAATAAAAAAATGTAACGCAGAAAATAGGGTTATAGAATAAGTCCACGAAAATTTGACATGGCATATAAAAGCTTAGCTATAAGTTGCAAGTACTTATTAAAAAGGGTTAATACTCTAAAAAAAACCCCAAACTAATACACATGTGATAAATTTATCCCAAACTATTTTTTCGATCACCAAAACCCCCAAACTGATATATTTTGACAAATTTACCCCAAAATGGTACACTTGTGACAAATTTACTCTCTGTTAGTTTTTGTTAAATTTTACAGTCAAATTATTAAGTTAAATGACACATGACAGTTGACTGGCATACCAATTTGGGATTTTACGCTCCGTTTATCACAATTTACAATTTTTGTGATTTTTTTATGGTATTAATCCAATTTAGCAGAGGGTATATTTGTCACAAATTTACCAGTTTTTAGTTATTTGCGGTTGAATAAATTAGTTTGGGGTAAACTTGTGATAAATGTACTAGTTTATGATTTTTTTATGATCGGTCGAGGTAAATTTGTCACAGATGTACTAGTTTGGGGTTTTTCAAAGTATTAACCCTATAAAAAAAACACAATATAGAGTGCATCATTAAGCTAATAGTATGATTGTACCCCTCCAGACAAATTAACGTCTAAAACATGTGCCAAAAATTGATGCTCCATATAATTTTGGAAGATGTAAACATTCATGAGGAGAAATTAGTAATAGGTACTAGCTAACCAAAAAGAATCAAAAGAGAACAAAAAAAAAAAAAAAAACGTAGAAATCTTCTGATCTTATCAAGGGGAGAAAAAAACTTGATCTTATGTATCAATAAATCATCAACTTGCATTCCTTAATCTGCATCTACATCATCACCTTCTTGGTAGTCATCTCTCTCTAACATCAACAATACTTCCTCCTCTTTCTTTTGTTCTTCCTCCTCATGATCATCTTCTAATTTCAATTTCTCTGTCCAAAATTATCCCAACATACATAAATAGTAGGTGTCTAGAATTGGCGATTCTCATGGGAACAGTCCGATTCCCAGTTCCAATTTAGTAAAAGTGGTGAATACCAGTCTAATTCTCAATTCTAAGTATAGAACCACCCACTCATCCAATGGACCAGATTGGTTACAATCTCAAATACTTAGTCTTGTACTTATTGACTAATTTCATCTCTCGAGTACTATTGACACCAAAATTTTAGTAACTCGTTTAATCATTTATTAATTATATTTAAAATTGGGGATTAATTTATAAGCCTTAGCAAAAATAATTTTCATTAAATTGTATGGCATATAAACATTAACAGCATTTGCATTAGTAGTAATAGAGCCTTTTCATTAAAAGAAAAAAATAGAAAATTAATTAAAAGAACCATTATTAAAAAAAAAAAACTATACCGAGCCGGCCAGCAGGGGCTAGGCCGGCAAGGCAGCTAGCGGTGGCAAGAGCCATGCACGCTTACTGGCCGAGCCTAAAAGCGAGAGAGGGAGAGTCAGCCAGAAGAGGGGACTCCTTTCGGGGTTCGTTCGGGGGCAGAGAGAGCCGCGGGAGAGTAAAGGTGAGAGAGTGAGAGCTAAGATTGAAAGGAAAGCGAGAGGGAGGGAGCCTCGGCCGACACCTTGGCCACGGGCGATCTCCGTCCGATGAACGCTCTTCGTAGACGTCCTCAAGCCCTAAGCCTCCGTTTCTTTCCCTTTGTTTGCTGCCCTTTTTTTGGGTACGCCAAGCCAGGGTTCGTGGCCATTCGGCTCGCGCAAACTCCGGCCACCGTAGATCTTTAGCTAGGTCGCTGGGCGTTGTTTGATGTTTGCTGAGAATCCCGGCCCCGTTTCGAGTCCCAGTAAAGCCGGACCCTTCGTTCGATGTCGCACACCACCCGCTCAGACGTAATGCCTCAGTTAGATCTGTTTTCGTGCTCCCCGTTCTCGGCCAAAACCGAGTGTCCATCTGTTAGATCCATTCTGTTGAGGCGATTTTGTTGTAGTCAGCATTCCCGAGCGTCGATCGTTTAGTCATTTCGCCGCCTTTCCACCGTTTTCTTTCAACCGTTTTCATGGATTGGCCGAAAAGGTAGATGATGATAGCTGCCGACAAATCTAGAGGTCGGCGGCGAGTGGCGTTCGGAGTGGACGTTGGTTGGTTGTTCGGTGGTGAGAGTGCCGCCGATAACATATTCAGAAGACCTGCGTAGGCGGAGGCGTGGAGAAGAAGGGGAGGAACAAGAAAAATTGAATAATAGAAGAATAGAAACATGGGTTAGAGGTTTTTGTGAAATGTGGGCTGATAAATACGTGAATCATCCCTTCAATGATCCAAGGACCTATAAGTACCGATAGAATGCTCTAACAGAAGGTTTTCTGGAACCAAAATCTGCACAACTTATCATATTTACCATCCATTCAGATGTATATCTTCATTCTCTTCATTTTGAACGGCTTTGCTTTGCTCTTGCGTCACTAGCATTTCAATTTTAGTGCGAATCACGACTCGCAGTGTCAGAAACCCACCCCACATCAACTACTCCACCGGAGTTCAACTTTGAGTTTCTGTCTCGGCCACATGCTTGATAATGGAAACGGATTCGGATTTCGATTCCGTCCCGATGCGTCATGTAATTTTTTGAAGAGTTGGTGACTTCTTAAAGTAATGTTCTTGTCAGATATATCTATATATTACGAAAAACTGAATATATGCAGTGGACTGGTAGGTTTTTGAAGCCCCCCATGATTGTGTCCGCTCCACGACCAGGCAAGGACAAAAAGAGCCAAAATGCGATTAAAACACTTCATTCTGTGTGTGTGTGTGTGTGTGTGTGTGTGTGTGTGTGTGTGAATGTGTATATATATATTAATGAAAAACTGAATATATGCAGTGAACTGGTAGATCTTTGAAGCCCGCCATGATTGTGTCCACTACACGACTGAGCAAGGACAAAAAGAGCCAAAATGCGATTTAAACACTTCATTCTGACAAAATAAGGAAACATCGGAGAGAGACAGAGGGAGAGAGAACCCTTCATTTAGGAAAGATTTATCATATGCAGAAGCATATACGGTTGTCATTGTTTTCGCTATTTCTTCTTGTTGCCCTGAGAATAATGAAACTCCACCTCAACATCTCATAGGAACCCCAGAGAATACGAATTCAGACCATCCACTTTTTTTTTAATTGGTAAATCAAATGATACTTTTTTTTTCTTTGGCAAGAAATCAAATGATACTTCATCGCTTAAAAAATGCACAGCTGCCCTCTCTTTTTCGTCATCATGTACGCAAGCCTTCAAATCCCAGTAAAGTGTATAAAAGAAGCAATGGACGCTCTATTCTTGCACCAAAAACTGAAAAAGGAAGAGAGAGAAAAAAAGAAGTTACAGCATCAAACCCCAAACCATGGCTCCCCTCAATTATCTTGTAGTAGCATTCCCAGCCCAAGGCCTAATCAACCCGGCCCTCCAATTCGCCAAGCGTCTTCTACGAACTGGTGCGCATGTCACCTTCGCCACTGCAGGGTCGGCTTACCGCCGCATGGCCAAGTCCGACCCACCCGAAGGTTTGTCCTTCGCCTCCTTCTCCGATGGCTCCGAGGAGGGGCTCAGGTCCGGGATTGACCTCGAGCAGTACATGGCCGACGTTGTGCGGTTGGGTTCAGAAACTCTGAGAGACCTTGTCACTACCAGCCTTAATGAAGGCCGCAAATTTGCATGCATATATTATACCACAAGCATTCCTTGGGTTGCTCAGGTGGCTCATTCTCTTCAAATCCCCTCTACTCTTGTTTGGGTTCAACCTGCCACTCTTCTTGATATAAACTACTATTACTTCAACGGTTATGGTGATATTATGAGAAACCTAGGCAAGGATGATCCTTCGGCATTGCTCCACTTACCGGGATTGCCGCCACTAACTCCCCGAGACCTCCCCTCATATTTCACACCCGAAAGCCAATTTGCTTTTAATCTGCCGCTTATGCAAGTGCAATTTGAAGTATTCAAGGAAGAGAAGAATCCAAGGGTACTCGTGAACACTTTCGATGCACTGGAGCCAAGGCCATTAAAAGTCATTGGCAACGTCACCATGTTTGGGATCGGCCCGCTAATTCCTTCCGCATTCTTGGATGGACAAGATCCCTTGGACAAATCCATCGGGGCAGATCTCTTCCGGAGTTCGAAAGACTACATCCAGTGGTTACACACCCAGCCTGAAGGTTCGGTGATCTATGTATCATTCGGAAGCCTCTCCGTGCTGTCTAATGCACAAAAGGAGGAGATGGCACGCGGCTTGCTAGGCACTGACCGTCCATTCTTGTGGGTGATTAGGAAGGATAAAGAAGAGGAAGTAGAGGAAGTAGAGGAAGAGGAAGATCGGTTGAGTTGTTTGGAGGAATTGGAGCAAAAGGGAATGATAGTACCATGGTGCTCTCAAGTCGAGGTGTTGTCCCATGCTTCGGTAGGGTGTTTCGTGACTCATAGTGGTTGGAACTCAACGTTTGAGAGCTTGACTTGTGGGGTCCCAATGGTGGCGTTCCCACAATGGGGTGACCAGCAAACCAATGCCATGCTCGTTGAGAATGAATGGAAGGTTGGGGTGAGGGTGAACACGAATGAGAGAGGCATAGTGGAAGGAGATGAGATCAAGAGGTGCTTGGAATTGGTGGTGGGAGATGGAGAGGAGGGAGAGGAAATTAGAAGGAATGCCAAGAAGTGGAAGGGGTTGGCAAGAGAAGCTGCCAAAAAAGGTGGGTCATCGGACAGGAATCTCAATGCCTTCTTGGAGGAGATCCAAATGGAAGCAAATGGTCACTAGAGTACTAGTACTTCACCTGTTATTCCTTTGTTTTCATATTTCTATTTGGTTTGATATTTGCAATGTCTGCGAGGAAATACAGTTCATGTTACAGCAAGTAGATAGATTCTCATGTATAACAACAATGAGAATGTTGCAATAATACAAGGTTGTCTATTTCATTTGGGAGCTTGATCTAGCTAGCAACCTCGCTTTGCATTGTACAAGTCAAAATATGAGTTGATTTTGTCTCTATTTTAAGAGTAACTATTACATATACCCAGTGCATCGCACCATGTTCAGTTTTGAACTAGAGTAGCCCATAATGGGCTTGACCCAAGCCTAACCCATGCATGCGTGTAACAATAATGGACGTGCAAGTTACAATAAAAAGTGTGGGGAAAATTACAAATAGGCATTTGAAGTGCTCTCATTTTCTCAAATAAAGACAAA
This sequence comes from Eucalyptus decipiens, assembly GCA_014182575.1. Taxonomy (NCBI): domain Eukaryota; kingdom Viridiplantae; phylum Streptophyta; class Magnoliopsida; order Myrtales; family Myrtaceae; genus Eucalyptus; species Eucalyptus decipiens. Next base: position 3,472,495 of record CM024616.1, on the reverse strand, counting down.
GAAGAGGAAGGAGAGAGAGAGGAAGGTCAATTCAGCTGTAAGGAGGAATTGGAGCAAAAGGGAATGATCGTGCCATGGTTGGTTTAATATTTACAATATATGGGAGGAAATAATGTTCATATCATTATAAGTGGATAAACTTTCATGTATAACAACACTGAGATATAATGCAATTATACTAGCTTGGAGTGCCGGACACCTTAAAGTACGAAAGTTTGGCATAGCTAATAAAACATTCGAAAAGTACACTTAAGTGCAAAATTCGGAGAAGAAATTGACACGTAAGTGCCAACGGCGAGAAATTTCAAACAAAATGCTAACGTAACATTTTTTGGGGATTTTTTTTGTTGAGGTGCAATTATTTAAAAGAAAAATTATCCACATAGCACTAAAGTGGTAAGCTTATCCTAAAATGATGCCGTTTTATCCTCAAAATTTGATTTTTAATATAAATATTAATTTAATTAAATGAAATTAAAAAAAAAAAAAAGGGGAGGTCACCAGCGGTCGGCTAGGGTCACAAGCCATTGGTCAGGGCTCGGCGACCTTCACTAACCTTGCCCCACCGTTGCTGGCCCTTTCCGATGATGGTGGCACGGCAATAGTAGCAAGGGTCGTAGAAGCCCTCGCTGAATACTACCCCTTTCCCCATTCTTTTTTAAATCTAGTTTTAAAATTTAATTTAATTAATATCTATATTAAAAATTAACTTTTGGGACAAAACAACATCGTTTTGCACATTGGTTTTGAGTAGACAATTTTGGCGAACCACATAGACCACAAATAAGCCATGTTGGATTTTTGACTATCATCGTCGAAGTTAGCACTAAAGTGTCTCAATTTTGAAAAGAAAAAAGTAATATTTAAGTATACATTTTAGAAATTTTGGTATTTAAGTGTCCACCCACGCAAAGTTTTAACACTTGCGATATACTTTAGTCTACAAGTTTGTCTATTTCATTTTGGAGCTTGATCTTGCTAGGGCGATGGGCAATGGCAACCCCCCCTTCTAAGGAGGACCTTGCCCTTGTTCTTTTTTCTAATTTGGTTTCCTAAAATAAAATTTTAGCATTCTTTTTTTTTAAAATAAAAATTAAGAAGAAAATCACAAAAATGCCACATAGAAAAAACAAATAAAAAATGTAACGTAGAAAATAGGGTTATAGAATAAGTCCACGAAAATTTGACATGGCATATGAAAGCTTAGCTATAAGTTGCAAGTACTTATTAAAAACACAATATAGAGCGCATCATTGAGCTAATAGTATGATTGTACCCCTCCAGACAAATTAACGTCTAAAACATGTGCCAAAAATAAAATATCAAACAATTGATGCTCCGTTTAATTTTGGAAGATGTAAACATTCACGAGGAGAAATTAGTAATAGCTACTAGCTAACCAAAAAGAATTAGAAGAGAACCCAAAGAAAAAAAACGTAGAAATCTCCTGATCTTATCAAGGAAAAAAAACCTGATCTTATGTATCAATAAATCATCAACTTGCATTCCCTAATCTACATCTACATTATCACCTTCTTGGTAGTCATCTCTCTCTAATATCAACAATACTTCCGCCTCTTTCTTTTGTTCTTCCTCCTCATGATCATCTTCTAATTTCAATTTCTTTATCCAAAATTATCCCAACATACATATATAGTAGGTGTCTAGAACTGGCGATTCTCATGGAACTAGTCCGGTTCCCAATTCCAATTTAGTAAAACTAGTGAACACCAATCCAATTCTTAGTTCTAAACATGAAACCACCCACTTATCCAATGGACCAGATCGGTTACAATCTCAAATACTTAGTCATTTTGTAGTTTTTCAACAAATATATATCTGTGTGTGTGTGTGTGTGTGTGTGTACATATATATTTGTAGTCATTAGACATTATAAACTAATTTTATCTCTCGAGTACTGTTGACACCAAAATTTTAGTGACCCGTTTAATTATTTATTAATTGCATATAAAATTGAGGATTAATTTATAAACCTTAGACAAAATAATTTTCATTAAATTGTATGGCATATAAACATTAGAAGCATTTGCATTAGTAGTAATGGAGCATTTTCGTTAAAAGAAAAAATAGAGAACTAATTAAAAGAACAATTATTTATAATTTAAAAAAAAAAGTGAGGCCGAGCCGACGTAGTCGGGGCTCGGCCAGCAAGGCAGCTGGCGGCGGCAGGAGCCATGCACACTCGCTGGCTGAGCTTAAAAGTGAAAGAGGGAGAGTCAGCCGGAAAAGGGGACTCCTTTCGGGGTTCGGTCGGGGGGAGAGAGAGCCGCGGGAGAGAAAAGGCGAGAGAGTGAAAGCTAAGACTGAACGGAAAGCGAGAGGGAGGGAGCCTCGGCCGACACCTTGGCCACGGGCGATCTCCGTCCGACGAGCGCTCTCCGTAGACGTCCTCAAGCCCGACCCGGTAAGCCTCCGTTTCTTTCCCTTTGTTTGCTGCCCTTTTGGGTACGCCGAGCCGGGGTTCGTGGCCATTCGGCTCGCGCTAACTCCGGCCCCCGTAGATCTTTAGCTAGGTCGCCGGGCGTTGTTTGATGTTTGCTGAGAATCCCGGCCCCGTTTCGAGTCCCAGTAAAGCCGGAAACCCTTCGTTCGATGTCGCACACCACCCGCTCAGACGTAATGCCTCAGTTAGATCTGTTTTCGCGCTCCCCGTTCTCGGCCAAAACCGAGTGTCCATCTGTTAGATCCATTCTGTTGAGGCGATTTTGTTGTAGTCAGCATTCCCGAGCGTCGATCGTTTAGTCATTTCGCCGCCTTTCCACCGTTTTCTTTCAACCGTTTTCGTGGATTGGCCGAAAAGGTAGATGATAATAGCCGCCGACAAATCTAGAGGTCGGCGACGAGTGGCGTTCGGAGTGGACGATGGTTGGTTGTTCGGTGGTGAGAGTGCCGCCGATAAGTTATAACATATTCAGAAGACCTGCGTAGGCGGAGGCGTGGAGAAGAAGGGGACGAACAAGAAAAATTGAATAATAGAAGAATAAAAACATGGGTTAGAGGTTTTTGTGAAACTGGACTAAGAATGTGGGCTGACTTTGGCTTTGGGCTTAGATCACTTATAGAGAAATCAGAAATTCGGGCTTTCTTTAATGGAACAGCCCGAACCCATCAGGTTAGGGCCACACTAGGACCAGGCCCTACCCACCTGGACCTCTACGGTCCGGGTTAAACCCATATTTGGGCCGGATCCTTTGATCCGACCTGAGGGTTTCTTTTTCTTTTTTTTTCTCTAGAATTAAAAAAGTTCCAAAAACTCAGAATTCTTAGGAAAAAGCTAAAATTTTAGAAAAACTTTAGAAATTAGATTTTGACTAGTTTCATTAGATTTTTCATGTTAATTTTGGTTTAAAATTAGTTAAGCAAAAAAATAAAAAGTGTGAAAATCATTTGATACAAACCACTTTGATCTTAATGGGCTTTCATTAGTGTGTTAAAGTGTGTTTGGATCAAACTATTGGTTAGATTTTGACATTGATTATCATTAATTCTAAGCTTGTACTAAACAACATTAGATTCAAGACTATAATATATATATATATCTCCAACATTAGCACGGAACCTAAGTCCCTTCTAATAAAAATCAAAACATAACACTTGGTGAAAGATATTTTGTCGCAGGATCCAAAACTGGTGAAACACTGATACTTACTGCTATAAATGATTTGATTAAGGTATGTTCAAAATGTGCAAGTCATTTTGGACATTTCAACTATGGCATTATTCTTGAGCTTGTACCTAGTTCTCTCTCTTATCAACACCTCTCATGTATATTATGAAAATTACCGAAAAAAAAATCTTAAATATATTGCATTATATGAATTATCTTCAAACTTTTCAATTGTGTCAATTCAATCTTAAATTTCTTGATAATTTTACAATGTAGTCATTCTGCTCAATTTTGATCAAAAAATACTAAAGTGATGGAGTTGGTTCAACTAGCAGTAGCTATCTTATGTGCTCCGACTAGCACTAATATGGATAAAATTCTAAATTCTCTCTTTTTATCTTATTTTCTCCCTTTTTTAGTTTTTTTCCTTCCTTGTTGCTAATGGTTGATCTTAGGAGATGGCTAGAGAGGGGTAGGCCACTTTTCCAACACAGGCGAGGGCTGCCGTAGCTAGCCATAGGTGTGCTTGGCCCTCGTTCGATCTAGGCAAGAGTCGTCTTGTTGACCACAATAAAGGGGAAAAATAAACTAATTTAAAATTCAATAAATTCAATAAAAAAGTCGACAGTGCCACATTAGATGGTTGGTAATAAAATTAACGATTTTCGTTAAAATTGCTTGAATGGACTACATTAGCAAATTATCAAAAGATCTAGGAGTAAATTGGTTAAATTAAAATGTTTATGACTGAATTGGTACGATTGCAATAGATTTAAATTTTTTTGGGTAATTTTCCCCTAGATAGATAGTTAGGTCAATAGATAGATAGATAGAAAATATTTGGTTGTAGAATTAACTACAAAAAGATAATATTCCATATAAAACCTTTTGCTACACGTTGTAGATACTGATCAAAAATAGGGTTAATACTACGAAAAACTCCAAACTATTACATGTGCAACAAATTTACCTTAAACTAATTTTTTGACAGCCAAAAACCTAAATTGGTACATTTGCGACAAATTTATCATTTATTAATTTCCGTTAAATTTCAATTACATTACTAAATTGAATAATACGCGGCAGTTGACGAGTATATCAATTTGAGGTTTTACCATCTATTACTGTTTGTGATTTTTCATGGTATTAATCCAATTTCACATAAATTAAAAAATGGTGAATTTGTCATAAATGTACCAATTTGAAGTTTTTGGTTGTCAAAAATTTAGTTTATGGTAAGTTTGTCATAACTATACTAGTTTGATATTTTTCGTGGTGTTAACTCTTAAAAATATGATAAAGAAAATATTGTTGAGCTAATAGTGTGATTGTCAGAAAATAAACAAGGTCAAACAAGTGATGCTCTATACAATTTTGTAAGATGTAAGCATTCCTGAGGAGAAAAAGCTACAAGCGAACCAAAAAGAATTAGAAGTGAACAAAAGATGTGTAGAAAACTCTTAATCTTATGGATCGATCAATCATCAATTTGCATTCCCCAATCTACATCTACATATACATCTACATCATCACCTTCTTTATAGTCATCTCTCTCTAACATCAACGATACTTTATCCTCTTTCTTTTCTCTTCCTCCTCATGATCATCTTCTAATTTCAATTGCTTCATCCCCAATTATCCCAATATACATAACATAGTCAATATACTAATTTTAGAAATTCTGAGATGTATTTGTGACGTGGTACTATTATCTGTCTATCCGTTAGTGTTTTTGTTTTTCTTCATGAAGGAATATAGCTAAGAAAATTTTCAATTCTTGTGGCAAGCAATACTGTTATTCTATACAATTATAGATAGGGTGACTAATCAATGATCTTAGTAAATTTCATGATGTACCTATTGTTCTATAGTATATTAGTTCTAAGAATTAATAAGTCTAAGAATACTTGCGGTAAGTTATGCTTTCAAACTATATAAGTAGATCCTGATAAATGTCCAATAGATAATAAATTCTCATGAGGACAAATTACTATCCTTCAATCCTATTAGAAACTACTTGCAACAAGCTATTTTTCATAGAAAAATTACCCAACTAGTTTTAAATCTATTGTTCGGATGTCAATTCAGTATTAAAATATCAATTTTACCAATTTAGTTCTAAATATTTGTGTAAAACTCCAATATAGTATTTCCGGTCTATTTTCAACAAAAATCACAGACATGGTGGTCCAGTTATCGTCGATCATTTTATGTGACATATCATCACTTTAGCGTTTTTTGGCGAAAATTGGCTAGATGAACTACATTAGAATTTTTCATAAAGTTTTATGGCTAAATTGACAAAATTGAAAAGTTTATAAGTGAAATGGTATCCACATAATAGATTTTAAATCGATTAGGTAATTTCCCCATAGTTTTCATCTCAAGCCAATCGCTTAACTTTGTTGAAGAGATAAAAGATAACGAAGGTATTTTGCTACAATCTAACAGAAGGCTATTGGGTTTTAAAAATACTGTAATAAAAGGAATATAGGAGAGCCTAAATCATTGACATTTCATTAGCAATGACTAATGAGGACTCGCTCCATTATACATCACATTTTTCTAGCAATTCACATGGTATCATTAAGATTTTCAGTCGATAAATGTCAATCATCCCTTCAATGATCCAAGGACCTATAAGTATCAATAGAATGATCTAACAAAAGTGTCTCTGGAATCAAAATCTGCACAACTTATCATATTTACCATCCATTCAAACATATATCTTCATTCTCTTCATTTTCAACTGCTTTGCTTTGCTCTTGCGTCACTTGAATTTCATTTTTAGTCCAGATCGCAACTCGCAGTGTCGGAAACCCACTCGATAGCAACTTCTCCACCGGAGTTCAACTTTGAGTTTCTGTCTCGGCCACAAGCTCATAATGCAAACGGATTCGGATTTCGATTCCGTCCCGATGCGTCTTGTAATTTTTTAAGAGCAATTATTGGTGACTTCTTACAAGTAATGTTCTTATCAGATATAAAATTATATATATATATATAAGGGGTGTTTGATTAGTTAATGAAAAACTGAATATATGCAGTGGACCGGTAGGTTTTTGAAGGCCCCCATGATTGTGTCCACTACACGACTGAGCAACAACAAAGAGAGCCAAAATGCGATTAAAACACTTCAGTCTGACTGAACAAGGAAACATCGGAGAAAGAGGGGGAGAGAACACTTCACTCGGGAAAGATAGCCAAGTATATCATTTATCATATGCAGAAGCATATGTGGTTGTCATTGTTTTCGCTTCTTCTTCTTCTTGCCCTGAGAATAATGACACTCGACCTCAACATTTTATAGGAACCGCAGAGAATACGAATTCAGACAACCCATGTTTTTTAATGGGTAAATCAAATGATACTTCATCGCTTAAAAAATGCATATTCGTATTAAAATTCAACAGCTGCCTTCTCTTTTTCGTCATCATCTACGCAAGCCTTCAGATCCCAGTAAAGTATACAAAGGAACAGTGAACGCTCTATTCTTGCACCAAAAACTCAAAAGGAAAGAGAGAGAGGAAAAGAAAAAGAAGTTATAGCATCAACCCTAAACCATGGCTCCCCTCAATTATCTTGTTGTAGCATTCCCATCCCAAGGCATCATCAACCCGGCCCTCCAATTCGCCAAGCGTCTTCTACGCACCGGCGCGCACGTCACCTTCGCTACTGCAGGGTCGGCTTACCACCGCATGGCCAAGTCCGACCCACCTGAAGGTTTGTCCTTCGCCTCCTTCTCCGATGGGTCTGAGGAGGGGCTTAGGCCCGGGATTGACATCGACCACTACATGGCCGACATTGTGCGGCTGGGTTCGGAAACTTTGAGAGACCTTGTCGTTACTAGCCTTAACGAAGGCTGCAAATTTGCATGCATATTTTATACCACAATCATTCCTTGGGTTGCTCAGGTGGCTCATTCTCTTCAAATCCCCTCTACGCTCGTTTGGGTTCAACCTGCCACCCTTCTTGATATAAATTACTATTATTTCGATGGTTATGGTGATATTATCAGAAACCTAGGCAAGGATGATCCTTCGGCATCACTTCACCTACCGGGATTGCCGCCGCTTACTTCCCGAGACGTCCCCTCATATTTCACACCCGAAAACCAATACGCTTTTTCTCTGCCGCTTATGCGAGTGCAGTTTGAAGTATTCAAGGAAGAGAAGAATCCAAGGGTACTCGTGAACACTTTCGATGCACTAGAGCCAAGGCCACTGAGAGTCATTGGCAACGTCACCATGTTTGGGATCGGCCCACTAATTCCTTCGGTATTCTTGGATGGACAAGATCCCTTGGACAAATCCTTTGGGGCCGATCTCTTCCGAGGTTCAAAAGACTACATCCGGTGGCTAGACACCAAGCCTGAAGGTTCGGTGATCTATGTATCATTCGGGAGCATCTCTATGCTATCTAATGCACAAAAGGAGGAGATGGCACGCGGGTTGCTCAGCACTAGCCGTCCATTCTTGTGGGTGATTAGGAAGGACAAAGAAGAGGAAGTAGGGGGAGAGGAAGATCAGTTGAGCTGTATGGAGGAATTGGAGCAAAAGGGAATGATAGTGCCATGGTGCTCTCAAGTCGAGGTGCTGTCCCATGCTTCGGTAGGGTGTTTCTTGACTCATAGTGGTTGGAACTCAACCTTTGAGAGCTTGACTTGTGGGGTCCCAATGGTGGCATTCCCACAATGGGGTGACCAACAAACCAATGCCATGCTCGTTGAGAATGAATGGAAGGTTGGGGTGAGGGTGAACACGAATGAGAGAGGCATAGTGGAAGGAGATGAGATCAAGAGGTGCTTGGAATTGGTGGTGGGAGATGGAGAGGAGGGAGAGGAAATTAGAAGGAATGCCAAGAAGTGGAAGGGTTTGGCAAGAGAAGCTGCCAAAGAAGGTGGGTCATCGGACAGGAATCTCAATGCATTCTTGGAGGAGATTCAAATGGAAGCAAATGTTAAGTACTAGTACTTCACCTGTTATTCCTTTGCTTTCGTATTTCTATCTGGTTTGATATTTGCAATAGCTAGGAGGAAACAAAGTTCATGTTACTGCAAGTAGATAGACTCTCATGTATAACAACAATGAGAATATTGCAATGATACAAGGTTGTCTATTTACTTTTGGAGCTCGATCTAGCCGGCAAGCTCGCTCTGTGTCATACAAGTCAGATTGTGAGCTGATTTTGTCTCTATTTTAAGAGCAACTATTACATGTGCCAGGTACATCGCACCATGTTGGGTTTTGGACTGGAGCAGCCCATAATGGGCTTGACCCAAGCCCGACCCATGCATGCGTGTAACGATAATGGACGTGCAAGTTTCAGTAAAAAGTGTGTGCGTTCGTGTGTTGAAGTTGACAGAGAAGAAACAAAAGAAATAAATAGAGTGGCCGAGTATGTGTCTAAGACCGAGACCACACCAACATTTTCAAGAAAGAATTGCAAGCATGGTGTGAGATGAAGGAGTGTATTTGGTCGTTAACTTACGGGTAATAGTGTGAAGCGCAATAAGACCATCAACTGGTGCGGATACTCCAGCGTGATGTGGAATAGTCTCTATTCTTCAGAATTGTAGTATGATTCTGCAAAATCTGATGGCCGCATTGCATGTGCATATGATCCATGGAATTTAGGGATAAATACACTATAAATCTTAAAATTTGTAGCAAAAATGCGATTGAGTCGAAAAATTTGAAAAAATATAATTTAGTCCTAAAACCTGACAAATTTGTATAATTAAATCTTTTGATAACACCATTAGTTTGGCTAATAGAAAATGCCGATTGTGACATTTTATTTTCTCTCTCGCGTGACTTTTTTTAATCATTTTTTAATGTATTAATTAAATTAGATTTAAAAAGAAAGGGTAAAATTTAAAAAGAAAATAATTGAAAAAAAAAAAAAAAAAAAACAACTGGGCCCTCGTCGATGGGGCGCCACTACCACCACCAATAGTCGGACAGGGCCATCGGAGGTCACTGCCCCCTGCAATGGCTAATGTCACCTTGCTCTAGGCGCCTCGACCCAAAATTGGGCAAGCCTCAAAGGCCCACGCTTGGTCCTAGCGAGGCCTCACCCTCACCTGAGGTTGGGAGGGTCAGCCACCCTTGCCCAAGGCCAACGACCTCTACCATCCCTCTTTGGCGATGGGCAGTGGCAATGCCCCTCCGACAAGGGCCTTGCCCTTATTCTCCTTTTCTAATTTGGTTTTTTAGAATATATTTTTAGCTTTTTAATTTAATTAAATTAAATTTTAGAGAAGAAAATATTAAGAATGCCATGTAGAAAAGACAAATAAAAAAATGCAACGTAGAAGATAAGTTGTGGAATAACTACGAAAAAGTTTTTATATTGCATATAAAAGCTTAGCTATATGTTGCAAGTACTCATTAAAAATATGATATAGATAACATTATTGAGCTAATAGCCCTTAAGACAAATTAACGTCTAAAACATGTGCCAAAAATAAATAATCAAACAAGTGATGCTCTGTATAATTTTGGAAGATGTAAGCATTCACAAGGAGAAATTAGTAAAAAAACTACTAGCCAACCAAAAGGAATTAAAAGTGAACAAAAGAAGTGTAGAAAACTCCTGATCTTGTGGATCAATCAGTCATCAATTTGCATTCCCGAAGCTGCATCTACATCATTGCCGTGACCTTCCCGAAGGAGGTTAAGGGATTACTAAACACAATGCTTAGCATAGACTCTCCCAAATCTTACCAATCACAACTTGGTTCTCAATTTATCTTACCTATCAAAGCCGCTACTAATGGATTTTGGGTTGATTAGACACCCACTAAAATGCAGGCAGGTGTATATTTTACTTCCACGAATCAAAAATTCATGAGTACGGAATTTGGTACCTTTTTTCTTTAATTGAAAATGTTTTGCATAACTTTTGCTGATTTTTGTAATATCATGCCATCAACATATAAAATATGACTATGAAAACGCACAAAAGATAAAATAACACCCAATGATCACAGCCATGAATAAATAATAGAAAAGAATTCAATAAGTTGGACGTGCTAAAGAATGGTCTTGTCCATTGCCGCAAGGTTTCTTATTTAAAGTTAACTAAGGAAGATTGGTATGAACCAGAAGCACAACGTTGCAGGAAAACAGCAAATAACAGAGATGATGGCGTAGCAGCAGCAGTGAATGGCAACAAAACAGCATGAACAACAGCGAATAGCAGTGAACAGCAGTAAATAAGAGTGAGCAGCAGTAAACAGCAGCAATGAATAGCAGAAATTGACAACGAACAGCAACAATGCAGTAGCAAACAGCAGCAGCGCAGCAGCGCAGCAGCAGTGAGAAGCACCAAGGAAGGGCAGCACGGCAGCGGCAAGCGTAACGTTTCGGAAGTAGTAGCACTGGAGGTCTTTGGTAATGGCAAGGCATAGTAGCACCGGAGGTCTTTGGTAACGGCAAGGCTTTGCAAACGCTATCGGAAACTCGCGCTGAAGACTGAGGACTAAGAAATGGAATGCGCTGTGGTATGCGCTGGGGACAACAGCATCATGAGATCACTAGAAAGCTTAGTATAGTGAGACAATGATGTGAGAAAATTGATGATGATTTCGTGTTCCTCTCCTCTCCTTTTATAAATGGCTCTGAGCACCCCCTTCCATGATCAATTTTCCAAGTTTCCTTTTTACTTGCCTTAATTTATGATCAAATTGACATGCGATTTTGTAGCTGGCTTAATCTTTCCTTTTGATTCCTTCCTTTTTATCAAATTTTTCACCTTCTCATTCATCTGATTTCTTGGCTCTTGATCCTTGACCAGAAATTTGGCTCCACATTTATCAAGATTTGAATATCTGTCAAAGCAAGAATGTCTGGTCAGAACTCACTTTTCATGCATAATCAATCAAATCGATCCCCTCTTGTTTTCCTTTCATATTTCATTCAGCTGAATGATTCTCGGCAAAGCATTGCCCATTTGTCTCGTCTTCCTTTTTATTTTGCTTTTTTCCTTTATTTTACCCTCCTCAATTGCTGCGCCTTCAAATGAGAAAATACTCCCATGATTTCTTCCTCTAGACTAGCTGAAATATGCTAGGTTGATGGGTTCAGCTTTTGTCCCTTCAAATGAGAAAATACTCCCATGATTTCCTCCTGTAGACTAGCTGAAATATGGTAGGTTGATGGGTTCAGCTTTTGTCCAGAATCGAGTAAATGTTTGACCAACTATACTATGTTATCAACCGTAGATAGGTGATCCACATGCCTTAGCAAGCACATCCCCGGAGTACATTTCTTTTATTTTTTCCTTACTCCGCACATATTCTGATATCCGATGACTCCTTTTGGCCAATCATGATTTCTTGCTATTTCAATCATGCTCGCGTGCTCCATGATTGAATTTGTTTAGCATTCGCCAAATTAAAATGCTTATGAAAATAATGCTAATATCTATATGCAATTTGATTAATGTTTTTATTTAATAGTTGGGGCCAACCTTTGATTTTAATGCAGCAAATGACTAAACATGTCATCAAAATTTAGGTATCAACAATTATCATATTCTTTGTAGTCATTTCTTTCTAACATGATCAATACATCCTCCTCTTTCTTTTGTTCTTGCTCCTCATGATCACCTTTTAATTTCAATTTCTTCATCTAAAATTATCCCAATATACATAGTATAGTCTATTTATTAATTGTATAAATTCTAATGTATATTGGTGACTATGGTACTATTATTCAACTATCTGTTAGTGTTTTTGTTTTTCTTATGAAGGAATAGATTAGTAACTTTAAAAAATCTTGTGGCAAGCAAAACCATTAATCTATACAATTATAGATAAGGCGATCGAACAATGATCTTAGTAAATTTCATGATATGCCTAATCTACTATCCGTTAGTTTTCTATGAATTAATAAGTCTAAGAATCCTTGTGGTAAATTTTGCTTTCAAACTATACAAGTAGGTCTTCATAAATGTCCAATAGATTTAATAAATTCTCATGAGGACAAATTACTATCTTCCGACCCTTTTTATTAACTTTTTGCAATGGGCTATATTTCAGAGAAGAGTTATCCAACAAGTCTTAAACTTACTATACATATGTCAATTCAATCTTAAACATTTCAATTTTACTAATTGAGTTCTAAACCATTGCGTAAAATTTCAATGTATTACTTTTGATGTATTTTCGCTAGAAATTATTGACAAGGTGCTCTAGTTATCATTGGCTGTTATACATGGCAATAACTTTACATTAGTGAGCAAAAATTTGCCGAATGAACTATATTGGAATTTTCCCCAAAGATTTTTGACTAAATTAGCAAAATTGAAAGATTTATAATTGAATTGGCATCCGTACAACAGATATATGACTAATTAGGATCACTTAACTTTATTGAAGAGATAAAAGATAACCAAGGTATTTTATTGCTATCCAACGGAAGGCTATTGGGATTTAAAATACCGCAATATGAAGGAAAACATGAGTCGTCATTCAAAAATAACGAGTATAGTAGGAGCGGAAACCATTTACATTCCATTATCAATGAGGATTCTCAACATCACACATTACATGTTTTAGCGATTCACACGGTATCATCTTTAAACGAAATGAAGATTTTTGGCCAATTAAATATGTCAATTATCCCTTCAATGATCCAAAGACCTACAAGTACCGATAGAATGCTCTAAGGAAAAGTGTTAGAGAAGTCCTAAACTTATAGTATTATTGCCAATTTAGTTCTAAACCTTTTAATTATGCTAATATAGTCATAAACCTTTTGACCTAGTACCAATTTAGTCCTAAACTTTTTGACTTGATGCCAATTCAGTTTTTTCGGTTAATTTTGGTCAAATATTGCTGACATAAACATCAACCATCTTATGTGGCACCACGGACACTAATGTAGACAATTTTTTTTTTTATAATATTTGAATGAATTTTTAATTTTTTTGGCTTTTTTTCTTCTTCTTTTTTCCTCTCATTCCTTTCTTCTTCATTTTGTTGGTGACCGGCCACCTGCCACAAGCGATGGTTGGGTGGGTTGGCCTCCAGATGTGTGGCTTGGGCAAGGACAACCCCGACAAGGGCTCCCCTCGTTGGGGATGCCCAAGCAAAGGCTTTGCTCGACAATAGTTTTCTCGAGCCAAATCTAGCAAGGTTGACCCATGCCTAGGCTAGGGTGACCTCACCAAGTGTTGCCTCCGCTTGGGCATCACTCGGCAAGGGGAGTGCTTGTCCAAGCAAGCATAGCATTGCGCAAGTCAAATTGGTGAGATCGACCCTCGCTAAGGCTTAGCCTTGCCATGGCCCAGTAAAGCCAAGCCGCTTGGCCATCGCTTGTGGCTAGTGGTTGATCATTAGCAAAAGGCAGGAGAAATGAATAAGAGAAAAAAAGGAAAATATGAAAAAATATATATATTTAAAAAATAAAAAATATTGAAAATGTTATTTAAAGTTATCTATGTCAGTACTAGTGGTGCCACATAAGTCAGTTGGCATGCACGTCAATAATAGTCGGTCAAAATTAGCTAAAGAACTGAATTGGCACTGAATCAAAATGTTTAGGACTAAATTGGTACAATTAAAAGATTTATGATTAAATTAGCACTAATATAAAAAATTTATGACTTTTAGAACATTTTTCCCAAATGTTCTAACAAAAGGGTTTCTAAACCAAAATCTGGATAGCTTATCATATTTACCATCCATTCAAACATATATCTTCATTCTCTTCATTATCAACAACTTTGCTTTGCTTTTAAGTCAAAATCCCAACTCGCAGTGTCAAAAACCCACTCGATATCAACTTCTCCACCGGAGTTCGACTTTGAATTTTGTCTCGACCACTTGCTAAATAATGCATATGGTGACTTCTTACAAGTAATATTCTCGTCAGATATAGTATTATATATATAGAACGTTTGATTAGTTAATGAAAAACTGAATAGATGCAGTGGACTGGTAGGTTTTTGAAGTCCCCCATGATTGCGTCACGATATACGACAGACAGAGCAAGGACAAAGAAAGCCAAAATGCGATAAAACACTTCAGTCTGACGAAACACGGAAACATCATAGAGAGAGACTAAGGGAGAGAGAACTTACGTAGTAATAGAAAATTCATTTAGGAAAGATAGCCAAATCCATCATTCACCATATTTTAAATTGAGTTTTGCTAGCATAATAGCATTTTGGCTACTATGAAGATAACATCATAATGTGAGTTACAAATTCTTGAATGAGTAGGCCACACAACAATTTATAATTATTTATTTTTCATTTTTTTACAGTCCAGAATAGGTTATTATTCTCACAGTAAATTAAAAACTCTCATCCAATCATTTCTTTTTTAAATCATTTCTCTTTTAAATTATCTATGACTTATCCAAGATGAGAAGCAGAAGCATATGTGGTTGTCATTGTTTTCACTTCTTCTTCTTGTCCAGATGATAATGAAACTCGACTTCAACATTGAGGAACCCTAGAGAATACGAATTCAAACAACCCACTTTTTTTAATGGGTCAATCAAATGATGCTTTGTCAAGTAAAACTTGCACATGCGTAATAGAATTCAACAGCTGTCGTCTCTTATCCGTCATCATCTACACAAGCCCCTCAAATCCCAGTAAAGTGTAAATAAGCAACAATGAACGCTCTATTCTTGCACCAAAAACACAAAAAGAAAGAGAGGAAAAACAAAAAGTTATAGCATCGACCCTAAACCATGGCTCCCCTCAATTATCTTGTAGTAGCATTCCCAGCCCATGGCCTCATCAACCCGGCCATCCAATTCGCCAAGCGTCTTCTACACACCGGCGCGCACGTCACCTTCACCACTGCAGGGTCAGCTTACCGCCGCATGGCCAAGTCCGACCCACCCGAAGGCTTGTTCTTCGCCTCCTTCTCTGACGACTCTGAGGAGGGGCTTACGCCCGGGATTGACTTCGACCAGTACATGGCTGACGTTGAGCAGCTTGGTTCGGAAACTCTAAGAGACCTTGTCATCACCAGCCTTAAAGACAAGTGCCAAAATGCGACGTGGAAAATAAGGTTGTCAAATAACTACAAAAAAATAAAATAAAGTAACACTACATATCAAAGCTTAGCTATATGTTGCAAGTACTCATTAAAAACATGATATAGATAACATTATTGAGCTAATAATATGATCGTACCCCCTAAGACAAATTAACGTCTAAAACTTGTGCCAAAAGTAAAAGATCAAACAAGTGATGCTCTGTATAATTTTGGAAGATGTAAGCATTCACGGGGAGAAATTAATAATAAAAAAACTACTAGCCAACCAAAAAGAATTAGAAGTGAACAAAACGTGCTATAGAAAACTCCTGCTCTTATGGACCAATCAATCGTCAACTTGCATTCCCCAATCTACATCGACATCATCACCTCCTTTGTAGTAGTTTCTCTCTAACATCAATAATGCTTCCTCCGGTTTCTTTTGCTCTTGCTCCTCATGATCATCTTCTAATTTCAATTTCTTCATCTAAAATTACCCTAATATACATATTGTAGTCTATTTACTAATTGTATAAATTCGTTAGTCTATACAATTATAGATAAGGTGATTGAACAATGATCTTAGTAAATTTCATGATGTACCTATTCTACTATCTATTAGTTTTCTATGAATTTATAGGTCTAAGAATACTTGTGGTAAATTATGCTTTCAAGCTATACAAGCAAATCTTGATAAATGTCCAGTAGATTTAATAAATTCTTATGAGGACAAATTTCTATCTTTCAACCCTATCGATAACTTTTTGCAATGGGCCATATTTTAGAGAAAAGTTCTTCAATCAATCTTAAACTTATTGTACGGATGTCAATTAAGTATTAAATATTGCAATTTTGCTAATTCAGTTCTAAACTATTGCATAAATTTCAATGTAGTACTTCTAATTTATTTTTGCCATAATTTGCTAACAAGGTAGTCCAATTATCACCGGCCATTGTACATTGCATACCACTACATTAGTGAGCGAAAATTTGCCGAAGGAGTTATATTGGAATTTTCTACAAAGATTTAGGATTAATTGACAAAATTGAAAAATTTAGAATTGAATTAGCATCCATGCAATAGATATATGACTAATTAAGTAATTTCCCCATATTTTTTATTTTTACCCAATCCCTTCGCTTTGTTGAAGAGATAAAAAGGTATTGCGTTGCAATCTAATAGAAGGCTATTGGAAAACATGAGTCATTGTTTAGATATAACAAGTATAGTAGGAGCATAAATCATTTACATTCCATTAGCAATGAGGATTCTCAACATCAAACATTACGTGTTTTAGTGATTCACATGGTATCATCTCTAAACAAAACTAAGATTTTCAGCCGATTAAATATGCCAATTACAAGTACCGATAGAATGCTATAGGGAAAAAATTTAGCAAAGTATTTAGCCCATTGCATTTGTGCCAATTTAGTCATAAACTTTTGACATAGTACCAATTTAGTTCTAGACATTTTGACTTTGTCCCAATTCAGTCATTCCAACTAATTTTGTCCAAATATTGCTAATGTAGAAGCCGGTTGGCTTACATAGCATCATTGATGCTAACGTGAACAATTTTTAATTATAATAATTTTTTCAATTTCTTATATTTTTCTAGATTATTTCTTCTTCTTTTTTATCTCTTCCTTGGCCATGGGTTGGGGCCGACCACTAACCTGGCAGGGCAAGTTAGCCTCGCTAGATCTAGCCTGCACGAGGCCGTCGCCTGAGGGAGGGCAACCTCGGTGAGGGCTCCCTTCGCCAAGCAACACCAGAGTGAAGATGATGCCATGCAAGGGGAGCCCTCACTAGGGCTCACCCTCGCCCAAGTAAGGCCCGACAAGAGTTGGCTTACTAAGCCAAATCTAGCAAGGCCCACGAAGGGAGCCCTCGCCTTAGCCAAACAAGCGAGGTTGACCCTCACCAAGGCTCGGCCTTGCTATGGCGAAGCGAGGTTAGTCCCGTTGGCCATTGCTTGTGGCCGGTGGCTAATCACCGACAAAAGGAAGAAAAAAGGAAGAAAAGAAAATATATATACTAAAAAATCAAAAAATTATTAAAAATTATTTACGTCAGCACCGACAGTACCACGTAAGTCAACCAGCATCCAGATTAACAATATCTAGACAAAATTAGCTGGAATGACTGAATTAGCACTGAGTTAAAAGATTTATGACTAAATTGATACTATTAAATGATTTAGGATAAATTGACACAAGTATAATGAGTTTATGACTTTTATGACTCTTTTCTCAAATGCTCTCGGAAAAGGGTTCCTAAAGCCAAAATATGAACAACTTATCATATTTACCATCCATCAAACATGCATCTTCATTCTCTTTATTATCAACAACTTTGCTTTGCTTTTAAGTCAATTAAATTTCATTTTTAGTCCAAATTAAAACTCGCAATGTTAGAAATGATTCTTAGTCTGCCAAACATCCCAAGTGCCAAAACTTGGCTCAAGTGGATACTTAGTCTGCATTTGATAATCATTCCGTTCTTGAGAACAATTTTCGCTCGGAAATAATTCTTTTTTATTCTATTCCCAATAATAATTTCTAAGCATTTGAAGGTGTTTAGTAACTATCCAAAACTTGTATTCCCAAAATAGAAATGCATTTGATAAGACTCTTAAATTTTTTTGTTTCTTTTAATTTTCTAATACTTATATTATATTTTTCTTATTTTTCCCTCTTTTTTCTCTCTTTTTTTTTTCTTTTTTTCTTTTCTCTTCTTCTACCTCCTTCTTTGTGGCCAATTGTTTGCAACTAGCTGGGTGAGGTTCAGCGAGCTCGCCGAAGGCTCGCCTAGCCACCGCGAGCCTCAACCTCACCAAATCGAGTGAAGCTCACTTGGCCACCAACAAGGCCGAAGCCGAGGCTCACGGTGATTGGGTAAGGCTCCAGCAAGCTTGCCGAACCTCGCCCTAGCCTGGTGAGGCTCCAACAAGCTCATCGGACATTGTCCAGCTAGTCGTTGGTGACTGTCGACAACGATGGCAGTGGTTGACAATGGTCAGTGATTAGTGGGAGGAAAAAGAAGAGAGAGAAGAAAAAATGAAGAGAAAAAAGAAAAATAGGTTGGACTCGATTTTGGAATTAATCCCAGGAGCAAAGAAGCAATTTCTTTTTACTTCTTAATTTTATTCTAAATTTATTCACGGGAATAAAAAAATTACCAATTGTATTTCTTTTTCTTTTTTTTTGTTCCTTGGAACAACAAAAAAGAATCAATCACTATTAGGCAAGTTAACAAACAGACCCTTAAGTGCCAAGACTTCTAAAAGGTACACTTGAGTGCAAAAATTAAATAAGAAAGAGACACTTAAGGCCTATTTGGTAACATTTCTATTTCAACAAATAATTTCTTTTCATAAATATTTTTCTTTATTTTTATTCCCTAGAACAAATTCTAAGTAAAAGAACACGTTTGATAACTATACAAAATTTCTATTCCCGACCGACCCTCACCCCACCATTGTTGACCCTATCTAGACTCCACTATAGTTAGTGGTGGCCCTTGGCCCAAGTGGGCGAGGGCCTAAAGGCCTCGTCGGCGATAGGCTAGGGTCACCAATCACTAACCAAGGCCTCGGTGACCCCAGTCGACCCTCGCCCCACCATCACTAGCCCTTTTCTAAATGTAGGAAGGGCCATGGAGGCCCTCACTAAAATACTGCCCCCTCCCCCTTTTATTAACTTAGTCTTTTTAATTTAATTTAATTTAATTGATATATATTTAAAATCAATTTTTGGGGCAAAATGATGTCATTTTGCAAATTAATTGATGAATAGAAAACTCCAAAAAGCCACAAAACCACATTTATTCTTAAAATAAGCCATGTCAAATTTCCAACTATCCTTGCCAAAATTGGCACTTGAAGACATGTATAATAACCCAATTTTATTTTTCTACTTCTAGAACAAATTTTTATTTTTTAAATAATTTTGTAACAAAAATAACAAATCAAAATTTTTAGCATTTATATTTCTAAAACAAAAGTGAAAAATGAAAACTCTTCTCATTATTCACTCTTGTCACTGCCCACTCACCACCCACTCATCGCCTATCACTGGACGCCCTTGCTGGTCACCTCGTTTGCCAGACTCCTCCTATTGCCACTTGGGAGGGAGAAATTTATACTCCCAAGAGCAAAAATTTTGTATCGTTATCAAACATATATTTTTCTTGAAATTTGTTCAGTGAGTAGAAATGGAAAAATCAAATTTTAGCTAGAAATTGAGTTTTAGAACAAAATGATTATCATTCGTACCCTAAAGGCTTATTTGATAATGTGCCAAACAATGTCTAATTCTATTCTTTTGTTTTTTAGAATAAAAAAGAACATAAATCCGTTTAGTATCATTTTTGTTCTCTGGAACATATTTGTTATCAAGAATAGATTTGGAATAGAATTAAAAAATAGAAAAAAGTAATTATTTATTTTTGAGAGCAACTCCAGAATCAAACGAGATCATGTTCTCTCTTTTCCTTTTCTCTTTTCTTTTCTTCTTTTCCTTTTTTTCTCTCTTCTTCTTCATTTAGCTGGTTGCAAAAATATAAAAAAAATATTTAAAAATATAATAAAATTATATAATAAATTAATAAAAAAATGAAAATAAATTATGAAAAATATAATAAAATTGTAACATAAAATTATATTAAAAATATAACAAAATTACATAATGAAATTATATTTAAAATATGATAAAATTACATTAAAAATATAATAAAATTACATAATAAAATTATATTAAAAATATGATAAAGTTATATAATAAAATTTAAAATGTATGTAATAAAATTATATAATGAATTTATTTTAAAATAAAAAGAAATTTGAAGTCACAGAAAAATTCAAGGATCGTATCAAACAAATTTTTATCACGGGAATAAAAATTTTAGGCGATTCCAAACGCCTTTAAATAATCAGAAACTTGTCTATTGAACAAAATAAAAAATGATCATTTCTAAGTAGAAATTGTTTCCAAGAGCAAAATGGTTATCAAACACACCATAAGTGTCTCAATTATTATTATTTAAAAAAAAAGTGGTACTTAAGGGCACCTTTTAGAATTTTTGACACTTAAGGGCACACATGACAACTATTATATTTATGTTCCAAAAGTAATTTTCTATTCCAAACTTATTTTTATAATAGAAATCAGTTTGGTAACGCAATTTTGTTTTTCTATTTCTGGATTAAATATATTTGGAACAGAAATGTGCACTAAAATATTTATTTACGTCTATATTTTTGAAACAAAAATGAGAAATAAAAACTCTTTTCATCGCTTGTTCTCTCTACTAATGGGCCACCCACTCATCGCTACCGTCTGATGTCGATCACCAATCGCCGCTGCCTATTGCCGATTGCCGCCCGCCAACCAATCGCCAGTTGCCACCCTTCAATCACTACCACGTGGAATAGAGAAATTATGTCATAATTAAACGATATTCTATTTCGAGAATAAAAATTTCATGTCGTTATCAAACTCGTATTTTTGCTCAAAAACTTATCTAAAAATAAAAATAGAAAAATCTATGTCTCTTACACAAATCAATTTCTAGTTAGAATAGTTATCATTGGCGTCCTAAATGTCCACTCGTATCAAGTTTTTGGTATTTACGGTGTACTTTAGCCATTAGAAACCCACTCGACATCAACTTCTCCACCGGAGTTCAACTTTGAATTTATGTCTCGACCACATGCTTAATAATGCATATGGAATCGGATTTCGATTCTGCCCCGGTACGTGTTGTAATTTATTTAAGGGCAATTACTGGTGACTTCTTGCAAGTAATGTTCTTGTCAGATACATATATTAATATTATATTCATATATATGTAGGGGGAGTTTGATCGGTCAATGAAAAACTGGATATGTACGGCGGACTGGTAGGTTTTGAAGCCCAACACGCCCGACACTACCCGACCGACAGAGAAAGCCAAAATGCGTTAAAACACCGCAGTCTGACCAAACAAGGAAACATCGGAGAGAGACAGGGAGAGAAAGAGAGTCAATGAAGTTATAGGAAATTCATTTAGTTAACCCAAAGAAAAATATAATTTTATCACTAATTATGAAAATATTAGAAAAAGGGAGGCGACTCCGTCATTCATGACGTTTTGAATTATCTACGACTTATCCGAGATGAGAAGCAGTGAAGCGTATAGGATTATTATCGTTTTCGCTTCTTCTAACCCTGAGAATAATGAAAGTCAACCTCAACACCTTTGTGGAACAACATAGAGTTCGAAATCAAATAATACTTTCTCATTAAAAACATGCATATTCGTAATAAAATTGAACAGCTGCCTTCTCTTTTTCGTCATCATCTACCCAAGCCCCTCAAATCCCAGTAAGGTATATATGTATATAAAAGGAACAATGAACGCTCTATTCTTGCACCAAAAACACAAAAAAGAAAGAGAGAGAGGAAAAGAAAAAGAAGTTACAGCATCAACCCCAAACCATGGCTCCCGTCAATTACCTTGTAGTAGCATTCCCATCCCAAGGCCTCATCAACCCGGCCCTCCAATTCGCCAAGCGTCTTCTACACACCGGCGCGCACGTCACCTTCGCCACTGCAGGGTCGGCTTACCGCCGCATGGCCAAGTCCAACCCACCCGAAGGTTTGTCCTTTGCCTCCTTCTCTGATGGCTCCGATGAGGGGCTTATGCCCGGGATTGACTTCGAAAAGTACATGGCCGATGTCCAGCGGCTTGGTTCAGAAACTCTAAGAGACCTTGTCATTACCAGCCTAAACAGAGGCCGCACATTTTCATGCATATTTTATACCACAATCGTTCCATGGGTTGCTCAGGTGGCTCATTCTCTCGAAATCCCCTCAACCCTCCTTTGGGCTCAACCTGCCACTCTTCTTGATATATATTACTATTACTTCAATGGTTATGGCGACATTATCAAAAACCTAGGCAACGGCGATCCTTCAGCATCGCTCCAGTTACCAGGATTGCCGCCGCTAACTCCTCGAGACGTGCCCTCATTTTTCACAGCAAAAAATCAGTATGCTTTTTCTCTACCGCTTATGCGAGTGCAATTTGAAGCATTCAAGGAAGAGAAGAATCCAAGGGTACTCGTGAACACTTTCGATGCACTAGAACCAGGGCCATTAAAAGCCATTGGCAATGTCACCATGCTTGGGATCGGCCCGCTAATTCCTTCCGCATTCTTGGATGGACAAGATCCCTTGGACAAATCCTTCGGAGGTGATCTCTTCCAGGATTCGAAAGACTACATCCAATGGCTAGACACCAAGCCCGAAGGTTCGGTGATCTATGTATCATTCGGAAGCATCTCCGTGCTATCCAATGCACAAAAAGAGGAGATGGCACGCGGGTTGCTAGGCACCGGCCGTCCATTCTTGTGGGTGATTAGGAAGGACAAAGAAGAGGAAGGAGAGGGAGAAGAAGATCAGTTGAGCTGTATGGAGGAATTGAAGCAAAAGGGAATGATAGTGTCATGGTGCTCTCAAGTGGAGGTGCTGTCCCATGCTTCAGTAGGGTGTTTTGTGACCCATTGTGGTTGGAACTCAACCTTTGAGAGCTTGGCTTGTGGTGTTCCAATGGTGGCGTTCCCCCAATGGACTGACCAGCAAACTAATGCCATGCTCGTCGAGAATGAATGGAAGGTTGGGGTGAGGGTGAACACCAATGAGGGAGGCATAGTGGAAGGAGATGAGTTCAAGAGATGCTTGGAATTGGTGGTGGGAAATGGAGAGGAGGGAGAGGAAATAAGGAGGAATGCCAAGAAGTGGAAGGGATTGGCAAGAGAAGCTGCCAAAGAAGGTGGGTCATCGGATAGGAATCTCAAGGCATTCTTGGAGAAGATTTAATGGGAAGCAAATGGTCACTAAAGTGCTACTACTTTACCTGTTATTCATTTGCTTTTGTATTTGCATTTGGTTTGATAATTGTAACATGCGGTGGAAAATAAAGTTATATTACCGCAAGTAGATAAACTCTCATGCATAACAACATGAGATATGTTGTAATAATACCAGTTGTCTATTCATTTTGGACCTTGATATAGCTGGCATGCTCGCTTACACCTTGCAAATGTGCTGCAGAAGTCAGAATGCCGGCTGATTTAGTCTCTATTTTAAGAGCAACTATTACTTATACCCAGTGCATTCGGCCCTTTGGGGTTGTGGACTTGGGCCGCCCGGAACGGGCTTGACCCAAGCCAGCCTAATTTCCTTTGGAAATTCCCTCGGAGGGAACAAGCAAGAGATTTTCACCTCAAGTTTCATGGTAAGACTTCGGCATCCCAAGAACATTTTGCCCTGTAGTCTAGCCGAAAAAGTAATGTCGAATGGGAATCAAAAATGAAAAGCCATAACTTATTTGATGGAGTGACTAAATCGCAATCTCAATTAAGTCTAATTGTCACAAGGGAAGGCAGGAATATCCATGAATTCAAGAGCTTGCACTCATAAAGGTTATGTAATTTGAGATATTTTTCAACATAGAAGTCTAAATGGTCATGTGTTTTGACTTTTACCCAAAGCACAAGAAGTAATTGATTGACCGGCATCACAAACAGACCTTACGGTTTCTAGATAGGGGAGGTGCTTTTAACATAATCACATTTAATTATGCGACTGATGGTATAGTTAATTAGGATGATAGATAAATTATTAAATAATTGACATAGCAAATATTACATCTAGAGGATGTATTGGGTGTATTATACTCATGACTTGTTCTGAGTGATACTCATTGTCACCGTGCTTTTATATTAATATTATCGGATAATTGCTCAAACCCATTTTGAACCTTGATAACAATATATAATACTCTCCAAAGTTTGATAAGTGGTGAATTACTGACCTAAACCGTAACACCATCACACGATAGCACCAACTTTGGAAAGTCAAATATCATCTCTTGAAATTTTGAACTTTTTTCTTTTGTTTTGTCTTTGCCACTAATTTTTTCCGTCTCCATAACAAATTAAATAAACCCGGAAAGGAACTTACTCATTTTGTTTTACCAAAATACCCTTTGCTACGTAGGTCACAAAACGGATAATTCGATCCACCATCAAGTAACATTTAGGCTGCGTTTGGTAGCCCGTTTGGTAAAATTTAGGCTGCGTTTGCAATAAAAACCAAAGTTTAAGCGATAATTCGTAACTTTCCAAAAAAGCTCAGGGAAATAATATGTAATATTTCAAAGTCCAGGGGCTGTTGTGAATGTGAATGTTTGGGCCTTTGTGGGCCTTAAGGCCCAAATCGAAGCCCGCATTGCTTCAACCCGAGCCCTCCCAACTTCGTCTTCAACCAAGCGACCATCACTTTTCTTCTGCAGCAATCCACTGAAATCTCTCTCTCTCTCTCTCTCTCTCTCTCTCTCTCTCTCTCTCTCTACATCTGCGTGTGAAGTTCCGACCTTCGTTCGGGAACCAGGGCGATCGGCTTCTTCCTGAACTTCTTCGAGGGTTTCAAGAGAGTGCGGATCGCGGGATGGCGACGGCTATGGTGGAAGACTCCAACTTCGAGGATGACCAGCTGGCTTCCATGACCACTGACGACATCGTCAGGGCCTCTCGCCTCCTCGACAACGAGATTCGCATCCTCAAGGTCTGTCCCTCTCTCTGTGTATGGATGTCGATGGCTTCGGTTGGATTTGCTAGGGCTCGTGGCGTGGGTTTGCTTGTCGTTGGGGGCTTCTGTGCTTCGGCTCGTGCGCGAGGGTTTCTTTCGAATCTTAATTTGAGGTCCGTGCATCGATGGGGGTTTTGATGGGATTGCGTTTGTTTTTTGTTTTGTGATGGCAGGAGGAGCTGCAGAGGACGAATCTGGAGCTGGAGTCGTATAAGGAGAAGATAAAGGAGAATCAAGAGAAGATTAAGCTCAACAAGCAACTCCCTTACTTGGTCGGCAATATTGTTGAGGTATTGTTTGAAATTGATTTCGTTGTGAACTGGCTCCGAGTGGAGGAGGGCTTTTGCTCTACCGGCGGTTTGGGGACCGCCCTGCTTAAAATCTGTTGAAAATGCGGGGTGTGATTGAAATTGGTTGGATTGTAAACTGGCTTCGAAAGGAGGGCTTTTGTTCTACCCGTGATTTGGGGTCCGTCCCTGATGAAAGTCTGTTGAAAATGTGGGGTGTGACGAGCTAAATCTTGTGCGCGATGTCTCTGTCATTTGGGCGGCTGAGATTTATTTCTTCCGAGAGTATTTAGCTTTGGTGTGTTTCCTTGGCTGATGAGTGATTGTAATGCGTTGCTTGTATAGGGAGATGTAGATTGTCTGAGTAATATATGTTCCTAAAGTTTCTGGTGCTTTTGTCTTCCTTCTTTCTTTGAATTGTCCTCTAATTGGAATTTATCGTGCTTCAAGATTCTGGAGATGAACCCTGAGGATGAGGCTGAGGAAGATGGTGCTAATATTGATCTGGACTCGCAAAGGAAGGGCAAGTGTGTTGTCCTGAAGACATCGACACGGCAGGTACAGCATTTTCGCAAAGACACAAATTCACATGGGGTTCTCTTGCGGCACCAGTAGTTTACCTGTCTTTTTAAATTAGATATCAGACCACGTTTGCAGCATGCTATCTACGTTTCCCTTTTTTGGACTATATTTGTTTCATCAAAGATATCTAAAGACATTGGCATAATACAGAGAAGAGATTTGGACTTTTATTGACCTATTTTCTGGTTCTCATTGCTATAATTGTGAGAGGTGCATTATCTTTTACCTATATGCCATGCAAGATCATGCAATTGAGATGATGGGTTAAGCTGTGTAATTTACATGTATTTAAAAAGTGGGTGGAGAAAAACTGTGTAGTTGTAAGTTTTACTTTGTTGAATTTGCTGGTAATATCTTTTGATGTAGATTCTTCATGTGCTAGTGCCTTTTCTTATAGTGCAAGAGCTTTGAAGCTCTCAAAATTGGCATGCGGGGGATCCTCATGCAATCAGACCTGTTATCTGAGGGCGGTGTATTTGTAGGCTTGCTTGCTCCAAGCCATATATCTTAGCTTTGGGATTTTTAAAAACATTTTATCATTCTCAAGGACTTTAAGGCACTTAAATTTCAGTAGTCAAGAAAACTGAAAGAAGCTTTGTATTTTTGTCTACAATGCAGACAATCTTTCTTCCTGTTGTCGGTCTTGTTGACCCAGACAAGTTAAAACCTGGTGATTTAGTTGGTGTAAACAAAGATAGTTATCTGATCTTGGATACTCTACCATCTGAATATGATTCCCGTGTGAAAGCTATGGAGGTAGATGAAAAACCAACAGAAGATTACAGTGACATTGGAGGACTAGAGAAACAGGTACGTTGCTAGACTTTTGATTAACCCTGCACGCACTACTTAAGTAGATGATTAAATGACAATGTTGTTGTTAACACAGATCCAAGAACTAGTGGAGGCTATTGTTCTGCCAATGACACACAAAGAACGATTTCAGAAGTTGGGAATTCGTCCTCCTAAGGGAGTACTGTTATATGGACCTCCTGGGACTGGAAAAACTTTAATGGCACGTGCTTGTGCAGCACAGACGAATGCCACTTTTTTGAAGCTAGCTGGCCCTCAGCTTGTCCAGGTATATATGTGCTTTTATATTATTGTGTTGATGCTAACCATTGATTAGCGGATGTTCATCCTGGAAGATGCTGCCTTTTGCTTCCACTGCGAATTGTCACTACTGCTTAATATCTGCTTTCTTTCTTGATATTGTGTCAGATTATTCTATCTCGAAGAAATACAATATAGTTGCTCTTCCACTGCGAATTGTCACTACTGCTTAATAGCTGCTTTCTTTCTTGATATTGTGTCAGATTATTCTATCTCGAAGAAATACAATATAGTTGCTCTTCCTGGATATTAGGTTTTATGACTTTGAAATACACTGCAGTTATCGAATTATACTTAGTTGGAAGCCACATACTTATTGGACTCCACATTTGTGCAGATGTTTATTGGAGATGGAGCAAAACTTGTGCGTGATGCTTTCCAGCTTGCAAAAGAAAAATCTCCCTGCATTATCTTCATTGATGAAATTGACGCTATTGGCACAAAACGTTTCGATAGGTATGCTAGTTAGTTTCCTTAGCTTGATGATAAAGTGGATTATGAACTCCAACTAAACTTTGGTTATGTTAATTATGAGTGGATAACGAAGAGAATAGATACGGATACATTTGAAACGAGAAAATAATCCACAAAGTAAATGGCTAATAGGTTGCTAAGAATCAGTTAATAATAATATAACCATCTACTCTATTCATCATCCTGTAATTGGTTTGTAAAACTGTGGTTTGTTTCAAACAATTTGTTTACAGTGGATTGTTCTCTTGCTGTTTGCAGTGAAGTAAGTGGAGATAGAGAGGTCCAGCGCACAATGTTGGAGTTGCTTAATCAACTTGATGGCTTTAGTAGTGATGATCGAATTAAGGTGTCAGTTTTTCTCTATAGACTTTGATTTAATTCCACTCCCTTGTACCTCAATGGGCAGTGCCAATGGAGCTTTAAGATATATGGAATGAGTGGAATCTATCAATGAAATGACTATGGTCAACATGAGTTTTGGCTGATTTATGACTTTGTAGGTTATTGCTGCAACAAATCGAGCTGATATATTGGATCCTGCACTTATGCGTTCTGGTCGATTGGATCGTAAAATTGAGTTCCCTCATCCTACTGAAGAAGCCAGAGCTCGTATTTTACAGGTATATTTAAAATGATATATTGAGTTTGAAGGAAATTGCTTATGAATAAAATTCCTTTTTCTACCGGAAAAAGGGTCCGAAGTAAATGCTGACAGAAGAGTTAATACTGCTTTCACTGTTGTAGAATTGATATTCTTCTACAGCTTGTTGGAATTTAATTAGATGTTCATTATTTGTGTTGTGACTGTAGATTCATTCAAGGAAGATGAATGTTCACCCAGATGTTAATTTTGAAGAGCTAGCCAGATCGACAGATGATTTTAATGGTGCTCAGCTAAAAGCAGTTTGTGTGGAGGCTGGCATGCTTGCTCTTCGCCGAGATGCTACAGAAGTAATTAATCGCTTTCCTTCTCTTGCCAATCTTTTGTCAATTGGACACAAGCTGTGCTGCTAGGTTCCAGAGGCAAGTTTCTGATTTGCTGTTGGTGTCTGTCAGGTTACCCACGAGGACTTTAATGAAGGCATCATACAGGTCCAAGCGAAGAAGAAAGCAAGCCTGAATTACTACGCTTAGGGCCACAGTCAACATGTCTGGATCTTTACCGTTCGTGCTGTGGCTTTTTAGTGGATGAATAGAAAAGAAATCAGCCGTTTTTTACAAGTACTGTTGGTCCTCTTGCGGCGCTCAATGAAGTAGATTATTCGCTTAACTGGTGCGACATTCTTGAACAAAGGCATGGGTGGATGAACTTACTAAAGACTCTGCTGTTTGTGGCAGGACCAAGTTCTTAAGCAGTCTTGTGTAATTTCTTCTTCATGTGATCCCGAGGCCACTTGATAATGGACAAAGCTTCTCTTTCAATCACATGAGGTTTAGTGTGCAATCACAATGTTTGCTTGAATGTTTGCTTGAATGTTTGCCTGGGATGTGTGAACTTCTTGCATGCTCTCTGTTTGGATGGATCTCTAGGTGGAATCGACCTGATTTTGAGGACTCATGGTGCTTGTGGTTAAAAAAGAAAACCGGGATGGACACTTGTTGATGCTAGTGCTGAATTGATACATGTCTCTGCTCATCTCAAGGTAATTTCATTCCGTGCGCTGGGTTTATTTCGTGGCCTTGACTCAGTCGGGTCAAGTAATCCAAGTTGAGCCGAGTAATTCCCCTAAGGTGAGATACCCGAAATTTGAAACGTCGGGATGATCTCAGTGTACCACGGATCCCATGATTTCGCCCATACAACCAATGTACTTTTATTGAATCAGATCCCTGTTTGGGCAAATAGCAGACACGTTGCGAAGGCCTAATCAGATCCCTGTTTGGGCAAATAGCAGACATGTTGCGAAGGCCGTTGCTTGCACGGGGGAGCCCATCATTTGCTATTGGAAAAATAAATAAGGCGTTCTCTACAAAAGCACCATTGTCTAACAAAGAGCATTTTATATCAGCACGAATTAAAATTTGATATTTTTGGGCAGTTATGTAACAAATTGATTTTTTTTTTTTGGTGGAATATACTCCCTCATCTTTGATATCTCAGTTAATATTTTTCTATAAAAAAATCGTTCAACTCCATTTTGATTTGGCTAGGGCATGGTGCGTGTTTAAAAAAAAAACAAGTTGTTTATGACTAGAAAACGTTTGAACAAGGCCTGAAAAGGTAAGAAGGTGCAATAAATAACCGGAACGGCACTGATTGTGAAGATCAGGGTAAATGACGTCATAAGAGGGTAACAAACTAACCATTTAATTTTGCTGATTTGGAGGCATGCGTGGAAAGACTTTGTCCGGATTGGGGATGGCCATTCCGAAGGATTTGGCAATGGGACATAACATCGAGCAAATTTGGAAAAAATCTCGACAAGAAATTTTCATATATTGAATAATATTATCTATTTTTTGCTAAAAGAAAATGAAACCAATGAGAAGGAAATGTACCCGAGACTTGCAAATTTTTTGAACACTTTGATTGACTACTTAAATGTAAAACTCGGTTCTGTTATGTTGTACTCATGAAAAACACCTTCCCCAATTAGAAATACAACAAAGTCAAATTAGTAACAAAGCATGTATTTTAACCTAATTTGATGAGATTTTAAAGTACTAAATAACAAATAGAAAATTTGAAAATTGGCTTGCATTATGAAAAGAATGTGATTGTATGAAAAGAGCAAAATAATTAGTATTTGATTGGTTACAAGATGATCATAGTTTTGATTTTTGAGTTGATTTCGATTGAAATGGTTACGGTAGAATTTATGCACACTTTAATTTATATAAATTAGGACTGCAAGTTTTAATTTTGACTATTGTATTCATTTAACAAAAATGATGAATATTTATTGCAAATTTGAAAAAATTTTGCATTGGAGATGTACTTAATAGAAATCCTACACCTGTAATCTTGTAATAAAAATGTTTAGACTGTTCTATTTCCTCCCGGCAGCCATGCTACTACTGCCGTGAGCACTACCACCTCCACCAGACTCGGGCGGCGCCGCCAGCACCATCACCGCCCGTTTGGAATTGCTCACGACCCCGGACTCCACACAGTAGCTGTCTCTCCCCCTCTTTCTTTCTCTAGGCACAGACCTCAGAGCTAAGCACGCGGCCTCAAATCTCTCTGAGGTCCTAAAGCTCATATGAGAGGTTGTATGACCTCAACTCCGTTAGAGTGAACGATAAACGGAGGTGGCGATGGAGAGCCGAAGGTGGTGTTGCAGTCGAGATCAGGAAGCGATGAAGCAGTGGTGGTGGGTTTTGGCAGCAGCAACAGTCGACCTCCAATGGACGTTGGAGGCAAAAACCTGGTGCAGGGCCACCAAGGTGGCACCGAGCATGGGTACGGGGACGGCACCAGCAGGTGTGGCCGATGGGGACATCGAGCTTGAGCCACCGTGGGGATGGTGAATCACGAGCTGGCAAGCTGCAAGCCCGAAGAAGAGGAGGAAAGAAGAAGACGAAGAAAAGAGAAGAAAGATAAATGTTACTTGACTATATTAAATTTTTTTTTTTAACAGACTTGACTATATTAATTTGAATTGGCAATTTTACCCGAGATTTTCGCACAAGTTTGAGCATTTCATTTAACGGGGCAAAAAAAAAAAAAAAAAAAAAAAAAAAAAGTCAAGAGATACTTGATTGTAAAATGGCCACTCATTAATGAAAAACAAATAAGCGGAATTTTGGATGAAATAAGCAAAACCAGCAAAAACACCAGGTCATAATTGAGGTCTCGGAAGAATTATCTCCTTGTAGCATTGCCTAAAAGCTCATATTGAGTGAGAATCGGATAAAAACTCATGTTTCCCTGAATGCAAAGTCCAAATGCTTTTGTCTAATTAGCTAAACTCTTGAATAATCAGCAAAGTCAAAATTCTCTTCTCATGTATATATCAAAATAAAAGCAAAAACATCTTATTTGGCTGTTTCATTTCCTTAGGCCCGCTCTTGCGGTCCTCTTTTGTATTTGGCTCCCTTCCACTCACTCTGACTTGTTGTATTGGTGAGTGCAAGTTTTGTGGCATCGAATCTTTTGTAATTATGGGTTAAAGCTCAATATATTCTTACCCTTCACCAATAAATAAATAAATAAATAAATAAAAGCAAAAACATTACCATGAAAAGGTTCTCCAAGCTCTGCTACTTCTGCTTTCATATTCTAATGTGATTTCAGAGTATTTAAGAATTGTTCCAAGGTTTCACAGCAAGGGATATACCTTATCTATCCTGGAACCTACACACCCCTACCTTTGCAGACATGATAGGGAAGATTTAAAGAAAAAAATTCTTTCACAAAAAGAACCTTGATTCAGAATACTCTACTATGAAGCGATATAAGTAGTGCATGTAACAGCTTTTATGAGCTAATAGCATACAAATAGAAAAAGCAACAGGCACGATAGAATGTTGCCAATAGATAGAAAATAACATCAGACATGATATAATACCGCCAATAGATAGAAAATAATGTCAAATGTAAAATTATATTGTCAAGATAATAGTTCTATATATTGTAAAAAAAAGTTGGATTTTCTTAGGTTTTAATGGGTATAATTAGATTGAATAATTCATTTTGATAGACTTTCAAGTGTTTTTATGTCATACCGTGAAATAGTGGTTGGGGTCGGCTGCTCTTTTCCCTGTTAAAAAACTATATATATCCATCTTTAGATACCAAGATCATTTATCACGTTTATCCCCTTAGAAGATATACGAAATTCCGCAGAAAAGTGTTCGGAGGATTTGATTCCATGTACTAATTTTCATGATACCTCATCTTATTTAATCAAATATTCTCTGGTTGCCTTTGTCAAAGATAATAGCTAGTGTTACCCCTTTTGCATTGCAGCCTTATTAAGCTAAGAGATGTGCAAATCACTTAGCTTCCTCCTAAAGTGGAAAGCTAGTCCAAAGCAAGAGGGCTTAAAGGTGTAGATTCCTCCTGAAGTGGTAACCATTATGATTTTATGGACAAAATTCTTTCGTTTAATATGACACGGCATTGCTTGAAAAACAGATTTAAGCATTGTCGGAAATGGTGAGTTTTTTTCATGTTAGCGGATACAATTCAATTCTCATAATGTAAAAGACGACAAAGATTCTCTTTTCAATAGCATTATTTCAAGCTAACTAATCATGCAAGTCATGACGGCAATGTGAATCTGATAATAAATTCTTTTTGCTCATGCATAAAAATTTTAACTATATCAACATGGGGCATGATGCTTATGGGTTTCAAAAATTACATGATGACTACTAGGCTGAGCACCATGCAAGGCAAGATGGCAGCAAATTGAGAATAAGTTAGAGACCATGTACGGCGTTTATGTCCCTTGTTATCACACAAGGATTGAGGCTTTTGTCCCTTGTTATCACACAGGATCATAATCTTAGTAATTGAGGTGATAGCCAGATGATATTTACTTCACTCGTTAGGGCCTCACCATTCCATTTTTTGACTCAAGTAGATGATGAGACATTCATCGTAGATTCTCAGACGTGTTACAGATGACTCATGACCTATTGCATGCATATCCACTGGTCCCCACTCTTGTAGTTTTGTTAACTTTTTATAGATACAAATATCTTATTTACTTATAATTAAGGACATAATCTACATTATTTAATGAAGGAAAATGTTGGGACAAAAGTTAACAAGGTCAAACAAGTTAAACCCAGCTCTTTAACCGTCGCATTGCCTTTTTTGACAGCTAACCCTTAATCTAGGGTTTGTGCATTGTTTCCAAATGTACACCATGTAGAGCACAACGTAAGTGATCACCAACGACATTTGGAAGGGAATGGCGTCAAGGAATCTCTTCTCCTTTCCACCATAAATAGGAAGCACAACAGAACACACAGCACACACTAAAATCTAGATTGCAAATCAGATAGAAATAGCTAGAGAAGAGAAAAACCTAGACTTAATATGGAGGAGGTTGTGGTCCTGATAGTAGGAGCTGGCCCTGCAGGCCTAGCGGTCTCCAACTGTTTATCTCACCTCTCGATTCCAAACATAGTTCTGGAGAGAGAGGACTGCAGTGCCTCGCTGTGGAGAAAGAGATCATACGATCGCTTGACCCTCCATCTTGCTAAGGAGTTCTGTTCACTGCCCTACATGCCCCATGCATCCTCGTCCTCCACCTTCATCCCCAGAAAATGCTTCATCGAGTACATTGACTCTTACATCTCGAGGTTCGGCATCGAGCCTCGGTACTGCCGTTCTGTCGAAGCGGCTTCGTATCTCGAGAACGAGGGGAAGTGGAAGGTCGAAGCCAGGAACACGTCGACCCAAGAGAAGGAGGTCTATGGGGCGCGGTTCTTGGTCGTTGCAACAGGCGAAAACAGCGAGGGTTTTATCCCCGAGTTGCCCGGGCTGGACGGTTTCGAGGGGAAGATCATCCATTCGAGTGAGTACAAATCCGGGAAGGATTATGAGAATAAGGAAGTTTTGGTGGTTGGCTGTGGAAATTCAGGGATGGAGATTAGCTATGATCTATCAAACTTTGGCGCTCATACTTCCATTGTGATAAGGAACCCAGTATGACCTCTTTGTCATCTAACTATTTTTTTGTTCTGTGTCTTTTTTGCTTCATTTTTTCTCATTACTTGATCGCATTCACTTTTTTTTTTCAAAATTTCCCAGTCTTTTATTCCTTTTAACATGCTCTTGCATAAAGTAGAAATGGCCTTTGTAATGTTTTCATCTACCTATTTTTCTGTTCTTGATCTCTTTTGCTTCATTTTTTAGAATTACTTGATTATATTCATTTTATTTATTTTGGCCAGAGTCTTTTTTTCCTTTTAACATGCTCTTGCAAACAGTAGAAATGGCCTCTGTAATGTTTCCACTTGCATTTATAAGGATAATTAATGCCCGATACCATCATGATCTTATCATTTAAACATTCTTAATGAGATTTTGAGCTTCAATTTGGCACGGGATTGCAAAATCTCGGTAAGTATCTATTATTTATGGTAAAAGCATGGTTGGTTTACGGTGAACAACATCTAGTAATAATTAAAATGCCTCATTTATTGCTAAACTAATCATATGTGGGTTAATCAAACGAACAATTTCGATCCCGTAATAATTTGGCCTATTTCTCAACTTTTTGAGAGAAGGGGAGGGGAGTAAAAGGGACAATAATCTACTAATGTAATTGTGCAACCTGTTGCAGTTTCATGTGCTCAACAAGGAAATGGTTTACATCGGAATGTTATTATCTAAATATGTATCGATGATGATCGCCGATACTGTGACGACATTTCTTGGAAAGTTTTGGTATGGTGATTTGACTAGGTATGGGATACGTCGACCAACTAAAGGCCCATTTCAACTGAAAGTGGCCACTGGAAAAACTCCGGTGATTGATGTCGGCACGATTAAGAAAATCCAAAGTGGAGATATTAAGGTAAAAGCTACATATAATAGAGATTATTTGTTCATGTTTATTTCTGTCAATCATGCAAAGCTCAAGTGTTTACTGATCATTTATGTTTTAACATTAATAATCACGGTAGCCTTAATCTTTTTATCTTTCAACAGGTTCTTCCCGAAATAGTGAGGATTAATGGTAATGATGTGATGTTTGAGAACAGTGTCGTTAAGCGATTCGATGGGATTATCTTTGCAACAGGCTACATGAGCACTGCCAATTACTGGCTCAAGGTTGGTCCAAGCAACTAACATAGCACCACAATCCTAAGTTTATAAAGTTGAATTATATGTATAGACAAGTAGCTTTTCACGAAACTCAAAAGGCAGTAATAATGCCACTAATGAAGTATAGTATGTAAGTTAGAAAAATCCCTTCACTAAAAAAATTATGATCAGGCATTTTTTGCAGGCTACTCTCCTTTTCATTGAAGGAAAGCAAATCTATTTACATTATCAGCCTTTTGAAAACGATGTAGGATATGCTTTTAGATCCAAATACAAATGGTTGATTAACAGTTATAATTTGTTCTGTACTATATAAGGTGTAACAATCTATTAAACATGTGTGATTGGTCAGTTTGTTGTTTATACGCTAGTATGCTTGATTATTGTGAGTATCGATTCTGATTATTAACTTAGGTAAATGAGTATTAATTGTGATAATTTCTCTAGTACAGAATCTAGATAATGAAGTCATCACGTTGTTCGCTCTCTCATACTTTCTAACCGAAGAAATGCGTTTTGCCGAACGCGTGCAGGATTACAAATACATCATGAATAAAGATGGGATGCCGAAATACCCGTGGCCACATCACTGGAAGGGAGAGAACAACATTTATTGTGCCGGTTTCTCCAAGGAAGGATTGGCAGGGATCGCGAGAGACTCGGTGGCCATTGCCAATGATATTAATGAAATTCTAAATGGAATAGAGGGGAAGATTAAAGTCAATTGATCAACATCGCTCTCAATCTATCTCTATTTATCAGTATTGTGTGTAGGCATGTTTATATTTTGTAGTTTTGGTAAAGTTACTATTATCGACTGGTTTGAAGTTTGAAATGCATAAGAGAGCGCATATGAATGTGGATGCAAGCTCCTCAACTCGCTGTGAGTTCTAGGGTTTCTATTATGATTAGGGGTGAGGGTCTCTCATGCATGCATGCTTTGTTACTAATATGTAATGGTGGTCCAAGTTTTATTCAGCAATTTCCTATGGTGTCCAATGCTAGTCTAAGCTAATCTTTTGAGCTTCTTTAAGCTTCTCCTTGTGAAAATTGATCTTTCTCATACTCTAGCTCTTTTATAATATGATTTTTTTTTTTTTTATGGATAAACAATTTGATGCAGGAAGGGTTAATCGTTACACTATGTACATGCAACTGTCGGTAGTAGTCATGGAAATTGAGAAATTATAATTAAGAAAACATATTACCTCAAATGCTAGTTTTAGTGACTCTTTGTATATTACCACTATCAAAGTCACAAAAGAATTTGGAAGATCATTTTGGTAATGGTTTATTTGGCCTTGATCCTTTACTATAATTGATATTTTAAATTATTAATAATTATCACTTATATATATATTTTAATAGTGTATATCTTTACTTTGTGAAATTTCAATCTGTTCACTAAACAAATGAATTATGTGGAAATAGCAAAATCTAATAAATTATAAATCATATATTGTTATAATTAAAAATAATTTAACTAGATTGTCATATTAGTTTATTTTGTTCATTAATTAAATATGAACATTTTGTTAGAATAAATGACTATCAAATGCAAATTGATGAAATTCAACTTAGAAAATAAAATATATAAATTATAAAGAAGTTATTTTTCAAACAAGTCACGTTCTTTTCTTTTTTCAATTTTTTTCTTTCAAACTTATTTCAGTTGGACTTGGAAAATAGGAACTAAGACTACTTCAAATTATAGATGACTTATTATTAGGAGTCCATTTTTTTTTATATGAATAACTTCATATGTGTACTTTTAACTCCATGTTTTTTTTTTTCGCCATAGGACCTTGTCGTCAAAACAAAGACATTTGGAAACTACAATATATATAAAACTACAATAAGATATTTAGTAGCAAAAAGCTTGCGGCAAATGTATGTTACTAAAGGTACAGTATATTTTGTTACATTAAGATTCCGTTTGTCTTTGAAAAAATAATAATTTAGAAAATACTTTCATGTAAATAATCATTTGTATCATATTTAATAATTAGTCAATGAAAAATATTTTCATTGTTGACAATAATTTATATTTAAAAATTTTGACGGATGATAAGAATATTTTTCATTTCATATACGTAAGCAATACAAGTGATATTTTTAGAAAAATATTTTCCAAATTATTCATTTTCGCAAAACAAATGACACCTATATATACAAATGAGAAATGGTTATATGATTGTCCTTAATCCAATATAAGAATAATAGCTTGTTTCAGGCCATGATATATAAAACAAATAACAAATAATTAGAAATTGTTGTACGGTCTACTTCTTTAAAAAAAATCTTGTGACTCAAAACATGTTGTTACTTTCATAATAACCCAAAACTATTATGCTAGCAAAGCTTTACACAAATTACGCATGGATTTTGACCAAAAATAATATACACATGGATAATAAGTTTCTCCTAATCTGCCATTAAATGCTTTCCGCAGCTAGGGTATTCAAGCTACTTAATAAAAGTTTCAAAGGCTAGTAATTGATTTCTAGAAGCAAATTTCCATGTCTTATATTCTCAAATGTGCAGTGGTGCAGTATGTACGCATTTGCATATTCTCGTGGAGGAAAAATTAGACTCTGCAAAGTATCGAATGTGAACAAGCAAATACTTCATGAGATTGTCTTTATGTATCGGATGTACGATTATCATAATATAATCAATCAATTACTTTGCCGGTGTAATATATGTCTTACCCAGTAGATTTACTTCTTCATTTATGTTGTTACCACGTGCAAAAAAAAAAAAAAAAAAAAATGATGATATGAACAACCTCCATTGGAGGTCGGCTAGAGTGAGCGACAACCGAAGGTGGCGTTACAGTCGAGCTACTGAAGCGATGAAGAAATAGTGGTGGGATTTGGCCGCATCGACAATCGACCTCCAACTGAGGTTGGAGAAAAAACCAGGCGCAGAGCTGCCATGGCAGCACCAAGAATGGGTACATTGATGGCACCACCACCATCGGTTGTGGCCGACGGTTACATCAAGCTTGAGCAACCGTGGAGATGGTGTGCCCTGAGCTGGCAAGCTGCAAGCACGAAGAACAGGAGGAAAGAAAAAGAAGATGAAGAAACGAGAAGAAAGAAAAATATTGATTAACTATGTTGAATGAATCGACAATCCTAATCAACGTTTTTGCTCAAGTTTTACTGAGTAATTAAAGCACAACGGTAAAAAAACACATCATCTAATACTTCATTGAATAGAAGCCCCACATTCAATAACGTTAGAAATTGAGATTCTTGATTGAACAAATAAAAAGTTGAAATACATGATTTTGAAATGGCTAAAGTTCGGACTTGTGAGACCATTATCTCTACAATTAACCCTCAGTTTCATTAATGGAAACAGGTAATCATCAGTAAACTTTGGCAAGAGTTTTTATACAACAAATCTACCATAAACACCAAGTTACGACTAGAGTCTCACCAGAATTATTTCATTGCAACATTGCCTAGAAGATCATATTGAGTGAGAATCAAATGAAAAATTAACGTTTCTTTTTGCGCAAAGTCTAAATTCTCGTCTAATCAACTAATCCCTTGAATTTTTTGCTATATAAGTATCGTGACGAAATAAAACCAGAAATGTTATCATGAAAAGGTTCTCCTATGTCTGCTACTTCTTTTTTCAAATTCTGAGAAGATTTTAAGATTTTGTAAGGAAAGTTCTAAGTATCTACATCGTAGTTAAGTTATATACCTTGT
This sequence comes from Eucalyptus decipiens, assembly GCA_014182575.1. Classification (NCBI taxonomy): domain Eukaryota; kingdom Viridiplantae; phylum Streptophyta; class Magnoliopsida; order Myrtales; family Myrtaceae; genus Eucalyptus; species Eucalyptus decipiens. The sequence continues at coordinate 3,433,317 of CM024616.1, read as the reverse complement.
CCATCCTAGAACTTAGACATCCATAACTTTGAAGATATAACAAGATAGATTTTATATAAAAATTTGTTTCGCATAAAGATCCTTGATTCATAATACTCTAATTTTAAGTGGTATTAATATCGTATGTAGTAGCTCTGATGAGGTAAAAGTAGACCAATAGAAATCAACATCAGAAAGTATGCAATATCATATCGCCAATAAATACAGAATAACATCTAACGTAAAATTCTGATATCTAAATAACCGTTAGAAAAGTTGGATTTTCTTACGCTCTTAATGGATACATTTATACTCATTTTTATAGATAAAAAAAATAGATAAAATAATTCTTTTTGATAGACTTTCAAATGTTTTGTTTTTGATTCGTGAAATGGTTCTTTGGGTTTGGCTACTCTAACAATAATTATCCATCTTTAGACACCAAGATGGTTTATTATGTTTTATGTCCTAAGAAGATATGCGTAATTCCGCTGGCAAGTGACTGGAGGATATGATTCAATGTACTAATTTTTCATTATACTCATCTTATTCAATCAAATATTCTCTGTTTGCCTTTGTCAAAGATAATAGTTAGCGTTACTCCTTTTGCATTGCAACCTTATTAAGCTAAATGATGTGCAAATCATTGAGCTTCCATCTGAAGTGGAAAGCTAGTCAAAGCAAGAGGGCTGAAAGGTGTACCTACATATTCCAAGTACAAATCAAAATTATACCTTCTTAGAAATAATATAGTAGCCATTATGAGTCAACGGACAACACTCTTTGAAACTATAATGAGATTAAAGATTATGTAACAAAGACACGGCGTCGCTCTAAAAAAGAGTCTAAGTATCATTAAAAGTATTATATTTCTCTTGTCTTAGCAGATACAGTTTGATTCTCGTAGTGTAAAAGACAGCAAAGATTTTCTTTATAACAGCATTACTTCAAGCTAATTAATTATGCAAGTCACGACAACAACACAAATCTTGAATAATATTATTTGTGCTCACACGTGAAAATTTTAACTATATCAAAATGGGGAATGATGCTTATGTATTTCAATAATTGACTAGTGTACATGATTACTACTAGACTGAGCATCATGCAAAGCAAGATAGCAGCAAATTGAGAATAAGTTGGAGATAAATTCAATAATGATGATGTGCGGTGTTTATTTCCTTTTATTACCATGCATGCACAACGATTGAGTGTATTGTCCCTTGTTAACACACAGGATCATAATCCTAGCGATTAAAGTGACAACTAGATTATATTAGTTAACTTGTTAGGGCCTCACCATTTTAATTTTTGACTCAAGTAGATGTAGAGACATTCATCTTAGATTCTCAGAGGCGTTCAAATGACTCTTGACCTATTGCATGTATATCCATTGCTCCTGTTATATTATGTTGGTTCGTCCATGATAGGATGCATTTAAAAGGTACCGGTTCGTCTTAGTATGATGTGATCGAGAAGGCACCCGTTGAAGGAGTATAAATAGTTATCTTTTTAAAAGGAATAAAAATGATAACTTCAGAAAATAATCGACTGATGACAATATAACGTTTCATAAATGAACGCTCTTCCTTTTTCTCTCTCACTCCATTAAAAACAAACAAACAAAAGGCTTATATTTCTATTTTGAGAAGACAAACGGCATTAATATTGTGGACCATGAATGCTTTCCTCGTGATTGTATTTGGAATATCGTGAAATCATATCGTCCGTCGTTCGCTTGTGTTTCAACATACAGTTTTAGGTAATTTGTTTGTTGCGCATCGGAGAGGTTAATCGTTTTTTTCCACCGACTCTCTTCCTATGGTTCCCCACTCTTGATTTTTATCAACTTTTTGTACATAAACATATCTTAATTACTCATAAATAAGGAAATCATCTACATTATTTAATGAAGGAAAAAGTCGGGACAAAAGTTTATAAGGTCAACTAAGTTAGAGCCAGCTCCATAACCGTCGCATTGCCTTTTTTTGACATATATCCCTGAATCTAGGGCTTCTGTACATTTGTAATGCACACCATGGAGAGCACAACGGAAGCGATCGCCAACGATATCTGGAAGGGAATGGTGTCAAGGAATCCGTCTTCTTTCAACCATATAAAGGAAGCACAACAGAACACTCATCAGTCATTACAGTCCAGGATACGGATCATATAGAAATAGCTAGAGAAGAGAAAAACCTAGACTTAATATGGAGGAGGTTGTGGTCCTGATAGTAGGAGCTGGTCCTTCAGGCCTAGCGGTCTCCAACTGTTTATCTCACCTCTCGATTCCAAACGTAGTTCTGGAGAGAGAGGACTGCAGTGCCTCGCTGTGGAGAAAGAGATCATACGATCGCTTGGCCCTCCATCTTGCTAAGGAGTTCTGTTCACTGCCTTACATGCCCCATGCATCCTCGTCCTCCACCTTCATGCCCAGAAAATGCTTCATCGAGTACATTGACTCTTACATCTCGAGGTTCGGCATCGAGCCTCGGTACTGCCGTTCTGTCGAAGCGGCTTCGTATCTCGAGAACGAGGGGAAGTGGAAGGTCGAAGCCAGGAACACGTCGACCCAAGAGAAGGAGGTCTATGGGGCGGGGTTCTTGGTCGTTGCAACAGGCGAAAACAGCGAGGGTTTTATCCCCGAGGTGCCCGGGTTGGACGGTTTCGAGGGGAAGATCATCCATTCGAGTGAGTACAAATCTGGGAAAGATTATGAGAATAAAGAAGTTTTGGTGGTTGGCTGTGGAAATTCAGGGATGGAGATTAGCTATGATCTATCAAACTTTGGCGCTCATACTTCCATTGTGATAAGGAACCCAGTACGACCTCCTTTCCATCTGCCTATTTTTCTGCTCTTTCTTTTTTGCTTCATTTTTTCTCAGTACGGATCGCATGCAATTTTTCTTTTTTTTTTAAAAAAAATTTTGCCCATTCTTTTTTTACTTTTAACATGCTCTTTCATACAGCAAAAATGGCCGCTGTAATGTTTCCATCTTCCTATTGTTCTGTTCTCGATCTTTTTTGCTTCATTTTTTAGAATTACTTGATTATATTCATTTTATTTATTTTGCCCAGTCTTTTTTTCCTTTTAACATGCCCTTGCAAATAGTAGAAATGGCCTCTGTAATGTTTCCACTTGCATTTATAAGGATAATTAATGCCCAATACCATCTTGATCTTGTCATTTAAACCTTCTTAATGAGCTTTGAGCCTCAACTTGGCACGGGATTGCGAAATCTCAGTAAGTATCTATTATTTATGGTAAAGGCATTGCTGGTTTACGGTGAACAACATCTAGTTATAATTAAAATCTCTCCTTTCTTGCTAAACTAATCATTTATAGGTTAATCAAAAGAACAATTTCAATCACATAATAATTTGGTCCATCCCTCAACTTTTTGAGAGAAGGGGAGGGGAGTAAAAGGGACAATAATCTACTGATGTAATTGTGCAACTTGTTGCAGTTTCATGTGCTCAACAAGGAAATGGTTTACATCGGAATGTTATTATCTAAATATGTCCCGATGACGATCGCCGATGCTGTGACGACATTTCTTGGAAAGCTTTAGTATGGCGATTTGACTAGGTATGGGATACGTCAACCGACTAAAGGCCCATTTCGACTAAAAGTGACCACTGGAAAAACTCCGGTGATTGACATCGGCATGATTAAGAAAATCCAAAGTGGAGATATTAAGGTAAAAGCTACATATACTATTGACTATTTGTCCATGTTTATTTTTGTCAATCATGCACAGCTCAAGTGTTTATTGATCATTTATTTTTTGACATTTATAATCATGGTGGCTTTGATCTTTCTGATTTATCTACAGGTTCTTCCCGAAATAGTGAGGATTAATGGTAATAATGTGGTGTTTGAGAACAGCTTTGTTAAGCGATTCGATGACATTATCTTTGCAACAGGCTACAGGAGTACTGCAAATTACTGGCTCAAGGTTGGTCCAAGCAACTAACATAGCGCCACGATACTTAGTTTATAGCATTGAATTTCATGTATAGACAGTTTTTCATGAAACCCAAGATGCACTAATAATGCCACTAATGAACTAGAGAACGTAAGGATAACTACAAATGATTAGTAAAATCCATTCCCCAAAAATATTATAATCAGGCATTTTTGCAGGCTACTCCTTCTCGTGAAGGAAACCATATCTATTTACATTTTTCAGCCTTTTGGAAAGGATATAGGATTTGCTTTGTAGATCCAAATACGAGGAGTTTAAGGTTAATTAACTCTAATGATTTGTGCTATACTATTTAAGTAGTTGAAAATTAATTATGATAATTTGTCTTATATTGAATCAGATATTGAAGTTATAGTGTTATTCACTCTCTCATATTTTCTAACCGAAGGAACGCATTTGTGGAACACGTGTAGGATTACGAATACATCATGAACAAAGATGGGATGCCGAAACGCCGGTGCCCACATCACTGGAAGGGAGAGAATGGCATTTATTGCGCCGGTTTCTCAAAGCAAGGATTGGCGGGGATCGCCAAAGACTCGATGGCCATAGCCAACGATATCGATGAAGTACTAAACGGAATGAAGGGGAAGACTAAAGTCAACTAATGAAATTCTTCTCGCTCTATCTCTATCTATCTGCATTGTGTGTCTGTCTATTTACATTTATAGTTCTTATAATGTTACTATTGTCAACTGGTTTGAAGTTTGGAATGTATAAATAGGACGCATCTGAATGTGGACGCAAGCTCCAAAACTCTCTGTGAGTTCTAGGGCTTCTATTATGTTTAGGGATGAAAGTTCTCTTGCATGCGTGCATGCTTTGCTACTGGTATGTAATGGCGATCCATGTTTTATTCAGCAATGAACAATGGAGTCCAGCGCTAGTCAAAGCTAATCTTTTGAGCTTCATGTTGTGGGATTTGATCTTTCTCATATTCTAGTTCTTTTAGAATATGACTGGATAAACAATTTGATCCAAGATTTTTACCCAAAAAAAAAAATTGATGCAAGAAAGTCTATTGGTTACAATGAGTACATGCAGCTGTCTGTAGTAATGTAAAAGTGGGTTCTGCTCCAATTTGTGAGGGTCACATATTTTGAGAAAGGACACCAGTACGACACAATACAGTATTAGAATTAGATATTTCAGTGGCAAGTAATTTTTTGCCTTTTAAGGTCCTCTATAGAAGGAGGAAAACTATTCTATGCTTCTATAATAGATTTTATTTGCTTCTAAATAGTGAGAATTTTTTTTTTTTTTTAATGAAAAATGGTCAAAGCTAAATAGAAACATTTAACGTCATAAAACTAGTATCTCTATTTTATCACATAGTGAGAAATTTGTTTTTTGGTCCGCACCTAATGAGAAATCTTAATTAGAAAACTCATCACCTCAAATACTAGTTCTAGTGGCTATTAGGACTCTCACTAAAAGAGCATTACCAAAGTCAAAAATGTTACGTTTGGTCACCCGAATTTCTAACTGGATATAATTGAATAAAGATAAAATATCAAATTTATGGGATTTTGATATATCATATCCATTATTTGATTGTTGTAATAATAAAATTGAATATATTCACATAATATTATATATATTATTTGATATAAACGCCTATATAAATCACAAATTTTATTAACGGAGATGGTAAAAATTTCTCATGACACTCTTGTCTATTTTTTTTAATTTTATTTTCCTCTCTTTTTTAATTAATTTTTTTTTTATTTCTTTCTTCCCCTTCCATCATTATCTAATAAAATTTTATTAAATAGAAAATTGTACTAATATAACTAAAATACTAAAACACCTAAAATATGTATAAATAAATATTTATATATTGAATTTATATTATAAGATAGAATTAAATTCAAATATATAAATAAAAATAAGATCAAATTAAAAACTAAAATTTTATTTTTTGTTATTTTGAATTTCTTATATTAGAATTTAAATGTTATTTATATTGAAATATAATTTTAATTTTTTAATATAAGAAATTTATTATTTATGAAAAAATTTTTATTATAAATATTAAAAATCCTATCCGTCTTTATTCCTCTCCCATGGATAATTTTTATAATTTACATCTCTTTTATATATAATTTTATTCTATCTTGAGCAAGTATAAAATGCAGAACATGATAGATTTTATCATGATCACCAAATACAACCAAAGGGATTTGCAAGATAATTTTGGTGATCGTTTATTTTGCCTTGAAAAGATATTTTACTAAAAATTGATGCTTTAAATCAAGACCAATGCACTAAGAAACTTAAAACTTGTTGAATTATAATTGAGTCCTAAAACTTTCATATATTGTATTCAAATCATAAAACTTGTAATGTTGATGCAATTAAGTTCTTTATTAGTTCCGTCCAAATTAATAGGCAAAATTTGTTGATATGTTGCTATTTACTTAGTTGAGTTGTCTATGATGCATAAAAATGACATTGTTTCTTCCCTTTTAACCCATCAAAATGGTGTCGTCTTGTAATTACATCTTTGGAATTTATCTTGATCCATCAAGCACCCCTTATACAATGTAGGAATCAATCAATTAATAGTCTTGATTCGAGATTTCAATAAAATTGTGGATGAGAATGTGATGAAAGTGAATTAAATGTTCATCAAAATATAAATGGGATGGGTTAAATCACTAATACAAAGTACAAGAACCAAAATTGATCATTTCAAAAGTACAAGACTAAACATGTATTTTAATTTAAAAGCTTAAGTAAGCGCCATATATTAATGATCAGATCTAACTTAATAAATTCCGATAAACATTAGCTGGAAACACAAGGAAGGACTTACCTAATACCTCTTTAATTTCTTTATCAAATAAAAATTAAGTGTATATAATACAGCATATCAATTTTTTCAAAAAAAAAAAAAAAAAATTAAAAGCACATGTATTCAATTTAAACCTTTGAGTAGAAAATTTATTATCAGTTTCAAGATATGATAAGGGAGTGAAGAGCAGAGGAAGAACTCTCAGAGAAACGAACGGCCAAACGCCAAACATGGAGGCCGCCATCAAGTTCCAAATCCATGGCGGCATCGGCGCCGCCCTCTCGCTCGCGCTCGCAGCTCCCAAACCCCACACAAGGCGACCCACAAGCCTCGCCGTCCACGGCGGCGGCAACGGCGGCGGCGGCGGCGAGAAGTCGAGATCCCCGGGCACCCATTTGCGGTCCCGCCACGAAATCGAATCCCCGCGTCGCGGCTCCGCGCAACACAGGGCGATCCTCGTGGAGGCCTTCCACGAGCACCGGAGTCTCAACGCGCTGCTCCAGAGGCTCGGCGAGGAGGGCTCTTGCCCTCTGCGGCTGCTCGAAGGCGATGGAGATTGGAGGCGGGACCAGTTCTGGGCCGTGGTCAAGTCCCTGCGGCACGCTTCGAGGTCCCGTGAAGTTCTCAAGGTATCGTGCGGCTCTGTTTCTTGACAAGTTTCGACCTTTGAGTTCGGGAGCTTTTTCTGGTCGGTTTAGAGTTTGGTGCTTTAGTAGAATCTTCCTATGGTGCCGTGTGTTTTGGTTGCTGAGAGATAAAAATGAGGAAATGGGCAATGAGGATTTGATGTGGAAGTTGAATTACATGGCTGTTTGTAGTGAATCGTTGCTTCCATAATCCAACTCCTACTTCTACTGTGACAAGAGGGTGTGATTACTGCTTGAATGTTTCCTTAGGCTTTGAATATGGCAGTTGTGATACTTGGGCTTGTAGTGGATCTAGCCCTTCACTTATCTATAGTTGGTAAGCCAATGAACAACTTAATTATAAAAAAACTGATGGCAGTCCAATGCGATGCGTTCACTTGGTTGGGGATAATATTCTGGTTGGTGCTATGATGTAGAAATTTTTTATTCCGATTTTAGTTTTTGTTGGGGGTGACAAAATAGAAACTATGTAAAAGGTGAAGCCTTTTGCTATAATTGTGCAACACTTCCCACAATACCAATTGGAATTGTACAGTCATGAAAAGATGCCATGTGAATTAGAGTGCTTCAACGATTTGTAAGGGTCTTTAGTGTTCGAGAATCTTGTCATCTTCCCTTTTTCTGCACTTTTTGAGGTACTAATTTTTTATGACCTTTGGATAAATAGTCTAATCATGATCTGGTTTATAGGTATTTGATATGTGGAAGGCCAGAAAACCGTCTCGTGTTACTGAGTTCAACTATGAGACAATAATACTGTTGTTATGTGAAGAGGGTCTGATGGATGATGCAGTTTCAGCATTTCAAGAAATGAAAAATAACAATCTGAGAGCTTCTGTAGATATATACAATGGAATAGTCCATGGATATGCCAACAGAGGGAACTTTGATGATGCATTATTGTTTCTTGACAAAATGAGAGAAAATGACTTGGGCCCTGATAACAAGACCTATAATGGGCTAATCCGAGCATATGGAAAATATAAAATGTATGATGAGTTGGGAATGTGTGTAAAGCAAATGGAATTAAATGGATGTTCGCCTGACCATGTCACTTATAATTTGCTTATCCGAGAGTTTTCTCGTGCTGGGTTACTTCAACAGATGGAGAAACTGCAGCGAACAATGTTTTCTAGGAGAATGTATTTGCAGCCATCATCTCTGGTAGCGATGCTTGACGCATATGCCAACTTTGGTGTTTTAGGTAAGATGGAGAAGGCTTACATAAGGATTTTGAACGCGAAAATTCCCCTAAAGGAGGATCTTATCAGAAAATTGGCTGGAACTTATATAGAGAACTACATGTTTTCTAGGCTGGATGATCTGGGATGCCATTATTCTTCAAGTAGTGGTAGCGATCTTCCTTGGTTCTTGCGGCTCCTTTCTAATGCTTGTCTTTTGAGTATCAAAGGCATGGACTTGGTTGTCGGGGAAATGGAAGAAGCGGGAGTTCCTTGGAGCATAACACTTGCAAACACTGTTTTTCTGGCCCTTTTGAAGATGAAACATTTTAAGCACCTGAGAACTTTACTCTTGAGGCTGCCAGCCGAAGGATTGAAACCCGATATTGTGACTGTTGGGGTATTATTAGATGCAAACCGAATTGGTTTCGATGGATTTCCAATTTTAGATGCATGGAGAAGGCTGGGATTCCTCTACAGGGATGTGGAGATGGAAACTGACCCTCTGGTTCTCACTGCATTTGGTAAAGGGCATTTCTTGAGAAGTTGTGAAGATATCTACTACTCCTTTGAACTTGAAAACAGAGCAAAGACTAGGTGGACCTACAACACTCTTATTGATTCGGTATCAGAGCTGTGGAAGGCAGACTCTTTTAAAACCAGTAAATGCAGTGTGAAGTCATAATGTCCCTTCAAGGTTGATCTATGAAAATTTTGGTACAGAGAGATTTTGAAAGGGACAGAATTCTTTTGCTTGAAACAGAGGATTCTGGAAAAGCACTTCCAGTAGCCGATTCAGAAAATCAACTGCAAATTGCTTTATTCATGATCAAGATAATCAACCACAAGGCTCCAAAAATTGGGTATCTTCAACATTTAATACACTAAAATTGGAAAGCAGCATAATCTACCTGAGTTATCATGGACATTAGGAATGCAAAAATTTGTGGATTGGCAGAAGTTGTATCTGTTCAATTCCACAGTGCTGATTAAATCCATTTGGAAGGACACTCGAGGGAAAAAAATGGTATGTCACTTTTCTGAGTATTATAACTCCCTTAATCTTTTACATGTCTAGAGATTCAAAGCACGATTAGCTCCTCTTTGCATGTTGGTTTGGTTAGGAAATCTACCAGATAATACCTTGTTGAAGGCGTTTTTCTTTTATCTCTTTTGGGAGAACTAGCAACTGAAGTAGCTCTTTGCAGTACTAACTACTTTCTGAAAAGTCCTCTATACCTGTGGCTATATAAGAAACTAAACACCAGGTAGGTACCCACGTTATCCCAATTCAACCACTCTTCCTCAAGAAAAGTACAATTAGAATCCTAACTCTAATTTGAAATTCCAAAATTCATTTTTAAACAATATTTAATTGGAAGAAGGATGGTTGGTACAGTGAGATTGTGGAACTAATCATGCCTTTATGTATATCGTTGAAGCTTGGTCACTTTCAGCTGGCTATCTTAGTCTTGAAAAAATTGGCGGTACCCACTATGTCAACGTCCTATAGCCAATATTACACTTTTTTCTTAGGTTTAAAAAGGGACTTGTTCTAAGAAATATGCACTATAGTGAACTATGGCGAGCATTAATAAAATTCACAGATCTGGAAAACTATGACAACTCTACAATTTACATATGTTTTTTTGAAAAGCATTACTCCTTTTCTTTTATAATGTATTTAATAACATAATCACGCACAGCAGTCTCATGGATTATGGATATCAAACTTCGTTTTTCATCTATATGGCAATTGATTTTATTCTAGCTAAAAAGAAACAGAGAAAAACACCTAATTGAAATTTCCAATATACAAGGTGGGTAATAAGTAACATTTATTGTCAATCCCTATTTTTGATGGCTTATTTATCGCATTGACACGTCCTATAAAATGGTCAAAGGACAGCCAATATGCAGACCTTTGCATGTGAATTTACCATTATATCAGTGTTTTAAGAGCAATGCTGAAAAAAATGTCCAAGTAGCACATAACTAAATAATACCATATTGGATAAATTCTCAATGTCTATATCCAATCATAATCTAAATGCATATCCTTTGTGTGTAAAGATAGAATCATTTCTAACTCTTGCTAGCAAGGATAATATTAGTAAATAGATTGACTCGTAAATGGTGTAACTGGGTTTGATGTAAAGGTGCATTCCAATAGTCAAATTGAATATGAATTAGAGAAAGTTAAGGTAGAAAATTAATTTAGTAACCCTAGAAAGCCCAATCATCTAGCTTGACTAATATGGAATGAAAAAAAAATCTGAAAACATGCCAGAGAACCATATCTCATACTGACTAGGACATCTAATATACAAACTAGCTTATTTGGGACTTCTCCACAGAAATTTGCTTGGGTTAAGTCATTACCAACTCTTCCTCAGGCAGTGGCGAAGCAATGAGGAAGCAATGCCAACATTAAGCATACATAATTTCGGGGCAGAAAGGAACAATCTGTATCATCATAGCTTGAGGTTTTAGATGATTTGTGGAATCTATCTATAGCATTTCTTATGGTGTTTGGGTGTGCTTCTCTCCATTGACTTTGCCATTGAGAAGTAATAACTCCTCACTAGACCTCTTAACATACCTTTTCTACTCTTGGCCATTCTGGACAATTGCATTTTTTGGAAATAAGTGATATGCTGCATATCATTTCTAAACCGTTAATTTTGAGAAACTAGAGATTTAAAGGCTTTTTCTGTGGTGAATCTTTAAGATATGAATTGCTCCCCTTAAATTGTTTGTTGAACTCAAAAGGTGGTAGCGGAAAATTTTCTTGGACATATGGAAATTATTAAATAAAGTATAATGTGTTAGTGTTATGGTTGAAAACCTCATGCTATAAATGTTATGAGGTTGACGTACAGTCAGACCATTTTCAAATACTAAGCATGATTACATAGAGTTGCTTTCTAATTAAGGCTTACCATGACGGTTCTCTTGATAAGTTAATATCCATCACAAACAGTCAACAGTTCCACTACTTACATTTAGCTTACTTTCTGTTTTGCAGTGCCTTAGCATCTAAGCTGGATGAGATTAAAAAGAGGCACATTCTGATGTGTGAAGCTATACTGGGTAAGCAAGAAGTTGTTACTCTGGTTCTGGGGAACCCCTGCCTAGCTCTATTGGATACAACTCTGGGGTTGATAACCTTTTATAACCATAGAAGTACATAGACTGTTTCCCTCTCATGAGTACCCATGTCCTTTCCAAATACATCATAAGTTTCCAGGCTCCACTAATAAGGATGGTGAGCTGCAATCTCTATGCTTGTCAAATCGATCTGATTAAAATTGAATGATTTTTCATTTGAGAAACCTCTAAACAATAAACCTTTTTTGGCCAATAGATTACACCACTTGTTTGAGACATTTGTTTATCTTGCATATCCTCCCTTGTGCAGGCATACCAGTTATCTTGCTCGTGGGACAATGGCCACCTGGAATAAGTTTATTAGCTGCACTGTCGAATTTACTAGATAACTGGCAAATGGAACTAATAGCCAAGTTTCATGAAGATTCTTATGTAAGTATCTTTAAGATATGATTGTTTTTATTGGTTATCTCATGCTTTATGATAGCTTGAAACATATTATTTTTTGTAAAGGGATAAGTGCATTAAAAGTCCTAAAACTTGATGCAAAAGTGCAATTAAGTTTTAAAACTTTCAAAAAGTGCAATCAAGTATTAAAACTTGTCAAATTGGTGTAATTAAGCTCTTCATTAACTTTGTCTAATTTGTCTGATGGAAAATGCTAAGATCGCTTTTTATCTTACTTTCTTAAGATATGTAGCACCAATGTGGCACCCACTAAGCGTGACATCACCTTCTTCTATTAGCCAAATTGGGTTGAGTTAATAGAGGGACTTGATTACATCAATTTGACTAGTTTTAAAACTTATTTGCACTTTTTTGATATTTTAGGACTCAATTGCACTTTCATAACAAGTTTCAAGACTTTTGGTACACTTCTATCTTCTGTAAATCTAATTGTTTCCTGAATTTTTACTTGCCTTACCTTCAGTAAGAAATAGGATAGTGATGATGTTTTGAAAGAGACAGTGTATTCAAACCTTTGATTAAGATGCAAGTGATTATGTAATTGTGAAAAAGCTCTGGATAAAATATCAGTTGCTATTTGGCCTACATATCCTAAATAGTTTTATAACCTCTGGTAGGAATACACAATGATTAAGTCTTTGATGTAATTAAGAGAGAATTTCCATGATCATGTAGATAATCATACAGTTAGTCAGTTAAATGGCACTAATTAGATACCAAAGCTAGTCATTCTTGCAGTTACTCATTTTAAGATGTAAATCACAAAGGTTGCTTTGATGAATTCAACAAAACTGTAAGAAATTGTCCCAACCCTTTGTCACCAATCAATTTTCCATCTCAAACCTCTTCAAACAGGACAATTATAGTATAAAGTTCCTAATTTCATACACCTCTTTATCACCACATAGTCTTTAGACTTTAGGCCATTAACTTGTCGAATTTTGGATGTTATTCTACATTTGTTGAGTTGTTTATTCACTCAAATTTTTCTCTCATGAGCTCAGCAAAAGAGGATACTTGAGCAGAGTTTGTTGACACACTAAGGAGCATCGCAAGGGACTTGCGGCTGAGGGCTGTGATGAACCCCTTGGCACTACGGTAATATTCGAACTTGTTTGCCATCATATCCAATATAGCAAACACTCTTCTTTTTTGTTTCCTGTATGGTCAAACGTTCTCTCCAATGTGTCTTTTCTTATTGTTTTCTTCTAGGGATTTTGTTAATGAGTGCCCAAGAGGAACATGATATAAATCAAAAATAGAGAAAGTATGTCATATCCTAAGCACTGTCATTCTTGTGTTGTGGATGATCAGTGCATTGAAAATGAAAATGTGTCTTTATTAGGTAATGTTAATAAGACACGTTTTATAATATGGTTATCTGGACCTTCAAATCAACTAATACACACCAAACTCTGTTGGATTTGACAAAGCATATATGGTCATGGATTTTTCTACTTGTGAAGTCAGCTCCTAGTGCCACACCATGACCTCCTCTCTAGGTAGCAGTTGGCTGTTATATCTCTTTGAAATTAGTCAAATGCTCTAAATAGATTGACCAGCCACATAACATCATGGGAAGAAAGGGCAGCTAAGGGAGCGTTTGGTAACACTCCCGAGAACAAGTTTTTCTTCTTTTGTTCCCTGAAACAAAATGGAACAAAAACACATTTGGTAATTTTTTTATTCCCAGGAATAAATTATTCCTGGAATAGATTTGGAACAGAAATAAGAAACAAAAACAAAATTGTTTCTTGTTCCCACAAACAACTCAAGAAACGAGTTTTTCTTTTCTCTTCCTTTCTTTCCTTTCTTTTTCTCTTCCTTTCTTCTTCCCTCAGCTGGTCGCTGGCCTTGGCGATGGCCGGCTACCAGCCAAACAAGTCCTGGCAACCTCGCCGGAGCCTCGTTGACCCCTAGTGAGGTTGCCCCAAGCTCGCTGGCCACTGGTGAGGCCCCTTAAGCCTTGCCGTGGCTAGGTGAGGCCCCCCCGTGCCTTGTTGTGGCTGGGCAAGGCTGAGCCTCACCCAGCCACCGCAAGTTTGGCGTCGCTTGGCCTCACGGTGGTCAGGTGAGGCTCAGCCTCACAAATCTGGGCCAGGTGGAGCCTCGCCCAGCCAAGGCTTGGCTCGGCTCGATCTCCCTCGACCATTGTGAGGTTGGCATCGCCTGGGTGGGCGAGGTCAGGCGAGGCTCGGCCTTGCATCTAGACCTCACCAGATCTAGGCAAGGCTCCCCCGAGGCCAGCAACCTTGCCAACCCTTGTTTGGCCAGTCATCGGCCGGCCATGGCTAAGGCCGGCGATTGGCTAGAGGGAAAGAAAAAGAAAAAAGAAAAGAAAAAAGTAAAATGTAATAAAATTATTAAAAATTAAAAGAAATTGTAAGTCACAAAAATATTTGGGGTCATACCAAACGTATTTTTGTTCTATTCTTGGAACAAAAATTTTATATAATTATTAAACGCCTTAAAATACTCAAAAACTGTTCTCGGTAATAGAAATAGAAAAAGTGTTTTGAAAAAAAACTGTTTCTGGGAAAAAAACATTACTAAACGCAGCCTAATTATCTGTAGAAGTTGATAAAATTGCTAAATTGCAGTCGCTTGATCAGTGCTCAATTTGCAACAGAAAGCACAAATCAAAGAAAAAGAATCAGGAAGCAAATATCCATAGTAGATTTACTTGCCCTTGTGGGAGAAAGAATTCTTGTAATGTCCTAATACGGCTTCATCTTCTAATGTCAATGCATATCTGAAGAAAACCATGGCCATGCTCTTTGGATACAATAGAATATCTTTTTACCACACTTGGAAGAGAGTTTTCACTATATTCCCTGAGAAATAAGAAAATCTGTACAATTCAAATTTTATCATCCCTGCAGAGCGAGAACATTTTTGTCTATTAAATCATTGACACACCAAATCCAATTTAATGTCTACATAATTTGTATCTCTTCAGATGTGGGGTCCATGATTGACGAGTTTTTCTAGGGGAATATTAAGTCTTAGCATTAGAAAGGTGCCCTCAATCCATGTGCAATAAATATGCTTTTGTATATAATAGGTTCCATATGCAGATGGTTGTAATTCATTAGACATGTAGAGACGATTCCTTTTTTTTTTTTTTTTTTTTTTTTTTTTTTAAACCATTTTGAGGATTGCTTGGGCGTGCCTTGTTTTGTTTGATTAAATTGGGTAAGATTTTGTGCAAATTATTCTTCTGATTTTTGTTCTATGTAAATCTTTCTTGCTAGTTGTATCATCACATTCATACCTGTGTTTGTTATCTCCATATCTTTACCAGTTAGTCCTTATCTTTTCTCTAAAATCCATTTGTTGTTTCATGCAATGTTTTCAGGCTTGTTTCTGGTTTTAATTGAAAAGTTGGACATGCATGATTAAGAAGTTAAGAAATATGCTTGATGTACAGAGTGTGTCTTCTGTTCAGATGGTCTGTTTGCATGGATTACATAGGACGATTTGTTGTGTCCAGTGAAAAGAAGATAATCTGTCAGAGTTCGATGGAAGATTGCAAGAGAGGGCCTTCACTAGGTGCAAATGATTTGTGTCTCAGAATGGTCGCTACTGGATGGCAACTATTAGCAAGCAACCTCCGAGTATGTCTTAAGGTGTTATTGGCATCTGAAAAGGTAATTTGGTCTTTTAACAAATTCTTCTAATTTGCTCTCATCAATGGTTTTAGGAAGATGCACCTCGTTCAACACCTTCGAAAGTGCATTCTTATGTTTCTTTGAGGATCGAAATAAGTCCAATAAGGAAATATGCGTGGTTATCTTTCTCAGTTGATCCATCACGCCCATGCTGATTGCGAAGCGTATGATTGCCAAGGAGATCCCACGTGAGAGTCCCCTGATGTTCGTTGGCTTATACCCTTCAAACACTTGTGATTTCCATATGGGAGAAAAGCGCCATACCACTGACAATTGTCTGGTACTGAAAACCAAAGTTCAAGACCTCATGGATAATGGAGTGCTTTCGTTGTGCAACAGAATTCCCTCCCTAATCGCGCTGGGTGGGGTGAATCCCTTATTGGGAGAGGTCTAACATGTTCCAAAGGTGTTTAAGATTGACTTTGATGCGGTGTATGGTATACAGATTCAACTGGGGCACTACCCAAGCAGGGACAAGCTCTCATTAGAGGAAAAGTTGGAGCACATCCAAAGTATGACTCCACTTGGCATTATTAGATGCATTGATGAGAAGGAGATAGTTGCTACCACGAATCCCGCTGTAAATGATTTGTCGACAAAAGACTCCTTTACACGGGGGGCAGAGGTAGAGAATGTAAGGCCACTAGTCATTGACCTCCTATCTGAAGAATCCTCTGGTATGGAGATGGAAGGAAGTAGAATGAAGCCTGTGTTCATCGAGCAGTTGCCTTTAGACAATGATCAGATGATTATCATGGAATTATCACTCCCTAGTGTTATGGAACTGAAGATGTTGATGCCGTGATTCAATCAGGATGATGTTACGCAATTGCCGAAGTTGTGGAGAAAAGGCCCACAAGCAAAGATGCAATCCCCACGAAAGTTCTCACTGGACTTATTTCATTTCTCAGAAGAACATAAGAATGCACTTTTGAAGGTGTTGAACAAGGTGCATGTTCCCGACACCATCGGCAAGAGTAAATTAGAGGAATCTGTTAGAAGAAAATCGCCTTTTCAGATGAGGGTCGCAACAGCTATGCATCGGCTATGTGTACTGGATCTGATATGTGGCGTCTCGAGTTTGGTTTGGCGGGTCGGTTAAGCCAGGTCAATAGAGGTGGGATTGAGTCTAGTAGTTGATTTTGTTAAGCTTGCTGCAAAGCCTGGCGTGCATCGTTCGTTATTGGCAAACAAGTGAGTTTCCTTTGTGTGCTGGACTTAGAAAGACTGTCGCTTATCTTTTGTTACGTAATGAATGCATTTGATCTCTTGTTAGAAAGGAAAATAAAACTTTGTAAGTTATCTATGCTTTCCCTCCATTCTCTCTCCATGCCAAACTCAAAGGTTCTACGTTATTCTAACTTGTAATCTTAAGACAACCCTACTTGTAGAGTGGCATTTTCCAAATAAATAATGATTAGTTACTCAAGAGTTGATCATTTAAAACAATCAAACAAAGGTCGGCAAGTATATCAAATAAGATTGGATGACAAAAAATTAGTCGGTAACTTGATCGGAAAGAAGAATTGGTACGTCATTTAAATTAAGATCGGTAATTAGACATAGAAGATGGTAAAAATTGACAACTTTGGTATATTGCACGAATAATTGTTGTTAGGTTATTATAAAAGTTGGTAACTTTACAAAATACACTGTTATATAAGTTGGTAACTTAAAGACAATCAGATACATTTTAAAATTTAATAAAAGGGTCGTTATATTACCGACAAATCATGGAAAGAAATTTTTTGCTTACTCTTTTGAATAACAAAATATTGGAAACTGACCGACCTTTTCAGAAGTTCATGTAGATACCTAACTTTTTTTTTTTTTTTTTTTGATCTAAAATGTAGATACCTAACTTGATGCTAAGGTTTTGACCCAAATTTGATCGAGAAGTTTACTTCGTCAAAAGTTCGATCGAGAAGCACAATTGAGTTCTGCTCATCAGGAGCTTCCTATTATTTGTTCATGTTTCGTGCCACTTTTTTTTTTCTTATTTGAATATTTTAATAGATTGGTAATTTCAATTGAAGAGTTAAATATATTTCTACTTTGGAACGAAAAAAATTTCAAACACTTTTTCATATTATTTTATTTTATTACTTTGTGATGCGTGATTTTTTTTTCTCTGAATGTTTTAAGTTATTTAACCTATCTTCACACTTTTGACATAATAAATATATTCGAATTAAATAAATATACCTAATCATGTGTTTAGTGACTAGCGAAGCGAGACATGTCTATTCATATAGCAAGAACTCGAAGATATATTTTATGAAGTTGAGCAAGGCTACCTAGCTAGAAGGACTGTTGGCCAAACCTAATTGGGCTCAAGGAAACCTGGTTTGGCTTGTGAACATATTACATGTACTATTTTTTTTATAGGTAGCCTCGAATAACAAGGCAGGTTAATTTCATAATCCGACTCATCCTGACCTTCTCATTGATCTCTAATATTTCATAAATAAGTAGCGAATCAATTAAGTTGAATATTTAGAGAAGCCAACTGATACGTAATTAATAATGAATTATAATTGATATAGGAATACAAACTAACGATTTTGCACATATAAATACAAATTTGATATTTATATTTTGGGTTAATACCCTGAAAAACCCCAAATTGGTACACTTGTGACAAATTTACCCCAAACTATTTTTTTGACCATGAAAAACCCCAAACTGGTATACTTGTGACAAATTTACCCTGACTGACTATAAAAAACCATAAATTGGTACATTTATGACAAATTTACCCTAAACTAATTTATTTGATTGCAAAAAACCCCAAAAATGGTAAATTTGTGACAAATATACCTTATGCTAAATTGGATTAATACCACAAAAAAATCACAAAAATTATAAACTGTGACAAACGGAGCGTAAAATCCTAAATTAGTATACCGGTCAATTGTCACGTGTCATTTAACTTAATAATTTGATAATAAAATTTAACGAAAACTAACAGAGGGTAAATTTGTCACAAGTGTATCGTTTGGGGTAAATTTGTCAAAAGTATACCAGTTTGGGGTTTTTGGTGGTCAAAAAAATAGTTTAGGTAAATTTGTCACAAATGTACCAGTTTTGGAGTTTTTCATGATATTAACCCTTATATTTTTGTGTTTTTGCTTGGTCTTGTCAAATTTGTCACTCGTGCTTTCCCTTTTTTGCACTGATTTGAGAATCGCACGCAAGACCGGCCTAGCAAATCAGAATTAAGGACAATTCGTGTTCTTCTATCATATCATGTTGAAATAGGAGCATAACACAAGTATGTTCAACTTGAAAATGACGCAGCTCAACAAGCATGATTATCGAACATGTCTAGTGTCTACATGATATGAACGTTCTCTTAATTACAACTGCTTATATACTACCGTGCCATAAACACATTTATACATGATTCATCTCATGATTAATCTCGTATTAATAATTCTAACATGCTTCTAAGTAATATGAGTAATTTCTCTTCACATTAAACACGCTATCGAGTTAATTTTTCCTTATGTTCAACCACTCGTGTATCTACCGATATGCCTTTATCTCATTTCTTTTACACCGACTTATATTTCCATATATTTGATGAGAGAAAAGTCATACCGAATGTATTACGGCATAGTCATGCCATATCATGTGAAAAGACAAATCCCTTGATGTCGGATTTAGTTGGTCTTATCCCGTCCCGTGCGGACAGATCGGGTCGAGGATCACGGGCCCTAATTTGGAATTGGATTCTCTTGCAAGATCGCGCAAGTCTAAATTTCAGGATAAAATGTGATCCAACCTAACCTAAGTTGAAATTGAAATGGAACATCTCCCCTCACCAACCTTGTCCCCCGCGCGCCGTACTTTTTCCCGCACACGCGTCGTCGCGCTGTTGCCCGGGCCGCAATCCCCTGCGCCCGCCCCCACCGTGCGCCCGCCACACCGTCGATGCGCCCCCCGGGTCTCGAGAACGTTCGAGGGCCGCACGTGTCGAGCATCCGGGCGCGGGGCTGCGGGGCCCACCGGGCGGGGGAGGGGGGGCGCGAGGCAGGGGATCGGGGCCCTCGACATTTAACGCGTGTTCATAGGGGGAGGCGCTTTTTAAGAGAGAGAGAAAAGGGGAGGATTCTCTGAATTCCCGAATTTTCCTTCTTAAATACGAGAAAGAGGAGAGAGAATTTTCGCGAGAAACCTCGTGACGTTTTGGCCTTCCTCCGCGTTTTTCCTTTTTTTTTTTTTTCTCTCGAGAAAATCCGAAGCTCCTCCTCGATCGAGGGAAAATTCTGCCCCCGCCCCCCGGGCCGCGGCGGCGATCGGTGATCGGAGGAGAGGGAGGGCCGCGGCCGCGCCGCTCCGTCGCGAATAATGCTGTCGCTGCAGAGCGATCCCCGGCTGCACCACCAGCCGCAGCCGCAGCCGCAGCCGCACCACCAGCTGCAGGAGCAGCAGCAGCAGCAGCAGCAGCAGCTCCAATTGGCCGCGTTCGGGAATGACGCGTTGCCTCTCAAGCCCGATACTGTCTCCTCTTCCCTGTCGAGCCTCAGGATCTCGCAGCCCCTGGACTCTCGCGAAGGTTCTCGATTTCTCTCTCTGTCTCTCTCTTCGAGTTTTTTTTGGGGGATTCGTCTTTGTTTTGGGGCGTTACTCTCCTTGCTCTCGGTGCGTTTTTAGGGTTTGGGATCGGAATTCTGTGCTCGATTTTTTGGAGATTCTCTTATGCGGGTTGCGCTATAGCCTCTTTTTTTCTTTTTAATCCTGAAAGGTTCCACCTTTTCTCCCCCGTGACAGCATGTCGATCAGCTTGAATCGTCATGCGTGCGTCGATGTTGTGCCGTTTTTACGGTGATCATGCTTTGCCTTGTTCGATCTTTCGATTGCCACTGTTTTTTTTTTTTTTTTTTTTTTTACAAAAAAAAAAAAAAAACCTGCTCGTCATGATTACTTGACGATCGCGAGGAAGAATCGGAGGTCGGAGGTCGGAATACGGTGCCAATACCTTTGTCCTTCTTGTTAAATCGTTTCGAGTGATCCCTGGGCATGATGTCTTTTTGCTGCTTATTTAATTCTGGTTATCAGTTCGCGTCTAGCTCGCGCTATTTCCATCGTTAACTTTGATAATGAGATCTCTCGTCATTGAGCGAATGTTCCTTTACATTTCTTTGATTGGGGAATTTACTCACTTGTGCTCCAAGGCTTCATAAGTTAGAATATGGATCTGCAAGATGACTCAGAGATGACTCGGTTTGGTTTCGGTGATTATACGACTTGGGACATGTATAAGGTCCAAGGCTGCGTGTGAAAGTGTTGACTTAGGAACCGGAAGTGTATATCAAGTGATACGCATTATCTTTCTGAAATCCGTTTCTTCAGTAGTCTTAAGCTGCAGAAGGAGAATTCTGAGAAGATATCCAATCATTTGAGTTGATTTGTTTATTAAAAAAAGATAAAGCAGGTAAGCTATTGATTTCGCTGCTTGCGAAACCTACTTGTGCAAAGTATTTTACATCTTCAAGTTAATATATGCTGTAAATAGAACTATCCAGTGGTAGTGTTACCACTTGCGGCTAAAGAGACTTCTGATCTTGTTGGGCGTAGAGAAGATAGGCTGCACTATAGTACGAAAATTTTGTTTTAAGGTTTTCCGATGGTTGTTTAGAATTTCTGCTTCGCAGGTATCTTGAGTAGCGATGCATGCAAATGCCTGGCATAAAATGATAAGTTTTGAGGGCTTTCAATTCGTGTCCTTTATTCGTTCTCTCACTTTTTTTTTGCTCATGAGGTTGAAAAAGGAAGCTCCATGTAAAAGTTATGTTTTCTGGGTTCTTATATGGTATTTGAACCTCAGAATTTCTATTAATCTTGCCAAATGGGGGCACTGTACCGAGTTCAAACTTCCAAAGAAAGCACCTTAGCATGTTTTTACTTTTTAGTAGTGAGACTGTCATGTTTCATCAAGGCGTGTTTGGTTTTTATGTTTGTATGATGTGTGCTTTATCTTATTTTTTTTATGAATGTTGCTGCATTTTGTCCAAATTGTTTCTGAGCTTCCCTGTGTCTCTTTTGATGAATGAGTTAACATTTTGAATTGTGTCATTTATTTGTAGCAAATGAAGACATTCTGATAGCCCTTGCCCATCAGAAATATAAAGCTGGAAGCTATAAGCAGGCACTAGAGCACAGCCAGGCTGTTTATGAGAGAAACCCCCGACGGACTGATAACCTTCTTCTGCTCGGTGCAATATATTATCAGGTTGTTTCCAGAGTTCCACGTTTATTTTGATTGATGATGAGATGACGTTAGGTTGATGGACCTGATTTGATGACTTGGTTTGAGTGTTGTAGCTGCATGATTTAGATATGTGCATAGCCAAGAATGAGGAAGCACTTCAGATTGATCCGCATTTTGCTGAGTGCTATGGAAATATGGCAAATGCATGGAAGGTAATGGAACAATAGCCTCGACAGTGCTAGGTACAGCTTTTAAGCTGGTTGGTTTATGTGGGTTTAGTTTGTGATGGTCTTTCCTCCATGTTTTCTTCCTCAGGAGAAGGGAAACATTGATGCTGCGATTCGTTACTACTTAGTTGCTATCGAGGTGTGTATTCTGCTTGAAAGATTTCTTCTGACTAATGGGGGTTCTATTTCGACATAAGAAAAATTTTCCTCTTATGATGATCCTCCTATATTGAGTTTGAGATGTAGACTTGAATGTACAGAAACACCAATAAATCGTTAAAATACTTAGTTACTTCCCAACTTGTTTGGACAATTTCTTCATACTAAAAAGTATGGCCAAGAGGCATCTGAGATCTATTATTACTTTCCAGTATGGAGCGTCTAACCTTTGGTTTGGCGACTGTGCTAATTAGTGCTATAGATTTTAACAATTGTAAACGTTTGACCAAGGGCCATGCCCCTTCTATAAGGCATTCTAAGTTTCATAATTTGTCTTGATGAATGATTCATCAGATTGATGATCTAATCTTAATTTGTCAAATAACATTTGCAGCTTCGACCCAATTTTGCTGATGCTTGGTCGAATTTAGGGAGTGCATACATGCGAAAAGGAAGATATAATGAGGCTGGACAGTGTTGTCGGCAGGCTTTGGCACTTAATCCACGCTTGGTATTATTACACTCTAATTGAGAAGCATATATTGGAATTTCCAGATGTTTTTAACTTTCCCTTTGCCTATTTTTGCAGGTTGATGCTCAAAGTAATCTCGGAAATTTAATGAAAGCTCAGGGTTTAGTGCAAGAGGTGACAGGACTTACGACTTTAATCGCTTCTGTGATTTGCCTGTTCATGTGTTTTCTGGTTGTATTTTATTTGCCCATTCTTTCAAATGTGGTGGGAATGACGTTGGGACACTGATGCTTCTTAGAATTGGGAGTGACATTCAATGGAGTTGTTGTACAGATTGAATTTCTTATTGCTGTAGGAAACTGTACAAATGTGAAAAATATAGGTATATAATTTATTAATAGTGAGGGAAATAGTTCAGTTATTTCTTTTACTCAGTGTATCTTGTGTATTTAATTCTCACTGAATGGTTGAGGAGATGTATTGGTTATTAAATCTTTTGTGCAGTTTTAGGCATACAACCAAATTTTAGAGTAGCTTGGTGAAATAGGAAAATATTTTCTTCATATGCTATGTTTAGTTGTTTCTGAGTAGTTCAGGAAGCATGCGTTGGTTATTGAATCTCGACTTCTGCATTATCTGAGTATTATTTTTTCACTTTTTAGGCATACAATTGTTACCTTGAGGCCATCCGTATACAACCAAATTTTGCAATTGCATGGTCAAATCTTGCTGGCCTTTTCATGGAGGCAGGGGATCTTAACAAGGCACTTCAGTATTATAAGGTTAGTAATCTGGTTGAATTTATTTCTCTTCATCTAAATTACATGCACTTTGCATTTGGAGTCCTTGAGTGTGCATTTGTATTTCTCAGGTGATGGCCTCTAGTTAGATTTATTGTTTAATCAGTGACAAAGAAATGATCCAGTTGACTGGCTATGTACAAAAGTGACTTTTTGGAATGTTGTTGATGTTCGCTTCTCATTGCGGTCAGGAGTGTTCTTATTGTGGTTCCTTTCTTTAACTGATTCAAAATCATAACCTTTATTTATAGGAAGCGGTGAAACTCAGACCAACATTTTCAGATGCCTACCTGAACCTTGGAAATGTCTATAAGGTAAGCTATCAATATTGTCCTAATGAGGTGGGGTAGCTGCAAAAGCCAGGACGAGTGTCTGGTGAAAAACAAGATCTTTCTTTTGCCTTTTCCAGGCCTTGGGAATGCCTCAAGAGGCTATTATATGCTATCAGCGTGCTCTGCAGTCTCGACCAGATTATGCTATGGCATATGGTGAGTTTTTGCTTTGCTTATTTCCCTCATGTTTGTGTAAATATTGGTGGAAAATATGGAAGTGAGACATCTCGCTGAAGTTGATTTCTTCGAGAGTGACCTCTCTAGTATTAACACTTGAGTCAAAAAAGTCAACTAGTCAGGATACTGGAAAGCGCATGGCCTATGCTATAAAATTTGGGGGTATCGGTGATTTTTCCACTTGTTAATAAGCTATTCATGAGCTGAATTAGATATGTTTGCATTTGAAACTATATTCATTAAATTGAATGGAACTTATTGATTTGTGAAATTTGATGGCGCAGGTAACTTGGCCAGTATTCATTATGAACAAGGTCAACTTGATTTGGCCATTCTCAATTATAAGCGAGCAATTGCTTTTGACTCGAGTTTCTTGGAGGCATACAATAATTTGGTTTGTCATCTCTTCTCCGCGTTACTTTCAGATATGTAGGGTTTATCCTTGTGGTTACCCTTTTTTTCAATTAATGCTTTCTTTTGCATGATTAGGGTAATGCTTTAAAAGATTCTGGGAAGGTTGAGGACGCCATTAATTGCTATCGAGTAAGTTTTGAGAGTTTTTTCCATTGGTTCCATGTTTTTGTATGTTTAACCATATCTGATTTTTTTATTCTTCTCTGTGAAGCACTGTCTTTCTTTGCAACCTAACCATCCTCAAGCGCTGACAAATCTGGGGAATATATACATGGAATGGTACTTCAATCACATTGATCATTTCTCCACTTGCCACTTGTTATTACCTATTGTCAACGTACTAGTTGGAACCTGTACTCATTGAGAAGTTGATTTTGTAGGAACATGTTAAGTGTTGCTGCGTCCTTTTATAAGGCTACCCTTACTGTGACGATGGGACTTTCTGCTCCTTTTAACAACTTGGCAATAATATATAAGCAGCAGGTCTCTCTCTCTCCCTGCGCACGCACTTACATTGAGGTCAAGGACATGATCTTTTTCAAAGGAAAGTGGTCTAATTTGTCTTTTATTGTCCTCCATCACAGGGTAACTATGCTGATGCAATCACATGCTACAATGAAGTTCTGAGAATTGATCCTATGGCAGCTGATGGGCTTGTCAACCGAGGTAACACATACAAGGAGATTGGAAGGGTTAGTGAAGCCATTCAAGACTATATTCGTGCAATTAACATCAGACCCACAATGGCTGAGGCTCATGCAAATCTAGCATCAGCTTATAAGGACAGGTTTAGTATTTTGCTTACTTACGATTTCATTGAGACGTTTCTATGGCTATTTAAAGATTCTAATGGGTTTGCTGGGATTCAGTGGACATGTTGAACCAGCTATAAAAAGCTACAAGCAAGCACTAGCTCTTCGTCCTGATTTTCCAGAAGCAACTTGCAACCTTCTGCATACATTGCAGGTATTTAAGAACTCTACTCTCCTCCCATTTTGGCCCTTGGTTTTGTATATAGCAGGCGTGGCCAAAGTGAGAAAAAAATCTACACCTGGGGAACAGTTGCACTTGCACCTGTCAATGGGGAAACTTTCATCTCTTTTTTTGTGAATTGGTTAACTTTAATTCTTCCAATTTCTGACAAATAGGACTACTAAAAGATAATTTGGCGTTGATGTGATGGTCTGTAAGATGATTGAAGTGTTATAATCTCTTTTGCAACTGGATTCTTGTGTGATCTCTTCAATTTGATAGTGTCCATGGCCGAACTATCAGAACTTTTATAGGAATGAGGTATCCTGCAGTGATGAAAGATCGCGTGCTACTGTTCAAGTTTATGAGATGTGCCCAGGAGGTTATTTATTCAATCATTGTGATTGGTTTTGTATGCGTTTACATCATTGATAATTGCCTGAAGAATGCAGTTTGGGCTTTAAGCATTTTCTGTGAGATTGTATTTGAGATATTAAATGAAAATTCAATCTGAGTGTAATCTGAGGAGTAGACACGTAATATTGAGATATTGTGGAGATAGTATGTAATCAGGTACATTTTTAGTTCCTGAGGAAGCTCAATTCTACCTTTTGTTAGAAATCTTCATGTTTAATGACGTTAGCTTTGAAAGTCAGTTTCTCTTTAAGGATTGTAAAGTTGAGTTTATAAGTATAGGCAACCTTATGCATTTAATTGCTATTGGTTTCATGTTAAATGCTTACATCTTTTTTTTTGGTTGATTTGACCATTTTTTTTAGTGCGTCTGCGATTGGGAAGATCGTGAGAAAAAGTTTTCTGAAGTGGAAGGGATACTCAGGAGGCAGATCAAGGTAAATTATCTTTTGTCATAAGTAAATATTCTATATCGCCTCTGTGAAGAATACATGCATCTAAATTTATAATTGTGTCCTTATATTACTTTCAGATGTCAGTGATTCCAAGTGTACAGCCTTTTCATGCGATAGCCTATCCCATTGATCCGATGCTTGCACTTGAAATCAGGTGAGTTATGCTGCCTTTTCTTTTGCAGTGAATAACAAAGTGCTGCAGCAGTCATTTTCATGATTCTCTTTTTTGCAGTCGCAAGTACGCTGCATACAGTGCTCTTGTTGCATCCCGTTACTCGCTTCCTGCTTTCAACTTTCCTGCCCAATATCCTGTCAAGAGTGATGGTGGGAGTGGACGTCTAAGGCTTGGGTAAGCCCCCCCTCTTCCCCCTTTCTGCCCCTTCTTTAAGTCTATCCTGCTCATGCGCACATTGCTGTAATCAATCAGTCTTTTCATGTGGTTGTCACTGACACATCTCATCCTTGATTTTCAGTTACGTGAGCAGTGATTTTGGCAATCATCCCTTGTCTCACCTCATGGGCTCAGTGTTTGGCATGCATGACAGAGAAAACATCGAGGTATGTTGGATGTGAAACTATAGCTTGGTTTCACATAGCTATGTCAATCTAATAATCGGTTATATTGCAGGTCTTCTGCTATGCGTTGAGTGCCAATGATGGAACTGAATGGAGACTTCGGACGCAGTCAGAAGCAGAGCACTTCATTGATGTTTCTTCCATGACTTCTGACATGATTGCGAGGCTAATTAACGACCATAAAATTCAGATTCTTGTCAATTTAAATGGCTACACAAAGGTATGGTGCTTGTGTGTGTGATTTGCTGATTTAGTGGCAGTATTTTCAGTACGTCATATGTGATTGAGACCCATCTTTATAGATTTCACCATTAAACATCTAACAAGCTGTATAATTTGGACGTTGTCAATCTTAAATAAAATATTTGATACAAAATGCTGCTATTTTCCTGAAAAATCCCAGTTTTTTCCAGTCTGTGCATGATTTTTGTTTTCACCCTTCAGTAATTGATATTTCTTGCCCGTCAAAGGTCATAATAAACCCCTTTTTATTCCATTGATTGTGCAGGGGGCAAGAAATGAAATATTTGCCATGCAACCTGCTCCTATACAAATATCATACATGGGATTTCCTGGAACAACAGGAGCATCTTATATAAATTATTTGGTCACAGATGAGGTTGGCAATTTCATTCGTATTTTACTATTTCCAGTCTCTGTCACCTGAAGCTACAACTTGTTACTTGACTTCCAAAATCTTCAATTGCAGTTTGTGTCGCCTTTTCATTTTTCGCACATCTACTCTGAGAAGCTTGTCCATCTTCCTCATTGTTACTTTGTGAATGATTATAAGCAGGTCAGTCATCTTTACTTTGTTTCATCTTCTTTTGGCAAACTATTGATGGAGCGTGTTTTAACAGCTTCCTTTTATTACAATCATTATCAGAAAAACCGAGAAGTACTGGACTCCAGTTCCCACCCGAAAAGATCAGATTATGGATTACCTGAGGACAAATTCATATTTGCTTGTTTCAATCAGCTTTACAAGATGGATCCTGATATCGTCAACACTTGGTAATTCCACTTTGGTTGGTTATCATTTTTTCGGTAGTTTGACCTTTGGAGATGTTTTTAACTCGTTTGATCTCTATTATCATTGAAATAGGTGCAATATTCTCAAGCGTGTGCCCAATAGTGCACTTTGGCTCCTCCGATTCCCTGCAGCAGGCGAAACCAGACTTAGAAATTGTGTGTTTTTCCTCTGACATTGTGCCCTTTGAAAATATCTGTGCAAGTTATCGTGTTTAATGGATGCTTTCTCGATAGTTAAATTTGGCTACTGGGTCAATATTAATTTTAAAAGTTCTTTTCTCGTGGCAGATGCTACTCAAAGGGGTGTGCAACCAGATCAAATTATTTTCACAGATGTTGCCATGAAAAATGAGCATATAAAGCGCAGTGCTTTAGCAGATCTGTTCCTTGACACGTGAGATATCTTTTATTAGCTTTCTCCCATTCTCAACCAAGAAAAAAATGATATATAGTTTCCATCATCGGACAGATTTTATAACCTAAATTCCTTGGCTGTCTTCATTTATGCCAACGGTAAAAGGAATTTATTGTGTATTTTGCTGTTATATGGGCAGACCTCTATGTAATGCTCACACAACTGGCACTGATGTTTTATGGGCTGGTCTTCCGATGGTGACGCTTCCTCTTGAGAAAATGGCAACAAGAGTCGCGGGTTCATTATGTCTGGCTACTGGAGTTGGGGAGGAGATGATTGTTAATAGGTACTCTCTCTCCCTCTCTGTGTCTGTGCACATGTGTTCTGTGGGAACGAGTTATTTCCATGAAGAGGGGAAGGTCGTTTGTCTATGGTTGTCTTGCCGTTACTACTATATTTGGTTTGGTTTGGTTGGCATACTTGCTCTCTTGTATGCACCATTGAGTAGCCTATTGGGTAGTTCGACTTTTGACCTTGTCCATGCATGGGAACTTTTGACTCTTCGTGTTTGCACTGCATTTGCAACCTGTGGTTTGGGTGAAAAGGTTGTGTAAATTCTTGGTTCACAAGCATTAAGTGTCATGTTCCCCTATTCCTTTCTTGCTGCTGATGTATTTCTATTTTTTCCCTTTCCTTGGGGAAAAAAAAATCATCCAATGCGACAGTCTGAAAGAATATGAAGAGAAAGCGGTTTCACTGGCATTGAACCGACCGAAGCTCGAGGATCTTAAAAGTAGACTTAAGGCAGCTCGTCTGACTTGCCCTCTGTTCGACACAACACGATGGGTGAGCTCAAGTTCTCTTTTATTTCTTCATTTTTATGTGCATCTTCCCGGTATGGCACATGTCCATTATCTAGAAAATGGTGAATAGGTCTTGGCAATTCCCCTGATTTCTATATCTGGTTTCATTGCCATCTGTGTGTTGTGAGCTATTTTGGTTTCAATCGATTGATCTAGTAAAACATCAAAATTCAGGTGAGAAACCTCGAGCGGGCATACTTCAAGATGTGGAATCTCCACTCCTCGGGCCAGCACCCTCAGCCATTCAAAGTAACCGAGAACGATTCGGAGTTCCCATACAATAGGTAGGAATAACGGGGTATAGAGAGCCAGGACGGACGGGAATGTAGATATTTAAAAAAAAAAAAAAAAAGAGGTAAAAAGAGTTGCGAGGTACATTTCTTGGCGGACTCGCCTTCTCCTTTGTCCGGATACGGGTCGCCTGTTTATGTTGACAAGAATGAGAAACCTCCTTAACATTTGACCTCAAAAAACAGTTTTGAGGATCTCGATTATATAATGTAAACGCGAAACCTTCATACGAGCATGGGAGGTATGAAATTTATTGGTCTTCGATGATTGATGCTATGATCAGTGTCGTCTTCTCCACTTGATTCACTTTTGTGTCAGCTTCCGTTCAGCATTGAAGACGAGCTTTTCTTTTCGTGTGTTCGGAGTTCGGGTCAGCCGTAGTGTGCACTGCTTATTTTCATTATCCTTGCGTATTGGAAGAGCCTCTTCTGATTCAGTGTTTCATTCACTCATTCAGGGTTCGAAAGAAAATTCGGTAAGAACGAAATCACTTTCCCTAAAACGAGATTGTTTTAATTTTTGTGAAGCTTGTTTCCCTCCGACTTAAGTCTACTTCGAGTCTAGTGCCAAATCTGTGCTCTTCCGAGTTTATTAAGCACGTTGTTTCGTTACATGCATTTGGCAATGAAAGCGTAACCTTCGGGGGAGTATTCTTACAGGTCAGGAACTTCCACTGGCGATGAAAGCTTAATCTTCGGGGCAGTATCTTACAGGTCAGAAACTTCCTCTTGACGGATTCAACCGACGAGAAAATCAAACTCCAGTGCGAGTTTGCAACGAAGGACACGGCAACGATTTCAGCCAAGGATATGCCATGACTTACACAGCCAATAGAGAAATCGTAGGAAAGATCCCAAGTCGGCAGGCCTAAATTATCTCTAACCACCTCTCCAATACACAACACTAACGTAGCAGTATTACCAAACTCGAGTTGTTCCGGGGGATAGTCGGGTTGACTCCGACTCGGCAATAACAACTTCGGTACCATTTACTCAGTAAACAAAAACGTAATCTTCAATATATGCGGCACCAGAAAATTATGTAATCCGATGGAGCAAACGTGCTTTCCATTATTTTGATTATTCATACGATGACACGGCTCAAGCTCACCTGTGCATGCAGAGACAAAACTCGACGGAGACGAACCCAAAAAACCCCCCAAGAGAAAAAAGAAAGAGCAAACTCGTTATTCACTCAATGAAAGCCGGATTGGTCACTGATCTCTAACCCTTCCCCCTCAACCCCGAAAGCCACCTCAAAACCCGGACAACCCGGACTTGCTGCTGCCGCCGTCTCCGCCTCTGGATGGCCCGAAGGTGACGAGCTCCTTGGACCGCACCCACGGCCTCACCACCACCACCGACTCGAACACCTTCCTCGCCCCGCGCTGCATCCCCTCGATCTTCAGGTAGTACTTGATCCCGGCCACCACCTGCCTCTCCGCCCCCACCACCTCCCCGAACACGATCTCCCCATTATCCCCACCTCCGCCGCCGCCGCCCCGCTGCCGGCGCTGCATGCGGTTGTACTCTTCAACCGAGTACCGCCCCAGGTCCTGCACCTCCCGGTTCGACCTCACGTCCGGCACGGCGGTCCTGCCCCCGACCCGGGGGCCGACGTAGCCACCGCTCACGGCGGCGAGCAAGGAGAGGACGGTGAGGGTGATCAGGTATAATACTGAGGAGGCCATGCGAAGAAGCTGGGTTTTTGTTGCTGTTGTTGTTAGATAATGATGTAGTGGTTACGTGAGTTCGCTTTGTATTTATAGAGGGAGGGAGAGGGAGAGAGAGAGAGAGAGGGGGGGAGTATGGCTGTGGGTGGACACGCAAATTAAGGGAGGGAGGCGCAGAGGATGAGACCGACGAGTGCAACACCAGCGGCGTGCCGCGTCTTATGCTAGACGACACCTCACCCTCTTGTTCCTGCATGATTTTGCATTGATTGACAGGTCTCTCTCTTTCTGCCCCCTTGTGGGGGCGACTGGCGAGCTCGTCCAAAACGCGAGTTAGAAAGTCCGACTTGAAAACTTAGAGATGATAAGTGATCCGAGACCACATACACTTTATCTCAAGGACCTCTTTCTCATATGCGAATCGGATTAGAAATAACACGTGATATCTGACAGACGGAGTTGACATGTGCAAGTGAGATTAATTGAGCCGGAACTTGTCTTCTATATTGCATAAGGTTCTGAGAGACAGCTGTCGATTGTTTCAAAAACTTGATTTGATAGATGGAGAGAGACGATGATCATATAAATAGCATATAAACCCTATCATCAAGCGATGCTAACGGTGCATAATCTCCATAGCCAATTTTCCATATATTATTATGCAATCCTAGGGCAAGGATGCTTTTGATACTATTCTTATTTCACACAATCCAGGAACTTTAGTAATGTTGGCCTGATTTGATTTGAGCAAGAGATGAAAATAAGGTGCAAACATGGAGAAAAAGTATCTAAAAAGTTCTAATCCTATCGGTCATAAACTATTTAATTGTGCTAATTGAATCTTAACTCTTCACGTTTTGCCAATTGAGTATGTATAGCCAATATTGGTTAGAAAATCATTGACGTGGAAACCAATTATCTTACATGGTAAGGTTGGTACTAAAGTGGATAATTTTTAATAATATATATATATATATATATATTTTTGCAACTCTTGTAGTAATCCTCGCCTAGGCAAGGGCCAAGACCCTCACTTATTGGTCGATGAGGGCCGTGAAGCCCTCGCTTAGCCCACCCTTGCCTATGGGTGGTGATGGTCGGTTGCCAACCCCAACAACTGAAATAATATATATAAAACAAGTGCCAAGGAGCGGAGCTTGGGCGTTGAGGTCTTGGCTTGGCCTTGACAGACGTTGACATTGTTATTGGGGTCTTGAGTTTAGCCTCAATGGACTCGATCTCAAATGCACGGACATGGGCATAGGCATTGAGAACCTGAGCCTAGGCACTGGGGTCAAAAACCTGGCCTTATGCCAGAGGTCATTGGCCCGGGCGCTATGAACCTAAGCTCGACTTGATGGACTCATGCTCGGATTCTAGGGCATGAACATTGAGATCTCGGGCTCGGACTTTGTGGACTCGAGTTGGGGTGTTGAGCAACTGTACTGGAATCCTACGCCCAATCATCAATGTTGGTACCTTGAAACAACATCTACGGACCTAGCTTGGCATTGGGGTTCCAAACCCGGCCTCTTTGGGCTCAAGCTCGAGCTCGATGGATCTTGGTTGACCCGGCCTTGACCTCTAGACTAGGTTTGCTCTCAAGAGCTCATGAACAAGCTTTATTGGGGTTCTCATGCAAAAACCTAAATTTCTTAATCCAAGTATCTAATCATATTTTAAAAATTAATTTTTAATTTTTTAAAAATGAAATCATTTTTTTTTAACCTAAGCATAAATCTTCCATTAATTAGGAATACATTTTTTGTTAACTCATTTTCCTAAGTGATCCAAATATCAAAAATGAGAAAAAATATTCAAAAAATGTTTTTCACGAAATGTTTGGAGCTAAAGTCGAATGATTTTTTCAGTTTTCTTAAGATGAAAAATCTGCCTTAAATTAATAAAATTTACTCATTTCTTATCTATTGCCGGTTGAGCTTGAACTTAATATATCAAGGTTTGATGTGAAATCTGGGAATTGTCACGGGCTCGCAGAGACACTCGTGAAGCCATCCTTCGGGTGCATGGCTGATTGGCATGGCGAGATTACGTGTCGGTCTGTGAGAGCGCCGCCTCGACACGTGGCACCGTTTGATTCGCGGGCCACGTGATCTCCGCATGAAGGATCACATCGGAGACGGATTTATCATACGAGTTTTGTCTGTTTGCAGGACGACATAAATTGCTCATCAATCTCTGTCGAATATTTTAACTCCGTGATATTTTTGACGTGGGACGTGGTGGCTGAAGATTTTCCGAATCGTTCGCACGAGTAATTATCTGATGGGCGAGCGATGAAACGACAGTAACTTTTGATTCGAGAGGAGTTATTGGGCAGAGAACACAGCACGTTTCGAGGGTTATGCTACGATCAAATCGGGTTCCCATTCGCAGTCGTTTCGAGCTTTTTCGGCATTATTTTTGGCTCTATCATTATTTACATGTCGTTTCTTATCGATCTTTCGAACATTCAAATGGGAAAATCGAGAGCTTTCTTTCAGTGGGCTTCGTGCGAGTTTGAGGGTTGCCATTCTTGTTTGGTTTCCTGCAGTGTCAATGTTACTATGCGAGCGAGATTGGTTTTGTCTCACTAAAATTTCATGTTTAGTTAATCCCAAGATAAGGCAGTTGCTTGTGGTGTTGATAAACTTTCAGATCAAGAGTTGCGGGTCATTTTTTCGAATCTCGTAAATTGTCCGTTAAATTACTACAGATAAAGAATTCATGCATCAGCCGAAGGCATAAACTTAATTAGTTCATGAGATTTGTAGAGTGTTATATAAACCTTCCGATAGCCATGGACCTGCAAAGTGTTACTTTGTGCGACCCTTTTTGGATCGTTCGAACAAGCGAGTGATGATGGAAAGAGAATTCGTGTGGTGCGCGATGAAACGGCCATGACTTTTGACGACAGGAGTTACGAGGGCGGTAACATAAGTTCGGAAAAAAGCCGGTTCCGAGCGTTATGGTATGGTCAAATTGGGCCTTTCTCAGCATTATCTTTGGCCCTTTGGTTATCTTTCAGATCATTTATGACTCTACTTTACTCGAGTTTTCAGCATTATTTGTCTCTATCCAAATCTAAGAGTGTTTTATTGAGTGAGATTGCGAGTTGCAATTCGTGTTTGTTGCTTCATTGTGTCATACTTCTACAAACCAGTTTTCTCTCTATAGGTTTTGCGTTTAGTTAACCCTCAGATTGACGCAATTAATTAGGGCGGGGCATTGGTACTATAGACCTTTCATATCAAGAATTTCAGGTCACCCTTTCAAATCCAACTCACCTTTTGTAAAACTACTATTGATCGAGAACACAGTCACATGCCAAAAGCATAATTTAATTGGTTCATGAGACTTGCAAAGTATTCTATGAGTTTCCTAATAATCAGACTTCTACGATAGAACCCTTGGGGTTAAAGAAAGAATTTCATTCTCCCTTTAGTTATAACATAATTTGAAATCAAGTAAGCGATGAATTAGTCGGAATGTCCCTAGGTAGGTGTTCACGGCCAAGCTTTTGTATCAAATTCAGCCTAACCCGGTTTCATCGTGTTAGAGGAATAATAAGCTCATCTAGAACCAAAATGTTTCTTTTTCAATAATTCGAGAAAAAGAGAATGAAAACCCAACCATATGGAGGCTTGCAGATCACTCTGTGGTCTTGAGTTCAGAATCGTAACGACTCTGGCCGTGTAGTGCAATTTTCATTTTTTTTTCTCTTGAATTTTAAATAAGCGGTCCTTAACATAAAAATTAAAAAAGAAAAATTATCATGGAAAGAAAGTTAATTCCGCACTTTAACTTTAACAAGTTCGAACTGTAGATTCGAGAGGGGTTGCGAAATAATCAATAGTCTTATTTATATTCCTAAAACTTTCATTCATATATATTTATATTTTAAAAATAAATATAGCTGTTAAAATTTTATAATAATTTTTAAATCCACAACGCTCCAGATCCAAGAAGCAGCAGCTCGCACGCTTATAAGGGGGCACTGGCACGTGCGACGTCACTTCATCGTCTTCTTCCACCAGAACTCCTCCCCCGAATTTCAAAATCGCTCCCCAACGGCTACATCCCATCTCTCTCTCTCTCTCTCTCCTCTCTCTCTCTCTCTCTCTCCTCTTCTCTCGCTGCCTTGTCTCCCTCTTCAAACCCTAGCTCTCCACTCTCTCTCTCTCTCTCTACATCTCTCTCTCTCTTGCGCTTCGACGATGAAGCACTTCATGTTGCCCAAGGGCGCGGCCGCCGTGTTCAGGGAAGCGCAGACGCCGGCGGCGGCCTACGATTCGCCGCCGACGAAGGGCAAGCCGTCGTCCAAGAAGCAGAGCCGGTGCAAGGAGAACACCCCGCCGCCGGATCCGAACTCCATGGGCTCCGACAAGAAGGCCTCGCCGGCCGCCGGGGCCGCGTCGGCGAAGGCGAGGTGTCCGCTGCCCCCGCGGCCGCCCTCGTCGAATCCGCTGAAGCGGAAGCTCAGCATGGAGACGATCGCGGAGAACGCGCTAGCTGGAGCTTCCGATTCCGGCGTGAAGGTAAATTAGGTCTTTGTAGCTCTGCCGATCTCGCTTCGTTTTTTGTGGTTAACGGCGATTGATTGCCGGAAATGAAGGGAAACTTGGTTAGATAATGTCAAAATCGAACTAGATTTACTATATTTAACCCATAATTGATTCATTCTTGCATTTCAATGAAGCACTACTTTGCTAAGATATACTTCTGCTGATTTAACATGACGGTCAGGTATTGGTGAGGATGCGGCCACACAAGAATGATGCAGAAGAGGGAGATATGATAGTGGAAAACGTGTCCAATGACGCTGTTACTATAAATGGTCAAACATTCACATTTGATGCTGTGGCTGACCCAGAGGCATCGCAGGTACTTCTAGCTGATCTCGAGCAACTTAAGATCCGTCGTTAACCGAGAAATGGACTAAAACATCAGTTTGCATCCTGTTATTGCAGCTCGATATTTTTGAGCTCGTAGGCGCCCCTCTTGTCGAAAATTGCTTGGCCGGATTTAATAGTTCCATCTTTGCTTATGGCCAGGTACTTGATGGAGATTTCTGATCTGTTTGTAATCACATATGATCCTGTTTATGTTACTAACCATTGCATATCTGTTGTGGTAGACTGGAAGTGGGAAAACTTACACAATGTGGGGTCCCACACAAGCATTATCGGAAGATAAGTTGTCGAACCAACAAGGCTTAACTCCTCGTATTCTTGAGTGCCTCTTTACCCGTATAAATGAGGTAAAAATTGCTCCTCTGTGGTACATTTTTTAAAGCATTTCCTCTATGCTGAGCACCATAATAGTGCGAAGTGTTCCTTTTTGTGTGCAGGAACAAATTAAGCATGCTGACAAACAGCTCAAATATCAATGTCGCTGTTCATTTCTTGAGGTTTTTTTTTTTTTTTTTTTTTTTTTTGAATTAATTTATTTTTAAGTTTTCTTATACCATGTGGCACCGGTTTACCATATCTTATCACTCAACATTTCATATTTGTAGATATACAATGAACAGATAACTGATTTACTGGATCCCAATCAGAGAAATCTTCAGGTATGATTACTGAAATTTAGTATAACCTCTGTAACCCTATTATATAAGAAATCAATGTAAAGTCTCACGACTATTTTCCTAACCCAGATAAGGGAAGATGTCAAAACTGGTGTATACGTCGAAAACCTGACTGAGGAAATTGTGTGCACTATGAAGGATGTGAACCAACTCTTGTTGCGGGTATGAATTTAGAATCTTGTTGAGTTAGTACAGATTTTGTTATTGGCATTGCATCTAAGAACTTCTATTTTAATATATTTTTCGTCATCTGGGGATAATCCTCATAAAAGTTTCTACATTATATTAAGGTAGGTAATCAGATTTTTATGTGTTACTTGGAATATTGTGATGAACTGTCTTGGTCATTCATTGATCTACATTTACACCATGCCCTTTGGTCTTGCAGTTGCAACAGAATTTAAGTTCATCCAGTCAGCTTGAACAATTGTTTAGTTCATTGTACTAGACGTCCCTTAACTTCCTTTTGGTCCTCTTGATGGCGTGTTGATAATTTTGACATCATGTGGAGTTTAAATCAGTAATGTTGATGGACTATTTTAATGTGTTACTCATTTCTCCATTGGACAGCAATTGTCTTGTTGCCTACTAATATGCCTATATGCACCATTTTGGATTTTGGTGATAGTGTAGTATTTGACTAGCATATACTGTTCAACATAGAAATGTCTTGATTTCTGAAAGCTATGTATCTGACTGGCATGGACCTATAGACATTCAAATGTCTTGATTATCGAACTCTTATTTTTTGGGGGGGAAGTGGGTAATTAATTGTGTTATTTAGCAGCATAACACCTCTATAACTTATTTCGCCACTATTGTGGAAAATGTGATTGTATACTTAATGAAAGGACTTTTGGTAATTGTGGCCACACCGATTGCTGAAGGGTTTCCTTCAAAATACATCTTTTCACTTTCCACTGAAAATCTTCATTCTAAATTTGAGTGAAAACCGACAAGTGCTAGTAGTTTTGTGTGCTTACAAGAAAGTTGTGGCTCCCTCAAATATCTGGATTGGAATTGGTAATCTAAGGTTGATTCCTGACACCATACCATTAAATTGTGCAACCATACATCACGGCAATAGATTAAAGAAACTGAGTCAGAATTCTAAAGAAGTTCAGAAGTTTTCTAGGCTTGCTTGTTTTTTGCAGTTCTGTTTCTGTGTCTTTTTCTACACAAAAAAAAAATTAAAAGAAGTTTCCAAGTTTGACTTTTAGAGCTATTGCTCTGTTGCTGTCATTTATGGCTGTTCTGTTTCTCCGATATAAAACTAAGAAACGCATGCATGGTGATTTTTGGGGAAAAAGTTTAAGGTGAATGCACTTTGATATAGAAAAAAGGTTGTGATATAGAAATGTCCAGCATAATCTCCTAAGCTACCGCTACTGATGCAGGGACTGTCAAACAGGAGAACTGGTGCTACCAGCATAAATGCAGAGAGTTCTCGCTCACACAGTGTGTTTACTTGCATAATTGAGTCCCGATGCAAGGTAAACAAAAAGAGTTTAGATGTGCTAGAAAATTGTAGTGCTGTGACTTTTCTTTAACTGCTTGTCTCCTCTTGATTGCAAAGCATGGCTTAAGGAATAAGCGGCTTTAAAACGAAGCAATTGCCAATGTTGACAAGTACTGTCAAATTGTGGGGGGGCTCTGACTTTTCTCTAAAAGTTTATCTCCTCTTGATTATAGAGCATGGCTGATGGAATGAGCAGTTTCAAAACAAGTAGAATTAATCTCGTTGATCTGGCTGGATCGGAAAGGCAGAAGTTAACAGGAGCTGCAGGAGATCGATTAAAGGAAGCTGGGAATATAAATCGGTCACTCTCACAGCTTGGGTATGGGCCATTTCTCTTTGATTGTGATGGTTCCCCTAATGCAAATTTATCTTTTACGAAATCCTGAATCACTATTAATTTTAGATGATTTGAAAAAAGCTTGAACAGGAGTACTGCTGGTGGTTTGGTTTACTAATCTGCAAAAAAGTTAGAAGTATAATATTGAAGAACATGTGGGAGGTTAGGAATTTGGGCCCTAGAATTATTGCATGGGGATAACTCCAATGAAAGAATAGAAAGGTGGTATTTTTAAATTTGCCAAGGATGTTATGTTCAAGAAAACCTATCTCAGAAGCAAAGACATCTAAACTTTTCATCTTATTTATTGGCATCGACAGTGATTCTTAAGATTTCATCAGTTAAGTTGATGACATTACTAATGTTACTAGGATTTAGGCATGTCTAAAGTACAATAGCTTTTTCTTTTTTTAGCTTTTTGCTTAGGAAATTGGAGTTGAGTGGCATTTGACAAGGCTGTTGGCTATATTGGCTTAATTTCTTCCCTAAATAATTTTATCAGAAGTACCATTTGTTAGTTTTCTTGCATTCACACGGAGTCTTTTGCAAGCTTCCATTACCTTATGCAAGTCTCAATCAAAAGGTAATTTATGGTTATCATGTTTTCTCAGTTACAGGCACCTTTTATATGTATTTTGCATATTGTGGTTGCTTAGTCATTTGTTTGCATACAAGAGTATCACCTGATAGTGTGAATGCTCTTTTTTTTGTAGGATGCAGACATTCTTAATGCTTTACTAATTAAGTTACTTTTGAGCAATGCAGAAATTTGATAAACATTCTTGCTGAAATTTCGCAAACTGGGAAGCAAAGGCATATTCCTTACAGAGACTCCAAGTTGACATTCTTGTTGCAGGAATCTCTTGGTGGAAATGCAAAGCTAGCAATGGTCTGCGCTATATCTCCTGCACCAAGGTAATTCTCCTGAGCACTTTAACAGAACAAGAAAATTATTCTCTTTTCTTGATATGGATCTTTACTTGGATATATATTACAGCTGCAAGAGCGAGACATTTAGTACCTTGAGATTTGCACAGCGTGCAAAGTCCATAAAAAATAAAGCAGTCGTGAATGAAGTAATGCGGGAGGATGTGAAATTTTTGCGCGAGGTGATAAGGCAATTAAAGGTATATGTTCCCTGCTGTTCTTGCCTGCTTGTTTTTCTAGCAGCAGTCACAAATTTATTAGAGATCTTACCTTTCTATGGTCTGCAGGATGAGCTACTTCGAATGAAAGCAAATGGAAATAACCCAAGTGACTCAAAACATTACTTAACGGGAAAGGACGTTAGGAGGAGTTTGCACCTTCTTAACTTGAGTCTCCACCACCCAATGACATTACCTCATGCTGACGATGATAGTGATGAGGAGATGGAAATAGATGAAGAGGCAGTCGAGAGGCTCTGTCATCAAGTGGGTTTGCGGTCATCTAGTTGCGGAGATATGGAAGGTGTTTCTGAACAACCCGATGTGGAAAACCTTGGAGATCCTACTGTAGAAACCTCAGATGGCACCTCCTCCAAGCATTTATTTGAGGGAGAAAAGTCGGACTCTTTGGATGTCAAAATGGATGATGGAGAAGCACCAGCTGTTTCTTTGAACAGTTCAACAGATTGTCTCACCCCATCTGGCCTTAATGTCACTGTTAGCGAGACATCCCCTCTTAAGTCTCCAACTCCAAGTGTTTCCCCTAGAGTCACCAACACAAGCCGAAAAAGTCTCAGGACTTCGTCCATGTTGACTGCATCACAGAAGAATTTGGAAAATGACTCTTCCATAGAGCAAGCTGGTCTGCGCATTTCTTCTCCGAAATCATTAAATAAGAGCTCATCACATCACCTGCCTACACAGAGGAGCAGTAGCT
Source organism: Eucalyptus decipiens (assembly GCA_014182575.1). Taxonomy (NCBI): domain Eukaryota; kingdom Viridiplantae; phylum Streptophyta; class Magnoliopsida; order Myrtales; family Myrtaceae; genus Eucalyptus; species Eucalyptus decipiens. Next base: position 3,392,737 of record CM024616.1, on the reverse strand, counting down.
ACCTTGTACCTACTGAACACTTGGCAGCAAGCCTCCAACGCGGTCTTGAAATAATGGAACGCAAGAGTTCAGCTCTGAGAAGGTCATCATTCAGATTTTCATATAAACCTGCAGAATCTAAGTCAGTTATTCCCGTTATCAAAGTTGACACTGGAGTGCAAGTTTCATTGGAAGACAACCCGATGGTTGTTGAAGCTCCAATGGATTACTTGTGCAGTAATTGCCAAACCAGAACACAGACAGATGTTAAAGATGTCGATGGGGGCAACCTGCAGATAGTGCCAGTCGGTGGGTCAGAGTCCAGTGAGAAATCAAAGAAGCAAGTTCCCAAGGTAAGCCTAAAAGGCTGCAAATTCAAACTATTTTCCCCATACCTGACTAATCTGTATCATAGAAGCAATGGTGACATCAATCTCTCATATGTCATATAGGCAGTGGAAAAAGTTCTGACAGGAGCTTTCAGGAGGGAAATGGCACTGGAAGAATATTGTGGGAAACAAGCAGCAGAGATAATGCAGCTTAACCGCTTGGTAGGTTTGCTAAACATGCCTTTCAGAGACTTGACTTAGTAAGAGCTAAAAGTTTGACCATTTTGGGAAATCTTTAACAGGTACAACAATTCAAACATGAAAGAGAATGCAATGCTATAATAGCACAGACAAGAGAGGATAAAATACTTAGACTCGAGAGCCTTATGGATGGTGTTATGCCAACTGAAGAGTTTATGGGGGAGGAATTTGCCTCTCTTAATCACGAGTACAAGGTACAGTTTTGCTCTAAAGTATTTGTACATATATTATGGAGTCGATGTGATGACGGAGTGTAAGTTCTTTTCTTTGTTTCAGCTTCTGAAGGAGAAATATGAAAACCATCCTGAAGTTTTACAGTCAAAGATTGAACTAAAAAGACTGCAAGATGAACTGGAGCAATATCAAAACTTCTTTAATAATGGGGAAAGGGAAGTACTGCTGGAAGAGATTCAAGACTTAAGAAGCCAGCTCCAGTATTATATGGATGCTTCCACTTCATTGGGTACAAAACGCATTCCGCCACTGCTTTTGGATTATCCATGTGGACCCAGTCCAGCTCCATTGTTAAGCACAGTCCCAGAGTCCATTGAAGAAAGTGCCAAAGAGAAATTCGAACAAGAGAGAAAGCGTTGGACTGAAGCAGAGAGCAAATGGATATCACTCACTGAAGAGTTGAGGATGGAGCTCGAAGCTAGCAGGTCACAAGCTGAAAAGTGGCGGCGGGAGTACGAAACTGAGAAAAAGTGCACAGAAGATTTGGAAGAAGCAATGCGGTGGGCTATGGAAGGGCAAGCAAGGACACTTGAACAGTATGCCGATCTTGAAGAGAAACATATTCAGTTACTTGCAAGGCATAGAAGAATGCAGGAAGGTATAGATGATGTGAAGAAGGCAGCTGCTAAGGCTGGTGTGCGAGGTGCTGAATCTAAGTTTATAAATGCCCTTGCTACAGAAATATCAGCTCTAAAAGTGGAAAGAGAAAAAGAGAGGAGATACATGAGGGATGAGAACAGAGAACTTAAATCTCAACTGCAGGATACTGCTGAAGCTGTGCAGGCAGCAGGTGAATTACTTGTGAGGCTTAAAGAAGCAGAAGAAGCTGTTGCTGCAGCCCAGGTGACTTGCATTTTCTTTACTTGCTGAACTTCCTGCTTTTACAAACCTTCTGTTAGTGGCTGGTGTGTGAACTTCATCATATGTACTAATCAACATATGCCATTCATTAGTGGCATTGGGGCGGTGCAAGTGGCATGCTATACTGCTCACTGATTTATGTAGTTTTCTTGAGAGTTCATTTGACGAATAGATCTGCTTCTTCCATTACTTTTAAATGAACAGTGAAGAACATCATGACATTCTGCTCATTGGGGAGCTATTGACATGAAGATGTCCTATATACTTATGTAAACATTGGGCATATGTTCTTGTTTAATACGATTTGCTTTCTTTTTTGCGCGTGCAAAGTTTTACTTAGGCTGAAGGAAAAGTTCTGTTATGATTGTATTTGTATAGTTGAAGTTATGTTCTTTGTATTTGTGTTAGGATAATCTGATGTAAATTTTTAACATGCTGCAGAAACGAGCTATGGAGGCCGAGCAAGAAACTAAGAAGGCTTACCAAGAGATGGATAATTTGAAAAAAGAGCACCAAACTGAGATACAGACTGTGAATCGCCTCCTAGCAGAGTCTAGACTGCCTAATGAAGCATGCGGAGCTGCTGCTGATGATTTCCCTGTGGCCAAATATGACAATGGCGAGCCCCAAAATGTGGATGACCAGCAGTGGAAGGAAGAGTTCAAAGAGTTCTACGGTGGTGAAGACGGTGAGTTGTCCAGACTTGTGGAGCCAAAATCATGGTTCATGGGATACGATAGTTGCAACATTTAGAGAAGAGAAATGTAATTGCAGAGTCATCATGTATGTATGTATGTTACACAGGCCCCTCGCGGTGGCTCCGTCTAGTCAATCCTTTTTCGCATTGATTGTGAGGACCAGTGTCTTGGTTCTCTTTATAAGCTTTGTATCAAAATGTTTAGATTTTCACTTCCCAACTTCTACATATAAAGTGGCATGGCTTCATTCTTTTATTCAAACTCTCTTCGGTACATTCGAAACATGCGGTGACTCTCACCTTCTTTTTCTTTGGATTCCTGCATTAGCCGTCCAGAGCAGGTGGCAGCAAACTGAAGTAAAGCAAAACAAACTCAAGTGTTCTTTTCTTGAAGGAGAACTAATTTGAGCATGCTGGATAGCCGTCCAGAGCAGGTGGCAGCAAACTGAAGTAAAGCAAAACAAACTCAAGTGTTCTTTTCTTGAAGGAGAACTAATTTGAGCATGCTTTACTCATGACGTTTTTCCCCTATTAAAGGTATTCTTTGCGTTAAACCTAAGTTAAGACTTGTCTTATTCCTCGGAATGAAGTACTTGCATCCACCCCATGAGAGGCTTTCTCTGCCTTCTCAATTCAATTGCTCTTCTCAAAATTTTAGCTGTCATTGGCCTCAGCTTTCTTTTGGACTCGTCTTTGATTTTTAATGGCCGCCATGGACAGACGGTACTTTTGGGTCACTGCTAAAACTTTAGAATATTGATGTCCCGCGGAATAAATTATCTGTTGGGCAATAAATTACGTGACTATCCCTTAAGAAGTAGTGACATTGGTAAATTATGTTCAGAAAAAGTGATTTGGACCGAAATTGATGTGGTGTGAATTCTCTCTTCAGGCAAGCTTGTATACAAAGTACCATAATCAGTTGGCAATTCATCCATTGTTAGAAAGAAAAGACGAACAGTAAATGAAGAAGAACAGGGTACTATACCACCCAACTTTAGAAGATTCTGATTAGGATTAAGGAAACCAAAAGCAAGAGGGGAAAGTTAATTACCGCGTCATTCGAAAAATCAAATTATCTCTTCAAGATAATTGCTTCCTTTATAATAAGTAGTCCCCTGTTTTGTGCTCTGTGAGATTAATTACTTCTTTTCATGATACGTGAAAATTTATGTTGAATGCCGAAAAAAATGAGGTTATTTTGCCCTTTTGGAAAATTGGAAAACGAGCTCTCCCGGTGTGACAGCGTTCCACTTGACGGCGACATCCCTCTACCCTCCATAATAAAGGATCACAAGCATACCATGCCCACTATAGAAAAGATTTGAATCCGTGAGACTAATCTAATGGCGATGGCCGGTTCTTGCATCACTAAAAAATTTATTGTCTTGTGTACAAAGTTATTTACATGTAGATATATTTTGAGAGTAAGTTCGGTGTATATTGATGTTAATTTAATATGGATATATACCATTAGCTGATCTTCCAAGAAAATTTACTAATCACATCAATGGATAAATTATCTGCATGAATTTCTTACTTCTCTATATTATAATTTAGTAGTCAAGGAATTACTAATTACTGAATTCGACAATTTCACTTTTTTTATATGAAAATTAAATATTGAACTTTAGAATTTACTAAGTCCAAAATAACTTTCCGTTGTTCAAAGTCACCTATAACATATTAAAATTGTTGGTTATTAATAAGTATGTTTTTTTCAATTTTCATATTAAAACTTGAGAAACATTACCAATCAATTTATGAAGTTATTAATTTGGGAGAAGTATATCAGAAGTGTCTTAACTTATGTACAATGCTCATTTTAGTGCCATAACTTTTAGTCGGTTTACTTAAGTGCCAAAATCGGAAAAAAAAAAAAATCACTTAAGTGCCTCTGATGAAAAAATTCTAGCTAGAGAAATTATGTACCTTTAAAATTTTATTTGAGGTGTCAATTTTTTATACTGAAGTGATCACTTTTTCATTAAGATTGACACTGAAGTAATTACTTTTTAACGATTGGCACTATAGTGATCATTTTTTTTTTTTAACAATGATTGGCATTAAAGTGATCACTTTTTAAGTTGCTATATAACGTTGTTTAAAGATTTTTTTGACATTGAAGTGATCATTTTTTCATTAGGATTGGCATTGAAGTGTTCACTTTTTATTGAAGCAATCATTTTTTTTACAATGACTAGCATCGATTACTTTTTAACTTGCTACATGACGTCGCTTAGAGATTATATGCTAATTGGGTAGATCGACAAGCCACATAGGATTGAGAAATCCGGTAACTCAGATTAGAGTTGGCACTTAGGTGATCTCTCTCTCTCTCTCTCTCTCTCTCTCTTTTTAAATGGCACTTGAGTCAACGAAAAGTTATGGCACTAAAGTAAGCGTCGTACATAAGTTCAAACACTTCTAGTGTATTTCTTTCTTCATTTTTTTCATTTTTAAAAGGTTAACCATAGTGCAACCTACTTTTATTATTCATTTTTTCACATTACAACTTGAGAAACATTACCAATTAATTTGTGGAGTTATTAATTTGTGAAATATGAAAGTTATTTTTCCTTATAAAAACTTACTAATCCATTAAAAATCTCAAGCAAAACCACCGAAACTTGGGTGTGATGCTAATTTTGTATTTTGTATCCTATTCCATTTCTTGTATTTGGTTTAGCATTCCCAATGGGTTTTAGCCTTTAAAGTCCTTTGGGGAAATGCTGGACCGTTTGACAGTCATTTTAAAGTAGCTTTCAAGTGAAAGCCAAGATTAGGAAAAGTTTGAAAGTCAATGCTAGTAGGGACTAGCTTTAGGCTTTGAGCATTTGGCCAAATCTTTGAAACTTATTTTTTTTCTTCCAAAACTATCATCACTCATTTTCAAATTTCTGATTTTGCCCTTGTTATTATTCTTTTAAATGCCAAATAATGCTAAAAAAATCAAATATATATAAATGCTAAAAAATTTAAATATATTTTGGTATTTTTTAAAAAATATATATTTATATATTTGATTTTTTTAGCATTATTGTCAAAATTTATATTTAAAAAGATGCATACTTTATTTTTTTCAATTTTAAACATATAAAAATTAAAAAATTCAGATGAAGGGTTTGGTCTTTTTTTTAATATATATTTGATTTCTTAGCATTATTATCAAATTTATATTTAAAAAGTCGCATACTTTATTTTTTCAAATTTTAAAAATTAAAAATTAAAATATTTCGACGAAGGATTTGGTCTTTTAATATATATATATATATATATATATATATATTTTTAATATATATATAATTTTTTTAGTATTATTGTCAAAATTTATATTAAAAAGTTGCATACATTATTTTTTTTAATTTTAAACAATTAAAAATTTAAAAGTTCGATGAAGGGTTTGATCTTTTTTTAATATATATATTTGATTTTTTAGCATTATTTCCAAATTATATTTAAAAAGTTGCATACATTATTTTTTCATTTTTAACCAAATAAAAATTTAAAAATTTCGATGAAGGATTTGGTCTTTTTTTTTTTAAATTATATATATGTATTTGATTTTTTTAACATTATTGTGAAAATTCATATTTAAAAAGTTGCATACATCATTTGCTTTTCAATTTTAAGCAAATAAAAATTAAAAAATTCCGATGAAGGGTTTGGTCTTTTTTTTATAAAAAAATTATATATATATTTGAATTTTTAGTATTATTGTTAAAATTTATATTTAAAAAGTTGCATACATTATTTCTTTTCAATTTTAGACAATTAAAAATTTACAAATTCTGAGGAAGGGTCTAGTCTTTTTTTTTTATAAAATATATATATATATATATATATATATTTGATTTTTTTAGCATTATTTTCAAATTCATATTTAAAAAGTTGCATACATTATTTTTTCAATTTTAAATAAATAAAATTAAAAAATTAGCTATATAGTTTTAGTTAAAAGTCAATATATTACTTACCTTACTAAAAAAAAAAATTAATATTGATCACTTAAAAAGCTTTTCAAATGTATTTTCTATCAAATAACATTTCTCTCAAAGTTGATTCTCAAAGCATAGTTTACCAAAGGGTTTGCATTTGCCTAAAGTCTTTTAGACTAAATTGCTTTGCATTCTCCTAATAGACTTTTAAAATGCTGAACTAAATGTACCCTGCATTTGGAATTGGCTTTGCAAAGCGATTTTGGGCTTCGAAGGATCTTTAGCCCAAATATTGGGTGTTTGGTTTCATTTTTGAAACCCGCCTTGAGGCAAAGTTTGCCTTGGAAAGCCCAAGTCCTAAGCTACCTTATACTTTCAGCATTCTCAAAAGCCCCATGTCTACTGTTCACGTCTACTGTTCATCTCCTTCTCTAGCGACCTGGCTGGCTGATCAAAGATGAGCTCAAGAGGCTGGCAAGGTCATGGTTGAGGCTGGCGAGGTTGTGACAACTGTCACTGGCTAGTCATGCTACCCCGACGTGTTTTTAACCCGACAATCTTGCTAGGCAATTCTGAGACGTTTCGAGGAGACAAAAACAATTTCTCCTAAACTAGCAAAGTCACGCACCTTTTAACCCGACAATCTTGATAGACGAGAAATTATGATTCCGACGATGATAAATCAAGATCTTGTACATTCCCAAGGGACAATCATAGTGTTACAGACAATAGGGTGGCTCACAATTACGACGATCGTAGTGTTACAGATAATAGGGTGGCTCACAATTACGACGAAGCCGAGTGAGATCCTGCTTCAACCTTATTAAATGGATAGATTGTGTTGGTGAGCATGGGTGTCAACCACCAGTGGTTTTTGGCTCCTTTGTGACCCTCCTCAGCTCAACACGCTCAAATCGAAGGCTTTTAAAAAGCAAGAAAAGGAGTGAACTTTCACTTCCAAATCTTAACCGATTTGTCATGACTAGCTGAGGCAATCATCCCTGTCACCGGCGACTGCGCCAATGCCGAAATAACACACTCGTGAGCTGCGACTGTCAGACACTTGTTCTCTACCATGTTCCACAACTCCAACGACTGCAAGGGATAAAGCAAACATCAAACAATTCCGAAATAAGGCTTGAGAAACTAAAAAGTATTGATAACAGTTACAATTCCCACAAATCACTCGGTCTAAAGAAATCCATGTGATGTGCAACATCCATGACAGAAAGTTGTAATTCCTTTTCATAGCCCTTCAAATATGAGTCAGATTCTTACTTAAAGGATTTGGCCCAAAAAAGATATAAATAGATTATTGTTGAAAAAAGATTTGAAGAACACTTCTAGGGATTTATTTATCCAACCAGTTCTTTCTGAAGTATGAATTGGTTCCACAGGATAAGAAATGCACCCTAAATGCGATTGAAACAGGTGGAATTGCATTCTAACAGTCAAATAAAAGCTGACTGCGTTCTAACAGTCAAATAAAAGCAATCATGTGCAGCGCATATACCAATAATAGCACCAATCATCACCTGATAACAGCCAATAACCAAAAGATTGGAATAGGTTGGATGGAACACGCATGAGTGAAACTTGTTTCCACTGGAAGTGAGTTCGTGGACACATTCACCAGAGGACAGTCGCCACACCCGAACAGTTTCATTGCAGACAGATGCCAAATAATCTCCATTGGCATCCCAACTTAGAGAATGTACATCTGACGGGTGCCCCTGGAAATGTAAAGAGATATCCCACTACAATTAGCAATTCTGGTTAGAATGTCTGCCACACTCTTGGAACGTATATGTACAATTTCCTTTTAGACAAATTCAGAGCTCCCTTTCACTCTAGTGAAATATATATTGGTACCTTCAACAAGTGAGTCTGCCTATCTGTCTCAAAATCGAAGACAGACACCACATCATTTGCTGCTGCTGCAAGCAACTGCCCTATCCTGGGTTGAAATCTTACCTGTGCCATACCTCCCTGCACATCTAACAATCAAGTACTTCAGAACAGCTGCAGTAAGGTCTGAGAACAAAAAAAATCAGCTGAGATTTGTTTGTAACCTTGGACACACGGGTGCACGAGTATTGATTAATACTCCAGAAACGAATCTCACTCTTACTGTCGCAAGAGCAGAAAAGATCATTCTTCTTAGGGTGGAAGTCGAGGGACATCACCTGGGAGGTGTGTCCAGTAAATGACTGTAAGGAATAGGCTGGCTGCAACACCCAAAGATCATAAGCACAATTCGTTTTTGACCTATTTAGGGTGAAAGATGTTAGACAAGAAATGAAATAAGGTAGAGACTATACTTGCACCACATCCCAAACCCGGATGGTCTTATCAAATGAAGATGTTGCCAATTGTGTCGTGTTTGGTCTGAAACGCACATCGGTGATTATGGAACCATGTTCTTCTGGAGTGCTCTCAGTTTGAAAGGTCTCCACATTCCAGAGGATAACCTATTGATGTCACACAGAAAAGTATCTGACATCACCATATCGGTTATAATCAACATAACCATGTGACATTATGAACTAGGCAAAGTTTTCAGTACTTTGCACAACCCTCAAAAACTAGTGCAGAAACTTTCACGCAGCACCAAGCTTACACACCAAGAGCTCGAGGGAAGCACCATGAAAAAACATTTGAATAACAATTATGATCCAGTTACATACATACGTCGCCTAGAAGCAAATTGCGCTCAGTATCAATCTGTATCCCAGTATAGTACTTGCCTTCTTGTCATGGCCAGCACTTGCCAAGTACTTCCCATCCGAAGAAAAATGACAGCAGACAACTTTGCCATTGCTCTCGCGCATGGAACTAACTTCACTGAAGGAAAACTCTGAAAAGGAAAAATAGGGTCAGCTATCAACGTCTACTGCTAATAGAAGGAAGAAGTCGGTCAATTACCCATGTCCTCTGCCCCTCTCTCTCTCTCTCTCTCTCTCTCTCTGTCCGCCTGCAGCAGCAGCAGCAGCTAACACCAATCGCTCATGTGAGGGAGGGAGGAAGGAGGAGAGAGAAAGAGGAGGGAGATGATGGCGGAGATGGAGATGGAGATGGAGGAGGAGTTGATGCTTTGATTTGCAGTTGAAGGTTTTTGAGAGAGAGAGAGAGAGAGGGGGTAAAATGGTGGAGATGGGAGGGTTGGGGGTAGATTGGGTATTTTTGTTTAGGCTCGAAGAGAGAGAGAGAGAGAGAGGAGGAGGGGAGCTGCACTTGGATTTCTCGCGATATTTTGCCCCCCCTCTCTCGAATATTCTGACTTCCTTCCCCCCGGCTGCTCCCATATTCTTTATCAAACCATTTAATAAAATTAATTTTTTTTGGTAAATAATAAAATTCAAATTTATAGTCATTTGTGTATTATCATAACCTGTTTTATTACGTATAATATATATATGAAATCGCATTGGGCATGTGTTCGATTTCATCTTGATTGATTTTATTTCTAACTAAGCTGGATTTTTACACTTCAGTGGTAAGCTCAGACATAACAATTAACAGAGTACGCGCCACGAGATTTGCTCAAAAGATATGACCTGATGCAGCGTTAGTAATAGAATGTATCAGCCATTCTTCGATGGTTATAACTTATAATCCATTTTCTAGGAGCTTGAGTTGTCGGTTGATGAATATGAGGTGTGGCAAATCTCGTAATGCTGGCCCGAGAAGTTTTTTAGAAAGGGTATATTATGATCGAACATCTATATATCACGAAAGGAAAGAAGGTCGTTAGTTTTGAACAGGGTTGGCAACCAAACACGTCTTCCCTAGTCCCTTTCGGGAGGGGAAGATCCCGTCATTTCCTTGTACCACGCCCGGGATTGGTTACTCGGGGAAGGTATCGTGAGGATTTGGGTGGGATCCGAAAACCCCCTTTTGGGGTTTTGTGGCCGGAGAGCCCCGTGGGAGATTTTATCACGTTGTTTTACATCCCGGGAATCCCAAATTTAGGATGAAGTCTTTTAAGGACTTGCTCAGGTCCGAGAAAGGGTATATTATGATCGAACATCTATATATCACGAAAGGAAAGAAAGTCGTTAGTTCTGAGCAGGGTTGGCGACCGAACTAGTAACGATCAATCCTCCATGTATGGAACATTTTCATTCTTGCCAATAAAGTTATATAGGCCAGAGCATAGATGTATTACGTACCCATAAAAGGGTACCGACATGGAGATTTCATTGATCGAGACTGACCGTTTATACTAGCAGCATAAAGCCTAACGAGATTTCATTATATCTTCCTTACAGCATACGGGGTCGATCTTTGAAGAAACATATTTATTTGAAATAGAACATTTTGGACTTCAAAGTTCCAAATGATTCTTCTTATTGTTGAGAAGAAACATTTAGGGTTTTAGTTTACCAATAAATTTGGTTGTTTTGAGGCATGTGATTTCTAATATTGACGATTCAGAATTGAGCAGATTACATAGTAACAAATATCTATATTTGAGAAAAGTGCTAAAAAGGTCCTAAATCGTTTGTATTTGTGTCAATGATCGCGTGTCGAAGAGATGTCGAGGAGGGGTGGGGGCCGCGTTCCGAATGTCTGGATGGGGGCAAATCAGTCGGGCAAGCGAGGTGGGCTAAAGGGACTAGAAAGGTTTGTTTTTTAAGGGAAAGATTAGACGATTGCAGTGGCGTGAATGGTCAAAGCATGCATCTCGATCGATTCCATCGCCAAATTTCGAGAGCTTCCTCTGATATTATAAAACGACCCAAGATCCAAATCGGACCCAAGATTAATTTAGGGACGATTGAACTGGCATGAATGGTCAGATAAGATCGTGGCATGCACTCGGTCGATTTCATCGCCAAATTTCGAGAGCTGCTTTTGATCTTATTTCGAGAGCTGCTTCCGATCTTACTTCCCTTTTAATGTGATCGATAAAATGACCCAAAGACCTGACCAGACCGGAACTGTGCAGGTCGGACCCACGGTTTCATGTGAGGGAGGGAGGGAGGAGAGAAAGAGGAGGGAGATGATGGAGATGATGGAGATGGAGACGAGGAGGAGGAGTTGATGCTTTGATTTGCAGTTGATGCTTTGATTTGTAGTTGAAGGTTTTAGAGAGAGAGAGAGAGAGAGAGAGAGGGGTAAAATGGTTTGATTTGCAGTTGATGCTTTGATTTGCAGTTTAAGGCTTTAGTGAGAGAGAGAGAGAGGGATAAAATGGTGGAGATGGGAGTGTTAAAATGTAGGGTTGGGTTGGGGGTAGATTGGGTATTTTCGTTTAGGCTCGAAGAGAGAGAGAGAGAGAGAGAGGGGAGCGGGGGAGCGCTGCACTTGGATTTCTCGTGATATTTTGCCCCCCCTCTCCCGCATTGGACATGTGTTTGATTTCATCCTGGTCGACTAACTAAGCTGGATTTTTACACTTCAGTGGTGAGCTCAGACATGCCAATTGATGGAGTACGCGCCATGAGATTTGCTCAAAAGATACGACCTGATGCAGCCTTAGTAATAGAATGTATCAGCCATTTTTTGATGGTTATAACTTATAATCCATTTTCTCGGGGCTCGAGTTGTTAGTTGATAAAAAGAAAAATAAAAAAATAAAAAAGATATTATTAAAATTTGTTCACGCGTCGATCGACGCCACGCGTCGTAGCGACCGATCCAGGTTTACAAAATCCGGCCAAAATTGATCGAAAAGGACTGAATCGATACTAAATAAAAATGTCTATGACTAAATTGACACCAAAAAAATGTTTATGACTAAATTAGCATAAATACAAAAGGTTTATGACTTTTTTAGCGCTTTTCCCATCTATATTTTGTTTGGATAAGCATTGCGATATCCAATTTATGATTCCTTTGAAGCAACTTGGCTGGAAAAAAAAAAAAACCAATGGTGACCATTTTTAAAAGGCACAAGATTTGTTTTGAACAAGCGTGTATTTGATTCACGAAAAATGGATTATTTGGAAATCATTTTCTTGAAATCGATCAAGTTGTAATGCTTATGAAAATGAATGAACGAAAAATAATTGAAAAATCATTGAAAGGTTTATGATTAAATTAGCCAAATCGCAAAGTGTACGACTGAATTGGCTACCATATAACATGTATAAGAATGTTTGGACGATTTTCCCCTCTAACGTGAGACTATGACTTTCCAAGAAGGCATTCTTGGGTTCACCGGATTCATGTGATCCTAATACATTCTAGCACTTAGATCCCATGGGTCTCATATGGGAGCCAACAATATGAGAGGTTTGGATATATTAGACTTGAATGAACCTGGATCATCTAGAAAGTTTTCCTCCCGAGAGCCATGTCTGATATCTTATACGAATGAAACTTTAACTTACTATTGTACTTTGAGGAAGACATTCACTTGTATGTTTGGGGGCTTGATTCCTTAAAAAAATCCCAAATATAGGTATAGTCCCGATTTTACCCTAATTTTCTTTATGTCACATAAAAAGTCCTCAAATTTAATAGTAAGAGGAACATACATTTTGTCTCGCATACATATTTGTTTTTAATTATTAAACCAATCTTGCGGGTTTAAAAATTGATTGAAATGGGGAGATCTACAGATTTTTCCAGGGTCATGGCCTGCATAAATTAATTTTCATGGCATGCACTTGATGCATCATATGCACCATCGATAATAAAAAGTCAAGCTCAAGATAACACAAGCCATGCATATCCGCAAATTTGGTCTCTCGCATATTGTGCACCGGACAAAATTTAAAAAAGAAAGCAATATGATAATATTGACACCTAATTTACGGCGCAAAACAAAGATAGTATTAACACCTAATTTGATAATAAATATTTATGTTCAATGCGACAAACCTGGACGCGAGAAAGTGGGAATAAGAGGAAAATTTGAAAGCGCCGGCCGTTTGAGATTTTCTTAGGGCTGCGCATGACAACGCTTGTTTAGGTTTTTTTTTTTTTTTTTTTAAATAGTTCTTTTCTATTTTCGCTCTAACAATTTCGAAAGTAAAGAACCCCGTTTGATAACGACACAAAATTTCTACTCCCGGAATAGAAAAAGAATAGAAATGCGTTTGGTAACGCAACAATTTCTTTTTTGTATTTATTCATTTTTATTTTTGCCGACGGATCGTCGGCGGCGATGGCCCGGTATGGGCGGCGGCGGCGGCCGGCGATCGCGACGGGCGGCGATTCGGCGACCGGGCGGCGGCGGCGGCGTCGCGCGGATGGCGCAATGGCCGGTGATCGGCGACGGCTGGCGGCGGCAGCGGCATGCAGCGGCGGCGGCCGGCCGGCCGGCGATGCCGGGCGTGACCTGGGGCGGCGGGCCGGCGGTGGGCGGTGGCTCGGGCGGTTGACGGTGGTCGCGGCAAGAAAATAAAATTAAAAAAGAGAATCACTTACTTTTAGAAATGTTAAGGTAACAAAGAACTTTTTTGCTTCTCAAAACTGTTCCGGGAACAAAAATTGAGAAATTGTTAGGAACAAATGTTTTTACCAAAAAAGCAGTTTTTTCGTTTTGTTAAACAAAAGAACATAAATGAGAGAAACAGAAGCGTTACCATGCGCTACTAATGGCATGCACAACCCTTTTCTTTCCTCTTTCTATGTCGACAACGATGTGAGCTTTTTCTGGGAAAAGCAAAGACACGAGGGAGCCATGCAACTTCGATTCGCTTTCAGCTTTGTCAGAGAATTTTGCAATGAGAGAAGCCTCAAGGTCCTGTAAACATCAAAGGCCTCTCCCATGAAAAGGAAAATACCCTCGAATATTCCTCAATTCTGGAACTCTCGTTTTCTCAAAAACTTTTCCCTGCCAAGATCCCCCTTCCAAAGAAGGGGCTGGCAGTCGTACGTGGGTGCTCCCTTTTGCAATTGCATACATGTTCTCTTTTTACCACTGTTTAATGTTTGATTTATCGTGCATCTTTAGTGGTTTAATTTTAGTAAAGGACGACAGCAAAGCAGAGGAAAAAGAGAGGCAGATTCAACCTGAGGTCACCCGACATTCCATTTTCCACTGCTTTCCTTTCCACCCATCATTTTCAAATGTGCAGTGGAAATTTCATGTCAGTAACCTGCCTTTGTCAAAAGATGTAAGAGTTAGCAGTTGTAGCAGTTGTCCTATTAAATGTCTTGCAATATGAGGAGAGCTCTCGATCTCTTCCTTTTCTTCTCCTCCTCCTTCCTAATCTTTCCTCTGCCACCACCTCCCACCACCTCCGTCACCGTTCTCCTCCTCCTTCCTATTCTTTCCTCTGCCACCACCTCTGTCACCGCAATTGTCATCTCCATTGTCGACCTCCTTCATGCTACTGCCAACCTTTCATTCTCTCTTGCTCTCTCTCATTTGGGAAGACATTTGAAATCCTCGCAAGACCTCCGTGCTCCCAGACAGAAAGATAAAACGGTCGAGTTTCATGACTCCTCTTTGTATCCAAGAAAACAATCAACAGTGTAATCTCAACCCGACAAGTTAGTCGGATGATCAGACATCGACACGCATTTTACTCGACCTGGAAAGAAAAAAGCCCACAGGATGCTTTGATCCACATTTGTCCATCCAAGAACAAAAAACAATGAAAAGAGCATACGAGGAACTCCATTAACGTCATCAGGAAGCCTTTTAGAATGACTCTCACTGCTCATCTCATATTTCAGCGATCTCTCAGCTGCTTTGATCCAAGAATTCTTTAATGTCAATACATGAAGCAGCAATACACCTATCTGAAAGTTAAAGTTGGATCATTTGCAACATATATCGCCAGACTCGGACAATACCTTCAAGAGGTAAATGAAAAGTGTAGGAGAATTTCCGTTCACTCTACTCATTTGCAATTTCTGCAATCTGTAAAAATACCTTTCATTTATTTCCTCGGTTGAATTGAAGTTTGATAGCTGACTTATCTGAATCTCTACTGGGACAACTTCGAATGTTGTGTCCTTTACATTGGCATAACCTACAAGTGTATGTCTTTCTCGCAGAAATCAGTTTACTTTTTGTATCATCACTGACTCGAATGGCCCCGACTCTCTTACGGCATGTCCGGCGATTATGGCCACTTTGACCGCAAATTCTGCAATGAGGAAACTTAGTGGCAGGACTTTTGTTGTATCTCCACCCTGGCTTTTTACAAGTTCTTCTATTGTGGCCCTTTTCTCCACAGATCCGACATCTGAAACGCCTGTCGATCAAACTGTCTCTAAGTTCAGGACAATAATAACTCCTATGTCCTTCACGTCCACAATATGAACAGTAAAATTGAATGCCTGCAAGTAAAACACACGACATAAGTTCTCATGTACCTAAAAGAGAGAGTAGATCTGCTTCTCAAAAGAGAGAGCGAGAAAAACAAACTCTGCCTTCAAGTTGCAAGTACAGGGCCAATAGTATAACAATATGCAACTCTAAAACAAATACAATTGCTGGTGAAGTTTTGAAGTATCGACGTGCCAAAAGAAAAACATATAGCAGCAGCATTTTCAAAGAAGTAACTTCAAGCAAGCTGATTAACAAGGTTCAATGTAGCAAAATGAGGTGTGCAAAATCATGAAATAAGCATCTTAAAAAGCATTTGGCTCGGTGTCTTACAGACGACACCTGTATCAGGTACAACACCTGATCTAAATCATTTGCCACCATGGGGATCAGCAGTCAACAAATTTAAGAGGGAGCGTTGCTGATGGAGGGTCAAGAAAGGAAAAATCCCCACTGTCTCCTTGTCTCTTTGTGCTTTAAGAAGAGAATCCGCCTAGGAATTTATCTGGAAGAGATGGTAGTCTTCCTCATCATTCTAGAAGCAGAGCACACTTACCTTTGGACAACTTCAAGATGTTCACTAGGGAAACATATGCTGTCATAATGTCGTAGAAAATCTTCTAGAAGACCATGCCACAATGTAGGGGATCAACATTCACATCAATAACTATTTAAAACTAAATACATCCGATATCTTTTAGAAACTTACCTTTCATGGCTATGCTCCTCTTGCGGCGGTTTTCAGGATCACTGAAGAAAGCTTTCTGCAGTTCAGAAGCACGTTTCCTTGCTGCAGGAGTTCCTTTGGCTTGCTTCATAACACAAAAATAACAAATTCCTTAACACTTGAAATTCATTACCAGACAGACAAATCGACTTGGAAAGAAACAAGCTTCTCATAACATTCTGATAATCAATAGGATAGCACTTACAACAATTTTCATGAAATTGCAACTTATGCTTGATAGCTCACAAATTCTTTGAGTGAAATGCGGTGGCAGAGGTTCATACGGAGGAACCATAGAAGTTCTATCTTCAAATGGGTTTAGTGAAGAGAGAAATCTATACAAGAATTCTACCAAGTAAAATTGGACTGGTTGATGGCGGGTTTTGGCCTTGTTTGTGACACTTGAGTGATTACTGGATCTTGAGCTCATTTGTCTGATGGTGTAAGAGAAGACACGGGTAGTGCAGCCTTGTGTAATGGGACCAAACCTCTATATTTTTATCACTTGTTGCTTCCATGTGTGAACTTCTATTCAAAAGAACCTAACAATGTCGGAACAACCACCTCAATCCATCTTGACAAAGCAGAATGCATAAGCAAACTTAATGGAGTTGATTATGGTAAAACAGGCTGCAAATGCAGAAATTAAGGGCAATGGGTGTTATCACATTAAAAGCATCAATCTCAAGAGACAAAATTGTTGGATTTATCCTACTAAAAAGCACATCAGACAGAGAACACCAGAAGCAAACTCAAGGTCTAACTGTTGACAAGCTATAATTTGGTGGAAGCCTCTTAGGAAATTTCCATTCCTTCACATGGAATTCAAAGCAGAAATCAGCACCAACATGGGATTCAAAAACCTCAGAACTGCTCAAGCAATTGATGTTATGGAAGGCCAAAAAAATAATCGTTAAAAGAAAGTACAAACTACAGTGCAAAATGGTGTTACAGGAAAGAAAGAAACAAACCTTGATTGCAGCCACTCTTTGCGCATGAAGCATGGGATCACGGTGAATAATCTTCATTCTGTTGCTAAATAGTCCAGTTTTCTCATTGAGACTCTGAAATCAGCAACAACCAGAGAGATTACAACATGTCATCACAAAACATGCAGAGCATGGAAGTTAAAACAATACATCCCCCTAGACATATAAATGTCCTACAGCAGTAATTGCAATCCTTCATCACCAATAATGTGCATATGATGAAGGATCCTGGATAAATTGCTACTTTCTGGCATGTAACGTCTCTTCACAAGAACCCACTTTTACTTCAAATAATATCAACTGCCATACACAGCAGCATAGCTTTGGCCGGCTTTACATTGTCTAACCATAGGAAATACACATAAATGCACCCCAAAAATTTCTTGATCCAGATTTTGGCTAGAGATGAAGTGGCAAACTAACTTTAAGTGCTCGGCTGATCTTCAGGCCAACTTCAGGAGAAGTTGACTGGTATACTCGCTTTGACTTCTTCCTCACATCCAGCTTTATGTCTAGATTATCAACTTCATCATCCTCCTTCACTTTGAATGGAGAACTGTAGGAAATAAGAGCAAAAGTTTTAATTGTCTAAATTGTCGATCACCAGAAATTTAATGTCTATGATATGGCTACCAAGAGGCACTTCAAAGTTGCACCTTACCACCAGTGAGAACAAGATGAAAACAGCCATCCACAAGGTGTTTCATCACACAACAAAACCCATTTGTGGAGCTGAATTCCTAGGGAAGGTCACTAGTACATAGTAGACCTAAACAAGAAGAACCCCTTTTTCAAGGAACTATAACAGAAAAAACAAAGAGACATGAAATTTTAAAGGAATTGTGGAGTTTCAACAGTCATCTCTGTGCTCAGTAAAAGATCGTAGCTTAAATTTTATGGCATATTTGATCCAGTACACCACCAAGTGCAAACATTATCTAGTAGCCACTAACTTGAGCTCCAGCTTGCTTGTCCATGAGACTAGCAGAATCTCTTAGTGGCCAGAATTTATACACTTAAGGAAAGTTTCTTTGTCAATTAAGATCAAACAGTTCCCATGTTCAAACTTCTATATAATAATAAAAAGTTGCATAGATTCAGTAAATTCTTCAGCTCAAGAACCTTAATATTGCAACAGAAAAACTAGGACACTACCAAACCGAAGGAATTGTAGCATGCTAAAATGACTACAATAGGGAATTTCCTTGACTAGAATAAGGAATTCCAACAAGGCGATAAAAAATTAAATTGGAAAGGGCAGCCACAAAGTTACCAGAAAGTCTTGATAAGTGCGGATGTTTTATAATTTTGATTTAAGAAAAGGAAATGCGTCTTTGCAAACCATAACTAAAAAAGCTTAAAGCAGCAGATAAGAAGGTTACATGGATCGAGCTTTCTCCCAAGGTTGTTCATCAATTGATTCTTCCCATATAACACATTCGCCCAGGCACTGATGGCAGGTCACTATACCCTGTTGAAATGATCAGCCAAGTCAATCCAGTACATTGTGGACAGAAGACAACAATTTCACATGACTATGATTCTAGGATTGCTCATGACAGAAATTATCTAAACAAAGCATGGTCAGCCTACGCAGTAGATTCATGAGATTTGTGAAAGATATGAGCTCCCAGAAAACTTTCAGCCAATATTGCTGCATGACAATGAGAGAGAGAGAGAGAGAGAGAGAGAGAGAGAGAGAGAGAGAAGAGCCAGCCAGTGACATGCCATTGTTGCTGTTTGTTCTGATAGGTAATCAAGTTAAGTTAATTACCCCCATAAATCAGCAACGCATAACCAAATCATGATTGCGCAGTTGAAATTGTTATTCTTTAGACTGCCTTGGGTTTTCATTTACCGACTTATTTTAAGTTAGAACTTCCTTTTTTGTCAGATGAATCTAAACTGTCCATTTCTTCCTTCAAACATAAGTATATTAATGTAGCACTGAAATTCTTGAGAGAGTCATCTAATCACTGTTAAAATATCTGTCCACCTACAGTTGTGACCAAGTTGACCAACTAATGCAAATGCAGTGAAAACAATATCCAATGTACTTGATTCAAGAATGGTCAGCGGATAATTGCATGAGTTTTTTTCTATTTTAATCTTCTACTCAAATTTAATAATGGATATTCCTATTTCTATGGCTATTTAACCACTCATAAAGAAGTCAAGATAGCAATTTCCCTCCAACAATGAATCCATGAGAAATCTGCACCATTCTTTGACATTATTTTGCTGAGGTCTCGTAAGTTGCTGACTCTATCAATCAAAGGGCAAAAATCTTAGGCAAGTGCAATAGACATTAACCTAATGCATATTTCCGCAATATGGTAAGCCAAGTCTATTATATAATAGAACATATCTATGTAGTAGTATTCGAACTTTTAACCTTACATTCTTGCACTCTGTAGCCACCTGACTTCACCAGATCATAATTGCTGGAACAGGAGATCTCTACAGAAATATATGTTCCTTGCATTTTTCATCATGATGTATCGATCGAACATGTATTAGTAAACCAAAGGAACTTGTAAGAACTTGCATGTGAAAGACCAGTCTGACTTTTGTTAAACAGCTGATAGGACTTGTCAATTAAAACATTGGAAAAAGACTCCAGCTACATATGTCTCTTCTCAACTCTAATACTTGTTGAGAACTACTAGCAAAGTAATTGGCTGCCACTTGATAGGTTTTGAAGAAAGAAAATGTATTTTCCTAGTAATATTCACCTAGTACAGATCCAAAAGAATGTCTTCAGTTCTACAAAAAATTACATATCCCAGCGAATATTGCTTTGAGACCATTGACCAGCATTAATGTCCAGAGCAAGATCGGGCTTCCCCTGTTCAAATTGACATGAATTATGGACGAAAGCTGCAATAAAAATTACCTTTCCACTGCACTGTGAACAGTCCAGTCTTGATCTTTCAATGCCGCAATCAGTACAAGGAGTATAACCCCTTCCCCGACAACTTGGGCAAGGTAGCTCTCTTATATACTGACCATTAGGACCAAACCAGGACCTCGGTCGGGGTGCACCAGAAATGGCATTTCTGATATTTTGAATCAAGTATGTCAAGTGTCAATTTATACTGTTAGATAGAGAACCAGAGATCAAATATGACGACCCAAATTGTGAACCACTAAAATGCAGCGCCCAGCGGCACCTACACTTTGGTGTGAAACACTAAATATGCAATATCAATATTATGTGCAGAGATTTAACTAAAAAAATCTCCAACAATACATATGGACTAACAACAAGCACAAACTTTTGGCAGACCATAGTTTAGCGAGGGACTTTATCCTGAACTAAAATCTTCCTGACTACATATTTTACTTTGTAATGCATGTCGATGTATCCTGCTGTCACAGGGTACTTGCTCTGTGAGGTGATGCCATTCATATTTATTTAATAAATCGTCAAAAGAGTTTGCTCAAATGCATGATCAATGGCTCCCTTTAAGGTGCCTGCTGGTCATGGGTGGTTAGATGGAATGCATGCTATACTGCAAGGCCATTCTAGTTGTTTTCTTAAGCAAGTCTACATCGACCAACTAGCAGCTGCAACTCAGGAACCAAACCTATTCCGACTATGTAAAATGCTAATTTGGGTTAACAACAAAGTAATTATTATGTGACCCCACAACATGCTTCACTGAAAAGCCAACACAGACAAATGATATCAGAACCAAATATTGACAGATGGATCAAGGCAGCGCAATGTGTATCGCAGCACCAGCATAAATTTGGCCTACACCTACAGACCCCCCTCGTCTGATAAAATGAGGATCACAG
Source organism: Eucalyptus decipiens (assembly GCA_014182575.1). Lineage (NCBI taxonomy): Eukaryota > Viridiplantae > Streptophyta > Magnoliopsida > Myrtales > Myrtaceae > Eucalyptus > Eucalyptus decipiens. Next base: position 3,371,683 of record CM024616.1, on the reverse strand, counting down.
CGAGAGCTAACCTCGAGGGCAAATCGACCTCGAGCCCCAGTAACTCCTCGGCTGGATCATAACCCACCTGCCATTAACAACAACAAAGCTGAAAAACAGAGGCAATTCACAAAAAATCAAGAAACAGTTCTTAAGCTCAATTCTCACTCCAACACCTCTACACTCTTCAGGGTCACATGGAGTGAGCATATGGCCGTCTGCGTACCTGGCTCGGCCTGGGCTTTGGCGCTGCATCATCGTTCTCCGAGGAGGAGGAAGACGAAACTGCGCGGATGACGAGGGAATGCTGTCTCTTGGAACACAAGGGGAGCAAGAGGCAAGCATTCTTGCGTCGCCAAGGAGGCAAGAGAAGTCGAAGAGAGGAAGAACACATGGAGGACATGTCTTGTAAATTCTGGGCAAACATAATCCTCAAAACGGAAACAACCAACACGAACGACAAACCGCAACGACCACTACTGACTCGAACTCTTCGCAGCACTTCACGTTGGCTTTGGTAGCGGAAAGTGAAAATCAAGAATTTCGAACTCCTCCTTTTTTTTTTTTTTTTTCGTTTCTGGAGTTGCGTTTTTATGGCCACAATCTTGGGATAATCCTGCTTTGAGTAATTGACATCTTCCATTACAAACACACTACATCATTCCATAACAACAATTTTTGATGAAATTGTATTGATCACGATTGATGAAATTTTCTTGTAATATTCCTCCCATATTATTTTTTTGATATTTTTTCTCAATATTTAGAGGAATTTTGCTTTTGTTTTTTTGAAAGATTTTGGAATGAGAGTCAGAAGAAGGAAGAAGTAGTTTTTGAGCCCCACAGTTCGTTATTAAGCCATACCATTCTATTTCAATCTTGGAAGTGAAGTTCCATTAATTAGGAAGTTTGTTCCGTTTATAGAATTCTCTAAACTCTGCCTAAACTGTATATTACAATTTACTGGTGAGCCAGGCTGAAAATGCTGCTGGGTCTTATTTCCAAGTCAGTTTATAGTGTACAAGAACAATTCTTTTATTTTCTTTGTTTCCCCTTCTGCAGGTAGTCTCAAATTTTCACCGTTTGGTTCTGGGCAAAATTCCTTCTGATCATGATTCCTTCAGGATCGAGAGGCCTATTAACTATTGTATACATTTCAATTTGCTTATTATGGATGTTTAACTGGGAATTTAGCTGACTGACCAGAATTTTTTTTTTTCCGAGAGAGTACCTTGATGAGTCATCTTTTTTACTGATTATAGCAGGTAAATGAACAATGAACCAGCGTCTTGCTACAGATACTTTGGGTTCACATAGGTTCCCAGTTAATCGATTATAGCAATCTCTTGGAACCCTGCTAGTCTCTTAGGAATAAAAGTTCTCAATTTCTCTGGGGTCTTCGGCATAACACACATCACGCACGCTGAGACACGGGCATTCATTTTGCAGAAAACTGTTGGATTTATCATATTTGTTTGTGATGCTTTGTCAAATTGAAGATACAACACTAGGTACAATTTGGGTCAAAGTTTCTCACGTAAACTCTGTTAGTGAGATCGAAAAATGCTATCGAAGAGCTACTACCAAGCACTTGCTGCAATGATTTAGACTGATCGCAAAGTTCAGCTCAAGGTTTATCCATCACAAATGGCCTTTCTCACAAAAATCATCCGTCTATTCCTGATACTCTCCGGTGGCCTGGCTGTCCTGGGCAGCGATGCTATGGATCTAGCAAGGGACCTGCAGAGGAAAATCTTCCAGGTGACGCCAGTTGAAGCTCCTTTTTCCAGTTTCTCAGAGACCAGATGCTCTCTATGCGAGCGGCTTTATGTCGGATGAGCTCAAGTCCTTCGGTCAGCTAAAGTTCTTGGATGATCAATAATGCTTCAAACATCTACTGATCTTATCATATGAGCCTGACCTCGACAGATTTATCCTATATTTAAATGAAGTAAAAGAAAGCAAATATCAACGGGTGACAAACCGTGCCATTAATAAGGACATAGGAATTGGTTGACATGGACCTGGTTTCATGTTTTCAACCATTTCTATTGGGAAGAAACACCGTCAATTATACAACTCTACAGAAAGGAAAGGTACAGATCACTTGGACTAGTAGCGTTGACAGGCTACTCCTGGTAAAAGTATCAAAGGCACTCAGCGATTCCACATAATCAGCCAAGGCAACTTCAGATTCCGCTATAGCTTACAAGAATTTGTTGTGCCCAAAAAATTGGATTTTGGCTAGAATTGTCATCCAGCAGCGCTCAATGTAGCAATCATTTCTTTTGCAAACGCTTCATTTTGAGAAGATGAGACAGGCCAGCTATTACATGAAGCCTACTGCTTGGAACACCTGTTTTTGCCAGTGCGCTCCCGTTTTTGTCCAAAAGCACAAAGCAAGGAACATATCTAATGTCATAGTGGAGAAGCTGCAGAAACAGAGACAACCAATTGCATAGCTTGTAATTCTTAGTAGAGAGGCTACAGAAATAGTGAAATATTTAACTCAGATGACTTGACAACTATGACACATAATTTGAGCATATTGTACAGACATAAGACCCAGATAATAAAATGCTTATAAGAAAATGGGCAACATCTAATGTACACAGTAGCACCAGGAAACATGAAACAGGGCCTTTTTATCGCATAGAATAAGAAAAAACGCTAATAATTTTGGATCCAGAATAGGCCCAACGGAAGTGCTTCTCATTGCAAACTCTACTCTAGTTCTGTAGCAATCACAACTACGTGTAACAGCAAGGAAGCAAACCCAGTAAAGAGCTTCAATTCATCTTCAGATGCTATAAATCTTTGCACAAGAAGTAAAAGGAGGCAAACTCCTTGAGGCAATTCAAATTTCAGTATAAGAAACAAAACTTCTGAGTGGGACTATCCTCTGCACTTATTCCCTATAGTAGTGATTGCTTAAATAATCGGGCAAAATGCTCCAACGGAAGTGCTTCTCATTGCAAACTCTACTCAAGTTCTGTAGCAATCACAACTACGTGTAACAGCAAGGAAGCAAACCCAGTAAAGAGCTTCAATTCATCTTCAGATGCTATAAATCTTTGCACAAGAAGTAAAAGGAGGCAAACTCCTTGAGGCAATTCAAATTTCAGTATAAGAAACAAAACTTCTGAGTGGGACTATCCTCTGCACTTATTCCCTATAGTAGTGATTGCTTAAATAATTGGGCAAAATGCTCCTTTTGAATCTACCAGGTCCTTTATCTCTCCCCCCCCCAAAAAAAAAAAAAAAAAAAAAACAGAACAAAAATTACCAGGTCCATGTTTCAGATTTGGACAAACAAAGATAAAGCAGGGTCGGAGAGGAGGCACTTGTTAAAAACGAGATCAAGAAACAGAATGATGACAGAGACAGAATATAAAATTGACAATAAGATATGCAAAATTTTCAAGCACAACTAAAAAGTAGAACAATTTCCACAATAATGGCAATCCTCTCTGGAAATTGTAACAGTTAGTGAAACTCATGGTATAAGGTTTGCAGACAAAAGTGAGAATTTTGACAAGAAAGATGTCCTCTTGCAAGAGAAAAAATCATCTTGGAGATACTGGAGACAGGGATGACAAGTTTGAGAAAGACATATCCATTCTATGAAATTTTTTAGGCCCCCCTAAATTGCATCTTTGAGGTACCCAATCAATACTGAGGATTTCAACAGATGGAAGGCATTGGCCAGGGCATAGCCAAACATCTGAATGATCTGATGGAATTGACTATAGATGCTAAGCAGTATAGAACTTGGCCAAAGCAATGTGGAGAAAAGCACGATTGTTCGAGTGGCCTGAATTAGTGTCACAACAGGCAACAGCTCCTTCCCCAGTTTCCCTGCACATCTCCAAAACTAAGAGTAGCACAAACTCACAACCACAAACCTAACCAGGGAGTATTTTAGTTCCAAGCCATGTCAATGGTCGTGAAAACACACACACAGCACACTGCGCGCGCATACAAACACATAAATGTCTACAAATATTTGAACAACGAACTCCATCTGTTGCTCAAAAACCTTCCACCATAACACACAAAAGAAATCATCCCTCAAGGAGAACTAACTGTACAAACAATCCTCGAATTCCCAAATCTCAGTAATACCAGATGACAACTTAAAAGACTCGAAAGAGAGAGATAGATGAAAGCACCTCAGGAAGCCACATCTCATTCTCTGCATCGGCCATAACAATGTTGAGCCAATCCGAATTCCGCCCCTCCACCTCCAGAACAAACTTGAGCAAAGAGCTACACAGCCTGCACTTGGGCGAGTAGAATTCAATCACAGTGGCCTCCTTCCGACTGGCCAAAGCAGAGGCAAACGCCCTCTGCTCCGCCTCTCCTTGCTCTTCAGCACTCAAGCCCTTCTTTTGCGACTTCAAGACCTTGCCTTTACCGTTTCCAGCGACTAAGGGCGAGGATTGAGAAGATGGGTCATGAGAAAGAGGGGGTTTTAAGGCGGAGACGAGGAGATTGGAAGCCAGAGAGCCCACGTTCTGCAAAGACTTGAACAACCATGGAGTTTCAAAGCTACAGCCTTTGGGGTCAGTGTCGTTCCGGTGGATGTCCCATGGCCACTTCAAGCAAAACTGAGGCTGTTTGGGACCAAGATCCATGAAATTTTCCTCTGCCCTCTCCAATGTCGTCTTGCTTCGGCCTGAGCCGCGACTGCTCGGACCCGAATCCAAGTCGGGTCACCGGAGGGGATTCGCGCCGCCGCCGCCGCCGTCGTCCGGGCTCGGTCGAAGGGTCTGATGGGAGGAGCGAAGGCGGCGCCGTCCCCGCCGGTGGCGGTGGCGGTGGCGGTGGCGATGAGTCGGTGGTTAAAGGGAAGCGAAGGTGAAGCAGCTGATGGAGAATCGGAGATGGAAGGCGAAGCAGAAATGTAGACAGTCTCTACTCTAGTCTTGATGTAGACTATGATTGTCAATTTTACAGTTTTCTTTTCAGGGCGGCTAAATTTTCTTTTTCCCATTTTAATTTTCATCGAGTAATAATTTCATTTATCAAGCCACTATGTTTATTTTTTCATGGAATTGCAAAAGAATGTAATTCATTTGATTCAACACTATGGATAATTTTTTATCAGGTAAATGTAATTGATCACTTATTTTGACATGATCTTTGTATTTATTGTGTTTGATTAGTTATAACTAACCTTAAGGTTATAGAATGAAGGGTCATCTAGAACTATACCAAAATATCAAGAATTACGGATGTATTTTAAGACCTAATTCCATATAAAGCCTCCTTAACTTTTAGTAAATTTCCAGGCTCTAAAATAAATTCTAACTTTTATTCTTGTCTTAAATTTGAACATGTGTAAAAAAAAATTACCACTAGTTTCATCTATCATTCGAATTCGCATTTTCATCGATACCTTCACTCTCATAAGAAACAATATCAACCCCTTGATATTGATGATTTTGATAGAATTAGTGCCCATTTTTGAATGTATGAGCAAATTTAAGATTAAAATGAAAGTTGATGAGTTTTTTCTAGATAAAACTAGTTTGGAGTAAAATTAAAATTGGACGAAAGTAAGCGTTTTTTATTTGAAGAATTAGCCTCGTATCTTCATATATCAAGAATTATGAGATTGCCTCTCTCATTCAAGTGTAAATTGATTATACCACATTAATTTTTCACACATCCAAATTTCAATTTGCATCGACACACATATCAGTTTTCATTTGTCGAAATTGAAAATAGAGAGTGACTTGTTTAAAAAATACACATTTACAACCATTCTTAGAAATAGTTTACGGAATAAAAATAGATTTTTATATTTTATTTTTAAAGTTTTTAAGTAAAAATAACTTAGTTTGATAACGACACAAAATTTATATTCTAAAAATAAATTCGTTTGATAACGACACAAAAATTTCTTCTTTTGGACGGCGGCGGCGACGACGACGACCTTTAATATAAAAAATAAAAATAAAAATGATTTAGTAACAAAAAAAATAATTATAAAATAAAATAAATCATAAAAAAATAAAATAAAAATATCATTTTATTTTAAAATAAAAATATCCTTAAAAATAAATTTATTTTATTTATTCTATTTTATTTTATTTGATGAATAAATTTATTTTAAAATGAATAAAAATAAAAAATAAAAATAATTTTATTTGGCAAAACACTCAAGGCAAATAAAAATAAATTTATTAAATTGATTTTTAATAGAAATAATTTATTTTTATTTATCATAAATAAATTATTTTTAATAAATTTATTTTTAATAAACTAAAAATAAAATGATAAATAAAAATAATTTATTTATTTTAATAAGTTTATTTTTATTTTTAAATGAATAAAATGAATATATTTATTTTTATTTATTTTTATTTTTAATAAAATGAGGAGAGGCGGAGGAGGAGGAAGCAGAGACGTAGAACATATGAGGGAAGACTCACCAAAATTAGGGTTTAGTGAGAGAAATTATTTCGATTTTCTTCAGAAATCGTAAGTAGAAAATTTTAAACATGATTTTCTTCCATGAAAATAGAAAAACTGAATAGGTTTATCAATGGATTTCTCTTCCTTAAAACAGGTGGAATAGAAAACTATTTCGGAACAGAAATTTTGAGTTGTCATGCACCCCCTTCCAAATCCAAACTAGATTTTGCAAGAGTTACAACCTCAAGGACCGTATTGAGAAAAACAACGCAAGTAGGGGACTGCATCTACAATTTCCGTTTGAGTTGGGGCTAAATTGGAAAAGACAGAAATTTCACATAAAGAAGAAACCTTCCTCTTTACTTCGGGGATGTGCAGGAAACCGTAGCACACTCCAACCTGTGTTACTGTCGCTCAGGACCGGAGAGTCTTCTCAGGAGCCGGAGGCGGATCTCCATGGCTCCTCCCAGAGTCCTCATGGTGAGTTTCCAAGACCCAGAAAACCATTAACGTGGTACCCTTTTTGTCTCCGATGATGTCGTTCGCGTTCTCATCCGCTTTTCCGACAACTGCAGGTGGCGGAGAAGCCGAGCATTGCCCACTCCGTAGCTTCCGCCCTCTCGCGCGGTCAAGTACGTTCTCGCTGTTTAACCCGTCGTTTGGCGATGTGGGTTCGTTGCCTTTTGATTCTTAGATGATGTTGTTGCCGTAATGGGGAGTTTAATTCGTTGCCTATGATGAGTTCGCACTAAGTTTCGGGCCTTCTTTTTGTCAATCCTCGATTTTTCGTTTCTTGGGAAGTTTGAGAGTGCTTCTAGGTTGCGCTGTGTGGAATGATTTTTATATATTATCTTATTTATGCACGTGTTACAGATGTCTACGCGGAGAGGGAGCACCGAGGTTCATGAGTTCGATGGGGTGTTCCTCGGGTTCAATGTGCAGTATAAAGTGACTTCTGTTATTGGCCATGTTTTCGGGTACCTTTTATTTCCGCTCTAGAATTTTGAACACAGTGCAAATGCATTGATATCATTTCCACAAGTGTTGGCCTTGACGATGGATCAATCACGGTCTGCAAATCCCTAACTTTGAACTCTAGGTACTGATGAATGAGGTCGATTCAGAGTAAATTGGTTCTATCGATCACACTTACACTGCCCTTCCTACACACGCAAGATATTATTGAAGCATTCTTATATTTTTGACACATTCGATGTGGTATTTTGTCTAAACACCATTGTTTGAATTTGTAAAGCTGCTAGTGTCCTACCTAACACCAGATCTTGTATAGTGATACCATCACTAGCACTGACAGTGAAATTCATTTTTAAATTTTAATTCTTCTGCATTGTGTTTGGTTTGCATTGAAGCTCACAGAGGGCTTTCTTTTTGATTTCTTTTTTTGGGTGTGGAATCTAGTTTAGATTTCCCCGCGACTTATCAAGACTGGAAAGCCACTGATCCTTTGGATCTATTTGAGGCTCCAACAGTTAAGACAGAGTCAAACCCAAAGGTACTACTGCCTTTTGTCCCTTCTTCAGTTTTCGATTGGTTTCTCTTCTCTTTGTTTTTTCCCCTTTTTCGACATCACTGCATGTTAGTGTGCATATATGTGGATCTAACTATGTTTGGGAAATTGTTTCCTGGTTGAAGAGAATTTTGTGCTTGAGATTACCACAGAATATTGATTTTCCAGATCTCCCAGATGTTTGACACTTTCACATTGTAGACACCTTCTCCTTTTAGCGATTTATCACTTTGGGACATTTGTAAGCCTGTGCGGTGCACTAGTATATCTGGCTAGTTTTATAGGGGTAAGCTACCTTCGCGATTTATTTCGTTGCTGGTGTGGAGGTTGTTGGACACGATGAAGTCGTGCAGTAGGTCTATGGACTAAGGAAAAGGAACTCTCATTTGGTGATTGTTGTTTCTGCATAATTCTTGTAGCTCTATTTACAGGTAAAGTAAAGTTTGGGATGCATGTAAAGATTATGGTATCTAGTTTGGGATGCATGTAAAGATTGTGTTATCTGGTCCCCTTCTTTCTGTCCAGACAAGTTAATATCATTAGAAGGTCATAAATGATGATGTCCGTTTCAGAAATCACCTACAATTAAATGCAGCTATCCTTCGCTTAGGGATAGCATATCTCAGTATCTTCAAGCTTTTTTATTGGTTAATTGCTTATAAAGATAGGAACTAGAGAGCTTGTGAAGGAAAAGTGTGTTTTTTTTTTAAGTACCTACTGGAAACTTAATCTTGTTTGTTTCGCTTAACTGTTATGGATTGCCTCTAATCATGGCACCTTCCAGGCAAAGTAATATCATTAGAAGGTCATAAATGATGATTTCCGTTTTAGAAATCACCTACAATATAACAATTGAACTTTGAGGCAGTGTTAATAGTTGCAAAATGCTTCTGATTTTAAATATGAAGTAAATGCAGCTATCCTTCACTTAGAGATAGCTATCTCAGTATCTTCATGCTTCTTTATTGGTTAATTTGTTTAGAAAGATAGGAACTAGACAGCTTGTGAAGGAAAAGTGTTTTTTTTTTTTAAGTACCTACTGGAAACTTAATCTTGTTTGTTTCACTTAACTGTTATGGACTGCCTCTAATCATGGCACCTTCCAGGAAAAGTAATATCATTAGAAGGTCATAAATGATGATTTCCGTTTTAGAAATCACCTACGATATAACGATTGAACTTTGAGGCAGTGTTAGTAGTTGCGAAATGCTTCTGATTTTAAATATGAAGTAAATGCAGCTATCTTTCACTTAGAGATATCTATCTCAGTATCTTCAAGCTTCTTCATTGGTTAATTGGTTTAACAAGAAAGGAACTAGAGAGCTTGTGAAGGAAAAGTGTTTTATATAAGCACCTACTGATTACTTAATCTTGTTTATTTCAATTAACTGTTATGGATTGCCTCTAATCATGGCCTAATCATGGCACCTAGTTGCTTCTTTGGAGAAACTTTTCTGTGTTTGTTGTAAAGCAGCTCTCAGTTTCCGTTTTCTACAAGGCTGATGTTATGTCTTTTCCTGTGTTTAGGCTCATATTCGGAGGCATCTAAGTCAAGAAGCTCTTGGTTGTGGTTACTTAGTGTTGTGGTTAGATTGCGACCGTGAAGGAGAAAACATATGCTTTGAAGGTAATTTTATATGTTTTAAGCTGCATGATCCATTGTCCTCTCATATGATTGCTAAACAGTGATAGTAGCCTTGCATTGATAACTTATCTTCAAGGCCATGAAAGTGAAGAGGATTCTTGTGACATGCATTAATCCAAGGGCTTCAAGTAACTACATCCCTTTTCTAAGGTAAAAGGTTCAGCATTTTGCTGAGTTCTGCTTCGAAGTGTTGGACAGTCAGTTTTCTGGATGGATTGGTCCACCTGGCCTTGTCTGCTAGTGCTCTTAGAAACCTTTTTTGCCCTGCTTCTAAAATCAAGAAGGTAGACTTGAATGCCACTGAGCTGAGCTGTGTTGTTCATAAAAATACCTCTGTTTCCAAGCACAGTTCAGAGGGAAAACATCTCCCTCTCTCTCCCCCACTTTTTTTTGGGGGTTTGGGGGAGGATTTGAGGAGGGATGGTTCGGAATTAGGTTCTCATGCTATTTTCCCATAATATGCCTGGCATTATTTTCCTGAATTTCTGGAAAAGCCAAACTACAGTTTAGTGTGCCCTTCTTATTTTTTCTCTTCCACATAAATCCCAACATGACAAAACAGCCGCATTTCTTTTGCTTGTTTTTTCTTAATTGTCCTCTTCACCAAATTGTGAAAAATAGTGTTGATCTCTTGTAGTAATTGTGCAATTCTTTTGACTGTTATTAATTGTGGTAATGTAAGGATCCTGATTGGGAGATGTAGCCAATGATATATGTAGAAGACAAATGTAGAGGAACAGGGACAAAATGATTGGATACTTTAAACTGCTTGAGTTATAGTTGTTAGAAAAGGATTTAAGTGCATTTTCCTGATCTAGGGCATCTCTGTCTTAAAATGTGATTTTGTTCTCCAGCAAGAACTCATGAGCTTTGGTTTATTTCATCTATCTTTCCTGTTCCAGTTATTGAGTGCACTGGCTTTGGTCGAAACAAGGAACGTAGCAAAGTTTATCGTGCTCGGTTTTCTTCTATCTCTGAGAAGGATATTTTGAAGTGTATGGACAACCTTGTTGAGCCTAACAAGGACGAGTCTTTGGCTGTGGATGCTCGTCAACAGATAGATCTCAAAGTGGGTGTCGCATTTACACGCTTCCAAACTGCTTATTTCCAGGGAAGATATGGGAATCTTGATGCCAGAGTTATTTCGTAGGCTCTCTGTCTCTCCCTTCCCCCCCACTTCTCTCTCTTCTCTCTCTCCCTGTGACTGCCCACCTGCTTGTTAATCTTTCTTATATATATTACTTTACAAATGCAAAGTGAACAGACATGATTATTGAGCAAAACCTACTTAAAATCTGTGTGGCTTTTGGGCTGTAGACTGATACTTATTTATCTCTTTTGTTGTTGGTTCGTTTTCACAATATGCATAAACATGAAGTGTATCCATCTATGATCTACAAATGGTACCTAATAGTTTGTGACGTTGATAATTTGTACTTTTGTTGTTAAATTTGGTCTCTTGTATTAACATCCTCATGTTGTGATATAAATCAATTTGAAGTGTCATCTGAAGACCATCTATGTGCTTGCATACTGTTAATTTGTGATATAATTATGGCTATTAAGTCTGAGCAGCTCTTATACCATAGAAGGTGCTAGGCTCCTTCCATCGGGTCAAGATTTTTCACTTTGTCAATTTGTGGACCCAATGAAGATTGTTTGCCTAGAAGTACGAGTGATTGACTTATCTTCTTTTTTTTGGCAATTCCACTGTTGCAGACTGCTTATCATTGTGTAGTAATGTTGCAAATTACCAACTGGTTCCTATGTTTTTAAGGCATATATTATTTAATATTCTTGCTTATTTCAGCTATGGCCAAGTTGGATTCTTTAACTTGTGCTTTTTTGGTTGTTCAGCTATGGGCCATGTCAAACTCCTACGCTTGGGTTTTGTGTCCAACGGTATTTGCAACTTACGACTTTTAAGCCTGAAAAGTTTTGGACCTTGCACCCCTACTTGATACATGATGGCTATGAAATTCAGCTGGAATGGGAACGTCAGAAGCTATTTGACTTAGATGTAAGGCAGCCCATGAACAAAGTTTGGCAGAAGTAACTTTATACTTCAGTCCGAGTAGTATGGAAGAATTCTGTCTCAGTTTATTGAAGATTTCACGCTTCACCAATTCCTCTTTCCACATAACACAGGTTGCTACGATGCTCCATAAACTGGTTGTAGGTGATGGAATATTAGAAGTAACTGACATATCTGAAAAACAGGAGAGTAAAAGTCGTCCTTCAGGTCTCAACACTGTGAATCTTCTGAAGGTATATGCTAATCAATATTAGAGATTGGTTGACCATGTTCTTTACTCTTTAATGCTCTCCGGCCTCTTGGTGTTCAATGTAACAACATCATGCGTCAGATATGTATTGTTTCTTGTGATTGCAATGAATTTCATTTGCTGGTGGGATGGGTCAGAAAGCTGTTTTGATAATGCCAAGGAGATACTGACAATTTGATCGCATCTCAAAGAATGTGATATATGATATATCTGAAGTATATATTAGAGAACAAGTGTTAATAATAATTTTGGATGTGAAGCAAAGATTTTTCTTAATTTCAGTTAGGCTTGTCATAGAATTTAGCATGTATGGAGAAAGGTTTGGGCTTCTGCATTTTATCATATGTAATGTCATTTGAATGTGTATTACTTCTTGATTACAGAAGTATGAACATCTACATATGCTAAATCTTTTTTTTTTTTTTTTTTTTTTTGGGGTAGGGGGTGTGGTGGGGGGGGGACCTCAAGTAATATAGAGGAGCATGTACCTTGTGATGTTGATAAATTTCTACCCTCTTTTCTGTGCTCAAGGATATTGGGAGGTTTATGGAACAAAAAGATAAATAAGGAATGCAAGGATGGACATTCTTGTCTTATTCTTGTTGGCATGTTTCATGGAGATAAAATGTCCGGTCATTTTTCAGTTTCGTTTCCAAATGTCAAAAGTGATTTTTTTGCTTTTGGAACATTTTTTTTCTGTGCAACTTTAGTTTCTAGCCCCCATTTGAGTTTGGGTATCTATGCTTGAACTGACCTGAATTTTAAGCTTATCGTTTGTTCTCCTTTGGACTACATATGTCGAATATATAATTTTCTTTCTATTTACTTTGGTCACTTTCAAATGTTGTGGCTTAATTTTCCTTGACGCAGAGTGGTCCAACATATAAAATCATTGAAAAAATGAACTTAGGAGTAAAAATTCAGTCTGTAAAATTATGAAGAAAAACAACAAAATTGGTCAGAGTTTGGGAGTCACAAGTGCAAGTTTTACTTATAACTGTGTCCTCCATTATTGCAAATCAATGTATCCTTCTAAGCTGAGAAGGAGCAGCGAGATTTTGCCTTCCTTGCATAGGATACTTTGAAATGTTGACCATATCTGTGTGTGCATGTATATGTCTATGTGTCGTTGTACATATGTATACATTTTGAGTTCAGTGCTATTGTCATCATTGTCTGCACTTGTCCATTTATGCTTGTCTACATGATGAGTTCCGAAAGATATTTGTCATATTCTTGAGACATGACAATCTTTTCTAAGTCATTTAAAAGGTTGCTTCAAGTGCACTGGGCTTTGGACCTCAAACAGCAATGCAATTAGCTGAGAGACTATACACTCAAGGTTTCATCAGGTGGTTCTTGGAACTTTTCTTCTTCTTTTTTCCCAATAATTATCCAGTATTTCTGTAATTTTGGTTCAATTGTAGGTTTGTCATGCCTGTGTAATTTCTTCTTCATTTTTTTGGATTTAATTCTGAGCATTAATCATTGATTGTTGAAAATTTCTTGTGAGGGGGCATTGAACTCGTTATTTCTAAAAATCTTTCTCCTTGTGTGATACTTTCAGTTGAGTAGGTTTGGTGTTAAAAATATACCTGCTTGAGTAAGTTTGGCTGCCTATTGATTCATCTATTAAATTGTGAATGCTAGTCGGGATGGAAAACTTTGACTCTTAGCCCATAAACTTGCATTGCGTTGAGATTCCCACTCAATAGTCAATGTGCAGTATGATGTGCAGCACTTTATGGGACATCCGCGTTTTCTTTTATTTGTTTGAAATGTTTGGAAACAATATCCTTTATTCTTTTAATATCAGAAGTTAGTCTTCCTTCTAATAGCAAATGGATAATCTAGCTATCCACGCACAGAGAGTACAGCCTACCCTGCTTCGTTTGACTTTAGAAGTACTCTTGCTGCACAAGCAAAAAATCCTACTTGGGGTAGTTATGTGGAGAAGCTTCTAGTTGATGGTTATCATAAGCCAAAGTCTGGAACAGATGCTGGTGATCATCCTCCTATAACTCCAGTAAACTCAGCAACTGAGGTTGTGCTTGGCAATGATGCTTGGAGACTGTACCAGTACGTTTGCCAACACTTTCTGGGAAGCATCTCTCCTGACCTCAAGTACATTAGGTAAAACATTCATTCCCCATTTTAAGTACTCTTTTGTCATCTGTTAATATGTATTGGTGGGGCCTTTCTTCTTTGGTTATCAAAACGGATTTACAATCAGAGTGCATAGTGTTGGGAGTGGAGGCAAAAGGAGAGTTACTGTTTTTGTCTACTTTCTGTTAGCCTTTATTGAATCGCTTTGAAGAAAAATTGGCATGTTGGCTAGGCTATCAATAATTGCCTCTTTTCTCTCTCTCTCTCTCTCTCTCTCTTTCTTTGTACATACATTGACTTATTAGGTAATGGCCCAGAATATGTTTTCTGATCCTTTTTGTTTCCAGGAAAAAAGTCAAATTCACAATTGGAGGAGAATTATTCCATTGTGTTGGACATCATATCACAAACAAAGGGTTTACTTCTATCATGCCATGGTTGGCCATAAATGAGAAAAGTCTACCTCAATTCACAAAAGGCGAGAAGTTAAAAACTTCAAAAGTGGAGCTGCATGAGGTATTGTTCTATGCGTGCAAAGCATGTTTCCAACTCATATGCAGAGTGTCATTGTGTCTGCCTGTGGCATGTCGATCAAGATTTTTTTCTGCCCATAAAAGTGCTTTGGTCATAGAATTCTTGTGAGTACAGGCCAAAGGGAAAAGAAAAAGAAAAAGAAAAAAACTAGTATACTTGTGAGTGATGTAATGATGCTAGCACCTTCTTTTATGGGTTTTAACTATAATGGATGGACGACTACATTGGTCTCAATATATTATGGGTTGTTTAACAGTTGTTGGGGAGAAAGATCCATTATATTAGTCCAATTTGATTTTTGAGCTAGGTTTATTTGCTTGGAAACCTTTCTTGTCCAAGATGTTGCTCTGCCAATTCAAGAGATCTCACTAGTGCTTCCTATTACATCCTCAACTAAAAAAAAAAAAAAAAAAAAAAAAAAAAAAATTTCATATGGATAATATCACTGGAAAAATGTGGCATATACAAAGTGGACTTGAATGGTTTGGCTTTGCGACATAAGCAGACATTAGGTTGGTGGCATTTTCTCTTCTCCTTTGGTAACAGTGTGTTAATGCTTGAATTTTTCACAAGACGATCAGTAGTATGCAACCAAAGCAACATCTATGTGGTGCTTCTAGTTCTACGAGTTTTTGGATTACCAGATTTGAGCTGGAGAATATGTGGTTTAGTACTATTAATGAATCAATTAGGAGAACATATTATATTCTTGTCATATGTCAACCTTACTCGATGATAGGTTTTGGTGCGAGATCAAGAATTGTGATGGCAGCAAATGTAAAGTTGTTCAACAAGTAATTGGAAAATAGAAGTGGGATCTTGATTATGTCTATTGGATGAGTTAACTTTATTTTGTCCATTGTTAATTATTTGAATAGGAATGTTCGGGTGAACAAGGCACCACTAGGAATTTTGATTCATATTGTGTGGAAGTATGCAGAGTTGTTTTTCTGGGCTTTATTTCATTGTTTTCCCTTTCTGTCCTCCCTGTTTTCTTTGTTCTTTTTATGGCTCCCAAATGAATGGCAAAATTTTTTTGAAAGAAAAGGATGAAGTTATTCTGTCGACATCTCCAACTAATATAGTCTATTTGCTCCTATGATAACGTCTGAATATTTTAGTGAGAAGAAAGCGCACATTGACTTTACTGTTGTTTTTCTGCTCTGTTCTTGTTTTATGGTTTATCTTTTTGGATTTTTGATGTTGGAGTAGCAAGGAGGCAAATAGTTAATCATATATCCGGTTATATTCAGTGGGGACTGCACTGTTGCAGTAGAAATATGTTAGGCAGTGGTCTCAGCTCAATCTGTTGAGTCTATTAATTTTTGTAAAGTGTGGTTTGTTTGTTATTGATGACCTCTGAGTTCCTATCTTGTTACAGGGGAATACAACTGCCCCTGATTTTCTTAGTGAAAGTGAGCTGATTTCTTTGATGGAGAAGAATGGAATTGGAACTGATGCATCTATCCCTGTGCATATCAACAATATTTGCGAACGCAACTATGTACAGGTGGGTGCTGTACCATTCCATCTGTTCAGTGGTTCAGAATGTTTAAGTATCAGAGACAAAGAAAGTTTCTTTTTTCACACCCAATCTACTTGCAGGTGCAGGCTGGAAGGAAGTTGGCTCCAACTGCCTTAGGTATAAGCTTAATAAGAGGCTACCAATCGATTGATGCTGATCTCTGTCTACCTGACATCCGCAGCTTCATTGAACAACAGATTACTCTTGTTGCGAAGGGTCAAGTGGATCATTCTCATGTTGTGTCTCATGTGCTTCAGCAGTTCAAGCAAAAATTCTTGTACTTTACTAAACAGGTTAGCATTCGGATTTGATCACTGCATCTTTTGTTCAGTAAATTTCCCGAGAAGGGACTCAAAATGATTTTATCCGACATTATGTGGTCTAAGGTTGAAAGTTAAGTCATGTTGATATGTATTGCTTTTTGCCTCCTGAGACTGGAGCTCGTTGCATGAAGTTGTTAGAGTGAGTGAGTGAGTGAGTGAGTGAGTGTGTGTGTCTCATATCTAACAAAGGAGCAATGAGATATTATATTGATAAATTGAAGTATTACACGACTATATCAATTGCACCCCCTGGGAGCACTTCAATTAACTGAAAAAAAATGACAAGCAATAAGCTTGGTAATGTTGAGTATAGATTCATGGATACATTTACATCACATCAGAGCAACACAATATTTTGAGGGCAATTCTTTTATTAATCTGCATTTATATCTATTGAAATGTTCATAAGCTTACTGCACGTCCAGAAAATGGAAGATATTTAGTTGTTCTTAATCTAAAGTTTGTTCTTCCTCATGTATCCAATGGAAGTGTACTGATAGTGTTTCTGCTAAGTGAAATATACGGCCTGTTTTAACTGGTAGTTTCAACTTTTATTATGGATACGACACAGGCACATGATTAAGACCTTACTATTTTATCATTCTTTCCTTGTGGTTATTTCAGATTGGAAACATGGACGTGTTGTTTGAAGCTCAATTTTCTCAACTTGCTGATTCAGGCCGCCCCCTCAGTAGATGTGGCAAGTGCCTCCGATACATGAAGTACATTTCTACTCGGCCACCGCGTCTGTATTGTAATACATGCGAAGAGGTTTATCATCTTCCTCAAAATGGAACAATCAAGGTGAACCTTCATCATCTCATGTTAGTTTGCTTTGTTGAGCTTGGGTAGTTTAAGTGGGTATTGGGATGTAGCTCACTGTTTGACCTGCTTTAATGCAAAGCAGACTTGAATGTTTAAATTCGTGCTGACAAAAGCTTAGAGAATGTGAAAATTCTTAGAGTATGAAACTCCTTATTCTCATTTTATGTGTCAGGGTGTGAACTATTCTGATGTGCTCAATTCTGCTGATTTTTGTTTAGCATGTTGATGCCTCTGGATTACCCCTATTCCTTACATTTTCTGCCTTTGAAATGAAGTTGAGTACCTCAACTTGCCAACTGTACTGATGGGAGTTAAATTCCAGTATCTATGGCGAATATTTCTTAGTTGCTTTTGCAACTAAGCCACAAGATGATAGAAGGAAATTGAAGAACTTATTTTCTCCAATTAGACTTTTATACTCGTCTCACCAATGAACACTGATCAATTTTCTCATCAATCTATTTGTTGCAGCTGTACAAGGAACTCACATGTCCTTTGGACAGCTTTGAACTCTTGATCTTCTCCATGCCTGGTCCTGAAGGCAAATCTTTCCCTCTCTGCCCATATTGTTACAACAGTCCACCCTTCGAAGGTATCGATACGCTTTTCGGTGCTGGCAGGATGGGTAACTCTAACAATCCTGGGAAAGGAGCCGGCATGCCATGCTTTCTCTGCCCCCACCCAACATGCCGGCATTCTCTGATAACCCAAGGAGTATGTGCATGCCCAGAATGCAATGGTACCCTCGTACTAGACCCGATCAGCGCCCCAAATTGGAAGCTCTTCTGCAACATGTGCAACTGCCTCGTTCTTCTCCCGCAAGGTGCTCACAGGGTGTCGACTACTCCCGACCGGTGTCCCGATTGTGACTCGATGATCATAGAAGTGGACTTCAATAAGAAGGCAACGCCTTTAGAGGATGGGGCCACGCTGCATAAAGGTTGCATCCTGTGTGATGAGTTGCTTCATTCTCTTGTGGCGGTGAAGCACGGCAAGTCATTTTCTAGGCGAGGTGCGAGAGGAAGGGGCCGAGGAATGGGAAGATCTGGGAGGGGTGCAGGCCGCGGCAGTTCGAAAATGGTCGATCCTAAGATGTCTTTTCGAGGTTTCTAATGGTTGTTTGTGTCAGCACTAACCAAATCTGATGGACAACCACCTCGATAAGCCATCTGACTTTTTATTTTCGTAGTTCTCCTTTTCTTTTAGTCGGGCGTATCGAATGCATATAATGCATGGTTTGTTAAATCATAGGTGAGCATTTTAACTAAGGACCAATCGAAGAATGCAGAATGTTCTGTGAATGTGTACATGTGAGTATTGTACAAGAATGATGCTTGATATACGAAAAAAAAAATTGCGCTTTTAACGAAAATGTGAATATCCCTATGAATGCGAAGCAGTCAGTTTTTTATTATTCGACTTTTGGCAAACAACAACAACAATTAATAACAACAATGGTGATAATAATAACAACGAGGGGGTAATGATAGGCCTTTCTTTCTTTCGGTTGGACCGTATTATGAGTGATATCATGCTTTAATGTTGATATCATTTTAGTGCACCACCCTACTTCCAGCATCAACCTATGTTGATCTTCTTCTTCTTCTTCTTCTTTAAATTTTATTTTTCTGATAACATACCTTTCGGCCTTTTTGGTATTTGTAAAAGTCAGGTAGTAGGTGTCACGTTGGCGATGGATGGCTGCCTCGTAAGCACTGACCGGCCATTTGACTCCCACACTAGTAACTCCGTCCTAGCATCTCAAGAAAGGATCCGAGCATCTGGAGGACTAAAATTGCAACAATGGAACATGTTCGAGGACTTGATTGTGAAAAAAACAAAAAATCTAAGGCTGATATTGCACAAATTGAAAAAGTCCGAGGACCCAATGCCATAATCGCCTTTTATTTTAAATGATGAGGAAGCGAGCTTTATACACGGTTTTGTTATTCAATCTTAATATATCAACATATCCTAACGCGGAATTAACTTAAAAAAGAAGTAAGCTTTGCCCTGATAAAAGTGAACGACAGCTATTATCAGCAAGACATGAGCTTCGCCAATAGAGTTTGAAAAAACATGGATAACCATTTTCTTTCTTTTTTTATTTGTATTTCATGCGAAAGTAGTGCTTTGTACACATATTGTGGACGACAACTCGTACCAGCAAAACATGAGCTTCTCAGAAATGGACCAAGATAGGCTCGTCAAAAACCACCAAATGAAACGAGACTTATTTACAATGCACTGTTTTCAAAGTCGAGGTTAGGCTCGTCAAAAACTCCATGAGGTAGACATTGTTATATACAGCACTCTCATTCTCTCTATGTTTGTACACGCATCATTATAGAATCGTTACATCGGATGACCACGCATTAACTGGAGAAAGAATGATGCTTCGAAGGGCGTCTCTCGTCTTCCTTCTTCTCCTACTCCTTTCCTCCCACACTACCATCTCTTCGAAAGTCACCGCCGCCTGCCCAGCGAGTGACGGTAAGCATTGTTATTCTCGATGGATGGATGCAAAATGAGAAAAAAAACACCAGTCATGGGTTGATCTGATAAACTGCCAAAGTAATGATTGAGAATAGTCGGTTTTCGGGAAAGTGAATATGGGGGATCCAAAAGAAAACGATTTCACATTGAGGTCCTTTCGGATTTCGAAGTTTGAAGACAACATCTAAATTGAAGACAGGAAAATTATTAAAAAAATCCTAAATCTTTTGTAGTTGTGTAATTCCAGTTATAAACTTATTTTTTTTAACTAATTGAATTATAAATTTTTTATAATTGTGCCAGATCAGTCATTTTGCCCAAAATTGATTAGCCAGCGTTTATGTGGCTGCTGGTTGGCGCTAGCAACAATAAATTTTTATAATATTTTATTTTTTGAATTATTTTATTAAATTACTTTAATCTTTTTTACCCCTCTCTCTCTCTCTCTCTCTCTCTCCTCCCTCCTCCTTGCTTTGGCTCCAGTGACTGGCCAACCCTTGCCGTCTGCCGAATTAAGATGGCTAGGCGAGCTCGTCTTGCCATCGCTAGGCGAGCCTCCACTGGATCTGGCAAGGGCTTGCCTCGCCGTTGCTGGGCAAGGGGTGAGGACTCCCTCACCATTGGGCGAAGGGTACCTCACCCAACCATTGGTGGGGTGAGCCCTTGCGGATCTGGCGAGGGCTTGCTTGGCCAGCCCAAGTGAGGGTGAGGCCCCCTCATCAAATTTGGCGAGGACTCACCTTATTGTCGCTTGGGCTAGCAAGGGGGGCCTTGCCGTCGCTTGGGCTACTTAGGTGACCCTCGCAAGATTCGGCGAGGGCTCACCTCGCTAGTGGCTGGGAGAGCTCCCCTTCGCCAAGCGATAGCAAGGGAGTCCTCGCCCCTCGCCATCGTTGGGTTGGTGAGGCGAGCTCGATTGCCTCAGTCTAGTGATTGGCGAGGGTTGGTTGGTCACTAGAGCCAAAGGGAGGGGGGAGGAGGGGGAGGAGGAAGGAGGAAGGGGAGGGAGGAAAAAAAAAAGAGAGAAAAAAAGGTAAAGAAGATTAAAAATTAATAAATAATTTGAAAAAATAAAATATTATTGAAAAATTTGTTGCTAGAGGCAACGTCAACGCTACATTGCCGGCCAATTTTGGCCGGAAGGACTGGACTGGCACAATTATAAAATGTTTATGACTCAATTGGTATAAAAAAAAAAAGTTTATGACTGGTTTTGTATAATTGCAGAAGGTTTAGGATTTTTTTTTTGGTAATTCTTCCAAGATTGACTAAGTCCACGTTTTCAGGAGGAAGCAATATGGAAAAGATGGCGGTGAGCAAGATCGCTGTTAATGGAAGTAAATCTAAGCCGGACGGGAAACATAACCCTTAGCATAGCCTTTCGAAGCTCCTTCCTCAGAGGCCATGCCTGCCATAGGGAATCTTTCAAGTGATTCTCGATTATTAGTTTCTCTGTTCGGTTGCTCCTAATATTTGTTGGTGTTATTAAGAAATGAATAATTCTTTTTCTATACTCAAATGATACTTTTGTTCATTAGGGTTTTCCAGATACTTTTGTTCATGGAGCTCAAATGATTTCTTTGAATCCATTACTAATGGGAAAGGATTTAAATTGATCGTCCATTGAATTAATATCCCTATTGCTTTTTCCCCAAACCTCACTTTATTTATTTCATGCTCCAAAAATACCATATTATCCACCGCGCAACCCAATTACCGCATTCCAATTCTTATCTATTCGAGTGCATATATGATAATTACAACATTTTGTATGTTTTGATTTGGCTTTCACTGATTGTAATGGCATTTATATTTTTCTTTTCAGAGGAAGCAAGAGATCTCAACTTTAATCTTACTTAGCACGAACTCTTGTACTTCTCTTGAAATTTGATGATAAGAAAGCGAAAAAAGTGTCGTGTTTTTTCTACTCCATCTTTCACTGTCATAGTGAATCCAGAGACTAGCACACAAGAAGTCAGTGGAAAAATTTTGAGAGTTGAAAAATCGCTCCCCTTCAAAGGAGACTATTTGCAATGCCTTGGAAAAGGTAAAATGATCATAGAAAAGAGGGAACATAACAGAGACTCAAGCAAAACAATGTTTTCAAATTTAACCGCATGAGAAGCTTTCTGGAGGCTTTTTTTAATAACCCATAAGGCAAAATCTAAGGCAAAACCGAGAAGAGAGAGAGAGAGAGAGAGAGAGAGAGAGAGAATGAGTCAATGATGGTAAGAGGGTCAGAGGATTGAAGAAGAGAGAAAGAGGAATTTTTTTAATGTTGTTCGTAAATATTGAGGACTGGGACTCTCTAGGGAAGAAAAACCTAATAAAAGGAGAGACATCACGTTTGACCAAGGAGAAGTAACCACGGGATGCCAAAAAAGTGGCTCGCAAAGATAAAATGGTAAAAATATTATGAAAGAGAGTGGAAAAATGGTGACCCAGAAAATATTAACAAACCCACTAACCGATAGTATGGGAATGCGAGAATATTATCGTGGTCCTATCCACGAGGTAAAAGGCAAGAAGTTTCTCCACATTATTAACAATTGCCCATGGCACAAGCTGACTAGGGATCTGCTCACAACCTAACTTAAATTTGTGATCTTTCGGAAATAATATGACTCCTTTATCATTGGGTTATCATGCTCGATAATTTTAGTTTGTTCGTTTTATCGCATCTCTTAAGTAGTGCGTTGTCTAGGATAAACAACTCCAACTTGATCTTCATTTAAGAAGAAAAATTAAATCCGATATAAGAGTAGATCTATAAGAAGCTTGCCAGTGATTTCTAAATGCATAGTTGCCCAACCAATTGATGCATGAATTCCCAATTTTGACAAACATGCCACAAACGGACCTTCCACTTTCTCGGTAGTAAATCCTTACTTATATTAGCAAAATGTCACACTTAATGGATTGTTTCTTTGATATGATGGCATGGAGGGTTCTTGAAATTTTGCAATCTGCGTAGTGTAGCCCTTAGACCCACCAGCTAGTGACCAGGTTTGTGGTCTTCCGCACCATTTTCGCCATCATCCTCATTTGAAGTTTCATTTTTATTTTTTGTTGCATAATTATTTTCTTTTTCCAAAGATCAACTTACGTCAATTTAATTTTAAAAATTAATAAAAGCCATGTGTGCACTATTGGAGAAAATATTTTTCAATGGGAAAGCAATTCTAAAAATTGCTCCCAATAAGATCAAGACCAGTCATCCAATTTTTACACTCTTGGCAAAGTACAACGAGAGTTTCTAAAGTTGACAAACTCATTAAATCTTTCTTAATATAGGATGTTATCTTCATGTATAAAGGCCCTTGCTCAGGAAAGTTTTTCTATTACATTTATTCTAGCTAATATCTCTTTAGAAATCAATAGCTACCTTGTACCTTAGATCCATATAAGAAATAAAAGTAAAGGGCATTTCTTCATGGTATTAGAGCCTATTATTCACAAGCATATCTTTCAAATTTTTCTAATGGCAAACTATTGCTCTGCGTAAATGTTGTCATACTCCTTAACCATAAAAATGTTTAACTTGATGGACATTAACAAGTAACCAGATGAGTTTAGGTACAATATGCAATAACTTAACTGACATGCATTACCCACATTTAGCAGATGTGTTAATTAGTACAATCAGTTTGGTCACGAGTTCTTAAAATGTTTATCATTCAAAGGTTACTAGCGTGTAAAGGAGTATGCTTGAGCAACAAAAGTTTCATAACCTTTACTGTTTCTTATTACCTTAATACATAGCTCAATTATTATCCCGTAATGGTTGTATCTCATTAAGTCAGCTTCAGTTCATAATAAATTTTAATTTTTATTAATAAATTACACCTTTATAATTTTTATGTGATGACATATCTGTAACCCAACACTTGTATTTCTAAAATCATAGAAAATACTAGAAAAATATGCAAAAATACACTAAAAATACACGTATTTAGGGCTTTGTATGTATTTTCACATCTATAAAATCATCAAATGTGTAAAATAAATACACCACAAGATAGAGGAGGATCATATGAATCCAACGCCACCAACCACGCGCCCATCGAAGCTCCCATGCGCTTGCACGCGTCACCTAAGTGCACAGCGTGTGGGGCTCACGCACGGGTGAAGGGTCCGGTCAAAAAACTGGTCCGATCGGTGGCGGTCTGACCTGTTCCCGATCTGACCGTCCGGTCCATCCGCCCCGGTCCGACCGGTCGACCGGTCCAACCATCCATCCGCCCCGGTCCGACTGGTTGACTGGGTCGGGGTTAGTCGCCAATCTGGTCGAGTCTGAGTCGCTGATGTCATCGTGACGTCAGCACCCACATGCGTCGCACGCGCTAGCCGTGCCCTGCACATGGGGGCGCGTGACTGCATGTGGAGTGCGTCTCCGACACCCTAGCGGCGCGTGGCCGTGCGTGGGGGCGCGAGCGGCCTCCCCTGGCGACGCACTGCCCATGGATCTCTTCGTCTCGTCGAGCCCAGTCTGAATTTGTGATTTAATTTTATTTTTTATTTAACAAAAAATCTCGAAAATCACAAGTTAGGGCAACAATTTTATGTGTTCGAATTATATATGGAGGCTCTGATATCACATGTTGGATGAAAATTGCGCAACCCCAAGATCTCCATAACCAGAACAAGAACATGCATAATTGAGTAGAAAGATTAACACATCTGTTTTGGGATCCATCGTTCTTGAAGCGGAAGCGGAAAACTAATGTTTCATTAGCAAGTCCTTCTCTATTGCCCTCCGTATCACTGGCTTAATGAGGCGGTCCCCTCACCTTTAGCGTTAGGTAAACGCTCATTATGTGAGGATACATGTGAGAATTTAGGTAGCACCGACACGCGACACGCGACACGACACGACACGACACGACACGCGACACGCCATTTCTCAAAAAGTAGAGAATTCCGACACGTTAAATATTAAATAAATATATATACATATATATATATATATATATATATATGATTAATTATTATATTTAAATTAATTTATTCAAATTCATAAATAAATAAACAATAAAAAAGAGCCTATAATAAATCTATACTAATAACATTAATAAATTTATTCATAAAAAATTGAAAAGACATTTTTTTACTTTAACAAAAGTTATTGATGAAATAAATAACTAATGAAATATTAGAGTCAAAATAAATTTATATTTTTCTATGATGGTCAAAATTTATTATTATTTAATATCTAGTGCTTTTATTTTTTGAAATAACTTTTTAACCTGTTTATTTATTTATTTTTTAGCCTTATCATGTATTAATAAAGTTATTTAATATTTAATATTTCTTTTTAGGATTTAATGGGTCCCATCCATTTATTTCAGCACACGTTTTCTTCCCCCACCCTGCACCTGCGCCTGTCGCTTCCCTTGCACGAGGCTTGTAGGCTTTCTTTCCCCTGCACGAGGCTTTCTTTCCCCAGAAGCCGTCGACGCAACGACGCCTCGTCTCTCTCCTTTCTCTTCTCCCTAAAAACAGCCCAAAGGGCAAAAACCCTAGCAATCACCTTATTTTTCCTCTCCTTTGCTCGGTCTGACGTCTCCACCTCTCTCGCCGCTGCCTCGCCTCCGTTCTTCCCTTTGCCGTCGAAGCCTCGCGTCCAGCCCTCCATCGCGGTGTTGCGGTTTTTCATCTCGGCGTTGCAGTCGGCGGTCGCAGCTGACCAAGACGATCAAGAAGGCTTCTCGGCGCAGTCGGCGGTCGCAGCCTTCTCCGGCGTTGCAGTCGGTGGTCGCAGCCCTCCCTCGCGTGAGCGACGGCTCCCTCACCCTTGCCTCCACCCTCCATCACCTTCTTCCTTCGCACCTGCAGATCTGCCATCCGGACACGCTCCGACGCGCGTGTCGGAAAGAGTTGACCACGTGTCGGAAACTCCGACACGCGTTGACCGCGTGTCCGAGCATGTCCGAATGTGTCCGAGCGTGTCGGACACGTGTCGGGGGTGTCCGACACGACACGGAGGCCTTTTGAACGTGTCCGTGCTACCTAGGTGAGAATTAGGGTTATAGGAGAGATTTGAGCATTATTTATAGAGTTTTCAACCAAGCTCTCTTATTACGAGTCGGGCTCAACTCGGCTCACATTAACTAGTCCCATATTAGACTAACCTTCTATCTCACCTTAGACCAACCCCGTTTTACAGTTCATTACAATATCAATTAATGTAGTCCACATTAGGAAAACTCTTACAGTATCATCTTAGTCAATTCTTCTTTTGACTCATAATTTTCTACAAAATCCATGTTTTGTTTAAAATCTTTATGTGTTCTTTTATCGTTTTCTTTAAGCAGTTGATTATATTTAGATACTCGTGTGGCCAATTAAAATAAATTGGCAAAATTCGAACCTTAGGATCTTCTCTAAGACTAAAATTTTAGTCCATGGAAAGACAAATTTGCAAATTCTTTTTTCTAAAAGAGACGTGAGGCATCTTTTTCCAACCTTTTCAAATCAAGCAACAAATTAATCATTCGACTCACTATAATATTGATACTCCATGTTACATTCTACAGGATTAATAATAGAATTGTCTTTCCATCTCAATCAATTACAAACAAAATTTGGTGGCTGTTTAGTATACCAAGCGAAAGCTATTTTTCGATAAAGACTAAGGGAAAAGCCTAGGTCTTAAACATCATATATTGCTACACTGTATTCAAATACAAATCGATTGATACGTTCAACTGTCAATGATCATCTTCACTAGAAAAATAGGCAAAGTCAGCAATCTTGAAGCATTTAGTATAAGATTGATTATTGACCCACTCAACATAAGGTTTCTTGTAGAAAGGTTGAACAACTCGTCTATCTAGCCTAAATTGCTGTAAAAAGCATTTTTACCAACTGCTTAGAGGTCAATTTGTGGTTTGGCTGCTCATCTTGTTGCCCCTTAGGCGATGTTGATGCTGTCGAATTATTTATGTTAATTATAATCGGTATTATAGGCTTGCACTGCCACATTCGGTGGCATACTTGTCCCATTCGGTCTTACATTTCCAATATTTGGCACTCGTCTAATGTGTCGACCAATTTGATTTGTCTAATCGTGGGATCCATTTGATTACTCCGACCTGCATTGTTTTGATTATTACCACTAATTTGGCCAACAGTGCTTTGATTATTGTCGTTATTCTGCATTAACTGGTGGAACCTAGAGCCTTCGCAAAATTTTATTAGGGTTTGAAACATCTAGTCTAGTTTATTAGCATTATTAGTTGACCACATGGTCTAGCAACATATTCTAGCACCAGTTGATCACGATCTTAGTATGAATTCATTGACAGCATTGATGACCATAGGCTTAATCGTGTCCGACATGCGCCTTGCATTGTAGTTAGCTATGCCATTGTCTTGTTCTTCGAGCAATCTTCGTATAGTTGACATCATATTAGGATTTAGGGCATCTTCTCTCCATTGCTCTCCAGTGAAATGTTTTGGAAGATTGGCATCTTCGAGACGGTTATCTTTTGCTGATCTTCCAGTGGCTGAAGATTCAGAATGCGCAGCCATCTCATTACCGGCATATGGTAGTTGCTTCTCGTCAGTAGCACTGTCGCTTATTAATTTCTGGTTCTCTCCATTGCATTTCTCAAATTAACAAAAGGTCCCATTGGGTATGCCCAAAGATGTTCCCCCAAAAAGTTAGAAATCTCAAAAGATAAGGATGAATCAAATTGAATTGACAAAGATTCAAAAATGGTCATTTGTTCATTTTGGAAAGGAATGTAAATGGAAGTGAATGTATCTAAACTGTGAGTACTGAACTTCAGATGTTGCAAGAAAAAAAGGGTGCCGGAAAGTGAAAGGTACTGCAAATTGCAGGAAAGTTAAAGACGAAAATATATGCAAAAACAGATGTTTCGATTGATTCATTCTGTGCAGCTCACAAAGATTACAACACGAGCTCTCATATCCCACAGTAGCAGTTATTTGCAAGCTGTGTTTAGATTTTGAATTTAAGGATATATGCATTGAGGATCCTAAAACTTATCTTAAAAGTGCAATTGAGTCCCAAAGTGTAATCAAGTTCTAAAACTCGTCAAATTGGTTCAATCAAGTCTTTCTGTTAACTTAGTCTAATTTGGTTAACGAAAAATATTAATATGAATTTTTTATTATTATTTTCACTCTCCTACGTGGTGCTAACATGGGTAAAATATAAAAAATAAAGAGAAAACGACGTCGTTTTAGCCTAAATTTTATTTTTTATTCTAAATATTAATTACCGACCAAAAAAGATCTAAATGTTAATTAAATTAAATTTAAATATAAACTAATCATTTAAAAAAAAAAAGGGGGACGGCAACAACCAAGCGAGAGCCTACCATTGCAGACCCGTGCCTACGGTCAGCCATGGTGTTAGCTAGTTGTTGCTGCCCCACCATTGTAGGCCCTCACTAGCAATCGACCACTGGTTGGCGCGTGTTAACCGTAGTCGAACCTCACCCCACCATTCTTGGCCCCTTTCGGCGATGGTGGGGTAGCAACAACAAGGGCTTGCAGGCCCTAGGTGCTCCTTCCCCTTCCTGCCGGCCAAACCCAACCCCTCCCCTCCCCCACCCCTCGGCGGGGTTTCTCTATTTATTAGTTTTAATTACTATTTAGATTAAAAATCAGATTTGAACCAAAACAGCGTTGTTTAACCTATATCCTTTATGTTTTAGTCATGTTAGTGACACATAAGAGAGTGAAAATAATAAGAAAAAGACATATCAACATTTTTTGTTGGCTAAATTAGACGGAATTAATAGAATCACTTAATTGAATCAACTTGATAAGTTTTAATGCGTGCTTGCACTTTTTAAAAGTTTTATAAGTTCTAGGACTTTCAGTGCACATATCTCTTAAAAATATACGAACTTTCTAGTATGATCTATAATTACATTCTCTGAGATTCTAGACATGATTATACACAAGAACATAAAAATCCTTAGATTGTATGCCTAATCATCTCGCAATCATGTGTTTGAGTCAATAAATTTTCTTCATTTCGACTGATCTATTAGCAAACCTCTAGTTTGTTCACTAATGACATTGTCTCAACACTTAGCCAAAGTGTGAGATTGTCTACGGTGGATGATTTTGTCAATCAATTTCCTTTAAGTTGCCGACTGGTGAATGCTCTCGTCGATACTTTTTGCACCGTAAGTTGTGATGACTTTATAAATGAGTTATCGATTTCCTTCCCTCCCATTGAGCCTAATAGGTCTCCCTTTGTTTTTTCTATTGATGACTCCTTTTAGTTATCACGATACCAATCAAGAGTTGGTCAATTCTTTTTTTGTGTCAAACACTTCCTTACTTCTTTCTCATTTTCGCTGCAAGCTCTGGCAGGTTTCTGATTGCTTCCCTCACAATCATTCAATACCAAGAAAATAGAGACATTCAAACTCCCCTTTATGTCTTCCTACAGCTAAAATTAACCAGACAGTGTCGATTTGGCATGCGTCATTCTCTATTGCTTTATCTCAAGCGCATTTTCAAGAAAAAGATATCCTATGAAAGGAAGTGGTCCAGTTCAATTTCTAATGTTTGGTGAGCATGTCATAGCTAATAATCAAAGTCCAAATATCACCCGAGCTCGAGGTTGCGAAACCTTTTTGTAGAGATTTTTCAGCAGTTCTGAATATACCTATAAAAAAAAGTGAGGCTATATTTGGTTCAATTTTCCTAAAGGATTTTGGGCCTCTAAATCTCTTAGAAAAAAAATTAAGGTACTTGGCAAAAAAAAATTTGAGCCACTTTAAGAAAATTCCAACATTGACAATGCCAAAAACTCTTGCTAAAAGCCAAAAGTAAGCGGGGGCTTTTAGTGTTTTCAAAAAGCAAGTTCTAAAATAAATGAATTTTTTTCCCAAATTAGCCCCACAAATACTTTCATATTACGGTTTTGCCCTAATGACTATTCATATTCTCTGCAGATCTTGTGTTCGCGGAGGTGAAGGAGTTGGAAGGACACCAACACGAAGTTGGCTAGAGTCATAGCATCACTCGACTGGAGCTGCATGGCCTCGGCTCCCCGTGGCCTAGCTCATGCGACGCTAAAGTCCGATTTAGTTCACCTGAGGTTGTGTGACCTCCATGTCGCCTCACTTAGGGTTGATAAGATGGAAGCAGAAGAAGAAGAAGGGTTGAGGCTAATCAAGTGGTTCTTCGACAAAGTAGTGGACTACAAGGCCAACGCGGGCACGGCTTGGAGCCACTCCTATCTCAACCAGAAGCCCCAACATCCCCTCTTCTTCCCTACCAAGCGCCGCGAGTGGATTGTTGTGCAGCTCCACACCGAGCCCCAGCACTGCGCAGACGACATCGCTTGCGATCTCTCTCTCTCTCTCCCTACTTGCCTCGTCCTTTCCCGATTTACTTTTTGTGTGATTTTGACTGATTGGTTCGTTGGCTGGTTACATTTCTTCACATTTCTTCTTCTCGATTCGTTTTCTGTGTGATTTTGATTGATTGGTGACTGATTGGTTCGTTTTCTGTGTGATTTTGATTGATTGGTTCATTAGCTGGTTGCATCTCTTCACATTTCTTCTTCTCGATTTGTTTTCTATGTGATTTTCACTGATTGGTGACTAATTGATTCGTTTTCTGTGTGATTTTGACTGATTGGTTCGTTGGCTGGTTACATTTCTTCACATTTCTTCTTCTCGATTCGTTTTCTGTGTGATTTTGATTGATTGGTGACTGATTGGTTCGTTTTCTGTGTGATTTTGACTGATTGGTTCGTTTTCTATGTGATTTTGACTGATTGGTTCATTGGCTGGTTACATTTCTTCACATTTCTTCTTCTCAATTCGTTTTCTGTGTGATTTTGATTGATTGGTGACTGATTGATTCGTTTTCTGTGTAATTTTGACTGATTGGTTAGTTGGCTGGTTACATTTCTTCATATTTCTTCTTCTTGATTTGTTTTCTGTGTGATTTTTACTGATTGGTAACTGATTGATTCGTTTTCTATGTGATTTTGATTGATTGGTTCGTTGGCTGGTTACATTTCTTCTTTTCGATTTGTTTTCTGTGTGATTTTGACTGATTGGTTCGTTTTCTGTGTGATTTTGACTTATTGGTTTGTTGGCTGGTTACATTTCTTCACATTTCTTCTTCTCGATTCGTTTTTGTGTGATTTTAATTGATTGGTGACTGATTGATTCGTTTTCTGTGTGATTTTGACTGATTGGTTCGTTGGCTGGTTACATTTCTTCATATTTCTTCTTCTCGATTCATTTTCTATGTGATTTTCACTGATTGGTGACTGATTGATTCGTTTTCTGTGTGATTTTGACTAATTGGTTAGTTGGCTGGTTACATTTCTTCATATTTCTTCTTCTCGATTCATTTTCTGTGTGATTTTGATTGATTGGTGACTTATTGGTTCATTTTCTGTGTGATTTTGATTGATTGGTTCGTTAGTTGGTTACATTTCTTCTTCTTCTTCTTCGATTCGTTTTCTCAATTCGTTTTTTTTGTGATTTTGATTGATTGGTGACTGATTGGTTCATTTTATGTGTGATATTTACTGATTGGTTCGTTGGCTGGTTAGATTTCTTCTTCTTCTTCGGTTCGTTTTTGTGCGATGTTGACTGATTGGGGACAAATTGGTTCGTTGGGGACGGATTGGTTCGTTGGCTGGTTACATTATTTCTTCTTCTTTTTCTTCTTCTTATAACCAAATGTCATTTGGTTTTGACAAATACACATTTATTCAAGGTTTAATATCTGAAAAACCAAAAGCGGCACACTTGTGACAAATTTACCTGAAACTATTTTTTTGACCACCAAAAACCCTAAACCTGGTATACCTTTGACAAATTTACCCAAAAATGGTACGCTTGTGATAAATTTACCCTCTGTTAGTTTTTATTAAATTTTATTATCAAGTTATTAAGTTAAATGACACGTGACAGTTGACCAGTATACCAATTTAGGATTTTATGCTCCGTTTGTCACAGTTTACAATTTTTGTGATTTTTTTGTGGTATTAATCCAATTTAGCAAAGGGTATATTTGTCACAAATTTATCATTTCGGGGTTTTTTGCAGTCGAATAAATTAGTTTGGGGTAAATTTGTCATAAATGTACCACTTTAGGGTTTTTATAGTCGGTTGGGGTAAATTTGTCGGGTATACCAGGTTTGGAGTTTTCATGGTAAAAAAAAATAGTTTGGGGTAAATTTGTCACAAGTGTACCAGGTTTGGGGTTTTTAGGGTATTAACCATTTATTCAAAGATACTTGGAAAAATGGCTTTACATTCTCAAAATTGAACCAAATGTAACCTAAGTCCGAGCAGATTTGGTTGGGTAAAAAATGGATTACACCAAAATTAATTTAATTAATCAATGTCCATCCATTTTTATGTAAGATAATTTTAATGATTTATATTTGAGACAATTTTAGTTATTTATATTTGACCCAACCTTACTTAGCCCTTTCTAATTTGGTTCACGAATCGAGCTACTAAAAAATCTATTGTTATTTGTTTTGGTGCTTAAAATTTGATCTAATTTAGCAAAAAAAGACTATTGCCTAAAAAGATATATCAACTAGGGTAATCAGTTCCTGAGCGGTCCAATTCTTCCCACTTCAGAATCGACTGAAAGGACTGGTTCCCCATTTCCGAATTTGAGGATCTGAGGACTAGATTGAAGAAGGCTGGAACCAAGGATCGGATTGATTTGTCCGAATTAGTTCCCGAATAGTCCAATGGAACTAATTGCATGTACTTCCAACACTTTATACGTATGTGAAAAAATATTTTGATTGTCTCAAGCATGAGTGTGAACTTGTTAATTGACTGCACCACAAAAATTTCAATGCTTGATCTTAGGCAAAGGACCATAGTATAGGCTCAGGAAGGAGCTGCCGGACGTGTGATTTATACACGAAATCTCTTAGGCTCACTGCTATTTGTTGGATGTGGGACTTGTCTCTTGCAGGGTAGGGTGAGAGAGAGAGAGAGAGAGAGAGAGTGAGCGTGGGAAGAGAATAGTAGAGTTGATAGTGAACAGTTGAGAGAGAGAGAGAGAGAGAGCGTGGGACGAGAATAGTAGAGAGAGAGAGAGAGAGAGAGAGAGAGAGAGAGAGAGCGTGGGACGAGAATAGTAGAGTTGATAGTGAACAGTTTCACATCGGCTGAGGGAAGAGACTGACAAGCAAGTTGCCTCTTTAACAGCAAGTTGATGGTAGCTGCAATTAAGTGTGATGTTGCAGAGACCTTGTCTTTGCATGAAAATTTTAGTATAAATTACTTCCTCACAATTTTTAATAAAAAATTTAAATTTATAAAATTAATAATCGATCTGTTTTTTTTTTTTTTTTTTTGGGTACAAAATAATCGATCTGGTTTGAGCAATCGGTTTTATCCTTGGAATCGGGAGCTGAATTATCGGTTCCAATTTTGTGAAATCGGGAACCGGACTAGCATCACTGGAAACCGGATGATTCTCGTTTCGGATGCTCACCCCTGATACCAGGGAAATGCACAACCACACCTTCACGCATAAAACATCTAGAGTTTAATTTTCCAATCACATCTTGACACACGTCTGTACTGCTCTCCAAGCGTGGCGGTGATCTAATCAACACGTCGCTCTCCTTCCTTATGCAGCTCTCCTTACGTCGCTCGCCGAAGTAGTTGAACTTTTTGTGTCGGTGGTCACTTAAAACTCCTTTAGGGGAAACGATTTGTGGGACAACGTTGTTGTACACCCTATCATAATTACAGGCTTCCAAGCAAACTGGTGGTTCATAGATTTTTATTTTGCAATAATTTTTCGATGCCACAGGACACATGATTAGTATCCGACGAGACTAATGATGGGAGTTGGATCACTCTGTTAAACATGCAATAAATCAAACGCGGATCCCAAGTGAACGCAGAAACAGTAACGCGCAATGCTTTGAGAGTGGCTCGAATAAATAAAAATATTCTTCTCCCGAAGCAGCTATATACTTTCTTCATGATTGATGCTCCCCAATAACACCTATATAAAGGGCGGTTAGCAAACTGAAAGATTGCAATAAATTTCACAATGGCTCTTCCTGCTTTGCTCACAAGCTTCCTTCCCTCCTTGACTGGCTATAACCAACCCTCTCTCTTTTTCTCTAGACTCCCTCGCTCCTCCTCTTCCTCCTCGTCCTCCTCCACGGCCTCCGACCCTCAATTTATGACACGTGCTTTGAAGATTGAAGGTCAAGAGATTGTGAGACGTTCGGCAAACTGGCAACCTAGCGTTTGGGACTATGGCCTTGTGCAGTCGCTTGGTGTTGATTACTCGGTAATGATTTTTTTTTTTAGGGCACAAAATCCAACTTACCATAAGTACTATGGAAAATAGTCACATTTGGTCCTCAAACTTGGAAAATTTTCCTATCAAATCTTTCGGTATATGGTTCTGACAATTGAAGCTCGTGTCCACTTCAATGCTAGATAAAAGTATGATGTGGAAAAACTAGGCACTGCTGTGGATATTCAATTCGCGAAACTACAAAAACAATAACTCCAGATAAATTTAAGCAAATTTCAGCAACACTTTATTCCATGATACCACTGATTATTTGAATATTGGACTTTTGTTTGGCATCAATTAATATCTCGGCTTCGCCTTGCTGCGTTCAAATTTTAAGTCACCACGCTGACGACAAAAACAACATAAGTTCGGTGACCGAAGTATACTTTTTCCCTATTTTCTATTTACTTTGATGGGATGAGTCCACAAATCCCAAAACGCCGTTGAAACAAAAGAAAAACTGTACTTTGAATTAGATATATGGATGTATACCTCTCGTGTATTTCTATATATGATTCATAACAACATTCGAGATATGTAACATCAATTTACACATTCATCCATTGCCGCAGTATCAAATGTAAGACCAACCACAACAATATCTATAGGAGATATCGATAAGCCTAGTCAAAATGGCATATCTCTGCATATAGGCAAGAGCTCAACAGTGCTTGTGCATTAACTTTGATTGACGTCTCATTTTCTGAGCTTTTCATGTGTCTAGGAGGATCAATATACAGAGCAAGTCCAAAGGTTGAAGAAAGAAGTCAAGGGTCTATTTGAGAGGGAGATGAATCAGGTGGCCAAGCTCGAGTTCTTTGACGTGGTTCAAAGGCTAGGACTAGGTTACCATTTTGAGATGGAGATCAAGAGCGCTCTAAGTTCAATCTATAACAACACCGAAGATGCTCAGCTTTCGGATGATCTCTATGCCGCTTCCCTTCGATTTCGGCTACTTAGACAACATGGATACAATGTACCACAAGGTAGTCGCCAGCTAGTTAACCTTTTGTGAGTCATGTTGACACATCAAATTTTACTTGACCACTCCTTTTCTTCTGCACATATAGATGTGTTTCAAAGGTTTATGAACATGACCGGCACATTCAATGAATCCCTCAGTAAGGATGCAAAGGGGCTTCTTGGTCTCTATGAAGCTTCTTTTCATGGATTGGATGGTGAAACCATACTCGATGAAGCCTGGAACTTTGCTTCTAAGCATCTGAAGGATCTAAACCTTGATGAAGTTCCCAGCAATTTAGCAAGCAACGTGAGTCATGCATTAGATATGCCGATCCACTGGAGGCCAAACAGGTTGGAGGCTCGGTGGTTCATGGACATGTACGAGAAACAACAAGACATGATCCCCTCTTTGCTATGTTTGGCTAAAATAGACTTCAATTTAGTGCAGTCAATCCATAGGAAGGAAGTTAGCAATCTGGCAAGGTATACACAAGCACTCTATAGTTTATAGATGCAATCTGGCTATGCAGGAGCGCATTTTTATTGACTTGGTTTTCATATAACAACTATTTCAGGTGGTGGGTTGAACTTGGGGCAAACAAGATGACCTTCTTTAGGGACAGGCTAGTGGAAAGCTATTTTTGGAGCTGTATAATGGTCTTTGAACCACAATATACAGCTTTCAGAGAAATGAGTACGAAGATTGGTTGTATGGTGACACTTATTGATGATGTTTATGATATATATGGGACGCCAGAAGAGCTTGAGCTCTTAACAGATTTCATTATTAGGTTTGTTTAGTGTCACTACCTTCATCATTTTCCTTTTAACAGTTATTGCTGAGAAAAATGATAGGGAATTAATTAGTCTATGAACGTGATGCATAGAACAAATACTCAAAATTATATTATTATAAAAGAAATTCTTCCATGTGTTTTGGACAAGTCATTTTTTATGTCAGCTTGTTTTTCTTCTTCGTAATTGATTGGTTTGGATTAATTGAGGAACGGTAAGCACTAATTTTCATCGTTATTACTAAAATAAATATCGAGTGGAGGTAAAATTTATAACATTGTTGAAATGGTTATGACTTATTTAGGTGGGACATCACAGACATCGATAAGCTTCCTCCAACAATAAGGAATAGTTTCATGGTCTTGTACAACACGACCAATGAAGTTGGGTATCAAACAATGAGAGAGCAAGGAATCAACCCCATCCCTTATTTGCGGAAAGTGGTAATCTCGACTTACTAAATCTTTTACCTAATATTTTCTAGCCCGTGTCAGAAAACTCATTTTTCTACCTCGAACTTTCGTCATGACTTCTCTTTGAACATTTGAGAATTCGAACAAATAGGAGAAAAGAACGTCCATCGACTTGGTCATTGACGCACTTTTTGAACTTCAATCCTATAGTGGGTCGATGAATGCAAGGCATACATGAAGGAGGTCCATTGGTACAATAGTGGCATCAAACCGGCACTGAAGGAGTACATGGACGTTGCGGTGGATTCAATCGGAGGGCTGATTTTGCTGTTACATAGCTACTTCCTAACCACAGACAAACTGACGAAAGAGGGACTTGATTACGTGTCGAAAATCCCAAGTGTCATGCATTCCTCTGCCAAGATCCTTCGGTTCAACGATGATCTCAGTACATCATTGGTAACCTACTTTGATAATTGTCCTTTCCTTGTAGATAATCTCTTACAAAAAATATACATTATTGGAATATTCATAGCAGTATTATATTCTTTTTATTTCTCTGATACAAATGTGAGATGAATCAAGTGCTTATGTTTGTTACCCATCATTGTCATCCATGCTTAGCATGAATTGGCACGAGGAGACAACTCCAAGGCACTAGAATGCTACATGAATGAAAGCGGCGCTTCGGAAGAGGTTGCAAGGGAACATATTAGGCATCTGGTGCGCAACATCTGGAAAAAGATGAACAAAGATGTGTCTGAGGGCTACCCATTCTCCGGGTTTGGGCCTTTTCTAGGTGCATGTTTGAACTTGGCACGAGCTTCTCATTGCTTTTATGAGTATGGAGATGGACACGGCCTTCCCGGTCACCAAACCAAGGACCATCTTGTGTCGACCATATTCGAATCCGTGCCCCTCGACTAGGGATGCATTATTGACCAAGGTCTCGTTATTGCAGAAAGCCTTTAATCTTTTTTGTTGTTATTAGCTTTTGGGGTGGCTCTGTGAGCTCTAAGTTATTGAAACCATGGTAACTGAAGTCTGTTGACGGGTGTTCGTATAGGCTTGATAAGATTCGGCAGAGAAGCACATGCTATTTCGTGTTTTCTGTTGTGGCTGATTGCGTAGTTGTTGATGGTATCTGTATATTTTGACATCAATCTTTGCCCGGTGAGGCCTCCCTACACTGGGCAAGAGCTGGCCTCACTAGATTTGGTGAGAGGAGCCCTTGCTGAGGCTCACCCTGTACCAAGTGAGGCTAGGATCTGTTGAGGCCAACCTAGGCGACACCCCGCTAGGGGAGCCCTTGTCTAGGTGAGGGTCGGCTTTGCCTAGGCCAAATTTGGTGAGGCCGACTCTTGCTAGGGTTAGACATGGGCATAGCTAGTGGCTAGTCACTGGCAAAAATAAATAAATAAATAAAATGAGAGTAAAAAAAATAATAATGAAAAATTATTAAAATATTATTAAAAATTATCTACGTCAGCAGTGGCAGTGTCACGTAAGTAGGTTGACACCCATGTTAGCAATATCCGGCCAAACTTAGTCGGAAGAATTGAATTGACACTAAGTCAAATATGTAGGACTAAATTAATACCATTAAAATGTCTAGGACTAAATTGACACAAATACAATAAGTTTATGATTTTTATAACATTTTTTTCCTAAGAAAACCTTCTAACATATTTTGAAGTTGATAAAATTATCCTTAGTTTATATTGATCTTGATTAATGCAAAAGTCGTTTGCGTTGCAGGTAATATCCGCTTTAAAAGGACCTTTGGTATGATCGGTGAAAAGATCCTAAATGATTGAAAGAACAAGGGTTTAAGTCATAGGATTTAAATCACTATCGTTGTTAAAGTGCCTCGGTAAAAATAGTTAAATTTAACCGGGAAGACAAAATTTCAACTACCGCATGGCTGTAAATGGCTTATGTGTGGATATAAGCAGCATTCTACAGGGATATCAATTGTGTGCTGAGTGGATATCGACATAGTATTGCCAAAGCTTAATATAAGCAGCTACCTGTGAAAGTCTAATATCATAAGAAAACGGGGAGCTGGATATAACCGGTGACTATGAATATAAGCGCCGGACCTATACTATTTGTGACGTCAATTTTGCCCTGATCTTTAAGATAATTGTCTTTGACAACTTGTGATTAGAAATGGATTTCTAACTCAGAAGATTTTGATTGACCATCAATCTAAAGACTATATATATAAGATAAATCAATAATGTGAGATTTCTTTCTTGATTGACAATCGTCCCAAGTGCAAGATACTTTCTATAGTTGAAGCACTCCAATTTTGGGAACCGAGATTTGATTTTATAAGCAAACAAATCTATGGGGATTATGATTGATCGACATCAATGGCAAATCTACTCAACAATTGTCCAATGGTTAGATTGGAAATTGATCCTCTTGAAGATTGTCCAATGGGAAGTTTAGATGCCGAGTATATAAAAGAAGACCAATGCACTGAAGAGATTAGAGGGATCAACAGTTCATAATTCTAAATTTCAAGAAAACTCTACATACTTTTCTATTGTCTTCTAGTAGTCTCGTATTGTAATCTTTTGAGAAGTGTTGGCAGTATAGTAGTTTGTGTGTAGATGTGAGATCTATCTGCTTAAATAAATAAGTGGCATCAATTTCGAGAAGTTCTTCAATATAAGCTGCACAATCTATTGTAACTTCTCAATGATTGATTAGCGAAGTCCAGCCCCCAATAAATTGTTAGTCTAGGAGAGTGGAGATAAGCTTACACCAAGCCAAATTACTATAAGTTCTGCGCGCATTGTTTCTCGATCTCTCAATCAATGGTTTTTAATTCAGTAAGGGTAACTTTAGAGAGCAAAAAGTAAGACAAACAGTGATTTTTTTATTTAGATCCGTTAAGAGATAAATGATGTGGTTCCACGCGACAATTCGGTCCATGTCTCTCTCCCAAACATGTGCACGCTCACAGACACAACTCAAATATCTCTTCGAAAAGGGTGGTCCTTACCTTGGATCCGAAAAAATGAAAGGCCCCAAGTCATAAGGCAATCACCTGAGTCGCACTCACCCACTAGAGAAAAAGCTTATGGGGCCTTTGCCCCCGTCGTCAGGTGACATGGCCCATAGCATGCACAATCAAGCAAATCTTTCAAGTTCAATGGTTGGAGAAGTTCTAGATCAACATTCGAATGGCCTCAAAACTTTAGTGGAGAACACCAATTTAATGTCCCTACCATTGTAGATCTATCATTAACCATTCAAGCTTCATCTATGCCTCCCACGGATTTAAACACTTCATTTGGCCTCTCTACACCACAATTCCATCAATGCCCATACGTTTTTATCTATAACATTCACTTTACAAACCCAAACATTGGTTGCAATTGAATATTTCGAATCAAAGGAAACTCGAATGGTAGCATAGTTGGTACAAGGCATGACTTGTGGCGAAGGGATCCCACCGACGGCCATGACTTGACTATAATCATATGTTTAGTTTAGTTGTTAAACCCACTACAATACGGGTTGTCCTTTGTCTAGCCTTATCAAATGGTTGGCCCCTTCTACAATTGAATGTCAACAATGCCTCCTTACATGGAACTCTTATGAAGGAAATCTATATGCATCAGCCATTGGGCTTCATTTATCAGTCACATTTTAATCACATAAGTCAATTGAAGTAGTCTCTTAACGGTCTTAAGCAAGCTCCTTGAATGTGGTATCGAGAACTCAATTCCTTTGTCATCTCATTTGGATTTATCTAATCCAAATCAGACTCCTTGCTCTTTGTATACATACATAATGGCGTCATTACTTATTTCTTGGTTTATGTAGATAATTTGATCTTGAGAGAAAGTGATATAAAGTATTTGCAAAAGTTTATGAGAGCTCTTGTAGGTAAATTTTCGTTAAAGGATCTAAGGAATCTATATTACTTCTTAGGAGTTCATGTGATACACACTAAGTATGGTCTCTCACTCACACAACACAAGTATATAAGGGCATCCTTGATTAAGCAGCCATGTTATGAGCCAAGGAGAGTGCTACCCCAATGGCTACCGACAGCTTTTCACTCTTGTTGATGGGTCACCTCATATACATGTAACTAAATAGAGGAAGATTGGTGGTGCTCTTCTATGTCTTGCATCAAGGCCTGATATTGCTTCTAGTGTCAATAGACTCTATTTATGCATCAACCAACCGAGTTCTATTGGAGTGCCATTAAACGTGTTTTACGTTATCTTAAAGGGCCTATAAATTTAGGCCCACACTTGCAAAGTAGTCCCTCTCCATCAATTCATACATTCTCTAATGTTGATTGGGTAGGCAATCCAAATGAACATAAGTCTACAACCGTTTCCATAGTTTATATTGGCTAGAATCCTATATCATGGTTCTCTCGAAAGAAAAATTATGTTGCTCATTCTCAATCAAAGCTGAGTATAGTGTTGTTGTGATAGCTTTTGAGCTCACATGGATTCAATCTCATTTCCTTGAACTTGGAGTATCTTCTTCAATCACACCTAGCATTTATTGCAATAACATCGGCGCTACTTATGTGTGCATTGTCACGCCCCAAACCCCGGGCATACAACAACCCCTTCCTTGGTTCATAGAAAGTGATGTCCCAGGATTCATCACCGACCCTTCATTTTTAATCTTTCATTATGCGCAAGCGGAAAACGAACCATCTCCCCATCAAACAAACAATCAAGCAACCAAACAGGGATAGTGAGATGAATAGCAAAAACACAACATCTACTCATATATATACATTTTTATATTGGATTAACCTACGGAGGATCGCTTCCGATCTACAAGCCCAATAGAGGGCCGATCCATCCTCTAAGCCAGACCAAAAAGAAACTAGGCTAGGCTAATCCAATAATACAAAAAAAAAAAAAAAAAAAAGGACAAAGTATACCTCAAGTGTCAAAACTTAGCACGGAAGGACACTTAAGTACCAAAAGTTTGGAAAGTGACACTTAAGTACCAAAATCTAAGTAAAATGGATCATTAAGTGCCACTCTGACCAAAATCCAACCAAAATGCCGATGTGGCGATTTTCCGGCGAAAGAAGTGCAAAATGACATCGTTTTGTACAATGACGTGATTAGACAATACAAAAACGACGTCGTTTTTGTGCTAATGTGTTAAAAAAATTAATATACAAATTAATTAAATTAAATTTAAAACTAAATTTATTTAAAACATTTAAAAATAAAATAAAAAAAAAACTAATTTTTAAAAATATATATTAAAAAATTAAAACATTTAAAAACTAAACTTATTTAAAACATTTAAAAATAAAATAAAAATATCAAAAAAGGGGTAGGTGGCTGAGGTTGAGCCCTCGCCGCCCTGGAAGGGCCCGGCCCCCCCCCCTTTTTATTTATTTTATTTTTTTTTTTTTTTTTTTTTAAATTAGGTTTTTAATATTTTTATTTTATTTGTAAATGTTTTAAATAAGTTTAGTTTTAAATGTTTTAAATTTTTAGTTTTTTAATATTTTTAATTTAATTTAATTTAATTTTTAATTTTTTTCTTTTTTTTTTTCTTTTAAATGTTTTTAATTTTTTCAAAATTTTTATTTTTATTTTATTTTTAAAATTTTTAAATAATTTTAGTTTTAAATTTACTTTAATTAATTTTTATATTAATTTTTTTACGACGTCAACACCAAAACGACGTCATTTTTGTATTGTTTAGCCACGTTATCGAGCAAAACAGTGTCGTTTTGCACTTCTTTCGCTAGAAAATCGCCACGTCAACATTTTGGCCGAAGTAGCACTTAAGTGATCCATTTTGCTCTGATTTTGGTACTTAAGTGTCACTTTTCAAATTTTTGGCACTTGAGTGTCCCTTCATGCCAAGTTTTGGTACTTTGGGTGTACTTTGTCCCAAAAAAAAAAAAAACCTTTGGGCTTGGCACTACAGTCACTCGAATCCAACGAACTCAGACTTTGTCGATTCAGAGCTGGAGGCATACGAGTTGATCATTGGTGAAGCGGGGCTAGGATTCTCTACTGCACCGTCAGGAGGGTCTAGCTCCATGAGATCCCAGTCAGCGTCCTCAGGACTCCTATCGAGTGTCTCGTCAAAACCTCTCAGGGGACCGATCAGCAAATTGCCATCCCGGATGAACCACGTTAGGAACCTATGGGGTATCCATTGCCTTGGTTCCTCATCCACACAGATGGTAGATAGATACTTCTCGTACAGATGCGCCTGACTCGAGAAGCGGTGGCGCAACACGATAGTATCCCAGTCTTTAGGGATATGCAGAAATGCCATCCTAAGGACCTAAAAGTGGTTATACAATAACTAGTGAGATAAAATTTCAGCGAGTCCTCCCCTAAGCCTCCGATTAGAACACCAACTTAACTTGGGGTATCTCTCTAGAACCACCCAACAAACTTACCACAACTAACAACCAACAATCAATAATTCACAACAGCCAAGGTCAACTACTAATCACATAGTCGGTATGCATGCAATCTTACCTGATATGCCATACCCTGCATGTTGAATCTCAGCACAATGCACGCAGTGCACATGGCCATTAGATAACGCAGATCATCAATCCCATATGAGTCGAATCACAAGCGATCTTACCTGGTCATTACCACATCCTACACGTTATCGATTCATGCGTGCGTACCATAAACAATGTGATCAACTCATGCATAGCCAAAATCGATGATGCCATGATTGTCATACACTCTTGCACATTAGTGCGTCACATAACCCATATCGATCAACCACACGGGTCGCGATTATAAGATAAAATCGTTATGACATGTCCCATACCGTGCTACACAATTTTACCTCATAATAAGGCCTAACCATTTCAATGCTCACGCTTGTTTCACTTATTAATGACCTCCCGGGTATAGTTAACTTTCCAGTCAGCGATCATTTGACTCTCGCCAGGCTACCGATAAAAATTGGGCTTCGTTCCGCCCCGTCGGGCATGGCAACGTCTAGAACTTCCGCCTAGATGGTATCTCAGAAAAGGGATATCGGTCTAGAATCTACTGCAACCGGCTTCCAACTCCCATCGGGTATCGCCCTCAAACTCCCGTTGGGTGACAGTTCAACTTTTAATCACGCAAACATACCACCACATCTCATTATGTATCGCCCCCAAACTCCCGTTGGGTAACGGATTCCACTTCTTGATCACGCAAGCACATCATTAAGACTCCCTTTTTATCTGTGAGTATTTAACCAATGCACACACGCTTGTATATACACTTTCAAATCATTTTCTCCTAAAGGCAGTCCATTTCTAACGTCCCTTAGACAAAATGTGACATCATCGATTTTCAGTCCTGCTTTTAATAGAATAAATCAGGCATTTCATCGACGCGTTTATAAGGCTGTTCTCAAAGTTGATCACTCCTGAGATAACTAAACTATATGAGGAAGCCATTAATGATTTTAAGGCAAATAAACTTGAGGATTTGACCAGGAATCGGCTGCTCGACCATGTTTATCTGCCGAGATCATTATGACACAGACGTAAATTGATTAAAGATCAGAGATAGGTCGGTTCGGCTAAAATGTGTGGCTAATCGTGGGTGACACCACTAAATTGGAAAATTCTCGTCGACCAACACTAGACTAATTTCTCGATCGTTTTGGTACCTTGTGTCCGTAATTGAAATCTCGAGATTTTTACGATAATCGAGAGTCGTCAATGTGTCAAATGGGTTCATTGTGACTTGAAGAAAATCGACCACAAGTCATTTGCACTAAAAATCTCCAAAAACTACTCGGTAGCCTAGGTTATGCTAAAAACAAGCCGAATGGAAATTAATCGCGAATTCAAGTATGATTTCAGAAATTAAAGATTATGTCATTATCATAATAAATTCTAAGAATGTCGACTCAAGATTTTTGTTAAGAAAAAAGTCGGCTTAGGACCATTTTTGTTCAGAAAAAGGCAGGGGATTATTTTTTATCGCAAATTTGGGATGCAAGATAGATTCATGGGTGAGAAAAAATGTCAATTGAAATATTAAGGTGCCAAATGAAATTATGGAGGCCATATGAGGATGAATTGAGCAAGATTAAGCAACCAATTAAAGCCAATTGCTTAGAAATTCGTAGCTCCCCCTCCCTCGAGCCAAAATGGACCATCTCATGAGTTGTGGGTGAGAATTGGTGGCTCAATGGCAGCCAAAGAAGATACTTGGCTAAGAAAGGTCTTGGGGGATAAGCTTGTGGAAGAAATGTGCATGGTAGGCCCCCATTCCTGCTTCTCTCTTTCCTCTCTC
Source organism: Eucalyptus decipiens (assembly GCA_014182575.1). Taxonomy (NCBI): domain Eukaryota; kingdom Viridiplantae; phylum Streptophyta; class Magnoliopsida; order Myrtales; family Myrtaceae; genus Eucalyptus; species Eucalyptus decipiens. Next base: position 3,327,239 of record CM024616.1, on the reverse strand, counting down.
TCTCATCCTCTCCCTTGGCTGGCCAAAGCACTCCATTTCCTCCCTCCTTGCTGTGTTCAACGCCACCAGTAGCAAAGAAGAAGAAGCTGGACGCCGTTGCACGCCAAGTTGCCGCCAGAGTCACGCCGCTCGTCGTCGTCCTCCTCACCCGCGTGCCCCGCCGTCCACGCGAACTCTTCGCCCCTTGCCTCGCTTGCCCTCCATCCCAGCAGCTATTTCAGATCTTGTAGGGTTTAGCCGAGGCTGTCCTTAGCCATTCCTTCACCGTAAACCTCAATCTAGGCTCTGTTTGGCCTATTTCCTCCTTCACGATCAATTCTCGCCTAAACCGAGCTAATTTCCTCTCATTTCCAGCCTAGAACAGCAAGAAATTTTATGGGTATTACAGCACCTTTGGAGGCTGTTTTGAGGTGGTTCGAAGCCTCGGAGCTTAAGCCCTATTTGGAGAAAAACGTTCCCTGCGACATTCCCGACGTTTCGATCCAAACGGATTGTTAAACGGGTAAGTTTAGCTTATTAATCATCGCTTAGTAGACTAATGATGCTTAAGGGTTGATTAGTGTTAATTAAGCATGAATAGGTGGTTAGATTAGTTTAGAGTAATTAAATTAGTGACTTAACAATGCATGTTAGGTGGTTAGACATAGCCATTAGCGAGTAGAAATGTTCTAATATTTATTGAACGTGTCTCGGGATTTTTCCCGATTCGTCTTGTCTTTCAATTAGGCATTACGGGCCTAAATTGGAATCATTGCTATTTAATAATTAATTTTTGTATTTATTTAATTAATTAATTATTTTTGGAAATTAGGCTGAGAAAGCCAATGACCAAAATTTTATGCTGCTTATCGTGGTGCAGTCCGTTTATTTATTTGAGCTTTGGTTTATGCCGAATTGATTTAATTGTGGATTTTTAGGATTTTATTCTTAAATTATTCAATTTCAGTAATTGATTGGAAATGAACGAGCGTGGGTCTACAACGCCATTAATATTTTAATAGGCTATATAAAGTGGCAAGAATTGTGAAAGTGAATTAATTATATTGGCTAAGACTAATCGAGTACTATTTTAAAGATGAGAATAAAGTTGTATTACGTAACTCGGAGATCAAGAAGGTCGTCTTGGAGAATACACATGACTTATGGATTAAATATAAAGTAACGAGGAAAAGAGTTGTAATATATAGCTCGAAGACCTAGAGTGTCGTCCTGGAGAATGCACGTGATTTGTAGATTATAAATCACCTATGAATAGCACATGGCTTGGTGATTAGTACGTCGCCTTAGGAAATGCACGTGGCTCGGTGACTAGATATATACCATCTTAGAAAATGAATAGTATGGTTATGTCCATTGGACCGTAGATTACCACATAATCTAGGTTTTACTCGCTGAGCCGTAATTCAGCACCACCACCGAACTTGGAATCAATTGTGCTCGCTAAGCCATAATTCATCATTACTATCAAATTTGAAATTGGTTGTGCCCGCTGAGCCGTAATTCAACATTAACCGCCGAAGAATTAGTAAGCCGTGCCCGCTGAGCCGTAATTCAGCATTACCACCAAAGTTTGAGTAGGCCATGCTTGTTGAGCCGTAATTCAGCGTTAGGGTTGAGTATTTGAGATAACTGTGTAGGCTGTGCTCGTTGAGCCGTAATTCAGCATTGAATTTGAGTAAATGAGATGAACTGACCAAGAAAGGGTCGAGATGACATGTAATCGACTAGATCGATTGATCAATGATTTGATTTGATGTTATGAATCGATTGAGTGATGTGATATAAGGTATCTGTAAAGAACATTGATTTGCAGGATGTAACTGAGGTTAAGGTAAGTCCTCTGACTTGTGTGCGCATATGTAATTTTTATGGCGTATTGGTTTCTTAATCGGGTCTTAGGAGATAGAACTTGCTGAGACGTAGTCTCACTGGTTATTGAATAACCATTTTCAGGTCCTTAGATGGTTGTGGCGAAGGACCGGAGGCCCGATGTGTAGAAGGTGAAGCTTGAAGAATTGACGATCTTATTAGATTAGTTAGTCATAGGACAATCCTCTTTTGATGGGAGTCGATTCCCTTTTGCAGACCTTGTTTTATGAATTTGTGGTTTAAAACCTGACTTAACAATTCGCCTTATATATATTTACACTATGGTTTGCAATGTATATAAGGGTGGTTGCTTTTAAAGTGAAAATTTGGAGTCCTATTTTTCTATCCCATTGCTTTATTGTTTGGGGATTATTATTATATACTTCCGTATGCGTATAAAAACAGAAAGGGTTGGCGATGCGTCTTGGGATGTTGCTATTTAATCGACTAAGGTAAGAGATGTGTGTGTGCTCGAGAATCGGGGCGTGACACAAAGCATATTTTCCCTTTTTTTGAACTCCACGCGATTCATGCGAATGTCCATGCAATTACACACTTAATTCACTTCATAAAATCAAAACACATGAAACAAAGTAATTTTTCACTCTCGGATGAACAGTGCACTGCGTGAACAGTAACTGGTGAATAGTGCACGAACAGTAACTCGTAAACAGTATATCATGAACAATGAAATTCCAAAATTTAATAATTAATAAATTAAATTCAGAAATCATTAAAAATATTAATTAAAGTAAACAACCAATCAATTAGAACTAAACATGCTTAATTACCCACAAAAGCCACATTTAGCAAATAAAGTGAAATTAAGCTAAAATAATCCTAACCATTCATCTAACCACCTATCTTAGGACTAATATAACTTAATTAAACCTCCTGCTTTCAAATGATCCTTGACTATTAAACTTTTTGTTTGATTGCTCCTCATTTTCGATGCTGTTTTAAGGAAACTATAGAAATAAAATTCACTGTCGATCCTCTCCACCGTTAATTAGGGTTCCCACATACTTTTGTTCATGTAGCTGAAATGATTTCCTTGAATGCACAGCCAATGGCAAAAGAATTCAGTTTGGTTTGTTTGTCGAGTCGATATCCTATGCCTTTTCGCCACGTCTCCGAAAAGTACTAATAAGAAGCTCAACCTAGTAGTTAAAAAGCATAACTTATCATGACTTTCTGAATAACTACCGGTGAAGATCGATAAGCTACAACAAGCCTCAATATATTTATTTCCTGCTCCACGATAGTCGCATAATCCACCATGCAAGCCAATCACCGCATGTCAAGTCTAGTCTATTTGAGTGAAAGGATGATATTTGCAACATTTTGTATATTTTTATTTGGCTTTGGCGGACAAAGTTTTTCAGAGAAAGCGTAAGATCTCGAATTCAATTTTCATTTAGCGTGACTTCTTAAAGTCCGAGGACACAAAAGTAAAAATCTCAAAAAATCGACTAATCAATTGTACTGATTGTAAAACAAAAGTATTGGCTAATTCGTCTCCTCGAAAGGGCATTATCATATCCAAAAACCTCTCCGGAGAAAATATTTTGAACTTTTATTTCAACGTAACGTTGATGTTTCGTCAAGAGCACAATGAGTTGCAAACATGGATATCCTTGTCAGGTCTGATCACAGGTTGAGGTTAAACTAGAAGATAGAATTTGAATTGACCAAGCTAATTTTATTTAATCTATTTAATATAAGGAAAAGTACCCAAAAAATATTAAATATGTTGCATTAATATCAATTCAATCGTAAATTTTTTAATTGAATTAATTTAATCCTAAATATTTTTACATTGGTACTAATTTAGTCAATTTGACCAATTTAAATCAGATATCATTAAGGTGAACACTGACCATATTATATGGCACAACTAGTACTGACACAGATTTTTTTTAATAATAATAATAATAATTTTTTTTTTTTGTCCTTTCATGGCCTGTGCCAATGAGGGTTGGCGTTGCTTGAGCAAGGGTGGCGAGGGTCATGCTGGCAGTGAGGACAACCGTCACTAAGTCTCGCTTAGGTGAGGGCAAGAGTTGACAAGGTCACCTTCGCCAAATCTAGCAAGGCTAACCCTTGCCTAGGCTAGGCCAGCCTCAACAAGGTGCGACAAGGCCAACCCTCGCCTAGGCAATGCCTAGCAAGGCCACCCTTTGCTAGACAAGGGTCTACCTTGCCAAATCTAGTGATAGTGACCTCACCAATGCTTGCCCTTTTTAGCCATGGTCTCTATTGGACCAACACAGGCTATGAAAAAAAAAAGGAATTCAAAAAATTATTAAAAGTTATAACAAAAATATCTATGTCAACACTAGTTGTGCCATGTAATGTATCACGTAATACGGCCAACATCCACCTCAATCATTTTCAGCTTAAATTGAATGGATGGACTCAATTGGTACCTATATTAAATGGTTTAGGACTAAATTGGACTAATTAAAAGGTTTGTGACTAAATTGGTATCAAGGCAATGGGTCTAGGGCTTTTCTAATACTTTTCCCGTTAAGTATGTATGGCACTTGTAAATTAAGATGTTGATGAGTCAATTAATGGTCGGTAAATCAACTATCTCTTTTATTTTTTGTCACTAGAACTCTTACAATCCCGACTTGCAATGAACAAATGAATGGTCAATGAAGGAAAAATTCCAAATAAAGGCTTAAAGTGTTCTCATTTTCCTAAAAAAAGTTCTAAATTGAATTTTATTTCAAATAAGAGCATAAAGTGGCCACCTCAATCTCAAAGAAGGGTTTGACCTTGCCAATCAACAAAATCTTCCAACCAGTAAAGGGCATTTTCGTCCAAGGACAATTTTTCTTCTTTTCTCCCATGTTCATCATCTTCTTCGTCCAGCAAGATGAAGAAGATGAAGAGCGAAGAAAAGAAATGTTAGCTTGCTTTGCTGAGATGAAATGCCTTCTCTTTTCGTCTATCGCCATCGACGGCCATTTTTACAGCTTAGACGGTCTTTTCATTTCAAAATCATCTATCTGGCTTCACAAGGGAAAGACTCTCTGTGGCCTTCCTCTGAAAATTTCAATTCTTGTTTGCTCTCTCTCCATCGGTTCCTTCATTTTCTCCTATGGTCAATGCTTTATCTCTGAAGGTGTATTCATTGGTTGAGTCGTTGCTGAAGCTCTATTTGAAAATCAGGTGCCTAACTTCACAAGGGAACGAATCTCTCTCACCCTCTCTCTCTTTGATTTGAACAAAAATTTGCCCCAAATTCTTGGGTTGTCATTCTCTCTCGCTCTGAAATTCTCAATTCATGTTCGCTCTATTTTTTTTTTTATCGGTTCCCCCACATTCTGTAGTGGTCGATGACTCCATACTCTCTTTATCCGTCTGGGTAAGGCCAGCCTCCCCTGTGGCCGCAATGGCCTCCCCAAATTTGGGCGACAGCCCTGACCCTTGTCACAAGGGCTGATGAGCACTGTCAACCCTTGCTGGCCACAATTAAAGGAAAAGAGAGAGAGAGAAGAGAAGCAAAGAGAAGACCTGGCGGTGAAAAAAATGTAGAAGTGGGTAAGAAAATAAAAGGAAAAAGAATAAAAGGTACACAAGCAAAATCCACTGAGTTTTTGCATTCGAGAAATGTAGTATGGAGCATGAAGACGCATATTGAATTTGTTGGTGACAATTTCTTTTTGTTGCATTTTGGCCAGACTTTGTGCAAAATTCGACTTTGAGGAGTTTGATACATTCTTTTGTTTATGTAACATAATGCCTAGTCCTCATTTGATCTTCAAGGCAATAAATAGGGAAGAAAAGAAAAGAAAATGATTATGTTTGGATGAAAATGCTATTTATTGACTAGAAGATTTGGTCAGTCGATAAGATTAGACCCTTTTTTTAGACTAATATGACCACTTTATTTCCTTATTTGACACAAAATCTATTTTGGATCTCTTGTGAGAAAGTGAGGACACTTTAAATCCTTATTTAGAATTTTCCTGGTAAATGAATGAAGATTCTTTAACAAAGGGTGTTGATGGTTTGGTGGAACACTTTAAATCCTTATTTAGAATTTTTCCAGTAAAATATTTTCCACCATTCGGTAAGTAAAATCTTCTCTGTATGCACTCATTTTCAATATTTTTTTTATATTTTTAAAATCGATTTTTAAATTTTAAATTTTTTCCTTTCCCTTTTTTTCTTTCTTTCTTTCCTTTTAAGCTTTCTTCTTCTTCTTCTTCTTCTTCCTTGGCTTTGGCCAATCGCCGGCCACGGCAGCAACTGGCGAGGTCGAGCCTTGCCTAATCTGGCAAAAAGGTTTTGCTTCACCAAATCAGGTGAGATGGAGCCTTGCCAGAATCTAGTGAGCTCGAGCCTCGCCGGCCTAGGGTAAGGCTCGAGCTAGCTTGTGGCTAGTCATCGGCGTTGCCATGGTCGGCGGCTGGCCAAGGTCAAGGAAGAAGAAGAAAGCTGAAAAGGAAAGAAAGAAAATAAAATAAAAAAATTTGAAAATGTGCATGGTGAAAGAAAGTGAAGTGGAAGAAGTTATGAAAAATACTTTTCACTTTTTGAAAAGTGACAAACATTTTTCCCAATTTTGAAGGTAATTTTTCCAATAGGAGAAACCGTTTTCCTTAACTAATTCGTTTTCTGTAAAACAAATGCCCAAAAAATCCGGAAAATATTTTCCTAAAAGTTATTTTTCGTGAAATGAACGGAACCTTAATATATCAATTTTATTCTAAAATTAAGTTGATTCTTTAATTTATACGACAATAAAATCGTCCTTTCTTTTCATTGTTCTTTTATGAGTTCGTTCTTGCAAGACCAAGTCAGCTCACAAAAATAACAACGCGGGTCGGTCAAAACACCCAATCAAAAAATAAAATAAAATTGTACGCACTTATAGTATATGAGCCCATTTCTTCTTAATCATTGAATAGCGTGAGCATCAAACGAGATCCAAATGATTTAACGGTTAGTGTGAAATTGGCTCACATACGTGGAATGCACGCAGTTGTCGCTCACAGTCAAGTGTCAACCCACCGGGTCCGTCACGATGTAATGGACCCTTTAGTCAAAAGAGAGGGAGACTTTATGTGTACGATGCACTCTTTTCGACGTCAGGTTGGGGGCGACACGTCTGAACCACAAAACACGGCTGATCGTCAACTCCATTGCGTCGACATTGTTATACATAGCAGTCTCATTGTTATACACACAGTTATCGTAGAAGCATACATTCCAAGAGAGAGAATGATGTTCACAAGGCCCATCTCGTCTTCCTTCTTTTCCTAGCCCTTTCATCTCACGTGATCATCTCTTCGAAGGTCGCCGTCGCCGCCCGCCTGGTGAGCAACGGTAAGCACTTCAACCTCTATAGATGCATGCACAAACGAGAAAATGCGAATCGCGGGCTGGAGGGATAAACAGCCGATGTGATGATTAAGAACGGTCTGCTTTCGGGGTACAAAAGAGATCGGTTTCACATTTCGAAAGTTATATTCTTTTAGAATTGAAAGTTTGGAGACGATAATGTCTGAGTTGGAGACTAAATAGACGCTTGTTTTCAGGAGGAAGCAGATCCGGGGTGATGGCGGTGAGCAAGATTGGTGTTCCAAATAGGAGCATCCCGACTGCCGGTATAGAAAATGCTCCACCGTCGTTACCTCCCGAATGATCCACGACTATCAAATTTTCTGTTCGATTGCTCCTAATTTTCGTTGGTGTTTTATGGAGACAATACAAATGTAATTCACTTTCGATCCTGTCCATGGTTAAGTAGGGTTTTCCACATACTTCTGTTGACGGAGCTCAAATGATTTCCTTGAATACACAGCCAATGGCAAAAGATTTTAGTTTGGTTTGTTTATTAAATGGATATCGTTATGCCTTTCCGCCACATCTCCGAAAAGTACTCCTAATAAAAAGCACAACCTAGTAGTTAAAAAGGCACATTTTACCATGACTTTCTTAATAACTACTGGTGAAGATCGCTAAGCTACTGTGAAGCTCAATATATTTATTTCCCGCTCCCTGAGTGCCGCATTATCCACCATGCAAGCCAATCACCGCATGTTGAGTCTATTCTATTTCAGTGAAAGGATGATATTCGCAACATTTTGTACATTTTTGTTTGGCTTGAGCTGACAAAAACATCATGTTCCAAAGTACCTTCAAAAGTTTTCAGAGAAAGCACAAGATCTTGCACGCATCCGGAGGACATAAGCCCATTCCATTTCGCCCATTGAACAGTATGAAAGTGCTAGTATGAACACCTAGAGGGGGGTAAATAGATGTTTAAAATAAACTTTGGCAAATATATGCGGAATAAAATAAACTTCGAACAAAATAAATGAGTTAAGGAAGAGAATAAGAACACAAGGTTTATAGTGGTTCTGCTTAATCCAAGTCTACGTCCACTCTCCCACACTAACAACTTTCTTGGCTGGATTCCACTATGCAATCAACAAGAGATTACAACTTTGAGTGCAAACACTTAGTAGTAGATCACACTATCTCACTAAGTCACTCTTTTGGTATTTCTCTCACTATCACAAATGTTTAAGCTCACAAGAGACAAGTGTATGATCGAAGATCGCTCAGACTTTGGAATTATAAATTCTACGCTTCGTCTCTTACTTACTCATCAGTCCTCCATTTCCTTAAATACTCCTCCACTTCCAAACTAGCCGTTGGACAGTATCTCGAGGATTGTCTTCCAATCTACACATTGGACAGCTCTGTATCTAGAAGATTTGGTAGCCGTTGAGTGACAAAGATAGAATCCCAAATTGATTCCGATCACTCATACAAACAGAATCTTAGTTTTCATAAGTAAGGCTCCTTCGTATAGAAAGTTCTTGTCTTCAAGATCCAATTGTCAATCAATTAGATTAGAAATCCAAACCAGACCACTAGCCGTTATATGATTGGGCTTGAGTTACGTTGTGTCGAATCTGGATGTAAAGTCTGAGTGCAATAGACTTTATAATCTGGATCTGAACATATTCTGCTTTAGCATAGAGTCTGTCTTCTGGTTCTTCCAAGAATAGACTTTGATAATATCTTTTACACGTTCTATCATCTGCATAGTCTATTACTCAACCATCAAACATGTTAGTAGCCTTTGATTTATTTTGTCATCTTCAAAACATCATAAGAGATTTCCCTAACAATCTCCCCCTTTTTTATGATGACAAAACAATCTCTGAATATGCAAACCTTTTTAAAAATATTAATTTAAATCAAATGATATCAGAAGATAGCAAATAGATTGAGCATAACAATATATAGAAAAATAAACGCAGCTCAATATTATACAATAAATAATATCAACCAATCAACACATATGCATATTCATATCTTTTCCCCCTCTTTGTCATAATCAAAAAGCGATAATAATGGAAAAAGTATCACGTAGAGAATGATAACAAATATCTTGCATGAATCACAATTTCCAAAAATCAGCTTTTATAAAGTAAATCAAATATTAAATATATGCAATATAGCTCACTTCAATCATATATAACAACAAATATCCAATAAAAATCACGGATGCATTATAAAATTCACTTGACCCATTTTGTCATAATAAAATGATAATATCAATAAGAGATTTGTTAATGACAAAAGGTAATAAAAGATGCACTAACCGGATTTTTTAGAACAAATTCTGACACATTTACCTTTCCTTTCATCCATAATAAGATCACGATCAATCCAAAAAGATTTTTCCATAATTGATCAAAGCTCCCCCTCAATTTGTTGCCTTTTTGAGATGATCACGATTCTTTCCTTTTTCTTGGATTTGCTTTCTCCCCTTGTCATCATGACAATATTTGCAAATAGAAACAATTGTTGCTTGTACACGTTGAACATAATATTTTTCCAGTATTTCCTTTGTAGCAACAACATTTGCAACGATCACTTACATTTTGAAATTTGAGGCAAAAATTTATTTTCTTCAATTAAGCTTTTCTCGAATTCAACTTGCATCAACTTTACAAACTTTTTCCACAAATAAGCTGTAATAATATTCACGTAATATATAATGCCATTTTCTTCAAATAAATAAATTGAATAGCATATATAAAATTATCAAATATTAAAATTCAGAATTATTCAACCTTTCGTACAACACATAAGGGATTTCCTCAATAAGCACAAATTTTGCACAAGGAAGGGAATTTTCGATCTTCCAAAAGATAGTATGGAATATTCATAATTTTCAAATCAAGCTTTCCAAAATCTATATGAAAGATTATATTGCCACTTGCAAAATCTTGTATAATAGATAATAATCCTTGCAAAAAAAAAAAAAAAAAAAGTCACGTAATATCTTGCTTTGATTTGCGGATCAAACTTGCTAGATATAATATATCTTTTATGAATATAGCAAGAGTATCCATAAATATACAATAATATCTTTCGAGATCAAAGGATTTTCTTGAGCATAAATCTCAAATATATATTATTGATGCATTTCGCAAAAAGAAAATAGATATTTCTCACGTGCCAAAATTGCAATGCCTTATATTTATGACTGCAATATAATAAACAATCATCCAAAATTGTGATAAATGCATGTAGAAATTTACAAGGCGGGATGATAAAAATATTCTCTTATCCATGGTATATGTTTCAAATATACCATTGAAAAAATAAAATAAAATCATTACCAATCTTTGCATGAGATGCATTTCTGATTGCATCATGATTTGCATAGATTTGCGATCATTCATCCCTTAAAGAATTTCCTACAATCAACTCATTTCCCTTTTTAGTATCCATCAATTTGGATCCTTCCTTGACGTTAGAACAAAATATAAAATCTCATAGATAATCAAATATTCTTTCTAAACTCATCATAACATGTTATTTAAGGAAAGAATATTATGCACAATAATATCTTGAAAAATAAATTCTCACTTAGTCATAATACGATAAAATCAGAGAAAATAAAATCCTTGAGTATCTAAAAATATCTTGCATCATAAATTAATATCACGTAAAACATATTTTTATTTGGCAAAATATGATAAAATCTGAGAGTATAAAATCAAACCAAAAAAATTCATTTGTCTTTATGCATGATATCAAAAATGATCACACGTATCAAATTAAATCTCGAATCACAAAAACAAATCATGCGATTCTTTCTTCAATAAAACAAATTAAGGAATATGATCATTATAAAATCTCAATCAACTAAGGATATATCAAATATCAAGCATAATGAGAAATTTTAAATTGTGTAATCAAACCAAATTAAGAATAAAAATATATACATTCCTTACCAAATTCTCTTTCTTCTTTTCCTTTATTTCCTGCAAAAATAACTCATCTTTTCTTTGGTACCCATTTTTTCTTGGGTCCATGAGAGTTAGTAGAGTATGTTGCTTTTATCCAATCTTTCTTAATAGGTCTCCAGACTTTAGGACATTTTTTTCTCAAAGTGTTATGAGTCTCCACAATTTAAACACGTGAGGGCATTTCGACCAACAGGTTTTACAAACACTTTTTGAAAATGATTTTTGTAAAATGCCTTTGAAGGTTTTTGTCTAAGTCTCTCTTTTACTTTAGGAAAATCAATTAAAGAATTATTTTCCTTTTGGAAACCAAGTCCCGACTTATTATAGTAAGGTACTTGTATGGAAAGAATATGCTCTAAAGTTTTTGAACCATTTAAAAATCTTGTCGAAATATTTGAAAATTCTTTCTTTAAAGAATCATTTTCTTTAACAAGTAAATCTCGACTTTCTTTTGTTTGTAGAAAATCTTTTTGCAAAATTTCAAAATTTTCTTTTTGAGAAAGATCCTGTTGCCTAAGCCGAGAATTCTCCCTTTTAAGTTCGAAGATCCTTTTAATCGAAGATTTGAGATTTGAGCAAAGCTCATTTATATACTTAAGAACTTTAGCAGGAATTTCTAAATGACTTACCTCGATTTCCTCATCGGATTCTGAGTCCGTGTCTAAGTTAGACTCTGATTCTGAGTCTGTGTCTGAGTCAGACTCAGATTCTGAATGTGCCATCAAGCATATATTTCCTTGCTCATCATCTTCTTTCATTGTTCTTTTCTGCCCATTCTGCTGGTATTGTCTTCTTCCACTGAATTTGCTTCCTTTTCTACTCAACTTTTTTAATTTATTGATCATAAAAGTAAGTTCTTCGTCGTCCAAGTCATTTTCTGAGTCTGTTTCATCAAACAACGTTAGATACTAAAGCAATGGACTTCTTACCTTCGAGATCTTCATCATTGATTTGTTCCACTTCATAGGATTGAAGAGTGCCAATCAATTCATCAACGGAAAGTGGCATAATCCTCTGAGTCTCTCAGATTGAGGTCTTGACATTGTTCCAATCTTTTGAGAGACCTCGCAAGAGTTTGTTGACCTTCATTGGGGCAGAAATTTGCTGACCTTGATATGCTAAATCATTTACAATTTCTGTAAAACGGCTAAACATACTCCAATTGACTCTCCTTGCTTCATCTTGAAGGATTCATATTTGCCAAGCAGGAAGTTTACTTTTGTCTCTTTTACACGATCGTTCCCTTCATATGTAACATGAAGTCTATCCCAGACTTCCTTTGCTGTTTCACATGAAGAAATTATGTTATATTCAACAGGAGACAATGCGCAATATAAATAATAAATAGCTTTTGCATCAAGCGCTTCTCTTTTGGACATCTTCATTCGAGACATAGGAGCAAGGGGTTTGGTTTCTTTGTCTTTGCCATTCTTATTTGATTTGGACGCAGCAATGTGATTGATTCCTTTTTCCACAACATCCAATTGCAAGTTGTCTCTGGATCTTAGGAATGCCTTCATTTTGTTCTTCCACACGTTGCATTCTATTCCATTAAAATATGGTGGCCATGTATTGCTTTGTCCCTCCATAAGTCTTGGTGCCAAGATACTAGCCATAAAATATCTTTAGCTCAAAAGTAAACACACTTTTATAAACCGAGCACTTGGCTTTGATACCAATTGAAAGTGCTAGTATGAACACCTAGAGGGGGGTGAATAGGTGTTTAAAATAAACCTTGGCAAATATATGCGGAATAAAATAAATTTCGAACAAAATAAAAGAGTTAATGAAGAGAATAAGAACACAAGATTTATAGTGGTTCGGCTTAATCCAAGCCTACGTCCACTCTCCCACGCTAACAGCCTTCTTGGCTGGATTCCACTATGCAATCAACAAGAGATTACAACTTTGAGTGCAAACACTTAGTAGTAGATCACACTATCTCACTAAGTCACTCTTTTGGTATTTCTCTCACTATCACAAATGTTTAAGCTCACAAGAGACAAGTGTATGATCGAAGATCGCTTAGACTTTGGAATTATAAATTCTACGCTTCGTCTCTTACTTACTCATCAGTCCTCCATTTCCTTAAATATTCATCCACTTCCAAACTAGCCGTTGGACAGTATCTCGAGGATTGTCTTCCAATCTACCCATTGGACAACTCTGTATCTAGAAGATTTGGTAGCCGTTGAGTGACAAAGATAGAATCCCAAATTGATTCCGATCGTCCATACAAACAGAATCTTGGTTTCCATAAGTAAAGCTCCGTATAGAAAGTTCTTGTCTTCAAGATCCAATTGTCAATCAATTAGATTGAGTCAATTAAATCAATCTTGATGTGGAATCCAAACCAGATCACTAGCCGTTATATGATTGGGCTTGAGTTACGTTTTGTTGAATCTGGATGTAAAGTCCGAGTGCAATAGACTTTACAATCTGAGTCTGAGTGCAATAGACTTTATAATATGGGTCTGAACATATTCTGCTTCAGCATAGAGTCTGTCTTCTAGTTCAGCTTCAGCATAGAGTCTGTCTTCTGGTTCTTCCAAGAATAAACTTTGATAATATCTTTTACACGTTCTATTATCTACATAGTCTATTACTCAACCATCAAACATGTTAGTAGCCTTTGATTTATTTTGTCATCTTCAAAACATCATAAGGGATTTCCCTAACACAGTATAGGTTTCACATAAGATTCAAATGATCCAAGAGTTGGAATGAACTGCATTTGCATTAACTGGGTTCATGCAGTTCCTGCTCGCGACCAATCTACCAGGTTGGTCCAAGAGAGGCTCGTCAAAAGCTCACCTAATAGTGATTCTTTCGGAGAAGATGCTCATCTGTATTTCCAAAGTCAGTTTACGGAGAAACATTTCTTCAACTCCATGTGGTCTATATACAACACTCTCATTCCTTCTAAATCTGTATACATTGTATAACCACACAACAGTAAAGAGAACATATGATGCTTCCCAAGGCCTCTCTCGTCTTCCTTCTTTTCTAAGTCCTTTCATCTAACATGATCATCTCTTCAAGAGTCACTGGCGCCCGCCTAATGAGCAACGGTGAGCACTATCTCTATACATGCACACAAAATGAGAAAACACGAAACCTGGGTTGACCGGATAAATCGCCGACTTAATGATTAAGAAAAATCGCTTCTGAGAGAAGTGATGATGGGGGATACAAAAGAAACCGATTTCACATTTTACAAGTGATGTACTCTAAGAATATGAAGTTTGAAGATAACAATGTCTGAATTGGAGACTAATTAACTAAATAGTAAGTGCACATTTTCAGGAGGGAGTAATATCGAAAAGAAAAGACGGTGATTAGCCAAATTTTTGTTCGTGGAACAAGTCGGATAGTAAATGTCACCCTCGTCGTAGCATTTCGAAGCTCCTTCCTTAGAGACCATGCCTGCCATGGGAATCTTTCAAGTGATTCTCGATTATTAGTTTTTCTGTTTGGTCGTGCTCTCAAGATATGAAAAATTCGCTTTCTATACTTTCCACTGTTAATTAAAGTTTTCCACTAACTTTTGTTATGGAGCTCAAATGATTTTTTTGAATAGCCTGCGAGTGGAAGAAATGTAAATTGATTGTTTATCAAATCTATGCCTTTTCGACGAATTTGAATATCTTTATTTCAGGCTCCAGATCACAGCATACCAAGACTCTATTTAAGTACAAATGTGATATTCACGGCAATTTTTATGTTCTTATTTGGCTTGAATCGATAGGAACGGCTCACAAATTCCCTTTTCAACAAACAAGCCAAAAATGGACCTCTCACCTGTCGCCGGAGCTGGTCCTTATCTATATTAGCAAATTGTCACATTTAATGGAATTTTTTTGGGGGGTGTGGGGCGGGTTGGGGGTGGAGGGGGATAATGGCATGTAGGTTTCTTGAACTTTTCAATTTGCGCGGTACAGTCCTTATGACTCTTTTTATGCAACTGAACTTCGTACTTGTACGTTCATGCTCGTCCTTCCATTATTTACTTGGACGGAAATGTAGATCACATCCATATTTACGTTACATAATTGTCATCGTTTTAGATAGGTGTCACCGCCTCTAATCACCTAGAAATGAAGATCGTCGTGATATTGCTAGTGCTAGTACCTAGAGGGGGGTGAATAGGTATATAAACGATTTTTGTTGATAGACGCACAATACTTAGACAGGTTAAGGAATTGCAACAAGTAACAATCAATCGTAAGACTCGGTGAATGAAAGAGAGAATTAAACACGCGGTTTATAGTGGTTCGGCTTGATTCAAGCCTACGTCCACTCTTCGCACCGATGTACCAATCGGCTGGATTCCACTATGAACAAAGAGATGTTACGGTGTTGATCTTCCTTGATTTTGGGTGTAGATGAACTACCACACTCACTCAAGGTATCACCAAGTATAGACACTCTCTTGTGTATACAATTTCGCTCGATCGTATCGACTAATAATCAAGGTGCTTCGGACTGGAATTTCTCTATCGATCACACTTCTAAAACAACTAGAACGTCTTCCTTTTATACTCCTTTATGCCATCATACCCGTTGGCACTTACCAAAGGAATTCCTCCAATCTACCCGTTGGACGAAATCAATTAAGAAGATCATTCGAGCTATTAAAGGAATCTGACGATAGCCCAATCAATCCTGTTCGCCCATACAATCAGGATCTTGGTTTCCATGAATAGAACCTTCCAAGATTACTTCGTCAATCATCGGATCTTCAATTGATCTAGATACGAATCAAAGAATCCGTTATATTTATCCAGCCAAAAGATCTTCTCCAGAGAATAGGACTAACTCCTTAACCAAACACCTAGGTCCTGGATAGCCTATCGACACTGGATCAGATAGACTGTCAATGAGAATAATTTTGAGTCTTAAGTCTTGAGTCTTGATTCTTGAGTCTTGAGTTCTGAGTCTTGAGTACTGAGTCTGGAGTACTGAGTCTGGTGATCAGAAAGTCTTCAGATAATCTGCAAATATCCAGACTAGACTGATAGAAACGTTTTGTCAGCTTCAAAATCTTCTAGAGCGATTTCTCCAACAATCTCCCCCTTTTTGATGATGACAAAACTTTCTTGTAGATTTGAACAACCTTGACCTGCAAAAACATTTCTCAAGCAATATGGCTATCTCATAAAGATTAATAAAGCAACCAGACAGTATCCACAGAAAATTGGTTAGACTTTCATGAGTAATACCATATAACAACACTCGATATAAATGCCAACAGTCAAGCATCACAATCCACAGCCAAATTCAGTCCATACTCAAGTTCACACAAGTCATACTCAAAACATACTTAAAAACTCACAACCAAAAGAAATTTAGAATCAAGGTTAAAAAAGTTGGTTGGTTCAAATTTCTTCTCCCCCTTTTTGTCATCAGTAAAAAGGTGAGAAAAGAGTCAGGTCTGCTTGGGAATGCGCACGATCTGGATATCTCCCATGGACTGTACTATGCCTTCGAGCCTCTTCAAGTCTTCCCTTAATTTAGCTATCTCCTCTCCTTTGGCATTGGCTTGAATGCGCAGAGCGAGGTCTTTCATTCGTCTTCCGGGGTAATCGAAGATGCTTGTCCAGCATTCTTGATAGCTTGAATCTCATAGTCCGAGCATAGATTTGGCCCCGCATTTCCGAAGAATATCAAGAATACGATGAAAATCTGCGGAATTGTCCGTCCGCATACTAGCATTTACTTTCTCGGATGGAGTGAAAGGGACGATGGCCCTTCGTATAACCTTGCAAATTTGATGAAGTATCATGTTCTTCTTCAGGCAATTGAGAAGCCTGAAACTCTTCTGGAGCAGCATGAGGTGAGGATTTTCTTGCTCCCCAACCCCCCTGTCTCTAAGACATCAAATTCTTGCTCGCCAACTCCCCCTGTCTCTAAGACATCAAGATGGGAGGAGTGATTATCATGCTCTTCCGTTTCCTTCTCTCCAGATTCAGCAGTAGACTTTTCTTTCTCTTCTTCTCCTTCTTCTTCATCTTCTTTTTCTTTCTCTCTCTGATCTTCTTCTTCTTCATCTTCTATCTCTTTTTCTCGCTGCGCTTCTTCTTCTCTTTGCTTCGACTGAAGTTCCGTTGATCGAGATACAGAACGTCTAGTCCTTACCAGTGCAGGAATAGAAAGATCTTCCTCTTCTTCTTCATCCTCCAAGATGAGGGATCTTCTCTTTTTGGATGGAGCACCAATGGGCTCATTTCCTTTTCTCTTTGATGCAGAAGAGAGTGGAGTTTTCACCTTGAACTTTGCCATTTCCTTGCTAAGTTCTTTCAGACGCATCTTCGTCAACATATTCAAACCTACCACCATTTTATCGCACGGTCGAACACAGAGAGTGTGTGGCGGTTCAATATTCATGTGTCTGAAGATCTTGGTCACAAGATTCGGATAAGGCAATTGTCCCTTGTTCTTTGACATTGCTCTGTACATATGGAAGAGAATAGTATGAGGCAGAGAGAACTTCTTTCCTGAGTTGATTGCATACATCAATTTTGCTTCCGAATTAGATACATCAGTCTTTGATGTAGACTTTGGCCTGATGCAATTGATCACAATTTTGTGCAGCACAATATTGATGGCACTCATCTTCGAGTAGGTGATTTTCGCCTCGTATCTCTGTTTTTGACAAGCTCCGAGTAGCACGAGCAATCGAGACTTTGATTGGTTGATAACGTCCTCGTTCAACACCAATTATGTCCGCTAGCATGTCCACATCAATCACATAGTCCTGATCTTGAACACTGAATGATATTCTATTCGCATCTAGAAAACTGAGATTCGAATAGAAGTATGCAGTCAAGTGTGCATAACCATCTGTGTTATCGGTGCAAAACTGCTCAAGTTGAAGCAGTTGGAACTTTTCCCTTAAGTTCACATTAATAGCATCCAGGAAATCAAAATCAACACTCCTGGGATTTATCACCCCTCGTTTTAACAGTCTGAAGAACAGGTTCTCCTGTTCCTTCGATTTAAACAACTCCATCTTCTTTCCCTTCACCTTTGCAGCAATGCCCATTCTCGGTTGAAAATCACTAAACATTTTATCATCTTCGTTCCCCTCAGTGGGAATCGGTCCTGAAACACGAGGGTCACTTGGAATGTTCGCAAGTGCCTCTTCAGCCTTTCCTTTGGGAGCTATTCCCAATTCCTCCATTCGCTTCAAAAATCTGTACTCATTTCCATAGTTCTTATCTCTAAGGAAACTGTCTATATAATTCAGAGGAGAACCAGAAGCTTTCAACGCACGATAGAGCATGTAAATAAAAGAGGGTTTTTGCGCTCTCACAGGTTCAACGTCCTCTAGAATGACTTCCTCCTGATGATGACCCGCATCTTGTGGGGTAGATGGTGAGTGATGAGGTGGAGAGGGAACAGGACTCTGTTGCTGTCTCGACAAATAATCTTCCTCGGTGAGATCGAAGTGCGTAGGTCCCTCCTTCATTCTCTCGTGGACCCCCGCTTGCGATCCTGACGACTTTCTCGAAGAAGACATCTTTTCTTGTCAATGGAAGATTCCTTCACTTGCTTTCCCAAGAAAAAATGACAACTTTCTCGAGTATGAATACGAAGTAGAAAACAGGATTGAGAGAAGAATGCCTTTTAGGGTTTTGAGAATCGAGTAAAAAGAGAAAACTGTGTATATATAACTCAGTTTTGAAAAAGAAGGATCAATCGATACGAAGAAAAGTGAACAAATCGTCTTTCTTTTAAAGATAATAACTGCCATTTTAAAAGAGATTATCCCTTTTTGAAAAGGCATGTTTCCAATTTTTTACGGAAATTAAAGATGGTATCAATCAATTATAACTGAATGAATGATCGTACCTTTTTGAGATAAAGAAATAACTTACAGTCTATACAATGAAGGTCTGAGTCTGAGAATTCAGAGTCTGAGGGTTAGAGTCTGATTGATGTAGATTCTTCAGACTTTAACCTCTTCAAGCTTCAAAATGTTGAGTCTGGTACGGATAAAATCGAATTGATTTTTCTCCAAAGGCTTTGTGAATATATCCGCTAGTTGACTTTTCGAATCAACAAATTGAATTGAGATTTCTCCATTTTGAATATGATCTCTAATGAAATGATGTCGAATCTCTATATGCTTTGCTCTTGAATGAAGGATTGGATTTTTGGTGAGATTGATTGCGCTGGTGTTGTCACATCCGATTTCGTGCATGAGTCTTCAATCCCAAAGTCTTGTAGCTGTTGTTTTATCCATAGAATTTGCGAACAGCAGCTTCCAAGAGCTACATACTCTGCTTCTGTTGTAGAGAGAGCTACAGTGCTCTGTTTCCTTGAAAACCAAGACATTGTCCTGCTTCCAAGCAACTGGCAGGTTCCTGAAGTACTCTTTCTATCGACTCGCAACCGGCCGGATCGGCGTCGAATATCCCGGAAGATTGAAGTCTCCCTCCTTAGGATACCATAGACCGATGCTTGAAGACGAGGCAACGTATTTAATAACACGTTTTGCAGCCTTGAGATGAGATTCTCTAGGATCCGATTGAAACCTAGCACAGATGCAAACACTCAACAAAATGTCGTGTCTAGAGGGTAAGATAAAGAAGTGAACCGATGATGCTTCGTACAGCTTTTGATCAACTTTCTTCCCTTCTTCATCTTTGTCTATTTTCAACGAACTTGACATTGGTATATCGTCTTTTGCAATTTTCCAATCCAAACCTTTTAACAAGATCATTAGCATATTTTTCTTGACAGATGAAAGTTCCTTCCTTCAATTGCTTTACTTGAAGACCAAGAAAGAATGTTAATTCTCCCATCATACCGATTTCAAATTCATCCCGCATAGACTTAGAGAATTTCTTGCATAGACTTTCATTAGATGATCCAAAAATAATATCATCTACATATATTTGGACAAGTAAAAATTTTTTGTTTTCCTTTTTGATAAATAAAGTAGTATCAACTTTACCTTTGGCAAAACCATTCTTTAATAAGAATTTACTGAGTCTGTCGTACCACGCTCGAGGTGCCTGCTTTAAACCATACAATGCCTTTTTCCCCAAGATCGAGTCCGGCTTCTTTGGGTCTTCAAACCAGGTGGTTGTTCCACATAGACTTCTTCATGGATAAATCCATTTAGGAAGGCACTTTTGACGTCCATTTGGAATAACCTGAAATCTTTATAACAAGCAAAAGCAAGCAATAATCGAATAGCTTCTAACCTTGCTTTGGTGCATAAGTCTCATCATAGTCTATCCCTTCTTCTTGCGTGTATCCTTTGGCTACGAGTCTGGCCTTGTTTCGTACGACTTTTCCTTTCTCATTCATCTTGTTTCTGAACACCCATTTGGCACCAATAACAGTTTTACCTTTTGGTTTAGGTGTCAATTCCCAGACATCATTAATGTTAAACTATCTGAGCTCATCTTGCATAGCTTCAATCCAGCTTTCGTCAGACAAAGCTTCTTCTATGCTTTTTGGTTCTATTTCGGAGATGAGAGCTACGGCACTAGACTCTTCACGCCTTTTGGATCTGGTGCGAATTCCTTCATTAAGTTCGCCAATAATTAGATCTTTGGGATGACCGGACTTATGCTTCCGGTTGCTAGTTGATTTGACGGTTGAAGATCTCTTTCTTTATCCGAGTCTTCACGAGTAGCTTGATGCTGATCTTCCAGAGTCTGAGAAGCTTCTTGAGTTGAAATCTTTTGAGGGTCTGGAGCAGGTTCAGACTCTTCATGCTGAGTCTGACTGGATTCATCTTGCGTAGAGTCTTGAAATTTCACGTTCATTGACTCCTCCCACGGTCGACTTTTCTTGTTATAGACTCTGTAGGCTTTGCTTGATGACGAATATCCAATGAAGATGCCTTCATCTGATCTTTCTTCAAACTTACCAACATGATCTTTTGCATTTTTCAGTATAAAACATTTGCATCCGAATACATGAAAATATGAAACAATAGGCTTCTTACCTTTGAATAATTCATAGGGGGTTTTCTTTAAGATAGGTCTTAAAAAGACTCTATTAATGATATAGCAAGATGTTGAAACAGCTTCAGCCCAAAATCGAGAAGGAATTTTGCTTTCGATTAAAAGAGTTCTTGCCATTTCTTGAAGAGATCTATTTTTCCTTTCCACAACTCCATTTTGCTGAGAAGTATATGGAGAAGAGAACATATGCTTAAAGCCAGATTCATCACAGAATTTTGTAAAATCTTGATTTTCAAATTCACCACCATGATCTGTTCTTATGCTTGAAATAACACATCCCTTTTCATTTTGAACCTTTTTAGCAAATTTTTCGAAATACGAAAAGGTTTCAGATTTACTTGCTAAGAAGAATACCCAAGTAAAGCGAGAATAATCATCCACGATTACTAAGCAATATTTCTTACCTCCAATACTGGGTTCTAGTTGGTCCGAAGAGATCCATATGAAGTAAGCTATGCAGTACATGATTAGTTGAGACATGTTTTATAGACTTGTATGAATTCTTTACCTGCTTTCCCAGAATGCAAGGAGTACACAGTTCAGTCTTTTGATAAGGCAATTTGGGTAGACCACGAACAAGCTGCTTTGATGAGATTTTGGCTAATTGCTTCATATTAATATGCCCAAGCTTTCGTGCTACGACTTGCTTCGTCTTGAATTGAAATCAAGCATTGCGAATCTTCTGGTTTCACATCTAGGAGATAGATATTTCCATGCCTTCTACCCAAGAAAGACTGAGTAGAATCTTTACTGGTTCCGGAACATATTCCTTCTTGAAAGAAGATCTTGAAACCAGTATCACATAGTTGACTCGATCTTTGAGAAGATTGTAATTGAGTCCTTCCACTAGAGAAACACTGCTTATTGTGAGATTTTCAATTTTCACAGTTCCAAAGCCCACAATTCTTCCTTTACTGTTTCCTCCAAATGAGACTTTTCCACCATTTACTTGAACAAGCTTTATGAAGTATTTTGAATCTCCTGTCATATGTCTTGAACATCCGCTGTCAAGATACCACTTTACATTTTCCTTGACGGAGACCTGCATTCAAAAGAGAGTCTCAAACTTTCTTTGGTACCCAAATTTTCTTGGGTCCTTTTGTGTTAGTAATATAGACAGTACTAGCCCAAGTTTTCTTAACAGGTTTCCAAACCATAGGACATTCTTTTTCAAAATGATCTAGACTTTTGCATTTAGAACACCTGAGAGCATTTCGACCTACAGGCTTTACAAAAACCTTTTTGAAATGATTTTTATAAGCTTCTTTTGAAGGTCTTTGCTTAATTCTTTCTTTTACTTTAGGAAAATCAATTAAGGGAATAGTTTCTTCTGTCATACCTAAACCAGACTTATTGAAATAAGGTCTCTGCACAGAAAGAATTTTTTCAAGTTTCTCAGATCCTATTGAAAATTTCTTTGAGATATTTGATGAATCAATTTTTAAACGAGAATTTTCTTTTAAAAGATTTTCTTCATTTTCTTTAAGAGTAGAAACATCTTTGTCTAAACATTTAACTTTTTCTTTCAAAATATTTTCCCCGCCGCTTTAAAACTGAGTTTTCCCTTTTAAGTTCAGAAATCCTTTTAAGAGAGGTCTTAAGACTTAAGCAAAGCTCATCAATATACTTAGAAACATTGACAGGAATTTTGAAATTACTTACTTCAAATTCGCTGTCTGAGTCCGATTCGAGTTTGAGTCTCGAGTCCGATTGTGCCATCGACACAAGTTGGCATATTCATCATCACTTTCTTCACACTCGTATCACTCCGTGTTTCAGCTTTGAGAGCCTTTCGAGACTTTTCAGCCTTTCCTTTCTTCTTCTTTAGAAGAGGACAGTTTGGTCTCGATGTGTCCCTTTTCTTACATTCAAAGCAAACTACATCTTTGTTTGCTTCATCATCTTCAACGGTCAGTCTTGGTCTCGTTGTCTTTGAAAGCCTTGTCTCTTAGAGTTGAATCTTCTACCTTTTCTATTCAACTTTCTGAATCTTCTTATCATCAGGGCAAGCTCCTCATCATCCAGATCATCTTCAGAATCTGCATCATCAGAATCATCATTTGATTTTAATGCAATGGATTTCTTACCTCTTGGATCTTCGTCTTCGTTTATTCGTTCCACTTCATAAGATGAAGGGTTCCAACCAGCTCATCAATAGACAGTGGCATGATTCTTTGTGTCTCTCTAATTGAATTCTTTATGTGATTCCAATCCTTGGAGAGTCCACGCAGAAGCTTGTTAACCTTCATGGAATCAGAAATTGGTTGACCTTGATTTTGAAGACCATTCACAATATCTGTAAAACGACTAAACATGTCAGTTATTGATTCTCCAGATCTCATTTTGAAAGCTTCATATTGACCGAGAAGAATATTGATTCTTGTCTCTTTCACTCGATCAGTTCCTTCATAGGTAATATGTAACCTATCCCAGACTTCTTTTGCTGTATCACAAGAAGATATTCTGTTATATTCAGTAGGTGATAAAGCACAATATAAAGAATAAATTGCTTTTGCATCGAGTGCTTGTCTCTTATTTATTTCTTCCTGAGTCATTCCACTGGTCTCAATTGTTTCTTTTCCTCTTTCAGAGACTGATGCAGCAGTAGGAGTGATCCCTTTTTCCACAACGTCTCATTCCAGAGGATCCTTTGATCGTAGAAAGGCTTTCATCTTGTTCTTCCAGATGTTGTAATCCTTTCCATCAAAGTAGGGAGGTCTGGTATTGCTTTGCCCTTCCACCAGTCCTGGTGCCAGCATGCTAGCCATGGATCTTTTACTCTGAAGTAAAACACTTCAAATAAAGTAAGAACACGAGCTCTGATACCAATTGATATTGCTAGTGCTAGTACCTAGAGGGGGGTGAATAGGTATATAAACAATTTTTGTTGATAGACGCACAATACTTAGACAGTTAAGGAATTGCAACAAGTAACAATCAATCGTAAGACTCAGTGAATGAAAGAGAGAATTAAACACGCGGTTTATAGTGGTTCGGCTTGATTCAAGCCTACGTCCACTCTTTCGCACCGACAGCCAATCGGCTGGATTCCACTATGAACAAAGAGATGTTACAGTGTTGATCTTCCTTGATTTTCGGGTGTAGATGAACTACCACACTCACTCAAGGTATCACCAAGTATAGACACTCTCTGTGTATACAATTTCGCTCGATCGTATCGACTAATAATCAAGGTGCTTTCGACTGGAATTTCTCTATCGATCACACTTCTAAAACAACTAGAACGTCTTCCTTTTATACTCCTTTATGCCATCATACCCGTTTGCACTTACCAAAGGAATTCCTCCAATCTACCTGTTGGACGGAATCAATTAAGAAGATCATTCGAGCTATTAAAGGAATCTGACGATAGCCCAATCAATCATGTTCGCCCATACAATCAGGATCTTGGTTTCCATGAATAGAACCTTCCAAGATTACTTCGTCAATCATCGGATCTTCAATTGATCTAGATACGAATCAAAGAATCCGTTATATTTATCCAGCCAAAAGATCTTCTCCAGAGAATAGGACTAACTCCTTAACCAAACACCTAGGTCCTGGATAGCCTATCGACACTGGATCAGATAGACTGTCAATGAGAATAATTTTGAGTCTTAAGTCTTGAGTCTTGAGTCTTGAGTCTTGAGTTCCGAGTCTTGAGTACCGAGTCCGGAGTGCGAGTCTGGTGATCAGAAAGTCTTCAGATAATCTGCAAATATCTAGACTAGACTGATAGAAACGTTTTGTCAGCTTCAAAATCTTCTAGAGCGATTTCTCCAACACGTCGGACTGAGAGAGGATTGGAAAGAGATACTCAAGCAGGTTCGAATTGACCTAGCCGATCTTTGTCCTTGTAGGTGGGTGGGTGGCTGAACCTCGTGCCCCCCTGCACCATCCGCCATAATTGATTGTTGAAGGTTCTTTGTTATATTGTGTTTTCAATTCTTTTCTGTTCAATGATATTAACTTCATGTATCTTTTAATTTTCTAAAGCTGTAAAAGCCACATTGATAATATGTGGCTGCCACACAAGCACTGAATGACCATTTGACATGTGAATATTCATGTACTACTCCTTGTTTGTCCCAAGGGACGGAGGAGGAACTGATTCGGGAATAACGTTTTCGTCCAAGCATATGACTAAAGGACTGTAGGAACCAAAACGATTTGGAACCAATTGCTTTGATATTAATTATAGAGTGCACAGCTTAAAATATGCGGAAATATAAGACTCAAAATAAACTCAATAAGCTGATACAAGTAACACACTCAAACTAATTAATACAAGCATACACTCAGCTATTCTATTTTCTTCCCTTCTCGATCACGGAGGGATAACTCGCTCACACAGAGCTACTGAGGTTGCAATGCCTCTCTCTCGAAGTTCACTGTTGCACCTGGTGACTTCCTGTTCCTGTTCCAAAGCTCTCATTGCTGGAGGCTTTCCTGAAGCTCACATACGTGTGGCTTCCTAGATGGCCTGAAGTTCTCCGCCTGCGTGTGGCGTGAGACCCTCTCCCTGGCTTGAGGCTCTAAACCTCTCTTCGAGGCCTTCTTTAAAGCTTCACCTTGAGGCCTTTTGGCCTGCTCCTGCACCGTGAGGCCTTCCGGCCTAAGCTCAAATGCTTCACGTACTGCCATATTTATAATCATCTTCCACCGCCTGGATTCCACCGCCTGAACTTTTCTTCTTGGTTAAGAGTCAACAATTGTGGGCTACTTTTCCTTCACGTCCAAGTTGCCAGCCGCAAGTTCACCTTCCTTCGTGCTCTTGAAATCTCTAGCAGCAAGTTTAATATTATTTTATTGTGTGCCCATTCTTTTTTTAATCAGCTTGTGGCTTCTTGAAGAACTCTTTTCTTTGGCGGTTTACGAAGTGACGCTGCAGCACACTTCTCTTTGGCTTCTTATTATTATATTAGGTGTTGTACTCCAACACTCTCCCTCAACACCTAATACTCTTATTCTATAGCATCTGATATTCATCTTCTTCAGTTGCATCTACAACTGTGACTTTCGACTGGGCTTTGCAAAGCTCGGACTTCAACTCGATCTCGAGAAGCTCCCCCTTCTTGAGTGCTCCTTTGATATGGTCCTCGGTCACTGGCTCTGAGTTCATAGTCTCCGACACCTTGCTCTGGGTTCACGGTCCCTGACCGCTAGCTCTGACACGGTCCCTGGCCGACTAGCTCTGATACCAATTGTAGGAACCAAAACGATTTGGAACCAATTGCTTTGATATTAATTATAGAGTGCGCAGCTTAAAATAAGCGGAAATATAAGACTCAAAATAAACTCAATAAGCTGATACAAGTAACACACTCAAACTAATTAATACAAGCATACACTCAGCTATTCTATTTTCTTCCCTTCTTGATCACGAAGGGATAACTCACTCACACAGAGCTACTGAGGCTGCAGTGCCTCTCTCTTTGGCTTCTTATTATTATATTAGGTGTTGTACTCCAACAAGGACAACAATCGAACATGTTTAGGACCCCATTGTAAATATACATACATACATACATACATACATACATATATATATATATATAATTGCACAAATAAAAAATGCTTGGGAACACCAATGCCATAATAACCTTTTCTTTCAATGTATGAGGAAGTGAGCTTTAATATAGGACTATTGTGAAGTAATCTTCGGCTTTTATCATTTCGCAGAATGTGACATCCCGATTTTCCAATTCTGGTTTTAATTGAATAAGTCGGGCATTTCATCTTTGCGTCTATAGCTCTCTTCCTTGAGTTGGCCACTCACGAGATAAATAGCTTTTGGGTGAAGCCGTTAAGGAATCTAAACGCAATAGACTTGAGAATTTGACTAGGAACGATTGTTCAACCGTGCTAATCTGCAAGAGTCATTATGGCACATATCGATTAGAGATCGGAAATAGGTTGATTCGACAGAACCATGTAATTAAATGTGGGTGATTTCACTTAATTGCAAAATTCTGATCGATCGGCACTAGACCGATTTCTATATCGTTTTGGTACCCTATGTCCGTATTTGAAACCTCAAGATTTCCACGACAACCGAGAGTCGCCAATGTTTTGAAGATGTACTTTGTGGCTTGAAAATAATCAACCACAGGTCAATTGCACGGAAAATTCATAAAAGCTACTCGGTAGATTAGGACGCGCTAAAGTCGCGCCAGATTGAAATTAACTGTGAAATTGAACCCGATTACAGAAGTTGGAAGTTCTGTCAAGTCACAATTCATTTTAGGAATGTCGACTCATCTTCAGAAGATTTTCCTTCAAACCGAGATTTTTGGCAAAAAAACAAAGTAAAGCCGTTTTTGTTCGAGATTGTCAAAGGGCCATTTTTAATTGAATCTTTAGGATGCAAGTTAGATCACTTGATGGGGAAAAGTCATAAGAAGGTTGAGGATGCATGGGTTAATTTAATTGAGTTTCAATTGGATGGAATTGATTGAGAATTGATTGACTCAAGTGTACAAGATTTCATGCCATAGCGGAAAATGAAATTGAACCCATTGAAATCAGTTGTGGAAGCTTGGAGGTGAGTGGAAGGTAACATCACATGAGGTCATGGTGGGCCATTTTTGGGGGATTAAACAAAGAGGAAAATGTGAGAAGTGGTCCCCCCCTAAGAGAAATCGGTTCTCCCCCTCTCTCCTCCGTCGAGCCTCCCCTCCATCTCCTTCTTCTTGTTGCTCGAGGAAACCCAGCAAGCCGAAGAAGCTAAAGACCGTTCGAAACTAGAGCAGCCGTCGCCGCCTCACGCCGCACGCCGTCCTCATTGTCGCTCGCTCGTGGAAGCCAGCCGGAGCCAGCTGCTTCCGTCGCGCCTCCCCAGCTCATCCAGTCGCTACTCCGCCTGCATCTGCTTGTCCAAGCCGTCTTGCAAGCTGGGCCGGCTACCATTGGAGCCAGCAAGGACCGCCGGAGCCGCCCCCTAGCCAGCTTGCCGTCTCGTGCACCACTGCTATTGCCGCACAACCCCCGCCTCCCTCTCATCGTCATCCCTGCTCATCCTCACCTTCAATAGCTTCGCAGATCAGTAGAGGCCGCGATTCAGCCACCTCCGGCCACCGTGAGACCCCGTTGTTGACCCCACGACGTCGCTGCAACTCCTCCGCCCATTTCCGACCCAAGCCAGCCCCGGATTCGCCCTTTCTCGGCCTTAACCAGCAGTGGACAGAGAACAGAAAAATGGATATTTCAGCTTGGTTTTCGCTCGTTTTGGCCGGCTTCCCGACCCCGGAAGCTAGGCCTGCCTTGGAGACTATCGACCCCCGCGTCATCTCGTCGTTTAGAGCCGTTCGGCTCGTTAATCGAGTGAGTTTAACCTCTAATCCTTGCTTAGTGAGTTAATGACGCTTAAGGGATGTTTAGATTAGTCTAATTAGGTTTATGTGATTAAATTAGCTTATTTTAATGTAACTTAGATTAGTTGTATGATTAGTTTAATGGATGTTTAATTAGGGCTAATTGTATGTTTAATTTAGCATAATCTTGTTTAAGCCCCGATTAATTATTTTTAATAAATTAATTATTTCGAATTTTTAAATATTATTTTATTAAATTATATTATTATAATTTAATATTTAATTATTTAATTTTAGGAATTAAATTTAATTATTTAATAATTTTGAAAATTTTGCCGGGATGCTGGGTCGTTAGAATTTCGCGCTGATCGTAGCAAAGTGTGGTCGGTTTGTGCAAATTGTATGTTTAATTGAGAAATTGAGTAGAATGATGGTTATGGTTAATTATTCCAAAAGAGTGGAATTGAGTGATATTGATGAAGTTTTGGTATTTAACTTGAAAATACCCGGTGTTGGCTTTTGGCACCGTAATTGGTTGGTAGGTCCAGTTTGTATCGATTGATTGAATGGATGTTTATGTGGGGATTCATCCCAAATCTGTTTAATGTTGGTATTCAATTGGCATTTTGATCGTGAAAGGTTGTGAGTGGATCTAGAAATCGTCGAAGTTCGACCATGCCCTGTTAGACCATGATTTGTCACCTAACAAAGGTTGCGGCTGATAAGGCCATAAATTGCCACCTGATAAAGGTCGCGCTCGTTGGGCCGTAAATTGCCACCTAATAGAGGTCGCGCCCGTTGGGCCGTAAATTGCTACGTAATAAGGGTCGTGCCTGATAAGGCCGTAATCCGCCTTCTATTAAAGGTCGTGCCCAATGGGGCCGTAATTTACCACCTAAAGATAGGTCGTGTCCTTTGGACCGTGGTTTATATTGGAGGATTGATTAAGTTCAGCTTGTTGAGCCGGGAGTGAAATTGGAATTGGAACGCTTGAGATGATCGCAGAGTGGTTTTGATGACATGTAATCGACTTAGTCGATTAATCGATGACTTCAATCTAAATGAAGTGTCTGAGTGATTGGATTGATCGATATTTGAAATGTACTAACTTGCAGGAAGGATCGAAGGCAAGGTAAGTCTTTTGTCCTATTTGTGTGGCTAGAACGCTTTGAGGCGTATTTTCTTTCTAATCGGGTCTTAGAGGGTAGGACTCGTTGAGACATTATCTCACCCCGTCGTGGGCTCAACATTTTCAAGTCTTTAGATGGCGATCGTGGAGGACTCGAAGCCATGGACATTTGTGGAGGTGGAGACCGAAGAATCGGCGAACGTGTCCGACTAGTTGGTCATAGGACAGTTCCCTTTTTGTTGAGCTAGTCTATTTTGTAGACAATCTAGGGTTGTATATAAACCTATGTGTTTATAAGAAAGCTTGTTTGGTTGTGATTGATTGCCTGCTTTTCTATCCCAAGTTAAATGTTGTTTGGGGATTTGTTTTGCTTCCGCATGCGTAATAAAATGAATGGGTCGGTGACGTGTCCTAGGAAGTCACATTTCTATCGACCGCAGAGGGATGTGCATGCACTCAAGGTTCGGGGCGTGACATAGAAAATGTGGTGTTTTTAAAAATTATTTCCAAAAACCCATTTTCCAAGAAAATAACTATATTTTCCGATGCTCGGGTGAAGTTTAAAGATGAACTAGAAAATATTTTCCACCATTTATAAGGAAAAGAAGGAAAATATTTTCCTATATGGACTCATTTTCAATATTTTTTATTTTTTAAAATCGATTTTTTAATTTTTTCCTTTCCTTTTCTTTTTTCTCTTTTCTTTATTTCCTCTTTAGCTCTCTTCCACAAGCTAGCTCGAGCCTCGCTAGCTCGCCAGATTCCAGTGAGGTTGAGACTGGCCTAATTTGGCGAGCGAGCTTTGGCGAGGTGGAGCCTCGCCATAGGCTAATGAGGCTCAACCTTGCCGGAATTTGGTGAGTTCGAGCCTTGCCGACCTAGGTGAGGCTCGAGCTAGCTTGTGGCTAGTCGCTAGCCACGTGCCATGGCCAATGACCAGCTAAGGTGAAGGAAGAAGAAGAAAGCCGAAAAGGAAAGAAAGAAAAGAACAAAAAGAAAAGGAAAAGAAAAATTAAAAACTCGATTTAAAAAAAAAGAAAAAGAAAATATAAAAAATGAAAATATTGATAGTGAAAGAAAGTGAGCCGGAAGGAGTTAAGAAAAATATCTTCCAATTTTGAAGGTGTTTTTCTCTAGTAATGGAAAACGATTTCCTTGACTAGTTCATTTTGTGTGAAACGAACACCGAAAAATCCAAAAAATATTTTCTTAGAAATTATTTTCCGTGAAACGAACAAAATCACAATATATCAATGTTATTCTAAAATTAAGTTGATTCTTTAATTTATACCACAATAAAATTAAGTTGATTTATTCACCGTCTACCTTGACTTCCACCTCGTCCTTTCTTTCCATTGTTCTTTTGTGAGTTCGTCTTGCAAGGCCGAGTCAGCTCACACCAATAAGGCAATAACAACTTCGCTTAGTCAGAGCACCCAATCGAAAAAAAAAAAAAAAAAATTGTACGCGCTTGGAGTATATGAGCCCATTTCTCGTTAATCTTCGAATAGCGTGGGCTTCAAGTGAGATCGAAATAATTTGACGACTAGTGTGAAATTGGCTCATAAACATCGAATACATGCAATCGTGGCTCACGAGCAGCCTGCCGGGTCCGTGTAATGGACCCTCTAGTCAAAAGAGAGGGAGAGACTTTATGCGTACGATGCACGGATTTCAAAGTCAGGTTGGGGACGAACGTCTGAACCCCAATACACGGCTGCTCGTGAAATCCGTTGGGTCGACATTGTTATTTATAGCACTCTCACCGATTCTATGCATGTACACCCGGCCATTGCAAAATCATACCTTCCAAGAGAGAGAATGATGCTTCACAAGGCTTATCTCATCTTCCCTCTTCTCCTAGCCCTTTTGTCTTATGTAATCATCTATTCAGAGGTCGCCGCCGCCGCCCGCCCAGTGGGCAACGGTAAGCACTTCAACCTCTATTGATGCATGCACAAATGAGAAAAGGCAATTCGCAGGCTGAACGGATAAACAGCCGACGTGATGATTAAGAACGGTCTGCTTTCGAGGAAAGTGATCATAGGGGATGCAAAAGAGATCGGTTTCACACTTCGAAATTTATGTTCTTTTACATTTCAAAGTTTGAACACGATAATGTCTGAGTGGAGACTAACTAAACACACGTTTTCAGGTGGAAGCCGATCCGGAGAGATGGCGGTGAGCAAGATGCGTGTTAATGGAAGTGGATCCGGGCATGGTGCTGTACAAGACCCGCACTGGTGAAGCTTTCAAATGATCCTCGACTATTAAACTTTCTGTTCGATTGCCCCTCATTTTCGATGCTGTTTTAAGGAAACAATAGAAATAAAATTCACAGTCGATCCTCTCCACCGTTAATTAGGGTTCCCACATACTTCTGTTCATGTAGCTGAAATGATTTCCTTGAATGCACAGCCAATGGCAAAATAATTCAGTTTGGTTTGTTTGTCGAGTCGATATCGCTATGCCTTTTCGCCACATCTCCGAAAAGTACTAATAAGAAGCTCAACGTAGTAAAAGCATAATTTATCATGACTTTCTGAATAACTACCGGTGAAGATCGATAAGCTACAACAAGCCTCAATATATTTATTTCCTGCTCCACGATAGTCGCATAATCCACCATGCAAGCCAATCACCGCATGTCAAGTCTAGTCTATTTGAGTGAAAGGATGATATTTGCAACATTTTGTATATTTTTATTTGGCTTTGGCGGACAAATTTTTTCAGAGAAAGCGTAAGATCTCGAATTCAATTTTCATTTAGCGTGACTTCTTAAAGTCCGAGGACACAAATCTCAAAAAATCGACTAATCAATTGTACTGATCGTAAAACAAAAGTATTGGCTAATTTGTCTCCTCGAAAGGAAATTATCATATCCAAAAACCTATCCGGAGAAAATATTTTGAACTTTTATTTCAACACAACGTTGATGTTTTGTCAAGAGCACAATGAGTTGCAAACATGGATATGCTTGTCGAGTCCGATCACTGGTTGAGGTTAAACTAGAAGATAGAATTTGAATTGACCAAGTTAATTTTATTTAATCTATTTAATATCAGGAAAAGTACCAAATTTTTTTTTTTTTGCATTAATATCAATTTAATCGTAAATTTTTTAATTTAATTAATTTAATCCTAAATATTTTTACATTGCTACTAATTTAATCCATTTGACCAATTTAAATAAGATATTGTTAATGTGAACACCGACCATATTATATGGCACGACTAGTACTGATATAGATATTTTTTTAATAATTATTTTCGTCTTCTTTTTTTTTCTTTGTCCTTTCATGGCTTGTGCCAATGAGGATTGGCGTTGCTTGAGCAAGGGTGGTGAGGGTCATGCTGGAAGTGAGGGTGACCCTCACTAAGTCTCTCTTAAGTGAGGGCAAGAGCTGACAAGGTCGCCTTCACCAAATCTAGCGAGGCTAACCCTTGCCTAGGCTAGGCGGGCCTCAACAACGTGCGACAAGGCCAACCCTCGCCTAGGCAATGCCTATCAAGGCCACCCTTCGCTAGACAAGGGTCGACCTTGCCAAATCTAGTGATAATGACCTCACCAATGCTTGCCCTTTTTAGCTATGGTCTCTGTTGGACCAGCACAGGCTATGAAAAAAAAAAGAAAAAGAAAAGGAATTCAAAAAATTATTAAAAGTTATAACAATATATCCACGTCAACATTAGCTGTCACGCCCCGACCCTCGAGCACGCAGCCATCCCTCACCTGGTCAATGAAATAGCGACGTATCAGGACAGATCGCCGACCCTTTCGTTTTAATACGCATTCAAAAGCAGATAAAATATCCCAAGACAATAAAACAATGGGATAGGAAGGTAGGACTAAATTCCGAGCTTTAAAAAACAACCACACTTATATACATTGCGAACCAGTGCACATATATACAAAGCGGGCTACTAAGTTAGATTCAAGATGAACAAGTTCAGAATCAAGGTTTGCAAATAGGGGTGGGGGTTCCACAAATTATGGGCCCTCGTCCTCCTCTTCATCATCCTCCACACTCCAACTGAAGCCTTTAGTAGACTGCACTAGACTTCCGAGATCTTCAAAATCCAAGTCTAATGCATCGATGACTGGGCCCAGAGGGGGATCTGTGTTGCCTTTTCCAAAGGCGGCCTAAAAAACACACAGAGGTATCTCAAACTCCAATAGAGGACCCTCTCTCCAACCATCTTGAGCCTGGTGGTACCATGATCTATATCGATGGGGCACTTTGTGGGTGAGACTCGCATCGACCCAAACTATAGACCTCATCAGCTCATAGGTCTAGCTCCTAGGGCATCCATAAAACGGAAAGTAAGAGGTTCGCTCTGTGATCTTCTTAGGCCATCCCAAAAACTCGGGAGTAGCCATCTAGGGACTTGAAATGTGATCCCACAACCGAGATGAGACTACGTCTCAGTGAGTTCTACCCCCTAAGACCCGATTAAGGCGCCAATACACTCCAGAGGCTACCTAAGCACAACACAAGTAAAAGAACTTAGCCTCAGTTCCATTCCTGCAAGTCAGTATATATATATCAAATATATACTATCACATCATATTACTCAATTATATCGAATCATCGATCAACTGACCTAGTCAATTACATGTCATTCAGATCATTTCCCAATCATATTAATCCATACTATTCATTTTCCCAAACGGTATACATCTAGTCACCGAGCCATGTGCATTCTCTAAGGCGACATACTTCGTCACCGAGCCACGTGCATTCTCAAAGGTGACATGCCTAATCACCAAGCCCTATGCATTCTCTAAGGCGACGTACTTAATCACTGAGTCACGTGCATTCTCAAAGGCGATATACCAAATCATCGAGCCACATGCATTCTCTAAGGTGACATACTAATCACCGAGCCACGTGCTATCCATAGGTGTATTAAATCTGCGAGTCACGTGCATTCTCCAGGATGACACTCTAGGTCTCCGAGTCACGTATTACGACTCTCTTTCTCATTACTTTATATTAAATCCGTAGGTTACGTGCATTCTCCAAGACGACCCTCTTGGTCTCCAAGCCACGTAATACAACTTTTTTTTCACCACTTTACACAGCCTATTAAAATATTAATGGCGTTGTAGACCCACACTCGGTCATTTCTAATCAATTACTGAAATTGAATAACTTAGAAATAAAATCCCAAAATCATATTTAATTCAATTCAGCACAAATCAACGCTCAAATAAATAAACGGAATACACCACAATAATCAGCATAAAATTCTGGTCATCGGCTATCCCTGCCTAATTTCCAGAAAATAAATAAATAAATAATTAATTTCGAAAATTATTAAATAAATACAATAAATCCAATTTAGGCCTATAATGCTTAATTGGAAGCCGAGACGAGCCCGGAAAATTACCGAAACTCGTTCAATAAATAATAGAGCTTGTCTACTTGCTAATTACACTAACCATTTGTCTAACATGCATAGGTAAATCCCTAATTTAATTATTATAATCTAATTTATCCACATAATTGCACTTAATTAAATTTAATTAACCCCTAAGCATCATTAGCATATTAATGAGGGATGAGTGAGAAAAACTCACTTGTTTAACAATCCGTTCAGATCAAAACGTTGAGAACGTTGCAATGGACTTTTTCTCCAAAGCGGGCCTAAGATCCAAGGACCGGTAACACCTCAAAATGGGCTTCAAAGCTGCTATGATACCCACTTCTTAGCTTGCTGTTCTTGGCTGGAAATGAGGGAAAATTAGCGCGATTTAGGCAGGAATTGATTGGGAATGAGGAAATAGGCCAAATCGGGCCTAGATGAGGACTCACGGAGGTTGAATGGGGCCGGGACAGCTCCGGGTGAGTTGCAACAGATCCAAAATAGTAGTTGGGAGGCGAGAGGGAGGTGGGCAGGGGTAGACAGCGTGCGGCTGGTGGCGCATGCACGGGCAGGGCGGACGGCGGCGAGCGGCACAACTCCAGTGGCGGCTTGGCATGCAACAGCGTCCAGGCAGCTGCAGCTTCTCCTTTGGTTGCTGTGGGCGAAAATGGAGGGTGGAGAGGATGGTTTGGCCGGCCAAAGGGAGAGAGAGAGAGGGATGATAGAGATGAGGGGGACCAAGGGTCCCATTTGGCCTTAATTTCCACCAATTTGTCCCCACCTTTGCTTGTCCACCACCCCAAGACTCCATGGCTGCAAATGAGCCACCAAAACATCCCATACAACTCATGAAATGGTCCATTTGGCTAGGGGGAAGGGGGAGCTACGAATTTGGCACCAATTGGCTTCAATTGGATGCTTGGTCTACTTCAATTCCACCTCATTTGCCCTTTACAATTTCAATTGATACCTCAATGTCTGAATTGCTATTTTTCCTCACCCAAGAATCCATCTTGCATCTTAATTTTATGATAAAAAATAATCTTCAGCCTTAATTGAACAAAAAGGGTCCTATGCCAACTTTTTCCCAAAAAGTCTCGGTTGTCGAGAAAAATCTTCCGAGACCGAGTCGACGTTTCTAGAATTTATTATGATGTGACAGGATCTTCAATTTCTGAAATCAAACTTGAATTCGCGATTAATTTCCATTCGGTGCGTTTTTATCATGACCTAGGCTACCGGGTAGTTTTCATAAATTTTTAGTGCAAATAACCCGTGGTTGATTTTCATCAAGCCATAATGAACCCACTCGACTCAATGGCGACTCTCGATTGTCGTGAAAATCTTGAGGATTCAAATATAAACATAGGGTACCAAAATGACGGAAGAATCAGTCTAGGGCTGGTCGACTAGAATTTTCCAATTTAGTGGTGTCACTCATGATTAGCCACACATCTCAGTCAAACAGACTTATCTCTGATCTCGAATCGATTTTTAACTATGCCGTAATTGCCTTTAAAGATGAGCACGGTCAAGGAGCCGCTTCTTAGTTGAATTCTCAAGTATATTGCATTAAAATTCCTTAATAGCTTCCTTGAATAGTCTAGTTATCTCGAGAGTGATCGGCTCTGAAAACAGCGTCAATAAAATGCCCAATATATTCAGTAGAAAACAAAAGCAAAAATCTGGGATGTCACACTAGCTGTGCCATGTAATGAATCACATAATACAGCCGACATCCACCTCAATCATTTTTAGCTTAAATTGAATGGATGGACTCAATTGGTACCTCTATGAAATGGTTTAGGACAAAAGTGGACTAATTAAAAGGTTTGTGACTAAATTGGTATCAAGGCAATAGGTCTAGGGCTTTTGTAATACTTTTTTCATTAAGTATCTATTGCACTTGTAAATTAAGATGTTGATGAGTCAATTAATGGTTGGTAAATCAACTATCTCTTTTATTTTTTTTGCCACTAGAACTCTTACAATCTCGACTTGCAATGAACAAATAAATGGTCAATGAAGGAAAAATTCCAAATAAAGGCTTAAAATGTTTTCATTTTCCTAAAAAAGTTATAAATTGGATTTTATTTCAAGTAAGAGCATAAAGTGGCCACCTCATTTTCCCAGAGCTACCGTTCAGCCCCGCATAGTGCCCGTGCCGCCTCCGCCACCCTTGCTTGCCCCAACCAGCCTTTGTTTCCCTCTTTTGCAACCCAAAACAAAAGCAAAGTTAGTGGGTTTCTAGCAGCACCTCAAGCCCATTTTGACCCGCTTCTCGACCCCAAAAGCCAAGCTTGCCTTAGAGAGAATCAAGCCCCATAGCGTCCCCATCAAATTGAACCGATTGGATCGCCGAACAAGTGAGTTTAACTCACTAATCCTCGCTTAGTAGGTTAATGGCGCTTAAGGGTTGATTAGTTTAGACTAAGTTAGGATTAGGTGGTTAGTTAGAATTAATTAGTGAAATTAAATATTTACCGATACACATTAGGTGGATAGTTAGTGCAATTAGAGCCTAGACGATTTCTAGTATTTATTTAGAGTGATTTGAAAATTTTCTGAGTTTGTCTCGGCATTCAATTAGGCTTTACGGGCCTAAGTTTTAATTATTGGCATTTAATAATTAATTAATTATTTATTTATTTTTCGGAAATTAGACTGGGATAGTCGATGATCGGAATTTTATGCTGATTGTGATGGTGTGATCTGTTTATTTAAGTGAGCTCGAATTTGTACTGATTTGGTGTAAATTGTGATTTTAGGATATATTCCTAAATTTATTAATTTCAGTAATTAATTGGAAAATAACCGAGCATCGGTTTACAATACCAAAAATATTTTGGTAGACCATATGAAATGATGGGTTTTGTGAAAAGGAAATTATTATGTTTTGGCTAAGGCCAACCGTGTACCTACACATGACTATTTTATCAGGTATGATCAAAAGTGAAAAAGAACGTTGACTCGATGACTCGATGACTCATTATATCATCTCGGAGAAGGAACGTTGGCTCGATGACTCATTATATCATCTCGGAGAAGGAACATTATATTATATCAACTCAGTGACTTGATATGTCATCTAGAAAGAACGTTGGCTCGATGACCCGTTATGTCATCTCGGAGAATGAAAGTTATATTATATCAGTTCGGTGACTTGATATGTCATCTTGGAAAAATAACGATATGCTATTTATTAGCCCTAAGGCTAGCTACTATCTATTTTGTAGCTTAGAGCTGTTCGCAAGGTGGTCGGACTTTATGGATAGTATTGACTGATATGACCGGAGAATGGTATGGCTGACATGTAATTGACTAGGTCGATTGATCGATGAGTCGATCTGAGTAAACAATTTGATTGGTTGATATGGCTCGATGAGATTATAAATTGTGTTGAACTGCAGGAGGAACTAAGGCTAAGGTAAGTCCTCTGACTTGTGATTGTGCTTAGGCAGCCCTTAGAGCGTATTTGCTTCCTAATCGAGTCTTAGGAGGGTAGAACTCACTGAGACGTAATTTCACCCCGTTGTGGGATAAAATTTAGGTTCATAGATGGCCGCCCCTGCTGCTTCTCTCAAGCATTTTGGCATACTAAAGAAGTTCATAAAACAAAATTATCACATTCCAATACATGGGCACCGTGAAGGATTAGAATATGTGTTGGTGAAGTCATCGTTTGGGTTGATGCGGGTTTATCCAAAAAGGTGCCCCATCAATACAGGGCATGGTATCGCCATTACAATGATAGATGAAGAGAGGACCTATGCCGGAATCTGATATACCTCTATATGTGATGATGGTCGCTTTCAGTAAGGGTATTGCAGACCCTAAGGATGGATCGATGGTGGATGCAAAGGATCCCAAGCTATATGATCCTGATTCTCCGGAGTACTTAGCTGTGGGCTCTAGTTGGAGTGTGGAAGGAGAAATCTTCGAGGATAATGATGACCCGGAGTAGATTGGAAACCCCCACCGCTGTCTGCAGACTTTGTTTTATGAGCTTGTTTAACTTGAATTTAACTTGGTAGTTCACCTTGTATATATGTGCACTGGTTTGCAATGTATATAAGTGTGGTGCTTTGGATTTTAAAATCCGTGGCCCTACTTTCCTATTCCATTGTTTTATTGTCTGGGGATTATTTATATGCTTTCGCATGCGTATTAAAATGAATGGGTCGACGATGCATTCTGGAACGTCGCTATTTAATCGACTAGTGAGGGATGAGCGCGCGCTCGAGGATTGGGGCGTGACAATTCTTTCTTGCAAGTCGCAACCAATTTACTGGTCCGTCATGTGGAATGGACATTTTGGTCCAAGAGAGGCACGTTAAAGACTCCCATGGTAAAACGAGGAGAGACTTTGTGAGGTCAGTGGCAAGACTTTTGAACCTCAATAGACGGCATAACTTTGAAGTCAGGGCAGAGACGAGACCTTTGAACCTCAATAGACGGCATGACTTTGACTCCATGTGGTCAACATTGTTATATATAGCACTCTCGTTCCTTCTATATAAATTCAAAAAGTAGATCGTCTGACCACACATCAGTTGGTGAAAGAATGATGCTTCCAAAGGCCTCTCTCGTCTTCATTCTTTTCCTAGTCCTTTCACCTAACACGATGATCTCTTCAAGAGGCGTCAACGCCCGCCCGATGAGCAACAGTGAGCACTCTCATTATACATGCACACAAAACATGGGTTGATTGGATAACGATTAAGAACAGTCGGCTTTGACAGAAGCGACGATAGGGGATAGAAAAAAAAATCAATTTCACATTTTGCAAACAATGTTCTTTTTGAATTCGTAGTTTGAAGATAAGAATGTCTGAAGTGGAGACGTAACTAAATGCGTCTTTTCAGGGGGAAGCAATATCGAAAAGATGGTGGTAAGCCAGATTTATGTTCGTGGAAGTAAAATTCACCCTGGCCCTTCTCATAGGCACCCTCCTTCGAGTCCATGGCGACCATAGCGAATCTTTCAAGTGATTCTGGATTATTAATTTTTCTACTTTATTGCAGCTAATATTATTGTTGGTGTTATAAAGAAACATATAATTCGCTTACCATACTCTCCATGATTGATTAGGGCTTTCCACGCACTTGTGCTCATGGAGCTCAAATTTTTTCTCTGAATACCCTGCTAGCAGAAAGCATGTAAATCGATTGTTTATTGAATTGATATCCCTATGCCTTTTGCCGAATCTCAATATCTTTGTTTCATGCTCCCAATCTTCACATGCCGAGTCTTATCTATTTAAGCAAAAATATGATATTCACAATATTTTATATATTCTTATTTGGCATAAACTGATAGGAACCATATATTTCGGAACTACTTAAAAGTTTTCCAAAGGAAGCGGGACATCTCAAATTTGATTAGCGTGACCTCTTGTAATTCTCTTGAAATCAGATAAGATTGTGAAAAAGTACTGATAAACCCACTAACCCATTAGGTATATGAACCCAATACCACCGTCCTACTGATGTCTTGGAAGAGAAGATTAATTAATAATTGCTCAAGTGACAAACTGGTTAGAGATTTGCTTGTAACGTAATTCGAATTTCTGATCTCATATGAGCAATATGAATCCTTTATCGCTGAGTTACCACACTTGATGGTTCCAATTTGTTTGATTCATTGCATCTCTTAAGAAGCACATTGTCTAGGATAAACAAATCCAACTTGACCTCCCCGGAACAAGAAAATTAAATCCGATGTAAGAGTAAGCCTATGAGAAGCTTGTCAGTGATTTCGAAATGCATAGATGCCCAACCTATCGGCGCACGAATTCCCTTTCCAGCAAACATGCCGCAAATGGATCTCTCACTGTGGCTGGAGCTAATCCTTATCTATATTAGCAAATCATCACATTCAATCGATTTTTTGGGGGGATAATGGCACGTAGGTTTCTTGAACTTTTTCAATTTATGCGGTGTAGTCCTTAGAATTTTTTTCATGCAACTGGGTCATTGAACTTCCTATTTGTTTGTTCATGCTCGTCCTTCCATTTTACACTTGGACGGATTTGCTGAGATGACATCCAGATTTGCGTCACATAAGTGTTATCATTTTAGATTGGTGCCACCGCCTCTAATCACCGATTGTCGAATGTTTTTTTTATTTGTTTTCAATTTTTTTCTATTTAGAAAAATCGAAAATTGACCAAAAAAAAAAGGTCTCAACACTTATTGTGCTTAGTTCTAAACCTTGTAATTTGTCATTTAAGTCTTAAATATTTTCACATTTTGTTAATTGAGTCAATATAGTCAATTTTGGCTGAAAATCTCTTGTGTGAATGCCGGTTGTCTTACGTGGCATGGTTGGCACTAATGTAGATAATTTTTTGATATTTTTGATATTTTCTTTATTTCTCTTTTCCTTCTTTACTTTTTTTTTTTTTTACTGTGGTCAGCAATGGTTGTCAGGCCCTTGCCGGGCAAGGTAGCCTTGCTCTCCGTTGCCAAGATTGAAGGGGAAAAAAAATAAGAAAAGAAATACAGGGAAAATAAGAGAACAATAAAAATTGATAAAAATTCAAATAAAAAACTGAAAAATTCAAAAATATTGTTCACATCAATATCAATCATGCCACGTAGGATAATCGGCATCCACGTCAGTGATTTCTAACCTAGTTGAGTGGACTAATTTGGCAAAATTTAAAATGATTTGGGATTCAATTGATAAAATTAAAAAAAAATTTATGATTGAATTGGTAAAAATGCTATAAGTTAAAACTTTTTTAATAACTTTTCCCAAAAATTAACTTCATGTATCTTTTAATTTTCTAAATTTGTACAAGCCACATTGACAATACGATGTTGCCTCTTAAGCACTTAACGCCATTTGACTCCACGTCAACATTCTCATCCAAACATTTGGCAAAAGAACAACAATCGAACATGTTCAAGGACTCCAATGCCATAATCACCGTTTTCTTTAAATGTATGAGGAAGCGAGCTTTAATATAGGACTTTGGTAAATTAATCTTGATATATAAAAGTTAGCCTATAAGTAAGTTGATTTTTCTATTTATGCCACAATAAAATTAAGTTGATTTATACACCGGCTACCTTAACTTCCAACTTTTCATTTTCTCTTCTGAATTCTTTATTGCAAGACTGAGTCAGCTCACACCAGTAACAACTCGGCTTGGTCAGAGCACTCGATCAAAAAAAATTTGTACGCTCTCGGAGCATGTGAGCCCATTAATCTTAATCATTGAATAATGTGGGTCTTAAGCGAGATCCAAATGATCTGACGTTTAGCATGAAGTTGGCTCACATATATCAAATACAAGTGATTGTCGCTCACAATCAATCTACCGTGTCCG
This sequence comes from Eucalyptus decipiens, assembly GCA_014182575.1. Taxonomy (NCBI): domain Eukaryota; kingdom Viridiplantae; phylum Streptophyta; class Magnoliopsida; order Myrtales; family Myrtaceae; genus Eucalyptus; species Eucalyptus decipiens. The sequence continues at coordinate 3,284,941 of CM024616.1, read as the reverse complement.
TCACGACGGAATGCAACCTTTAGTCAGAGAGAGAGAGAGAGAGAGACTTTCTATGTACAACGCACTATCTTTGGAAATGATGCCCATACATGTTTTCAAAGTCAGGTTGGCGGGGAAGACGAGAGAGAAAGAGACTTTGCGCACTATCTTTCGAAATGATGCCCATCCATGTTTTCAAAGTCAGGGGAACGTCTGAACCACTACACACGGCTGATCGTCATCTCCATGGAGTTGACATGGTTATATATAGCACTCTCACTGATTCTATGCATGTACACAAGGTTACCGTAGAATCATACATTCCAAGAGAGAGAACGATGCTTCCCAAAGCCTATCTCGTCTTCCTTCTTTTCCTAGCCCTTTCATCTCACGTGATCATCTCTTCAAAGGTCGCCGCTGCCGCTGCCCGCCCGGTGAGGAAGGGTAAGCACTTCAACCTCTATAGATGCATGCGTGAATGAGAAAATGCAAATCATGGGCTGGACAGATAAACAGCCAACATGACGATTAAGAACTATCTGCTTTCGGGGGTACAAAAGAGTTCGGCTTCAAAAGTTATGTTCTTTTATTAGATTCAAAGTTTGAAGATGATAATGTCAGAGTTGGAGACTAAATAGATGCACGTTTTCAGGAGGAAGCAGATCCAGGGTGATGGCGGTGAGCAAGATTGGTGTTCATGGAAGTAGATCCCCGCCCGGGGCGAAGAGGGGGAGATATACTCCAGGCCCGCCGTGAGCTTTCAAATGATCCACGACTATTAAATTTTCTGTTCGATTGCTCCTAATTTTCGTTGGTGTTTTAAGGAGACAAGACAAATATAATTCAGTTTCGATCCACTCCATGGTTAATTAGGGTTTTCCACATACTTCTGTTGATGGAGCATAAATGATTTCCTTGAATACACAGCCAATGGCAAAATAATTTAGCTTGGTTTGTTTGTTGAATGGATATCGCTATGCCTTTTTGCCACATCTCCGAAAAGTACTCCTAATAAAAAGCACAATTACTAGTTAAAAAGGCGTATTTTACCATGATTTTATGAATAACTACTGGTGAAGATCGCTGAGCTACGGTGAAGCTCAATATATTTCTTTCCCGCTTCCCAAGTGCCGCATTATCCACCATGCAAGCCAATCACCGCATTTCGAGTCTATTCTATTTGAGTGAAAGGATGATATTCGCAACATTTTGTATATTTTTGTTGGGCTTGAGCTGACAAAAACAGCATGTTCCAAAGTACCGTCAAATTTTTTTAGAGAAAGCGCAAGATCTTGTACGCATCCAGAGGACGTGAGGCCGTTCCATTTCGCCCATTGAACAGTATAGGTTTCACATAAGATTAAATGATTCAAGAATTGGAATGAAGTGCATTCGCATTGACTGGGTTCATGCAGTTCTTGCTCGCGACCAATCTACCAGGTTGGTCCAAGAGAGGCTCGTCAAAAGCTCACCCAATAGTGATTCTTTCGGAGAAGATGCTCATCCGTATTTCCAAAGTCGGTCCACGGAGAAACTTTTGAACCGCAATCAGCGGCATTTCTTCAACTCCATGTGGTCTATATATAGCACTCTCATTCCTTCTAAATCTGTATACATTGTACAACCACACAACAGTAAAGAGAACATATGATGCTTCCCAAGGCCTCTCTCGTCTTTGGCGCCCGCCCAATGAGCAACGGTGTGTTCTATCTCTATACATGCATGCAAAATGAGAAAACACAAAACCTGGGTTGACCAGATAAATCGCCAACTTAACGATTAAGAAAAATCGCTTCCGAGAGAAGTGATGATGGGGGATACAAAAGAAACCGGTTTCACATTTTACAAGTGATGTACTCTAAGAATTCGAAGTTTGAAGATAACAATGTCTGTATTGGAGACTAACTAACTAAATTGTAAGTGCACGTTTTCAGGAGGAAGTAATATCGAAAAGACGGTGATTAGCCAAATTTTTGTTCGTGGAACAAGTCGGATAGTAAACGTCACCCTCGTCGTAGCATTTCGAAGCTCCTTCCTTAGAGACCATGCCTGCCATGGGAATCTTTCAAGTGATTCTCGATTATTAGTTTTTCTGTTCGGTTGTGCTATCAAGAAATGAAAAATTCGATTTCTATACTTTCCACGGTTAATTAAAGTTTTCCACAAAATTTTGTTTATGGAGCTCAAATGATTTTTCTGAATAACCTGCGAATGGAAGAAATGTAAATTGATTGTTTATCAAACCTATGCCTTTTCGACGAATCTCAATATCTTTATTTCAGGCTCCAGATCACAGCATACCAAGACTTATCTATTTAAGTACAAATGTGATATCCACAGCAATTTGTATATTCTTATTTGGCTTGAATTGATAGGAACGGTATATTTTGAAAGTATTTAAAAGTTTTTGGAAGAAAGCAGGAGATCTCAAATTTGATCTAATTTAACATGAACTGTTGTAATTCTTTTGAAATCAGATAAGATAGTGAAAAAAAAAAAAAAAAACTACAAACCCACTAACCCATGGTATAGGTGCATGAACCCATTACTACAGTCCTACTGATGTCTTAAAAGAGAAGAAGTTTAAATAATTAATGCCCAGGACACAAGTTGGCTGGAGATCCACTCGTAAAATAACTGAAATTTGTGATCTTGTGAAAAATAATATGATTCCTTTATTAGTGGGTTACCACGCTCAATAATTCCAATTTGTTCGATTCATTGCATCTCTTAAGAAGTACATTGTCTAGGATAAACAACTCCAAATTGACCTCCCCTAAACAAGAAAACTAAATCCGATGTAAGAGTAGACCTATGAGAAGCTTGTCAGCAATTTCAAAATGCATAGATGCCCAACCAGTTGGCTCACAAATTCCCTTTTCAACAAACAAGCCACAAATGGACCTCTCACTGTCGCCGGAGCTAGTCCTTATCTATATTAGAAAATTGTCACAATTTTAATGGATTTTTTTTTTTTTTTGGGGGGGGGGGATAATGGCATGTAGGTTTCTTGAACTTTTCAATTTGTGCGGTATAGTCCTTAAGACTTTTTTTGTGCAACTGAACTTCGTATTTGTACATTCATGCTCGTCCTTCCATTATTTACTTGGACGGAAATGCTGAGATCACATCCATATTTGCGTTACATAATTGTTATCGTTTTAGATAGGTGCCACCGCCTCTAATCACCTCGAAATGAAGATCCTCGGACTGAGAGAGGATTGGACAGAGATACTCAGGCAGGTTCGAATTGACCTAACAGATCTTTGTCCTTGTAGGTGGGTGGGTGGCTGAACCTCGTGGCCCCCTGCGCCATCCGCCATCATCGATTGTTGAAGGTTCTTTGTTATATTGTGTTTTCAATTCTTTTCTGTTCAGTGATATTAACTTCATGTATCTTTTAATTTTCTAAAGCTGTAAAAGCCACATTGACAATATGTGGCTGCCACGCAAGCACTGAACGGCCATTTGACAAGTGAATATTCCTGTATTACCCCTTATTTGTCCCAAGGGACGGAGGAGGAACTGATTGAGGAATAACATTTTCATCCAAGCATATATGACTAAAGGACAACAATCGAACATGCACAAATAAAAAATGCTTGGGAACACCAATGCCATAATAACCTTTTCTTTCAATGTCACACGAAGGCACGTGAGCTTTAACTCGGCCGATTACATGTCACTAAGATCATCATACGGTCATTCTAATTATTCAATCACTGCCTGCACTCGCGACTCTATAGGTAAGTCTAACATTTAGTGGTAATCACGGCCCCACTCGGCAAATTAGAATTAGTGGCATCACGGCCCCACTCGGCACAACCTTTAAAAGGTGGTAGATCACGGCCCAATGGGTACGACCTCTAATAGGTGGTAATTTATGGCTATGTTGGGCGCGACCTTTATCAGGTGGCAATTCACGGCCCCACTGGGCGCGACCTTTATCAGGTGGCAATTCACGGCCTCATTGGGCGCGACCTCTAATAGGTGGTTAATCACGACCCCACTGGGCACAACCTCTAATAGGTGGTTAATCACGGCCAATCTCCCATCAATTTCCACACTTAGGATTTTATAAAGAATCTCTATTTATTGCAATCACACTCAATTTGCCACAATCAATCATCAATTTCAAATTCTAAAAGCACAGCAGCGATCGGCACGAAATTCTAAACAACCGGGGTCAAAAATAATTTTTCCGTTTTTTTTAATAAATAATAATATTTTAATAATTTCGGAATATAATATAATATTATAAATTCCAGAATTTCGAAACAATTAAATAATTCAAAAATAAAACCCTGTTATGTCCCATCAAGGTTTAACATTAAATAAACTCTCTTAGCCTTTAATTAAACATGCTTTAAATTAAACAAACATCTTAATCTAAATCACAATTAAATAAACTAAACTAACCACCTAAGCTTACTTAACTTAGACTAAGCACACTTAGAGCATCATTAACCATCTAATCAAGATTTAGTGAGCTAAACTCACCGGATTAGCGAGCCAAGCGGACCAAAACGACGGGGACGACGCGAGGATCGACTTTTCTCATGGCGGGCCGAGCATCCGGGCTCGTGAAGACGGCCAAAACGGGCCAAACGTCCGCTGCCATACGCATTTTCTTGGCTGCTGGTTTGGGGGCGAAGGAGGGCGAATTCGAGCTTGATCGGGCAGAGGAACGCGGGGGAGAGGGGCGGCAGCTCGGGCGGTGGCTCGGACGGGCAAGGCGGCGACCAGGCGAGGCCTCACGGTGGCCGGAGGTGGCTGAATTGCGGCCTGTGCTGGCCTGCGAAGTTGCTAGAGATGAGGGCGAGCAGGGACGACGGCGGCGAGAGGCAAAGACGCGTGAGCAGTGCGGGGTAGACACGCGGTGGTGGCGACGGACGAACAGCGAGACCTCCGGCTGGCAACGACGGACGGAGATGCGGCGTTGGCGAGCTGCTCCCGTCGAGCTCTCCCTCCCCCTCCTCTTCTCTCAATTTCCCTTTTCTTTTCTCTTTCCCAAAAAAAAAAAAAAAAAATCCAAAAACCAAGGAGGAAGATGATGTTGATAGGTGAGAGGGAAAAACCCCACTTTATGAGGGCCAATGGGCTCTCACCACTTGTCAACACCTCATTCGCTTGGCTCCCATCAGCATGACATCACCCCCATGATGTCATCTTCCACTATCTCTGTGGCATCCCAAAAAATCCAAGACATCCTCTAGAGAAATTAAAGCCCATAATTAGGTAATGAAATTACCTATGGTTTATGCTTTAGCCATTAGTTTTCTTTTAAGGCTAAGTGATATGCGCTTGTGTTTATGAGATTTTTAAATTAGATAAATTAATGAGAATGATTTATTCTTGGCCATGTGAAATTTAAAATTTGAAATCTATAAAAGAAATAATTAAAGATGAATAGTTAAAAAAAGGGAATTGTGAATTTAATTAGGTTGGGCCTTAGGTCCAATGGCCTAAGCTTTTGGTGGGCCAAGTTGGCCAGCCCAATTAGGCCCAAGGAGAGTGACCGTCGGCCACAAGGGAAGCCCGAAGCCCAAAGCCCAAAGCCCAAAAGCCCATTATGCATGTGTTATGACAAGTGGCAAGAGGTCTTCATGCATTGGCTTAGGGAGATGGCATGCATTGGCCATTGGAGAGGCAATCTAATGATTGCAAATGATGAGGAAATGGGGGGAATAAAAGGGAAGAGAGAGAGAGAGAGTGGCCGGTGGGATTTCGGCCAGAGAGAGAGAGAGAGAGAGAGTCGTGCGAGAGAGAGGGAGAGTGAGGCCGAGAGAGGAGAAGCCGAGAGGGAGGAGCTCGCCGTCCGCCCGTCGCCGCCCACTTGCCACCTGTCCGCCGCCGTGTGCCGTCGTTTTATTCGGTCTAGAGGCAAGTTGGGATCTGCTTTCTACTCATGCATGAATGTGTTGCACGAATGTGTTGCATGTATGGTTGAAGTAGTGTCGAATTTTGGGTGATCAGGAGGGAGAAACCGAAGCTAGAATGACTCGTTCTTGAGTGATGTTGTTGTTTTCGCATGAACCGCCTGACCCAGAATCTTGTGAGAGCTTGCATGTGTATTTTGAGTTCGATTTTGACTTTTATTACTTCATGAAAGTTGTAGCTAACATCTTGAACTACAACATACTAAAATTTTAGACAAAATGATGGAGATTTAAGGGGTCAAACCCTCATCCTACGTAGACATCAGATCTGGAACGATTTCACTGACCTTTCGATGGATTTGTGGTTGCATGTTGATTTCTACTAAGAATCTCTCTTCGACTTCTTCATGAAACTTGTAGAGAACATCTTGAAGTTTAACATACTAAAATTTGAAGTAAAAATAACAAGTATAGCCTAGTAAATCAATTTATTCTTGAAAACCGTAGATCTGGAGACGCGGTACAGGATACCCGAGACTTCATGGACCCATATGACGACTATACTCTGGAAATTTGACTTAGATCTCTAATGAAAGTTGTAGGGGACCTCTTAAAGTAAAACATATCCAAATTTCAGAGGAAACGAAGAAGAATAAATGGGTGAAAACTCAATATTTCGGAGAGACATACACTGGACGTTTCGGTGCTAGATCCAGAAGCTTCGTATGACTATAGAAAATAATTTAAAACGAATTTGGCTTAGAAGTCTGCATGAGAAATCTACTTTAGTGTCTTTTCTATAACCTGGTAAACTTTCATAATTTTCGGAGGTCGTTTAGATATTTTAATCAAATTATTTCGGAAACTGTGCATTCTGTTTCTATCCGAAATTTCATGCTGTTTTGTGTGAATTGTACCTTCTTGTGTGGAACTCTATTGGGCATGTGCTTTTCATGAAATTTCTATCTTATTGTCTTGTCTATCACATGTTTTAATTTCATGATTTTTGAGAAGCATATGGATATTTAATTTAAATATTTTCTAGAAATGGTACATGCTGGAATTTTGTGAAATGCACGAAATGTGGATTGGATGATGATGTCTTGATGCATGCATGATAATGAATTGAGATGCATGTATGAATCAAAGGATGAAAGTGATCTTGTTTGCCATTATATTGTGCGCCATGTTGAGTTGAGGCATGAATTGGTAAACATGAACGATGATGAATGAGGAAACTGTTTGAGGCGGATGATAATGCCCTGGGAGTATCAGGATGCCCGGGATGGGGGGTGTTGGATGGCCGGAATGTATAGAGATACATGGTCGGATGTCCTCGGGAGTTTCGAGATGCCCGAAATGGTTGGGTGCCGGAAGCCTCGGAGGTCATTGCCCGAGGGGATGCCTCGTGATGCCGGTTAGGATGCGAGATGCCCGGAGAGTGGGGTTGCCGGATGCCCGGTGGCCTTAAATGGCTGAATGCCGGAGGTTTTTCTCGCGATGCCAGATTGGGGTGCGAGTGGTAAAGTATGGGATGAAATTGCTGATCCCGAGAAGAAGAGATGTGATAATTTGATTCGAAAGATAAAAGTGGAAATTGAATCATGTACACCTGATGATGATGATGATGATATGCATATGATATGATGATGATGATGATATGCATATGATATGATGATGATGATGATGGCATGTATATGGTATGGTGATGACCTATGATGATGATGATGATATGCATATGATATGATGATGATGATGGCATGTCTATGGTATGGTGATGACCTATGATATGCTGATAAGCATATGATATGATGATGATGATGGCATGTGTATGGTATGGTGATGACCTATGATATGATGATATGCATATGATATGATGATGATGATGGCATGTATATGGTATGGTGATGACATATGATATCATGATATGTTTATGATATGATGATGATGACATGTATGTGATATGATTGTGATGAGAATGCATGATGGTATATGCATGGCTTCGAGGTAAGTGATGCCTGGAATGCATGTATGACATGTATTATGCTATGATTGTACTGTATGATGCCTTGAGTGGCTATCGGATCTTTTACCTACTGAGTGGCTGTACTCACCCTTTTGGGGACCAACATTTCAGATTAGCAGTATGCCGCTCCCTACTGTCATGCGGGGTGTATTTTACGGCCTTGCTTCCGATGTAGAGGTCGAGTGCGAGGAGTTTGACTGTCCCTCCGTTCTTGGACTGACGTATATTCGAGTGCGCTATTTAGTTATATACGATGTGGGCCTGGCTGGGGGCTCTGTTACCCAGGAGTTCATATCTGTTCATGTTTGTCGGAACGGAGTGATGCGTGGGATGTTACCTCCGCCATCGCCTGTTGCACCGGGATGGGTGTGAGGGTCCGTGCGTGGCAAGTAGGAGCTGAAACTTTTTGGGTTGGTTAGCCGACACTAGTGATGGGGGATCTTGCACGTTACTTGTAGTGGATCGAGTGTTTTCTTTTGAGGCTATGGCCGAGTGTGGCTATAAGTCCTGGTCTTACTTTTTGATGTACCGACCCAAGAAAACCCATCTTGAGAAATATGTAAATAAAGTGTCGTGGCTTTATCTTTTATTATGATGTTTAGTGGTGTGCAATTGTATCATGGTTGATGGAGGGGGAGATGGTGATATTATATTTTGCTTCCGCTAATGAGTTGCGCTGGGACCGTTTTCAAAAAAATATATATGTCCATGATTTATGACGCTTCTTCTAAGAGACGTAATTAGGTGTAATGTTTGGTGCCTGTGGCGACCTAAGGGGGTTCGGGGTGCCACAATCTCCTCTCCCACAACATTCTTCAATGGGTGCAATATCATTTCCGCCGGGGTCCAAATCCTCGTACATCCAATTTCTTCAATTTTTCTTTCAATTCTCTTCTAATTGAATCCAATTAAAATCCACAAAATTATCTCATGATCCTAATAAGATGTGTGACATAACCGGATTTCCAACTTCTAAATCCAATCCCAATTTTTACGATTGAATTCAATCTGGTGTGATTTCAGCGCGCCTAATCCACTGAGTAGCTTTTGGGGAAATTTTCTTACATTCGACCCGAAGGTGATCAGTCCCCAAGTCTGACGTATCAAAATCCCTTAATTGCTTCACTCAATAGACCAGTTCTCTCGTGAGTGGCCGACTCAAAGAGACGAACTACATGCACAGATGAATTGCCCGACTCAATTGACTGAAAATAAAATTGAGAAAAATCGGGATGTCACAACTCTTCCCCTTTTATAAAAATTTTGTCCTCGAAATTTAAACCTTTACCAATTCTTAAACCAAAAGGTGGAGGTACAGCCGTCTCATATAATCTTCTCTTTCTCAGATCGCTCCTTCTGCACCAATGCTGTCAAATCACTGCTATCTTGCCCAAACCACTTCGGATCCAAAATACTAAACACTTGCCCACTTAAAATTTTAAAGGTCTTCAACACAAAATCTGCGAAGCTAACTGGCGATTCTGAGCAGTCTCTAAACTGTTCCTGATAACTGCTGCTGAATCATTAATTTCTGAACCAACTCTGGACCTGCGATTTTCTAATCTCTGATCTCATCTCAACCGATTGAAGTCCTAAACACTCTGCTCTGCACTAATTAAAAAAAAAAAAAACCATCTGACTGATCTGCTGAAACTGGGGACGTCTGGTCAAGATCTGATATAACTCTGACACTAATCTTGGCAACTGCAATCACTGACTACTGTACTAACCTTGACCCGTGATCTTTCTTTCCCTGACTCCATCTCGGCAATTGAAATTCTGCGCTCTCTGCTATACACTGCTTAAGAAAGAACCATCTGAAAGCTCTGCCAATTTGGAACATCTGGTCTAGAGTTGAAATACAATTCATCTCGGCACTCCATACAGATGATTTATATGATATACACACACTTCAGAATACCTATTCTAATTGAGATTTCGTGTGCACTAAGGTGAGTTGACTCTGCTCATCTGTCGAACACAACCCCATAAGGAATCAATACTCTTCCCGACTCCTTAATAAGCCTGCCATAACATTCCATCATGCTATACTTCCATTCCCACATGTGACTCCCTCAAGTGCTTGAAAAAGCTTTCCTGACTTACACTACCAAATTCTCACTTACCGATACATTCAACACTTACAACTTGTTCAACGATATCTATCTTCATACTGATCTACCAATTCGGATGATGTAGATTCTGACTCATCTTCGTACTATCTGGACAACGCTGAAGTTGCTACGATGAGCTTCCCATAAGATCTCTTCTTTAATCTCTATATCGACAACTACACACAATCGTCCTCGGAACCTTAGCATCCTATCTTCATAAATCTGAAAATCAACCTCTCTCTCATCTGCATTCTCTTATGGAATCTTCTGAATTTCTGAATCCGTCCATTGAAGCATTTTGATTATGATATGAACTTTCAGCTCAATTCTGAGGGTAGTCATAAGATTCAAAAGGTGGCCTACTGTATATTTGAAAACCGAATTTCGAACTTCCTCAAATAAGATCCAACCCTTGAATACCAACTATGCAACTAAGGACTCTCGACTCAGTGCATCTGTAACTTTGCTCACCTTTTTAGAGTGATACGATATATCATAGTCATAATCCTTAAGGAGTTCCATCCAGTGATGCTGTCTCATTTTCAACTCTCTCTGAGAGAATACGTACTTGAGACTTTGATAGTCATTGACGATATGAAATATTCCTCTGTGTTGATAGTGCCTTTAAATTTCCAAACGAACATAACTACTACAAGCTCTAAGATGTGCGTCGAATAATTTAACTCACAAGATCTCAATTGATGGGACGCGTATGAAATAACCCTATCATGCTGCATTAACACACAACCCAATCTTTTAAATGACACATCACTGTAGATCTCAACCCTCCTGGACTAGATGGAATAGTAAGCACAAGTGCGGTAGTCAACCTCTTCTTAGGCCCTTGAAAACTACGCTCGCACTCATCTGTCCACACAAACTTTTCTTACTTCCTCAGCAGTCGAATCAACTGCAACACTGACGCTGAAAACCCTTCCATAAAACTTCTATAATATCCTGCTAATCCCTAGTAACTTCTAATCTCTATCACTGTAGTCAATCTCGGCCAATTGTTCACTGCTTCAATCTTGGACGAGGTCTACGGAGATTCCTTCTCCTGAAATTACATGACCTAGGAGCGCAACACGAGTCATCCAAAACTCACATTTGCTAAACTTAGCATAAATTGAAGAGTCCTCAAGGTCTGAAGTATCGTCTTCTAATGTCTCTCGTGCTCGTCAGCACTCTTCGAACACACCGGTTAACTTCAATTAACATGATCACAAAACTAATCCAAGTACCCAATAAACACTTTCGGTATGTCTTTCTTCTTGATCCTCAACCGATGATACCCTGACCTCCAGTCGATCTTGAGGAATATCGATGTACAAACACAATGAACCAACTTTCTTCTTCACGAATAGAACGGGTGTTCCCCAAGGTGATGCACTAGAATGTACGAATCCCTTATCCAACAATTCCTGCATCTACACCTTCAGTTCTTTCAGCTCTGACAATGCCATCCGATAAGGAGCCTTAGGGGCGGCTCATTAGGGTGATAATTCAATCACGAACTCTATTTCTCTTTCCAACAACAAACACAGCAGTGCATAAAATACTTTAGAAAACTTTTGTACCACGATTATGTTCTCCATATTTGGCTCCTCAACTGACGCATCCATTACAGCTGCCATGTAGATTCGATAACCAATAACCAGAACCAAGTCATCTTTAATGACAAATAACAGGGATTGAAGTTCCTCTTCGACTTCCAGTAATTCAAAACTTTCACACACTAACTGAATGAACTGAATTATATCCACAATTCCAAACAATAGAAAGCTCCTTGAGCCAAATCCTTTTATAAATGACTTCCAAGTCATACTTAGGTAAACCCCTTTCAAGTACAGCTATAGTCAGAGATTCATCTTTCTATCACTTTATTACCACAACAAAAACCCTACAACCTTCACTGAAAATTCTGCTGTACTACTTTGATAAAAACATCTCAAAAACATTCTCATTTTGATTGATGCATGGTCGATCCCTTCATGCTCCTCTAGCCATCCTAGTGACATCCTATGTGCAGTAACAATGCTTACACTTTCCTGAACTTACGCTGACAGTTCCTAACCTGACGGTCGTGCTGGCCATATTCAAATCATACTCCTTTTTACTCTGACACTGGGTTGACTCATGCCTCCTTTCTACAAACTCGGCACACAATCAATTAGTCATCTACCTCCCATCAAGGAACATCATGCACCATTCCTTGCACTAAGGTTCGTTCCAAGTACCCCATGAAATGTCCTGAAGCATGTTTCCTCTATTCTATCTTATCAACGACGGTGATAGAAACAGCTGTGATTCCATCTGTCTATACGGACAATCTTTGATCAAATGACTGTACTGGCGACCCTTGTAACAAGTCCTTTCTCTCTTACAGCATATAATAGATCCATGTCTTTTCTTACAGACACGACACACATCGATCGAATTGAGCACTAACTTTCCAATTCTACCCTTCCAATTAAGTGAAACAGGGCACCTTTCTTCTAACATCGGCCTTTCTCCCCAATCGATTTCCATCTCTGTCTAAACTGACCCTTGATTCAGATACAATGGCTTGATCCTTGATCACAACTCCAGATTGGGCCCCAACAGGTGTAGCAACAACAACGGTTACAATATTAGCGGCAGTAGCAGCTGAAGCGGCGGCCTACTGATCCATTATGTCTTCTAGTATCCCAAGCATCCTCATTAACCCAGCGAACCTTAGATCCTCAGGGGCTACTACCCCAGCATTGATTGGAGGCAATGCTTCACCACTCGCGCTGGCCCCAACCTGCGCTCTACCTAGGGCACCACAGGCACCAACTCTCAACGGCGGCCCACCCCGAAACACAGGGCCTACTACCCTCTTCCTAGCGACCCTCGCCACCCGATCACTCATCCTACAGGCTCTTTATGGATACCCGCTTTCGATTCCAATACCACATTAGAACCTGAGTGACCACACAAGCAAGCTACCAAACAGCTATCAATCACATGCATCGGAATAATAAAAGCCTTTCCTACTAACTATCCCGTGACTCATCGCACCTTATCACTCCATACGCAGACCATGCTCTGATACCACTTAAACGGGGATGTCACGCCCCGAACATCGAGCACGCCAACATCCCACATTGGTCATGCAAATGCGACATTCCCAGGTAGTGTCGCCGACCCCATTCATTTATTATTGCGCAAGCGGAACATATTATAAAACCCTTGACAATAAAATACGGGATAGAAAAGCAGGAAGCAAAATCACGACCAATCACTTTCATGATTCAACAGAATTACAAACAGAGGTCTACGGCCAAAAGTCTACAAAAGACCGGCTCTTAAAAATGAACTGTCCTACGACCTACAAGTCGAACACGTTCTTCAATCCTTATGACTTCACCTCCGCAACTCCTCAAGGCCAACCAAAGCTATCTGACTGCTCCGTCCACCAGGGACCTGAAATTTTAATCCCCAAACAGGGATGAGACAATATCTCAGCAAGTTCAACCCTCTAAACCCCTATTTGAAAGAAAATACGCCTTGGGTGGCCTAGCCACATCACACAAAGACTTATCTCACATTAGTCTTCATCTGCAGGTTAGCATAATTTATATAATTCAACCACGTGCAATTATGATAACCAAACAATTGTAGCACAATCACATTATCAGAACAATTCAACCACTTGGATCGTCTCAGCGATCGATCGCCTCGGCCGATTACATGTCAGTAAGATCATCATACGGTCATTCTAATTATTCAATCACTGCCTGCACTCGCGACTCTACAGGTAAGTCTAACATTTAGTGGTAATCACGGCCCCACTCGGCAAATTAGAATTAGTGGCATCACGGCCCCACTCGGCACAACCTTTAAAAGGTGGTAGATCACGGCCCAATGGGCACGACCTCTAATAGGTGGTAATTTACGGCCCGGTTGGGCGCGACCTTTATCAGGTGGCAATTCACGGCCCCACTGGGCGCGACCTTTATCAGGTGGCAATTCACGGCCCTGGGCGCGACCTTTATCAGGTGGCAATTCACGGCCTCACTGGGCACGACCTCTAATAGGAGGTTAATCACGGCCCCACTGGGCACGACCTCTAATAGGTGGTTAATCACGGCCAATCTCCCATCAATTTCCACACTTAGGATTTTATAAAGAATCCCTATTTATCGTAATCACACTCAATTTGCCACAATCAATCATCAATTTCAAATTCTAAATGCACATCAGCGATCGGCATGAAATTCTGAGCAACCGGGGTCAAAAATAATTTTTCCGTTTTTTTTAAATAATAATATTTTAATAATTTCGGAATATAATATAATATTATAAATTCCAGAATTTCGAAACAATTAAATAATTCAAAAATAAAACCCTGTTATGTCCCATCAAGGTTTAACATTAAATAAACTCTCTTAGCCTTTAATTAAACATGCTTTAAATTAAACAAACATCTTAATCTAAATCACAATTAAATAAACTAAACTAACCACCTAAGCTTACTTAACTTAGACTAAGCACACTTAGAGCATCGTTAACCGTCTAATCAAGATTTAGTGAGCTAAACTCATCGGATTAGCGAGCCGAGCGGACCAAAACGACGGGGACGACGCGAGGATCGACTTTTCTCAAGGCGGGCCGAGCATCCAGGCTCAGCAAGACGGCCAAAACGGGCCAAACGTCCGCTGCCATACCCATTTTCTTGGCTGCTGGTTATGAGGCTTGACCTTGCCAAAATTTGGTGAGTTTGAGCCTCGCCAACCTGGGGTGAGCTCGAGCTAGCTTGTGGCTAGTCGCCAGCCACTACCGTGGCCAACGACCCGCCAAGGTCAAGGAAGAAGAAGAAAGTCGAAAAGGAAAGAAAGAAAAGAACAAAAAGAAAAAGAAAAGAAGAATTAAAAACTCAATTTTAAAAATATAAATAAATATGGTTAATGAAAGAAAGTGAGATGGAAGAAGTTATGGAAAATATTTTTCACTTTATGAAAAGTGGAAAATATTTTCCCCAATTTTGAAGGTGTTTTTATTGAATAAAGGAAAATGTTTTCCTTGACTAGTTTATTTTGTATTAAACGAACATCGGAAAATCCAGAAAATATTTTTTTAGAAGTTATTTTCTGTTAAACGAATGAAGCCACAATATATCAATGTTATTCTAAAATTAAGTTGATTCTTTAATTTATACCACAATAAAATTAAGTTGATTTTCTTTACCAAAAAAAAAAAAAAAAAGTTGATTTATTCACCGTCTACCTTGACTTCCACCTCGTCCTTTCTTTTCATTGTTCTTTTCTGAATTCGTTCTTGCATGGCCTAGTTAACTCACAACAATAACAACTTCGGTTAGTCAGAGCGCCAAATCGAAAAAAAAAATTGTACGCGCTTGGAGTATATGAGCCCATTTCTCGTTAATCATTGAATATCGTGGGCTTCAAGTGAGATCGAAATAATTCGACGATTAGTATGAAATTGGCTCATAAACATCGAATACATGCAACCGTCGCTCACGGTCAGCCTGCCGGGTCCGTGTAATGGACCCTCTAGTCAAAAGAGAGGGAGAGACTTTATGCGTACGATGCACGGATTTCAAAGTCAGGTTGGGGACGAAACGTCTGAACCCCAATACACGGCTGCTCGTGAAATCCGTTGGGTCGACATTGTTATATATAGCACTCTCACCGATTCTATGCATGTACACACGGCTATTGCAGAATCATACATTCCAAGAGAGAGAATGATGCTTCACAAGGCCTATCTCGTCTTCCTTCTTCTCCTAGCCCTTTTGTCTTACGTGATCATCTCTTCAGAGGTCGCCGCCGCCGCCCGCCCGGTGAGCAACGGTAAGCACTTCAACCTCTATTGATGCATGCACAAATGAGAAAAGGCAATTCGCAGGCTGAATGGATAAACAGCCGACGTGATGATTAAGAACGGTCTGCTTTCGAGGAAAGTGATCATAGGGGATGCAAAAGAGATCGGTTTCGCATTTCGAAAATTATGTCCTTTTAGAATTCAAAGTTTGAAGACGATAATGTCTGAGTTGGAGACTAACTAAACACACGTTTTCAGGAGGAAGCCGATCCGGAGAGATGGCGGTGAGCAAGATCAGTATTAGTGGAAGTGGATCCGGGCATGGCACTAGAGAAGACCCGCACTGGTGAAGCTTTCAAATGATCCTCGACTATTAAACTCTGTTCGATTGCCCCTCATTTTCGATGTTGTTTTAACGAAACATTACAAATAAAATTCACTTTCGATCCTCTCGATGGTTAACTAGGGTTTCCCACGTACTTCCGTTCATCGAGCTCAGATGATTTCCTTGAATACACAGCCAATGGCAAAAGAATTTAGTTTGGTTTGTTTGTCGAGTCGATATCGCTATGCGTTTTTGCCACGTCTCCTAAAAGTACTAATAAGAATCTCAACGTAGTAGTTTAAAAGCATAATTTATCATGACTTTCTGAATAACTACCGGCGAAGATCAATAAGCTACAACAAGACTCAATATATTTATTTCCCGCTACACGATTGTCGCATCATCCACCATGCAAGCCAATCATTGCATGTCAAGTCCAGTCTATTTGAGTGAAAGGATGATATTCGCAACATTTTGTATGTTTTTATTTGGCTTTGTGTTCTGGACTAAAAAGTTTTTCAGAGAAAGTGTAAGATCTCGAATACAATTTTTATTTTGCGTGACTTCTTAAAGTCCGAGTACACAATTGAAAATATCAAAAAATCGACTAATCAATGGTACTGATTGTAAAACAAAAGTATTGGCTGATTCGTCTCCTGGAAAGGGCCTTATCATATCCAAAAACCTCTCGGAGAAAATATTTTGAACTTTTATTTCATCATAACGTTGATGTTTTGTCAAGAGCACAATGGGTTCCAAACATGGATATCCTTGGCAGGTCCGATCATGGGTTGAGGTTAAACTAGAAGACAGAATTTGAATTGACCAAGCTAATTTTATTTAATCCATTTAATATTGGGAAAAGCACCAAGAAAATGTTAAATCCATTGCATTGATATTAATTCAGTCATAAATCTTTTAATTTGATTAATTTAAACCTAAACATTTTCACATTAGTACCAATTTAGTCCATTTGATCAATTTAAATTACATATTATTAATGTGGACACCGATCATCTTATATGGCACGACTAGTGTTGACATAACCATTTTTTAATAATTATTTTCTTTTTCTTTTTTTCCTTTCATGGCCTATGCCAATGAGGGTTGGCGTCACTTGAGCAAGGGTGGCGAGGGTCATGCTGGCAGTGAGGGCGACCCTCACTAAGTCTCCCTTAGGTGAAGGCAAGAGCTGACAAGGTCGCCTTCGCCAAATCTAGCGAGGCTAGCCCTTGCCTAGGCTAGGCCGGCCTCAACAAGGCTCGACAAGGCCAACCCTCACCTAGGCAATGCCTAGCAAGGCCACCCTTCACTAGACAAGGGTCCACCTTGCCAAATCTAGTGATAGTGACCTCACCGATGCTTGCCCTTGTTAGCCATGGTCTCTACTGGACCAGCACAAGCTATGAAAAAAAAAAAAAAAAAAAGGAATTTCAAAAAATTATTAAAAGTTATAATAAAAATGTCCACGTTCAATACTAGCTGTGCCATGTAATGTATCATGTAATATGGCCGACATCCACCTCAATCATTTTTAGCTTTAATTGAATGGATGGACCTATATGAAATGGTTTATGATTAAATTGGACTAATTGAAAGGTTTGTGACTAAATTGGTATCAAGGCAATAGGTCTAGGGCTTTTGTAATACTTTTCCCGTTAAGTATATGTTGCACTTGTAAATCAAGATCTTGACGAGTCGATTGACAATTAGTAAATTAACTATCTCTTTTATTTCTTGTCACTAGAACTCTTACAATCTCGACTTGCAATGAACAAATAAATGGGCAATGAAGGAAAAATTCCAAATAAAGGCTTCAAGTGTTCTCATTTTCCTAAAAAAGTTCTAAATTGGATTTTATTTCAAATAAGAGATAAAGTGGTCATGTCAATTTTAAAGAAGGGTCTGACCTTGCCAATCAGCCAAATCTTCAGCAAGTGAAGGGCATTTTCATCCAAAGATAAATTTTTCTTCTTTTCTTCCATTTCATCACCTTCTTCATCCAGCAAGATGAAGAAGATGCGAAGAAAAGAAAAGATGAAATGCCTTCTCTTTTCATCTATCGCCATCGACGACCAAAAGCCGGTCTTTTCATTTCAAATCATCTATCTAGCTTCACAAGGGAACGACTCTCAATGGCCTACCTCTGAAAATTTAAATCCTTTTTTGCTCTCTCTTTGAAGGTTTATTCGTTGGTTGAGTCGTTGCCGAAGCTCTATTTTGAAAATCAGGTGCCTAACTTCACAAGGGAACAAATCTCTCTCGCCCTCTCTCTTGTTGATTTGAACAAAATTTTTCCCCCAAATTCTTGGGTCGTCATTCTCTCTTGCTCTGAAATTCTCAATTCATGTTCGCTCTATTTTTTTTTATCTATTCCTCCACATTCTGCAATGGTTGATGACTCGATACTCTTTATCGGTCTAGGTGAGGCCAGCCTCCTCTATGGCCGCAATGGCCTCCCCAAATTTGGGTGACGGCCCTGACACTTGTCACAAGGGCTGATGAGCACTCACAATCCTTGCTGGCCACAATTAAAGGGAAAAAAAAAATAGAGAGAGAGAGAAGCAAAGAGAAGACCAGGCGGTGAAAAAATCGTAGAAGTGAGTAAGAAAATAAAAGGAAAAAGAATAAAAGGTACACAAGCAAAATCCACTAAGTTTTTGCATTCGAGAAATGTAGTATGGAGCATGAAGACGCATATTGAATTTGTCGGTGACAATTTCTTTTTGTTGCATTTTGGCCACACTTTGTGCAAAATTCGACTTTGAGTAGTTTGATACTTTCTTTTGTTTATGTAACATAATGCTTAGTCCTTATTTGATCTTCAAGGCAATAAATAGGGAAGAAAAGGAAGAAAAAATTATTGTCTTTGGATGAAAATGCTCTTTACTGACTAGAAGATTTGCTCAGCCGATGAGGTTAGACCCCCTTTTTTTAGACTAATATGGTCACTTTTTTTCCGTATTTGACACAAAATCCATTTTGGATCTCTTTTGAGAAAGTGAGGACACTTTAAATCCTTATTTAGAATTTTCCCGTAAATGAATGAAGATTCTTTAACGAAAGGGTGTTGATGGTTTGGTGGAACATGTAGGAAGTAGGTAGAAGTCTGCGATTGGTTAATCACACCTTAAAAGAGGAAAGCCAACATTTATCTCCTCTTGGAACATATTTAATTTGCGCTATACCTTGCTTGTTCGTATTCCTCACGCTGTATCTGGTTTCTCGTTGCTCGAAGCAGTTTAATGCCATTGCTAATCCCCTCTCTCAAAACAAAGTTTTCTCATTCTATTACCAAATTTTGGAATGATGCAATCGCTCCAATGTTCAGTCACAGAAATTCAGCAGAAACCAACACTACGAGCATTGTAGCGACCTCCTGCATTTAAGTTCTACATACATTGGAACTAAAACTCTGCTAAAATTCCAACGACATTGTTATTTTGGCTCCAACTGCAAGAACCACGGATGGGTCGCGTGGGCTGTAAATCCTAATGGAAGCAGAATGGTCGGGCAGCAAACTTCGATTGCTCACAAGGAAGCAAATTGGTCAATGGCTGTGAGGACTTTCAAGGTGGTTTTCGTGCAAATTAGTCGGGGTAGGCGAGACTGCGTACAAGTTCTCCAAGGCAGAAGCCGAGTGTAAAAGTAAGACGTTCAGAATGTTTGAGACAGTCGGGCTTCCGAAGGAGATGATGGTATTGAATTAGGTTCATGCAATCAAATCCTTCCATTAATTCCGCCCAACTTGAAAACGAAAAATGTTAATAAGTTTTAGAACTTCATTATAATTTTTGAAAGTTTTAAGACTCAATTACACTTTCATAACAAAACTTAAGACTTCTAGTGTACTTATCCAATATCCCTTTATTTACTAACCAAGATCAGCATTTGCAATGGAATGCCTCTCTAACAGGGCGTAATGGGAAAATAGCTCTTAACAACAAAGCAGTTCTAAAAATTAATCTCAATCAAATCAAAACCAGTTAAGCAATTTTTATACTATTGGCAAGAGAAGCAAGAATTTCCAAAATTGTTAAACTTTTTTTTATCTTCCTTTATATAAGGATTTTATCTTTCCGTATATAATGGCCGCAGCACATGAAAGTTAATTTATTGTATTTATTCTAACTAATGTCTGTCTATAAACCATTAAAATAACAATTAAGTGCATCTTGTTCAATTCTTCATACACCACGTTGGCAATGTGTGGCTGCCACATACGTAGGTAACGACTATTTAATTGCCATATCAGTATATCCGTCCAAACATGACGGAAGGACAAACATTACAACAACCGAACATATATTTGACCCAGTTGTAAAAAAAAGGTTTAGAAACAATCATTTACAAATCGAAAAAGCTCAGGAATACCAATGCCATAACCACGTTTTCTTGAGGAAGTGAGCTTTAGTACATGACTTTCGTAGATTAATCTTAACATATTGATTTTATCCTAGGGTGTGTTTGTTTAATGGAAAATGAATATTTGAAAAATCTTTTCTGAGAATAATCGCTTATATAATTTGAAATAATTAGTTAATAAGAAATGTTTTCATTGTCGAGGACAATTTATGTCTAAATATTTTCGTTCGTTTAAATTTAAAAGTGATATGAGCAATCTTTTTTAAGAAAATAATTTTCAAATAATTTATTTTTTACAAAATAAATGGAGTCTAGAATTAAGTTGATTTTTTTTTATTGATGCCACAATAAAATCAAGTTGATATATCTACCATTGACCTTGACTTCCTCTCGTCCTTTCTTTTCATTTCCTTTTCTAAAATTGCTCTTGCATGACCGGATCATCTTGAAGAAAACTGAATACAGAAGCAACTAGATGAAGCTGAATGAGAAGAGAGCTTTCTGTGGAGCTCATCTTCTTCTTTCTTTTTACTGATATATTTCATCTGGGAGCTCGATTCCTCTATGTTCTGTTTTTACAAGCTTTTATAGGAAAAACTTCTAGATCTAAACTAACCACTCCTTGAATGACAACTCAGCACACACACATAATAGAAAAAAGAAGAGTTCAAGCAAATGTGTACAAGAGATAACCCTGCTGAAGCAAACGACGTAGCTTTACACTGCTCCTTCGCGCCAATCCTCTATTTCCTCTATTCCAGTTGACTTTTGTTTCTGAATTTCTTCTTGCTGCTTCCTTTTAAGCATTTGCAGTGCTATATTCTCAACATCCCCCCGCAAACTGGGTGTGGGTTTGAATCCTAGACCCAGTTTGGTGCGTATGACGCAAAGGGTCCCGTCTGGATAGTGCTTTAGTACAAATATCAGCAATTTGGTAGTTGGTGGGAATATATCGTACACTCGTGAGAACCAAGAGATACTTTTCTCGTGAACAAAATGGAAATCAATTTCAATATGTTTTGTCTGGCATGTAGTACGGGATTAGTCGTAAGAGAGATTCTTGATTGATTATCACGTAAGATTACCGTAGGGAAGCTAACGAGATGCCGATGTCCTAGAAGAACAAAACTTATCCATGTGAGCTCAGCGGTAGTAGAAGCCAACGCTCTATACTACCTTTCCGTGGATGATCGAGATCTTGTGGTTTGTTTCTTTGCTGACCAGAGATTATGTTGGACCCAAGATAAGTACATAATCCAGTTGTAGAACACCTTGTTTCAACACAACCCAGCCCAATCGGCATTCGAAAACCCATAAAGCTTCAAAGGAACTGTTGGAGTGAAGGAAAAGTCCCAAGTTGACAGTTCCTTTAACATAGCGAAGAACTCGTTTTAACTGTTAAAGTCACCAATTGTAGGGTTCTGCATTTTCTGACAAAGCATATTGGTAGCATAAGCAATATCCGGTCTTGTTATTGTCAAATACTGGAGACCCCCAACTAAGCTGCGGTACTCAAGTGGTCGATCAAGATAGACTTCATCATCAGAGGAATATGATAGTTTTGGAGACAATGGTGTTGATATGGGTTTACATTCCTTCATGTTTGCTCTCTCAAGAAGATCAACAGCATACTTTGTCGACAAAGAAAGAGTTCTTTGGGTGTGTGTTTTGCCTCAATACCCAAAAAATAATGAATACATCCTAAGTCCTTCATGTGAAACGTTGAACTTAGAGATGTAATCGGTTGTGTAAGTAAAAAAGATTAGAATTACCTGTCAACGGGATATCATCTACATAGAGGAGGAGTAGAATTGTGTCTTGCCCCTTATGAAACACAAAGAGTGAAGGATCCGTAGTGCTACAAAGAACTGATTCAAGTAGGAAATTACTAAACTTCTCAAACCACGCGCGTGGCGCTTGTCGTAGGCCGTAAAGAGACTTTTGGAGCAGACGGACATGATCGGCCCAGTATGATGGGCAAATCCGAGGATTGCTCCATATAGACAAAGTCTCTTTCAATGTGCCGTGCAAGAAGGCATTTTGACATCGAGTTGATGTATCGACCACCTCTTTACCATTGCAACTGAGAGAACGATCCGAATTGTTGCTTGTTTGATGACTGGACTAAATGTCTCAAGGAAATCAATTCCTTCCTCTTGGTGGAATCCCTTTGCTACCAATCTTGCTTTCAACTTGTCAAGACTTCCATCCGGCGCCAGTTTAGTTTTAAAAACCCACTTGCATCCTATCACATGCATATGATCAGTTCTTGGAACCAATGTCCAGGTTTGGTTTTCATGAAGTGCATTCATCTCTTCGATCATTGCTCTATGCCACCCCTCATGAGCTAATGCAAATTTGATTGTCTTTGTCTCGTAGGTACATGATATTCAGCCGACCAGCATACTTAGGATTAGGTTTCACAATACCGACTTGGACCGGGTTTCCATGGAGTGTGTTGATGTTCCGAGTTGATATACCGGCTGTAAAGTCTGTCTATTTTGATTCTGGTAGTTGTCAACCGGTATAGCAGTTGGTTGACTTGGTGCAACATCTTCACTTATCTCTAAGATAGCTGATGCATCTTATAGGTGGTGAATGTGACGCTGATGGTGTTTGTGACTTCTCGGTGGTGGTGTTTGTGGCATGCATCTGCTTGTGTTCAAGCAACTCATGTTCTTGTAAAAAAACCTGCATTAGTTTGTGGAATCTTCCTCACTTGTTCTGCTTTGGTTGAATCTAGAAATTCAACTTCTTCAACCCAT